>OX402544.1:20199265-21644932 GCA_948098915.1 Lampropteryx suffumata | reverse complement strand
TTATTCTGTAATTCATTTTTTTTAAGTCTGTCAATTTAATGTCTATGTCTTCTAGTCATATCTATGTATAAATTAAAAAAAAAATCCTTCCTACATCTTTAATAAAATTATTTGTTTTTTTATTTTTATTCTTACCTGTATATATGAGTAATTAATTGTTACCTGTAATTGTACGATGACAAGCTCTGTTAAGTTTACTTTCATGAAATCATCGAATTATATATAACTTATAATTTTAACTTATAATTAGGAATAATATCTAAAAATATTATAATAAATAGTTTGAAGAAACGAGACACTTTTTTGACCGTATATGATAGATGATCATTTTATTTATTTTATTCGTAAAATTACAGCTATCTAGGTACAATGTTAATTCTAAAATAAGTAATATTGGCATGGCATACATTTTACAGAAAACAATTAAAAGTTTCCAATTGTAGTTAAAAAAAATATCGAAATCTCAAAAACTACAAGGGTTACAGATTTGAAATAAGGCAAAAGGCGCTTGCTAAGAAAGGGAAAACAAGTTTATATGAAAAATCGTATTCCTTGAATTTACAACTCTGTTATTTTGCTCAAATATGCTTTGATACTATGACAAAAAACCAATACCTAAGTCAAATCAAATCAAATCAAAGTAATTTATTGCGTAATATGGGTTTTTAACAGTTGTTTGGTGATACATATTAGAACAGCCATAATCAGCGTAGTCCGCATGCAATATTTATTATACATTATACAGTATAATTCAATGAATTAGGTAGGTACAAACATGTTTTCAATTTAATTTAATTAATGTAAGTCAAGTTTTGAAATAATAATAAATAATAATGTTAAATGTCAGTATTTTTATCATTTAAATAATCATAGGTAGAATAATAAGCCTTTTCTAATAATATTTTTTTCAGCCTTGCGTTAAACACCACTGGACTTGAAGTCTCTAGACGATTGTAGACACGAATAGCCATAACTAACACGCTTTTGTTGTATAACGCAGTTGTATTTGGGGGTAGCCTGAGTTTATTATTATGTCGTCTGGATCCAAAGTTACTAAAAAGGTCCATATTACTTTTTACAAAAACAGACAATTCAAATACATATATACAGACAAGGCAATGTTAAATGTTCAGTTGAGTGAAGTAAGGTTTACAGCTCTCAGTTTTTTGTGGTTTGCATATGGCTCTGACACATTTCTTTTGACTTAAAAATATTTGCTCTTTTAAAGTAGAATTGCCCCAAAATATAATGCCATATCGTAAAGCAGATTCAACAAATCCATGGTATGCTGTAATTACAGCTGCCTCATTTACTACTTTGCGGAGCATATATATTGCATAAGAGAATTGATATATTTTTTTACATAAATTATATAATATAAAAAATTGAATTGGTAAACACACGTTAGGTGTGTCTTCCAATTATTTTTTTTTTTGTCTAAATTTAGTCCTAAACATTTGGTTACATCTACTTTACTAATATTAATTCCTGAATAATTAACATTTATGTCAGATTGGTTATTAGGATTATTATTATTAGAGAATGTCATAATATGAGTTTTATCTAAATTTATCAATAAATTATTATATTCAAGCCATTTGATTATTGTTTCTAATGTTGTGTTGATCGTGCTCACTAAACGAGATCTACAGGTATCAGTAAACATCACAGTACTATCGTCAGCAAATAAAATCATCCGATCAGAAACTACTTTAGGAGGGTCATTTATATAAATTATAAAGAGAAGTGGGCCTAATACACTTCCCTGCGGAACTCCGAACTTAGTTACACGATATTGTGATCTGTATATTATTTCTTGTTTCACTTTATGATTAATACGCGTTATATTACTTGCTTGTATTCTGTTGGTTAAGTAGGACTCAAAGAGTTTAAAGACATTTCCTCTTAAACCATATACTTCAAGTTTATTTAGCAAAATTTTATGATCAACATAGTCAAAGGCTTTACTTAGATCCATATAAAGTGCACATACTAATTTTTTACGATCATGATTGCTTACTTCAGTTTGAAGAAACTTATAAATGGCCAAATTTATAGATTTATTCCTTCGAAATCCTACTTGCTCTTCAGTAAAAATGTTGTTGGATTCAAAATACCTATATACACTGTTGTTCATTACTTTTTCAAATATTTTTGAAAAAACTGGTATAAGCGCAATAGGCCTATAGCAAGTTATGTCAGTTTTATCATTTTTTTTAAACAATGGTTTAATAATCGTTATCTTTAACTTATCTGGAAATATGCCTGATACTATTGAGAGATTAATGATGTGACTAAGGATTGGAAATATATACTCTGATGATTCTTTTATTACCCTGGTACTTACGTCATCATATCCCGTACTATTAAATTTTTTTAATGATTTAATAATTACAATAATGTCAAATGGTGTTGTCGGAGTCATAAATAAAGATTGAGCAAAATTCATAGATGTCATGGAGTCAATGTGAGATTTGGATTTTGGATTCGGATTAATATGATCAATAAAAAAATCATTAAACAATTTCGCGATTTCAATTGGATCATAAACACATTTGCCGTCAATATTTAATTTATTTATCTCATTTTTGGGAAAGTTATTTTTATTTATAATCGACCAAGTAGCTTTTGATTTATTATTAGCGCATTTAATGTGATAGTCATTTTGTGATTTTTGAGTTAATTTTATAATACGACTTAGGCGGCTTGAGTATGATTTAAAAGCAGCTTTTGTGAGCTCATTGCGATTTTTCCGATATTGCCATAATAATTCACGTTTTCGCTTTGAACCTGTTATAATTCCTTTGCTTATCCACTTTGGCTTTTTATAACTACTCATTTTGACTTTAATGACAGGAAAGCAATGGTCGTACAACAGTTTAAATTTAATCTGTTGTTTAACAGTATATTTTTATTTTCGAACAACCACTAAACAATGGTGTAATGGGGGTTTACAATTGTATGGAGACTTTTTACGCGTTATGCAACTTGCTTGAAACGAAGATTGTATACTTTTTAAACAATATAAATAGACACGTGCTTCAGGGTTTTACAAAACAACTCTTATAACAGGGTGCAATTAGGGTTTAAGAAATGTATGAAAACTTTTTAATGTGCAGTACGATTTGGTTAAAACTTGGTTTGAATAGTTAAAATAATAAAATATTAGTATGGTTTTTTACTTTGTTCCGGCATGTTTATATAGGCATGCTACTCGTATGAGGAGGTATGAATGTTATAAAAGGTTATGGGACAATAAACGATTTAGACATGAATGTAGATGGACGCACTAAAGTAGAGGTACGCTAATGCAATGATGGACGAATTGTGTTAAAGACGATATCAGTATGAAAGGAGTGAGTACTGAGAGGACGACTGATAAATAAACAAATAATACGGGTTGCACTCCGGGAGTGCCGACAGAAGTGAAAACTTATTTTGGCGCGTTAGAGTTTAGTAATAAATCACTTCAAAATCAGTAATTATGGCGACTGCCAATCAAATACTGAACAAACACAGATGATGCAATATTTTTTGGTTAGAATGTAGATAATATATCAAAGAACCTAACTCAGTAAACTTCTCCATACAAAAGTAGACTGTAAACATGTGAATTAAGTTTTATAATCAAATGGGGCGAGCGCGGCAGCCGGCTGCGTCTCGGTAACGGTGTCGCGAATCCAGAGGTTTTACCTCATCTAAAAATATGCGTACCGCGCTAAAAGAAGTTTTCACTTCAATAAATTGACACGTACATAAGGGTTTATTAAAACGACCTTTAAAGAGGGTGCAATAGGGGTGTTTAAATTTACATTGAAACTATACAAAGCGTTTGTATTAAATAAAAATAAATGGACACGTGTTTTAAGATTTATCAAAACAACCCTTAAAAAAGCTGTGAAGAGGTGATGCAAATATTTAGATTTATTGTGATTTTAACAAGTGACGCGTTCAATACCAAACATTCAATTTTTTTTATAAAACATTCAACTTTTTTTAATGATTTTGAAGTTCCAAGTCTACAAGGAACCCGCCTAGTTTCTTCTGCCTATCTGTCTGTCCATCCCTAATCTTGCTCGTAATCGTAATGAAATTTTGCACGGTAATACGTATCAGTAATTTCAACACAGATATTAAATAAAAACTTGAAAAAAATACTTATTAGGGATAAATCCGCTACATGTAAAGTGGGGTTGACTTTTTAAATAATTTAAAACCCTGTCGTGTGAGATATCGTTGGATAGGTATTTTAAAGACACTAGGAGTTTCAACAATTCAACAATTGTTCGATACAGATATTCGTTTGGGCTTCTAAGCTATTTTTGATAAAGGTCAGTGTCTCTTTCCGATTTTTTTCGCGCTTTGCTGTGGAACATTGAATCGATAACGTAGGCGCACGCACTAGCTGGACTTTCGCGGCTTTTCGCGGTAGGTTTGCGATTTCATCGCGGTATGAACCGTGGTGCGAACCAGTTTTTTTTTATCATTTACTGTATATTTACATTATGTAGCCTGTGCTTACCTAACCCGTAATAGCTTATGTGCCTAAAGCCGCGAAAGCCAGTACCTACATAATTTTAAAATATGTTTGTGTGAATGTTTTAATGTTTGAATATTTGTTACTTTATCATGGCTGAACTGATTTGCCTGAAACATAGTATAGGTATAGATGTGGACTTGGATTCACATATTAACTACGTTTTGCAAAGTTGTAAGTTTCTGCAAGAACGTAGGTAGACATCAGACCTACCTGTAAGAAAGTAGACATCAGGTATAAGATAAGTACGTCAATGGTGGGTAATTAATAGTCATAATTACCTATTATTATTACTTGTTAATGTATTATTTAGGTGCCTTACCTATCTATCAACCTACACTTTAGGTTTATGTATGAACATAGAGGCATTAGGATTAAAACTAGGTACAATGTGTTATTCATTCTTTTGTTTTTGTAGGTAGGTAACTGCTTAGCTAATGGGCATAATAAACAGCCAAGTCAATAAGTCTAAAGAATCGCACCACAGAATATTACATAGTACTATAGCAACGGCGGCACGGCGGGCGGACAAAACCGCGGTTGGTGTAAAATAACGTGGCTGGTGAAAAAAGCCGATAGTGCGTGCTACCAAGAATTCGTCAGCAGCGATAATTTTATCACGAATATTCTCACCGCGAAATAATTCGCAGTGCGCGCTAAGCGGTGAACCCCTCATTCCTGCTCGGAATAAAAGCCTGGCGGGGGTTAGAGGAGATGGCACGAGAGACATCCGTGGGAATTGGCCATGTTCAACCAATCCCCTGCCGATCTCTCATTATTGATCCGTCGTCAAGAGACTACATATAGGTAGCTTGCCTACCTACTTACAAAATTATCGAATATCGTCTCCTCTGGAACCATACTTAATATCAGCTACTTCATTGTAAATAATGCAATAAATTTACTTTATGAAATATCGTGTATTTTAACGCCGCGCCGCTCAAATATAAATATCGTTGGGCGGTCACCTATCCAAATTCTAACCCCGTAAAACGTTTCAACAACGTCTTCCCGATCTTAGTCAAAAGAAACGTGCCCATAACTCCCAATGGTTACTATTTCGCTCGGACATAAAAGGAACTGTTTGTCTCAAGGAGTTCAACAAAGCGCTAGTTCTTAAAAATTTTAGACATAAAAATATTTTATTATCTAATAACCTAATTTAGAAAGCTGAGAACCAAAAAAGTTTGAAGACATGTGTCAAGTCCATGAAAGGAGCCTATGTGGCCACTTTCACCACATATGTTCGAAATAACTAGTGACACGATAAGAAGAAGAAGGAGTATAATACCTACCGTCTCTGTACATTGTTCTTAGGACATTAGGTAGGTAGAGTAATAGGGCCATTCTCATTGTTATAGTTAATCGTTTAATCATTTATGTACATACATTGGTACATTTAAATAAAAATATGCCTGTTATATTTTAACAATCGCCTTTGTGTACTTGTGGATTGAGCACTTGAGGTTTATTTATCGACAATGTTTTCGTTATGTTTCGTTTCGATTCGTTCTTCATAAATCAATACTAGGAACATAAACAAACTATACCTAGATCCCTAGGTTTCGATTAGAAAAAGTTAATAAGTCCTTTATGGGGAACACGGTGCGCTTTAAATTTGAAGCTTTAAAGAAATTTAATTTTAATTTTTGGACGAATTGGCACCTAAATTTACATAGTATATGCGACGTTTCAAAGTGATCTTTGTGATTGTATTGAATAAAATATTTTTTGACTTTGACTATGGGGCATTCGCAAATGTGGTATAAGCTTCAGGGATTCCCCCAAGGGTGGTTTTGAATACCAATGCTAATACGCTGGGTCAGATTATTAAAAGTGTTAATTGGTTATATACAAATGATATGCACTCTCCTAACGATATTTCTAACTTTATTCGAAATTCATTTCAGAACGCATACAAGGTTGCAACTTACAGAAAAACATTTAAGAACTTTAAAAGCAAAGGCAATATCTATAAGGTTCCCTGGATCGACGGTAATGTCACTCGACTATGTGAAAAACGTAATAAATTATACAGATCTTGGAAAAATAGATGCAATGATCATAAATTAAGATTAGAATTTAATAAAACTCGCAATAAATTACATAAAATATTAGAAACTAAACGTAATCTTTATTACGTCAATCAAATTAACAGTAATTTTAATAATACCAAAAAAATTTATCAAATCGTTAACCAAATGCTTGGTCGGGTGACACTATCAATTGATGCCGCGATACTAAAAGCCTTTGATGCCCAAGGCCTAACGACAAAAACTATCGCTGACAACTTTGCACTTGGGTTTGATAAAGCAGTCAAGGACATACTTCCTAACTGTAGTTTAAAATTAGTCGACCCTAAAAGCTATTCTAAGCCAATTAATTCCAGCATTTTATTTCAAAAAGCATCAGGGGATAAAATAACTAAAATAATAAATAAATTAAGTTCTAATAAAGCTCCGGGTCAAGATAACATTAAAATATCAGATATTAAAATAATTGGAGATGACATAGCAATAGCTATAGCAAATTTAATCAACTGCAGTGTAGCTTCTGGGATATACCCTGATGAGCTGAAACTTGGTTGCATCAGGCCAGTGTTTAAGAAAGGCAAACGTAATGATTACTCTAATTATAGACCAATTACGTTATTATCATCTATCGATAAGATTGTGGAGAAATATGTTTGCGAACAAATACACAAGTTTTATAAGAAACACAATGTTATTTATGAAAATCAATTTGGGTTCCAATCCGGAAAAGGTACAAATGACCTATTATTAAGATTTACTGATGAAGTTAATGAGCAGTTAAATGATAGGAAGCAAGTGCTAGCCTTGTTTATTGATTTTTCACGTGCGTTTGACACTCTGGAGCATAAACAATTGGTTAATAAATTGGATAGTTGTGGAGTACGAGGTCCCTTACTCAAATGGTGTGAAAACTATTTAATTAACCGAAAATCTTCAGTTAAAATAGATAACATTTACAGTGAACCTATCACAGCAACTGAGGGTACAGCCCAAGGTTCTGTGTTAGGCCCCCTTCATTACCTGTCGTATGTTAATGAAATGAGCAACTATATTAACTCCTGCAGTTGTTATCAGTTCGCCGATGATACATGCATTGTAGCAGCTGATAAAGACCCACTAAAGGCTTGTGCTCGTTTGCAACACGATTTTAACAATTTATCAAGATGGTGTCATGATGCAGGCTTAGTGATTAATCTAGCTAAAACTAAACTCTTACTCATTAAATCCCCCTTTATTAAATTTTCTCCCCAAATCAATATAATTGCTCATAATCATAACTGTTTTCATGGTCTTAATAATAGTAAATGTGATTGCCCCTTTATAGAAACTGTAAATAATATGAAATATCTTGGATTAACTATAGACCATAAATTCAATTGGTCAAATCACATTGATCATGTATCCAGTAAATTAAGACAGTTCTTAGCAAATATTATATTACTTAAAAATCGTATCCCTTTCAAGGTCAAGTTAATGTTATACAACTCTTTGGCTGAATCCTATATTCAATATGGTATTAGCAGCTACGGTCGTACATATAATACATATCTAAATCAAATTTACAAACTCCAATTAAAAATATTAAAAAACATTGTCTCAAATAAAATCAAAATACAATTCTACGGAAATGACCTTGGTCTTTTTAGGCATTGCAAAACCTTACCTGTTCACACTCTAGTTAAATATGCGTTACTTAAGGAACAATTCTTCAATGAATCACTTCGTAAAAAAATCAAACACCCTGTATACACGCGGGCAGTAGCTCAGAACCAGTTGTGTGTGCCGCTCGCTCACAATGCTTACGGCGAGCGAACAGGCTGGCATATGATACCTAAACTAATTAATGATTTACCTGTTGACGTACGCGACAGTATTACGCAAAGTAATATTAAACTAAAACTTAAATCATATTTTCTAGCTAATTTATAATTCGTTTTAGTACTTTCTATTAAAATTTATAATAAAAGAACTCACCTATCCTACTTACCTAACTTACCTAACAATTAATTTTAATATGCGAAATGTACTTACCTAGTTCCAGTTTTTTACATACTTAGGTGTTTCGAGTTAGGTAGTTATTGTTATTTAATTTTGTACTAACTATTTAATATTAATAATTACACTGGTTTTAATATATTGTGTAGACTTAATGTAGCATTACATTACAAACCTTAGTGGTTTTTTGTGCTATATTTACCAATTTTTATTGTAAACTTTTTTACTATGATAAATTAAAAAAAAAAAAAAAAAAAAAAGATAGGAGCCAGCTCGTGTCACGTGATGTTTCAAACAGAGACGCCATGAAATAATTTTGAAAAATGTTAATTCTATGAAATATGTTTGTTGTTGGAAGTTCCGTAGGGTATCTTCAAAGCTATGGTCGGATCAACTGACAAGTAGGTTAAGGTGATCTCCAAACAAATGCCCTGATGGCGATAAATAAGCTGTTGTTGTAGGTACCTACTACATATTTTGTAAAACAGAGGTTTTAATCATGATTTGTATGATCTGCAAGTATTTGTCTCAGATCTGGGTGTTTCTTCTATGTATAATATGTATTTATTTACAAAAAGAAAAAAGTATATCTATAGTATATCAGTCATGTGGTACCTATAATACAAGCTCTGCTTACTTTGGAGCCAGATGATACTCTGTGAAATGTCCGGTATTATTATTATTATTATATATCATTTTGTCGATGAATGTATCGACACTGTATCGATTCATCTAGAGAATCATCTGGGCGAATAATATGGAGCTCGCATGAGTCTTGTAAAGTTATAAATAAAAAAATACTGGTAGAGAATCCACGCAACACCATCTAGTCCCAAATTAAGCATTAGCTTGTTTTGTGCTATAGGAACCAAACGCCTGTTAAAATAGTAAGTAATTAAGGTACAAGGGTAAGTACTTTCAGCGTTTTCGTTAAGTTAATTTTATGGACAGGTAATGTAGTTAGGTAGTAGGTACCCATTCAATGCATTTAGATGTAATTAACAGAAATACTTTTACACGGTACTATGGCATTAGTGGCCCTTACAAAGTTAAGAATGACATTCTATGAATAAATGTTAGGTAAGGGATAAATAAAAGATGTAATTTTTAAAGTGAAAACGTATTTAGCATCGTTGTGATTTGAAAGTCGATGAAACGAAAAAGCGACAGTAAAAAGAGACAAACACATAAATTCATAAGATTTAACGTGGGACAAAATGAGATAGGAAGCATTATAGGCAGGTACGTTTTTATTATTACGTGTATGTGCGCGCATGCGAAATACAAAGCTTGAGAAAAGGCATCACAACAACCGTGGTGATTTGTATAGGTACGTGCACGTATTATCGGTACGTTTATTTTTTAAGGTTTCACTTCTACCACGTGTGAATTGCACACGTTTTTTTTTATTATTTTTCTACCCCATGTACCTAAGTCAAACCTAAGTAGGTATATCGTTAGGTTTTTTAAAGTTACTATCATAGACTCTTAATCCCTTGGCCATGGATACATCACACACGGTAGGCAGACATATTTATATTTTTAAATACATAACCCATATAATACCCAGACACAAAATACCTATATTCATCACACAAAGATGATATAGGTACCTACCTACCTATTGTATCTGAAAGGCATTATGTTTCTTTTATGTAGGTACCACCCACGAGTGCGAAGCCACGGGCTGCAGCTAGTTTATAATATTAGTAGAGATATGAAACGTAGGTACGTAAGGTAGGTACTTGGCCGTATACCACGGTAGCACAAGCACCCCTCGATAAGCGAGCTACTGTGGGATCGGATCGATTTATCGCAAGCTGTAATGAAGTGACATTGCGTGGGATCCATCCCATATCTCATGGGTGGCTCATCACGCAAGCCCGTGAGAGTGTTTACTATGGCACCTGGACCCTCTGCGTGCATGTTACCATATACATGAATAAACATAGTTTGAAATAGCGAACTACCTACCTATGTCAAACTATGTCAAATGCGCGGGGCATTGGACATGACGAGACTGGTCTGTAAGCTCAGTTGATGTCAGCTCTGCCTTCTGCGCTGCAGGTTGGAGGTTGGAGATGAATATGTGTTTGTTCTGTGTCTGGGTGTTATAAAGAATCATAAGTAGGTAGGTATATAAGTATTCAAAGTTATGGATATAAGTGTTCTATCATATTTGTCATCTGGGTTCACTCAAGCTATGCTTAGTTTGGGGTTAGATGATGTTGTGTTAATTTACCACCAAAGTTTATTTATTTATGAACTTTACCATGCATGCATCTTTAAACTCACTTTTCACCTCTTTCTAGAGGGCCGTGATGAAACATACGGAATAAACGGAGAATAAGCTAGCAATCTAGCTTAGATAGTGAAAGTTCCATCTCAAATGACAATGAG
This sequence comes from Lampropteryx suffumata, assembly GCA_948098915.1. Classification (NCBI taxonomy): domain Eukaryota; kingdom Metazoa; phylum Arthropoda; class Insecta; order Lepidoptera; family Geometridae; genus Lampropteryx; species Lampropteryx suffumata. The sequence continues at coordinate 21,633,967 of OX402544.1, read as the reverse complement.
TTTGAACAAACGTTTTTTTAAGGAAACGTCTCTGATTCGGGCTTAGTGCGTACCCGTATTACGTATTACTAAACAGCTATCTGCTCCAGCAGCTACAATCGACCACCCCAATTGCAACGTTCATACGTCATCTGTAGTTCAAATAAAGTGTGATAAAAAGAATCCTGAGACATCTCGCAGAATATAATATTTACGTCATACGTTTTCATATGGAGCCGACATCCATACACACATTTCCTTGAAGTTTAATAGCCAGCCACTAAGCTTCATAGTCGACTACCCTGAGGTCTGAAATTATGTAAACTTTGACGCTTCTCCGTACTTAGATAATTCAGTAAGTATTTGTCGCGACAATCATGTTTTAGCCCTGCAGAAGGTTAAACCATAAAAAGTACCATCTACAAAGTCAATGGAAAAACAACACCAACCATTAATACTCTACAGTTTTTTTTTAAATAAATCGCGACGCGAAAACGCTACAAAATTGTCAGTCGATGACCCCGAGTAATTATAACGCATTTATAATGTAAAGGTGCACAAACATCGAGGAGGGGTCGCGACCTGGCTCGGGGGCTGAATCATCACTGCGCTGTTGTCACGCACCATTGATAATTTTGCGGTTGTTTTTTATAGGTAGGTACGAACCTCAAAAGGAAAAACCAGACCAGTGCGAGTCGGACTCGCCTACCGAGGGTTCCGTCAAATTGGAAAAGGTTTTTTTTCATTCGTCGTCATAAATCGAAATAATAAAAATAATTAAAAATCTATTTAGACTTGTGCCAATGAAGCCCTTTCATACGATACCCCGCATGACACGGTTAACTCAATTAAAAATTTGGAGCGCCGTTCCTTGCATAAAGACCCTGTTTTTTTATGATTTAATTAGAAATGTAGGTTACATGAGAATAGTTATTTAGCTTAGAATAAACAATGTATAAAAGTAAAGTTGTTGTTCGGTCTGTAGATAGGTAGTTATACCAGTAATTATCTAAGGTTTTGCTTACTGAAATGAAAAGATAGGTAGGTACAAAAATAAGAAAAGTATACACACACACACACATACAAACACACACTACAAATAATTTAAACTAGGTACACCTAGAATTTATAATATTACAAATTTGGATAATTTTCACTAACAAAACTAGCGAGTTCAGTTTTAAAGGTATGAAACGAGCATAAATTTTTCAAAGTTTTGGGTAGTTTGTTATAAAGCTGTGCTCCTTCAAAAGCAAACATCTTTTTGCCGTAATTCGTTCTGACCTTGGGAAAAACAAGATAACTAGCTCGGCGAGTATTACGTTTTTTTATTTGCTTTGATTTTAAAAACGATATGTTAGTATGCATGAAGTTTTTGGTGGTTTTACGGATTAGAATACATGTATTAAAGATGTACAATTGATTAATAGTCATTAGATTTGTTTTTTCGTAAATAGACAGAGTGTAAACCTGTCGAAACGTCGGGAAAAATAGGTAAATAAACGCGATAAATACCCGTAAGTATTTATAATAAAAAGTTAAAAAGTAGTTTGATTCTTTTATTTTGTAGAACTTGCAGGACAGCTAGTTTAGTTTTGGCGGCGTTACCCCAAATTTCAATAAGGTATAGCAGATGTGGTTTAACAGGCGAGTTGTATATTGTGTAGCGAGTTTGGCGTGGAATACATCGAACTAAATTACGTAGTGATCCCATAAGTTTCGAAAGTTTGGTTCGTATATTTTCTATGTGAGTTCCCCACGTTAAACCACTGTCCAATTGTAGCCCTAGTTACTTTTCGAATTTTTTTTCCTCAAAGAAAGAAAGAAAGAAAGAAAGAAAGCATTTATTCAGTCCACCACTTAAAATACAATAGCAAAAATAAGGAATAGGAAGTTTACAAAACAAAACTTACAATAATAATAACAATAATAATAACAATAATAATAACAATAATAAACTGTGGTGGCGAAATGGTACTCAGCTCAGCATAATGCTGCCGCATGTTGCCATGTGACAGCGCTGGTCTTCCGCTGAGGCCAGTGTTGAGTTCACGGACATCTTGACCCGAATCAGGGCTTACAATCATTTTTTTATAAAAGTAACTTAATATATAAAACAAACTTCACAAGATACAATATCAAAAAGCACACAATACAAATTAATAGGTACTTAAAGTATGAACACAAACCCAAAACAAAAATAAAAAACAACAGTAGTAATAAGATTAGTATTTTACTTACATTACAGAACAAACTAAGAGGACAGTAGCAAAAACTAGCTTCCCCTATGCCAGGGCTGGTCTTTTTGTATGGAAAAAATATGTTCCTTTAATTTAACTTTAAAAAGATTAACATTCAATGTATTTTAAATGGTGGTGGTATGTCATTCCAACACTTTGTGGCAGCGTAGAGGAAACTACCTCTAAATGCAGCAGAGCCATGTAACTGTGTTGCTAGTAAAACAGAACCTGCTCTAGTTTTGTACCTACTATCATCCTGGAGCCAGCGCATTTTGTTGAAAAGATACTCAGGTTTTCTACTCTTGATCACCCCAAACAAAAGTATAGCAAGGTGAAGATACCTTCTCCAAGACATCTTGAGCAGCTTGGCATTGTTAACATAAGGTGTTACATGTGCTCTAGGCGGAATATTAAAACAAAACCTGGCACAAGCGTTTTGGACGCGTTGTATCAATCTCTCGGATCTGGAAAATAGTCTGGGGCCATAAACAGTATCAGCATAATTCAATTTGGAAAGGATAAGAGCTTCAGAGAGATTGACACGGAGATCAACGCTCAAACAGTTGCGAATACGGTACAAAACTTTTAACCGAAAGAAACAACTCCTAACACAATCAGTGATATGCTTTTCAAACCGCAACTCACTATCCATTATTACTCCAAGATTGCGAGATTAATTTGTGCAAACAATGGGTTCCCCTAGAATGCTCACCTGAGGTGTCTTGAGTTTGATGTTATCAATTTGCTTCCTTGATCCTAGTATCATATACTTTGACTTCGCAGGATTTAAAACCAGACAATTATTAGTTGACCAAATAGCAATACGGTCAAGGTCTTCATTTAGTTTATCCAATGCTTGCGATGCATCCTTGCAATTTAACTTTGAAATATGAATGGTTGTGTTTATACTGTCAAAGGCTCGAGAATAATCCAAAAGCCCTGATCCTGTGCAGCAAGAATAATATCAGTGACATCAAGTAAAGCAGTAGCAGTTCTGTGAACCTTTCTGAAACCAGATTGAACTTTTGGAAGAATATTGTTTAACTCTACATAGTGAGAGACCTGATCATGGACTATTCTTTCCAAGACTTTAGAGAGACAAGGTAGAATGCTGATTGGTCGAAGATCTTTAAAATTACCTGGATTTGCTATTTTGGCAATAGGCTTGATAACTGCTATTTTCCAGAGGTCAGGGAAGGTGGACGTAGAGATAGAGACGTTTATAATGTGAGTTATAGCTTCTAAAGAGTATGGGAGAGTCAACAAAATCATGTCTAGATTTACATTATCGGATCCCTGAGCTCTCGATTTCAGTAAATGGATAGCTTTATAGACCTTATCAGGCGAAACAGTTTTTAATTGTAACGAGTCATCACAGAACCTATTGTGTTCGTAAAATGTTAAATTAGATGTATCTATATTATTAGAACCAGGAACGTTCAGAATTATCATTTATGGTTTCTGGGTCATTCAGGTGATTGGGTAGTTCAGTACATTTGTCTAGGGGGAAGATATTATGTTTCAAATTTTTCCACAAACTTGAAGGGTTTTTTAAATTGGCGTTTATATATTTGTCAAAATAGGCACGACGATCAGCTTGTAAAGCACACAGTTTTTTTCAAATCTTTATAATAATTTTTATGAGTCTTCTTCCCAGAGGTCCGATACCGAGCATGTGCATCATCTCTGAGCTGCGTCATCTGCTTCAAGGTATCAGTCTTACAGGAGCATCAGTGCACACTACGTCAATCAGTTTTGCATTATGGTCAGTAAAATGCGTAGGCTCAGAAACATGTTGAACTAAATTGGTATAGCTCAGGAATCCATTTAACTTCTTTGTATCACTGTCATCAGTAACCAACATATTTATATTGAAATCGCAGAAAAGAACCAAATAATCATAACATGTAAAGGAAGATATAGACTCAGTTATGGCGTCAAGAAAGCTATCAGAATTTTGCCAAGGAGGACTATAAGCAGAGCCTATGACAAGTTTTAAACCATTTGCCGACATCGAGATTCACATTTGGTCGACAGAAGGGCTGATCTGATGTGAGCGTATGCGGACTTTCAGATTTTTGCGAACATAAAAACCCACCCCTCCACCTCTTGAGCGAACCGAGTCAGAACGTGGCATGAGTCGAGGTGAGTGGCGAAGCCGGTAGCCAGGTAGTATATAGGCAATAGTAGGCGCTCGCTCCTCCTCTCCACTCCTCAGCCAGGTCTCGTTAATGGGTAGTACATCTGGTGTGTACCGCTCTACTGCAGATATGAGCTCATCATGTTTGGTGTTTAAAGAGCCTGCATTAAATAAGCCAACTTTTAAAAATTTAGTTTTATAAATCATTTTTAACCATTAAATGAATACAAGAGTCTTCATTAAACCATATAAAATATACCAAGTGCTGACAATAATTAAACAGTAGTAAGTCGTCATGACGAGCCACACAATTCTACAATGACCCACAACACGTATACATCGATTACAAAAAGAACATTTCACTATAACAATAGCAAGAACATACCATAGTAAAGGGTAAATAATTATACAAATAAATATTATAACAGGAAAATAAGTGGCAAATAATAATGTTTGAAAGACAAGAGACATGTGCAAGGTCATATTATAAAGTATTATTAAGCAGATTATCTGAGTGACTAACTTAATCGATACCAAAAATACGATTTAAGTTCTCCAGGTTTGTTACACGATAAGCCGTTTTACCCTGTTCCTGGCGGACAAAAGTTAAACCAGATCTAGTCCTGAACCAGATATACTTCCAGTTGCGTTCACGGCATAATTGTCTAGCTTTGAAAAATAGCTGTCTATTATGCCTTGATTGCCTTTCATTTACATAAAAACGACGGGATGCTCCAGAGAGTTCAACGTCAGCCGAGGTTACACCGCGCCGCACCCTTGCAGCCCGTAACAGGTCGTCGCGTAGTGCGCGTCGTGCGAACCGAATCACGAGGGTCCGCGGTCGCGGTGTCATTGTAACCGCCGCAGGGTCATCACCCGATACCACCGTACTATTTTCCCTTTTCTGTCCAACGCGCTCTGCATAGATAAGATCACGTTCATCCAGATTAATACCTAGTTTAGCTGCCACCAGTAGCGCTATGTGGGTAGAATTTTCACCGGGTTCCTGAAGCAACCCAGAAATCTCGACATCGTTGGCCAGAGACTGTTGATCTTGCTCATTTACTTGTTGGCGTAGCTGCATTATAGTGGTTTCAAGATCAGTGACAACGGACGGCTGCATTGCCTTAAATTGGGTTTCTAGAGAGCTGCTACCTCAGCCCTGTACGCCTGAAACTCTAGGCGCAAAGCACGTCCCTCAAGAACCATGTCCCTTATTGTTAGAGGTTGGTGCGGCGGGATTTTTTTATTCTTAGCTTTAAAAATTGTGTAGCATGTCTTGGATGTGTTAATTGTTAGGAGGTTGTACTGAAACCAATCGCAAAGGGAGTTTAAATCGTCTTGAGCTTTTTTGATAATTTCATGTATTGATGGACCAAAGTAAAATAAACAAGTATCATCAGCATATAGATATATGTGACCATGTAATCCTATTTCATTTAAGTTGTTAATATATACGAGAAACAGAGAGAGGAGCCTAAGATGGATCCTTGTGGAACACCATTATGTGATAGTTTATTTAGCACTTTGGTGATTTCCAATTTTTACCACTTGAAATCTATTAGACAAGTAAGATTTAAACATTTTTAATGCTGTACCTTTGACACCTAAAACTTCAAGCTTTTTTAACAATAGTTCATGACTTACAGTATCAAAAGCTTTTTTCAAATCAATGAATACACCCAAAACGTTTTTGAATCGAATGTTTTCTGATACCTCCACGCGTTCTCTAGATAAGGAGTCTTGACAGACAGACAGACACACGGACAACAAAGTGATCCTATAAGGGTTCCGATTTTTCCTTTTGAGGTACTAAACCCTAAAAAGGAACCCTTGTAGGATCACTGTAGTATCTGTCTGTCTGTCTTTCAAGACCTTTATCAGGACAGGAACGCATTGAGGTCAAGTTATAATCAACAAATTCGGTCTACGGTCCTTTGGAGTTTTTAAACTAAAATTTAGCCAAACTAATAATAAACTAAAGCCAGCACGTACTTACATAACATTCTCAAAATGCTAAATAATGCTATACGGCACGGAGCCAGACAGATATGCGAACTTGTGCAAAATGGTCATTGGTTTGGCAACATTGTTCGTGAACATTGTGAACTCGACGCCGACGGGTAAACAACGTCGCCTTTATAATGAAACCTATACAACGCCTGATTAGGTACAGTTAGCGAGCTCACATTCATGAAAGAATTACCTTTTCGTAGGCGCAAATAGTGTTTAAGCTTAAAAAACATGTATTTGATTACTCCTAAGTTTTACACCTATTATGTTTTCGTTTTCGAGAAAGTTACTTATTTTATTTTAAAATACTCGTTCACACAGTCAATCGTAATCACATTCTCACCAGTTTTTCATTAATACATCATTTAGTAAGTTTATGTAGGTACTGTACTACAATTATATTGAAATTATTATAACAAGTTCGCTGTAAAGGAACGTTATAGATTGGTTAGTACTATATTCATTAAAAAAAAAACGAATTGCACGACGTGTTGCGACAGAAGTGAAAACATATTTTGGCGCGTTAGAGTTTAGTAATAACTCACTTCAAAATCAGTAATTATGGCGACTGCCAATCAAATACTGAACGAACACAGATGATGCAATATTTTTTGTTCAGAATGTAGATAATACATCAAAGAACCTAACTCAGTAAACTTCTTCATACAAAAGTAGACTGTAAACATGTGAATTAAGGTTTATAATCAAATGGTTTATAATCAATCGTTTGGGGCGAGCGCGGCAGCCCTGCGGCCTGCCACGCTCGCCCCAAACGGTAACGGTGTCGCAAATCCAGAGGTTTTACCTCATCTAAAAATATGCGTACCGCACTAAAAGAAGTTTTCACTACAATAATTATAATAATCAATGAAATGTGAATTATCATTCACATTTCACATTTTATCATCGACATTTCACACAGCGACATCTGTATCTCCCAAAGTAAGCAGAGCTTGTTTTATGGCTACCACATGATGGATATACTAAGTACTTATATACTTCTTATTTGTAAATACATACATATCATAGGTACATTAGAAATACCCAGACCCGAGACAAATACTTGCAGATCATACAATCATTTGTCCCGCGGCGGGAATCGAACCCGCAACCTTCTAAGCCGGGCCTTGGCCCATTGCGCCACAGAGATCGTCCTTATACACATGTTTATGTTGCAGATATTTGATTGTCTATGATACACAGAGATGATTAAGGGGGAGGTTAAACCGGACTCCACTCCAAAAGCTGGCACCTTTGAACACCTCTGAGTTGAAAACGAAGTCTTGCTACAGCTAATGAATGACACAATCCCAAAAAACTGGATAAGAATGATCAATAACAAAAAAAAAAAAAATTGCATGTTTGGCGATTATTGTGCGGACATCACTAATTTTGTGTCCCCTCACTAGGCGGAACAGGAGGTCATCCATATTGGTTTTACTTGGACTGACGCAAGGATCTTTCTGTAACGGCACTATATGCTATGCACTATGGCATGCTATGCTATGGCACACTACCAATATGGACGACCTCCTGTTCCGCCTAGTGAGGGGACACAAAATTAGTGATGTCCGCACAATAATCGCCACCACATGCTCTAAAGCTGGTTATGGTTAATGGTTGATCCCACGATCGGTGCTAACTTAAATTTGACCATGTCTATTTGGTAACCCACTCGCAATAAATGAATTATTATTTTATTTCACCTACTGCAACACAACGACTTGCCTGTACATAAGTGAATCTGAACAAAACCAATAAAATTAAATTAACAATATATATAGGTACGCATAAACCAAAACATATTATGTAGGTAATTCTAGAAGCAATAAAATTCACCATTTTCGACTTTGTTTGAAACATTACTACAATGTTCTTATTTCTCTTTTGCTATAGTTATGTCCTGTTAATATTCAAGTAAGTGATTGTGTCGTTCGATAGCTTTAAATTAGAACTTTTATAAACAAAACTTAATTATATAGGTAGGTAGTATCTAGCTGTTTATTTACAACAGAGGTATCTATCATGTTTGGGCTCATTGGAATCCTTTAATGAATACGATTACGTTAAATACTTTATGAATATAGCAGTTTGTGGTTGGATTTTACCATATTAATAATAGCCTAATGTAAAATAGATACCTACCTAACCTACTGTACCTACTTAGGTAGGTACTTATCCTTATCCAGAACAGATAGTAAATGGATGGAAGAAGGAAATAAGGTCTTTCTTTACAATAAAACACGTCACGCTGGGAACTTAATTACTTTTTTTATTTAGGCTTACTTAGGTATAATATATACCTATATATCATCATTACATAGTATAAAACAAAGTCGCCTCCCGCTGTCTGTCTGTCCTGATGTATGCTTAGTAATATGCATAATATAGTAGAGAAACATTATAATTTTAGAGGTTTCTAATGTGGTAAATACTCATTTTTTTGCGCTTACATTGCAAACGCTGGCTGAACCCTACGAGATAGATCAAAATATTGTACTACAGTATTGTACACCTTAAAAAGGTCTACACAAAAGTCCGCAATGGTATATGTCTATCTCTTAGTCTATGTTATTCTCTTAGATAACGTTGTATATAAAGACATTCTGTAGTATATTTAGTATCAGCATTGCACCCGTGCGAAGCCGAGGCGGGTCGCTAGTATAAAATAAGTCGTGTTAGTTACACCACTTATAACTCACTAGCGACCCGCCCCGGCTTCGCACACGGGTGCAATGCTGATACTATTTATACCTACTACAGAATGGTTATCCCTAAGAGATAGCCATACATATACCACCGCAGACTTTTTTGTAGACCTTTTGAGGGTGTACAATACTGTAGTACATTATTTTGATCTATCTCGTAGGGTTCAGCCAGCGTTTGCAATGTAAGCGCAAAAAATGTGTGTATTTACGACACCACATAAAAAACCTCTAAAATGTTCAGTGTTTCTTTACTATATTATGCATGTTTTATACATATAAAACTTCCTCTTGAATTACTCTACCTATTAAAAAAAAATCATCAAAATCCGTTACATAGTTTTAAAGATCTAAGCATGCAACGGGACAGACAGACAGACAGCGGGAGGCGACTTTGTTTTATACTATGTAATTAAGAACCGCTTGACCGATTTGGATGAAACTTCAAATGAATATAGTTAGTAACTTGGATTAGGATATAGGCTAGTTTTTATCCCGGAAAAGCAACGGGGCGGGCGAAGCCGCGGGTGGCCGCTAGCGCCATCTATCAATATTTATCCGTAACATTGTTAATCTCTGTAATTATTACCATAATTTGAATAGCTATCTGTTTTTTTTTTAAATAGCGATATTAGTACTATTTTTGATTATTAGTGTATATTTAGTCAAGTTTCTAAGCCATCATCAGTAAGTATAACAATTCAATTAAATTTTGTAATGTATGAGATAAGGATTACGGTCCATTCTGAATGTCGTATAGAAATCTGAGGGAGGCTAACAACAAATGATTTAAATGGAAAGGAAATAATATTGTACTGAAAACCATGCAAGTACTTTTTTGTAGAAAATTTTTTTTACACATGACGCATATCACTACATAGTATAAAACAAAGTCGCTTCCCGCTGTCTGTCTGTCCCTATGTATGCTTAGATCTTTAAAGCTACGCAACGGATTTTGATGTTTTTTTTAATAGGAGTGATTCAAGAGGAAGGTTTAAATGTATAATACATGCATAATATAGTAGAGAAGCACTGATAATTTTAGAGGTATCAAATCATAATTCATCATCATCATCGTTAGACATTCTGTAGTATATTTAGTATCAGCATTGCATCCGTGCGAAGCCAGGCCGGTTCGCTAGTAAAGAAATAAACGCAGAAAAAGATCCTAGTTTTGACACTGGGCACATACATTTCAGACTAATAGGTACATTAATATGATAGGGGAGGGTGAAGTGGACTTTTTCCGCATTGGAACGATTGAATTAAAGAAAAATATGGAATGGAAGGAGCTAATGTCAGTTTCTCTGCTCTATTGTGAGAGGGATGGGTGGCCGATTAATGTTATTATTATTATTTTGTTATCATGCATAATTTGAGTGTGACATTTTTATTTAATTTATATAATTTCAATTTAATGAAGTTTTATAAGTTTCATTGTTTGCATATAAATAATTAATTTGTGTAGTAATTGGTGTTTTCGCCGTTCTAATTGATAATTAAATAAATAAATGTTTTAGTTATTATTGTGTGGCCGGCGAAGAAAAGGAGAATCAAAGATTTATATTAGAAGGAGACTTCAAACCGTATGTTAAACTTACTTGTTTATGAAAATTTATAAATTATCTAAGTAGGTACATAAGTAAACAATATACATGCATGGTAGTTCAGTATGGCGATTATGGAACTTTTGACAGTCAATGTCAGTTTCGATTAGCATAATTTCAATCATTAGTTTGATTGTAATTAGAACCAGTTTTGACAAGATGGATTACTCTTACGTAGGTTCGGTTTCTATCTCATACCAAATAAATATTTAGACAATAGGGCCGTGAATAACCTAAGTGAAGCCTCAAAACCATGTTCCTCTGTGTAAATACACGCACCCACGCACACACATCCAATTAAACTGTGCTCATTCCTCTTAGTAAATCCATACATACCTGTACTATTAAGTATTCTCTCATGTCGTCGTCTAGAAAACAAAAAAAAACACATAAGTGTCACAGAATTTACTCATTATGGTTGATCACGGTGCTCCGTCTTAACATTTATTTGATCTGAGGTTTATATTCATATAACAGCATTTGTATGACAATCAACATCAACCTTCCTTAATACCAATTCATCAATAGTAACTGAAAGCGATTAGTATCAAACTTTTGATAGTATCAGAATAAGTAACGGCATTTTACTTGGTGCGAATGGTCTCGGTCTCAGCCTCCGAAGCCCAAGAGCTAATGTTTATAAGTATACGAATAAAACACCATTTCAGTGCCATTTTTGGGTCTAACAAATACAACCCTGTTTTGCAAATATTCGAGGGCGAAAACGATATTCAGAACATCCCTACGAGCTCCGTCTTGAACATTGTCAGTACAACTATGAAGTTAGTGGTGGAGACCCATCCGACTACAGAACTTATTGAAGTATCATCAACACCGCTATTTAGAAAAAATGTGCTGAGTACCAAAAGGCAGACTAATTGGTGGGCGCGGTCAAAGGTTCGACAGACCACAAGGAACAACCTAACACGACCAGCTGCTACAGAACGAAGTATCATGTAAACATGCTTTTTATTCATAATCCTTAGTTCGTTTTGGATCACATCCGCCAGATTCCACATTCGTCAGATCATTTATTTCTTCCGTATTCGTCAAATTTTTTCAACCTCTGACGAAACGATTCATGATTTCTCATTCGACAGATTTCGCGTTTGTTATATCAATCATAAAATCAGATCGAACCCAGTTGGTTAGGTTATGTTAGAGTATAGAAACCAACGCGCAAGGAGAGCGAACAATGCGAGCGTGTCGCGGCATCGGCCGCCGAAGAGCCAGAAAAATATAGTTCGTCTGTTTGTCATACATAACTCTAGCGAATGTGTCTTCATTCGTTAGCTTGTACTTTGTGAACTATAATAATGCCGGACATTTCACACAGCATCATCTGACCCCAAAGTAAGCAGAGCTTGTGTTATGGGTACCACATGACTGATATACTACTTATAAAATATATATATATATTAACATAAATATTATACATAGAAACACCCAGACCCGAGACAAATAGTTGCAGATCATACAAACATTTGTCCCGCGGCGGTAATCGAACCCGCATCCTTCTGTGTCTCAGACAGGCCTTTACCCACTGCGCCACAGAGGTCGTCATAGTATATAGAGATGCTAGTAGCCAATAAACTACTCATATTAGTACACATTTTATACATATATATGAGTAGTTTATTGGCTACTAGCATCTCTAGAGATAGTTCACAAAGTACAAGCACGTGTTTTATACAGACTGTTATATTCTTCTTTTACTCAGTTTTAATTTCTACCGGCAGCCCCCAAAGACTGTCCCGCTTTTTTTAATATTACTGGCATCGAATTATAAAATAAATACATTAAAAAATAACTTTCTACCAACTTAGTACATACCGTTATATTTTTAAAATTATAATAGAAGTTTTGAGCGACCAAACTATCTACTAAACACGCTAACTTTTTAGGTGTACCTACACTTTAAATTATTATTGCCTATATGAGTTTATTATATTTGGCATAAAAAAGTGCGACTTATGCATTAGTCTTACGCCGCAAAACCATAGCAGCGAAACCACAATAGTTCCGTCATGGCTTGTCCGTTGTACGACAAGCGAAACAGAAGCGAAACTGCCTTTTCTAACGCATTGATTTGACTATTCTATCTCTTACTCAACAAGGCAGTTGGAACAGGCTGTTTCACTTGTTCATTTTCGCACCTTTTTTAACCTTGTTCTAAGGATAGAAAAATTTACTCTGCGGTATTATAAGTTCAGTTATTTAAATGTTTACAGAGCGACCTCAAGGCAGCGAGGACCTCCGAAACGCATCGCAGTACCAATGCCAAAAATTTAACGACAATGTTGCTATTATACTTATTTTTTTTTTTCAAACTTATAATTATACAAACATAGTAATTTATGGCAATATCTCAATTCCTTTGCATTCCCGCACTGCCAACTGCAGAGGATACTGCTTGATACAAAGTAAAATTAAGTTCGCCGCTACAACTAGTTTTGTTTCTCTTTTCCTCTTTACATTCCTAAACATTTCGTTTCTATTGAATACAAAATCACAATTGTTTGAACTATTATTGCTTGATCTACATAATGCACGCATTCCGTCGCACTATGCGGCTATACTCTGCTAGACAAGGTCCACTTTATGTTGGCGTTCACGATAAAGCGCTTGAGTGAAACGTGTCCCCTGCTGTAATTTCCATACAATTTGATAAAATTATCATCTACTGGATACTACGTGGATCTACCTAGGACTTAAGGCACATCTGCCTAAGTAACAACTTGTCATTAAAGCCGATCGCACAGTGTGCACTGTGCAATGAAGCCTTATGAGATTGTAGTGTACATTATATAAGCGGAGCGAAGTCCACCATATCCAGCTAGTAGCTGTCGTTAACCATGTTACTGATTAAATGCACCCCTCCGAACACCACAGAGAGAAGCAAGATGAAACATATAGTTCGAAAGTACCTGCAACAAAAAATTACTATTGTACGATTTATATTTTATGGATACTGCACACTTTGCAGGCGAAACTTGAAAGAAACTTACCACTAACTTAGCATAGCTACATTAGTGGTAAGTTTCACAAAGTTTCACCAAGTTTCACACAATTCCATCACCAGAGTTGACCAATGACTTTCTGCCTATTAGTGTAAACTGCAAGTTGCAACGACGTCAACTTTAGGAGAAAATGATAATAATTGAATATTTAAAATAATATTTCATAATTAAGTTATAAAACTAATAATAACTTTAAAAACTATTTGAAACGAGGAAAGTAGGAGGCGAAATATTAAAAAATACATTCCATATATCTTTTATTTCTTAAATTAACGAGCTGATAGGCACTAAATAGCTGTAAAAAAAATCTAGGGAACCGTCTTAATTGAAAATGGTAACAGATTCAATGAAGTGGAAAACTCTCAATGCTACATCGCGAGTTTTCAAGTCTGTCATCTATCGCAATTTTAGTCGATACCGGTAGACTGGAAAGTACACAAGACGTACAGGGCAAGGTCGCAAAAGAATCACATCAGTCAGAGATGATCGATTTATGATGAGCAGTCCTTAGAAATCGCACTTTGACTTCTGAGGTCAGAACAGAACTACGCTCCAGGAAATTCGGTAAGTGACAGTTAACACTGAAACCGTAAGAAGACTCAAAGAGGCTGGAATAGAGACGTACTTGCCAGCCAGAGGCCTCATACTTACCACAGGTCATCGATTAGCAGAGACCAACTTTGCTCGTTCGTACTTTAAGTAGGATGATGATGCTTGGGGCAAGGTATTTTTCTGTGACGAGTTCCGGTTTTGTCTTAAACCTTCTTAGAAGGGTTTGGAGACGACCCGGAGAAAGATTCTACAGACAACAGCTTAACGCATGCTCTCTTGTAAATATTTTTCATTAAATAATTATTTATGTTTTGATAATAAGTATGCGAAGAAGAATGCAGTTTTAACAGCTACAGGGATTCACACCATGTAGTGATTGTGCCCAAACACATAGCAAAAAGACCCTCTACAGTCAGAACACTTACAATTCCAAGGTGATAGAAATAAAGGTTAAATTATTTGAGATTTCTGTTGATTAAAAACATACTTCTATAAAAAAAATACTATTTTTATCAAAGTATGTTCTTTGGTACAAAATGGTCATAATATTATTAAAATATCGCAATAAACACATAGAAAATATCATTTGCGATTTAGATTTTGAAGTGTACTTTTCAGATCATCCATACTAATTTGCAAAGTATCCGTCTTTATTTTCTACATAAGCACAGATAAACGGCTGATTGGATCTTCATGAAATTTGGTAAGGAGAAAGAATATATCTTGGGGAAGGACATAAGCTGTTATACTTGTAGTTGATTCTGTAGGGTTGCTGTCATCATGACTGAGTGTTCAATCAGCAGTTTTGTGTATGAATAGATGTATGAATGTGACCCGAGTTAGTCAGCTACAGGTCAAGTACGCACATGAATGATTAAGATAAACATGTATCAGAACTATTTATTTATGCACCAAACAATAAGACCTTACTAAAGGCAGATAGTTGACAGTGATCTCATAGTTCCATATCCAATTCTAGAGACTTACCAGGTAAACTTGGACCTTCTCAAAATGCGTATGATGCTCTCGGCCTGGTTCCTTGTACTGCTCAGGTCTCCAGAGTTGTCTATCACGAAATGGGACTTCGCCACTTTGTCTTCAAGAGACATTTGGCAGTCTATACGCTTCTTTGCTACTATTTCGGAAAAGTCATTCCTTTTGCACAACCTTTCTAACTGCTGGTGGTCTTCACTGAAAATTAAATCATCCGACTGACTGGCTGGCAATTAATGCACAGCACACACAAATGGGAAACAAACATTCCTTTAGAGATGCACTCTAGCAGTGAGAGGTCTCATTATGAAAATATTGATATGCATATGTTGCGCTAACCTATAATTGTCAACTATAATTGGACAGGACTCTCTGGAACACCAAATGCCTAAATGTTCGCAAAACGCGGCGAACGCGTTTTATACTTTTATTAGATGTAGGTTATCCTTACAATAATCCAGAACCTTACCAGACTACTGTGATGATCTTGTGCAAGAATGTCAGCATCTTGCCGGTTTCAAAAAGTAGTGGCACCTCCATCACTATATATTTGTGGCCTGAGAAGAAATAGGATATGGCCATTTTAATCATTGCACACTGTATTCTGGGGTGTGTGATGGCATTCAGCTTTCTCCTCTTCTCTATGTCATCAAAGACTAGTTCACCGAGTCTAGCTCTGTTGACCTTGCCATCTGGTTGCAGTATTTCATCACCAAAATACTCTCTCAATTCTTCCCACCCTTTTGTCTGTGGTTCCAATACTGAAATTGAGAATAAATTATTTTTAATATGCTTGTTCTCAGTTCAAAATATATAAATTAGCTTTAGAGTTCTATTTCAAAATTAATTAGTTAATTTCAAAATGTTGACCATTCCAAGACTTCATAAAATAAACTAATAGGTGAATAATGTAATCATTATTAGCAAAAAAAAAAGGCAGCTAAGTAGATAATTAAAACTAGTACAGAATAGAGGTGGATGATATAAATAAAGAGAAGCCTAGCAGTGAGTGAAATCAGGCCGATGATTAATGTTTACCACATTATCGCAGAACTGCTAACCGTTGAGAAATAAAAGATCTTGAATGGCAACAAGGACAGGAAAACAAAGCGTAGGACAACCCCCCACCCGATGGACTGATGAGATTGTAAAGATCGCGGGAAATGGAGAGGGCTAAAAATGTCTTCCTGGAAATCTATTGGAGAGGCCTATGTTCTGCAGTGGACTTCTAGGGGCTGATATGATGATGATGTTGATAATGATATTATACATTTGATTTAGGACTTTCAACACTAATGCTATGATTCTGTAGTTAAGCTAAAACTTAAGTACAGGTGATAGGGAAATGAGGGTAAAATGGTTGGTGCCTAGTGTATCTAATTGAACCCTCATTGCAAAATACACAATACATGCAAAATAAACATAAATTGCAAGCAGCACTCAAAAATAAAACTAGCATATGCAACAATATTAAGAGCTAAATAAATTATACTAACATTATATAAAAAAATGCTAGGTGTAAGTTATTTATACAACACTTAAAGTCAGCTAAAGGTTATTAACTTCATTTACTATTAAGTCTACAATGCAGTACCAGGTTATGACTGTGTCTTCAAGGTTAATGAAGCCAGAACCGTATGGGTCATTAGATTTATATTAGGCTCTTTAGATTTATTAAACTTTGGCACTTCTTTGGTAAATACTTCTAAGCTTGGGCAAAGACATACAATACATTGCTACTGCAACTTTGAGAATCCGGTGGGTTCTCAAATTCTTGAAGTCGGAGTTACGTTTGTCAAAGTTTGTCCAAGTTTCTTCGGGAGACAGAATGTTTTTCATGCTAAACTAAGTAAAAACTAAAATAAAAGTTGGCATCAAGTTGTGTTACCTTTCCTGGCTATTTCGTCAGCGTCAATAACTGCAATGCCGTGTTCTCTGAAGATAGAGAGAACTGTGCTTTTGCCTGTAGCAAGTCCTCCGGTTAGACCAACAATAAACATTTTGCACCTGGATCCTATACAGACAGTCGAGGGTAATTTGAAGGAAATTATTATTTCGAATACGAACGAAGTTAGTTTCGTATTTTCTTTGAGTATAATCAAATAACCAGAATGAAGTAAACAAATTTAATGAACGAAATTACCTACGATTGAACGAACCAATTCCAATTTCTTCTATCAAGTCAATTAAAATCCATCTATTATTGGATATTGGATTGGAATAATTGGATTGGTTGTTGGTTGGATAGGTAGGTAGGCTTAATCTTTAAATTAATAAGAAATGTCATCTTGACATAGCAGCAGCAGCAGCCTCAACTGTCAAATTTTGGTGATACCAAATGGGTTTTTTGGTCACCCAAAATCTATTCAAAATACAATTGCAGAAACCAACCAACTCCAAATTAATTATGTAGCTTTTTATCACAGTTCACCTATTATACCTATTATAATTATTGAGAGTTTTTATTGAACCTTGTCTATTTCCGCATTTTCATAGTAGTAGGTCGTCAGTTCCTCGCAATTTTCGGGTTCATTTTTCTTGTTTTTTTAGGTGGGTGGGACCCGAAATATTTATGTTGCTGGAATATATTGGTACATTCTAGCAAGCTGAGATAATTAAAATTATCTTTTAACTTTTTTCCCAAGCAAACGCAACATAAACTGACTTTCGGGAAAACCTTTATGAGTGGTATCACAGGTGCCGGTTACTTTTGACATAGCTACAAGCTAAACTTTGACAGTGACGTTGATAGTGTGTAGTTATCAAGATAGAATAGCCCTTTTAAATCTCGCATGAGACCGCGCGCGGTCCTACAATTTAATTCAAAAAGGGTATCATTTGCCTAGTAGGTAGGTACTATTAATCTACCTACTGCAGTGTCCCTAACTATCATTATGGCAAATTCCGAACAAATTGCCTGCTTTCCTTACCTTGCCTTCAACCTTACTTGATCATTTCTCATTTGGCCATACGATGCCGAATCCATATACTTATATAAAGTATGGATCTATCAACTAAGTAAGTACCTACATAAAACAAATATATATCATTATACCTTATAAGTAGGTATACCTACCTCTCTGAAATGTTTTGGTTTTTGCAGTCCTGTTGATAAAGTTAGGACGAAGATAGTAAGTAGGTGCTTAGGTGTCTTTGTACTAAATAATACAATAACAATAATCAGATGAATTTCTCCATCAGTGTTATCATTGCTTTGCGGTCGAGGGGGCCATAGCAGGAAGTTCTTGTTAGCCTGGTCGAGGGCGATTATGGGCGGAGTGATCGTGGGAGGAGTTTGTTAGCAATCCGGTACCTACCTCTTTTTCATAACTCGGACCGTCAGAGTATGTTAGGCTCCGTAAGCAGCGAGAGCTCCTGAATAGCGGGCGCGTTAGAATGTGATAGTGGGCAGTGACAATGTTCGACATGGACGGCGGTGCAAATAGCCGGCGGCGAGGGCCATCGATGGATGGTGCTAGCGTGGTACCAGTATCCGCTGGAGGTTCGCCTACGCCACTCAATGGAGCCGACGTTTTCCTCTACGACGACTCATCTATGTCCGACGGCAGCCTGTATGCAAGCGATCAAGAAAATCTTTCCACTCCTAGGAAGAGGTACAGGTATTGCAAATAAATCACGAAAATATATATTTCTTTCAACTTCCGACCAAGGGCGTATTTTTTGCTCAGAACCAAATCAGTTCAAAAATTTTATATGAAATCTCATGGATGCACAGTTTTTAATTAATGCACTGTGAATATTGTTAAAAAATAAAAAACATCGAGCGCAAAGTGAGTAATTAATGCACTCGTGTTAATGTGCTCCGTAATAATTTATGCGCTCGGCCACCAACATAACACTCGTGCATTTAACTAACTTTGCGCTCGAAGCAACAATCTACTATTACCTATAGAGTTCCCGAAATCTAAAAAATCACAAGTGTTAAAAGCGTGCAATACGTTAGGTCGGTACGTATGATACTTCAGGTGCAGGTGGCTATAATAATATGTACCTACCTAAAAGCGAAACTATATTCGGTACTAGCTGTTGCCTATAATTTTTCCTACATTGATAAAATTTAGGCTATTTATTTTAATCCAGGTCAACATATGTATCTATCACAATCAAGGTTAACCAAGCTTTATCGAAATCGGTTCAGCCATTGATGAGTAAACAAATATTCAAACAAAGATTCATATCATAATCTAAATCCTTACTAATATATTATGTGAAAATAACTATGTCTGTCAGTCTATTTGTTACGTTCTCACGCCTAAACCGCTGAACCGATTTTGATGAATTTTGGTAAAGAGATACATGTGACCCTGGAGACGGACATAGGATACTTTGTATGTAGGTAGGCGGGCAACAGCTAGTCATTATCATCATTACATAGTATAAAACAAAGTCGCTTTCCGCTGTCTGTCTGTCCCTTTGTATACTTAGATCGTTAAAACTACGCAACTGATTTTAATGCGGTTTTTTAATAGATAGAGTGATTTAAGAGGAAGGTTTTTATGTATAATACATGCATAATATAGTAGATAAACACTGATAATTTTAGAGGTTTCCAATTTGCTATGTGATAATGTGTGTAAACTCATATTTTTGCGCTTACATAGCAAACGCTGTACTGAACCCTACGAAATAGATCAAATAATGTACTACAGTATTGTACCTACACCCTCAAAAGGTCTACAATAAAGTCCGCGGTGATATATTTATTTTATTTATTTATTTAATCCTTTATTTGCACAAAAAAAATATAAATGTACATTAGGTGGGCTTAATGCTTAAAGCATTTTCTACCAGCCAACCTGCAAGGTTGAGAAAGTAAAAAGTAGGCGTGCTAACTTAATCTAAAAATAAGGAAATATAACACAAAGACAACATCTATAAAAATAAACTCCTAAAAATAAAATAAAATAAAATAATATTTAAATATATATATATATATATAACAAATAAGATACATTAAAAAAAAATACATACATTACAACAGTACAACAGTACAGAAAATATTGAAGATAAAAAAAATAGTACGAGAGACGAGTTCAATAGTGAAACCGAGCATCGAGCAAGCGCTCGGCTGAGAAGCAAGGGCATGAGGGACATTATAGTGTATACCTTAAACTAGAACCAAAGAAAGCCTACTAGCCTTGAACTTTACTAAGAAAGTATTCGTAGACAAGTTCTTTAAACACTGGTTTACTGGTATTTTATTTTAGTGGGGAAAGAATTCCATAAACCAACGGCCACCACTTCAAAAATACATGTCTATCTTTTAGGGATAACCATTCTGTAGTATAATTAGTATCAGCATTGCACCCGCAGCATTGCAGCCGGGGCGGGTCGCTAGTAATTAATAAATGCGAAAGTAACTCTGTCTGTCTGTTTGTAACGTTTTCACGCCTAAACCGCTGAACCGATTTTGATGAGTTTTGGCATAGAGATAGATGGGACCTTGGGGAAGGACATAGGCTACTTTTCATGAAGGTACCACGCGTGCGAAGCAGCAGCTAGTATTAATAATAAATATATTGATCGCTTGAGCCTCAATTATGGCGTAACGGCTAAACGGATTTGGACGGACTTTGTTATATAGGGTGATTGGAAGATGGGTGCAAAGCTGTAATAGGAAGGCAGTCTAGACCATTTAGAACCATTTAGGCCATAGTTATGTTAGACGAAATAGTTATGTGTTCGAAATGATAACTGAGTAAGTACTCAATTTTAATAATTTGTGCACGTGCTCGAACCAATTTGACAGTATTCTCCAATCAAAGGCCATCGCGCATAGTAGATGTAGTCTATGATCTGGATAGCGACTTCATTTTATATAAGTAGGTAACAAGCGTGTGAAGCCGGGTGTAAAATCATCGAGCGTGCGAAGCGAACTTGCAGTGGCAACTTGGGCGATTTGACTTTGTACGTGTATGTTTGTTTATATAAATACTAGCTGCTGCCCGCGGCTTTGCATGCGTGGTACCTACATAAATAGTAGCCTATGTTCTTCTCTAAGGTCCCATCTATCTCTATACCAAAATTCATCAAAATCGGTTCAGCGGTTTAGGCGTGAAAACGTAACAAACAGACAGACAGACAGACATAGTTACTTTCACATATATAATATTAGTATAGATTGTAATAACATAAATTAATAAATAAATATTGGTGAACTATTTACACAGCACCATCTAACTAAACTAGGTATAGTATGTGGACTAGATTACCTACACGCTAAGACACTAAAGAACATATACGCATCCAATTTCGTATATACAGATTTTAAAAATATTTTCATTTATTGTTAAAAAAAAACACGAGTGCAATTCACACGTGGTAGATGTAAAACCTTCAAAACAAACGTATAATACGTACACGTATACAAAACACCACGTACACGCATAACAAACACGTATAATGCTTCCTATCTCATTTTCTCCCGCGTTAAATCTTATGAATTGATGTCTGTCTTATTTTACTGTCGCTTTTTCGTTACATCGACTTTTAAATCACAACGATGCTAAAGAAATATTCAATTCAATCAACAATTTTCTTTATTATATTTTTGGAGTAACCTGTACATACAAAGCTGTTGCCCCCTCCCACCACTTAGCTGCCCCGCTATGGTAGCGCTTACTTAAAGAATTATTGAAAGAATTATTGAACATTTCACAATTGCAACTTGACCTGGACTAAAAATTATTAGTTATTCATGATTAGGTACTAACTCTAACAGTGTAGAGCAGCTAGAGTAGGTTCTCTAACTCTTTCTAGAGTGTGTTATTTAATGACGACCTCTGTCTCTCGCAGTGGGCTAAGGGCCGGGTGAGACGCCGAAGGTTGCGGGTTCGATTCCCGCTTCGGGACAAATTTTTGTATGATCTGCAAGTATTTGTCTCGGGTTTGGGTAAACCATGGAAATCATGGAAACTATGTATAATATGTATGTATCTACAGTATATACAGTCTGCAGTATATCAATCATGTGGTACCCATAACACAAGCTCTGCTTACTTTGTGGCCAGATGCAGTGTGTAAAAGAAAGAAAGAATGAAAGAAGAAAGAACTTTTAGATTACTTAGATTACTTTGAATTTACCGAC
Organism: Lampropteryx suffumata; assembly: GCA_948098915.1. Taxonomy (NCBI): domain Eukaryota; kingdom Metazoa; phylum Arthropoda; class Insecta; order Lepidoptera; family Geometridae; genus Lampropteryx; species Lampropteryx suffumata. Next base: position 21,611,610 of record OX402544.1, on the reverse strand, counting down.
GATTGAAATTTGCGATCTCTGCAAATATACCCACTGCTACGGGCACATAATATTTACATAGTACCAATACCTAGGCATTAATCCATCGAAGTCAAGGAGTCGTATGTCCGACGACGACGCCAGGGACTACAATATGCTGTCGGGTAGGCGATGGCGTAGTGGCGCTGGTCGCGTCGTTTTACGCTCTCGGGCGGCTTGTGAATTCAAATATCAAGATATACTTTGACAACTACCCTTATTTACAATATCGCACGATAGAAAAGCAAAAGGAAAAACAGACAAACAAACAGTCCTTATGCCGCCAATAAGTTTGAATCGTCCTGCATCCAGTGAATTTAAGTTCCGATTACTCCATAACCCAACTTCAAGAAGAATTGACAACGAATCTGACCCATGCATCTGTGGCGCAGTGGGCCAAGGACCGGCTGAGACGCTCAAGTTTGCGGGTTTGATTCCCGCCGCAAGACAAATGTTTGTATGATCTGCAAGTATTTGTCTCGGGTCTGGGTGTTTCTATCTACACTAATATTATAAAGAGGAAACATTTGTATTTTTGTATGTAACGAATAAACTTAAAAACTACTGGACCGATTTGAAAAATTCTTTTACCGTTGGAAAGCTACACTATTCCCGGGTGACATAGGCAAATTTTTATCCCGCGAACATTGGTTTGTCCTGGGAAAAATCTTCAACGCGGGCGAAGCTGCGCGCAGACAGCTAGTGTATAATATGTATATTATTTCAAAAAAACTATATTAGTAGTATATTAGTCATGTGTTACCCATAACACAAGCTCTGCTAGCTAGCTAGCTAGCTAGCTATGGGGCCAGATGATGCATTAGAACCTGTTCGTAACACCAGGCTTGTAGGCGTGTCCTCGTCGACCAGCGGCCACGACACATAATGGTGTGTTGCTTGCTACATGCGTACCACACCCAGTTAAAAATACCCGGGGCATTAGCCCCGGGTATTTTTAATATTATAATCAAACCCCGGTTGCCATCCTTCCACTGCGAGCGAACTGAGCTCCGTACAGACTCCAATTATGGCAAACCTTATAAAGCCGCTTCTACTACAAACGAGTAAATAGGGCAGACTAGCATGAATAAATAGAAAACCTTAGCGGAAAGCCAAGTTTCGAGTATATTTTACGCCGCGCCGTTCAGCTCTGATCTTTCATGCCTATTAGCAGCGGAAGGCAGGTGTTAGTCCTACAGACAACAACAAGCATTTCACCCAAAATCCCATGTTCTTATATAGTAAAGATAACTGATCCCAAGCATTCCCCAGGTCTGAAATCCGTCGCATGCGGCGCCACATTCGCTGTCCTCAGCAACAGATCCAGCAGCGGCAAGCTGCAAACTTACGAGAACGTCGTCGGATGCAATCAATCAATGACGCGTTCGAAGGTCTGCGAGCGCACATTCCTACCCTACCGTACGAGAAGCGCCTTTCCAAGGTCGATACGCTGAAGCTAGCGATCGGATACATCAGCTTTCTTGGCGAACTGGTTTGTTTCTATACCATCATCCATACCAATACAAATATAAATTCAAAAGCGTATCTGTCTGTCTATTCGTTACGTTATCATAGCTAAACGGCTTAACGGATCTTGATGAAATTTGGTAAAGAGACAGATTGTAACTTGAGGATGGATATCGTCGACGGAAATCTCAATAGGCGTAAGGTGCAAGTGTGCTAGAATGAGTTATGTACTCGTATATTTTTTTTTATTTTGTCATTGATGGACTTACGTTTGACCACGATCTCGCCTGATGGTAAGCGACGATCGGCCAACGATAGGACACGAAGGTTTAGAAGACACCTATTTACTCTTCACTTACAGAGACCTAGATTGTAATAACAGTGGAAAGACAGACGACGGCAAAGTATTCCAATCCATCTAATCTATATAATAATCTATTATATAGATCTATAGGTAATAATCTATTCCAATTAATATATGTGGAAGGTTATTTCAAGGTAGGAAAGTACATTCTCCGAAATGTATTCGAGAAAAGATCATCTTACATATGAAATTTTATTCTTGAGATATCATTTACACCCCGAAGTTAATGACAAGCCACGCACAAATACGAGTACCTATAGCCTAATTACCTGTACCTAATTTCTGCTAGAGCATGTTACGGTGTAAAGGCCATGTTACAGTTGAAAGAATTACGGCCTTCCTTACTTATAACCGTCTCTCAACTACTGTCAAAAGATAATCACTGTTTAAAATAGTGCCATCCCTTTGTGTAATTGAATGGGCGAATTAGGCAGTGTTGAGAGACGTTTATAAGTACTTATCTAAGGCGGTGCGCAAACGTAGACACTTTTTGTTGCCAACACGGCACACCATCACAGGGAACCGTAGTTTCTGTGTCCTGTAGCAGTGATCGGACATAGTCGCCCGTTGCTACTATTGGTACAATTCGTTGCTAGGGTTGCGTTGTACTTTTATTGTAAGGAAAATAAAATTTATTGTAAATTGTAAGGAAATTTTATAATGTTGCGTGTGTCTTCAACTGACGACTTTTAGTTTCCAGTTACCGACACCGAACACCTTTTGATCGTCAATGAGTATGTGTTAAGTGGAAACAACTGGACACAAAATATATTGACGTATGCGCAGGGAGTGGATGATTTCATACTTGTTCTATAGAAATCAAATATTCATCGGTAGCTTGTATATGACACAAGATACAAAAGTTTTAGACGTTTGCGCCCTGCCTAAGGCCGTTGAGATTTGGGACCTGTCTGTCTGTGTGAGTCCATCATGCAATTAAAACTTAAATAGTTATTAGTGGGGTACATATTTTTGTTATTATACAACCCTATCGTGTGGCATATCGTTGGGTAGTTATTTTTTGTATCAACTGTTAAAATTATTTATTTAACAGTTGATACATTCGTTTGATAAATATTAGATATTGATTTCAATTCTGTAGGCACCAACCTAACAAATTTTAGCTAAAATTAGGTTTTGAACTGTCAAATAAAGCTTTGGTATTCTGCTGCTACCAACTTATCCTAATTTAATTTTATCTAATTTAATTAAGCGTTCCTAATTTAGTTATATGGTACCAACCGAATAGGTTTTACAAATGCTATGATTAACTAAATATATTTTAGACAATTCCTGAATTTAGAAATGAACCAACCGAATTGCCACGATTAGCTTGGTCATTTTTAAAAGAGTTTGGGGGCCTCTACTAAGTTTTCTAAAAATCTGATAAATTAGAAGGAAAAGTCAAAGTCAAAAGATGATTTATTCAATACATTATTATAATTATTTACGGGTATTTATCGCGTTTATTTACCTATTTTTCCCGACGTTGCGACAGGTTTACACTCTGTCGTGGTCACGGGATGACTGAGTGAGTCATCCCGTATGCCAATTGAGATTTCCGTCGACAATATAGGCTAATATTTATGTGCCTAGTTGCGAAACCGAAGGCAGGAACTAGTATTTCTTATGTACCTAAATCATAAATTAACACGACACTCACAAGGTATCCTTAATGTTACATATCTACTCTATTCGTCTATTGTAATTATGTTGTTGCAAATAAATATCTTTTCTATTTATCTTCCTGCAGTTGATAATATGTTCATGGTCCACAGGTACACACTGACCGAAGCACTCCTGAAACAATGCTGTCTGGAGTATCCAATATTCAGAACAAGGATTCGCAGAAGAAAGTCATCATACGAGGTTGGTCCACTATTATCCATTTGAATTAAAGTAAAATACATAATGCATAAACTAATTTTAGGTACATTTGGCAAAATTCAGGTTGTTACGGTTTAGGTAAGTACTAAGGTACATACATTATAAAGCTGGTAAAAAATAAGCAGAACAGGAACGGTAACTCTGACTCGCGCAACCAGGGTTGAAGGACACGCCAGCCAAGCCAAAAAAAAAAAAATTCCGACAAATTGAGAACCTCCTCCTTTTTGATAAAGTCGGTTAAAAATAGATAATATATAGAAAAAATGGATACCATAAAGTTAGGGATAAAAAAAAAGTTCATTAAACCAAACGCAATAGCCAATACAAGTTCGGTGTCTGTCATGCTTGGGTGTACGTAGCATACTGACTCATTCACAAGCATGTAAACGACTTCCAAGGCAAAGGGAGAATTGTGGACACTTGCGGCTTGTGGACGTTTGCCGAGGCTTGGCAAGCATAGAAATGTAGCATTAGGGTTCCGAAATCCAATAAGGCAACTTTATAATTTCGTCATGTCCATTATGCCAGTCAGTCTGTCAGTCTGTCAGTCTGTCAGTCCGTCAGTCTGTCAGTCTGTCAGTCAGGAAATTTGCACGGTAATTACGTATTCCTAAAGAAAGTATTCCCTACAAAGTTTTGTAATAATAAATAATAGTTTTAAAAAAACTAAAAAACACGCTTTAAACAGAAAACCAAACTAAAAAATAGAAAATAAATTGTAATAAATGTAAGTAAGAAAAAAATGTTTTATTTAAAAAAAAGCGTGGGGTGCATGGTGTCAATAGTTATAAATATTTCATTGACAGATATGAGAAGAAGGATTATCATTTTTATAATATCTTAAAAAGCACCCCACGCTTTTTTTTAAATAAAACATTTTTTTCTTACTTAGGTACATTTATTAAAATTTATTTTCTATTTTTTAGTTTGGTTTTCTATATAAAGCCTGTTATTTAGTTTTTTTAACTATTTTTTTTTCTACGTTTTAGTTTTAGGATAATCTTTTTTTTTTTATTCGAATTATTGCATTGTCATCGGTCTTTGACAGGTGTGCAAAATTTTAATAAAATCTGGCCGTTTAAAGTGGGTCAAAATCACGTCCTAAGGAGTCGGTTACAAACATACATACAAGTTAAGCTAATATAAAGCGTGTAAAAACTGTACACAATGAAGGGCAGGTACCATTAAAAATAATATTTTTAAGGGTACCTGCCCTTCATTGGTAGTAGACTGTATTGCTGTTTTTATACTTTACAAGCCTATCGTGCGGCATATTGTAGGATATGTCTTACTAAGATATCTAGGTACCTATATCTGTTCTTTAATAGTTAGATACTGCTATTAATTTGATAAATGAGAATTGAAGTATGTTATATTGGTACCAACTAATAACGATATTCGTATTTATTCCTTTACTTGTGTTGTGAGACCTGCTTCTTGCCAAATTCCATGGTTCTAGGTCAACGAGAAGTACACAATAGGATTTAATTTTATGACAAAAATTGGCCATACTCGCCACGTATGGCGAGTTGGAGGAAGGATAAGGTGTTTTCAAAAACTCTTTCTGGCCAAAATACTGCATTTGAAATTAATATCTCCAGTAAAAATAAAATCCTGAATTAATGCTTTAGGGGCAGGGAACCGAACGCAAGGTTTGAGTTAGTTATTACGAGTACTCGTAGTTAGCACAATTTTTTAAGTAAGTATCAAAATCTTTTAATCCTTATTTCAAATTCGTTTATTTCCAAACGTAATTTATTTAGTTTGAATCAACTGGAGTAATCAAAAATAAAGTTAAAACATTATTTGCGCCTATGGAAAGGTAATTTTTCTATGAATGTTAGCTCGCAAACTGTAATCAGGCGTTACATAGGTCTCATTATATTGTTGCATAAAGTTGCTTACCCGTCGAAGTCGAGTTCACAATGTTTATAATATTCTCAAACAATGTTGCTAAGCCAATGACAATGTTGCACAAGTTCGCATATCTGTCAGGCTCCGTGCCGTATAGCATTATTTAGCATTTTTAGAATTTTATAAGCAGAGTAGGGGTTTAGTTTAAGTTTAGTATGTCTAAATTTTAGTTAATATATAAAAAAAAAAAAAAAATTTCGAGTAAAACTTGTTCTCAATGCGTTCCTGATAAAAGTCTTGAAAGACAGGCAGACAGATAGCGCAGTGATCCTTTAAAGGTTCCTTTAGTTCCTTTTTTCCCTTTGAGGTACGGATTTATAAAACAACCGCGAAATGATCAATGGTGCGTGACAACAGCGCAGTGATGATTCAGCCCCCGTGCCAGGTCGCGACCCTTCCTCGATGTTTGTGCACCTTTACATTATCGACGCATTCAACTAATTACGCAGGGTCATCAGCTGACAATTTTATAGCGTTTCTCGCGACATTTTTATAACAAACTGTAAACTATTAATTGATGAGTGTTTTTCATGGACTTTGTAGTCATTGGACGGACTAATATAACGATCGCGATAAAGGATATAATTATGTTATGAAACGTCAAAATTGACATAATCTCAAAGCACAGAGCAGTCGTCTATTGGGCTTAGAGGCTGTGTATTGAACCTGGAGGATATGTGTGGATGTCCTCTCCACAAGAAAACATAGACGTAAATATTATCTTCTGTGGATGTCTCTGGTTTTATTTATGACACTTTAATTGAACTACTGATGACGTTGCTCGATTGTAGCTGCTGGAGCAGATAGTTCTTAGGCCTCTAAGCATTTTAAGTACAAAGCATTACTCTGAGCCATAAGCCCATGACTCTGAGATGTTAGTAAATAAACGTTTTAAAAAACTCAGCGGTATTAGAAATGGTACTTTCTGAACTGACAGGCCAGTCTCTCAATTCAAATGTGAGTTCCGCTATTAATTTAGCTGGTAGATGGTGAAAATAAAATGCACACAGAGGGTCCAGGTGCCATAGATAGCGCTCTCACGGCCTTGCGTGACGAGCCACCCTGTCCCATGAGATATGGGATGGATCCCACGCAATTTCGCTTCATTACAGCTTGCAATAAATCGATTCGATCCCACAGTAGCTCGCTACACGTGGGGTGCTTATACTACCGTGGTATACGGCCAAGTACCTAACTACCTAACGTACCTACTATATCTCTAGATACTAACATTATAAACTAGCTGCAGCCCGCGGCTTCGCAGTCGTGGGTGCTGGTACCTACATAAAAGTAAAGTTTTATTACGTTTTTAAATTTGGCAATCGACAAATCTAACACATCGCTTGGAACCTTTTTATAGAAGCGTACAGTTTGCCCTATAAAAAACTTATTAACTTTAGCAAGCTTAAGATCGTTTGTATTTAACGAAATTTTGGTTAGGCCGGTGAAACTACAGAATTAGCTAATATATATATTACATATAAAGGTACCTACATAATATAAACATTTTGATAAACACGGGTTTTACTCACGTATTATTTTGTCGATGAAGGCACCAACACTGTTTCAATTCGAGTTAAATCCGCGGTCCGCTCGTTGCCGCTCGAACTCACGGTTCGCACTGAACCGTGCTGATGAAGAACTGATGAAGATTCTCTAGTTGAAGAACACCCTGATGAAGGTACCTACATTTACATTAGAAAAACGATTTTGACGGATTCTCTTTCCCATGTGAAGCCCCACAGGCGGTCATCATCGTAGCCAAATATTGCCGCATGTATCAAAACATACTTCTAAACAAAAACCACCGTCACGTCTGTCTCTTCTAAACGCGATAAACTCAAAAACTACCAAACGGATTTTCATATTATAAATCATAATAATTAATTTATAAAAAAGTCTTATATATTCTATTTCATTAATAAACTGCCATCTATCACACATCATCAAACAGTTATGTTTGCAGACGATGCTACTATTTATAACAGAATTTGAATGTGAAGTTCGTGAACTACCTACTCATTTTATTACAGACTTAAAGAATTGCTACAAAGGGTAGTAGTCCATTAAAATGTTACATTTTTTAGGCCTTAGTGTGCATTTGTCAGAGGACGCAATTTTATTTTTTTAATGTGTAGGGGGGGTCAGTAGAAGCTTAAGTTCAAGTTTGTGGGGTCGGCACCCTTGTCCCCCGGCCGCCATCTTGGAAAAGGGGGTGCAAAGGGTTTTCGCGCTGTATCTCGTAAACTAGTTACCTTACAGAAAATTTAATCAAACATAAAATGTAGCAAATTAAATTTCCTACAATTTTATTTCTATTACTTTTTATCGTCAAGTGACCAACAAAAAAGTTATAAACAAAAATAAATGAAAATTTTGTTTGTTTGTTCTAGGTTTTACAGCGCTCCAAACTTAAACGGATTCTCGAATGCTCATAGGGATGCAATAAAAACTAAAAATTAGGCTTACTTTTCTATCTATATTTTTTTTATTCATACAATTTATTATGATCTTAACATTCCTATGCTATTATTGAACTATGTTTGACCCTTTTACCCACCACCTATGAGGTATAACATGGGCAAAGTCAAATTTATAAAAATTTTGCAGAAGCATCCAGAGTTAGCAAGTGGAACTAAATTATTTATGAGTGAGAAAGTCGAGTCATCGTTACTCAGTGTTGTTGGCGAACGTTTTTTCGTCTTTTTATATGGCGGAAATAAAGACGATACTCTAGACACTCTGCGATACAAACGATTTGCTAAGACAGTGACAAAAAATGCATTAAAAAATGCATTAAATTTTTATAAATTTGACTTTGCCCATGTTATACCTCATAGGTGGTGGGTAAAAGGGTCAAACATAGTTCAATAATAGCATAGGAATGTTAAGATCATAATAAATTGTATGAATAAAAAAAATATAGATAGAAAAGTAAGCCTAATTTTTAGTTTTTATTGCATCCCTATGAGCATTCGAGAATCCGTTTAAGTTTGGAGCGCTGTAAAACCTAGAACAAACAAACAAAATTTTCATTTATTTTTGTTTATAACTTTTTTGTTGGTCACTTGACGATAAAAAGTAATAGAAATAAAATTGTAGGAAATTTAATTTGCTACATTTTATGTTTGATTAAATTTTCTGTAAGGTAACTAGTTTACGAGATACAGCGCGAAAACCCTTTGCACCCCCTTTTCCAAGATGGCGGCCGGGGGACAAGGGTGCCGACCCCACAAACTTGAACTTAAGCTTCTACTGACCCCCCCTACACATTAAAAAAATAAAATTGCGTCCTCTGACAAATGCATACCCAAATGTAACTTTTCAATGGACTATAGGTAATAATTAGTTAATTAGAGAAATACCTAATCACATAAATGTAGAAATACATGTGAAACAGTTGAGATTTCTAAGGACCGTTTAAAACGATCTATAGATAGCTCAACTGATCTAGATCACTGACAGAGGGCAGCGTTCCCAAGACACTGGCGGCATTGCCACGTTGAATGGCAATGCTAATACGCTGAGCCAGATAGGAGCCAGTTCTTGGGTCACACAATGTATCTACCAGACGTCGTGAAATAATTTTGAAAACGCGGTGGGCTCCTGTTCCGCACGGGCCCAGGGTCTTGACTCAAGGGTCAAATATGTAGGCCTAATCAAGACAGCCATATTTGAGCCTTTTGAGATCCTCGGCACATTCAGCCGCCGCACCAGCTCTAACGGAAGTTAGAAGTTAATAATTTTTTGGAAATTAGAATCAGAGTTGGTTAGAACAAATATATGTTATGGTAAATATGTATAAAACTATGTAAGTCCGTTTAAATAACCATTAACATTCAAAATCGAGGCACTGCTTTAAACTACGTTCATGGCTGACAAATTTGAATTGGAAAGCGCATATTAGTAAAGTAAACGCCAAACTTTCTTTGTAATGTACCTATAATTATGTTTTGTCCGTTTTAGTTAGTATAACCATCAAAAACTATAGCAATAAATGCTTACTATGGGTAAACGTTTCAAAGTGATCCTTGTGATTGTATTGAATAAAGTATCTTTTGACTTTGACTTAGACCATGTACCTAAAGTATAATTTACAATATGAACAGCACCAGTACACTGCGCAACCTAATATTAATTATGTCAAAAATAATCAAAAAAAATTTGAAGTGAAAACTTCTTTTAGCGCTGTACGCATATTTTTAGATGAGGTAAAACCTCTGGATTCGCGACACCGTTACCGTTTGGGGCGAGACGTAGGGCTGCCGCGCTGCCCCATTCGATTATAAACCATAATTCACATGTTTACAGTCTACTTTTGTATGGAGAAGTTTACTGAGTTAGGTTCTTTGATATATTATCTACATTCTGAACAAAAAATATTGCATCATATGTGTTCGTTCAGTATTTGATTGGCAGTCGCCATAATTACTGATTTTGAAGTGATTTATTACTAAACTCTAACACGCCAAAATAAGTTTTCACTTCGTCGGCACTCCCGGAGTGCAACCCGATTTTTAATTTTTTTTAATTAAATCATCTCGCTATAATAGCATAAGAAATAAAGATAAATGTAATATTAGTATTCCGCAAACAAAAAGTGCATTCTATAAAATTCCTTCCTTCCTATAAGTACTGCTATTAAAATTTACTATAAACTATATATAACTGTAAAATCTCTTTGTTTCTAAAGCGGTTTACAATTTAAAAGAATACCTTACTGAGTAGTTTTTTATCTTTATCTCATCTCCCTGCATAACGAAAAGGTAAAGGTATATATATTATTTTATATCTAACGTCTTAGTTCATAAGTACTATTGTATGGCCGAAAAGGGTAACTGTTGATACTAATGTTAAAACACATCCATCTTTGTACGAGTACATAGGTACTAGGTACACCTACATAGGTACACCTACATAGGTACAGTACATAGGTACACCTACACAGAGAAACATTCAAGTTATTCATATATGATATTCATAAGGTTACCAATGGACGAAGTGATTCATGGCAAAGGTTTTTAAATAAATATAGAATTTTAAAAGATTGAATGAAAGAAAAGAAAAAATGAAAGAAAGAAAGTATTTTATGTTACTTATAATACCTCCAAGAATATGTATACAAAGTTTCATGATGATCGGTTAAGTAGTGAAAGAAAAGAGTAACAAACAAACTTAGATTCACATTTTATAATATTAAAGTCCTACTTTAATATTATACTTTAGTATTAAAGTCCTACTTTAATATTATAAAATGTGAATGTAGGATTAGGACAAGAGATGACAGCTATCCTATGGAATCACCTGTCAATAACCTTCGCTTTGATTTAATCGATGACTTTGTATTAGTAAGGTTAACATTGCACGAATGGTTACCTGATATCTCCGCTAATTATTAGTCGATTTTTAAGATTCTTTTTTTATCCTGTAAAGTGTATCTTCGAGGTGGTTCCATATAAGTTTGGTCGTATACCTGTTTGGATGCCTTTCAGTGATAAACTGACTTGACAAAGGATTTTGAAGATATCTTACAAACAGCCTATGAGTCGCAATTCAAGCATTGTTTGCAGTAACTTTAATAACAATTAGACGTGGATAAGTAATAACGTGTCAATCCACAGGAAACTGAGGGTTCAATTAGTTATAGTAGGTACAAAGGTTCTTAACATTAGAGACACCATTCTGCTCCACTGACATCGATTGTCTTTTTTTGTGGGTTGCGACGTCATTGCATATCAGCATCCAATTATACGTCAAAGCTATTACGTCAAAGTTATTTATAGCAATTACTTGAATAAAAGTCATGAATTTTAACAATAACAATACTGATTTATTCATCATAAACATGACATGAATGTTAAACATACATTATCAAACCATTAGTCACATAACTAGTATCAATATTATTCTAATGAATATTAATTGTTGTATTCTGTACATTTCTGTAATTAATTCTATTTGTAGATATCCATACGCTTCCATACTAATAAAATAAATGCGAAAGTGTCTGTCTGTCTGTTTGTACGTTTAATAATAATAATATAATAATAATGTTTATTCACAACAAAAGTACAATGCCTTAAATATAATACCTTAAAATTAATCAGAGAACAATAAATAATCGACAAGATATAAGTAGGTATGTGTAACAAGATATGTGATACATCAACTATGAAACTATAGGCAAAACATAAAGTTATGCGGATCAATAACCTCCGTTTTAGTGTGACACTGTGTTACGGCAGGGTAGTGCTCTACACCCCATCATGTAGGTACTTTTAATAACATGTGGTGATCATATATGTACCTATTATTATCATTTCATGGTTTGAGCTATTAAGAATAAAAAAAAAAAAAAAAAAATATATGATTACTTGCTAAAGAAGAAAATAAACGTTTTCACGCCTAAACCGCTGAACGGATCATAATGAAATTTGGTAAGAAGATGTATTGCATTCGGGGGAAGAACATAGGCTACTTTATGTCTCAAAAAGAAAGAAAGAAAGAAAGAAAGAAAAATCATTGATTCAGCCACCACTATACAATCTAAATACAAACAATACTATAAAAACAGTGACAGTGACTAATACTAAAACAAAGAGCATTAACAAATAAGTGAGGGTTGAGTGGTGGTGAAATGGCCCACAACTCAGCATAATGCTACTGCATGTTGCCATGCTGCACGCTGGTCTTCCGCTGAGGCCAATATTGACTTCACGGACATCTTGAACATAGTTTACTCAATATATCTAATATTATATTAATTTCCAAAAGACATACCTAAACCTGATGTTACCAAACTACACTTCCATAATATAACTAACATACACTAACATTTATAAGCACATGATTTATCAATAAAATTTAAACAAATGTTACATATTAATAATCAATATAAAAAATAGGGAACGAAAATTTTGTAGAGTTCAGTTTCAACGCAGGTGCAGATGCAGGTGCCTTCTCCAGGACATTTTAAGAAGTTTAGCTTTGTTGATAAAGGATGTGACATGTGTCCTAGGCGGTATTGGAAAGCAGAACCGGGCACAGGCGTTATGAACGCGTTGTATTAGCCTCTCAGTTCTAGCAAATAATCTGGGACCATATACGGTGTCCGCATAATTTAACTTGGAAAGGACGAGTGATTCAGTAAGACTTATACGGAGATCAATACTGAGGCAGTTACGGAATCGATATAGAACTATTAAACGGTAGAAACAATTCCGTGCACAATCATATGTTTTTCAAACCTTAATTCACTATCCATAAGCACACCAAGATTACGGGCTTCGAAAGTGCGGACAACAGGCTCTCCCATTATATTCACATTGGGCGAATAAAGTGCGATTTCATCAGTTTGTTTCCTTGAACCCAAAATCATATATTTGAACTTCCCTGGATTTAGAACCAAAGAGTTTTTACGCGACCAGAGAGTAATGCATTCCAGGTCTTTATCTAGATTGGCTACAGCTTGCAAGGTATCTTTAGGCGGAAAAGACAAATAAAGCTGCAAGTCATCTGCATAAATATGATACTGACAGTGATGTAGGTATATGCCTAATAACATCGGAACAATAAATTACAAATAACAAAGGTCCAAAATTAGAACCTTGTGGAATGCCTCTAGGAACAGAACGAAGAGTAGATACAACTCTACTTCCATCAGCTTTCCCAGTTTCTACCAACTGCATACGATTTTGGAGATAGCTATCGAACCATTTTATAACTTTACTGTCAAATCCATAGTATCTTAACTTAGAAATAAGAAGGGTAGAGTTAATACAGTCAAAAGCACGAGAAAAGCCTAGCAGAACCAGTAAAGTGCCCATACCTTGATCTTGAGCTGCAAGAATATTGTCAGTGACGTCCAGTAAGGCAGTAGCAGTGCTACGACCCTTCCTAAAGCCTGACTGGACTTCTGGTAAGATGTTGTTAACTTCAACAAACTGGGAAACTTGATCATATACTACTCTTTCTAGGATTTTAGACAGACACGGTAGTATGCTGATTGGCCGATGATCCTTAAAGGTATTTGGGTTCGCTACTTACGGAATTGGCTTGATTACTGCTTTTTTCCAGAGTTCAGGAAATGTTGACGTAGAAATAGAAGTATTAATAATATGTGTAATGGCTTCCAAAGAGTGTGGCAAAGTCAACAAAATCATCTCGAGATTAACATCATCAAACCCCTTAGCATTCGATTTAAGCATGTGAAGAGCTTTATGGACCTTGTCAGGTGTAGTAGTTGAAAATTACAGCGAGCTATCACAGAATCTATGATGTTCAAAGTATGTGAGATGACTTAAGCAAACGTCATTGGAACCCGGGACATTAAGAAAGTTTTGATATATCACTTCCGGGTCGTTCAAGTGATTAGGTAGATCAGTAGATTTATTTTGCGGAAAGACGTTTTTTTTTAGATGTTTCCACAAGCTGCCAGGGTTTTTTAGATTAGCGTTAATGTATTCATCAAAATAAGCCCGACGATCAGCTTGTAGAGCATACAAGACAGAGTTCTTCAATTCTTTGTAATACTGTCTATGAATCTCGTACTTAGAGATACGATAACGTGCATGCGCATCTTTTCTGAGCTGCATCATAAGTTTTAAAGTATCAGTAATCCATCCAAAAAACAACCTTGAAGGGGGTAAAATAGGGGATGAAAGTTTGTTTGGGCAACTCATATATCTGAAAATTCATACATATTTAGGCTTTTGGTTAGAAATAAAGAAATATGTGTTTCAACGTTTTTGTAAAATAATTCCCGAAGGGGGTAAAATAGGGGATTAAAATTATGAGATGTTCTTTAGATGCACAGAATGCATTCCTTACAAAAATTAAAATAAAGGTTCTAAGCATACGCTTACGGAGTCGCGGGTAACAGCTTGTATGTATATTATATCACAATTTCTTATTTATCCAGTAGCTCATTTTGCATACTTATCTGTTGATCAGACCAAGTAAAAGCACCTAGGTAATGTATTGGTTATTTGCTATTTAGAAGGTTTTCAGTTGTCTAAAAATATATTACTTATAAGTAGCCCTGCCTCTGCCCGCGCCTTTGCACGCATAGTAGGTACATACATAAAAAATAGCCTATGTCCGTTCCTGAGATACAATATAGTTCACAAAAAAAAAGTTATGTTGATCAAAGATTTCCTTGTTGATTAAAAATTTCCTATAAATGTCATTGAGGGAACATAAATACACACACATGCTGTCATGAATAGGAACCAAACTTGCGCAGGTACGTTAATACAATGTACCAAATTCAAACAGTCGTTGTATGTTAACACACATCTTATCAAAATATGTAACAATGACCATAGAATAGAATATGTACAATTACCAATAATTACGTTTTAAAAACTAGAAAGAAAACGAACTTCATCACTACATAGTATAAAACAAAGTCGCTTTACGCTGTCTGTCTGTCCCTATGTATGTTTAGATCTTTAAAACTACGCAACTTATTTGAATGCGGTTTTTTTAAATAGATAAATAGAGTAATTCAAGAGGAAGGTTTATATGCATTTATATAATACATGCATAATATAGTAGACTGATAAGTAATTTGTGAGGTTTCCAATGTGTCGTAAATAAACTCATATTTTTGCGCTTACATTACAAACGCTGGCTGAACCCTACGAGATAGATAACAATAATATACTACTATTGTACACCCTCAAAAGGTCTACAAAAAAGTCCGCGATGGTAATATGTCTATCTTTTAGCGATAACCATTCTGTAGTATAATTAGTATCAGCATTGCACCCGAGCGAAGCCGGGGCGGGTCTCTAGTTTATACTATAATACGAAATTTCGTTTACTTGGATGACATACATATTGTTTCCAGCAATTTTTATTTAATACCAAACAGAAATTCGGAACCAAACGGATTTTTTTTTTCATTTCGGTTCATAAATGACGGAGTTATGACCCCATTTTTTTTTTAAATGTTTGTTACCTAACAAACATTAAAAAAAAGTGAGCTAAGGACCTCCTACTTTTTTTGAAGTATGTTTATACTAAGAAGTATTCTTTGCCTATACACAATAGCTAGGTAATGCCAGTACCTACCTACCTTCCGTGCTAGGTGAAAACTATGTTACGGCAAGCTAATGATTCTCTTCCTATAAATACGGGTCATTTTAGAGTGCCACAAGTCTTACCGAACTGAAGTTAAAAAAAAGAGTCAGTTACAGGTTTGTAACAAGCTCATAATTGGACGTAAGCAAGTTAGCACAGTATAAGTTTGTGGTATAGATAGAACACGTGTAACTGCATAACATTTATAAAGTACTTACCTACCTACCTATATTCAATAACTTTGATCGTTGTTTTTCACATAATGATAAAAGATAGTGTAGTTACCTACATAATGATCGATATTGTGACGACCTCTGTGGCACAGTGGGCCGCCTGAGACACAGAAGGTTCAGTTTCAAGTACCTCGTTTGCATTCCCCCTACTCCACACATATTCGTACATATTTGTATTGTATATTGTATGTGATATTATCGTAGTTTTGGTTTTTGCACGTAGTAATGTTTACTTGGTTAAATTTTTATTTTTTATAGTTTTCTTTAGTTTTACTGTACTAATTGCTTTATTGTTTATCTGCCCTGTAATGTGTACTTTTGTGATAGGTAATTACGTTTTGCTTGACCGATCTCCCGCGATACAGGCCTGGCCTAGTGCGGGGATCACCAGTAACTTGTAAAATGTATGTGAAATTTATTTGGTAAATAAATATTATCTTATCTTATTATCTCATCTTTTCTAAAGAGATTTATTATTTAAAAAGAATTCACAATTCACTTAATGAGATATTCAAACAATACATATGTGTACATTAAGGTTACGTCGTAGATGTAATATACAAGTATTTATTACAAAAAAAAATGAAAAATATAAGATTAGGTACAACCCCCTACACAAAATTAACAAAGTGTCGTCATCGTCATTAGTTAGAGATTAGAGAAACCCATATTGAGGGAGTTGTGAAAAAATATGTAATCCGCCATTTTGAGGCGGCGGCGGATTTTCATCAAACGTAGCTAAGAACACGCTCGATTAATTCACCTTTCAAACAAAAAACTTAATCGAAATCGGTTCAGCAGTTCGGGAGCTACGATGCCACAGACAGACACACACACACGCACAGACACATCAAACTTATAACACCCCGTCGTTTTTGCGTCGGGTGTTAACAATAGGTATAGGTCCCGCGGGACAAATGTTTATAAGGACAAGTATTTGTCTCGGGTCTGGGTGTTTTTCTATGTATAATATGTATTTACAATACGACAAGGATATACAAGTAGTATATCAGTCATGTGGTACCCATAACGAGTAGAAGTTAGTACATATCTGATATTAGTAGTTGTTAGTTGTATATTTCATTGAAGGCTACCTAAGTGGGCACTTATACAAAGGACATTAATTTTGACCGGTTTTCCTTTTCTTCGTATTTTGCAGCATTTGTCTTTATTCCGTATAACTGTGCGCATTTACAGGTGTTCATTGGTTATTCTCTATGGTTTTGAGCAATATATTCTGGGCTTTCTGTATTATGGAGATATTAGAGTTGCTGGCGCAACATTGGCTTTATAATGATTTATTTATAATAGCAAAGTATGGTGCATGGATGGTTTTGAGTTCCCGTCCAATATTCATGCTAGGTTTTTGAGTTCCATATTAATTTGTGCTCTCTTTGTTTTTATGTGGATTTGTCAGGTTAATCGTCCAAGTGCAGGCAGATATATAAAAGTTTTATTGTGGGGTAGTTTTCACCCCGTTTTACTGAAGCACAGTTGCCTTTTTTAGGATTAGTATTACTTGCCTTTAGGTATTCTCCATTTATTCATCCATTCTTCAGTTTTCTTCAAGCATTTTTGAAGTGTTCTGAAGCTAGTTGGGGATCGCTCGCTGTTTCGTGCCATTATAGCCATGTCATCGGCAAAAATGGCAATCGTTAGCTCTTCTACGAGTATCTCTGGCAGATCCGCAGTGTAAATACGAGTGCAGAATTGGTTCTAGCACGGAGCCCTGGGAAACTCCGGTTTTCATGTCATAGAGTTTGGAATTTGCACTATCCTTTTTAACTTTGAAGACACCTAGTAGTACCAGTTACTTGATCAGCACAGGAATTCGGCCTTCATCTTTGCGAAGTAATACATATCCACGCAATACCCAACATCAGGTATTTAAATTTACCATTCTTGACGAAATCCCAGTGTATCTTGTCGTCGTTGTTATTGATTCCTATAAATGGTCATCATTAAATCCAATGACAATAGAAAACTTTATTTTTCCCTTTTCTGTTGATATGCGGAATTACTTTTGTAGGTCTTAGGTTTAGGGTACTTCCTCTTACCGTGGAAGTATCTATTCTAGTTCGTACAAACCAGTGTGGTCAAAGAATTAAAGAGCGCCTCAGAGGCTGCTTTCGTGCCTTGGCACATGTCTTCGAAAGTGTTAGATACGTCATGCCGGTTTCCTTACGATGTTTTCCTTCACCGTACATGTAGGTAGGTACATATATTTTTCTATCAGAAAAATCCATTGGTGCAAGACTGGATTTGAACCCACGACCTTAGGATCGCAAGGCGGAGCCACTACCGATAGATCACCAGAAATTTATTGTATCCATAATAGCCATACTGATGTCTTGCGATGGCGGAAGCGTGCGATGAATGATTTGTCTGTAGTTTACACGATTTACTACAATTTCTCGGTTAATATTCATGGCAGATTGTTAATAAAAGGATTGAATGGCTTTCCTTTTACTTCGCCAGCGAACGGGATAGTCGGAGAATCTTGAGATGACTGATAGAATACTTATTTATATAGTTTAAAATACTAGCTTGTTCATCACACAAATGTTTATCTCGGGAGGGAATAAGAACCCTCAACCTACAGCGCAGAAGGTAGAGCTACTATCAACTAAGCTGACAGGCCAGTCGACTATGAGTCTTAGATGGTTCTCTTGGTTACCAACTAGACTGTCTGTTTTTGTTTACAGAGGTGAGAAATGTAGATTAATTACAAAGTGTAGATTTGACTTAGTACCTATTTATTACTACAGTGCTGTTTAGTTATTTGGAAGCCAAGGACAATGAAACCTATACCTGTACGTAATAGGTATACCTACCAAATGAACTGTTGCGAATTGACACTGATGTTAAGTTTCTGTATCATGAAATCAATAACAGATAATATTCATTCATTCATTTATCATTCATCAGCCCCTAGAAGTCCACTGCTGAACATAGGCCTCCCCAATAGATTTCCAGGAAGAACGATTTTGAGCCCTCCCCGACCACCGATTTCCCGCGATCTTTACTATGTGATCACCATCAGTCCATCGGGTGGGGGGTCGTCCTACGCTTCGTTTTCCTGTCCTTGGTCGCCATTCGAGAACTTTTAGTCCCCAACGGTTATTAGTTCTACGAGCTGTATAGCCTACCCATTGCCACTTCAACTTGCAAATTTTGAGATACTTACAGATAATATACAGTTGTGTAATAGATAAATAGTTCTAATTTATGAATGTTGATGTTAATAAATGTATCAGAAAATTCGTCTGCAGAACAGCAACCTATTCACCCATCTGAATACACTTGCATTAGCAGTCCCTTGGCAGTCCCTACACGTGGGCATTGTGCACTTGTGTCGACAATAGGCCCATCTAAAAGTGTAAACAAGGGTCCAAACATATTTGCGAATCACACCGAAGCAAATTGAAAGATCTCCCTCGGTTAACAGAATCGAAGTGCATTAGAACACTATTAAGCCTCCAACAACCCCTTTTTGATGTAATAGCGAGGGGAAAAATTAATTCATTGGAAATTACTTATAGCAATGTTTTTGTAAGTGCCATAGGTTGTGAGATTCGTACATGAGATTCGTACGTACGAGTGGGTATAAAGCCAAGCGCCATCAGTGCTCGTTATAATTTGTCTGCCTTTTCGTGTCAAACAATTCACCTTCGCCAAATGTAAGCAAGTAGGTACCTACATATTTAGGATCCTACAAATATTAAATAAATAAATAAATAAATGCCGGACATTTCACACAGCATCATCTGGCCCCAAAGTAAGCAGAGCTTGTGTTATGGGTACCACATGACTGATACACTAGTTATATACTTTTTTTTTGTAAATACATACATATTATACATAGAAACACCCAGACCCGAGACAAATACTTGCAGATCATACAAACATTTGTCCCGCGGCGGGAATCAAGCTCGCAACCTTCAGCGTCTCAGCCCTCTTCCGGATCTTAGCCCACTGCGCCACAGAGGTCTCACTTTATATTATAAATATAAAGTGTCGGATGTTTTTACAGTTATTATATATTATGTTTGTTAAGTAGTGGCTCAAGAATGCAGTAACGTGTTACGAACTTTTAGATGTACCGTACCCTCATTCTACCTTAAAATATAACCATTATTATTAGCGTGGCATGTGAGAATGGCCTGTCCTTAACATTAAACAATAAATAGGTCCAGATAGCAACAGAATTAAACAACTCATTAGCTAGAGGATTATTTTTGATCGTTTTGCGGGGTAATCATTGTGCTCTTATATTATTAATTTTTCCAAGTTACTTCGGGTTTTATTTGAAATTTTGGTGATTTTATTCAAGTAAAGCTAGAGTTGTAAACTCGGGTGTAAATTGTAAAGAACGTTTTATGTTTCTTTGTGATTCGAGCAAAAATAATCCGTATAATTTTAAAAAGACCAATTTTTATAAAATAACATACGAGAACGACAACATACGACTTTGTGACGTCTTACTATAAACTATCTAAACATTACGTCAAGATCAAGACATTATAGCAAAATTGTCATCATAATGACACATGCCATTAAGAAGAAGAACTCTAAGTGTGTGTATACTCGTATAGGCTCAGAACACATACGTATTCACATTGATCTGTATGTAGATATTTATTCCAAACATAAATGCTACTTTGTACGTGAAACCGCGTGTAGAAGCCTGTATGTAGCTACATAAAGAAAAAGGAAAGATGATAATTTATTATTTTCACTGTAATATCTACTTTGCTAAATGTTATCAAATAGGGAACAAAGTATACAAGTGCAGGCAAGCACTCTATTATTTTCATATAAGTAACACTTGAGAAGATACTGTATCAAAATAATATTGAATGTGAGCGATAAAAAAGCTTAGGACTCATTGTGAGGGCGGCGAGCGCACCGCTAATCTCTTTTTCAATTACAATAAAGCGCTTATCAAAATAATAGGTAAGTAATGTTGGATATATGAAGGATCGCGAACACGTGTTCAGAAGCGGTTCGTTGTAGGTGTTAATTTAAATTGTTTAAACTCGAGTATTGTTTAGCTGTGCTACCCGCTCGCGAATTAGTACAGGCGTTTTAGTTCTGGCACGCGGGGCGTGAATCTCTTTGAATCAAATTACATAGGCAATAAGAATGGTATTTATTTTTATGTTAAAATCTGGTAAAACAATGAATATGTTTCTAACATTCTATGAACAAATTTTGAAACTTTCCCATTCGACCTTAAACTCCTTGCACCTTTTTAGGCTAGGTGATGAGTTAGGCATACTCACCTCAGCATTTAACGTGGAAAAAAAGCTAGCATAAAGTGAAAATATCATGCTAATCGCTCCAGTTACATCAATAAAGCTGGCACCAAAAATTTTGAAAAACCAATATAATACCTACAATACCTATCGACTAGCATAATCACAATCAGTAGGGCGATTATGGAATTCTAATTACAATCAATGTCTATCAGAAATCTATGAAAACTGATAGAAATTGATTGTAATTAGAGTTCCATAATCGCCCTATAGGTATGACACTACTCTATTGGGTGATTTTACACATCTCTCCGCTAACTCCGCTCGATGCATACATAATAACGTTCCTACATAAGGGCGATCGTCGCGTCGGTCGTTCGGCACGGCGGCACGGCTGCTCGGCCTGTGCCAAGCGGTCTAATCACAGGAAATAATTATAATATCGATTATATGACAACCCTGAGCTGTTATTAGAGCCTTATTATTTTGACAATCATGTCCAATTAGTAATCTAATTGATATGTGCTATGCCAATGCTTTCTAACAGTGAAGGTAAACATCGTAATGAAACTGCTTCCACTCCTTTATAGAACCTACAATTTGAAGACATTTGTCATCGTGTATTTAGCGACGAAGGACTTGCGACCTGTCACGTACGGATAATTGCTTCTGTGCAAAAGGTGGGCTTCTGGAAAATGTAATGTTTGAACGACAGACGTGCCTTTGTCTGTCACCCTTTGATATCCTCAAATAGATCTAAGCTGAAAGACTAGAAGTCTTAGAAGTTTCTAGAATCTAGAATATATTTGATTAAGAAGTTTCTTAAAAAGTTTTTTGATACAAACAGTTAGATGTTCGTTTGATAAATAGTAAGCCTGGAAGTGGTAATTTTTGAGTGGTGGTGGGCCACCATATACCGGCTAAGCAGCTGTCGGGAATACCTGAATAGTTTTCACTCAAAACGGGATATTTTTACCAGACATCACCTTCACATAATTATGCCCATTCAGTGGATATGCCCATATACCTAGAAGATACCCTGCGGAACTCCCAACGCCAAATATATTTTATTGCATTTATTATCATTTTTAAAATAATTTCATGACATGTGATAGACACATCGCGTGCCCCAAGAGCTGTCTCCTATCTGGACCAGCGTAGTAGCATTGCCATGGTGGTAATGCCGCCAGTGTTTTGAGGACGTTGCCCTCTGGCAGTGATCTGGATCAGTTGAGCTGTATATTATTTTGAACGTTTCCGTAATTATTTTGACAAGCTAGTACGCGTATATCTAATATTACTACCTTGCTGACAGATTATCTTCATGTTAAATCATAATGCGTTTGGCTCTGCCGATATCGTTAATAACATTCGTTCGAGCTTCAGATATAATTACGTTTTAAAAACCAAAAAGAAAACCGACTAAATTTAAGACTATAATACATTTTTAGTGGAAAGTAGATGTATTTTGTATACCTATATATAATATGGGTAGGCCAAATAAACGCACCGCTCCAATGAGACAGCGAGGTAATATCAAAATCAAAAAACGAAAATATCATAGATGTACCTATACAATTTTTAGATTTTTGTTGAACTTTCAGCTCAACCGATTTCGATAAAATTTAAATGGAACCACCTGGGAAGTATAGGTACCCTTTCAAAAAAATCTGTTCAGGCTTTTTCGAGTAATCGGTGAACATACATAAAAAAACCAACGAATTGAGAACCTTTTTGATGTACCTAAATTCAGTTGTTCTGTCAATTTGAATATCAAAATCTTTAATGCAATATCAGGTGTTTTTAGGTAGGAAATATATCACAAAATATGTTATCAAATAAACAATAATAAAAAACGATTCGACAGGACAGGTCAACCCTATCGTTCGTTATCGGAAACAGTCCAATTTGAGGGGTAAAGGGCCATAACAGCGCGCACGTGCGTAGCAGGGGAATCACCCCTGGATAAAATAACACCCCGAAGCTTATACCACATTTGCGAATGCTCCATGACGAAAACAATAGTCGATAAATAAACCTCAAGTTCACAATCCAAAAGACCACAATGGCGGTTGTTAAAACAGGCATCTACTTAATTGAATGTACCAATGTATGTAAATGAATGATTACCAATTAGCAGTCGCAATGAGGATGGCACTATTATTGGTACCTACCTAATGTCCAAAGAACCATGTACCTACAGAGACGGTAGGTATTATAGTTCTGCTTATCGTGTCGCTAGTTTTTTTTGAACCAGTGTCCTTCTTCTTCTTATCGTGTCACTAGTTATTTCTAACCAGTGTGGTGAAAGGATTAAAGTGCGCCTCAGAGGCTCCTTTCGTGCACTTAGGAAAGCCTTAATGTAAGCTCTCGACCTTGCCGACAGGACCCGCAGGAAAGTCGAATCAGTACCTACATGCGGTGTCGGTTCGGTTGCAGGTGCATAACGGCTGGCACCGAGCCGGGCTTGTTTCAAGTTTTCCTTCTCTATTGCTAGCTCTTCTGTTAGTCAGCAGGGGGACTAATTCCCAATAATTTGAAGATTGATAAAACATAAAACACCACCAGTGTGGTGAAAGGATCAAAGTGCTCCATAAAGGCATCGTGGACTTGGCATTTAGATTCTACGATACCGGTTTCCTCACGATGTTTTCCTTCACCCACCGTCTGGTATAGCGCGCAATGCGCGCGTACATTTTCAAGCAGAAAAATCTTTTATACCACACCTACTGAGAAACTTGCCCATTCCTTATCCAAATACAACTTAGAAAGTACATCATTTCAGGCCAACTAAAATGCGCGACGGAAAGTCGATGGAATTTCATTTCTAACGCGCTTAGCGAGAGAGAAAAGTGTATGGAATGGAAATCCATTTTTAA
This sequence comes from Lampropteryx suffumata, assembly GCA_948098915.1. NCBI lineage: Eukaryota > Metazoa > Arthropoda > Insecta > Lepidoptera > Geometridae > Lampropteryx > Lampropteryx suffumata. The sequence goes on along the minus strand of OX402544.1, from coordinate 21,587,504 downwards.
CGTGTTATATTTTTTTTATTTCTTCATAGATCAGCCGGTATCTATCTATGGTTATTTTCATTATAGGTCAAACGACAAAAAGTTTTTATTCCAAGTCCGCCAAATGATTTATTCCTTTTCCGATTTCCGAACAATATTTTGAAAAAAGAACCCAAGTAATAAAGGCATGCGCGGGAATTTCTTCGAAATTTGAATTTGGGTTTGGTAATTTTATGAATTCTACAGAATGTCGGCAAGTGATAGTGAAGATTTTATTCCTCATAGTTATAGTATAAAGCATATATGTATATGTATAACTCGGGAGAAAGTGCGATTCCTATCGTGGTGTGTTTTAACATGACATGACACACTGTAGGAATTGGGCACTTTCTCGCCTAATTGCACAATGTACTATTTTATATTATTAGGTAATACAGATCTACGATTAGGTACACTAACATTAATAGAAATGCTTATATACTGGTTGGGTATAGTTAGTTCCATAAGCAGGTAGGTACTTATCAGAGCTAATGACGATCCGTAACGTTTTTAGTTGAGAATGCAGGTTTATACAGCTAAGAAATCCTTATCATACCTACATTGCAAAAATGTTTGTTCTACGACAAAAATTAACGTTTTGTCGAAATGACTAGCGAAGTTCAACGAGTGACCGCCGCGTTAGCTGTGACGTCACACGATCACCCGCGAGGCTAGATTTCCTAAATATTACATCGAAATCGGTGCAGCCGTTTCGGAGCCGTTTAGGGAACATACATATACATATGTAGGTACACTGTATCGCCTGTATTTTATAGATATAGATTTGTTCCTTTAACAAATATATAGGGTAAGTATAGGGATACCCCATTATAGGGATATAAGGTAACGATCGGACCAACAGAACTTTTTTTTTTGCATCAATCAAATTTGGTATGGATATAGATTGTATCTTAGGAACGGACGATAGGTAACTTTTTATGTATGTACTATGCGTGCGAAGCCGCGGGCAGAAGCTAGTAAATGAATGAACGTGGCAGCATATTTAAACAACACATTACCTATATAGTATCATTACATAGTATAAAACAAAGTCGCCTCCCGCTGTCTGTCTGTCCCACCCGATGTATGCTTAGATCTATAAAACTATGGAACGGATTTTGGTGCGGTTTTTTTTAATAGATAGAGTAATTCAAGAGGAAGGTTTATAAGTATAAAACATGCATAATATAGTAGAGAAACACTGATAATTTTAGAGGTTTCTAATGTGGTGTCGTAAATAAACACATTTTTTTGCACTTACATTGCAAACGCTGGCTGAACCCTACGAGATGATAAAATAATGTACTACAGTATTGTACACCCTCAAAAGGTCTACAAAAAAGTCCGCGATGGTATATGGCTATCTCTTAGGGATAACCATTCTGTAGTATAATTAGTATCAGCAATGCACCCGTGCGAAGCCGGGGCGGGTCGCTTGTATGATTATAAGAAAGACCCGTAAAGTTCTCGCATTTCTCGTTATTGTAGGGAACCTCATCAAGCGTTCAAAATAACAAGGCAGCTAAAGACGAAGAACAAAAATTGAGAATTAAGTAAGTAATACCTACATAAGTTATGCAGGGAGATAAATAATTTTAAAAACATATAGAAGCATCAAATCATGGCTGAACGGATCATGATGAAATTTCGTTCGGAGCTAGATAGAACCTTAACTTATGCTACTTTTTATGTAGTAACACGACGCGTTTTATACTACTTTTATACCTATTTCAATTTGAGATGATTCTTTAGTATTTTATTAAATAAAAACATTGTACTAAAAATATGTAGGTATATAATTATGGGGACAGCGAGCTGATCTGATGATGGAGTCAGGAGTTGTACCTGGAACTTCTTTGTGAATAGGTATAGGAAGGTTGCAAAAATTGTGACCAAGTAGTTAATTTTTTTAGCCTCTAGATCTTCCGTTCTGTTTGATAGATTTGAGTTTAGTTTCACATAAAATCAACGAGGCTAGTATTGTAGGTAATAGCATTGACATTAATTAATGTAAAAATACAGAATATTTTTGGGGAATGTCTACAAAGGTGCTGGGTGCTATTATCTAACTACACCGTGTTTAGCTTCTATTTTTAACCGACTTCATTAAAAAGGAGGAGGTTTTCATTAGTCTTTCAATCTTTTTTTTTATGTATGTTCACCGATTACTCGAAAACGGCTGAACTGATTTGGAAAATTATTTTTTTGTTTAAAGTGTATAAATAACTTCACAGGTGGTCCCATATAAATTTTATCAAAATCGGTCGAGCTGAAAAATCAACGAAAATCAAAAAATTGTATACATCGATGATGTCTTCATGTACTTCGATACCTCGCTGTCTCAATGGAACGGTGCGTAGGCTCAAATTTCATTCAATGAAGTCGGTTTTGTTTTTAGTTTTTAAAACGTAATTATAATAGATGTATTCTGTCGATGAGGGAGTTTTTCGCCATCTTATGAAACACAATATACTAATTTCTATGTTTAAGTGAGATACTTAGAATGTTATTTTTTCAATTTATTAACGGTAATATCGATTCCGGTCTATAATTAGCGAGATCTCTTTCACTTCAAGACTTAAACGTTAACGGCCTACTAAATAATAATCACCTCGTATCAGCTCTAGAATATACCTTTCTCAGCCATTATGTGTCAAATGCTTTTATCAGTCGACATCCTAACAACAACAGATTTTGAAACATAGTTATTTTTTACCTCTCTCTTTCTAAAGGCCAATGGGTAACAGTGGCGTTGTATTTGATGATCCGCGACCAGTTAAAAAACTATTGCCATTAATTAGTACTCTCAAAAATGAGTAACTATTATTTGTACAGCCACTACATAAAATATATCGGAAGCGAGATATCGAATTGCAAAAAAAACATAAAAACATCGTCATAAAATGTTACGGCGTATTTTGTTTTTTTAAATATGTATTACTTAAATTCAACACATTTTGCATCAGTGCAGTGGTCGCATTAAAAAATAACAACGCCATGACTCCATATAAACTTACCAAATGCCTTTTAATCTCTCAGTTAGGAACTAACTCCAAGCTTCGCATACTATTTAAGTCGTTTAGTGTAAATTATCTCTTTTTATTTGTTGTATCATTATGCTTTATTTTTTAAGATTTGTTTTGCTTCTATTGTTTAAAAATTTCCACGAATTTTTACATTATAAGTTTTATAAATGAGTGGCGACTTCGTTATAACTTAAATATTGATATAGTTATATAGTAATATTATAACGTAGTTCTGTTTTGTTCTCCCAAATATAATAAAATCCCTACTTATATTATAAATGTGAAAGTAATTCTGTCTGTCTGTCACGTTTTTACGCCAAAACTGCTGAACCGATTTTGATGAATTTTGCTACCTATACAGATAAATTGGACCTTGGAGAAGGACAAAGGCTACTTTTTTGTAGGTACCACGCATGCGAAATCGTGGGCAGCAGCTAGTAAAATATAAATAATCAATACGGATTTTTCTATTGGAAAAGTTTATACCAGTACTCTCAAACGGTGTAGGAAAACATTGTGAGGAAACCGGCATGTCGTAGAACCTAAAAAGTTCTAAGACATGTACCAAGTGCACAAAAAGAAAGTCATAAGACTGGGGCAAAGTCACCGTCAAAGTCAAAAGAAACATTATTCGATACAATCACAAGAATTACTTTGAAAGAAGCATTTTAATACTTTCACCACACTAGTTTGAAACAACTGGAGACACGATAGGAGAAATAAATAATAGTTTAAAAAAAACTAAAAAACACGCTTTAAAGAAGGATTATCAATTCGATAATATCTTAAAAAGCACCCCACGCTTTTTTTTAAATCAAACATTTTTTTCTTACTTACATTTAAATTTATTTTCTATATTTTAGTTTGGTTTTCTATATAAAGCGTGTTTTTTAGTTTTTTTAAACTATTATTTATTTTCTACTTTTTAGTTTTAGGATAACCGGTTTTTTTTTGTTTTTTTCTTTTTTTTTCGAATTATTGCATTGTCATCGGTCTTTGACAGGTGTGCAAAATTTGAATGAAATCTGGCCGTGTAAAGTGGGTCAAAATCGCGTCCTAAGGAGTCGGTTACATACAAACATACAAACATACATACAAGTGAAGCTTATATAAAGCGTATAAAAACGGATTTACTAAAGGTCGACTAACAGCTGTTGCAAGTATAACGCTCTATTAGAGCTGCATTTTTTTTAAATTACTTAGCGAGCCATAGTACTTATCCATAGAAAGCGAACTGTACTCTTTAGTGTAACGAGCGAGCACATTCCTCTTAATCTTGACACTATCACACTTCATACCAACACACGTTACATCCTATAGTTTGTGTAACACGCTAACACAAAAATGTACACCCCTGAATAGAATTTTGAAAAATCGAATATTAGTATTTTGCGTCAAACCAAATAATAATAATAATATATTTATTTAATAAGACAACAAGGTCCAGATGGTTAGTAAAAACTTAAAGTTGGGGTTAGTACATAATGACTAAAAGAGATTTTGTCCTCTGGGTGAGCTGCCACATCAGAGGACATTCAAAATTGTTTACTTGAATACTTTCAGAATGCTGTTGCTGCTCCCGCGCACTCGACTGAGCAGTGAGGCAGTCTTTTTCCGCCAGATGGCGTCAAACGTGTCAGTTCGTGCATCGGCGAACATGCCTGACGCACTGTAGAAGCGCGCAAGCCGCAACAGCGTTATGAAAGCATTATTATATTGGACTCGCAGAGCATTGAACGCCTTTTTAGTATGTTGAAACCACAGACTCGCCGTGTACATGGATGTACAGTACGCCTTAAACAGTGTTATTTTAACTGCGTCTGTGCATCGTGCGAATCTGCGGGCCAGCATATTAGTCCTGACTTGACTGTCAATGCTCTGCGTTTCCTTTCCATATCGTCATCATCTTTTAGGTGATCGGTTACCAAGTGCCCAAGGTACTTAAATTGCGCAACCCTCTTAGCGGGAGCAGCGCACAGTTCCAAAACCAGATACACCATATCAATTTCAAGGCTTTACGAATAATGGTTTAGAGACTGTGCTTTGTCTATACATGAATCAGATAGTCAGTCATTCAGTCAGTCAGGAAAAAATAAATAAATAAATAATCCCGGACATTTCACACAGCATCATCTGGCCCCAAAGTAAGCAGAGCTTGTGTTATGGGTACCACATGACTGATATACTACTGATATACTTTTTTTTTGTAAATACATACATATTATACATAGAAACACCCAGACCCGAGACAAATATTTGCAGATCATACAAACATTTGTCCCGCGGCGAGAATCGAACCCGCAACCTTCTGCGTCTCAGCCGGACCTAAGCCCACTGCGCTACAGAGGTCGTCAAAGATTCTTATAAATAAATGAAAACTTTTATGAAGTTAACGCGAGCTGATTCAAATGAGTTGAAACTCGGGTATTTTACCTATTCATATCCACTAGGAGTTCCATGAAACAACTCCGGACTCCATGATCATAATCACCTCGCTGTCGCCTTAATATTACAGAAGTTCTTGACAGGTATGCCATGTTTCAGTTCAACTGGACAATTTATTCCGTTGAATAGCACCCTGGCTCCATCAACAGATCAGCTCGCTGCTACCATATTTATCTACCTATCTTTTTTTGATTCTAAAGTAACGTCTGAAACTGAAATATTTCAAATTTTATCATAAAATAACTAATCTCTATTTAGGCTCAGGCCTATGAAGGTAACGAAATTGTGGTTTTGGAATTTACAAACAAAGCACTTTCATTATGATAAAACACTTTAATTACTTGACTCATTTGCATAACTTATTTCTTTCTTTTGGAGCCCTACAACTAACAACCTGTATGGCGATTATGGAACTCTTGATACAATCAATGTCTATTAGTTTCGATTAGCAATCGGCATCACTGTCTATTAATTTCGATAGTAGTATCAAAAGTAGTTACTAGTAGTATGTTTTGATAGTATCAAAGTTTTATAATCGCCCCACTGTTGTCCAATTTGGTTCAATAAGTTACCAACTCAGTTCCGAATTCCATTCTGTGGACCTGCTAAATTTCATGCAGATCAGATCATCGGTTATCGTCGAAAAATAATTACATAGTTTAGATTTTAATGAGATATACCTGTGATGGTTTTATTATTTACAAGTGACCCCCCCGGCTTCGCACGGGTGCAATGCTGATACTAAATATACTACAGAATGTCTTTATATACAACGTTATCTAAGAGAATAACATAGACTAAGAGATAGACATATACCATTGCTGACTTTTATGTAGACCTTTTTAAGGTGTACAATACTGAAGTACATTATTTTGATCTAAGTATCTCGTAGGGTGCAGCAAGCGTTTGCAATGTAAGCGCAAAAAAATGTGTTTATTTACGACACCACATTGCAAACCTCTAAAATTATCAGTGTTTCTCTACTATATTATGCATGTATTTACATATAAACCTTTCACTTGAATTACTCTATCTATTAAACAAAACCGCATCAAAATCCGTAGCATAGTTTTAAAGATCTAAGCATACATCGGGCAGACAGACAGCGGGAGGCGACTTTGTTTTATACTACGTAATGATGGGTACTGGGTGTTTGTCCGACAGGTACTAATTGCCAAGCACACTCGCTGTCGTGGTCGAGGCGCAGCGACCGTCCGATCGGAAACACTCTCCACGCCAAGATATGGACTCCCGAGGACCCGAGGATCTTTCCCAATTCCATAACCGTCATCGAAAAGGAAGAGCTAAGATAAACGACTACACGCCGTGCATCAATCATGTTACTCTTTGATCTCATTAACTAAATGGTATATTTATAAACTTATATTGTCAATTTTAGATTTACCTATATATATAAATAGATACCAATATTTTGATATTTAAACTTATTACTGCGTTTGTATGTTTTGTTAGTTGAGGAAATTATGTTACAGGTACCTAGTAAGTAGCTGTAGTACCTACTTAGAACAGGACCTCGTATTAAATTACTTATTTTCAATGTTTTCAAATTTAGCATCAATTTTCAAGATATTTTAGGAACTTTACGAGGGTTTATAATGTTTATAAAAATTTAGTTCACGCTTCCTTTGTTCTCTGAATCTAAGCCCTAGAATATTCTACTAGTCACGTTCACAGTCAGTCTTGCCAAATATATTCAATTTACATTCAATGGTAATAATAATTATTATTTTTAGGTATGTGGTAAACTTAGACAATTTATTTATTTTATATATTCATAAACATAAATCACTATAATGTATAATTCATAAACATATTAGCAGAACTAGTGTTTTTGACAGTTTATCTATCAAGGTATCGGTCGTGGTACTTCAGTAAAACCTGCTGATTTTGTACGAGCACCACGACCGATAGCATTAAATTTAAAATAACTCATTATTATAAATATTAACGTGACCACGACAGAGTGTAAACCTGTCGAAACGTCGGGAAAAATAGGTAAATAAACGCGATAAATACCCGTTAATATTTACAATAATGTGTTCTGATCGCGTAAGTTTAAAAAACTTTAAAATAACTCCCCGAATCGATGAGGCGAAGAAGGGGATTATCCTGTTATTCATACCCGTCGATAATTTAGATTCGAGATGCTCGCTGATTTCGATCGATTGAAATGTTTACCTGAGACACTGTCATAAAACTCGTAATCAGATCTCTGGATTTTCAGTCAGTGGCAGTCAGCTGCGCGTAAGAAGGTAAAAGAGTTAAATGTTTATGGTTATTTCTAAGGTAGGTTTATGTAACCAAATTACATTGGATTGTAGCGATGAACAATTTGTTTTATTTACTCTCGGATCCAGAACTAAAATAAATCTCGAACCTAAGGATGAGCCTTCCTTCTCCCTCTCCTAGGTGTCCTAGTCCGCTAGGTAGTCAATGCTAACGTACAGACGTGTTGACCGTTGGACCGAAATTATAGGTAGGTAACTTTTATAGGTACTGGGTTTGTAGGTCATTTACGCAAAGTCAATTAAGTCGTGTAGGTAATAATCAATACGCCGATCATTGTGATAATTTTGAAACCATTTCAGTTCCTCTTTGTCAATTCATAATGTGAGGTGTAGCCCTATCATTATCTTTTCGTAATTAAAGGGAAAATCATTGAAAAGTGTTGTCAGGTGTGCCAGTTCCCAAGGGGGGAAATGTAGATGTTTTTAGATATTTATAAATAAAATAGTGTAACTTACAAGGCCATGGTATAAGTAGGTAACAGTGTTACCTAATTCGTAAGTAGTATTTAAAAAAAACCAGCACTTTATTGAACTTTACGAAAAAAAAATCTGGTCCCCTTAACAAACGAGCGAATCAGTGATAGTGACCACTGGGATTTATGAGCACTTATTACTTATTATTAATTTCCTATTAACTAAAATCGCGAAGACGTTGTAGCAATGTTTTACGCGGTTAGAATTTGGATGGGTGACCGCCCAAAGATTTAGGACATTATATTTGCCTGTCGTTAATATACACAATGTTTTACTGTTTCCATATTTACAATGTGAGTAGCTGAAATATAAGCATGGTTCTAGAAGAGACGGTGCTCGGAGATTTTGAAAGTAGGTAGGCAGCTACCTAATAGCCTCTCCGAGTGGCGACGGATCAATAATGAGGACCGACCGGGATTGGTGGCACATGGCAGTTTCCCACGGACGCCTCCCGTGCCATCTCCTCTGATCCCCGCCAGGCTTTTATTCATAACAGGAACTAGGGGTACGCCGCCTTTTTAGGGTTCCAATGTCCAACATGTAACACTTACCGTATCGCCATGTCCGTCTGTCTGTCCGCCCCTAATCAACCAGCTCTTTTTCGCAGAACGTTGCGTTGGTCTAATTATGTTGAATTTTCTGGGCAATAAGTGGCCCTAAGTTGTACTTATACGAACTCTTCGGGTATAGCTCAAAGTTATGAAATAAAAACATTGAAAAAGATTTTTAGGGATACTTCCCCTACATGTAAAGTATTAATTTTTTATAGTCTGGTGTCCCCCTTCTCCCTCCCTACTATCGGCTAAAATACTTTTTGAAAAGTTACAAAAAATATGGAAGGTCCATACTATATTATTTTGTTTTCCTAACCAGATGTAAAATTATTAATTACGGATTAATAATTAATATAATAATTATTAATTATTATTATGATTATTTTATTTATTATTTAACCGGAACGCCCACGACTTCGTCCGGGTGTCTGTAGGCACCTTTTTTTTTTGGCCCAGGAAAATCATTTATGGATACCACCTGCCCTGGGGAGTCCTAAAAACCTGGGACGAGTCCCTCATCCACCTGAGTGGGACAAGATGGGGTCACGCTAGCATTCACCATCGTCGGTGGTTGGCCCTGAAAAGGGCCCTTTCTCCTATAGAGGGATAATCTTGCTCATACCAAGGTCACCCCTCGTGCCCTCATACAGGGGGTCGTGCAGAACGTTGGAGAGTCCCCCGATTCTCCAACAGTAACCCCCCTTGGCGCCCTCGTGCCCAACTAATGGTAAAAAAAATCCCAATAGTTCTGCCAACCGAACTACTCAACAGAACAGGTGGGAGTAGACGCCAGGGTGCACCACGAGGAGGTTACCCGACCTTGCACCCCTGTCTGTAGGCACCTAAGCCAACCTACCACGCATTGAAATGAAATTTGTTAGAACCACATACCACCACCTTAATGCTTTACGGAGTCTTTAAGGATTTCCGTTGACTTCATCATTAGATCCTAACCATCAGAGTTCAAGATTTTACAGAGACAATATTTTTTGCATTTTAATTAACTTTTTGTACACCGCCGGTCGTGTTGTTTTTGCTTATCCTTTCCATCCAAAGGTAGCCTGGAAGAGATCGCTTTGGAAGAGATGCCGCGGGCAGCACCTAGTCTAATGTATCTAAGGCACCCACACACAGTATTAAAATTGTTATTTAGCGAAAAGTTCTATTAGCCAACACCGTTAGTATTCTTACTCCCTCCCAGGTCCCAGGTAACCATGAACCTCGCAAAAGGCAGAGAGTTAGTGCTTTTATTTTAGAGGGCTTTTATCTACTCGTATATAGGTATCTATACTAGCTATAGAGAATGAACTACAAATCGTAGGAGGTATCCTATATGTAGAGTGAGTGCGCCAATTATGGACTGGTTCTATAATATAGTCCATATTACTATAATATAGTTCTATAATATGGACTACCAGCGTTTCTCAAAGAACGTCCTTTGTATCGAGCCATCGGTCAGCACACGCTATGGTTCACTCCTCCCGCGACTCGTCAGTCGTTTACGGCCGGCAGAGGGCGCGCACGCATTCACGGGAGTTTTTTTTCGTTTTTATCTTCGCGGGATGTAATTTCTTAGCTAACTCCGTAAGCTCATAATTTCAACAAATATTACTCTTTGTGTATGTAGATAAAACCAGCGGAAAGGTGAGTTATTTTGCAATTAAATATTTATATTAAGTTGCAATATTCAATAGTTTTTATAAATTTCTGAACAACAATATTAACCTAGAAATGAATGTGTATTATAATATGGACCACCGGCATGTTTTGAATATGGACTAGTGGTCCATATTACAAACAGTCGCTTATTCGACGACCTCTGTGGCGCAGAAGGCTTAGGTCCGGCTGAGACGCAAAAGGTTGCGGGTTCGATTCCCGCCGCGGGACAAATGTTTGTATGATCTGCAAGTATTTGTCTCGGGTCTGGGTGTTTCTATATATAATATGTATGTATTTACAAAAAAAAAAAATATAAGTAGTATATCAGTCATGTGGTATCCATAAAACAAGCTCTGCTTACTTGGGGGCAGGTGATGCTGTGTGAAATGTCCGGTATTATTATTATTAATATTATTCGACGACCTCTGTGGCGCAGAAGGCTTAGGTCCGGCTGAGACGCAAAAGGTTGCGGGTTCGATTCCCGCCGCGGGACAAATGTTTGTATGACCTGCAAGTATTTGTCTCGGGTCTGGGTGTTTCTATATATAATATGTATGTATTTACAAAAAAATAATAATATAAGTAGTATATCAGTCATGTGGTATCCATAAAACAAGCTCTGCTTACTTGGGGGCAGATGATGCTGTGTGAAATGTCCGGTATTATTATTATTATTATATTTAATTTTAATGTTTTAGGATGGCATCTAATATCTAAGACCATACGAAGACCTTCCAGAAGAAGAAAAAACCGGCCAAGTGCGAGTCGGACTGGCGCACCGAGTGTTTCGTACAAACCTGTAGGTATATAAGTAAAAGTTCACCCATCACGACAATCGAGTGATAGTTATGGTATTTTTATTGCAAAAAAATGTTCTTCTAGATCTGAAGAAAGGGGTAGTAAGTTTAAAATTATTAAAAATATTTTTTTTATATGATGTAACTTAAAAATTTACGTTTTTCGCAATTTTTTCTTTATCCTTTATCTATAAGACGTTGCTTCGTACCAAAACTACAAGATTCTGAGTTTACGGGAAGTACCCTGTAGGTTTTGATTCCCTTGCGAGTGTCGAAAATTTGCGGAAATTTGCAACATAAACGGCTGTATCTTTTGATTGCGTTGGCTTAGAAGTTTGAGTTTGATTTTTTCACAGCTTTAAGGGACAGTAGACCTGAGTATTTGATATAAATTTCAGCTTGAACAGACAGACAGACAGACACACGGACGGACGGACAGACGAACAGACGAACAATAAAGTGATCCTATAAGGGTTTCGTTTTTTCCTTTCGAGGTACGGAACCCTAAAAATCATCTAATGACCCAACGTGCGATATAATGACACCAGTCAATGATTCCGATAACTGCTTACTTGAGCCAAGAGCTGTTGTAACTCCGGAACCTCAATCTGTGAATAAACCATCACCCCAGAGCGTTGATGGAAATCACCAAGCAAATATGCAAACCGAAGTGCCGGCCGATGACGACCATGAATGATTCTATAGGCTATACCGCGTTTAAAGAAGACTGTCACCAACAGAGGAAGAAATGCCACCAGGCCTACGATTTTGACATCTTCACCTTATAAACAAGATTTAGAAATGTTGATACAAAGGAAAACAAAAAAGAAACCATAGAAAACGCTAAAGAAACCAGCCCAAAAGAAAAGATCAGACGATCGAGACGATGATCTTTTGATATCTTATCAAAAGATCATCGTCTGATCGTCTGATAACTTCTGATAAGAGTACTTATTCAGTTAATGATATTACCTACTGCTGAAAATCTTGATCGTTCTCAAAATCAAAATGGTATATACTTGTATTGTAATGGGCTTTTTTCTAAGGATGTTCATGGAAATAAATTGATCCAATGTGCATTTTATTGGACATTGGCTCATGAAGCAATGGCACACTTCTGAAAACTAAAACTATTGTAATAGTACATACCTACTGTATTCGTACATTAACTATTATTGTAATAATGACTATTACTCACCCACGATTTAGGTAGGTACGCATTTTACGTAATCTTATACCTGCCTACTTAAGTAAGATCTTTAGTTTACTCAGATTTTTTGTGACTACAATGTTTGTACCAACTACGCTGACGTACTTACCTACGCCACCATTGTCGTCTATGTAGTTGAGTCGGGATGATAAACATTTAATAATAATAATAATGCCGGACATTTCACACAGCATCATGTGGCCCTAAACAAAGCAAGCTTCTGTTATGGGTACCACATGACTAATCTACTACATACATATTATACATATGTATAAACACCCAAACCCGAGACAAATACTTGCAGATTATATCTACAACCATCATTGAATTTGTTTCGTAGAGAAAACGTCTCACAGTCGGTTACTAAATTTACCATCAATAGTTTATTTATGTATTACTATAGCAGTCGGTGGTAACTTATACCACGTAGAAATAGTACAAGGAATAGAGAAAAAAATGTAATATTTCTTTGTTCTATATTTTATTGTTATAAAGTCCTATATAAAAAAAAATATTCATACATATTTATTCTAAATAAGGATTGAACTCACAACCTACAGCGCAGACGACAGACTTACCAACTGAGCCTGTAATGATGAGCCCTGTCTTTTCAGGTTACGTTATCAACACCCTCGAGAAGCTGGACGATGGCTGGTGGACCTGTGACCTGGACGGGTGCTACGGCATCTTTACTTCTTCGTATGTCACAAGAAATTACCACCTCCATAATGTATGTATTTTGTTCCATCTCTGGTATTGGTAATTAGAATAAAAACTCATCATTTGGTACTAACCTGTTTCGAGAATAGAGTCAAAAATGGCGATTTGAGTCTTGTCCTTCTCACTCATACAATACTTATCACAATATTGTGCGAGTAAGAGGACTGACTAATAGATAATTATAATATGTTCCCTATTTGTTTATAGACTTAACTATACGTTTAAAAATGCAAGGGTTCATTTTAAATATTAGAGTATCGAGATTTAGAAAAGGCACGCTTGAATATTGGTCTTTATTTCGTATATATATCGTCTCGAACGGCCTGGCCTGTTGCTAAATTTGCTAGTATAGTGCCTAGCTAAACTGGTCAAGTCAGATTATTACAACCATTACAGAAACAATTAATAAATGGCGGTTTTAGCCATGTCTCCCCATTCGCACAATACAGCAATATTGTGCGATCGAGAGTACTACCACAGATAACATAGGTAATACTATATTAGTACAGATACCTCATCCCATACAACGAAACGCGACAATACTCGTACTACTCAATTCTTTGGGCTATTTAGTTTCACCTACATAGGCGCTAGATGCCGCTTGCAGCGCCGTGGATAGCTAGAGCCACCTAGCGTCTGCTAGTGCAAGACTTATAATAGAAGAAAAATAGCATAAAATAATTATTATTTGTATTTATATTTTGAGCCAGAAGTTGGCATTGATTTTTGTTCTCTTATTTGTTAGTCAATTAGGGTTTTCAATTGTCAACAAGACTGTTACAAACGAATAACGAAATGTGATATTAAAACATGTAAGTATAATGTTGCTAGTTATAATACATTATTTTTGAGTACACATTTTGCTTTTATTTTGACTAAAATCTATTATTTTTGTGCAAGGAGTTTCATGGACTCCATGGGGTAAATTAAATGATTTGGGGTCACCAGGTAAACTGAGGGTTGGAAATAATCCTTAGTGAAAAGGACAGTCACCTGTAGTGTAAGTCTAAACTTTAGACTGACCTTTAGAGGTACCTTCACTTTAGACTCTAAAGTGAAGGTACCTCTGGTACATACACGCGTGCGAAAGCGAGGGCAGCAGCTAGTCAATATTATATAGCTACCACCAATTCACTATTGAAATGAAAACACAAATAGTATTTGGAAACATTTATTAAATCACATAAATTACTTCTTACTAAATACACAAATGATACCAATACGTACAAAACACTAATCACACGCAATAAATAAGTACTTATCTACCCTACCCGCTACACATACATAAAACTACTGGGTAGATAAAGATACATTTTCTATTATGTTCTACCTTAAAATTAGGCCTGCAAATATTTAAAATTATGTTTGTATTACATACATAGTTAAATTGTTTATAAAATTATAAAATTAAATGTCAATGTTTCAGATCGTCAGCTAAGAAGTCATAAATATTATAGTAGCACTTACTTACTAATAATTGTTTTAATATTGCTTTAAACATAATCTCACTAACATTTAAAAATGACTTTGGTATCTCATTATATATTTTAGGTACCATACAGACTAAGCTTTTATGTAACAGTGCAGTTTTGCAACAAGGTAAATAGGTTTCACAACACTCACACACCCACAGACAGACATACAATACATTAAAGTTACAGCCACCCTCTACATATATTATAATACATTATAGAAACTAATAATTAAAAATAGTACAAAGTACTTGACATTATAATGTGGCGTTGACTGTTGTTGGTTGAGATCATTAAAAAAATATACAACCGAATTGAGAACATCCTCCTTTTCTTAAGTCTGTTAAAAAGACAAAGGATGAAATAAGTGCCAACGGTTTTTGCAACACAGCCGAGACGTTATATAGGTAATGAATACACAAATTGCTACTTACTAACTACAGGAGAGTACAAATATGTACAAAACACTACGCACACACTATAAATAAGTACCTACCCTACCCGCTACACACAGATAATACTACTGGGTAGGTTAAAAGGTTTCACAGCACTCTCAGATTCACACACATACAATACATTAAGGCGCTGCGCAAACGTAGACACTTTTTGTTGCTGACACGGCACACCATCACAGGGAACCGTAGTTCCCTGTGCTGTGTCTTGTGGTGGTGATCGGACACAGTCGCCCGTTGCTACTACTGGCCACTGCTGGTACAATTCGTAGCTTGTTTTCCATCAGTACAATTTTAAGGAAACTTGTTAATGTTGCTTGTGTCTTCAAATAACGACTTTTAGGTTCCAGTTACCAACAAACACTTTTCGATCGTCAATGAGTAGGTGTTAAGTGGGAGCAAAAAATGTTTACGTATGCGCAGGGAGTGGATGATTTCATACTGGTCATATAGAAATCAAATATTCATCGGTAGCTTGTATCTGACTCAAAACACAAAAGTGTCAACGTTTGCGCCCTGCCTAAAGCTATATCTGTTACCCAATGCATACCATACATACATACATACTTTTAAAATTTAGAATCGATTAAAAACCTACTTTTTACTTGACATTTCGAGCATAACGTGGTGTTGAAAGCTGAGATCACACAAATATTACTAGAATATTTATGAAGATATAAGAATAAGATAAACAGTTTAGTTTTTAGTTTAAAAAATGTCTACCAGTATTGATATTATACCTCCCAAGCTTCAATTGAATACTATATTATCTAAATAAATACTTGCAGCCGCTACTTTGCTCAGGACATCATTAACATCTGCAAGTTACATACTAAGTACCACAACAACCAAATATACTTATAAAAAACTAGTTTTTTATAATTCTATTTTAAAAGAAACTCAAGAATTATCAACAAGACCTTGATCGGTAAAACAGAGCTGCCAGTCAACCAATACAAATTAATGGATTATTAAAATACAATGTCGATTCCAGAATGTCATAATTACCTTTTATAAATAGATCGCCTAGGAAGCTTACTGGAATTTTCGCATGGGTTTGTGTGTTTGTGGTATGAAACCAGTTTAACTTTCAAAACTTTCGTGAGTTGTACTATACATTTTGATAAACACGGGCTTTACTCACGTATTATTTTGTCGATGGATGCACCGACACTGTTTCTATTCGTCTAGAGAATCTTCATCAGGGTGAGTTTGATCCGCGGTCCGTGAGTTGCCGACCGAGTTCACGGTTCGCACAAAACCAGTTGTTAAAATTGCTGATAGAATTTCACTATTACTTCAAACTTAATATTGAAGAATGCTTGTATAGATGTGTAAAAATCTACACAAGCATTCTTTTTTAGACACTAATAGACTAACACACTAATAGACTATTAGATTTCCTCCCTTACTTTAGTTCTGGTAAACACAACTTTTCCTGATATACTATCAGTAACACCATCCTTGGTTTAATTATTCTGTAAACATACCGGAGTATAGTTCAGGTTCGTAGGAGCTGAAAAGTGGACTACACAGCAGTCATGTTGCAGCAGCAGAAACATGACATCGCAGATTCCAGCCATGTTCTGTATTATATAGTTTTGATACAATAAAATAAGCCTGAAAAAAAATACAATATTTTGTTCAATTACACAACAATACAATAAATTAAATTATTGTAAGAAATGTTATTATTGAACTGTAGTCTAATGTTGTAAAATAAATGGCTATTTTAATAATACCAGTGGTCGCCCACTGGTTGAAATTCGATATAATTAATAAATAATTAATGTATTTTTTAGGCATCATTTAAAAAAATATTAGCATTCTGCACTCCTTCTTTATATAAACTATAAGTGTGCGTAATTTCATACTCCTCCGGCCGCGGAATTTTCGTAAAATGGGGTAAGTATTAAGTTTTTTCTTCGCGTATAAAGATTAAAATATACATCAGACGAGATATTTGTAAATTTGACGACCTCTGTGGCGCAGTGGGCTAAGGTCCGGCTGAGACGCAGAAGGTTGCGGGTTCGGTTCCCGCCACGGGACAAATGTTTGTATGATCTGCAAGTATTTGTCTCGGGTCTGGGTGTTTCTATGTATAATATGTATGTATTTACAAAAAAAGTATTTAAGTAGTATATCAGTCATGTGGTACCCATAACACAAGCTCTGCTTACTTTGGGGCCAGATGATGCTGTGTGAAATGTCTGGTATTATTATTATTATTATTATTATTTCTTAACAGATGATCTTTATACAACTGCAACTGCAAAAATGTTGTAGTATCAATAGTCTTATGACGATAACCAGAGGATCATCTAAGAGACCGCACCAATTTAATAGGATTCTTATTGAATTGATAAGTTGGTAGCAGCAGAATACCAAAGGTTAATTTGACAGTTCAAACCCTAATTTTAGCTAAAATTAGTTAGGTTGGTGCCAACAGAATTGAGGCCAATGAGTACTTAAGCTAGACTGTCTTTGCCAGTCTTCTTTTTAATAAAAAAATAAAAAAAAACGTTTATTGCCTTAGTAGATAGGAACAAAAACGCTAGGCTTACTAAGGTCAATGAGTGCTAATTCAGCATCTGCTGTTATTAGGTAGGTAGACGATAAGTATACCTACCTATTTGCCCCACTCGGATAGTTCTTCACTGAGAGTTAAGAACAAGCGGGGTTACAGATTTAAAAGGGTACTTTTTACTTTTCGTATAGTGTCTTAGTTATTTAAACCAGGGTGGTGAATGCATTAAGGTAGGTACTTACATAAAAACCAAGCTTCTAAATAATCCTGGCATATTTTCTTGCAGCCAGTCTGGACTCTTCCTCGTTCTTGGCTCGAGCTGCTGTGCTCAGGTCTTTGATTCTCATGAAAACAGGAGCAAATTTCTTCAGGTCAGACTTGCGTGACAGTTTCTGTAAAAAACAAATTTAAACATAAAAGCACTAAATAGAATTATTTCTTCTTTGTGTATAGGTTATTCTTTTTCAATAATAAGTATACTTAATGAAGGTCGATCTATTCCATTCCATTTGATCATGTAGTGTTTATAACGACCCACTTTGTTGATTGGCCATGGATATTCCATAGGAGATCTCTCCTACTAATTATGAAATTCCATCATAATTGATAGATAAATAGAGAAAATATACCCTTTATTGTTGATAATTTGCATTACATTATATTACAATTACTTAATACGTGTGCGAAGCCACGAGCAATAGCTAATTCTATATAAATTATGTAGTCAATTGGTGGCAATTCGGTTGGTTCATTTCTAAAATTAGGATTGTTGGTACCATCTAAGTAAATAAAGAACGCTTAATTAAATTAAATAAAATTAAATTAGGATAAGTTGGTAACAGCAGAACACCAAAGCTTCATTTGACAGTCTAAACCTAATTTTAGCTAAAATTAGTTAGGTTGGTGCCAACAGAATTGAGGCCAAATGTCTACTTGTGGTTGATTCCATACCCTGCTGTAGAAACTTACCAGGTAAACTTGGGGCATCTCAGAATGCGTGTGATGCTCTCGGCCTGGTTCCTTGTACTGCTCAGGTCTCCAGAGTTATCTATCACTTTGCCTTCAAAAGGCATTAGGCAGTCTATCCGTTTCTTTGCTACTATTTCGGAGATGTCACTCTTTTTGCACCCTCTTTCAAACCGTCTTCACTGAAAATTAAATCATCAGACTGACTAACTGGCAATCAAAGCACAGCACACAAATGGGAAAGGCACATTCCTTTAGAAATGCACTTTTAAAAAGTAAGCACATTCGCTTATCGCTGTTCATCCTGGTGCGAGTAGGTGGATGCGTAATTATTATAAGTTTTAAGTTTTGTTACATACGGTTAGAGTTTAATTGTTATGTTTACTTATAGGACTGTCATAAACATGTTGTTTAAAAGTCCTTTAAATTAATAGAATAAAAAAAAAAAAAAAAAAAAAAGTAAGCAAAATACAATGCTAGTGCAGTTGTTATTTTTTTATTACTAATATTTTAGCTACAAAATATGGTATATTAAATCATTCCCAAGCTGACTTCATGAAATAAACTACATTGCACACTATGAACTAAACATAAAAAAATAGGTAAAAAATGAAATCATTTCTAGAAAAAAAAGACATAAGTAGATGTGTAGTAACACAAGAGTAGTTGTGACTAATTCAGAATCCAGCGGGCCTAGCACGGCACGAGGAGAAATAGTCTTTCCACCTTTTTATCCACCTATCAGTGGAAATACACCACCACCTGTCCACCACAGGTGGATAAAAACGGGGGAAAGACTATTTCTCCTCGTGCCGTGCTAGGCCCGCAGGTGGGTATAGGATAAAGAAGTGGGTAACATTAGGCTAAGGATGATGATGAAAGTTAACCACATTATCAAGTTGCTTTAGGAATGATTCTGTTGTTAAACTAAATCTAAGTACAGCTAGGAGGTTAAATATTTGCTTAATAAGAAGGTTGGTGATTAGTGTATCTACTTTAAAAATGAACAAAAATCGCAAGCTGCAGCCAAAAATAAAACTAGCATACGCAACAATGTTAAAAATAAAAGTAGTATACGCAATGCATAAGCGCTAAATAAATTGCTTAATAATTATGATACATGATATAAAAAAAATGCTAAGAACAATTTATTAAAACAGTACTTAAAGTAAAATATGGGTAATTAACCTATATCTTACTTTAGAATAATGCAGTAACAGGTTCCACCTGCGTTTTCAAAATGTTATAAGTTAATCCAGATCTATGATTCATCACTTATCATCAAGATTCATGATTCATCTCTGGTATAATACTTATACCAGATGCTTAACTTAAATGCTTGCGAAGACACACATTATATTGCAAATGTTTGCCAAAGTTTTTCGTTGGTTGACACAACAAGTGTTTTTGATGCTAAACTAAGGTAAAAGTTGGCATAATTTTTTTTTACCTTTCCTGGCTACTTCGTCAGCAAAAATGACTGCAATGCCGTGACCTCTGAAAGAACTGTGCTCTGGCCTCTAGCAAGTTCTCCAGTTAGGCCGACAATAAACATTTTGCACCTAGAGCCGGTACTGATGCATTAGAATCGAACGGTCTGATATGTGATGATGGTAAGAGGCCTGATGACATGGGACAGACTTGCGTAGACATCCTGGCCGCATCTGTCGGAGACTTCCGTTAGAGCTGGTGCGAATGTGCCGAGGACCTCAAACAAACGCAAATATGCCAATATGTCAGATATGCTGGTAATATGCTGGCAGACTGCGACACATATTGCAAATTTTTCTGGGCTGGTAGACTGTTATACATTATAGATGCTTTATGTTTTGGTCAGAAGGTAGGTTGGCCCAAAGGTAAGTATTTGTTTTGGTAGTATAAGTCGATATAAAGTGTGTTGGTCTCTACCCTACCTACCCACAAATTTTTTTGTAGGTTTTGAAATAACTTGTGTTTATTATACCTTTATTTTGTTTTCTAGGTTGTTTCTTTGTATAATGGTTCAGTTGATTAGATTTTTCAGGTAATCTATTTGGTTGATTAGTTTCATTATATCTTACTGTAAATATATTTTCATTAATTTCACTTTTTTTGATTGAGTTTTTTATATATTCCAGTATAATATTAAAGTAAAGTAAGACAATGGCGATGTACGATGGACGATGATACAGGTATAGTTCATATCAAAAACATGAACATCCAATCTTTTTTTTGTGAATATGAAGTCAATTTCGTTTCTATAATTTCTATGTACCTATGCCAGGTCTATTCTATTATTTTATATATTCTATTAATAATCCTGTAGGTTTATTCATATTTGGGTACCTATTTGTATTTGTTATGAGGTTCACATATTATATTTCTATAAACTTTAGGTCTTTATCATTTTGGTTAAAAACTGTAGTACTGTAGGAAAACTTTCCATGGAATATTTTTCTCTTATACATCCCAATCTAAATTAAAGTGTCCTTTTATATCCTACTAGCTGCTGCCTCTGCGTGCTGGCTTCGCACGCGAGGTACCTACATAAAAAGTAGCCTATGTCCTTCTCCAAGGTCCCATGTATCTCTATTCCAAAATTCATCGAAATCAGTTCAGCTGTTTAGGCGTAACAGACAGACAGAATTACTTTCTTCTTTATAATATTAGTAGGGTTTATAAGTTCAATTTTTGACTATCTCCATTCATTGAACTTCACCCAAATATCCAGTAATTATGTGTCTAATCTAATATAATTTTCACACAAATCACTACATAGTATAAAACAAAGATCTTTAAAACTAGGCAACGGATTTTGATGTTGTTTTTTTATAGATAGAGTGATTCAAGAGTAAAGTTTATATGTATAATTCATGCATAATATAGTAGAGAAACACTGATAATTTTAGAGGTTTCTAATGTGATGTCGTAAATAAACTCATTTTTTTGCGCTTATATTGCAATCGCTGGCTGAACCATTGTGTAGTATATTTAGTATCAGCATTGCACCCGTGCAAAGCCAGGGTGGGTCACTAGTAGCTTATACACCAATACATCTGTTTTGTTCTTGGTTATTGAATAGTATATAGTCTCTGTTTTCTTCTATCGTTTGCTCTTCTTGTTATAGAATAACCAATTAAGTATGTCACATTTACTAATTTTAAACTGTTTTGTATTTTCAACACTTTTCAATTTTATTTCATCAGAAGCATTAAATTATTACATCAGTTTGATTCTATTTAGCTAGCTGATTTTTGAGATGAAAATTTTTTGGATGGATATTTTAGTACAAACAAGTAATCCTACATCTTAACTCTAACCAGCAGCTGTTGCCGCATTCTTTTAGCTTTTCTGTGCATACCCAAGTTTACCCAAGACACAAGCATAAATTAAAAAGGACCTACAACATAAGTTTTTGTATACCTATACATAGGTATAATATTTTTTTGTGTTTTGCGATCTGTCCTTAAACTATGAACTGGTTTGTTCTTTACTTTTTATTTTTATATTTAATTATGTTTTATCGAACTTAATCATATTCAACATTGTATAAAATTTATTAAACTGAACCTGAAATTAACTGATTTACTAAGACAGTGTTTCGTTTATGAATGTTTCTCAAGGTGGTCCTTAATTTTGGTTAAAGATTCGATCACACTGTCAATATGTTGCGATTCTGCTTCCGCCCGTTGCAGCATTTTAACGCGTATCTGTTCTATGTCATCACAAATTTCCGCTTTCGTGGATTCCACAAATGCGTAAAATTCATCAACAATGGCCAAAGGTGGCTGCTGACTACTGCTAGGTCCTGGTTCTGGGTTCTGATCTTCTGATCTAACGTCAGATGTATCCAGACCGAGGTTATCGTGAGCTGGGTTCTGAACTTTTTGGTCAGCAACGTCAGATGTCTCTATTGCGAACTTATCATGAGCTGACGGGTTGTTATCCATTGCAGATGCTTATGTACGTGCGGACGTACGAACAGAGATAATTTTATGCCTTCTATCTTGCGTTCCACAGTGCCACAGTCACTTTCACAGTTGTTATTCTCGGCTCACTCAAAAATCACACTAAATCTTAATGTCTTAGTCTAAATCTCACTAAATGTTTCTCCAGATCAGTCAGCCTATCCTACACTTCAGCACACACAGACACTAATAATAATAATAGAATAATTTATATTTGTTTGATTGTTATTGATAGGTACATAGTTATTGTTACTCACATCACATCACAAACTAAAGGAAAGGATGCTAATAGCGATGCGCGATTACGAATGAAAACAATCGAATAATTCGATTGTTTCAGTTATTCGTCCCATTCGAATGAAATCGCAAAATCAGTAATTCGTTATTCGTTCCCATAACCCTGGCGTGTGGCCACCAATTCATTCATACCGTTACACTATGTCATGCCAATTCAAACCTTATATCAAGCAAGTAAGAGTTGTTATTATTTTACAATTACTAAAGCTAGTAGCTCGGCTTGCCGCCGTGTTATTTCAATTTAAATCATAAAACAAGCAATCTAGAGTTGTACTTTGCGTGCAATAGACTCAAAATAGTATTTATTCGCACCTCATTCATTCGTTACAAAACAGTCTTACCGGTACCGGTAACAGTTGCTTAGATTTTATTCGTTCTTTTTATTACTATCCTACTTACATACTAATATGTATTATAAATGCGGCAGTTTGTGAGTTTGGATGTTTAGATGTTTGTATGTTTGTGGTTCAATCACGCCGTAACGGCTAGACCGATTTGGATGAAACTTGGAATAAACATAGTTCATGACCTGGAATAGCAATAGGCAATTTTTTACCCGGATAACCATCAAATACAAAAGTGTACTTATCTATTGAGGTAGGTGCTAAAAAAGTAACTTGATAAAATTTATGTAGGTAGGTAGGTACCTAGACTAAATGTTATGTGATAAAACAACAAGTTAATGGAAACAATAATATACCTACTCACCTACTAAATTCTTGTACTTTCAGGTAGGTAGGTCTTAAATCGACTTAGGTTAGGTTTAGGTAAGTACCTATTAAAGTTAGCTATAAACGCACGCAAATTTATTCGAATAACGATTGTTTATTCGATTGTTACTTTGAAACAACGAATGAATCGACATTCGAATGCATGCTACCACGAATGTCAATTTATTCGAATGGGTAATCAATTAACAATCGCGCATCGCTGATGCTAACTAACGCATTTGCTAATGTTATGCACTTTCTTCTCCTTCTTCTTCTTTGTTTATGGCATGTGACATAATAATGTCAATTTTGCCAGTGTCAAGTGTTTATTTTTGTTTATAGTCAATTTGTTGATTCTTCTTCTGTCATTCCTTGGAGCAACATGGCTCTGCTAATTTAATATATTTTACCCGTTTTATTTCATGTTTTATTCCGTAATCTTGGCGGAATTTTAAAGATTAAATTGTGGCTGCGAGACGGGTATGGATAATTGGATTGCATGTGTTTTGTGCTGCAGTGTGATTTGAACGACGAGGAGTCCCAAGAAAATTTTAGACGGCCATTCCGCGTGTCGTCTAGAATCGACAATTGACCATCGACTAAGACTTATAACAAACAAACTGACTATAAACACTTGACATTGGCAGAATTGACATTAGTATGTCACAAGCCATTAACGAAGAAAAGTCGCAGACGCCAACAAAATAAGAAGAAGAACGAAGAAAAGAAAGAAGAAAGAAGTAAATTTGTTTGTTAAAGTCTTAGTCGATGGTCAATTGTCAATTCTAGACGTAACTAGATGGCCGTCTTAAAATTTTCTTGGGATTCCTCGTCGTTCAAATCAAATTGCGCCATAATACACATACAATTCAATTGTCCATACGGTAACCTTCAGGGTAGAGTCGACCAAAACATTTCAGTAACCAAACTGATTTTTCTAAAACACAAAACTAAACTATGTACAGAACAATATAAACATTACATATACAACTATGATAAATAAACATAAAAAGGTAAACACTAAAGAACAATTGATTATGTATATACAATTATAATTTTATCTTATTTACGGTAATAAATTTACACAAACTATAAATAACTTTAGGGGAGAAGGTAAAATATAATACATATTTTAAAGAAGCAGGACGCGACATCTCAGGCGGAAGAAGATCATAATAAAGAACGTCGCAACTTTGGGCAGTCGAAGAATATGTGGTTCACGTTTCTAGACCATAATCACACATTAAGTGATCCTTAGTTTGGCTCAAAAGACAGGAGTGCATGTATATCCTAGTCTAAGACTACAAACAGTAGAAGTGGGAACTTTATTTTGCATTACGAAATTTAAATAAATAATAGTAAAAAAAAAAAAAAAAACACGCTTTATATAGAAAACCAAGCTAAAAATTGAAAATAAATTTTAATAAATGTAAGTAAGAAAAAAATGTTTTATTAAAAAAAAAGCGTGGGGTGCATGGTGGAAGGATTATCAATTCGATAATATCTTAAAAAGCACCCCACGCTTTTTTTAAAATAAAACATTATTTTCTTACTTACATTTATTAAAAAAAAAAACTATTTTTTAGTTTAATTTTCTATATAAAGCGTGTTTTTTAGTTTTTTTTAACTATTATTTATTTTCTACTCTTTAGTTTTAGGATAACCGGATATTTTTTTTTTTTTTTTGAATTATTGCATTGTCATCTGTTTTTGACAGGTGTGCAAAATTTGAATGAAATCTGGCCGTTTAAAGTGGGTCAAAATCGCGTCCTAAGGAGTCGGTTACATACTAACATACATACAAGTGAAGCTAATATAAAGCGTATAAAAACCACGGGACACGGGATATATCCGGTTGTATATCTGCATATTGTTTGCCTTTAATGATTTTAGAGGTGTTCCAGGCATTGGTCCAAGACTCTTGGAGGTCTGTTATAGGAAGCAAGCAAAGGTCTTGCGAATAAGTTTTCATGTGCTTAGGTGCCTATCTGAGCGGCAATCTTTGCGCAACAATCTGGTGCCTCATTGCCAGGAATCCCAGAATGATTTGGTATCCAAGAAAGGACGATATTGATGCTAGTATTATGGCATTCATACAACAGCTCCTTAATTTTTGGAATCGAAGGAAAGCGAGAAATAGAGCGAAAAGCATTGAAGAGTATAGATTGGAGACAGCTTTTAGATTATGATAAATATGATAAAGTTATTCAAATGATGGGATTTTACAAATTTTATAGCTTCTAGAAGAGCTATAGCTTCACCTGTAAACACTGATGTGGAAGAAAGGCATTTAAAACTTAAGGTTTTGTTGGTAAAAGAAATCCATACTGCAGCACCTACAATACTATCAGACGAAAGTTTAGATGCATCGGTAAAAATTGAGTGCCATCCATTACATTTGTTGTTAATTTGTTCGTAAAACTTCTTACGGGCATGAGTGGATTCCTTGCCTATTCCAAAAGATAACTTCATATTCGGTTTATAAACTAAAGCTTCATAAGCAGTTAGATTAGAAGGTTCATTGGAAACTGAGTAACAGGGTGTAGGAGATGAGAAAATTTCAAGAAGCAGACAGGGATACTGGAATCCAATAAGTCTCGTAGTCGATATAATTTTGGGAGAAGAGGGTGGTTTGAATTTTGAATTAATTTGTAAAAGAACCTATCAGAAACAAATTATCTGCGCAAATTTAAAGGAGGGTCATTACAATCTACTTGCATAGCAATTATGGGGGACGATGTCATAGCTCCAAGAATTATGCGTTAAGATTTTGATTGAGTCTTATTTAATTTCTCCAAACCACATTTGTTGGTAAGGTTGAGGAGAAATGCTCCATAATCTGGATGGCTTCTATAGGAGCTTTTGGGTATAGGGATGGGCTCCCCACCAACCAAAAGTAGGTAGGTTAGGTACCAATAGGTACAATATGTAAGTACGACTATAATGTAGACCGTAATATTCAACCTACAGTTGTTGGCGGGTTGCAAAATATAGTAGGTTGGTATAGAAATGTGGAATATACCAATATTTTGGCAGACAATATATCAAACTTACAGCCCGCATTTTATAGTACCTATCTCCGTTGATCATTGTAAGAATAACATGCACAATATTAAGGTCCGACGGAAGTGTTATTATAATTAAAGCTATTTAGTATTTGTTTATGTATCCTATATTTGTATTGTGTAAGTATATATTGGTTTAGGTACCTAACCCGTTTGTTTGAATAT
Organism: Lampropteryx suffumata; assembly: GCA_948098915.1. Taxonomy (NCBI): domain Eukaryota; kingdom Metazoa; phylum Arthropoda; class Insecta; order Lepidoptera; family Geometridae; genus Lampropteryx; species Lampropteryx suffumata. Next base: position 21,560,691 of record OX402544.1, on the reverse strand, counting down.
TCGTCTGTGGCATCAACCTACATATTAGGTATGGAAACCTATCCTTTGTATGAATCGATAAGCAATGATGTGATTTTCACCTTTGTTTTAAACATATTTTCTTAAGATAAAAAAAATCTCAGTAGTGAATCTCTCTCTTCCAGACCCAGAAACATATAAATATAATAATAATAAAAAATGATTAAGACCTGTCAACTATTTGCGGTCCGTAAGATTGGTTATCCCTGAATTCTTTATAACTTGGTATCCAAAAATGCTTAAATTTCTCACCGCACGTATTTATTTACTACCTACCTACCTTGGAATGTGCATATTCGTAGGTAACTAAAACCAAACCTAAAGTTATATGTAAATTATTATAGCAGTTAGGTACGTATATTTTTCTCTAGTCCATGACGTTAATAGGTAGGTAATCTACCACATTCAGTTTAAAGTTCGAAATAGGTAGGTATGTATGTAAATAGGTATAACTTTTAAAACTATTATGGTTTTGAACAAGATTTTCACTAAACGTTTATCTCGTGATCAGAAAGCAGAAAAACTCATTTAAGTATCATGGTAAATATCCCGTTTTGAGTGAAAATTATGTAGGTATGTATGTACCTAGGTATTTACCTATATCTATGTTACTTGTAAGTGTTATAATACATTCAAAAATACCTTTTCATTATTATGCCGCGAATTTTGGCAGCCCCAAAGACCTTTTTTTTTTATAAAATATTGAGCTACCATCAAGCTATGCTAAGCTATACTCTTGGCAGATTGTCCGACTGGCCCTTCTGAAATCCTTCTACCATGGCGTATAGGTAGAATACCTACAGGAATTTATAAAATGAACAACTAGGTAGGTAAGTACAACTAGGGATAATTATGATTTGTTACAATAATTCCTGCCGCACGCGCGATTTCGGGCGAAATCTCTAAAATTTAAAAAGTGTCTATACTTACTATGAACTATCTTAATATAGCAGTCATAACTTCGATAATACTGCATGTATTCACATGAAATAAAAACTAATATAACATACGTAGTCTATGCTTTGATGTTAGGTATATTTTAGTGTAACATTTTGACCCTTTTGTGTTCTCCATTGTGAAACCGTACCTACATACCTACCTCCTTTTAATTTTTTTGTCATCCAGTACCAGTATCAATAGAATTATACAACGTACTAAACAGAATCTCTCAAGTCCGTTAATAGATCATCTGAGCCTATGGTAAACTATGGATTCGACAGTCGCATCGAATTCAATGGGGCCCGCAAATACATCAATTTTCTCTAGGCTCGGCTCTGTGGCATACGCAGTTAAGAAGATAATATCTAAGGTTTCAAAAATACTTGTGCGTTGGTTAAAATCATTTGATTAATCTGAGCGTACACACATACACACACACACACACACACACACACACACATACACACATTCACATAATTACATACAAGCATCACACCCTGATTACTGCCGGTTTTTTTGTAAATTATAATGTAAATCCGTTATTGGCTGTCGGTTTGACAGCCAGAGCTGTGGATTTTGTACAATGAATAAATAAATTAATGTTACGATGGAAGATTTGTCTATGGTTGTTTTGTTTGTTGTACAGTCCGACAAGAAAGAGTAGAAAATAAATGAGAGCGCCACTATTGTTTACATGGTATCACCATATACAACGGCAGAACGTTTTGATATTTGATATTTTTGAATATACATATAACACATTGCAGTTCTTATTTTATCTATTTTTACACCAAACATTTATGCTCATTACAAAAAGGTATGTCCTAAGACTCATCACAAAAAGGTTTGTCCTAAATAAGAATCAAACCCACATATTTCTTGGTACCTACCTAGAAAGAAAGCGAGAATATTTTTTATACTCAGAGGGGAAACACACAATAATAGTCAATTTTGTTGAATAATAATAGAATACTTAATCATACATAAATTACTCTAATGACTCAAAGATACCCGACATCGATTCTTCTTCAGAATGTTGTGGTAGAACATAATTAGATGTTCCTGCCATACCATAATTTTCATTTTCACTCTCAGATTCCTCACTAGAGCTTTCATCACCGTGTTGTTACCAGCTGCTCAATGTTTTGGTACATGGTTCGACCTCGCTCATAATATTATTTTACGATATTTTTCACATGTTCACAGCATCGCTTCCAGATAAGTAAAGTATCAAAAATAAAGGATTGCACTATGAAATAGTGCAGTGTTTCCACGAGCGGAAAATTCTTCAGGTTAACACAAATTCAAATAAGATTTCAAGATATTATTTTTACGTCTGTTTTTTTATTCCTTATATTCTATTGTAATGAAAAAAATTTCTTCATAAATAAATCACATCATACCTACCTATATAAATACCAATATTATTTTTATCATTAGGTGGTTGCAATAATGTATATTATTCTGTCAACAAAACCTTTTGAATGCTTGATTCTTTTAATTAAGCATGATTTTTATATATAAGCAAAAGTTGGTATGTATCAAATCATGACGATACTTTATCAAAAAAAATACGTGCATAATATAATTTTGCAAAGAAAAGTTGAATCTGGCGACAAATTCACTACAGCGTCCACACTGGCCTTTTGATTTACTGTCAAAAGTACTGATTTTTCGTTTCGAATAATTTGAATTCAAACTTTCGATTAATTTTATTAGTTCGGCGCGACCTTTTTCACTGGGGATTTAATACAAAAGCTCGATTTTCTTATACGAAACAAACTAAGCACGTAATGGATGAAAAAAGAACGTATTTGGAACCTACCCTGGAAAAACAGCTAAAAGGTCATCGAAACGGTATAACTTCGCTTTTCTTCAGCCCAAATGAGCAACAAATAGCCAGTGGATCATTAGACAACAGTGTCCTAGTACGTATTATGTAAATAGAGAGAGCATGACTTAAATTTTAATAAAGTTTTAAATATACTTGCCAAATAATTTTGACAGCTATGGGATCTGCGAGGTATAAAGAGGAGCTATAGATTCCAGGGACATGACGAAGCGGTGCTCGACGTGACATTCTCTCCTTCTGGGAAGTATATGGCATCAGCGTCTTTAGATAATACTGTCAGGTTATGGGTACCCACAGCCACAGGCAGCACTGGCGTGTTTAAAGCACATTCTCAAACTGTCCGATCTGTGCAGTTCAGCCCTGATGGCTCGAAGGTAATTTTTATTTATAATAATAATAATATAATAATGCCAGACATTTCACACAACATCATCTGGCCCCAAAGTAAGCAGAGCTTGTGTTATGGGAACCACATGACTGATATACTACTTATATACTTTTTGTAATTACATACATACATATGTATATATTTATACATAATACTTAAGCACTATGAATACTACTTGTAATTGCAGAGTTTTGTCATCTTTTTAAATGATTTTTATTTTAGATTATCACAGCATCTGATGATAAAATAGTCAAACTATGGTCTACTGATAAACTCAAATTTATATCTTCATTTGTTGGCCATACAAACTGGGTGCGATGTGCCCGCATGTCTGGTGATGGCTCTATGATTGCCTCCTGCTCTGACGATAAGACTACAAAACTCTGGAACCCTAAGACTGGAGAATGTATTCACACATTCAAGGATCATACAAGTCATGGACTGTATTTGGCGTGGAATCCATCTAGCAGCTACATTGCAGTTGGTACCTCTGATGGAAATGTTAAGGTTTATGACATTAGAACAAATAATCTTGTTCAATACTACAGGTATAAAAATCTCAATACAATAAAATACCTTTTAATATTGTTAACAGATAAACTAGATAATTAATATCATATCTTTCCAGTATTTACTATGAGGCTGTGACACAGTTGGCTTTCCATCCTAGTGGAGGTTACATTCTTACTGCTAGCAAGGATGGTAAAATGAAGGTATTGTACCCAACATTTTATAACTTGAGCATATATACCACATACCTTGTTTACATTTTTTCAATCTATATAATAAACTAGCTGTCCCGGCAAACATTGTTTTGCCATGTATGTTATTTTTAGGAAACATTTTTATAGGTAAATATGATGTTTAAAAAATAAGGGTTGATCGTAGAGGGGTGAAAATTTAGGGTTGCATGTATTTTTGTATGATGTATCATAAAAAAATAAAAACAAAAAATTTTGTCTGAAAAATGAAAAAAATAAAAATTAAGGGGTGGACCACCCTTAACATTTAGGGGGATGAAAAATAGATGTTGTTCGATTCTCCCCCCTGACTAATATCCTCGCTAAGGATCACGAAAATCGGTCGAGCCGTTTCGGAGGAGTTCGATTACGCACCCCGTGACAGAAGAATTTTATATATTAGATAAGTAAGTGATTATTTTTAGATCCTATTTAAGCACTGATAAAGCACTCAAAATTTGCAAGTTGAAGTGGCAATGGACAGGCCATATAGCTCGCAGAACTGATAACCGTTAGGGAGTAAAAGTTTTGGAGTGGCGACCAAGGACAAGAAAATGAAGCGTAGGACGACCCCCCACCCGATAGACTGACGACATTGTTAAGATCGCAGGAAGTCGGTGGATGGAGAGGGCTCAAAACCGTTCTTCCTGGAAATCAATTGGGGAGGCCTATGTCCAGCACTGGACTTCCTAAAGGCTGTTATGATGATGATGATTTAAGCTCTTCTCACCTGAAACACAGGGTTATTTAGTTCAGGCTTGTGTAAAGCATTTACCTTTGTCTAATTAAGATTTTGTTTTGTTATATTAGTGTAACATTTGAATTTTGAATAAATATTTTATTAATTATGTTATATTAACTTACCTATGATGTTTTCTCACCACCTAACTGCCTATACAGTAGGTAAGATAAGATAAGATAATATTTATTTACCAAATAAATTTCACATATATTTTGCCTTTATCGCGTATAGGTATACCAATTTTATTTTTATTATTAATATTTCTAAACCTGTTTATTCTCATTTTAGATATTAGACCTGCTAGAAGGACACCCAATATTTACTTTGAGTGGACACAATGGGGCAGTAAACTCAGTCAGTTTTTCACCAAGTGGAGATCTATTTGCTTCTGCTGGAGAAGATAAGCTGGTAAGTTGGCACTCATCCCACATAGCTTGACTGGACTCAGTTGGTAGTGGCTCTGCCTTCTGCGCTGTAGGTTGAGGGTTCGATTCTTTCCCAGGTTTGTGTGATGAACATAGGTGTTTGTTCTGTGTCTAGGTGTTATAAAGTATAATAAGTATGCATTTCAAAATATATAAGTATTCTATCATTCATCAGTAGGGCGATTATGGAACTCTAATTACAATCAATGTCATCAATATCAGTTTTCGGCGTAATTTCAATCATTACTGATAGACATTGATTGTAATTAGAGTTCCATAATCACCCTACTGGTCACCATAAACCAATCTATGCTTAGTTTGGGGCTAGATAGTGTTGTGTGCATTGTCCACCAATATTTATTTATTAGCTAATGAGCTAGACGAGAAGTTCACCGAGAATGTTAGATGATTCCGTGGTCCTTAAGATAGTATTCAATTAAATTTATTTGAATTTGAATACAAAACTTACAGCTTTGCAAAGATTTACATTTGTGTTCTCTTTTTACAGGTTTTTATTTGGAAAACTAACTACACTGAACCATCAAGTGACACAAAAGAGAATATGACTCAAAATCAAACACCTATGCAAAGGGCGGTGAAACTCACCTCTAAAAAACAGGTCAAAAAAACATAATACATATTCCTTTAAATTGTTAAATATTTGAACATGATTTAATATTAAGCATAACGTAGCTGTATATTGTAGCTGAAAGCGAATATAAGTGTGAATATTAGAAAGTATTAAAAGATATTCTTTCCATTCAGGTGATTTCAATGCAAACAGTTTCAACTGAATACATAATAGCATTTCAAAAGCTTGATTTCAGCGAAGTTTGTGAAACTAATGCCCTGAGGCAATCATACTAATTTATCATTAATAATGTAATTTAAAAATCAGGGCCTGAGAATATGGTATCTGTGCTACCATAGCATCAAGTATTCGGTGGTATCATTTGTCCATCTGGATGATGACAGCCATAATCATGAGTCTGTGAAAATAACAAGTTTTGAAAAGCCTTATGCAAATAGAACTTTCTTTAATCCTAGTGTGAACACAGAAAATTTAAGGACTGAGCCTTCAACACATTCCTTGCTTGGTTCAGGGACTCGAAATAATGTGTCTGTGCATACTGAGTGGTCTGCTGATGAATATTTTTCAAATGATGTTGGTCGCATAAGTCATATTCCTCGAAAACCTCCCATTCCAACTACCTACACAATTCCTTCCAATTCCATACTAACAGAACACAATCATGAAATTTATTTATATGGAATGATAAAGTTAAAAGATGTTTATATGTTTGCTACACCAGTGGTTCCATTGAGTGGGTTGGTAGAAAAAGATGTTATCCTACAAATAGTGGATTTAAAATTATTAATGAAAGCAAAGTAATCAATGGAAGTATGAACCAAGGCAATGAGCCACTACTAAAAAGAGTAAAGAAGTTAGATAAAACATACTTTTCACACAGATTAGATAAAAGATTGTGATTGTGCTGATGTTTTACACACAGTTAATGCTATTGTGGATCATTTGAATGCCTTACATGAAGCTGTTGATATAGTTGACTTGAGGCTTAAAACCCTGGAAGATGTTATAGGAAAGGAACCCAGTGAAGCTAGCTCGTAACTTCAATTCGAGGCGTGTGGCGGATTAGGTTGAGACCGCCACAAGCTGCGTAGAATTCTTCCTCAACGATCCGGTGCTTCCTACCTAGCCTACCTAGGTAGATAGGAATCCTTCTAGCCTGCCTGTTCCGGGTCTTCTTTGTTCCTATTTCGCCTAGCCTACTCAGGGTGGTCTTCAAGGAGGTTTCAATAAAACACTTTTTCTTTCTTGAAATATTCCAGGTTCGTGTGCACTGTGCGACGCCGCTTCGGTGAGTGACGGTTGCGTGGAAATGCGCGATATATAGAGCGATCGCATGGTGCAACGAAGTAGTGGCGCATAAAGCGTTTTATTAACATAAGTAGGTACGAACATTCAATATAAAGTAGGTATAAAGTTACATAGACAAGTTCTTATTATAAACTAAGTAAGTACTAGATAATTCCTATATACAATTGTTATTTCTAGGTAAATAGGTATGGTATGCTAGGTAATTTCTAAGTAAGTTATACATTTATTTAAGTAAGTGGTTTCTAAATTTAAATGTTACTTTGTTGAAATGTACGCTATTTATTATGAAATCTATAGGTAGCGGTGTCCGGATGGTTATTGATGATTGTCAACAGTTCTCTACCCCGTGCGATGTGGGCTGAGCACGTCAGCTGTTGTTGGTCGTTGACTTATATGGACGAGTCTTGACGTTGGACGTCTCAGGACACCAGCTGTAGTGGTTGCCATGGTTGCAGTTCGTGTGGTATTTACTGATAAGCAACTTAGTAATGTAGTGTTTTCCGTCGAGCACGATTGGACTTTTGTAGGTATCGGAAAGGTAAGTAGCAGATGATACTCGCGTGTCCAGGTGAATGACCTCGTTGGTAAGTACGATATTGAGCTTTCCTAAGCGTGAGGTTTTTGATATACGTTTACTTTCACGTAGACATTTTATCTCGTCCTTAAAACAATCTGTTTGAATGTGTTTTATGAGGAGGTATTCAGCATCTGATAGATTTTGATTGGATAAAGGTGGTAGGGTACGGTTCGGTGGGGTTATCGTAGCCGGAAGATCTTCTTTGCTGGTTTTGTGTCTTTTCTTATGGTACTTGCGCCACGTAGAGTCTTTTATCGTTCTTTTTATTGCAGTGACTCGATTTACCTTTTTTAATTTACTTTTGAAGACTTCGATGCTTTGTAGAAAGCGTGCCGTCGCTCGAAGCAAACGTGTCCAAGACGAGAATCGTAGCGGGTTTGGAATGGGTGGTGCTACGCGATGAAGCGATGTCGTAGCGGTTGTTACGGATTTTCGTTCTTCTGTGTTCTCGGTTGGTGTTTTGCGATCGCTCGTGTCTATAGGCCACTTTTCTTCGTCTTTCAATAGGAATTCTGGGCCAGTAAACCATCGATGTGTTGTTTTGAATTCTCTCGGTACAGACTTCGTAGCGTCGTCTGCTACGTTTAAGGCGCTGGGGACCCATCTCCACTCTGTGGTTTTTGTGAGGTCCTCGATTTCGGCCAGTCTGTGAGCTACGAAAGTTTTGAAAGTTCTCGGGTCCGATTTTATCCAGGCCAGTGTCGTTCTTGAGTCGGACCAATAAACCCTTTTCGTTATGTTCGATTGTATTTCCTCTGTTATGGTGGATGCTAGTCTAGAACCCAACAGTGCCGCCTGAAGCTCTAGTCTGGGTATTGAAGTAGGCTTCAAGGGTGTTACTTTAGCTTTCGCCGCTAGAAGCTTAACACTTGGTTGGCTGTTCTCGCAAGTTTTCCAGTACACGGCCGCTGCATAGGCACTTTCGCTTGCGTCTACGAATGTGTGCAGTTCGCCATCCGTGTGCGAGTCGGTACATCGCGGTATATTTAGAGCTTTTAATGAATTTAAGCTGTCAATCCATTTGATCCAATTTTCCTGAAGTTCTGTGGGTATAGTTTGATCCCATTCTATACCGATTTTCCATATCATTTGTATGAGTTTCTTTCCCTGTATTAAGACGGGCGTGGCCAATCCTAGCGGGTCAAAAAATGATATTACGGCGCTAGTGACTTCGCGTTTCGTTGGTGGGCGTATCCCTTTTATTACATCCTCGGGAGTATTTCGCAAGTTCAATGTATAATTGAGTGAGTCGTTTTTTACGTTCCACAGCATACCGAGGGTTTTCTCGATTTGTTGGTGCTATTTAGGTTGACGTGCTCTTGCTGTTTGTCTCGAAAGCTTTCGGTCACATACGAGTCGTTGCTAGCCCAACCTCTTAGTTCAAAACCTCCGGCTTTGTGAATTATGTCTACTTGTTGTGCTGTTGTTCTGGCTTGCTCTTTTGTTGCGAAGCTTTGTAAATAGTCATCCATGTAATGGCACTTTTCTATTGCAAATACTGCCTCAGGGTATTTTTCGATAAAATCGTTTGCGTTTGCGTTCTTTGCGTAGATAGCTGAACATGGTGATGAAGCTGCACCAAATATTAGTGACGTCATGCGATATTCTTGCGGTTGTTCGCTGTCTTTCTCTCTCCATAGAAATCGTAGGCTGTCTCTGTCTTCTTCTGTTATTTGAATCCTAAGGAACATTTCTTTTATATCGGCGGCTACAGCGATTGGGCCTTGTCGGAATCTTATAAGAACGCCGAATAGCGATTGTAGTAAGTCGGGTCCAGTAAGTAGCGCGTCATTTAAACTTTTTCCTTCGGTTCGTTCAGCAGCGTCGAAGACTAGTCTCATTTTCCCTTTTTGTGTATGACGGCGAAGTGGAGTAAGTACCATGTTCGCAAAGAAGTTGGTTCGGCTAATGCTTTCTCTGCGTAGCCGTTTCGTAACATGTTTTGTATTTGTTCCGTATTATATACATATATTTTATTTTGAATGTCTCTTCTTTTTTCATTCTTTTTTCTATACTCGACAGTCGTTTTATAGCACTATCTCGGTTTGACGGCATTGTTTCGTTATCGGTTTTCCATAGTAACCCGCATTCAAATCGGCCCTCCGGTAGGCGCTTCGTAGTGTTTTTTTAAAATAGCTAGGGCTCTTTCCTCGGGACCGTTGGCAGGTTTTCTTCGGGATATGCCGATCGAGTCTAAGTCGAAGTGACTCTTTATTAAGTCTTCGATGCTATCTTGTGGCTTGCAGGTGATGTGGTTGGAAAACATAACTGGTTTCACGGCGTCCGTTTTAAATCCGTGAAGTATCCATCCGAGCTTCGTAAGCGATGCTACTGGTTGGTTTGCGCTGCCAGTCTTTAGCTCTCGTGTTACGATTAAATGCCTGTTATCTTGTCCGATAAGTAACGAAGGTTGAATTCGTCTGTACGTTAGTCGGTCACTGACCTCAGTCAGGTGTCGACAATCTTCTATGTCTTCGCTTTTCACTTGTTGAGAAGAGAGGTTCAGTTCTTGAATCGTGTGTGCGGTTATATTTTCATAGCCTCTTTCTAGTAATCCTTTGATGCGTAAGTTAGATTTCTCGGCTTTCATTAGGTGGCCGGTGACGCCCTCTATCGTGATTTCTTTCGTTGGTCCGTTTGCACCAATTTTTTCCGCAGTTTCGTCTAGTAATAATGTTACTGTGGATCCCTCGTCGAGTAAGACGCTCCGTTCCATTTGGTCCTGATAATTCTACTGGTAATATTTTTAGGTAGGCCCGTGTTGTGCCGATGTGATTGACTGATACTATTTGATTGCCGCTTTCCGTTTCAGGTTGTTCTATCTGTGGAACCGTGTCACTGCAGTAGTGTATGATGGCGTCTCATACATCCTTCTTTGGTGCAAGGTTTCGCTTTGCAGTGCTACGATGACTGGTCTTAAGACACTTGACGCAGGCTTTGGTTGTTTTTACGGTTTCCCAGCGTTCTTTAACAGATTGTGTCTCAAATTGGTTGCATTTCTGGAGTTCATGTTCTTTTTTACATAGAGGACATCGCAAGTTCATGGCTGCGAAGACTGTCTTTCTTTCCTCTTCGTATTTGGAATCCGATTGGAAGTAGCTTTCTTCATCTACCGTATCTAAATTGTAACGTGTTGTGTTGACTTTGCGAGGTGGCGGTCTGGTTTTAAAAGGTTCTTTTTTGATGCGAGGTTTACTATCGTCTTCGAATATTTCGAATTGATCCGCGATGGTGTTAACTCATTCACTGCCACCACGATTTTCTTGAAGTTTATCGAGATGCCACCGTATAAAACCGCGGACACGCTAGGCGTGCTCGCGGCATTGCTTAGAAAAACAGATTTTAGTAAGTAAATTTATTATAACGTAATTCAAGGTTCTCAAACTTTTTTTACTAAAATTCCCATGCATAAATGAATAAAGTTTTATTGTGAACTGTAACATTGGCATTGTTAACAGTGCAAGTACATTTTTTTTTAATAATATATTGAGTGACAATCATATTTAAACATATTTTCAGTCTTATATGAGTGAATTCATCTAAATTATTAAACCGATAAAAAGTTTTGAACTGCAGAAAGTTTGTTTACGTTATTTATCTCGTATTATCGTAATGTTGGTTGATTGGCCTTACCTAATTACATAAGTATGAATTAAATTCAAAATATTCAAATGAAATAAATTAATTTCTTATCTTTTTTTCAGGAAAAGTTAAATTTGTACCGGAAACGGAAGATATTAATGATGACAAAATTTTTAGCGAGACAAACGAACATCAATTGATTTTTATATAATAGAGATAATTTTACTGTACGTGTGTATGTCACTGTGTGTGTATGTATAATTATATAAAGATATACATCGGATAGGTACGTTTTTTTTTCATTGATGGCGTATGGAGTTGTATAAGCGACTTCATATAAGTAGTATATCAGTCATGTGGTACCCATAACACAAGCTCTGCTTACTTTGGGGCCAGATGGTGCTGTGTGAAATGTCCGGCATTATTTATTTATTTATTATTTATTCATACATGACACAGTACTGTATACGGTAAAAACAACGGTTCAATAAATTATGACATTCCGTTTTGTCATCAAATACTGGTTAAAAATCTCATATCGCAAGCTTATAACTCTGAAATTAGCGAAGCATTTAAAAGAATAAAAAAGTTTGGGAACCTAAGGGTAGCTTCAGTAAGTGAACACACCTAGCGTGTTCTCGGCACTACAAAATACCTATTTTTCGTAAAAAAATCTAACTAGTTTTTTTAGGGAACCGCTTCAATATGCCATAGCCTATCCTTTAAAAATGATGCACTAAAAATTTGAACAGAAAATCTGGCCTAGTTTTGGAAATATAACCGAAACATTCAAAACACGCCTGGCGTGTTCTTGGCGTAGAGACTTAGATTAGCCTGAACACGCGAGGCGTGTCAGTGGCAGTGAATGTGTTAAGGAATCTGGAGAGGGATAGCAATATCGGATCACTTTCGTGCGATGATCTATATTCGTGCCACCTGAATCTAATTATCATATAGTCCATTGAAAAGTTACATTTGGGTATGCATTTGTCAGAGGACGCAATTTTATTTTTTTAATGTGTAGGGGGGGTCAGTAGAAGCTTAAGTTCAAGTTTGTGGGGTCGGCACCCTTGTCCCCCGGCCGCCATCTTGGAAAAGGGGGTGCAAAGGGTTTTCGCGCTGTATCTCGTAAACTAGTTACCTTACAGAAAATTTAATCAAACATAAAATGTAGCAAATTAAATTTCCTACAATTTTATTTCTATTACTTTTTATCGTCAAGTGACCAACAAAAAAGTTATAAACAAAAATAAATGAAAATTTTGTTTGTTTGTTCTAGGTTTTACAGCGCTCCAAACTTAAACGGATTCTCGAATGCTCATAGGGATGCAATAAAAACTAAAAATTAGGCTTACTTTTCTATCTATATTTTTTTTATTCATACAATTTATTATGATCTTAACATTCCTATGCTATTATTGAACTATGTTTGACCCTTTTACCCACCACCTATGAGGTATAACATGGGCAAAGTCAAATTTATTTATATATATTTTTTTTTTTATATATATTTAATTTATTTAGCTTCTACTGACCCCCCCTACACATTAAAAAAATAAAATTGCGTCCTCTGACAAATGCACACTAAGGCCTAAAAAATGTAACATTTTAATGGACTAATATTCATTTTGACTATTATTTTCTCAGATATGTCGTGGGAATATAAATATTCAATTTTGTTCATTTGTTTGATCGTGTTTACACTGTTCGCCACGGCGCTCGCGAATGGTCCGATTCCTTTGATATCATTGCCCATAGGTGGTAATTTCTCTAAAGTGACGATTTCGCTTTTTATCAGGAACGTTGGTCTTCCAAAACGTCGTTCTAAAGCTTGTAAAATTTCCTCAGGATCTTGGCTTGTGTACAGACAGAAGCATTAATTGGTATCCCCCTTACAGTATATGTAATAGTGCCATCCAGTAGCACGCAGGTTCAAACCCTTCTAGCTTTGAACATAAAAATATTGATTTTAGTTTACATTTATCATTGGAAATTTGGCTATTTAACGTGTTTTGTTTTATTATAAAGTTTATTCAATTGTTTTAATAAAAAAATAATGATTCTTTCAAATTCATATTCATAAACATCTGTATTATCACGAGTAATGATATTAAAATTTCAAAGCATTGTCACATGCAACTATGGTGCAGTGGTTAGTGTAGCCGAGTTTCTCTCGCCTCACACTGATAGACCCGTCATCGATTCCTAACGATGGATGTCTTTTTGTTTATTTATCTTTTTAATTACAGCCAATTTCTATTTTTATTTTAGTAATGTAATGTATTCATGTGAATAGTGAAGTTATTGTATATTTGTCTGAATTAGAGGTGGTTGATAAAATAAAACATAATTTTAGGTAGGTATACATACTTACTTTAATTAATTATAAAGTTTTGACTACACAACACAAAAAAAAACGTAATTAGTACTGACGTATTTTATAATTTAACCTACTTACAAATAGCTCCCTATCCTGATTAATAATATTCCATTTTCGATTTAGTAGGCAGAATACACATGTTTTCATTAGATTTTTGTTTACATAACTTATCTAATGAATTAAACAATTTGGATCTCCTATAAATCGTGAAAAATTATTAATCAGTTAGGTTTTTGAAAATAAATAAGTGAGGTCAAATGGTATTTTTCTGACTATGTTAAAACGTAACATTGCGTTAAAATAAAGTAGTGATAATTATCGATTTTTATATATAGCGATTCTTATCGCTTAATAGCGTAAGGGATAACCACCACTAAGTATAATTTGTTGTAGTCTGTTTCTCATCTGAGTAACCATGTTCCATCCCATATTATTACCTCGCATTAACTCCCAGGTCCTCATAACCTCTTGGTCTAAATTATGCTTGGACCTCAATTCACTCGGATCCCAATTTAAAACCATTTGACCCCACATATTTTCTATCGGATTTATAGATGGCCAAGGAATAACAGTGATGTCTTCTTGAGAAGAGAGCCATTCAGAAACCATTCGCGTACGATGCACTGCACAATTATCATGGACAAAATATATTTGTCCCTCTGGATACGCGATTCGCACAGAAGGTAACATGACTTCCTTCAGCACTTTCAAATATTGTTCTCCATTCATGCGCCCACTTATGTCTACTATTTCTCCGGGACCCATAGACATCCATCCCCAATAACCTAAAAAGAACAATTTAATCAATTAGTAGCGATTATTTAGTTGTGGAATAAAATACAAAATCATCTTTTTGCATTGTTTGAATACAACTTGTCAAAAAAATCAGATTGTGATTTCACCGAGTCTCTAGCTTGTCCTTTTATGGCTCTTCTTAGCCTAGCTACGTTCTCTATATCGGAAAAGTATGTTGCGGTATCCTTGTATGTAGCGCGGAAAGAAATCCATTCTCGGGGATTTCCGTCGAAGAAGTGAAGTTCGTTGATGTATTTTGGTGGTATTTTTGGAGGTTTTGTGCTTTTGACCGCTTCCATGATTGCGGAGGCGAGATCGTCGATGCCGTTTTTCTTGTTTTTTCTTTGTTTGTTGTTGGTTTGTTTGACGGATTCGTCGACCCAGTCGGTAACTACATCTTCGTTGTCGATTTCGCTTAAATCTGAAGTGTCATTGTCTTGATCATCTAGCTGTACTAGTTCCAGCTTCGTTTTGGCTAGGGCGGCTTCGACTTCTAACCGTTCTTTCTCTTTTCCATCCGTACTACGATTTACAAACGTACCCTCCGACCTATCCTTGGGGTGTCTGCCCCTTGTCTCTGTGCTCATTGTACTAGTTTCCGTACTTGTGGTGTATTCCAATGTATTTGAAGATGTCGTCCTTTCAGATTCTTCAGATTCCGCTTGCGTCTTGGTCTGGCTTCTTGTCTTGCGTTGACTCATCCTCTTCTGAGCGGGGACTTGATTGCAGGCCCTATGGTCCCTACTACCCTAACAGTACCACTTGAGGGCCTCGAAAGGCACAACTAGCAGCGATGGATCGTGCAGGATAGGAAAGGTGGGAAAGGGGAAAGTCCGCACCGTCCGACGTGCCTTCCAGGAGGTCAGTTAGTCCGCACGCACCGTATCGACGCCGGTTGGACTGTTCGGTAATGCAGAGCCTTGAAAAAGGCAAATTACCGGTAGCGTCGTCCGTTTCGCTACTCCGCCTTCACGGCGTTAAACCAAGCACTACCCCGTGTTGACACCGTTAGGGGGCGATAGTGTGGCCACGATATAATCGTGTAAGAAACAAGACCGTTTGTCGTATTTCTCTTTGTCGTATTTCTCTGCTGCTCCTCTTCTGTGGCTGCTCCTCTTCTGGGGCTGCTCCTCTTCTGGGGCTGCTCCTCTTCTGGGGCTGCTCCTCTTCTGGGGCTGCTCTTCTGGGATGTTCTGCCGGCCGAGATCCTTCCCCTCAGCAGGTACCCACTGACCCACGTCAGTGGATGGTTGCACTTCACAGGGGCGGCTTCCTGCACGACAGCGCCACCCGACTCCCTCAAATCGGCCGGGCTCCTTCTCCGCAGCAGTGTCTGCTGGCCCCTGCGAGTAGACGGTTGCACTTCACGGTGACGGCCTGGCACGACCTGTGCGACGTTGATGCGCGTCTCCACGTCCAACAACACCCGGCGCCTCCAGCAGCGGTGTTCCAGTAGTCTCCGTACTACTCGAACCAAGATGCGTTCACTGGGGGTGTGCCAACAAAGGTGCATTGGCTGGTGGGGCACACGAAGTACTGGTTCTGGTGATATCATTCTTGAAAATCCGGCTCGAATGGACCATTTACTGTGGCGGATTAGGTTAGGTTAGGTTAGGGCCTGTTCCGGGTCTTCTTTGTTCCTATTTCGCCCAGCCTACTCAGGGTGGTCTTCAAGGAGGTTTCAATAAAACACTTTTTCTTTCTTGAAATATTCCAGGTTCTTGTGCACTGTGCGACGCCGCTTCGGTGAGTGACGGTTGCGTGGAAATGCGCGAATATTTATAGAGCGATCGCATGGTGCAACGAAGTAGTGGCGCATAAAGCGTTTTATGAACATAAGTAGGTACGAACATTCAATATAAGTAGGTATAAAGTTACATAGACAAGTTCTTATTATAAACTAAGTACTAGATAATTCCTATATACAATTGTTATTTCTAGGTAAATAGGTATGGTATGCTAGGTAATATCTAAGTAAGTTACACATTTATTTAAGTAAGTGGTTTCTAAATTTAAATGTTACTTTGTTGAAATGTACGCTATTTATTATGAAATCTATAGGTAGCGGTGTCCGGATGTTTATTGATGATTGTCAACAAGGCGCGTGTAAAAATCGCTCCGAATATCGCTATCTCTGCTTACCTGATGTAGACACGAACGGGAGAGGCGCGGTACGCGGTACTACAATACGTAAATACAACCATAGTAACGTGTGCGTGTGTGTACGTGAGGCACACGTGTGTGTTGTGACGTGCTTGTTTAAGTGTAGGTAGGTAGGTGCCATTGCCATAACAATTCGAAAGCGGTAGGTAAATAAAATACAAGCTTCTGTCTGCGGCTTCGCACGCTTTTTTCTGAGATAAATAAAGGTATTTTAAATCTTTCTACATCTATGCAAAGTTTCGACCGAAAGTGACGACCTCTGTGGCGCAGTGGGCCAAGGGCCGGGTGAGACGTAGAAGATTGCGGGTTCGATTCCCGCTTCGGAACAAATGTTTACTTATAACATGTACCTATGTATATATATAGATATATATATATGTATATATATATATATATATATATATATATATATATATATATAATATATATATATATATTATATAGATATGCATTGGTTTATTTGGTTTATTTTATAACGTTGTATTTAATATACTGTAATGTATGTATTGTATATATTTTTGTATTAGTATCTATCATTTTCTATCCTGTAAATTTGTATGTACACATTATTTTGATTATAAATCTCTTAATATTGTTATCATCACCCTTTTTTAAGCTACATTCTGTTCAATCCATCCTAAGGTTGTCTGGCAGAGATCGCTACATAGCGATAAGACCGCCCATTGTACTACCGACTAGCAAAATATTGTTATTTTTTTTTCTACTTGTATATTTGGTGTGCAATAAAGTATTATCTATCTATCTATCTACCTATCTCTATATTGTAAATACGTAGGTACATATTATATATATATATATAACCTTATGAAGTATTCCAACCTGAGCTCTTTATATAGGGTCAAGGGTATAGGCCAGGCAGCCCTAGGGCTGCCTGGCCTATACCTGGCCTATCAGATTAGTAAATAAATCGATCGCTAGAAAATCTCGAGCGCGTCAGATTAAGGTAAGGTAAGTTAATTTCATGCAAAAAAGTGTGTATTTCAATAATCTCACAACTTGAGCGTGACATAAGGAAATGGGAGAGTCTTCTTCTTCTTCTGCTTTGTTAATGGCATGTGACATAATAATGCCAATTTTGCCAGTGTCAAGTGTTTATGTTTGTTTATGGTCAATTTGTTTAATGAAGTCTTAGTCGATGGTCAATTGTCAATTTTATACGTCACGCGGAATGGCGTCTAAAATTTTCTTGGGATTCCTCGTCGTTCACATCACATTGCATCACAACACACATTTAATTCAATTCTCCATACCCGTCCTGTAGTCACAATTTATTATTACTGAATAAAACATGCAATAAAACAATATTAAATTAGCAGAGCTGTAATTGTGGTACCTACCTAGATAGGCACAAACAATTTTCATAAATAAATGATGTGAATGATGAATGAATAAATACTTATCTAGCTGCTAATCCTTATTCATTGGAAAACAATGTTTTTAATTTAATTTAATTTTTACCAAAAATTATGACTAAAAAATTTCTTCACATAGTAATGTTATTCTGTAACTAGACAATATAAGCTATGTTCCTTATCAAACAACATGTATTGTTGTTTTTAATACGAAACAAATAGGAAGAAAACTTGTCAATTTTAGCATAAAAATGTGCAAAATGCGATTGACTCTTCATTCATTTTAGGTAAGTAATTTGAAAACTATCCAGGAACCTAGATAAATACACTCGTGAGCAACCGAATCGAATCACCCCTACAAAATTTACAAAATGTAACTTTTTTCCAAAATGACTTTAGTAATGCATATAAAATAGTATATTTTTTGGAAGCTTAATTTTTAGGCTTTAAAATAACACTACTATCATTTAAATTTGTTCAGTTCTTTTTAAAATAGCGCTGTATCAGTGCAAGCATCAAAAATGCGCTTTGTGCAGTAGCTGTGCGGGCGCGTTCCAACCCCCTATAAAACCCCCGTGCAAGCAGTGCACACTTATCAGTCGCTCATCAGACGTTGACCTGAACACACCTACGCAAGTTACGATCGCCGATTCACAACCACTATGGATACAACACCAGAAATAGCCGCTCAAGTTGTTGCTTTGCTGCAACAGGATCTCAGCCAGCGAGAAGTCGCTCGTCGACTAAACCTGAGTCAATCTGCTGTGTTTAGGGTGTACAGAAGATTCCAAGAGACTGGTTCTTACTCCAGGACGCCAGATACCAGTCGGCGCCGGGTAACATCTGAGAGAGACGACCGTTTTATCGTTTCGACGAGTCTCAGAAACCGCCATCTTACCGGTGTTTCTGTCCAGCAGCAGCTGAGAGAAGTTCGAGGAGTGTCTGTCAGTCAATGGACAATCAGAAGAAGATTAAAAGAAGCTAACCTCGTTCCAAGACGGCCTGCCAGAGGCCCAAAATTGACCACAGCTCACCGACAAGCGCGCCTTGAATTTGCTCGCGAACACATTAATTGGAGTGCTGAGCAATGGCGGTCAGTCCTGTTCACTGACGAAACCAGAGTGTGTCTACATGGCAGTGATAGGAGAGCTCGGGTCTACAGGCGCCCAGGCGAGCGGTTTGCGCAGTGCTGTTTTGCCGAAACCGTGTCCTACGGGGGTGGTTCGTGTATGATGTGGGCGGGCATTTCGCTGGAAGGAAAAACGGAGCTCGTTTTCATCCCTGGTGGAGGCCGAGGAGGCGGTCTGACTGCTGCGCGATATGTGGAAGACATTCTTCTGGATCATGTCTTGCCTTATGAAGGCTTCATCGAGGACGGCTTTCTGTTAATGCATGACAATGCCCGGTGTCATACAGCACGAATCACTCGTCAGTTCATGGATGAAGTTGGCATTCGGACCATGGACTGGCCAGCATTAAGTCCTGATCTCAATCCGATTGAGCATGTATGGGACCAACTCAAACGGAGGGTACGAGCCAGAAATCCGGCGCCTACAAGCATCGCAGAGCTAAAGATAGCGCTGGAAGAGGAGTGGGAAAGGCTACCTCAAGAACTGATTAAAAAACTTATTAAATCAATGAAAAACCGCCTTCAAAGTGTTATTAGAGCTAGAGGAGGCAACACCAAATATTGATTAAATAAATGAAGAGTATTAAACATAAATTTTCTGTTTTATTTTAATTTTGATTAGCCCTATGTTAACTTAAATTAACTTCACTTTTGTTGTGTTTCCATTCAAAACTGATTAATTAAAAAAATACTGTGTAGATTTTCAAAATAATGGTGTAATTTTGAAGCTTAAAGATCAAGCTTTCAAAAAAAAATATATTCTATATGCATTACTCAGGTCATTTTGGAAAAAAGTTACACTTTGTAAATTTTGTAGGGGTGATTCGATTCGGTTGCTCACGAGTGTACTATTCGAATATAAATAATACAACAATATGGTGGAAATATGTTTGAGTTAGAAATCATTTTGGTATTACGTTTGTATGGGTAATTCGTCCTCCGCTGGCCTTTTAATCAATTTGAGTAACTTTTTTTAGATAACAAGCATTACCTATTATTTTTAAGCCATGTTAAAGGTGTAGGTTGCGGTTCATGTTATCAGACGATACAAAAAACCAAGTAGTTGTAAAATTATATAATAGTTGTAAATCTTTAATAAATTAACATACCTAATAGGTAGGGTAATACGTCCAATTATTGGCACTTTAAGAGGAGACCATGCAAAAAATAAAAATATTTTATAATAAATTTTAATTTAATGTGATGCATATTGCATCAAATTAATGTTAGGTAGTCTCTTAAACATATTATGAATAACTTATTAATAATCTTAATACTGTTAGCATATAAAACACGTTTTTATTTATCCATGTGGTAAAACCCAACTATTGGCATCATTTGTCTAAAGTATTGGCACCGTTTGTGCCATCTATTGGCACCTCAAACTTAATCTGTGATATACCTAGGTAGATAATCCCTTCATCAACATACCTAGGTGAATGCTTTCAATTATTGCTTTTTTAAAGAAAGCTACCATATTGTAACTTATTAAAACGATTATAAATCAGTCAACATTTTCTCTATTTCATCATCAGTGAATTTTTTATTTATTCTTGCATTCAAATTGTCATCTGAATCTGAATTATCTGATGCATTCTCTACAATATTTGTTTGCCGTGATGTTGAGGCGATGTAATAAAAGTCTTGAGAAAAGAGTTGCTTTCTTATTGTAATTAATTTATTTGCCTCTGACTTGACTTTATTCTTTTTATTTTTTTCTTGTTTTTCATTCTTCTTTGGTTGTGTTTTCAATATATTCTTCTTCAATTCTCTTTCTTCCTTTCGCTTCTTGACTGCGTCTTCTTTTTCTTGTTTTACCCGTTTTTTTTCATACTCTTTATTTTGCCATTCTTTCTATGTTAACACAAATGGAATCCTCTCTGAATCTCTTGTCCCCTTACGTTTTGGGGTCTTAGGAAGAACGAGTAAATCCTGTAACTTGACTGGTTTAAGTTTTATTAGATAGATAGATAGATAGAAAATACTTTATTGCACACCACTAAATACATTAGACTATTATAAGAAACAATGTTTAGCTACACGGTAGTACAATGGGCGCCCTATTAGCCCTTTTTCAACTTTAAAATCTTTTGTAGTTGTTCCTTCTTTCACTGTTGTAACAAGGTCGTTATTAGTTTGATTCAACATTTCTATTTTGTTAACTACAACGCCATGAGATGAAGAATTAGCAGTAATGGCATCATCATTATTTTGAACTGGAGCCTGAACTGGATGTTGAAGGATGTTGAAGTCTGCTATGTTATGTACCGTAGCTTTATTCGGAATAATCAAACTATGTGACGAGCTCTGGTGCAGATCATCATTAGCAATAATAACTTCTAAATCTTGTATTTGAACATTAGGATCTAAATTTTCTATCTCAAGGCATTGTGTAGACACAGATACTTCTACAATCTGATTTCCGAAATCTCTTTGTTCTTGGACTGGATTAGAATTTTGCAAAAATTCCCACAGATTTTTAAGTGCTTTTTCGCAGTTTGATTGATGTGGTTTATGCTCTAGTTCTTGGATTATGTCTAGACCAACTATTTCTATGAACATCTCTTTGGTAATAGTTTTTTCAGAATTTGTTTCCTTTTGCTTTGGTTGGCTATCTTTGGTAGTTGAAGTTCCTAAACATTTTGTGTAGTTAACAGAGTTAGGGTCCCAAGGATATAAGCCGCAAGCTCTAAAACCATTTTTAAATGGTGTCAGGTTTTATTGTCAATTCAATGGCTTTTTCCAATATCGGCACAAAGTCCAATTTTGTTAACGCTTGGGAAGGATGCTCTCTCCTCCATTCAAGAACACTTTTTCTGTAGCCACATTTGAGAGGGTAGAAGGCGGACACATCAGCAGGTTCCAGAATGCGTGTGCTATTTGGATACAATGCTATCAGCACTATTTGCAACTCTGAGCAAAGTTCGCTAACCTGCAGTGTCATGTGTGTTTTGTGACCATCCACAAAAAGAATCACGGGGAACTCTAAATTTATTTTCCGTAAATGTGGATGAAGAACATTTTTAATATAATCATGAAAAAGATCTGCCTTCATCCACCCGTTGTCGCTTAGACTAATTCCCCAGTTTGGTGGAACTTTTGCGGCAATGTCACTAGGTAGTCGTTTGTAAGGAAAGATTATCATGGGCGGTGTCAAATCGCCATTAGCTGCAAATGTAAACATTACAGTGAGCGCACTCTTCGCCTGAACTCTATCGATTTCGTAGACATTTTTCTCTCCTCTTTCTGCTAACACTGTATCAGTTTTCGGTTTTTAAAACTCTGCTCGGGTCATTGAGGATTTCAAAAAGATTATTGTCTTTAAGATATTTTTCTATTTTGTTAAACCACCCTTTTATGTCTTTTTCAGCAACAGCCGCGCTAGCAGAAGTTACAGGTTCTGAAGTTCGTATGCTGATTTCGGGATGTCTTTTGAGGAATAATTTTATCCACTTTTCACCCGGCACATTATCCTTGAATGAGTTTTTTCTTTCAGAGTCTTGCAGAAATTTAGAGACACTGTACTGCAAATCTTCTTTTCGTTTTGGGAAACCTTTTTTACTGCTGAGAGTTACCCATTTCACTAAGCTATCTTCTTCTTCTTTAGAGAGTATTGTGGCTGGACCTGGCCGTGGATCTATTTTGTCCGGATTTTTGCATCTGAACTGCAATGTCGATCGAGGAATTTAGAACGTTTTTGCCGCTAATTTTTTACTCATTCCTTGCTCAATAGCAGTAAGGGCTTTCTGAATGTTATCTAGATCATATTTTTTTCTTTTAATTCCTTCCTTTTTTTTTGTAAGCTTCTTACTTTGTGGTTTCATATTTTCTAGAAAATATCAAGAACATTTAATATAGATGCCCATAATAGGATTACCATTACCGACCTAATATTGGCACCACTGCCAATAATTAGGTTTAACCCTGTTGGCACTAGTGCCAAAAGTTGGAAAATGGTGGTGTTTTTACAATTCTACAGCATACAACGTAATTGCAGTTTAAACACAGTAAAAATAAGAGGCAAAATCAGAGACATTCATCACGAATCAAAAGAGCCATTTATTGGCCCTGGTGACAATATTAGGACAATACCCGAAATCAAATCCATTTATTGGCACACCATCAAATATACAAAAACAACAAATTCAGTTAAAAATAACCTAAACGATCAGTAACTGAATCCAAGTTCATGTCAACTAATATTGGAATACAAATTAATGATTAATGATACCACCTTGTGATAAACTTAACAAAATGGCCGGTTCCACATAATTTTTTGGACGACGTACTTCAACACGATATCTGAGTCGCCATATTGCCTGACATGTCATTTAAAAGTGTTTCCAATGAAAAAAAAAACAATTTCTGTTTGATTTTGTTTATTTTTTTACTCTTTATAGCGTTGGAATCTTATTATTTGTTTTTGAATGCAATGGTGCCAATAATTGGGTAGATGCCAATGTTTGGACGTATTACCCTAGTCAATATAAAAAAAAAACTAAAAAATATTTAATTTAGTTGCAACATTGACTATTCATGCAGCCTGCGGGCCTAGCACGGCACGAGGAGAAATAGTCTTTCCCCCGTTTTTATCCACCTGTGGTGGACAGGTGGTGGTGTATTTCCACTGACAGGTGGATAAAAAGGTGGAAAGACTATTTCTCCTCGTGCCGTGCTAGGCCCGCTGGTGTCTTAATCATAATAATAGGTGACTTGTGTAAGTATAACTACCTACTGTAGGTAGATAGGTACCTACTTCATAAACATAATTTCATAATATACATTGTAAACCTTCACTTCAATCAACTACTGTGTGCCAATGTATGTATTTTTTTACCAGTCTTCTTTATAACATCTAATAACTGATCAACGCTCCATGTGGAGGTAACAGATACTTTTTGTTCAGGAATACTCATGGCCGAACTCGTGTCAAAATAGGCAAGTACACTCGCCACCGCAGAGGATACCTACTAATTACTTATGAATATTTTTTTCCCATTAGTTCTGTGATTTATAAGACTATGCTTTACACCTGGCTTCAATGTCAAATTATATTCTGGCGGCCGCTGCCGCGGCACGCTCGCCTTGCGCGTTGTTTCCTGTACTTTAACATAACCTAAGCAACTGGTTTGGATCTGAAGTATTACAGAGGTATTTTCATTTGACCAAGTAGATAACTGTACTTGCTTTGCCTATTTTGACACGAGTTCGGCCATGAGGATATGTTAGTCCTCGTAGCCAAATCAGTTAGGCGAAGTAGTTAGGCCATGAGGAACTACCTTCCAAAGCAGCCAGCTGGTGTTTGGCTGAACCATCCCATAGATGACAGCAATACTCCATACCTGACCAGACTTGAGCTTTATATAAAGGGGAAAGCTGTCCAGGTGTAAAGTATCGCCTCACCTTGTTGAGGATGCCAAGCTTCATGGCAGCAGTCTTCGCCTTGGACTCGATATAAGAGTCAAAATTGAGAGTCCGTGTATGTGAAACTCCATCGGCCAATAACATGATGGCTACAGTTTTTTGAGATGCATGTGGGATAATCCATATTGACTACCTGGAGATTATTGGACAAACAAAATATTATTTTAAACATTTTTTTTTACATTGAAGAAAAAACGACCGCATTTTACATACTTAGTTTCCTAATGTGACATCTCTTGAGTTAAATTATTATAAGATTATATATGCCCAACACAGAGAAGATTTTTTTTTGAAGTGATAACTTTTAGGAGGCTAAACCGCTTCGTTACGTAACGCGTTACGGCGCCAGTCTGTCTGGCTTTCTATTCTCACGCATACGGCAGCGGTAGGCAGGCTCTTCTCGCTCTCTCTAACCCTAGTTAGATTAGTTTAAGTTATCACTTCTGTCGAGCATCCCAGCATCCCGGGACGCACACGTTTTTAGTATTTATTTTAATAGTTTGTAGTTCGAATAAAAAAAATCTTACATTAGATACCTAATTACGTTTTCAAAACTAAAATGAAAACCGACTTCATGTACAAGGTAGCTACTGTAAAACGTTGCGGAGTTCCTTCGTCTTCATCATCAGACCCCTAATAACAGTCACAACCTATATAGGTATAAAGTTTTGATCAATTCAAATTAATCAAGCCCAAACACCAGGTAATTGCTGTAAATCGTTGAGAAGTTCCCTTGACTGTCTTTCGGCTCCATCATCAGATCAACTCCAGACATTCATTAAATACTTAGTAGCTTTAAAATAATTTAAGAAAAAAAAATAACAAACGCTCTAGTCGCACTAGATTTTCAAAGGTTCTCCTCAATTTCTCTGGGATGTTAGAGATCATCAGATTTCATCAGATCCTGGTTTCATTATCATGGGATAGCATACCCTTAGGATATCTCCTTTTCAACAAAAAAATCTTATCAAAATACACACATAAAAAAAATATACGGTAAAATGAGTAACCTGCTTTTTTTTTAAGTCTGTTAAAAATGCAACAATACAGTAATTGAAAATACCGCCACCTAGTCAATAGGTACCTCTAAAAATAAAACCGTGTCAACCTCAACGAAGTACTAATAATTGGCACCAAGGGAACGACGACATCATTGAATTTTGTAAAGATAAAAAAACCTGTTTTAAGAAGCTTTTATTTAATTTTCCCGTCCTTAGGCTATTTAATGAAATTGGAAAATACTTTTATCTGGACCTAATTTACATTTAAATCGATACCTGTATTGCCATCTATAGATATTTATTTGAACTATTTTTCCTTTAGGGATGAGACCCCATGGCACAGAACAGAAGAATGATAGAACTAGTAAGTGGGCGGAGCCCGCGTAACACCTGGTATGCGGAATACCGCGCACTACAAGCTCCGCTCACATCAGTCGTGTCGTGTTTGAATCTTGTCAGGGTAAACATATCTCAAAAAAAGCATAAAAAAATATAAAAATGCCGTATTGAGCTGTTTTGGAGTGCAAAAACGATAACCGAACCCCAAAATTTAACAAAAGGGGGCATATCATATCACCGGAAAGTATTATTTTATGTTTTAAACGGTTTTTTTTAGTTTTGTTTAAAATGCAAAACCGTCAAGCAAAAACAGACTGTGAATCATACCAGTTAGGTCGCGTTTCTCTTAAACCTCCGCTTTCGATACTCAATTAGGGATGTGACCCTAATAAACTGATGAATGTGCTATCGAAAACTTCATTATGTAAAAAGATAGCCCTATTAAAAGGAACCAGAAGATACAGACCGTTTTTAGGACCAAGATTATGTAATTAAAAAAAGTGGAAAATGCGCGGTTGAAATGGTTGGACACAGCTCTAAAAATGTTGTGTTTTCTGGTTATTAAAGTGTTTATATTCATGACGTTTTATTATAATTAATTACCTTCATTATCATTTCATAAAATCGAAATCTAATGAAACGTATTAAAAATTACAAGCACATATCTATCAGCAGAACGGAGTTTAGAAACTTCCTCAACGCCAAGGGAACACAAGCGGATACTTGATTCAGATGACTTTTATGTCACTCAAAAAAAATAAAAGAAATTGATACTTATTATATTACATATTATATATTATTATACATATTTATTTATTAGGTTCACCAACAGTTTACACATGAATAATATATGTATCATTACAATTTGTCTGAAGCAACACGTAAAACTAATTACAGGTAAACACAACATACGCAGTAAGCAAACAATTTACGTTCGTTTAAGATTTAGGTTTACTTAAGTCTCATAAATTATAGTAGATACATGATTTAGGTAACAAGGTCCTACGACATGGGTATCAAAAGAGTAGTGACGGAAACACTTAGATAACCCTTAAACAAACGCGAGCCTGTGTGCATTTTTTTTAAAAAGTCTTATTGTTTTTTGGGTAATTGGGGGTCCCTAATTTCATATTTTTGACCAAAGTTTTAAAAAAATAGGGGTAAGGGGTAGTTTTTCTAGTGGTAAATAATTTACCATTATTCATTAAGGACTACAAAATTTAGTAGGTTGGTGGTAAAATAATCACCATTGTCCAATCCGGTTTATTTTTTGTATGTTGACTAGTGACTTCCTCTTGTTTCTACTGTATATTTTGGTAATAAAATAAAATAATATATTTTGTAATAAAGTTTATTATTATTAATACTCAAAATCTCGGTTATCAGGTTACTAAACACTTAATACTTAAATACAAACTAAATGGTAATTATTAGACATAAAATTAAACTTAAAAAAAAATAAGAGAGATAAAAACAGAATAGGCATTATAATCTTGACTCAAGTTTATTCCATGCTGGATTCGGCGATATGGAATTACAGACAAAAATTATATGTATAGATCTGATTTATATCAAAGCGGGAACAGACAGTGGTAAATTATTTACCACTTATTTGGGATACTCAAAATCGTATAAATAATCGATTACGGATGCTGCTAACAAGTGAGCACATGCAAAAAATTTTATAATTTACGAATCTGAATCGCAAAAACACTTACCAGAATTTTTGTTTAACAAAGTTTTTAAAAATTTGCGAAGAGACACGAAAAATTTGAAATTTTAAAATCAAAAACCGTTCTGCCAACTTTGACATCACCTCGAAGTGACAAATGACGTTGACAAGTTATGAAATGACATGAAGTTGAAAGGAAATATATTTAAAAAAAAAAAAACAATTTACCTTGACAGCTCCAATGTTGCCATATCGAATGTTTGGATACATTTTCTAAAAAAACTCAAGGTGGTAATATATCTACCTTTAATTGTTTAAGGGATAACTATTTAGAAACTAGTAAGTAGCTACCTACTTCGAGTGGTACGAGCTAGTGACTGAAACTATAAAAAATAAAAATATTATAAGGTACCTAAACAACAAAAAAAAAAGCACTGAGACATAACTATGGGCTAATAATTAGAGATCACATTAATAATGTGATATTAATGAATAAAGAATGCGAAACTACATTTTCTGTGCGTCTTTCAATAACCTTAGTGGGAATAGATGAAATATTATTACTATAATCTATTCTGTGGCAATAGGTTTAATCTCATTGGAACCGACCTTAGTAGTCACGAATTCAACAGTTGTAATGGTAGAACATCAAGCTATTTGCTAAGAACATATACCTAGCAAGCTAGGTGGTGTTCCTAAGACTTCGGATAAATGGAAAAGGTTTGTAAGTAGGTGAATTTATCATGCACCACCAATATTAAATGAACGCAATTGTAATTGTAATTTGTATGCATTAAAATATAACAATAATACCTTATTATGTTATTATTTCTACCAACATTTCACATAATGTGCTAACTACATTCTAAGGTGTGGGCAGATTGGAAGTCGAAGACAAAAAATAAGTCTTAGACAATACCGCGTTATTCTAGTTGCACTGGTGGTGGTCTTAGTAGCGTTCTTACCCTAACAGCTTCGGAGACTAGGGTGTTGGGGATTATTGGTCCTATCTCTGTGGAAGGACATTCATAGATAGAAGAACAAGGATGATAGTTTTAGCTTACTATCTAACGATATATTTATACATTCAGTGATCCTTACTCAAAATTCTTGCTTTCTGTGACAAATACCATTGCGTTTGTTATGTACTATTGCATTGTAAAAAATATATTTTGTACTTACTAAAAAGATATAAGATATAATATCTGCTTAAATATTTATGATTTGTTAATTATTTCTTATTTTTTCAGAGGCACTACTGCACCATCCCAAAAACCACCAGATGAACACCTTAATTTAGACATTGGTGTAGAAGATGGCATGTATTATGGCAGTTAAAGTACTCTTTAGTTTTGTAGGTACTACAAACTACTACTACTAGGATAGGTAATGATAGGTAAGGATAGGTAATGTTTTTGTACTACTTTACAAAAACATTACCTATCCTTGCTTTACCTTAAATTATAAGAAGGAAAACGTTTGTTTTTGTTTTTCAGGAATAACCATCGCCAGTACCAGGGCGCCTAACAGTATTCCAACCACCAGTTGTTGACTGCTCCCGACCGTTTCCTCACCACCAGGGCATACCACCCCTTCTCCGTCAATAAATCGACCGTCTCAGACAGAGCCATCACCGCAATCTTCCGCTTCCGCTAAATTACTCCTCAACAGCGGAGGATGGAGGTGTGGCAAGAGCGGTCACTTCGGAACGGAAAAATCTATTGAACCGGTTTGGAGATATTGCTCAAGCCACGGTACAGAGATATCTCAGTGATAGCGATGTATAGTATAGTATAGTACAAGTAGTTGTAGTAGAATAGTATATTTATTACAATTATATTATTATAAATAAAACATGCTAAGTATATTACTTTGACTCTTTTATTTATATTGTAATAAAGATGCTCATTGTCCACTAGCTTTACAATTGCATTAAGTACCTACGGTTGCAATCAATGCAACCTATCACCCCTGGTAGAAAGTGCTTCCTCTCAAACCTGTAAAAACATGTTTATTATATAAACATACCTACTTATTGTGATAGAGGTATCTTTAAAATATTTACTTACCAGAGTAGGTAAGGTCTTTGATTTGAGATCGTTGTTTCAGGAAACACTATCCATTTCTTTATGACTATTTTGTGGTTTAGTTTAGGGCATCAACAACATCTTTAATGCAATGGTCCGTTGAGTTAAATGCCGTGTGACACCCACAATTTTTTGATACCATCCTGTCCCCAAAAAGCTTAGGGCGCAACGCAAAGCATCTCAAAAAGATAATTAAAAATAAGTAGGTACCTATTTGACTGTAATAGAGACTAAAACCTTCATAAAAACCTAAAAACAGGTCAGTAATTAGTTAGGAATAGGTACAAACTAAACAACACAAACACAACACAACTCTGCTGATTTCTACTACAGCTGATTAAAACCCGCCATTTTGTTTCGTTATCTACATCTATTAGGTTTTGCATCAGAAGAATCGAAAACTAAAGGCCGGTATACACGGCAACGATAAAACTGCGCAAACGAACTGCACAGTTCATTTGCGCAGTTTTATCGAACGTATGTACAAAAATCGGCGCAGATTTTTTGGTTGGTGCAAGCCATCGGAGCAAGGTTTAAAATCTATTCGATACATCGTTGTGTATCGCGTTTGCACAGTTTTATCGTAGTGTGTGTACGGAAGTCAGGCCAATCATTCAGTTCGTTCGCAAGGCTTGGTGTAGGTAGGCGGACGCGCCCGCGCACGTTAAAACATGTCGCTAAAAGATTGTAGCGGAATTCGTGAATTATTGGAAGAGTTTATCCAGTGCTATAAAAATGAAGTTTGCTTGTGGAGTAAGAAAAGTAAAGATTATCACGACCACAACAATATAAATGCTGCGTACGATAGGCTAATTATTAAGTATAAACCTATTGATCCTAATGCCAATAGGGAGACGGTAGTAAAGAAAATAAATAACATGCGGACTTCTTACAAGAAGGAACTCAACAAAGCCAAAAAGTCCTTAAAATCCGGAGCCGGAACCGATGAAGTCTATGTTCCTCGTTTGTGGTACTTCGACTTGATGAATTTTTTATATGATGAAGAAATACCAAGGCGGTCTATATCAAATATGGAGGATGAAAATGAGGTAAAACTTTATTGATTTATTATTATTCATTAAATATTAGTTATTGCTTAGGTAGACGTCTTATGTATTATTTTAGTTTATTTACACGACAGTATGTCTGTATTATGTTACGTGTAGGTATGTTAAGTAGGTACCTAGGTACCTAACATATAAGTAAAATATTTAAAATATTTTTTTATAAATTAATTCAATTTATTTTTTATTTTTGGTTAATTAGTTGTTTATTGTTCGTGTGTATGTATGTTTAGGTGAAGTGAAGAGGTAACAGACAGACAGACAGACACACTTTCGCATTTATTTTTTAATTGTTATTTTTTGCGTATGATTAAGTAAAATAAATAAATGGAACGACATTTTTTGCAACATTATTATTATTATTAATTAATATATAAAATTATCTTGCCAGGGGACTTTTCCCTCGTTCACAAAATAACTCATAAATTCATTTATTATTTGTTTTGCTGTTCTCTCAGAATCTCCTTGACGATTACGTTGTAATGGTTCAAGTGTTGATCTTCTTGTTGTAAGCTCTGACGACGTTCTACCCTCTTCAAAAATTTCTCTATCAAAAGAATCTGACGAAGCATATGAAGACAATGATGTTGTCATCAAATAGTTGTGCAAAACACAAGTTGCTCTAACAACTGACTCTATGTTTTTAGTTGACATATTAATATGTGTTCTGTAAATTCTAAACCTTGCTGCTAGTATGCCAAATGCGTTTTCAACTATGCGGCGTGCTCGTGATGTTCGGTAATTGTACATCTTTTTCGCTCTACTATCCAAATCATTTTGTCGAAATGGTTTCATCATATCTTTTCTAAGAGGAAACGCGTCGTCAGCTACGAAAACATACGGCAGCGTTCATGAACTATCACTCAATGTCTCTTGTTCAGGAATGTTTAAATCATTATTTTCCAACTTTTCGTAAAACTTCGTATTCAAGAACACTCCTCCATCTGATACTCTGCCATTTGTACCAAAATCAAACAGCAAGAATTTGTATTTAGCATCAACAATTGCCATGAGGACCATACTATGTCTATTTTTGTAGTTGAAATAATAAGAACCACTGTTAGGCGGAGGCACGGTTTCAACGTGCTTGCCTTCAATGGCACTTAAACAGTGAGGGAAGTTCCATCGTTCATGAAATTCCCGTGCTATTGTTTTCCATTCACCTTATGTTTGTGGTACCTGAAACAAAAATAGTAGATTTATTATTAACTTTTATATATACATAATATATATAATATATACAATACAAAACAATATTCTTTATTGCACATAAGAAAAAGACAAAGATAGAGAGAGAACATAAATAAATAAAGAATGTACGAAAGGCGGCCTAGTGTTATATGTTCCTAAGTATATGTAAGTCCTAGATCCTAACGGAACTCTTGGCCACCATCGCTGCTGGAGGAAACCCCCAGGAGGCAGCGGAGCGAGGACTGGCCGCCTTACAGAGGCTCCAATATGGATAGGAGCGCGCTGCGCGCCCCTCCTGCGCGCCGGTAATCGGAAGCGCTAAAGCCCTATGAAGGCCTCCGCTAACGCCAAGATGGCAGCGTACCGTTGCAGAACGCAACGAGACCCACTGACCCAGGGGCAGCCACCCCTGCGAGTTGAAGTCAGGGTAATGACAAAGATGTCGAGGCCCTTATCTAAACCCCAAGATGGGAAGGTTTAGAAGACTAGAGTAGTAGCAGGAGGTGTAAGTAAGTCTCTTCATTCATCCTTAAATAATTGTGTCAGTCTTTCGGGGAAAATTTCAACTCGTTTAATAAATTTATGTGAGAGTATGACTTTCTTTTAAGAAGCCATTCCTTACACCACACACTACGTGATTTTCTTTTCTTTTTGCACAAAACAAGCCAGGTAAGCGCTTCATCGTCTTCCATCACGAATGACGTGTTTTTCTTCAGAGTTTCTGCCGAGAACTGACGATCGACGCAGATATCGTAGACGTGTAGACACACTATGGACGTTCGATAAACTGCACAAACGGACTGCGCAGTCAAATCGCTACGATAAATCGTTGTCGTGTGTACCGGGCATAAGCGATAACGATTGTCAAAAGCGACACTTGGCTACGCATTTATATGGAAGTCAATGTTCGTTATTGTTGATTCGTTTCATGGAATGGAAAGATGGTTACATTGTCGACCAATTTTCTATTCGATAACAATAGATCAACATAATAAACAATACAATAGAATCTAGACTTCTAAATATGGCGTTAAGCGGCGCGGCGGTGGCGGCACAATGGCGACATAAGATGTACCTATTTTCAGAAAATCAACTATTTTGAACAAACTACTGCTTCTATCAACAATCCAAAAACAGTTGAAGAATCCTATTGAATTTTTCTATTAGATTATTGTAGTTTCATCCACTATGTTATAATTATTATAAATGTTCAGCTTCTAGATGTAAAAATGGTAAGCAGCAAAATCTCGCTCGCTCCATACTATATGCTGTTTATTTGAAAAACACGTTTTTCTTCATGTAAGTAAATATTATTATGTTCTTATGTTTGTCAATATATTGTTTTATAAGTGACATATTTGGTTTTACTTACTTCAATATAAAAATAACAATTTATTTGTACTTGAACGTTGGGCTAAGTTGAATGGCGAAAAAATGTCGCTGAACTTTTACAGATCTCAATCAAAATGTTCAACGACCACAGAGTATTGTATATCAAATAAACGTTAAGGATTCCGGTCTTCAGGCCACATCAATAAACCGCCAACCGCCGCCGTCGTCGGAACAAAATAAAGCGGGGGAAATGTTTATTTGTAATATTTCGTGCGCTGGCACTTTTGGGCCAGTTGCGAGTCTACGGCGGACGGTCGTACGGTCAAATGTTTACCTTCAAAATTTGATATTATATTTAGATTTGATTGAAGCCAATATTTTTGATTTTAATTTACTAAGTACATAGTTGTAAAGTTCTACCATACATCATGGTTAAACGTCACATCAATTTTGCTACTGCAATATATACTTATGTTCGTAATCACAGAAAAATGTGTTTCATCTATACTTCTGTACTAATATTATAAAGAGGAAAGATTTGGTTGTATGTTTGTTTGTATTGAATAGGCTCCGAAACTAAGGGACCGATTT
The DNA here is from genome assembly GCA_948098915.1 of Lampropteryx suffumata. Lineage (NCBI taxonomy): Eukaryota > Metazoa > Arthropoda > Insecta > Lepidoptera > Geometridae > Lampropteryx > Lampropteryx suffumata. Next base: position 21,526,987 of record OX402544.1, on the reverse strand, counting down.
GCAACATTATTTTACCGTTGGCAAGCTACACTATCCCCGGGTAACATTGGTTTGTCCCGGGAAAAATCTTCAACGCAGGCGAAGCTACGCGCAAACAGCTAGTGTGATATATACCTATAAGTTAACGATATTTGGGTTTTTTTCTTTTATTTAAGTTGAGCTTCTTGCCAAATATACTAGGTCAACGAGAAGTACAAAATAGGTTTTATTTGTTTTGGCAAGTGTACAGATACGGCGAGTTCGAACAACAAGGTCTTTTTAAGAACGATTTCTGGCTAAAATACTGCATTTTATACTTACATATCTAAGTATATATTTTTGTTTTTTTTCTATAGGATCAGTTGTTGCAAAGAGTAAACAAATATGGTTTTTAAACCTTAACACTATTTGCGCTAAGAAAAGGTAATTCTTCCAGGAATAGGTTCGCAACTGTGAAATTCAGGCGTTATAAAGGCGATATATCAGGCGATATATAGCTTTTTTTTTTTTTTGTCGACGAGATATCTGCAAACAGATTTCCAATGCACTGAGGGGTGCAAATGGAATATGTGAGGTTGGCTGTCTAAAAAACGACAGACGACTCACTAAAACTCCCCGGTGACCAGCCTCATTGCATGTCAAGGGGCGCCGGGATCTCCATAGGAACGCACCGGTGCCCCTCTCGCAAAGTGCTGCGGCCGCAGCCCATCCCAGGAGTGGCAAGCCACCCCCGCACACCCACCCGGTGCTTACGGCAGAACACGTCACACATGTTAACTGCCGTCTTCCCCCAGCCCGCGAACGGATAGCCGGGAGCCCTCACTCCGACAACCCACGGACCCAGTGCGCCGCTCAGTCCCACAAGAATCTAAAGGAAACTGCGAATACCTGCGGCGAGACGTCGGCAAAGAAGATCCCATCTCATAAGCCTGCTGGGTGTATAGACGACACTTACTCGCAGAGTGCCGCCGCCGGTCAGAACTAGTGGTACTGCGGGGTCCCCCGCCAGAATTCTTATCCAGGCAACTACACGCCAAGCTCGCCCCGCTTCAACCACTGCACCCTCATTGAAGAGACGTGCGGAGGAAGCCCCCATCCCTTCCGCCACTCGGTCCCACTAAGGTCTAACGACCCAGCGAATACCGAGCGGCCGAACGCTGGCCAGGAGGAAAATCCCCCTTAGCCTACCTGGGTACATGCGACGACACCTCCTCGCAAAGTGCCGCCGCCCCTCCGGAAGGCCAGTAACGAACAGCCCTCAAATCCGTTCGTCAAAGACCCCCAGGATCACTCGGCCCACGGGTCTCCCCGACCCAGTGTGGGGGATCTCCGAGCGGCCGCAAGTCAGAAAACGACATTGCGAGTGTCCCTTCCCGACAAGCGACTGGGAAATGCACACCAAGCACGTCCCCGCTTCGTTGCTTTCGGACGTGGCCCGCACAACTATGTCTTACAAAGCAGAGCGCCTTACAAGACAGAGCTCTGCGAGCCATGGCCACAAGCCCATCCCTGGACCGCAGATGCGGTCCTCTCCCTCTGTCTCGTCTCACTGTACCCTCTGCTAATCAGAGGCACACGTGGAGAGATCCTCCGTGTCGGGTTATTGGCCACCGTGCGATACTTCTTTAGCGTACTAAAGAAGTATCCCACGATGTTACCAGGGTGCACCACGAGGAGGTTACCCGACCTAGCACCCCAGGCGATATATACCTACGCCAACGTTGCTTACCCTACCCTGCTTATCACAATTTTGTGATAATTGTGATAAGCAGGGTAGGGTAAATGAATACAATAAATGACATTGCATTCACATACAATGTAATTAACCAATGCCAATATTACCTACACAAGTTCGCATATCTGTCAGTCTCCGTGCGGTATTATCTAGCATGTTGTGTATTTTGAACCAGAGTAATGACTGGCTACACAAGTTTTAGGTTAAAAAACTTGATATGTTTTCCAACTCCAAAGGACCGTAGACCGTGTTTGTTAATTTCAACTTGACCTCAACGCGTTTCTGATAAAAAGGGTCTTGACAGACAGATAGACAGACAATGAAGTGATTCTAAGGGTTCCTTTTTACTTTTTAGGTACGGATTCCTGAAAAGAATGCAAAATTATCAATATTACGCGACAAAAGCGCAGTGACCCACGTGCCAGGTCGCGACCCCCACACGTTGTTTGTACATTTTTACATTATGGACGCATTAAAATAATTACGCGGGGTCATCGGCTGACAATTTTATAGCGTGTCTCGCGATTTACCTACAAACTGTAGAGTACATAACATACCTATGTGGTTGATGTGGTTTTTCCATTGACTTAACAGATTGTTCTCTTTTATGGGCGAAGTTCCTTATCGCACGGTACGGACTTGGCGGATGGGGGCTAGGCGAAACAAAAGTGTAAGATTTTTCCGTCACGACCCTTTCTTTAGTGTACTTAGACGGTTATCCATAGGGTGAGACGAATGAATTAGATGAATTGAATGATGTACAATAAAATGTATATTTTAACAACTCGAATAATATATGAGTTATGTATTAAATATATTATTTACGAAATTTCGGCACATCGGATTTTACGGACGCCGCTGCGTGGCGTGCTGTGCTCGCGTACATATCACACAAAATATCAGTAGGGCGATTATGGAACTCTAATTACAATCAATGTCTATCAGTTTTCATAGATTTCTGATAGAAATTGATTGTAATTAGAGTTCCATAATCGCCCTACAGATCTGAGGCGAGTAGTCGTATTATATTAACCTACAAGATATAAGCCACATAAGCCAGCAACTACTCAATCGATCTGAAAATATAGGTATTAAGTAGTCTAATACCTACTCTTTGTCCTGTACAAAATGCTAAAAGATCGGCCAATTATTTGGCCGTTCCTTTAGTCGCCCTGAGGTTTCTAATTTCTATTTCGTATCCAATAAAAATAAAACTACCTACCTAAGGTTCCCAAGTGGAAGTAAGTACTATATTTTTACAAAACTGGTCTAAGCTTGTTAACCTTTGAGGAGGCGTTTTACCTGGTCATCGGAGATTATGTTATTACCTAACAGATAGAGCTGAAAGATGACTGTGTAATGATCCGTCAGCAGCTCTATTGTTAAAAAGTTCAATGAGAAATTACTATTAAGTTTCAGAATCAAAATACATAAAGATTTTGAATACGAGTAGGTATAACAAAACTGCCACCACAGTTCATAAGTTGTTTAACAGTCTTTTGGTACCCATAACACAAGCTCTGCTTACAGTGTGAAATGTCCGGCATTATTTATTTATTTATTTATACTTATATCTAATATATGAATAATATAGCATTTTATGGAATATAGACAAACAAAAATAACAGTATAAGTACCTACAACCAGGCGTAAAAAAATATATAGAAACTAGCTGCTGCCGCGGATTCGCACGCGTGGTAGCATATGTCCGTCCCCAATGTCCCATGTATCTCTATACCAAAATTCATCAAAATCGGTTCAGCGGTTTAAGCGTGTAAACGTAACAAACAGAGAGATAGACAGAGTTGCGTTCACATTTATAATATTAGTAGGGATGTCGTTCACTATTTTCCATCCACCGTTTACGCGTTCGTTCTTAAAATATGCGCCCCATCCTATTCTAGATGATCCTATAATCTAGATCCTATTCTATTCTAGTAATAAAAATTAGGACCCTCCGAAATTGGTGGGTTATGACCGAATATTATGGAATTAATATTTATTATTTTTATGATATTATTCAGTAGGTACATATATTTTTATTAATTGCGAAAACTTCTGTAGGTACTAATTGTAGTATTTTGTAACGCAAAAATATAAATACAAAAATACAAAATGTTTTATTTCGAATATTTTTGTGAGTAACAGAGTTAGTGATGCAACGGTTTCTGTGTTAGTTTAAACTGTGTTACAGAAAACCAGTAACTTCCTTAATGTGTATTACCTATACAAAGTCATTGCAATAGAACACCATAGTAATTAACAATTAACCCAAACTATAAGTAAAAATAAAAATACAAAATGAATACATTTGAAGAGGCACTTAAAATTATAAAGTAGGACTTAACATTACTAAAACTTACTTACTAAGTTAACATTTTATAAAAATATACAGAACTGTACCCTTGAACCCCGAAAAAATTTTTGTTCAAAATTTTGGCAGCACTAGCACTAGAGTCTAGACTAGACTATAATAGACTAGACTAGACTAAAGTGGCGGCAAAAATACTGCATTGTACAAAATATGTAATAACTCTACAACGAAACCATATTTTATCATTCTGTAAAAAACAATGTACTAATAGATATATTACCTATCTATCAGGCATAAAAATAACGTGTTTAGTCAAATACTATATTTTATAATAAATAGTTTAGTAATAAATCACTTCGAAATCAGTAGCATGGCAACGAACTTTTTCCCGCCTTATCTAGAAGTTATTACTATGTATTTCTTACAATTGATTATCCAGAAATACTTATAATGAGCAGAATAAACAGTTTTTGTAATAATAAACACCCCTTACCATCGATAAATCCAGTAAATCCACCATCAAATTAATGACAGTCGAATCACAATCAAACGTCACTGCACTCACACAGACCGGGCGCGAAACGCGAAAACACATAAAATACTAAACGAACACTGATTATGCTATGTTTGTTGTTCAGAATGTAGATAATATATCAAAGAACGTAACTCAGTAAACTTCTCCATACAAAAGTAGACTGTAAACGTGTGATATAAGGTTTTTAATCAAACGAGCGAGCGCGGTAGCCGGCTACCGCTCGGGGTTTTACGGAAAGTATCGCGCGATTGGTGCGGTAGCCGGCTACCGCTTAGTGTTTGAGAAGACAGTAGTGTAAAATTCCATAGGATAGCACATCTGATGCTGAATTATCCAAGTATCCATGGAATGCGGACTAATAGAAAATCACACAGGGTATGTTTGTGTTCGATTTGTGTTTGTGTATGATAGTTTAGTGTAGGTGTGCTCGTGTCAAACAATTTTATCATCAAGCCGATAATTTTGATAATTTTGAAACCAGCATTACTTTTCTTTTTCTAGGTCATAATGTGAGTAATGGCTACATCTACACTGTCATTATCTTACCGTAATGAAAGGGAAAATCATGGAAAAGTGCTTTCAGGTGTAGCTATTCCCAAGAGTGAATGTGGGTGGCTTTAGGTATTAAAAAAAAAATTGTGACTTACGTGGCATATGTGGGCACATAATGGTCCACCTTCACCTTGTCCGAGCAAATCAGGTTTGGGAGGTAGTTTTCACCACTGGGAGGTTTCAGCACTTTTCTTTTGACTGAGATCGGGAAGACGTCGCAACGATTTATTCGGTCTAGTTTAGATAGGTATTTATTTGAGCGGCAATAAAATACACGATATCTTATCTTTTACTGCATATTCAGGTAGGTACATGTAAGTAGCTGAAAAATAAGTATGGTTTCAGGTGAGATGCTCGGAGATTTTGAAGCCACACACCACCAGCTTACTGCAACTCCTTATAGTTCATCATCGTTCAAGATTTTACAAAAACAACTATTGCTTTGTTGCTTTTAGACACACACAGTATTGTTATTCATCGAAAAATTCCATAAGTCCCACAGGTACCTAACCAAGAGGCTCGCAAGAAGGCTATACCTACTTATATGTACCTACCAAGTTTCATGCAAATCGCACAAGGTGTTCAAAAGTTTCCACACAAACTTTAATAGCCTATTTCACACCGTGCAAGTGGTTTTTATTAAATAATATTAGTTCTTAACTTTAACTATTTGTAGGTACCTACTTACCTACTGGAGAATATTTATACAAAATTTCAAGCAAAGTTCTTGAAATGTTGAAATTTGAATAGCATTGTCACTTGTGTAGAAAAGTGGATTATTTTTGACAACCGTAAGCGATGGTCATGTTGGCTGGTCCCGGGCTCAGCACCTAGGCAATAGATACCCTAAACGAAAACATAACTTTGAGTGGTACCTACTTAAAACATTTGAGTAGGTAGGTACATAACAAAAATATTTGTTTTGTGTCTCAGTGTTGTAAAGTGTTATAAGTACATAATCGTATGTATTTATGTATGTTATTTAGAATTGCGAGTCTTCATTATTATTTTAACAGTTCATTTCTGTATACCAAAATAAATAAACACTTAAATATTTATTACCAACAAATGTAAATCTAAAGCCCATGAATGGCTTCAGACACTAACCTATAGGTACTGACACGGAAGACCTATTGGTTCCTCTCCTCTTAAGTAACACACACACACAGACTAGAGCATACCTATGCACACATGCACAAATACACAAACACTCACACATAATTATATACACAAACACAACCTCACCTCCCTACTGTACCTAACTAGGTACCTACATATTGTATAAGTTGTCATTGTAGAATGTGAAGGAACTTTGTATAATATGTTCGCGGTGGAGGACATTGATGTCTGCGACATAGTTTTACACTTCTGCAGATGTCATCGACTTTCAATGTTTATGTACCTCTTGTTATCTGTTCCAAATATTTTTTTTTTATTATTATTATTCATATGTAAGAATTCTATCAGCCATTTGGTTTGGTTCCCATAGTACAGGCTGCTTAGTTTGGTGTTGGGTGCATTGTCCACCAATATATATACTATACCTACTAGCTGACCCGGCAACGCGTTGCTGTAGCTCAGTAATTCTAATACGTTGTCAAAATCCGTTGCGTAGTTTTGAAGATCTAAGCATACATAGGGACAGACAGACAGCGGGAAGCGACTTCGTTTTATACTATGTAATGATGTGTTTATTTATTGCCTAGATTCATTACATCTTCTACAGCAAACACTTTAAATTGCATCTATCACGTTCACATCAACAAGTCTCAACTGCATACAAAATGTAAACAAGGTATTCACGCTTGTGCTGCCATCTGTAAATAGCTTTGCGTACGCCACCTCATTGGGATAATAAATGTTCTCTTACCTATGAACTTAAAATAATTTAATTCTAGCGTGCATTTTATTTTTATTGTTTTTTAGTATACCTATTTATATTTAATTTAATTCTTAACCTATTTCAAGTATGTACCTACCTAATCGTTCAATTATAATTTAATTTACCCTAGCCTTAGTATGATCTTTACTCACATTTTTTGCGTGTACATTGTACCTACCAACTATGCTGACGTACCTACGCCACCATCGGCGTCGTCATGATAAAACCTACATTATTTTGAATTTGTTGGGTATCATCGTATTTTTTACTAAGTATAAAAACGTAATTGATCCGCAGTAATTTAATAGGTATTACTACTTATACTATAGGTAAATGAGAAGGTAACGTACCTACCTACCTACTTACCTACATAGAAATAGGAGAAGGGACACAATAAAAAATAATCGTAAATAAAAGTTTTAATTTATTGCATTACTTTCTTTCATGGTTATGGTTTGTATGATATTTGAAGAAATGTGGCACGTTTATTGGTGTCCGTATATGATGTGATACTGATAAGTCATCAATCATAATACGTTCATAAAAAAAGTGACATTACATAGTATTCGTATAACATAATTCGATGATTTAATGAAAGTAAACATAACAGCATAGCTTGTCTTCGTACAATTACAGATAACAACTAATTACTAATATTTACAGGTAAAAATGAAAAATATGAATCTAAAAAACTTTTCGATTCAATTTAAAAAACAAAGTCAGATGAAAAATATAAAAAATATTAAATGAAAAAATAAAAGTCGATAGTTATACATAGACAAGACTAGGAATAGACATATTTTGTTGACAGATTTTAAATAAAAATAAGAATTATAAAAAAGAGATAGAGATAAGAATTATTGCTACTTAAATAAATTTGTGCGGCTAACTTATTAATAACATAAAAACCTTGGCCCAGCCATGACAATGAGATATTCACTTATGTACTACACAAGTCGCAAGCAAACCTCTTAACTCCACAAGTTGATCTTCACTTAATCGGTTTTAGCACTGGTTTTAGCAACTAATAAAATATTGTATTTTTTAATAGCTTTGATCAAAAGCGGCTTATAAGCGAACGCCCAAGGCACGAACAGCACGAAGCCAGAGAACCAGAGGCTGACGTACACCGGCCACCACTTGGAAAAGGTTTTGAGCGTAATCGGAACCAGACTCCAGCCCATAAACACGATCGTATAAACCTTGAGGACAGCGTAGAGCACGTACCGGCCGAATCTATTATTCCATATATTGTGGTACAGCTGAGTTTTGGAAAGAATGCCTTCGAGATCCTTCTCCATGACCATTATTATGAACTCATTGAAAAAAGTAACGTAGTATCCTGACTGGGTGCCGTGCCAGACGGCAAGAAATAGCAACGTTAGTAGCTGGCTGATGTTCCGGTTGCCGAGGAACTTGAGCCGTTTGTATACATATTCAGCGGCGAATCGGTTGGTGTTACAGTTGAAGCTTTCGATATAGTGCTGGAACTTTGTAGCACTCTCGAACCGGAACGGCTTTATGTTGCTGCACGCGTCCCATGTGCTCGTCACCTGCCCCTGCTCGTTCGTTACCTGGCCGCTGTACGATAATCCGAACCTGATGCACGAAGCTGCAACAAAATATATTTATTAACAATTTTAGAAAACCTTAGGGACTAATCGCAAATACTATCTATCATATCGTACGTAAAAGCGTGTCGAAAAAGTAATCAAGGGCTACAGGCTGCAGAGCGGCGCCGGTGCGAGCAGAACTACTTCAATAAATATCGGTCGGGTGTCAGGGGTGAACGGGAATTAGGCAAATATGGTATAGGCGATATATATTTTGAAAGACAATTGACAAAACACTTATTGCCATGCATGGCTAAGCGAAGGCCAGAAACATGCTCACACAGGTACTACATAAATAAATAAATGAAATTATATTATTAATAACCCTCACATCTAGCCCCACACACCCACAAAAACGTTCTAACTTACCATTCAATGTATTATTATTAGGATTCATCTGGAAATCTTTACTTTGATTTTTATTTATTTAATTACTTAGTTTACTTAGTGTATGTTTTCTTCACAATTGTACCCTTTTTCTAAATTGTTAACTATTTGCGAAAAACTTATAAAAAAAATATCACCCACCATCTAGCCCTTTTCTTTAAACACCCAGACATATGTTTGTCCTGGGGGGTAACCCTCGAACCCTCGAACCCTCAATCTAAAGCGCAGAAAGCATCACTACTACCAACTGAGCCGAGAGGCCACACATTCACATGTACTTCTGTTCATAATTATTATGTTAATCTAGTTGCTTTGCATGTCATGCATTGCCTGAACGTCGTCGAGTAAAAGATAACATTTTGTCACGTCGATCTCTAGATCAACCTAGATCGAAGTGCCAGAATTTGGCTACATGAATATTTGCTAGAGGAGCTGCAATTGGAATGTCTGCGACATCCACCGTACTACCCGGACCTTGCTCCAACAGATTACCATTTTTTCCGGATTTTGGATAACTTTTTACATGGAAAAAAATCATCTGCAATGTGGCAGTCCAAACCGCCATCAGAGAGTTTATTGATTCTCGACCCCGTGGTTTTTTTAGTAAAGGGATCAATGAACTACCTATGAGATTGCAGAAGTGCATAGATAACAATGGTGCAAAGTTTGAATAATTATATGCGTTTACAAAAAAACAACAACTTTATATTCTTCCCATGCAAAACGCCAATTTCATATATAAGGACTAAGGACCTAATACTCAGGTTACAATATTCTTCTGAATTTTCTTTCATAGAACAATCCTAAAACTGATCAAGTCTATTTCATGAAATACTATTATTATAAGTTATATGAAAAGGAATTGAAAGAACTGACCTTCAGTGAGCAGCCAGCACGAGATGTACTTGTAGAGAGCGAAATGACCCCAAAGACCACAGTAGAAATGACGATAAAATATTGAAGTCTCCGAAAACTCATCAGACATCATGTAGTTGATATTGAACACAGTTACTGTAAAATAAACAATGTTAAGTATCTACCCTCAAGTAATAGACAATGCATAAATGACCGATCATTAAATTACTAACCTCCTATTTGAAAAGCTGCCAGATAGGAAAGTCCTTGTAAAAGTTTTCTCATAGAATGTTCCTGATAAGTTTTGGCTTCAGTATCGAGAGGGTAGTGGTCATTGATGTACTCTTTATAGCGCCTGAATGAGAAAATAGGGCCCACAAGAAAAGATGCTGGGAAATACAAAAAGCCTAGCAGTTCCAAAAAAGTAGGAGGCACTGCCACCGCACTCATCATATTATTTATCGAAACCTCCTCTTGGTTTACCATTTTCTGGCCATCCCACATGTCGAACGTCAATGCTATAAGCTTCAGAGTCAGCACGCAGTGAGGCATAGTCCATGTTATATCATAATCCTCAGATTCTGTAACTACATATCCCACAAGAAGATAACCCATATTAAAAACGAATGAGAATATGGCATTCACTTTACCGGGCCCAAGTAGTCTAGTGGAACAGTGGATAACAATAGCAGGTATTACATTGTGATACATGGAGAGGCCAAAATTAAAGAAAGCCATGTCCGCTCCAGCAGCAATGAAGAACAAATTTCTATATTGTGGATGTTTCCTGATATGGTCTTCGTATAATTTAGCCAGTGGAAATGCCATGATGATGGACAATAGCAATTTGATAGCTGGTTCTGTTGTTCCAAGGACATGTGCTAGAAATGGCAAAGGAGTGAGCCCCACATAGCTAAGAAGGCTTAATGCCAAGCCCCACATTGTGATCCACCTGTAACAATTGACTACCATTATGCCTACTTCATGAATAAATTGCTTTATAAGGAAGGGTATGGTACCTACCCCTACTGTGCCATTAGCTTCTCTATTTGGTGCACTCTTTCTCCACCACCTATGCTTATTGTTTATTTGAATAAATTTAGTTGAATTGTTTTTAATTTGCCTTGCTTGGGTATGTTTGTTTGATTTAAAAGTAACATATTTTGAGATAAAGACATTCAATAGAATTACATATTATTACATATTAATATACATAATGCATGATATTTGTATATAAGAGTAATACTCATTCATACATTTTTATTTAATTTTAAATACCTACATTTTATTAGAAGAGATTGGGGTAGTAATAAATATTTATCTACTTTTTAATAGTCATTCATTTTGTTTCTTTTAATAATTAATGAGGGTTAAAAGTCGTCATTAGAAAGTCTGACGAGTGGATTTCAGCTGCCAAAATCCAAACCTAAATAAAAAATCATGATAAAAGTTGATGCAGTATTATGATGGAGTACTCATATCTATCTTATCTTACACTTGCGACATAAAGGTGCCCAGTTTGAAGTTTGTAAGGATCACAGTACGGTTTTAGAAGCCAGGATAATGATGTTCTTACTGTATCATTTTATGAATAGATGATAAACTAGTAAAATTATTTGAAATATTGAGAGTACGGGTAATACTTTGTAACAGTACGTAGATAATCTAGTGTGCAATCTTTGAATACACGGCAAAGAAAGGGTTTTTATTTGTTGGTAGTACACAGTACGGGAATTAGCTATAACACTTTACTTACCTTTAATTTTAATTGGGTTCTGATGAAGACGTTACGTACACTCAATTCCTTTTCTCCCGGAGTATATATAATATTCGGCACCTCTGCCCTGATGGCTGGCTAAGTTGGCTATGGTATGGTAAGTAAATGGTAATGGTATGGTATTGGTATTGGTATGGCTAGCTAGGCTAACCTTTTATTGCAAACTCTTTGGCTGATCCGACCATAAACAAATAGGTCCGACTGACTGACTGACAGAAATGATGGACATGTTTAGGAATTCCAACTTTTTTCTCGATTTGATCCAATGAGAATCGATATTTCCGATCCAAACCTTCATTTGTTTTCAATCGAATCTTATAAACAAAGTACGATCTTTGTATTGCATAAAAACGAGTTAATCCTCGAGTAGTAGAATTGGTTCTAGCTAGACATAAGGCAATAATGTTTTATAAGTTTAAAATATGTTCCGAGCAATCCAAAACTGTACACATTGACAACATTCACTGATAAGTAAAACAAAAGATTGATTGCACTTAAAATGCATAAAGTTTATATGCATAAACATTTTACTGTCGTAGAGTGGACACTTGATTGAAAAGTATGTACATAGCCACTCAGCAGTCGACGGACGGTACCAGTGTCGCAATACGCTGACCTGACCTGGCTGTGGCAGGAATCTACTCCTAACGGAGGAGTAGATTCCTATGGGCTGTGGTCAGTTTATTCACCAGTAGTGAACTTTTTATTGTTTTATCCTGGTCTGGCATGTTTTTGTCCGAAGTGTACTTCGGACTGATGGTCTATTGTTTTTGTAAATGAAACAATCGTTGAATGTTTCGAACCGTTTCTGCTTACTGTTTGCCAAACAAACACGTTTTATTAAAAATAAAACGAATTGAGATTGTGTGTCATGTCATGTCACTTTTTTCCTATGTTTTTTCGTTGAAGTGTGCGAGTCGCTGAGAAGGAATCTAATACATACCTCTAAACAAGTAATTATTTTATAATGTATGTATATATATAATCTGAATCTCGAAAATGGCTCCAACGATTTTCATGAAATGTAGTATGCAGGGTAAATTGTTCTAGGTTCTATCTAAGCTTTATTTTTAGAAAACATCGTTTTATCCGTATTAATATTATTAAAACTTCATCAGATTAGTAATTCTCTTTTCCCGCTGTCAGATTTTTATTCGCATTTTTATTCGCATTCGCATACTAGTGAGTAATTTAAAGCTAGGTATTTTTTTTTACTATAAAAATTTACAGAAACTAATGGTTGAGATGAAAAATAAGTCTTGCTTTAGGCTAAAACACTTTATTGACAGTATAAGTACAAAAATAAAAAAAATCGGGTTGCACTCCAGGAGTGCCGACAGAAGTGAAAATATTATTTTGGCGCGTTCGAGTTTAGTAATAAATCACTTCAAAATCAGTAATTAAGACGCCTGCCAATCAAATACAGAACGAACACAGATGATGCAATATTTTTTGTTCAGAATGTAGATAATATATCAAAGAACCTAACTCAGTAAACTTCTCCATACAAAAGTAGACTGTAAACATGTGAATTAAGGTTTATAATCAAATGGGGCGAGCGCGGCAGCCCTGCGTCTCGCCCTAAACGGTAACGGTGTCGCGAATCCAGAGGTTTGACCTCATCTAAAAATATGCGTACCGCGCTAAAAGAAGTTTTCACTTCAAAAAATAAGTAAATGTTGTCTACTAAATCGTTGAAAAACTTGACTTGAACTATTTGATTTGTAATATTTGTAATTGTCGATTTTACAAGTAATAAACCAGTATTCAACCAGCTTTGCGTCGTATACTTTGTTAGTATCTAGCAAGATGCGAGCGAATCTTTAACGTGCAGGCGTCGATCAGTGACGCCGCGGGCTTCGCAAAATCTTGCGCGCATTTCACAGAAAGTTGAGGGGTGCGCGTGTTTGACTCATTCCTATGTTTAAGTCTGGAAATGAAAGTGATCTCGCTAATCATAGACCGATATCGATATTACCTGCCTTAACTTTTTTAAGTAAAATCTTCGAAAAAATAATTCTGAATCAATTATTATATCACTTTAACGTTAACGGCCTGCTACATAGTAATCAATATGGATTTACTAAAGGTCGATCAACTGCTTATGCAGGTATAGTTGACGCCTGGGAGAAGTCACAGGATGCATTTGGGGTATTCTGTGATCTATCTAAGGCCTTTGACTGTGTGAGTCATGCAACCCTAATCACAAAGTTAAAATATTATGGCATTAAAAACCATTATGGCATTATGGTTAGTTCTTAACTGGTTCACTGTAAATAATCTTTTATTAAATGCTAAAAAAACGAAATGTATCAAATTCACTTTACCAAATGTTATTCATAGCCCGACCAACATTGAAATTAATGGGGAGGCAATAAAACTTGTAGATTCCACGATCTTTTTAGCTCTTAATATTGATTCAAAACTACAGTGGGGACCACAAATTGAAATTCTTGCTGGTAGGCTTAGTTCAGCTGCATATGCGGTTCGTGTGATACGTTGGCTTACTGATGAAGCTACAGCTAGACTAGTTTATTTTAGCTACTTCCATAGTTTTATGTCAAATGACATCATTCTCTGGGGAAAAGCAGCTGGTATTGAAAAAATATTTGTAATTCAACAAAGGGCAATACGTGCCAATTATAGAATGAAATCGCGAGAGTCTTTGAGAGAAAGATTTAAAGAAATTCATATTCTCACAATAGCTTCACAATATATATATGAAACTTTGCTGTACACTCATTAAAATAGAGATGGATATCAGCAAAATAGTGATCTTCATAGAATCAATACTAGTAAGAGAAACAAATTAAACATCCCTAGGTTTCGACTAGAAAATGTAAATAAGTCCCATAAGGGGAACACGGTGCGCTTCTATAATAAGCTTCCTGAAAATACTACTAAACTACCTATTAAGAAATTTAAAGCATACATAACAGGTAGTCTTTTAAAGAAAGCTTATTATAATATAAATGACTATATTATTGATAAGAATGCATGGCCTCTTGTCGCTCTGCCGTCAGACAGTTAACCGACACACTTGAAATGTATAAACTCTCTTGTACTAGTATTTCGTAGTTAAGGAAGTCATAAGATGGATCATGTAAAATAGCGCGCGAAAATAGGACCAAGACGAGTTTTTTGCCAGTTATTTTCGAGCTTGGGTAAGAATGAATTGGCACCTAAATTGACCTAGTATGTAAGGCGTTTCAAAGTGATCCTTGTGATTGTATTGAATAAAGTATCTTTTTGCCTTTTGACTTTTAAATTGTTCAAGTTTTACATTCCGGGAACTAGCGTTCACCGCGGCGCGAATGTTTAAATGTGAAAACATAAAAATGTAAGAAGTTCATACACATTGCGTATCGTGATCATGAGGCGCAGAAGCCTCAAAGATAGCTATAAAAACGAAGTAGACTTGGCCCTTTTTTATATGATCAATCTTATAACTACCTTAACTACGAAATACTAATACAAGAGAGTTTATACATTTCAAGTGTGTCGGTTAACTGTCTGACGGCAGAGCGACATGAGGCCATGCATTCTTATCAATAATATAGTCATCTATATTATAATAAGCTTTCTTCAAAAGACTACCTTTAATGTATGCTTTAAATTTCTTAATAGGTAGTTTAGTAGCATTTTCAGGAAGCTTATTATAGAAGCGCACCGTGTTCCCCATAAATGACTTATTAACTTTTTCTAGTCGAAACCTAGGGATGTATAATTTATGTTTATTCCTAGTGTTGATTTTATGAAGGTTACTATTTTTCTGAATCCCATCTCTATTTTTATGTGTGTATAACAAATTTTCATATATATATTGTGAAGCTATTGTGAGAATATTAATTTCTTTGAATATTTATCTCAAAGATTCTCGTGGTTTCATTTTATAAATGGCACGTATTGCCCTTTTTTGAATTACAAATATTTTACCAATATCAGCTGCTTTCCCCCAGAGAATGATGCCGTATACATAACACTATGGAAGTAACTGAAATAAACTAGTCTAGCTGTGGCTTCATCAGTAAGCCACCGTATCGCACGAACTGCATATGCAGTGGAACTAAGCCTACCAGCAAGTGTTTAATTTGTGGTCCCCACTGTAGAAGGTTAGGTAGATACCTACGAGAAGACTACATACTTTATTCCTTCTACCTAGGTGAGCCTAGCTGTTTCGTTTGCCTAGATAGAACCGCTGCCTAATAAATGGTGACTGCAAGGTTTGCACCTACCTTACATAGGTAGGTGCAAACCTACCTAGGTACTCTTCAAATGCAATTGTTAAAAAAAAATACTTACAAAGATTTTTTTCGGCGCGACAACGCGCGCGATTCTCGTAAGCGCTGCTTGCTTCTCAGAAACTTTAGAAATTTACAGTTTATGTCAAATGTTTGACTTTGACTTTGACTTTCAGCAAGAGTCGCTATTTATATTCCATCATATAGCGCGGCGATGCGTCGCCACCGCCTGTATCAACACGCCAACAATTAGGTTTACTCCTAGCCTATAGATGTTTCACGTCAAAAATTTAAGCGGCAATTTCGACGGCTAGTTTTAATGTTCATTCATGCCAAAATGGCTACTCAAATAAACAATCAAACACAATTACATTCGAGTCAGGGCTGTACTATACAGCGATTACTACATTGTTAGCTTATTGTTAGTACAGACAACAATTAGCGAGTAGTAGTACTAGAAAGGGCGTGGGTGGGTGATTTTGAGTTTTTGACGATTCGTCCCATCCCACGTCTTACGGTCCATCTCGAGCTATAGTGAGAAGATTCAAAATAATTATAACTTTAATTCCCAATACGGCACATTTTATATTTTTATCACGAAAGGTATCGTGATACCTTCGAGTGAGTAGGTAGGTACTGTTGAAAAAATAAGAAGAAGACCACAGACACAGAATCAAATTATAAAATAGAACATACTCACAAAAATACGTTTTATTTTTGTAAACTATCTAAAATACTGTCCTAATTTTTCATAAATTATAGATTATAACACAACACAGCCAAACAGACTTAGAAAATGAAAATATCTTTTAATAATGGTTTGAAGAAACGAGATGTTTATAATGATGAGTAAATTGATTGTATTTTACAGTTTAAAGCTTTTCATTACAACCTTAAAATCAACGGGTCAAAAATAATAGGTATTTATTTTGAACACACTTCCTTGCCTCAAGGAGGACTGTAAAACATGGGGCGATCGGGAATGACTCGCTTAAAAAATCTAGAGATGAGAATTCATCTTTATGGCATGCAGTTAAAGTGGGTGGTTTGGTTAGGTAGGTACCTAACTACTAGTAGGTTAGTTAGCTACCAGTTATCATGAGTAAAGTAAAAGTACGTATGACTTACTTGCCTTATCATTGTAGCCCCTCGGGTCTCTCAAAAGCTTGCATTATTTGCCACCGTAAGATAATCTAGGTAGGTACTTGCGGCAAATTATCCGACTGGGCTTTCAACCACGTGGTAACCACATGGTACGTTATCCCGGTCCTACGCTCTGAAATTGGATATCAAGGATCTGAACTACTACTTTTGAGCGTAGGACCGGGATAACGTACCACGCAATTTGTAGGACAATATGACTGTTAAATTATATAAATAATAACTGAGTAAAAAAATAATAATCAGCTGGTTAGTAATCATTTATGATGATCTCGTTATCGATCGATACATGTTGGAAGGACTCTTTGATCAAACCATAGATTTTGTAGGACAAATATTTTTTCTAATAATTTAGATAATAGAAGAATAAAATAGAATAGAATATAACTTTATTGTACTTACACCTTATGAAATAAAAATACAAAATTACAATTTAAACAAAATAAGATTACTTAAGTGGTACAATGGGCGACCATATCGCTTGAGAGCGATCTCTTCCTGGCAACCTTTGGATGGAAAGGAATGCATTAAATAGAATGGACGGCGCGGCATACATTAAACAAATGTGATTACTAAATAAAAATAAAAAAATAAGATAAAAATAAGATAATTATCTTGAGATTTAACAAAAAATAAATCAGTTAGTAATAAATATTTGATAATCATAAATTCGACATATTTTATCCTTGATTCCTCTGTTAGCTACCACAATAGAGTTTCGCACAGAAAATTGTTGGGTGTCTCATCAAAATGAAGCTACTCACGGAAAATTAGCTTGATAGTAATCAAAAGCAAAAATGGACCATGGATCCTGGACTATCAGATATTTTATAATATGCTGTAATAGACAGTTTCTGTTTAATTACGTTTTTAAATTTGCCAATCGACAAATCTAACACGTCGCTTGTTATAGAAGCGTACACATTGCCCTATAAAAGACTTATTAACTTAAGCGAGCCTAACAGTGGGAACAGCAAGTTTATCTTTATTTCTAGTGTTACATAATACTATGATTATCGCAATTTTTTAAAAATAAATTAACTTTTTTGTGTGAGGTGATATGCGACCTCCGCAACGTATACGATCTCCATAGTGCTGTCAATACCAAAGGTGTCAACTGTCATACTTTGTTAAGAATGATCATTAGGTTTGTCTAGTGTAGCATCCTATAGTTTGTGGTCTAGTGGAATTCTTTCAGTTAAATAAAACCAATGTTTCTCTTGGTTTCTCGTTTATTTCGCCACAATTTATTTAACTGAAAAATGCCTGACGAAAAACTAAGCAAGCCTTCACTATCAAGATATCTACGACCCGATAAGTTTGACATCGAGCCTTATGTCGCGGACGCCGATGCAATATGACATTGGAAATCGACATTCGAAAGCATCTTAGCAGAAGAGATTACCGAAGATGTACCAGACTCACTTTAGTGTAAGCTGTTAGTTAACCATTTATCGGCATCGATTTACAAGCATATCAAAACATGCTCCACTTATAAAGATTCGATGTAAGTTCTAGAAGACATCTATGTCAAACCGAAAAATACTATCCTAGCTCGACACATTCTCTTCGATCGCAAGCAACGAGCCGACGAAACGATCTCTGACTATGCTAGAGCTCTCCGACTTTCCGCAAAATATTGTAAATTCGAAGACGTCAAAGCCCAGGAGCATGAAGACCAAGTAGTTCGTAGTGCTCTCATATCCGGCTTACTATTACGAAGGATTCGCGAGCGGTTACTAGAAAACTCTAAACTCACTCTCTCAGAAGCACTTATTCAAGCCGTAGCTATGGAAACAGCAGAGAAGGATGCAGTTGCTATTGGTATCAACTCTCCACAACTTACCGCCATATCGCAAGGCAGTTCACGGGACAAGGAATCCGAAAATCAAGCGGCAGCTTCATCGTCACGAACTTTTCAAGCCACTCCGACCACGCCACCTCCGGCTAAATCCTGCTTTTTTTGCGGCGGGAGTCTTTATCCAAGGTTCAGATGTCCAGCCAACAAAGCCTGCAAAAAGTGCTCAAATAAAGGACACTTTGCAAGCGTCTGTAGATCGGGCAAAATTAACTTGAACTCCACGACGGTTCAAGATCCTACGACTCCTAACAACGACCAATTCTACAGTGGAGCTATTTCTGCTGCCCCTCCTTCGAGCCTTAGGAGTGCGACAATTCCAATCACGGTCAATGAATACAAGGCTGAAGCTCTCGTTGATACAGGAAGTTCGGTCAGCTTTATTAACGGTAAAGTAGCTCGCATAATGAAACTACGCAAAAAACCCTGCAAGCAGACATCTCCTTTCTCTCAATCAAGTTTCTTTTGTGGAAGGTGTCTGTTTTGCTAGCATTACAATGAATAAGCATACTTACAAACAAACACCTCTTCTAGTTGTCGACAACCTCTGTGCCGACGTAATAGTCGGCCATGACTTGCTCAAACATCACTCGAGCATTCATTTCAATCTTAGTGGGCCTGGCGAACCTTTAGAGATATGCAATGAGTTACGAGCTTCGGTGCCGCCAGCATTTACAAATCTGTCGCCGACCATTCAACCGATCGCCGTGAGAAGCCGGCGCTACAGTAAGGAAGATGAGGACTTCATAAAAGAAGAAGTATCCAAATTATTTGAAGACGTGGTCGTTGAAACAAGTATTTCCCCCTGGAGAGCCCAAGTCCTCGTAGCGGGAGGAGGAGCTCATCGAAAACGACTTGTCATTGATTACTCCATGACCATAAACAAATTCACCGATCTGGATGCATTCTCCTTGCGAAGCATAGAATCAGTCGTGAACAACGTATCGAGATTTAAAGTGTTCAGCCAAATCGACCTAAAGAGCGCATATCATCAAATACCTATCTTAGAAAATGAAAAGATATATACAGCTTTCGAAGCATGCGGCAAATTGTAGCAGTTTACACGCATCCCATTTGGCGTAACTAATGGAGTTGCAGCTTTTCAACGAACCCTAGACTTCATCATAACGGAAGAGAGACTAGAAGGAACGTTCGCCTACTTAGACGGTGTAACCGTCTGCGGCAAAGATCAAAGGGATCATGACCACAATCTAAAACGCTTTATGGATGCCGCTAATAAATTTCATTTAACTCTAAACGAACAAAAGAGTGTTTTCAATAATACTAAAATCAACTTGCTTGGGTATACTGTTGAAGATAATACAATCAGTCCTGACCCGGAAAGACTAAAAACTCTTCAAGAGCTTCCCGCTCCAGCTAAAACTAGTGAACTAAAACGAGTCCTAGGGATGCTTGCTCATTATGCTAAATGGATTACGTGTTTCTGCAAAAAAATAAAGCCACTTACATGCGTGACAACTTTCCCGTTGCCACCTGATGCGCTCAAGTGTTTTGAAGAATCAAGGAGGCCGCTCTAGTAGCCATTAATGACAATGAAATGTTTACATTCGAAACAGACGCTTCGGAATTTGCGCTAGGGGCTACGCTGACCCAACATGGAAGACCATTTGCTTTTTTCTCTTGGACACTGAATAACTCTGAATGCAAACAATCCGCAATCGAAAAAGAGGCTTGTGCGATAGTAGAGAGCCTAAAGAGATGGAGACACTACCTGATTGGTAGACATTTTCTTCTTATAACAGACCAACAATCAGTAGCCTTCATGTTCAAACAAAATCATAACAGCAAAATAAAAAATGAAAAGATCCAACGTTGGCGATTAGAACTGTCTTGCTTCAAATACGATATAGTTTATAGACAAGGCACTGAAAACGCTGCTGCGGACGCTCTATCTCGCATATGCACCTACATGAATATAAACAAGTTGAAAGAACTACATAACGCACTCTGCCACCCAGGAGTAACTAGAATGTATCACTGGGTAAGATATAAAAACTTGCCCTACTCAGCTAATGGTGTCAAGGAGATGACCGCCTCGTGCCCTATCTGCGCCGAAATAAAACCGAGGTTTCTTAAGGCCAAGGGTAAATTGATAAAAGCTACGTCGCCGTTTGAACGGATAAACATAGATTTTAAAGGACCACTGCCTTCTAAAACAGCCAACAAGTACATACTTACGATTATTGATGAGTACAGTCGGTTTCCTTTTGCATACCCATGTAAGGATATGACCTCAGCCACCGTCATTACTTGACTGAAAGATCTTTTTCTGACATTTGGCCAACCTCTCTACATTCATAGCGATAGAGGGTCGTCATTCATGTCCGAAGAGTTCAAATCATTCCTACAACAGTCAAACATAGCCTCGTCCAGAACGACGCCTTATAACCCCCAGGGCGGCCAAGTGGAGCGACTAAACGGAAGGCTCTGGCGAACTATTCAACTCAGCCTTCGGTCAAAGGTATCATCGGTGGAAAATTGGGAAGTAGTACTGAAGGACGCATTGCATTGTGTCCGATCCCTCCTGTGTACAGCAACAAACGCTACTCCGCACAAAAACATTTTCATATACCTTAGAAGATCCCCGAACGGAGATTCACTGCCATCTTGGCTCACGCCGGGACCGATCCTTGTTAAGAAGAACGTCCGCTCTTCAAAAACGGACCCTCTTGTCGAGGAAGCCGAGCTCCTAGAGACCAATCCCTACTAATCTCTCTCACGGTATCCGTCAATTGAACCCCTTCCCCAATACTACTGATGATAGCAGAGACGATAACTTTGAAACGGCCTCCGAAGATGATAACCTTCCATCTGAAAATAACTCCACATCTCCACCTGAAAATATGGCTCCTTCGTCACCGCCTCGTTTAGAAGAACCATCGACGTCCTCACCAGTTCTTCGGACTGGACTCCCCTGGAGATCTAATAGAATGCGAAAATTACCCTCCTACCTGGCGGACTTTGGGGTTGATGGGAGTGAGAGTGAAAACTGAACCGGGGGAGAATGAGGTGATATGCGACCCTCGCACCTATACGATCTCCATAGTGCTGTCAATACAAAGGTGTCAACTGTCATACTT
Organism: Lampropteryx suffumata; assembly: GCA_948098915.1. Taxonomy (NCBI): domain Eukaryota; kingdom Metazoa; phylum Arthropoda; class Insecta; order Lepidoptera; family Geometridae; genus Lampropteryx; species Lampropteryx suffumata. The sequence goes on along the minus strand of OX402544.1, from coordinate 21,504,997 downwards.
TGTTATGAACGATCATAACGTCGTCGAACGATCGGGGTTTGTCTAGTGGAATTCATTCAGTTAAATATAACCAATGTTTCTCTTGGTTTCTCGTTTATTTCGCCACGTAGTGCACATACATTAAATTTTCGTATACACTATATTATACTGACAAGGCACTGTCATAATATTAGTTTCTTTAAACTTATTTCTAAGTGATTCTCTGGGGCCCATGTTATAAATTGCACGAACAGGCCTTTCTGTTACACACAAATGGTGTTAATATCAGCAGCACTCCCCCACAACAGAATGCCATAAGACATAATGCTATGAAAGTAGCTGAAGTAAAGTCTAGTCGAGTCTAGCGGTATCTATGTTGGTAAAATGACGGATATTTTTAACAGCGTATGCCGCAGAGATGAGTCTCTTCGACAATAATTTATCTATGTGCGGGCTCCATTGCAGCTTATTATCTAAAGTTATGCCTAAGAACACTGTGGTGGCGACGAGATCTATTCGTTTTGAGTTTTTTAGGTAGGTATTTTAGGGTAGGTATGTAAAAACTTTTACAAATGAGATACTAAACAAGTAGGCCTCAATTCTGTTGCACCAACCTTACTAATTTTAGCTAAAATTAGGTTTTGACTGTCAAATGAAACGTTGGTATTCTGCTGTAACCAAATTATCCCAATTTAATTTTATCTAATTTAATTATGCGTTCCTAAATTAGTTAGATGGTACCAACTGAATAGGTTTTACAAATGCTATGACTAACTAAATATATTTTGAACAATTCCTAATTTTAAAAATGAACCAACCGAATTGCCACCATTATAAACATAAAGATTAATGCTATACACTAATCCGTTTAGCGCTATATTCAAATACCTAGTTTATATCATAACCATTGGAAAGATGCGTTATAGATAAGTGATGCGTGTAAGATAACTACACGAGGATAACTGAAGAAAAATAGACTCGTAAAAACGACATAAACTCAGTAATATTGAATGGACTAAGTAAATTAATCCAAACCACAAACTAATTGAATGGTAACGCATAACCAAACCTTAAAAAAAGTCATGCTATGGTCAAGTCCGATCACGCTATTCTGTTTCCTTTACATTACATTTTTTTAGTGAAATACTGATAAATTCTTTTGTGGTTAAAATTCTCTATGGTTACCAGAACGTTCCTACGATTCTATTTCGTGTAAATAGAAACGTAAGAACTATTTACACGAACACAAATTTGCTTGATAATATATTTTATGTATACAGAATAATGTTCGTATTGCATTGACAGAAAACAGAAAACAATGAACTTTATATAAAAAAGTACGTCAGAATATCCATCTATTTCAGACAAAATTTATTGAAACCAACATTTTAAAAAGAAAGAGAGTTCACGCATCATTCGTTTCTATGTAGGGATAAAACTGCTGAGTAATTGCTTGCACTGCTTTCAGGTAAGTATATTATTTATTTTACAGCACATGGAGGATACAATAAATAACCAACTACGTGTAGGTTGTGACCGCTGCGATCGATACCTACCGTAGCACCTAATTACCTTAATAATTATCATTGGGTGGATTCAATGCGGTTGCAAAACTAACTCAGCGTCCTGGAACCAGACATCCTGTCACCTAGTTTAATTATGTTGTTGCAATTCTAGAAGGGCTCTTGTAATGTAAGTAAGCTAGTAGGTAATTCACAGATCACAATAACCAATCTAACAATTCATTTTCTCAAGTATACCTATATGTATAACAAGCACCATGGATCTGACAAGTTCTTTTTATCTAAACATACTAAGTATTGGGATATGTTTAAAATAAACAATTCTGAATTCTTTGTGAATGTGACCTTCCTCAATATCAAAGTCTTATTTTTAAAAGTCAGAGTTGGATCAGAAACCAATATACTATTTACTGTTTGTATGTAGTGTTAGTCAACTAAAATCATTAAGTAGTAGTCTAAAATTTCACCATCACATACAAAATAATCAAATTCAGTAAATTAATTATGTATGTAGGTCATTATTGCTGCAAAATGTTGCACAAACTTTGCACTAGAGTTGGTAAAATCTCCTATCGAAACAATTTGTCTCTTTCTGTTCTGTTGGTACTAAATGAATGCAGGTAACATAGTGATCAACTAAGGAGTTCATTGCAAATGTCCAGTATTCATTTGCAGGGATGAGGCAGCAAATCTAAGCAACATGCAATAATAAAGTAACCAATCATAACCTTGCTAGCCATGGCAATGTCAGAGGCCAAACGGCGTTGCCTGGGGCCGAAAAAGGTGAAATACCATAATGTACTTTTTGTATAATCTCTTTTGTTTATGGCTGCTTCTTATGTCTTTATTTATTAAAACAATTACTCCCACTTATTCCCAAAAAATTTCACAAAATTTATTTTTTGTTATTTTAGTAACATATTTCCCCATATTATATTATATATATATTTTATTAAACATACAATACTTAATTAATTACTATATTATCATTAAATATGTTTGTAAATTTTTCGGCCTATTTAGACATATAAATACCACCTTATTTAGTTGAGTGTATTTAGTCTATATTTAAAGCATAAGCACATTAGCAGCTTTGTAGTTCTTGTGTTGCGCCTCTCTTGTCAAGTGAATGTAATCATTAGAATAGAATACCTGTTGCAAGGTGAATAGTTGTGTCAATAGCAACATCTGCTCACATCTGCTGCTATCTGTTGCTGCTGTTTTTATTACTTAAAATTGGTTATTATTTTGCCTATCCAAATTTTAGTATATTATACTATTCAGATAAAAAAATATAAGTCACAGATTACTAAAAACATTTATTACAGATATGTACGGAGTAATATAAAATACATGTAAAACAGCTGTAATATGGCTGTGATGCTATTATCTTGGGGTCACTGACTGTGATGCTGTTGGTCAATATGACTGTGATGCTATTATCTGGATCAGTTGACCCATCTATAACAAATTTGAAATGGTCATTAGATAATGGTTTCACATGCTTTTTATTAATTGTATATTACTGTGTACAATATAACATTTATAACATCTGTATTAGTAATCTGTGATTAAATTATTGTTTAATTTTTATAGGCCAAAAATTTGTTTTTAAAATCAAAATGTTACTTACTTCTATAGATAACTATTTTGATTGTTTGTTAATAGGCCATGGAGTCTAGTGGGGACTGGTGTTTGATCGAGAGTGATCCAGGAGTGTTCACTCTGCTCATCCAGGCATTTGGTGAGCTTTTTTATATCTATATTTTGGTAATTACATATAATTGTAATTGTAATTTTGGTTTTTTGTTATAATGTTCATTTGAGTACTTGTAAGTATGATATATTTCTTTATTCATGTTTCTATTGTCACCAGGTGCTAGTGGTGTCCAAGTAGAAGAATTATGGACAGTGGATGATGATATTTTCGAGAATTTGAGGTTTGTCAAAATTTTCTAAAATGTATTTATGCCAATCAAATGCCACTAAAAAAGTTGATTAATAAATCAAATTAATGAATTACTAGAGTCTGAGAGCAATTAAATGAAACGCAGAAGTAACTAATGAATTCAAGTAATGGTAGGAAATTGCGTAATTAATATATTTTTTCGAGTTGTGAAAATAATCATTTTATTGAACATCAATTCATTCTACTACACTACACTATCAAAAAGGTTGTGACGGAAAAATCTTCCTTTTTGTTTCGCCTAGCCCCTATCCGCCAAGTCCGTACCGTGCGATAAGGAACTTCGATCCAACAATACGGAAAATATAAATGCTCATAATAATTACTATTATCTACATTAATTGTATAATAGCTTATGGCCCTAGCTTCTCACATATGGTAAAAATTGTCTGTGTGGTATTCCAGCTTCTCCAAATATTTTCTGCCGAAGCAGCCTGGTTGAACTGCAAACAAATTTACAGATATGTTTATACTTTAGAATTAATATTATTAGTAGGATAAGATACTAGCAGTTAATTAAATGATTTCAGACCAGTACACGGATTGATATTTCTATTCAAATACAAAGACCAGGAGCCACCTTCGGGCCCCATTGTAACATCAAGGGATGAATTGGAAAAAATCTACTTTGCCCATCAGGTACTTCATTTTCACCCTATCACAATTTAGAAGCTTTCAATTAAATATTGCATTCATGCAAGTTTTTACATCTATTTTTATATATCATCATTACCAGCTGTCTCATTTTCCCACTGAACTTCAACCTACTCTCGGGGGCCAGAGTTTTATATTATTATTTTCTCTCTTCCATGCAAAACATTTTATAGAGACAAGGAATAAGTTATGAATAATGATATCTTCAAGATTGATATTAATGAAAACATGTTTCAGACAATAAACAATGCGTGCGCCACGCAAGCCATCATCAGTCTGTTGCTGAACTGCGACCACCCAGATCTTGATCTGGGCATGGAACTCACTAAGCTGAAGGAGTTCAGCAGGTACTCACTTGTTCCTTTCTTTTTTTATTTTTTTTTGTTATTTTAGTGCACAAAGTTTATCATACTCTAAATAATATTACAATCTAGCCAAATAAGCTAATGAGTAATTTTGCTTTGACATAGTTTTATAAAATAAATTATACCTAAGAATGTGTCCTATAGTACTTTTTTCACAGTCTCTAGTTATGGGGAAGACACTTTTTTCTTGTGTTTTATATAGTTACTTATCACTTCACTATTGTTAAACTAAGAAAGAAGAAAGAAAGAAAACATTTATTTAGCACACACAAAACAAAAGAGAACACAAGAGCGGAAACAGACTAAAAATAGGCCCCAAGGGGAATCTTAAACAAACACATACACATTTATACAAAACACATATACAAACAAAAATCAACTAAGTATGCGTGAGAAATTAGCCCTTCCCGCAAACCAATCAACATTTTAGTGTGGCTAAAAAGGTTTAATCTCAGCATGTGCTACTTCCAGGCACGGAAGTAGCGCTGGTTTTCGGATTAAACCAACTACTCTAACTCAAATGGCTTTTTCCGTTTGAGCCTTCTTACAATGTCGTTGATGTCAAGGAGTTGGATTGCCTCGACGTTCACATGGTGATGAAGCTTCTGTTCGTGAGCTTCTGCATACTTTTGTATTACATTATCGACGAACTCTATTCTAAGGTCTCTATGGAGATCGTAATTTCTTATGTACCAGGGGGCATTCACTATTTCCCTTCTTGGAATCCTTGGATTATATGGATATTGCTCTCTTTGGTGCAGCCCCACTGCTGTATTCCATAGGTCCATATTGGCATCAGGACTTGCTTGTACAATAATAACTTATCGGCCTTATTCCAAAACGAAGACTAAAGATAATCTAGGTTTAAACCTGCTGATAAACCAGGGTCTAATCCAAAGCTTATTACAAAACGAAGTTTTTCTCTAGATACTGTAACATCTATGGTACTAAAGATAAACCCACGAGACCCCTAGTTTATCTTTGATTTGAATCTTTGGTACTAAACATAACCTCAAAATTAAATCAATCAAATAAACGTCAAACAATATACGTTGTTTGGATTTATTCCTTTGTTGTTTTTTCGGTTTGCGTTTCGAAAATGGTTGATAACAACAATCTGATGGATTTAGAAGATCTAGGTGCTTTGGATATGCTGGAGACATTCCGTCGGCAACATTATCGGACACGATATCTCATTTCAATTACATGACGAAGATTTTAGTTTGAAATATAGGTTTGAACCCCACAACTCTGCAAGAACAAAACTACAATTGATGCCACATCCGTACCCGGAACACCGTGGAAAGATGTTTTGGTCTATGGAAACAGGTTTCGCTGCTATTAGGCATGTTTGGGGATATTAAAACAATTAAAAAAATGTGCCATGCTTCACAATACTGCTATTGATATAAGGTGAGGGAAGACCTTTTTCCCAGTGAGAAGAATAGCAATGACCAAACATCACGGGAACCATTAGAAATACAGAGATATATTCCTAACACGATAAGGGGAAATATTAGGAGAAGGCAGTTTATTGAAACTCATTTTTAATAATAGTATATATAATATTTTTTACAATATTTATCTATAGTAATATGAAGGTAGGTTAGGAACTTATACTATACCTACAATGTATTCTATATTAGATGTATTTTTTTGTACTGTGATTCTAATAAAGTTATAGTTTTTTTATTTTTTATTCTGCGATTTCTTTATTGTTTTCATGTTCAACTTCCATCATTTTGATTTGTTTGTTTTTGAACTCTATATTACTTGTTATAATATTGTGGTGCATATTTCTTCAGTTCTGTAAATAATAATTAGTTACATAAAAATGTATGAAGCAATACGACTATACACAAAAAGTAGTGTGGGCATCCACAAAAGCATTTGACCTGAAAGTTAAATAAAAAGGCCTAGGTGTACCAGTGGCTCATGCATGAATCATGATGATTAAATGGTGATCTACCTATTTAGATTTCGATATAGGAGTTCTTCCTTTTGGTGGCTGAGCTGCTTTTATCGATGGGGTGTTTTGCTTGATGTCACTAAAAACATAAAGAAAAATGTTTATTGGAATAACAATAAAAAACAGAATTAATTATTTTCTTCTCTCTCTGTATGTTTGAATGCTTGTTTGTTATGTTTTCATGGGTGAATGAGTCTTGATGAAATTTGGTATGGAGATATATTGTATTTATATGTTTTTATAGTATATTTTACCTTGATCCTCAATCTCTCTCTCTTAGTTGGGTTTGAAACTGTCTTCAATGATGATGCAGCCCAGCTCATTGCTAGGTCCAGCAGTTGATACTCTTGTTGTGGTAGGGATCGGCAGGTAAAATATTTAGGTAAGTAAATAAATAAAAGATAGCTGAGATTACTAACAGTATATAAATATTGATTTCACGATGCCTCAAATAGGCAAAATGTCAGAAATTGTATTTACCACTACGGTACTGCATTACTGTGCTGTCATTTATTTCTACGACAAAGTCGTGAGGAGCAATAGCCATTACTGCCAGATCCTCGGGAGATGGTGATGGTGGCTTTTCACCACCACCTGTATGTGATTGTTCTCTCTTATGGCTTGATAAATTTGCCTCTGCCGACAACTTCATTCTCTGCCATGCTAGTCTAATGTCTTTTTCATCACGGTTTCTACCAGTTAGTTCACATAATCTAAAAAAATAAGCATGAAATGAATATCGCATCACACAGGCCATGGTAGGACATAATAATGTAAATATTTACAATAACAAAAACGAGTAGGTAGGTAAGTACTTAAATAAAAAGTACTTATGTACCTACCTACTTACTAATTACTTACTTGATTGTAAAAATTTTCCATTCTTTTATTCTTTTCTTTTTAACTCATTCACTGCCACCACGATTTTATTGAAGTTTATCGAGATGCCGCCGTATAAAACCGCGGACACGCTAGGCGTGCTCGCGGCATTGCTTGGAAAAACAGATTTTAGTAAGTAAATTTATTATAACGTAATATAAGGTTCTCAAACTTTTTTTACTAAAATTCCCATGCATAAATGAATAAAGTTTTATTGTGAACTGTAACATTGGCATTGTTAACAGTGCAAGTACATTGGTTTTAATAATATATTGAGTGACAATCATATTTAAACATATTTTCAGTCTTATATGAGTGAATTCATCTAAATTATTAAACCGATAAAAAGCTTTGAACTGCAGAAAGTTTGTTTACGTTATTTATCTCGTATTATCTTAATGTTGGTTGATTGGCCTTACCTAATTACATAAGTATGAATTAAATTCAAAATATTCAAATGAAATAAATTGATTTCTTATCTTTTTTTTTTCAAGAAAAAATTAAATTTGTACCGGAAACGGAAGATATTAATGATGACAACATTTTTAGCGAGACAAACGAACAGCAATTGATTTTTATATAATAGAGATAATTTTACTGTACGTGTGTATGTCACTGTGTGTGTATGTATAATTATATAAAGATATACATCGGATAGGTACGTTTTTTTTTCATTGATGGCGTATGGAGTTGTATAAGCGACTTCATATAAGTAGTATATCAGTCATGTGGTACCCATAACACAAGCTCTGCTTACTTTGGGGCCAGATGGTGCTGTGTGAAATGTCCGGCATTATTTATTTATTTATTATTTATTCATACATGACACAGTACTGTATACGGTAAAAACAACGGTCCGATAAACTATGACATTCCGTTTTGTCATCAAATACTGGTTAAAAATCACATATCGCAAGCTTATAACTCTGAAATTAGCGAAGCGTTTAATAGAATAAAAAAGTTTGGGAACCTAAGGGTAGCTTCAGTAAGTGAACACACCTAGCGTGTTCTCGGCACTACAAAATACCTATTTTTCGTAAAAAAATCGAACTAGTTTTTTTAGGGAACCGCTTCAATATGCCATAGCCTATCCTTTAAAAATGATGCACTAAAAATTTGAACAGAAAATCTGGCCTAGTTTTGGAAATATAATCGAAACATTCAAAACACGCCTGGCGTGTTCTTGGCGTAGAGACTTAGATTAGCCTGAACACGCGAGGCGTGTCAGTGGCAGTGAATGTGTTAACATTAATCTTTTCGAAATGTTTTGGATTTGTTTAAATCAAATCTTGCTGAGAGACAATTGTTATCAAACTTACCGCGCTAGCATATCGACTTATCGGACCGAGACAGATGTCAATTGTTCATTTTATTTTGTAAATCTGTCGGCGTTACTGTCAGTGTAAGTGTCAGTATCACGTAAAATGGTGTATAGAACGAGAGCATAGACCTTAACAATACGTTTACATTCAGACGGCGCAATTTTACTACCTTATCTGTGGATAATAAATAAACCATGGTCTTTCTTCTTGTACTAGCTGGTCTTTGGTTAGTACTACGTTTTGTAATAAAAACACATTTTGATACTCGGACCAACTTTGTTACCGCAACAAACCTAGACTAGAAGGTCTTGGTTTAAACCTAGACTATTGTATTTTTTTTGTAATAAGACCGAATTGTGTACTGACAGAGCGGAGTTTCGTCCAAGCAGCCAGTACATCTTTTTTAAGCGTATTTCTAATTCAACTCTTTTCTTCTTGACGTGTGCTTTCCAGCGCAGCTTTGCGTCAAGAAAATATTTTGCTGTATTTTCGTAAGGTTATTGTTTATATATATTGGACGGTACTGTCCAATATATATACTGTTCTTTCTTATTTGTAAAATGTATATGAACTGATTTTGTTTCATTTAGATTAATACGCCATTTCTTTGTCCAGTTATGGATTTTATTGACAGCTACTTGAACCTTTTCTGCGGCTTCTGCGTGAGTGCTTCCAAAAGCCATTATAGCTGTGTCGTCAGCAAAGGTTGCGATGGTGTTGGTTGTTAATTCAGGAATATCACAGGTGTATAGTAAGTACAGGACTGCGCCCAACACACTTCCCTGCGGTACTCCAGCTTTAATTTCTTTTAAATCAGGGTAGGCATCGTCTTGCCTTACTCTAAATACTCTATTTGTTGTATACGATTCAAGTATTTCTGCGTTTGATTTCGGTAACATTTGTCTCGGTTTTATTACCAGGCATTCATGCCACACCTCATGCCAAAAGCCTGTGCTACATCTAAAAAGATGATAGAACAGACTTTTTTATCTTCTAGAGCTTTTTCTATCAGATTGGTGATTCGGTGTACTTGGTCTATCGTTGAGTGCTTTTCCCGGAAACCGAACTGATGCTCTCGGATAAGATTATTTGTTTCTATAATGGGTCTATAATGGGCCTTTTTAGTAATAACTTTTCTAACAGTTTGGACATTATAGGTAGCTAAGAAATTGGCCTATATGATGTTGTGTCATGAAGTGGTTTTCCTGGCTTGGCTAATTTGGCTATCATGATTACTTCCGCAACTTACCATAAGTCTGGCACGTATTTAAGCCTCAGCGCGGTTGTGAAGTATTTCTCCTGATATTAGGTCAAATACAAGAGATTTCTTTGGATTTATATTCCGTTTTATTTCTCGCTCTCTTTCTTTTGGTGACACAAGCTTTATAAATATTAAATCATCTAATTCTAAAATTTCGTGTGTTGTTGGCTCGAGTGTTAGTCCTTCGTTTGGTTTAAAAGTATGTTCTAGAAGCTCAGCAAACCGTTTGGCTTTTTGTTCATTGTTTCATATATTTTGTAGCCTTCCAGAGTGAGTAGTCTGTACTGCGACCACTGGTTAGCTTCTGAAGATACGTCTTGGTTGATACATCATTGTATTCTTGAATTTGCCTTTTCAATTGTTTTGTGAGGTGATTATGTTCCACCATTATGATGAAAATCAGAATGGACCGATTAGCTTTGCATACAAAATTAACTTATGGATGTTTAGATTGGATTGAGACTGGTTTAGTAAAGTCAAATGTTTTTATTCCACAGGTCTTTCGACCCGCAGACGCGCGGGAATGCAATCAGTAACTCTCAGGTGATCAGAGCTGCGCATAACTCGATGGGGAACACTTACCTGTTCGAAGTTGACAAGCAGTCTGCAAGCAAGGTAACCATAACATAGACCTTCTTTTAATGTAAGCGCTGTGCTCTGGTCACTGAGACGCAGGAGGTTGAGGGTTCTATTCCCGCTGTGCGACAAATGTTTGTATGATCTGCAAGTATTTGTCTCAGTCTGGGTGTATTTCTATGTGTGAGTATGTATTTACAAAAAAAAATATTTACAAAAATAATAGATATAATATTTTTTTCCATATTAAAATATATATATAAAAAATATATAAGTAGTATATCAGTTATGTGGTACCCATAACACTTACTCTGCTTACTCTGGGGCTAGATGTGAAATGTCCGGCATTATTTATTTATTTTAAATAATATGGCAACGGATTTTAGCCAAGACTTACAGTACCGTTATGTGTGTTGTGTTGGGTTTTAGGAGGATGAGGTGTACCACTTTATAGGGTACATGCCCATAGAGGGGCGACTGTACGAGTTAGACGGTCTTCGCGCTGGGCCGATCGACCATGGTGCGATTCCCCTCGACGCTGACTGGCTGGATATAGTGCGACCCATCATCCGCACCAGGATCAACAAGTCAGTACATCTCATAAAACCTTTTTCAAACCACCAGGACGTCTAGACGTGGTCTAGATATACCTCACGCTTAGTTTTTCTATACACGCAAACAATTTATTGTTGTAGAAGTTATTGCGTCATGAAAGAGTAGAATATTCTACCGTTATGGTATAATACTCAAATAAATTATGCAAGCCAATCTCGAATTAGTTACATATATATCTAAAATATGAAGGCGGTCTGAATATCATCCATATAATACTGCAAACTAAATGCAAACTGCTGAATGAATCAGTCGCGTGACATATTACAAGTTAATGTCATAATAAAATTATAGAATGGTACACTGCCTTCTTTACCCGATAGGTGTCGCACCATCGACAATACCTCGCATTTTAACTGTCAAATTTAATGTATTTATTTATGTTTGCACATATAGTTCCAAATTGTAAATAAAATACTGCAACTTTGCGCTTCATACTGTAAGAAAGTGGCTCGTGTATATTCCCCAAAGATCCAAAACGAAAAAAGTTGTAACAAAGAAAATACCGCTCCGAAGTTTTCGTTACGATCGTAAACCTCTAATTTATTAGAACAACCTAAAAAATATACGCTTACTGAGAGAAATTAACTTCAAATGTTTTAAACTTATCTTTAAAATAAATAGATATCTTTTTACTGTGAGGAACGGACGCTTCTTCGCCGGAACTGAACTTTTAAGTTGTGCAACTGTAAACATCAAGTACATTTCTACAGCAAAATCTACAAATTGCATCTATCAAGTTCTAACTTCAAACAAAATGTTAACAAGGCATTTACGCTTGTGCTGCCATCTGCAAATAGCTTTGCTTGTGCCACCTTATTGTATATGTATACTTCCATAGGTGTGAGCGTCAATTCGAAATCTTGCCTAGTTTTAAGATCCATTTTCTGTTAGCGCAAAGATCAAATTGTATGGAAATGACACTAGCTGGTGATACGTCACGTGACTACTGTGAGCGTTGAAGACACCTTTCTCGCTGACGCAAACGAGAAACCAATGACAGGTCTTCACTGATAAAAATATGATAAACTAACTAAACCGCGGCTTCGCGAGCATCGTACCAACATAAAAGTAGCCTATATACTATTCCAAGTCATAGACTTCATACCGCCTTGGTCAAAAGTATCGAGAACCACATACATTTAAATTTTTTTAAAGATCAAACAAGTAAAATAAAACGATATGTTTATGTAACTATTTATTAATAAAATATTAATATTTTGTGGGTCCACCCTTTGCCTTCACAATAGCAGAAATTTTCTTGGAATTGTACAATTGTATTGTATTTTTGCGTACAAGTTTTTTACGGTCATCGGTAGTAATTGAGCTCCATTCCAGGCGCAGGCAACGTTCAAGGTCTTATTTGTTGCTAATCTTGTGGGGCCTGACTCTTCGCTTTAAGAAACCTTAATAAACCTCATAAATGCTCGATGTGGTTCATGTCCGGAGAGTGGTCTGGCCACTTCAATAAATGAATGTCGTTTTCCCGAAACCATGTCATTGTTAGGGCTGATTTGTGGTTTCCATACGATAGTAAAATTTTGAGAGTGTTTCAATTTGTTAACCAAAAATACGTATATATAATATCACCTTACAGTTCGCGGTCCCCCGACGCGACTGTCACCTGTCTCCGTTTTATTATTTTGAATGGAACGCGTCACGCCGCGTAACATTCGGGTCAAGCGTAGAGGTAACGCGGTAATTGGTGCAGGTATACAGAGGGCGAGATCCACTTCAACCTGATGGCGCTGGTGTCGGACCGGCGCGCGGTGGTGACCCGGCGCATGCACGACCTGGCGGGCTCGGCCGCGCTGGTCGGCGCCGCCGCCGCCTTCGAGGCGCACTCCGAGCTCGCGCGCCTGCGTACTCTGCTCGACTACGAGGACGTGAAGCGCCTCGCGTACGCGCAGGAGATGGCGCGCCGTCGGCACAACTACGTGCCCTTCATAGTCACTTTGCTGCAGGTGCTCGCGGAGGGACGCAAGCTCTCCGCCATCGTCTCCTCCGCCAGGCACCGCATCAAGAAGCGCGGCCACAAGCGCGTCAAGACATAACACGGGCCTTCTGCGGGGGGCCCGCCCGCGCCGGCGCCCCGCACTCCGCGCTCCGAGCAGAGCGCATCGCGCGCCGCGGCGCCCCCCGCACCCTCAACCTCTAAGTCTAGTTCTAGTTCTACTTCTAAATCTAAGTCTAAATCTAAGAGTAAACAAAACGCAGTACCACCCGCGGTGGAGAGCACGTCGTCGTCGGCGCGCTCGTTGGAGTCGTTCGAGCCGGCGCGGGCCCTGGTGCGGGCGCTGGTGGCCCCGCCCCGCGCGTCCGGCGTCCCCCCCTTCAATCCAAACTCGCTCCTACGGCTGAACTTCGCGTCGTCGGGCCGCTACGCCGTGCCGCAGCTGCCAGTGACGATGTCGCCGAACTCGTCCGAAGCACGACTTTTGAGCGCGCCCGCGCCCGCGCTGTCGGTGGCGGACAGCACGCCCAAGCTTGGCCGGCCGGCGACGCGCGCGGCTCGGGTCCGCGTCCCTCCGGTCACCCAGTACGCGCTCGCGGTCCTCACCTCGCCCGCGCCTCGCGCTCACACCGCCCCGGCGACGCGTGCGGTCTTAGCGCCCCGCGTCATTTTGACGCCCCGCGTCATCTTAGCTCCCCGCGTCATATTCGCGCCCCGCGCCGCTCCCGGTCCCCGGTTCGCGTTCTCATTTCGCCCCGCACCTGGGCCTCACGTGTATCCTGCACCCCACGTGTACCCCGCACCCCGCGCGTTCCCCGCACCCCGCGCATACCCGGCACCCGGCGCGTACCCCGCACCCCGCGCGTATCCCGCACCGCGTGCCGCTCCCGCGCCACGCGCCTATGCCGAACCGCGCCCCCCCACACCGCGTGCCGAACATAAATCCCGCGCGGAACCTAAAGCCCGCGCGGAACCTAAGCCTCGTGCCGAACCTAAGTCCCGCGCGGAATCTAAAACCCGCGCGGAACCTAAACCCCGAGCCGAACCTAAACCCCGCGCCGTATCTAAACCCCGCGCCGTATCTAAACCCCGCGCTGAACCTAAACCCCGCGCCGAGCCCAAGCCGCGTACCCGCGCCGCCCCAAAACCACGCGCCCGCGCTGCATCGGCACCCCGCGCCCGCGCCGATCCCGTTCCTTCGGGTTCGGTGAAGCGCAGCGCGCGGTCTCGGCGAGCCGTGAAGTCGGTGCTAGTGCGAAATCCAGTACCGCCTCCCCCTCCGCCGCCGCCGCCGCCCCCTCCCCCTCCCCCTCCTATGTCGTCGCCGGGCCTGTCGGAGGTGTCGCGTACATCCTCCAGCCCCTCCAGCATGCTGCCACCTGGCGGAGACATCGGCTACACACTCGCGGACCTCGACTCCATCTATCGCGACCACGACTCCTTGCAGCCGACAGACACGCGTGACTCCTTCGCCATCGACCCCTATGCTGCAAACAACTCCCCAGACGACGAAAGTCTGGAAAACATAGATGTGGAACAGTTGTCGCCAGAAAACTTTGCCCAAGTTAACCTATCCCAAGATAGCTTGGATGTGATACTGCCGCCGCAAATGCTCAACAGTAACATATTCGACTTACCGGACTTTCCTGAAAATTTTCTCGAAAACTTAAACGATGAAGACCTGAACGATGCGGACGAACCCGAGCCGCCGTCGCCAGGTAACCTTGTGATCGATTGCCAGAACCATGACAACGCGACAGAAAACCAAGAGCCGGATATCGAAAATCAACCGAACCAACCCGAACCGAACAATGCACCTGAAATAATGCTACTCAACAGGCCGGCGCATTACGTGCTACCCGCGGATAATATACTTGGCCCGAACATATTTGACGACGACAGCAATGATCAAGACGAGCCGAACATTTACGATGAAGAAAGAGCTGAACACAACGTGATTGAGGTAAACATACTTGAGCCCAATCTTTTCGCAGACGCCGAAGCAGAACACGGCGTAGAACCAAACATATTTGACGAGGATAGACCTGAACCAAATATCCTTGAACAAAACATTCTCGAACCTAATTTGATCATTGGGGAAGGACTGGGTCTGGATGGGCCTATCCAAAACGGGCTGGCGATTGAGAACGGCGGTCCGGTAGAGAACTACCTGGAAGAACGGGACTGACAATTGGTTTAGCTAGCTTTGCAGCTTCGAGGCAATGCACTGGACTGAATCTACAGTTCAGTACATTATGTTGCATAAGATAACTAGCCTTTTGTATTTGTTTTGTATGCGTGGATTGTTATAGCTTTTTTCAATTACTTAATCAATACAATGCCAGTATGTACCTACTGTAAATGTTATAATATTGCTGCTTTTCACTTAAAATAAGATCTACCCTGGACCAGTGGAACATACGTGGATTCAAAATTATTGGTTTCCATTACTGACTACTTTAACGCTACATTAGCGAGTTATGTTATAGAGGGTTAATCTCTATGTTTCCTAATGTTTCCTGAATCGTGCGTGACACACAAACTTTTCCTCATTTGGTTATTCTATTTATGATTAATAAAACTGTGGACATATCATTACTTATGTATATTTATTTTCTTAAAGTATTTGTGTAGACTTATGGGCAAATACATATCAAGCAAGTATTCACTGAAATAATTTCACAGTTCTAGTGATGTAGTAGTAGTAATAATTTTACAAAACTAGCTTCATCTCGTCATTTTTAATATTTATATAAGTATATTTAATGTTGCTTGCACCTAGGTAGTATATGGACGTACATTTTATTTTCTCTAGAGATTATTTTCTGACACATTCTGGAATATATTATTACACACGCGCAAGTTATCAGGTACAGAGTACCCATCTACTAGATTTTTGTGAACAATATATTGTGCTTTAGATTAAATTACTGTTAAAATACAATCCTACTCAATTTAAAATAAAATGTAATGTAGTTGTTCGTGAGCCACGCGGTGTAATTGCAAGTACTTACATGTTACAAACATTGTCATTTTGTTTGAGTCTTCTCATTCGCGATACTATAATAATTATTTACATCTTATTTAGTACATCTTTTCTTACGCCTAAAATTATAAACCTAATCAACGAAAGTTTATTTTACGTCAAGATATAATGAGCAATAAATTAATGAATTTCGGGGTATGATGTGGCACTTCGATATACATAGTCTAAGTCTGGTATTTACAAAAAAGAAGCTATTATAGTACCTAATGAAGATGAAGAATTGGTGACATGATTCATGGATAAGGGAAATTAATATTTACAGAACAAGGTTCGTACATAATTTGAGCGATTAGCTGCCTTCTATGTTCTATGTCATCAAATGGATTCTTGCAAATCATGTATAATATTTTTCTTCAATACATTTTCGTCTTTGTATTTATTATCACAGGTATTTATGCATGTAATTCAGTATTTTGAGAACATTAAAAGTTCACGGAGAAAGTATTGTTTGAATTACCATAGAGTATTTGTACTGTGGCATAGTTTTGAATCCACGTAATGAATGAACAGAGGCTGGATAAGGAGAATCAGCAGAGCAGTATCGACATTATCACGTATTAGCTTGAAGCCCTTTCGGCTTGATCATCATGGTTGCTCTCTTCAGCGTATAGTCCCATCCTCGCCAGCGGAACCAAACTATACCTGTAATAAAACAAGACAGCATGAACCTATTCTTACAGTAAGTCGGACATAAATATTTGCGTATTCTTGTACTTTTCTCTCATTAATAACCATAGATTAACCGTGTATCTTATTATTATCCTATATTTAGCTACCGTGGCTTTTAAGTAACTGTTCCTGTCATTCTCATCTAAATGAGATGACAACTGATTATAAAATAAACCCTGATTATATAATTACTGTATTACCTTCTTAGTCAATAGTTTGTAATGTGTGTTCTATTTGGTACGTATTAGTTTTCTTCAGTAGCAATGTTCAGTAGTGCCAAATAAAATTTACTTAGTAGCGGGGCCGTATTCTTAACCCTTTTAATAGCACAATATGTAGCACAAATATGTTCTTATTTTATTTTATCAAAGTACATATCTCTCAGATTTGCATTTCTTGTAAACTAACAAGTACTTAATAATAGTCTTTGGATTTCCAGTAAGTAGAAGTAGTCGTGTTTTAGCCTAGGTTCAGCGATTACTTAGTTATATTTGGATTTCACGCGGCCTCCGTAAATAACCGAATATAATGATCAATATACTTATTAATGTCTTTGGTGTTGTAAGGGCGCATTTGCCGGCATTTAGGTTAAGTTGTAGGTACTAATGTAGTTTTGTACCACCATATAGATGCGCCAGTGGGCCCTATTCTTGGGTGTTATATAAAATAATGAATGCTAGTCTCAGTCAAACTGCTTAACAGTCGGTTAGACTGCGCACACCAAGGGAACTTTGTCCTGCAGCCACCTACTTCATAATCGCGAGAATAGGGTTCTATTAATGGAGCGAAAACAGCCTAGAATATACAAATTTGAGGCATTTACTTACTGCTTACTTTTAAATATTATGTTAATTGCATTAAATAGTACTTGTATAGTCGGCTGGTTTAGATGATCAACTTACCTTGTCTCGCAGTGAGGTCTTGCGGGTCGTGTAAGTAAAGTCCGTTGAGACCTCGCCCGCAGGACTTCCACCACCAGCCGCCTTTCAGCATAGAAGCGCAGTTCAGAGAAGATCTGTCGTTATCTCTGTAATCATAGTCAGTCAACCAATAAATGTATTAATTGTGTCCACTCTGGCCGGCCACGCTTGGTGTGCCTCCACCTCGATGATGTTTTTGTTTGAGCGTGCGATTTAATACGTTTGAATAGCTCAGAGGCTGCCAAGTTATTCAGCCTGTGTAGACACAGTTATAAAAAAATGCAATCGTGGATTTTATTTTAGTTTCCTGCGGCCTAGTATTAAACAAATAAAGCTCGCAAGAGTCACTACCAACTCAGCCGTTCAGCCAGTCGACGTCAGACGATAGGTAGGTACGTATCTACTTAAAGTTATGAGCTATTTTAGATTAGGTACCTATTCGCGATCATGTCATGTATTATACGCTTAAACTGGCAATTGGATTGCTCAATTCTTGCCAATTATGACGTCACAACATCAAACAATTTACGGCAATGGTAACATGTTAAAATTATTGCCATACCTTGCGAACTAATTGCTCCAGATTAATCCACCTAAGTTGCCGGGCAATGTTAGCTCAAATAATTTCCCGTGTAGATTACCCTTAGAATCATTAGTTTTGTCAATAGTGTTTTCTTTTAGGGATATTTCTCACCTGTTATACGTCGAGAAGGGACTGTTGTTGGAGCCGTACCATGGGTCGTTAAGCGAGTCTCCAGCGTTGCCCTCGTACCCGTCGATCTCTAGCTTGTAGTATTCCGCTTCTGAGTATATCTTGAAGTGCGAATACTGTGCGAACCTGTGACAAATGTAGTACTCATTCACTGCCACCACGATTTTCTTGAAGTTTATCGAGATGCCACCGTATAAAACCGCGGACACGCTAGGCGTGCTCGCGGCATTGCTTAGAAAAACAGATTTTAGTAAGTAAATTTATTATAACGTAATTCAAGGTTCTCAAACTTTTTTTACTAAAATTCCCATGCATAAATGAATAAAGTTTTATTGTGAACTGTAACATTGGCATTGTTAACAGTGCAAGTACATTTTTTTTAATAATATATTGAGTGACAATCATATTTAAACATATTTTCAGTCTTATATGAGTGAATTCATCTAAATTATTAAACCGATAAAAAGCTTTGAACTGCAGAAAGTTTGTTTACGTTATTTATCTCGTATTATCGTAATGTTGGTTGATTGGCCTTACCTAATTACATAAGTATGAATTAAATTCAAAATATTCAAATGAAATAAATTGATTTCTTATCTTTTTTTCAGGAAAAGTTAAATTTGTACCGGAAACGGAAGATATTAATGATGACAAAATTTTTAGCGAGACAAACGAACATCAATTGATTTTTATATAATAGAGATAATTTTACTGTACGTGTGTATGTCACTGTGTGTGTATGTATAATTATATAAAGATATACATCGGATAGGTACGTTTTTTTTTCATTGATGGCGTATGGAGTTGTATAAGCGACTTCATATAAGTAGTATATCAGTCATGTGGTACCCATAACACAAGCTCTGCTTACTTTGGGGCCAGATGGTGCTGTGTGAAATGTCCGGCATTATTTATTTATTTATTATTTATTCATACATGACACAGTACTGTATACGGTAAAAACAACGGTTCGATAAATTATGACATTCCGTTTTGTCATCAAATACTGGTTAAAAATCTCATATCGCAAGCTTATAACTCTGAAATTAGCGAAGCATTTAAAAGAATAAAAAAGTTTGGGAACCTAAGGGTAGCTTCAGTAAGTGAACACACCTAGCGTGTTCTCGGCACTACAAAATACCTATTTTTCGTAAAAAAATCTAACTAGTTTTTTTAGGGAACCGCTTCAATATGCCATAGCCTATCCTTTAAAAATGATGCACTAAAAATTTGAACAGAAAATCTGGCCTAGTTTTGGAAATATAACCGAAACATTCAAAACACGCCTGGCGTGTTCTTGGCGTAGAGACTTAGATTAGCCTGAACACGCGAGGCGTGTCAGTGGCAGTGAATGTGTTAAACACTAGCGGCCTTAGGTGCTTACAAACGCCTCACAATTTGAACACTGCTAAGATTCGCCCTGTCACTATTTGTCAATATCTGACTTAAGGGTATAGCACTATTTCAACTGTTAACGTAAGATAAGAGACGTTTATAAGTAAGGCCATACGTTTGAGCAGATAAGTAAAGACGTGGTTGAGGTGCTTGAGAAATATAAAAAAAGAACCTGCCCCTTTATTTTTTACACAATTTGAAATTCGTAGTGTTTCAAATTTGTGATAAAGTTATGGCTTATCTCAATAAGGATACTAATCTTAAATGACGGTTTTAGTCATGTCTTTTCGCACGTTCTGAAACTCTGTTATCATGTGATTTATTTGTTATGTACCTTTTGTTTCCATCGAAGTCTTCGAGCTCAACCCGAAGCATGTAGTCATCGTTGTTGGTCAGCATGTAAATGTTCTCGTTTCCCAGCCAGAACTCTTTGCTGGGGTCACCGAAGCCGTTCTTATAGTCACTCCAGTCTCGATTGAAGTTCTCAGCCGGTACGCCGTAGTCGTCTCGACGATGGATCATCTAAGATTTATAGAAATGAAAGTAAAACATTACTAAAACCTACTTATTTAAAACTACTGTGCGTTTGGACCGTTCAAAAGTACTGGTAGTTTAGTGGTAGCACATTACGATCCTATGGTCGTCGGTTCGAACCTTGTGATTAGATCATCTTTTCTTAATAATGACGCGCGCTGTGCTAGTGATTTCAAACTTTGAAGATCCATAGTGAATCTAGTGAGATATTTTTTTCTCTGTAGATCGGTTTCCCAATAATTTGGATCTGATTTGCTAATAGATCTATTTTTTAAATAACGATAACATTTATTGGATCTAATGATTATAATGATAAATGTGGACTTAGTTATGACAGACGAACTAAGTATGAGTACCTACCTATATTCTTCTGGCTTTTCGGCGGCCGCCGCTGCCGCGGCACGCTTGCTTTACTAGCTCGCCTTATGCGTTGTTTTCTATAACCTAACCCTAGTGGTTTGCAATAAAAAATCTCATCAGATCCAAACCAATCTACAGAGAAAAAAATATCTCACTAGATCCATTATGGATCTGCTGAAATTGAACTAAGTAGTCGGGAATAAACAAACATGACTCAGTTCAGATGGTAGATAGCTCTGCTTTCAGCTCTGTAGGTTGGGGGTTTGATTTCTTCTTAGGACAAACACTTGTGTGATGAACATAGGTGTTTGTTCTGTATCTGGGTGTTATTGCTTGTAAAGAAAGTATCAAGTATATAATTCAATACAATATCCTATTAGTCGTCTAGTTTGGTTCAGTTCAAGCTGTGCTTAGTTTGGGGTTAAATGGTGCTGTGAGCATTGTCCACCAATATTTATTTATTTAAAAACACTTAGAATGATAAACAATTATCCATTGACCTTTTGCACAGATTTATTTCAATGACGTAAATGTTATGACGTCGATGTGTCGATGGCCGTTTCGTGCCCAAGAGTGCTATGCTTAGAGTCTGGTATCAGATGCCCTTCAACTGACCGGTTTCCTGTCTAAAATGGCCGACCTTATGTAGTACGGATTAGTTTACGTGTGTATTTTATTTTATAACTAGCTGCTGTCAGTTAGCCGGCGGCTTTGCCCGCGTAGTACCTACAGGAAGTACGAGTAGTCTATAATATTAATCCAGGACCACATCTATATTCCAGTTCCATCCACATGGGTTCAGCGATTAATACGTAATTGAGTAGGTACCTACCTACTTCTGTGGGTTGGGTATCCGTTTATCCACATGTTTGTTAACAAACATCCACACATACTTTCACATTTAGGTAAGTACCTATTGATAATAATTAGTATGATACTTAGGTACTTTGGTATTCGTCAACTTTTTATACTCATTAAACTCGCATTCTCCTCTGATTGTATCATATTGAGTTTCAATAAAAGCCCTATAAAAAAATGAATCAATATCTTACCTACCTAATTCGTATTTTACAATAGGAAACAGATTTTATCCTCTAAGTTTAGCCTCAGGTACCTTACCGTCCATCCGCCTTCAGCGATGTTTTGCTCGCAGTACACCTTCAAGAACCAGTAGGTGGTTCCTCTGATCTGCAGGTAATATACGCCGGATTCACGCATGCCAGCGTTTAGAAGGTCGACGCACGAGAACCCCTGAAAATATAATGTAGATGTTGTAAAAATCAGAATACATTGTTCGTTGTTCCACTTTGACCTTGGATAAAAGCTACATCCACTTCTATGCTACGAGGCCCTGTCTTAGCTCGGAAGTGGATGATGTTAAGCTAATCGCACAGCAGCCATTTGGTTTCTTCAATGGCATACCCTAAACACAGGGTAAGTAGGTACCTAACTTATTCGCTTTTGCTTAAATATTAAATGATATTATTAATATTACTCAGATGTACTTTGCTTCGCTTATGCAACAATAATTTATGTAGACGCATTCGCATATATTTACCCAAGTAGGTATACCTACCTACTTATTAATGTTATTTTATTATTGGTTGGAAAACGCTGCTGGGATCCTGATGTTTTCCGAATAAGTTTTCTACATTAGTATATGTAGGCAGGTCCCTACTTATTTGACAGGTAAAAGAAATGTTAATTATTGTCAAAACTAAAAGTTTTGACAAAACTAAACGCGCTAGCAAAAGATAGCGCGGAGTCTTACGCCAATAATAAAGGTAGGTAGGTAGGTATTAAGCAGATACTCTTACTCTACTGCGACAGACCATTCATATTACGAATACCATAGTGAGCCTTGGAAAATGGTTTGTTTGGTGTCCGAATGATGGCAGCTATTGTTCGCAGAAAGATGATAATTACTCATAAACCATGTCACAAATTGCACAAGCCGAGTTTGTGAAGTCTTTCTAATCTGGCGGCCGTTCTGATCGTGGACTTCGGTTTGTCAATATTGTCATAGAAAGTTCGTTCCAAGCATTCTAATGGGCTATAGACTTCGTAACTTCATCTACCATACTCATGGATTCAAGATATCTAAATCGATGGCCATACATTGAATATAGGTACCTACCTACTTAATACCTACGACAACCCCGAGGTAGTCAATGGTAGGTAATATCCGCTAGTGATACCTACCTAAGTACTAGTACTACTAAGTACTAAATAGCTAGTATTTATATCGATGGGCTAGGTACATGAGTACTTACCTAGTGCCTACATTGCACACGTTACTCGTAGGATGTACGAGTAGGTATGTAGGTAGGTATTGGAAGTTGTAGGTGCCTATGTTAGTAGTAATAGGTAGGTATACCTAGCTCCGTATAGCATTTCAATTGATTGATAGGTACCTACCTGGGCCCGAGGGGAAAGGAAAGTCGCTGTGGATATCTATCATTATCATAAATTGCATTGTTTTGTTACGAACCGACTACAGTTTCCTGATTACATACTTTCCGACAACTGCATTTAGCTATTACGAAAAAATCCCAAAAGCTAGGTAGGTATGTAAGTATGGGTTTTCTACTACTACGCACTTTGATTAAAACAATTTGTTTTCATCAAAGACTACGCACAACTTTGTTGGTAGGTAGGTACCGAACCTACTAGGTACCTAGGTAGAAAGTAAAGTACAATAATGCTATGCACATAATAATAGGTCTATTCACAGAACACGTGTTCTTCGGGTCTATTATTCAACTCTAAGAAAGAAGTTAAGCTGTTATCTATTAGAATAGAACGTTTTTTATACGCTTTATATTAGCTTCACTTGTATGTATGTTTGTATGTAACCGACTCCTTAGGACGCGATTTTGACCCACTTTAAACGGCCAGATTTCATTCAAATTTTGCACACCTGTCAAAGACCGACGACAATGCAATAATTCGAAATAAATTAAAAAAAAAATATCCGGTCATCGTAAAACTAAAAAGTAGAAAATAAATAATAGTAAAAAAAAACTAAAAAACACGCTTTATATAGAAAACCATACTAAAAAATAGAAAATAAATTTTAATAAATGTAAGTAAGAAAAAAATGTTTTATTATAAAAAAAAGCGTGGGGTGCGTTTTAAGATATTATCGAATTGATAATCCTTCCACCATGCACTCCACGCTTTTTTTTTTTAAATTTTTTTCTTACATTTATTAAAATTTATTTTCTATGTTTTAGTTTGGTTTTCTATATAAAGAATGTTTTTTAGTTTTTTTTAACTATTATTTATTTTTGATACCTTGGTATCTACGCATGAGATTGGGTGAACAAGTTAACACGTGTTGCATCACCGCTCGACATAACCGCCCGCCGCGCCTGTACTCTTAAGTTAAGACAATAAACACAGCGTAATCATTGGTAGGTAATTGTCACTCGGTGGGAACGGCTGGTTTTTGCACGCGCCCACAAAGCGCGGAAAGCACAGCCTTTGTAAGCTGAACTATATTTACGTAACAGACGACGCAACTTTCCTTGTGCGGAAACCTCGCGACACTCTTTTATCATCCGACACTGCGAAGGACGACATGGCTGATAAGGACCCTGTGAAATCAGAACGGCGACAGCCGACAACGGGGACGGCGTCTTACGAAAGCGAAATCTAACGATTATTCTGTTTCAGATAAACTGGCATGTTGCAAAAATATTGCTCCACATTCACTGAAAGACGCCTGCAGTGTCGTTTTACAAATGGACGAATATAAATACTATGCTCGCATGCTGCTGGCTTATCCAAGTAAGTAGGTTTGCTCTAACTCTAGCATTTTTAAATCAAGATACAAATTGTCCAAACATAACGAACCCGGCCGTTTCTTTCCGACAGGGCAAGCTTAATCAATAAAGTAGGGAGGTAGGTATACGTAAAGGTACTTGAAATGCAGTCAGAGAACGCACTGTCTGCAGTTTGAGTTACAAATATTGCTTGAATGGTAGGTATCTCCGAAGAGCTGCAATTGTTGTAGGTACTTTACTTACTAAATTCACATGTTTAGTATGTACCTAGTATGTATGTCAAATGAGTTACTAGTATCTTTTTTGAATCCGTTTGTTAGCATCCTAGGTACTCGATGCAGTTCTGTCGTTGTGAGCCTAAGTAGGTAAGTACTATTGTTATAAGACACTCGCTCTAAGCTATTACTGTTGGTGCTTATGCTCAATTCAATGATGATAACAGTGCAAATAAATATGTATTCTCTTATGTAACATGGACTCACTTTCACGTCTTTATAGTTGGCGACGATTTCAGATGCGAAAGTGTTATTGCCGATGATTGGTTTGTTCTTGACGCTGGGGAAGATGATGCCGCCCTTTCTGATGGCAGGTCGCGGGCTGGCGGCTGCCGTGCCAGTCGGTGTCACCGTCACTGTAGCCCCGCCGCTTGGGCTGCCGCTGCTCGGGCTGCCGACCACCAGACCATTAGACATCACACCAAGTGCGCACTACTGCACACTTGTACAGCCATATTTTAACGATTCCTTCGCAGTTACGCTAAGCCACAACAATCGCCATTATTGTAAATGTAGGTACTATCGCTATAGCTCAATTAGATATAGAAAGATGTCACCTGTTGATGAATGAGGAAGCGGGCGTGGTGTGTGCTGCTGCGGTGCTCGTGCTGGGGTCCGTCGAGGGCTCGTCCACGCGGTATCGGCTAGGGGCGTACTCCGCTAGCTTGTCGAATGTTGGGTCAAGCAGTAGCTCGGCGGGCACCGGGCGTTGCGCAAGAGTTGCCACGTCATCCTCCTGTTTTTTTAATCTCTTCTCCACCATATCCAAGTTTTCTATAATCAGATTTGTTTTTAATCTCAGGTCACTATGGATCTGTCCAATGGCTCGCTCCTGCCTCTGCGTCTGCGTTAGTAGCTCATCCGACTTTGGCACTAGATCATCGACCGAGCTTTTCGTACCAACGACTACGTCCCAGACCTCATCCATCTTCTCAGAAACGCTCATCATCGGGATTATCTTGTTGACGAGCGTGTCGATTCTGCTATTCTTGGGTATTGGCGCTTGCGTGCTCGTCGCTGTGCGATTCTTGAAGAGGCTGTTGACGTTTATAGTCGCGGCTTCGGGTTCCACGATAGCTGCGTGCACGTCCGCCATCATGTATAAAACCTTGCCTAAGTTCTCCGATACAAGATTGATGTGGAACTGTAATTTACGATCCACGGTCGACATCGACGTTCTCAGTTGATCTACTTCCTTCGTTATTTCATTTACTACTTCCGAGTTAAGTCCTTTAGCAATTTCTATAACATTTAGGTTGATAGGTTTCTTTTCACTCGCCTCCGCATTTATATCGTCAACGGGCAAAAAGTTGTTATCAATTTGTGTTTTCAAACCAACTAGTGTTGAGTCTATATTTGAGACCTTTTGATCAAGCGATTCCAATTTCCTGTCTAGTAGCTGAGCATTATTGACTTCTATCTGTCTCTTTGTTGTGTTTTCCTCGGCTGCTTGTCCGATTTGGCTGAATAACTTTAAGTCTAAGTTTCCAAGCTTCGAAATTATAGCATCAGTTTTGTGAATGTTGTCGTTCACCCTTGAGTCGAGCGCTTCAACTCGTCTCATAAGGTGTTCCACAGCTTTATCGAGATTTTCTATTCTCTGAAGCTTTGTTTCTAATGTGCTTACAATCACTTCAAATACATTAAATATGTACTGCTCCCTGAAACAAGAGAAAAATACTTTTAATTACTCACTTACTCACTGCTTCGTGTAGGTACCTACCTAGGTAACTTGAATTTGAGATCACTATTGCCCAAATACTGGCTACTTAAAGGCTACTTAAATTTGAAAGCTACTTAATAAGGAGGTAAAATTTTCGTCATTTTCCAACAATTTTAACGGAGTTTAAAACATTTGCGTTGGTCTAAAACGCATAAGTGGAGTTTCAGTATTCGGTCATAACATAGGTAACTCTAATTGTTACCTTTGAGAGGAGTTTGTCAGAAACCTGATTTAAAGAAAACAAGGTTAAGACTTTCTAAATAGGTGCGCCCATATTGGTGCAGGCTCTACCTTCTGTGCTGTCCTGCAGGCTAAGTGGTGTTTATTCCCCCAGGACAAATATTGGGATGATGTTTTCTGAGTTGGATGTTTATAATACCTATGTAGGTAACTAAGTACATTTTAATCTAAAAAGAAAGCAACGAGACATTGCCACGGAGTTGAGAACATGACTAGCGGGACATTTTTTATGCAAATTTGGAGATATTCATTATAATATAGGTTAAGCATAGAAGATACATATTAGAAGATACTATTGTTTTTAAATAATATATAATTTATAAACTAATAGATAATAGAGACATAATAATGTCGGGCGGACGGACTAAGGATGTTTATATTAGAAGCATCCTAAGTCCGTCCGAGCGATCGCCGAAGCGAAGTGACGAATAGAAAGCGAGCGGCGGCGACCAAGTACCTACCAACCGAGAGGACCGAACGAAAGATATTATTCATTCATAGACAATAGTGATATTTCAACGTAAAAAGTACACGTGTAAATAGCCATCAAAACAGCCTGCCTTGCAAACAAACTATAGGATACTAGAATAACGCAACGCATCCTCCTCCATATGTCTATGATATTGCATACTCTTTGATGTCTATGAAAAGGCCGAACCAAACAAAAGTAAACAAATAAAATCAATATGTAATTTGCGAAAAAATGTTCGCTTTCCCACCCAATAGTTAGGTACATATATACGCTATAGGGTCCTTGCCTTGGGTTAGAGATTCGTTTGAAAGCTTTTCTACTATATGAACGTTTAACTGCGTACTTACTTAATTATTATACGCGAACGTGTAACTTGCCTACTAAAAAGTATAAGTAAAAATTTTGTGATAATGAGGGTCGAGTGCAAAGTTCGAGTAGTGAATAGAAATCCTGGCGGAAAAAGCGGTACCTTCTACGTGAAATCAACTTTAGCATTGGGAAAAGAGACGCACACTGATAATGATTATTTCATGCTGCATTTCTCGAATATTGTCCGGGGTTCATTAAAAAGTTCGAAATATACCAAATATCCTCTAAAACGCAACCCGACAAAAGTGTTCACCAGATGTATAAATGAAGGCAAAATTACAATATCTTTTGAGGATCCACAGCATGACTTGTTTATCCAGGGTAAGGCACCACAGTTGACTAGTTTTGTGGAAGTATTGAACACTTGCTTGGCCGGCGAAGTTGGAGCTTTGCAGAAATCTTCTACAACTCTTGAAGCTAAAGAACGATACAATAAGCATATGCTAGAAGGAAAGGTTACTTTGCTTGAAAATAAAGAAACCTTGGTTAAAGAGACAACAGCCTTGCTTGATGAAAAGGAAGCCCTTTGCAGTAAACAGGATATCAGTTCAGCGGAATGATTTAAAAAAAAAAAACTTTTATGTACACTTAATAATATGTAGGTTTATATAAGTAAGTATAGTATTATAAATAATTTAAGGGATTATGAATTCTCTCGGTATCTTAAAATTTCTCAGTTTTACAGAATTTGATTTCTTGGACCTTGGCTACAGAGAATTATCACTTGGCACTTAATATATATTGTTTGAACAATGCTTTCAAAACATAACAAAACAAAACAAAGTGCGGTTAGTGCAGCTTATTTACATAAAAGTAAATGTTGATTTTTTATTAAAATTAACCAAAATGAAGTCTCAAATAATAGAATATTTACAGAAATGTACCAAATCATCATCAACATACCTGCCTTTAAGAAGGTCACTGCTGAACATAGTCCTCCTCAACTATGTACAAAATAATATACAATAATACAAATATATGTGAAACAATTGAGCTATATAAGGACTATTTAAAACAATCTGTGTAAAGTTGTTGAACTTTATACTAGAAGGCAGCCTTCTCTGGTGGCATTGTCACATTGAATAGCAGTTCTAATACACTGGGCCAGAATATTAATTTTTATCTACCAACTAGCTGTACCCGGCATGCGTTGCAATGCCACAAATTTTCTCACCGTTTAAACCTTCCCTGGACTACAAAAAACATTTCAACACCAAAATCAGCTAAATCAGTCCAGCCATTCTCGAGTTTTAGCGAGACTGACGAACATCAATTGATTTTTATTATATAGATTACATTTTTTACAAGGCTTACATGCATAATGTTGAATAAAAATCTAAAGTTTTACAGAAACAAGATCTGTTAATTTTCAGGGTTTGCCCAGATACATCTTGGTAATAAACTCTAACTCTCGCTCTCTAACTCTCTTGGTAAATAACTTACTGTAGTAACTCATCTCCAAGTTTAAACAGATAGTACTCTAGTAACTCATCTCAGAGTTTATATAGTAAAACAATCTACAAGAATAGTTATTATAACTCTTGTTGAAGGTCTGGGTTATGGTATTAAATACATAGGTACCAAAATAAATACCAAAATATACATAAAGAAAAATGTATTCCAAAAATATGAATGTAACTAGTCCTTAAGGTAGAATTTTGTATAACAATTAATATCTAGTGAATTAAGTATTATCTAGTCAAGAGCATAGTTTAGTCATAAGTTACATTCCAAAGGTATTGTTTAATCTGCTATATAAATCTAAGATTCTGACATAAATATAAATTTAATGAGTTTGTCTTTTTAATTAATTAAAATAAATGTTATTAATTGAAAAAAATACAACAATAAGTTTAAAACCCTGTACCATACTGTTTTACCATTATGCACTTAGGCACATTATGCCATTTACTTTCATCTCTCTCAATATATAAATTTGTAGATCTAACTAAGCATATAAGCCCATAGCCATAAGATAATTATAACTTATAATTTACATAAATCTTTGTGTACAAGTTTAAAATGCATTTTTTTATTTTTCAGTACCTACCTAATCTAACCTAAACTATAACTATATTACCAAAACTAATGAATTACAATAAGCTTCCTGAATTCGATTAAAATATAAATTAAATATCTTTTTGCCTTCCATTCCTGAAGATAAATTAAAAATCTCATGTTAAAGTTGAACAGGACTGTTTTTTTGCTGTGTCTGTTTATTAAGTAACTATGTACATATAAACATTGCTGACTGTTCTGTCTGTCTTTCATTCTGTGTATGATAGGCTTAAAAAGTACTGGAGCAAAATGATTTTCACTCCTTAGAGGTAAGCTACTTTGAAAGAGGCAAAAGGAAAGGTCTAGTTTTTATGGGAACGTTAATAAAAGCACGAACGAAGTCGCGAGTGGATCAGCTAGTTCGCCGTAATTATAATTTTCTCAAGCAAGCTGTGAGAGTTTATTAGGTAGATACGACCTACGATCTGTATCAGTCACGCATGTTAAACCTAAGTCAGAATAATCAATCATAATATTGACCAACTGGCTGGTAAGTAAATAATCATGTCGTGTAAATAATTTGTCAGTTACGTGCGGCGGCATTTTTAACATTATCTATCTGAGGAGTGATTACGAGTTTCAAACGAGGTGTTCGCTTGAAATCTGATGTGCTCACCTCGATTGAGAAACTGCCAAAAAACTTGTAATCCGTCTGTGGTTCGCCAACTCTGATGGGTGCGATAGTTAGGTAATTATACCTAGGTAGGTAGGTGAGTATAAGTAAGTACTTACCTAAAGTACAGGTTGATAAGATTATCGTTAGAAGGCAACTATTCCTATTGGGGTTTGGGTGACAAAAGAAACACATAATTAACGATTTGATATAACTGAATTTAATTAATCGTTATTATTTGTAGGAGAGGTGTGTGTGCTCTATGCCAGAGCTTTAACCGGACTACACAAAAGAAATAGGAACTATGCCTATTTAACCAGATCCTCTTGAGAACAATAAAGTACTGTTTCACTAAATACTTATACGTATAAAAGAGCAAGACACGCTAACTATATGTTAGAGTGAGATAGATTTATTTTGTTATATTCCAACACGCCCCCTCAAAATTAATCCTCTTTCTCAAAACAAGTATTCAAAACTATTTACAAAAATAATATCACACACCTTCCTTTATTTACCTGGGAGTACAAATTATCTTGGTCCACCATTTGATGCGCAGGATTAGGGAAACCCAGAAAACCTAATCAGACCAATTCATCAATAATAAATTGAATTTAAAGTTATGGTATCTTATTTACTTATTTACAACACCCCAAGTTTTTCTCTCATTTCAGAAAAACGGACTGTCGGTAATGACTTTGTTAAGATGTCAGCCAACTGATTACCTGAGGAAACATAAATCATTTTAATAACATTTTTCTCCACCTGTTCTCTAGAAAAGTGATACTTTATGTCAATATGTTTTGATCTTTTGTGACTTGTAGGATTATTTGCAATGCTTATACACCCATTATTATCCTCATAGATAGGAATTGCATTGGGTATTTCACTGTCAATGCTGGTCACTAATGATTTTAACCAAAGAGCCTCTCTTACCGCTTCAAATAAAGCCATGTACTCAGCTTCAGTGGACGAAGCCGCCACTGTAAGTTGCCTCTTTGTATTCCAGCATATTGTACATTGTTCAAATAATTTAAACAAATAACCCGTAGTACTTCTTCTGCCTACTTCATCACTTGCCCAATCAGAGTCAACAAAGCCACTTAATATGTTATGATTATAGTTATTACTGCGAACGTAAGTTAATTGTAGATCAATTGATCCTTTCAAGTAACGTAATACCCTTTTTAAGTACGACCACAGTGAATGATTGTTTTTGTTAGCAAATCTACTCAAGATGTTTACACTAAAGCTCAAGTCAGGGCGAGTGCATACCATTATATACATCAAGCACCCAATTAGATTTTTACAAGGAGCCATTGTTACTTCACTTGAGTTTAACGCTTTGTAATCTACTTTGGTTTCCAAGGGTGTACTGACAGTTTTACAGTCACTCATATTGAACTTTTCTAAAACTGTTTTTATATACATTTTCTGGTCTAAGGTAACCTTGTTGTTACACCGCTCTACTTTTATTCCCAGAAAACATCTGATATCTTTTAAGTCAACCATTTTAAACTTATTCATTAAGTAGTTTTTAAAACTCTTCATGGCATTTATATCAGCAGTTGAAATTACTAGATCATCAACATAAAGTACAACATAAATGTTTTTTAAGATATCACCCGCATCTAGAATGTAAATGCATCGATCAGCTGATGAGTATCGAAAACCCTTTTCAATTAAAGCTTGTTCGAACATTTGGAACCAACAGCGTGCAGACTGTTTTAATCCATATAACGCTTTGTTTAATTTGCAAACTTGGTTATCTGCAATTTGGATTCCTTCAGGAATTTTCATATAAATTTCTTCTTTTAGTTTCCCATTCAGAAATGCAGTTTTTACGTCCATATGGTGGACAAGTAAATTAAACTGATTTGCAAAAGCTAGTATAAATCTGAAACTTGAGATTCTTGCAACTGGTGCAAACGTTTCGTTATAATCAATCAGATATTCCTGACTAAAACCACGAGCTACTAAACGAGCTTTATATTTTAGGGGTTTTCCAAACTCATCATTTTTAATAGTAAATACCCATTTACAATCAATAATATTTCTGTTTTCGGGTTTTTCTACAAGCGTCCAGGTTTCATTTTCAGTGAGTGATTTTATTTCCTCACTTATAGCATTTTCCCACTAAAGCTTATCATCCCTGGATTTGATTTCATTATATGATGTAGGTATTTTGCATATTAAAGATTTTGCGTATAACAAATAGTTTACAGAAATATCATCTTCATTTTCGTCATAAGATACAGTGGGCAGATTTTAATCCTATCACTCCTTCTCTGATCATTAGAAGCCAGTTCATTTCGAGATGAAGTTAATGTATTTTGAAATGAAGAGTCATACACATCTGTTTCACATACAGATTTATTAGGTGGTGGAGCTAATGACACAGGTATTTTATCAGTTTGCTCACTCATTTTCTTTACCATGAGCTTATCAGAGTAACAAGGGCTATTGCTATTTTCAGCCAATATTCCCCCAGGCTTCAATGGCCTGCTTGGCAAAAATTAATTTCATCAACTATAACAACTCTTGACTTTCACAAACTTTTCATCTACCACATTCCACACCATATAATCATTCGGTTCATAACCAACCAATATGCCCTTTAACGATTTTTCATCGAACTTTGTTTTTCTTGTTTTATTAACAAAATAAACAGTTGAGCCAAAAACCTTTAAATATTTTAGTTGTGGTTTTTTACTGTGCCACAATTCAAATGGTGTGTTAGCCTTTTTTAGTGCTCTCGTGGGGCTGATATTTATCAGATATGTAGCCGTTAACACAGCTTCCCCCCAGAACGTTTTACTTAGTTTGGCACCAGATACCATTGCACGACTTCGTTCTGTTACAGTTCTTATCATTCTTTCAGCAATCCCATTCAAAGCTGGGGTATGCGGCACTGTTAAGTGGTAGCTTATACCTTTTACAACACAATACTCTTTCATTTCTTTTGACAAATATTCACCACCGTTATCACAATACAAATTGACAATTCTCGAACCGAAATGAGCTTCACACTTTGCAACATAATCTCGAAACGTAGCAAAAACGTCTGATTTATGGGCTATTAAGTATGTCGCACAGTAGTGAGTGTATTCATCGACAAAAATCACAAAGTAGTTTTTGCCGTCAAGTGTTGAAGGAGTGATGGGACCACACACGTCTGTATGCACATTAAATAGAGGTCGTTTAATATTTTTTTTTTGACTTTGATTTATTAAATGGCAAACATGCTTGTTTTCCATTTATGCAAGCTTCACATAGATTATCATTTGGTGTAACATGATTTAATTGCTCATTGTCACAAAACATTTCATTACTTTTAATTTGCAAAAACTTAGATTTGCCAATGTGACCAAGTCTTTGATGCCATAATTCATACTTATTGTTTACGACCCTATTTGATGAGCTTTCAGCATTTAGAGCACATTTGTCAAGCACAAAATTTATACCAATTAAATTATTTAAAAACTCACCCTTTGTTACCAGTTTACCCTTGTTGTATATTTGCACACCGCCGTTACTGCCAAAAACAACGGTTATTCCAGCTTCTTGCATCTTCTTAACTGAGAGCAAGTTGTAAGGGATTTCAGAACAGAAAAGGACATCCTGTAGCGTCCCCTTTACACCCAAGTTGCTGGTTACTAGAAGATTGCCTTTCTTCGTTGCTCTTATGTACGTTCCATTTTTCGCAACTGATATATTTATTGGATTTTTCAGTTCCGTGAAGTTTTGTGCCAGATCTTCTCTGTTAATTAAATGATCTGAGGCACCCGAGTCCAAAATAAACGTAATGCCGTTTTGATCACGTACACATTCATTTTCATAATCTCCAACCATAAAAGCAAATCCCGAGATATTAGGATCTTTAGTATCCGTAATATTTACAGTCTGAACTGTTCTGTTCTTTTCAGAACGTTGTTTGTCTTTCTTGTTAAAGTTACAGTTCTTTTGTATGTGACCGTTCTTACTGCAACAATGACATTTAATATTTTTTAGTTTATTGAATTTTGCTTTGAACGAAATTTTATTTGACTGTCCACGATTCGGGTTCCATTTTGTGTTGGAATTTCCAGAATAAGATTTTGATGTTTGAGTATGAAATTTAGTGGACTCCGCCTGAAGAACTCTTATACTTTGGTCGTGTCTTTCATTGATCAACTTTATTTCGTGATCGAGAAGTCTAGTTTTGACAAAGGTTAGAGTCAGATTCTCCTCAGCCAATGTTTCAATTGCTGTAACGACACCATCATAGCTGTTAGGCAAAGTCATAAATAGATGCGTTACTTTATCTACTTCTTCCAGTTTTGCACCTGCAGCCATTAATTCAATTAACAAATCATCAAACTCTTGAAAATGTTTCTTCAAAGGGTTTTCTCCTTTCAACTTAAAATTCAATAATCTTTTCCTCATGGCTAATTGAGTCGCTATGCTTTTTCTTTCATAGATTGAATCCAGCTTCAAGAAAATTTGTCTCGCAGTATTTTCTTCGCTAGTAAGTCCCAGCAAAGAATCCGACAGATACTCTATTATCGTATTCTTAGCGATTCTCTGCTTTTTGTGCCACTCATTGTCCGGTTCCTTGGGAGCTTCTTCATCAATAGTTTTAAGCACTTCGAGTTCATTTAATAAATTACGTATTCTAAGTTTCCACACACTATATTTGTCCCCGTCAAACGGTTTAATATTTCTTTTTAATTTGAAATTATCCATTTTATCAAATCACTAAAAAGTCACTTAGAATACTAAAATATTTTAACTCACTGCCTCCGACCACAGGCCACAAGTCCCTTAACACTATGCACTTCAAGTGTCCTTTTTATTTAAATAAAAACTTTACTGAATCTTTTTAATTAGTCTAAATTCTGGGCCCATAACCTATTGGGGTTTGGGTGACAAAAGAAACACATAATTAACGATTTGATATAACTGAATTTAATTAATCGTTATTATTTGTAGGAGAGGTGTGTGTGCTCTATGCCAGAGCTTTAACCGGACTACACAAAAGAAATAGGAACTATGCCTATTTAACCAGATCCTCTTGAGAACAATAAAGTACTGTTTCACTAAATACTTATACGTATAAAAGAGCAAGACACGCTAACTATATGTTAGAGTGAGATAGATTTATTTTGTTATATTCCAACAATTCCTCTATGAAAACATATTTTCTCTGACTAGATAAAAGTAGTCAGAGAAAAGTAAAAGATATGGGTCGCAACTTCGCAGCCACGGCTAGTTATTGCTGATGGGCATGACCGGCCTTACCATACCAGCTCTATAATAGTTATTTGCGAGGTTTGTAATGTAAGGCGGTGATTTATACTCCGTCAGAAGCATCCACATTGCAATTGCATTGTGGGCGTCTCCTCTGCAGTTATGGCGTAGCGTGAACTGTTTGTTCACAAACCTGTGTTTCCTTGTTTCATAATAACAATAATTTGGTAGCGAAACACTTCACAGTCATCCATCAGTCAATACTTCACTGAATATAAGGTTGACGAACTTAATGAGATTGATTATTAGGTAGGAAGGTACACACACATACTTTATGTAGATACCTACATACTTATAGGCACACTAATAGGGCACATAGATATTTACTTTCCTTACTGTAGGTTCTTTATTTTAGGAGAGTACTATTAGATCTATCTACGACCTCCCCTAGTATGTATGTAACCTACTCATTCAGGGTAGGTTCCCAGAGAGCTTACTAAGAGGAACTGTCATACCTTACCTTTTATACTCACATCTAAAAGTATACATTTATACTTACAGTATTCTACTAAGTATTGTACGCCCGAAATGGGTAAAACTCCATGTAACACTCCATGTGACAATAAAAATATTCTTATTCATAAGATAAGATACGAAACTGTCTAACTACATTATCTAGTAGTAGGTAGCTAGTAGTAGACATATCCTTAATCGAGGTGTGACACCACGTTCCATCGAGGTAACTCTATTGAAGTTCTATCGAAATCAGCTTTGCTTGAGGTTTTTGTATGAACATTTGAAAATCGCTCCAGAGACCTCAATCTAGATACTTACTACGATACGTTATGTGTCACATAGATTGCAGAACTGCCAAAAACTCATAATCGGCCCTCAAAAGTAAAAGCCAAAGTTGGATGATATTAATCTCTGAGCAAGTTATCTACTGCAAGTTAAATGTTGGCAGGTTGGTAGTACTTATCTACCCGATCTGAATTCTGTTACAAATGTACATTTATGGACCAGTCATTACTGCAATACCCACATCTGCGAAAAACATAGGTACTATTAACAATAAGTAGTCGGGTACAACTGCATTGCATTATCAGTCCGCGGCCCCCCTTACTCTTGGTAAGCCTTCTCTACGTAGCGGGTCAAACAATATTATGTACCCACCTACCAATTACCTACATACGTAGGTACCTTTAACACTTATGTACGAGTACGTACCTACTTGTTTATCGCCCCACTTTATTCTTGATTGACATATCGACCAGCAACAAACCGTAACCGTACAGTCGAGATCAAAAGAGCTGAATTGAAATAGGTAAGCTAATTTTAACCGGTCTTCTGCAGTATTGGCTTGCTGTCGTTAAATCTGGGGCGCCACCCATCGTGCCGGTGCAGTTTCAACGGAGCTTTGGTCGTAGGTGGTCTATAGGTACACTACACAACATAAAATTAGGTGTGGACACGTCCTCA
This sequence comes from Lampropteryx suffumata, assembly GCA_948098915.1. Classification (NCBI taxonomy): domain Eukaryota; kingdom Metazoa; phylum Arthropoda; class Insecta; order Lepidoptera; family Geometridae; genus Lampropteryx; species Lampropteryx suffumata. The sequence continues at coordinate 21,468,055 of OX402544.1, read as the reverse complement.
GCTTGGATGGCAGAACAGAAGGCAAGCGGAGACACGGTGGTCAGCATCTGTGCTAAGGTTGTGTTTAAAAGACACCTCAATATCGATATCAATTATTCGTTTTGGGAGAAGCTTGCTTCTCAAAGGTCTTCTTGGAACTCTATCACCTTCTATGATTAATAATTTCGAGAAAAAATAGTCGAGGCACTTGACGTCAAACGCCAAACTCGAAAAATAAGACCCAAGCCCTCCTACACATAGGTAGGTATATAGTATAAAATACACATACCATGGCTAGCCTGTTAGCTCAGTTGGTAGTAGCTCTGCTTTCTGCGCTGTAGGTTGAAGGTTCGATACTCTCCCAGGACAACATTTGTGTGATGTTTATTCTGTGGCCGGGTGTTACAAAGTATCTTATTGGTGGCAATTCGGTTGGTTATTTCTAAAATTAGAAATTGTCTAAAATATAATTTTGTAATAGCATTTGTAAAACCTATTCGGTTGGTACCATCCAATCAAATAAGGAACGCTTCATTAAATTAGATAAAATTAAATTGATAAGTTGGTAACAGCAGAATACCAAAGTTTCATTTGACAGTCTAAACCTAATTTTAGCCAAAATTAGTTAGGTTAGTGCCAACAGAATTGAGGCCATTGTATGTATTTAAAAATATGTATATAAGTATTCTATCAATGCAAGCTTTGCTTAGTTTGAGGCTAGATGGTGTTGTGTGCATTGTCCAGTATATTTATTTGTTTTCTTGCCTATATTCTTCTCGAGTGACTACCAATACCAACTGAACCGACAGGCGAGTCAATAGTTTAAATACTTAAAATATTCCAAATTTTAGTGAGGGTCTTCGTTATCGAGATCGATGAGGACTATAAATGTATATAGTAGATAAGTAAACTAAAACTAAGTACTAAGTACTTAGAATTAAGGTTACGTATACGTTCATAATACTTACCTACTCATAATGCAAGCGATAAGTGGTTGCACAAACACATGACTTGACAAGGTGATATTGAACGATCACTGCACCATTAGCTAACCTGCCTTTATTACGTCGCATTATGATTTAAAAGTGCGTCATATTGTACTAGGCACAATGTTCTAGATGTCGTGAGTGTTTACTCTACACCAGATGCAGACTTCAGACAATGGTGGTAATTCGGTTAGTTCATTTCTAAAATTAGAAATTGTCTAAAATATATTTAGTTAGTCATACCATTTGTAAAACCTATTCGGTTGGTACCATCTAACTAAATTAGAAACGCTTAATTAAGTTACATTAAATTAAATTAGGATAAGTTGGTAGCAGCAGAATACCAAAGGTTAATTTGACAGTTGGTAAATGTGGTATTAATATTTAATGTGGTAGGTATACCTTTTTGTTTTTATTTCATAACTTTGTAGGGATCACTTATATGTATTACCGTGCAAAATTTAATGAAGATTAAGTTAATAGTCTGCGAGCTAGAGCAAGATTAAGGGCGGATAGACAGACAGACGGACTTGGCGAAACTATAAGGATTCATTGGGGATTTCGGAACCCTAAAAACAACCCCACTTTACATGTAAAGAAGGAAACAACCCCTAAAAATCATACCTTCTAAATATTTGTGTGACGAACATAGATGTTTGTTCTGTGTCTGGGTGTTATAAAGTATCTTATGTATGTATTTAAAAATATAAGTATTATATCAGCCATTTAGTCACCATATTACAAGCTGTGCTTAGTTTGGGGCTAGATGGGGTGTGCATTGTCCACAAATATTTATTTATTATTTCTTCTAGCCGATTAAACTAACCACTAAGTATGTAGGGGCCACTGATTAGGTATTGGTACAAATGTTTATCACGATAAGTTTATAATAGTCTTCGAGCAGGAAATTTAGTTAGGGGCGGACAGCCAGACAGACAGACGAACTTGGCGTTTCTAACGGGAGGAAGGTTTCCTTGTGAACTTCGAAGCCCTAAAAAGTAACCAATATACGTCCCTCTAAAATACAATCTATAAACAAAGAAACAAATAAATACACTTACAAATTTATAAGAATATATTATAATGTAGGTAAGAACTTTTTTATTCGCGATAGGCGTTTAGCCACAAGATCTCGCTTGATGTTTCCGTGTTTTTGTAATTAAACTCTTCCTAAACGGCTGGATCGATTTTAACTTTTTTGTGTTTTTAAGTAGATTCTAGAATGGTTTAGATAGATTTACAATTATTTTATTTTTTCTTTATAAAACGCGCGGACGAAGTCGTAAACGGGACAGCGAGTAATATATAAATTTACAAGCTAGGGGCCCGAAATGAGAATGGGTCCAAGATGGGTGTGAAAGGTTTCCATTTAAATTTCGACTTACGTCAAAGTGTAACAGGTTTGTTGCATGTTATTGTACTCAAATGTTTTTTGTGTGAATAGTTCATACACAAAGGCGTTTCGTTTTATGATCTACTTTCTTTTCGACGCTTTCCTTTTGCATTAGCATCCTCCGGTGATTTGAAATGATCGAAAAGGAGATATGAGTAGGTACTTACCCAACCTAGGTTACTATTTATCCGTGACGTCAGAGATCCATCTAATTAAAATATAGAGAAGGTACCTACTTAACTCCGACAGATGAACCCGAAAAATTATTTACGGCCCAATTGGCCATAAATAAACCATACAAGAAAGGAGGACGAGATAGCTGATATAGAAGGCAAATCATGGACGCAGAAAGCGAATTAAAGAGATTACTGGAAAAAATATATAACAGTAGTTAAGTCTAACAGTAGTTAGTCCCTTTAATTAAGTCTAAATATGAAAAACAACATAAAAATCAAATCATAGTAATTTAAGGTACAATAAAAAAAGTGTATAAGGAGACAAGATCTGCTTACTAGATGATGTTGTGTAAATGTCCGGTTGTATTTATTAAAAAAGGCTTTCTATGTGTTACTCTCTATCTTATTATTATTTACCTGCTTACATAACCTATATTAAATTTTTCATTATAACGCAACAGTGGGATGAAACTGTGAAACTGTGGATGAAACTGTCTATTCGTACCATTTTGAATATCTCGACTAGAGACCGTTCGCTTCCTATATTTATATTTAGGTATTATAGGTAGGTACTTACGTATCTGTTAGCGAATGGCTCTTTCTACTTTTCCGAAGTACTTCAAATAAATCTTAGGTTAGGCCTTGTTGCCATTGAAACTGTGCCGTCACCAAACACGAAATCTAGCGAAATATTACCAACAGATGCCATTGGTCTTTACACTTCATGCGTTGACCAACAACGTCACGTTACACAATTAATTTATCTTTCGGCACTGTTGACGAAGTTGAGTTAAGTAAGTAGGTTCTTACATATTTGTATAAGGAATTTATGAGGAGTTTTTCAACAGAGTAGAGTAAATTTTCTTCAATCGTAAGTAGGTACTCGTTCTTTAATCTTAACTACCTACAGCTGGTGTTGTGCGCCCTTAATGGTAACAAGTGAAGGTTTTAAGGCCTAGCACGCACTAGTGAATCATGCGCGCGGTTTAAACCGATTCTATTCAATCTAACCGTGTCTATTCTGAAGTGTCTTTTCAACGCGGTTTTTTCCGCTAGTTCGACTTCTGCGATTTTTTCGCACTATTCTGTGGAATTAGACATAAGCGGCGCATGCACTAGAGAAAAAACGCCGTTAAATTACATACTTCAGAAGAGTTAAACCGTGCGGAATAATAAATAACATAAGTGAGAGCTAGGCCTTAGTAGAGTCGTAAGACAAGATTTCCGAACAATTTCAAACATGATACTAAAAACACGCAAAATGTTTAAATGTTTATGATACGAGTAAGTTTTATGGTCAATTTAAAATGCTTTTTTAGCATATTAATAAGAACTTACGGCACTTTCATGTACGTAGTCGGCGAAGCATATGTTATGTTAATGAAACTATGATTACATTTTGTCTATTAATTTTGCAGTAAAAACCGGTCATTAGGTTACCTACACAGAGCAGATTATAAGAAAGCAAGATATCTAGATACATACCTACATATATAAAGGCGATATGTATGTATCAATGTTCTCTGTAGACTCCGAAACTGCAGGACCGATTTCGATGAAATTTTTAGGAAATCTTCGGGTGGTCCTGTGAAGTTTGGTGGCGATCGGATTAACCGAACTTTTGTTTTTGCATCAATCAAATTTGGTATGGATATAGATTGTATCTTTGGAACGGACATAGGGTACTTTTTATGTATGTACTATGCGTGCGAAACCGCGGGCAGAAGCTAGTTTAAAATAAGCTTTGTATCGTGCGATACAAATTTTAAATTCGCTCTGAAATTGGATATCTAGGATCTTTACTACTTTTGAGCGTAGGACCGGGATAACGTACCACGCAATTAGTAGGACAATATGACTGTTAAATTATATAAATATTAACTAAGTAAAAAAATAATAATCAGTTGGTTAGTAATCATTTATGATGGCCTCGTTATCGATACATGTTGGAAGGAGGGGACTCTTTGATCAAACCATAAATTTTGTAGGACAAATATTTTTTCGAATAATTTAGATAATTATCTTGAGATTTAACCGAAAAAATCAGTTAGTAATAAATATTTGAAAATCATAAAATCGACATATTTTGTCCTTGCTTCCTCTGTTAGCTACCACGATAGAGTTTCGTACAGGAAATGGTTGGGCGTCTCATCAAAATGCAGCTACTCACGGAAAATTACCTTGATAGTAATCAAAAGCAAAAATGGACCATGGATCCTGGACTACTACTGTTAGTCATCAAAGAGACTAGCCCCCAATAATTTCTCTCCAAGCAGCACTCATCTGGGATCAGTTCCACGAAGAAATCCTCCTCGACTCTTATGCAGTTCAGCGAAAAACTAGTAAATAACTTGATGACTTGATTTAACCAATGATGGTAATAAACCCGGTCCGTTAAAGTGAGAATTATATTGAAGTAAAACCATAAATAAATAATATTACTACGTAGAGATAAAACTTACAATCCTGACTGTGTTTAAATCATTTAGATTTTGCATCTTCAATGTATTTTAAGCTTTTTATCAGATGTCATCGAACCACCGACCTCGGCTCATCTTATACTATACCTAATACCTATGCAATAAAATAGAAACACGAGGAAAACTAGCATCGTACTGGTTTGTACGGTATTTACCAATTTATGTGAGATGCTACAGTAAAATAATAAAACTAATAATTATGTGCCAATGTCGAAACAAATATTAGATACCTACATATAAGTATGTTTGTATCGGAACTGGAAAGCGGATATTAAATAACCTTTGGATTATGTGTACTGGCTTAGAACTAAATGCCTTACACACCTGGGTGCGTGTCCTTGCTAGAGCTGATTTATAATCGCTTAATATAGTAGCTATACCTACTTAATATCACATGCATACCTGTGTAGAGTATCTAGGTAATTACTGTTAATATGTATATTTATAATACAGAGAAAGTTTTATTTTTACTGAAATCAATAAGTTCAATAATCAATCAATAAGTAGCTATTGAATGACTTGAATACAGTAAAAGGCTATTTTATTTGCAACAGGTTTTCATGAAAAGCGGGATCATCAGCGCATTAATCCGTGATGGATCAAACCACGATAAATTGGCGGATAAAACCGCGGGTGGCGTAAAAAAACGTCTATGCTACGAATTTGCCAGCCACTCACTCATCATATCTTGATTCCCGCCACGGGAAATATCTTTGTACGCTTCTTAAATACCTATGTGTTGTTGGGTATGGATGTTTTTGTATGTATAATATGTATGTCATAACAATAAAAAATATATATAAATTTTCAGTCTTGCGGTTTCCATGACACAAGCTCTGCTTTCTTTGTGGCTAAATGATGCTGTGTGAATATTCGGAATTATTTATTTTATTTGTTAATTTTCTCGCGATAATACTCGCAGCAGAATAATCCGCGCGCTAGGTCTTAGCGAATCACCGGATGCGTACGACGGTAAAACGGCGAGCATTGCCGGAGGGCGCAGCTAGTGATTTTAATAGAGCCGGGTCAGTGCGCAACAGACGCATGCGCAAGTTTCGCAACCACGCGGGAGCAGATTAATAAATCGATCACAATCTGCTCGTTGCCGGCAGACCACTGTTTAAATGCTGTTGGCGACCGGCGACAGGCGAGAGGCCACCATGCATAAGGCTGTTAAACGAAAAGTTTGCATTAATTTCAGTAAAACCCAAGAGTAAATAAAATACTAAATACCTACAAACATTCTATCATAAGTAGATTAGTTCAGATTTATCAGACAGTTTCTCAACCGAGCGAAGTCACCTCGATTGAACGAAGTGCCAAGCGTGTGCCGGACCACGTAAATACAGCTATGGTCCTCATCCTTGCTGATGACTAGTCGTCAGTAGGGCGATTATGGAACTCTCATTACAATCAATGTCTATCAGAAATCTATGAAAACTGATAGACATTGATTGTAATTAGAGTTCCATAATCGCCCTACAGGTGCCAAACCAATTCAACACCGATGGGTTTACAAAATAAAATACTTAGATAAGGAGTATGGAGCTTGTCTTTTTACTTCAAAAAAAGGAAAACTTCTTTTAGCGCACATATTTTTAGATGGGGTAAAACCTCTGGACTCGCGACACCGTTACGAGACGCCGGCTGCCGCGCTCGCCCCATTTGATTATAGACCTTAATTCACATGTTTACAGTCTACTTTTGTATGGAGAAGTTTACTGAGTTAGGTTCTTTGATATATAACAAAAAATATTGCATCATCTGTGTTCGTTCAGTATTTGATTGGCAGTCGCGTTTCGCGTTGGTCCGTGTGAGTTCAGTGAACTTTGATTGTGTTTTGTTTGTGATTTGATAGTGGAAAAATACAATTGATAAATAAAATGCAATTCATAACACAATAATTCAATAACCCTAGTACCTATCTAAAAACGCGCCAAAATAAGTTTTCACTTCTGTCGGCACTCCCGGAGTGCAACCTTTTTTTTTTTGAAATATATTTGTTACCTCATAACTAATACCTCAAATTGGTTGACCGATTGACCGACCGACTTTTCTTATTCCTTATTAGTCTCATAGCAATTTCATATTTTTGTATATATGAAGTCGGGGTTTTCTTTTTAGTTTTAAAAACGTAATTAATTAAGGTTTGATTCCCCAGGCTGATTCTAATAAGGCTATTGTAGTAGAATGTAGAAAAAACTTACCAGTCGTGATAATTTTCGATTAAATTTAATTATTCATTATAAGTAAACATCTATGTACACCACACAAGTGTCTGTCCTGTGCGGGAAACGAACCCTCAACCTACAGAAGGCAGCCCAGTCAGTGATTCCAGTCTTATATACTATGTACCTAATGTTGATTTCATTTCATATGTATAAATAACAATTTATATAACTGGAAATACATATGTAGGTAAACCTTATGCTTCTTCACAAGGCCACGCTTGCTTGAATTAACATTTCTACAGACAAGTACTTCGTGTAGCTAGTTGGCCCAGTCTGTTTAACTCAACAACGTAACGTAAAGAGACCACAAAATAACTCGTATCGTTGAAACGAAATAGCGGAATTCACAGTTAGTCCAGGAAAACATTTGTGTGATGTATTTAGGTGTTTGATTTGTGTCTAGGTGTTGTAGAGTATCATAAGTATGTATTTCAATTAGGTATATAGGTATTCTACCAGTCATCTGATCACCATAATATAAGCTATGCTTAGTTTGGGGCTAGATGGCGTTGTGTGCATTGTCCACCAATATATTTTTTTCACCACCATTTTTTTGTTAAAGTAATAATAAATATATTACTTTAACAAAAAAATGGCGGCATAATATGTATTTTCAGAAACTACTTTATGTGTAACATTTCCCGCGCTGGCACTTTTGGCCCAGTTGCGAGTCTACGGCGGTCGTACAACTGGTCAAATATTACCTTCAAATAGCGAAAGGGTTAAACGGTAATACATTCCCATACTAAAAAGATGCTTCCAACCCATGAAGTTCAAGTTTACGGGTATATATAAATAAGTAAATAATACCGGGCATTTCACACAGCATCATCTGGTCCCAAAGTAAGCAGTGTTATGGGTACCACATGACTGGTATACTAATTATATACTTTGTTTTTGTAAATACATACATATTATACATAGAAACACCCAGACTTGAGACAAATACTTGTAGATCATACAAACATTTAGCCGCGGCGGGAATCGAATCCGCAACCTTCTGCGGCTCAGCCCTTGCGCCACAGAGGTCGTCCTATCTATTATATATGTATATGTCATATCTAATTATTTTATTTACAGAAATGTAGGCAAAATATAAAATACATGTGAATATTTGTATGATCTGCAAATATTGTCTCGGGTCTGGGTTATATGTAACCATTTACAAAATATATATATGTACTATATCGGTCATGTGGTTCCTATAACACAAGCTCTGCTTATTTTGGGGCTAGACGATGCTGTATGAAATGTCCAGAATTATCTTTTTAATTTATTTTATTTTGTGTATATATGTATAACGATGCTTGTGTTATATAGACAAAGTTAACTAGTGAGAAGGTAAAACAGATTATTTTTCAGTTGACCAGGATATAAAAATAATATTCAAATTGATTAGGCATATTATTATTATGATGATTTGATAATGGTACAGTTATGAAGAGAAAACAAAATTAATATTTCGTTATAGTAGATTGCGTAATGTCATTGGAACAAAAAGTTCAATGTCCTATTTAACAAGAAAACCACTTTTTAAAACCAGTTCCATTACTCGATTCATCGGACAAGCTATAGGTACAAATTAATTAAGTAGGTATATAGTACGTGAGTACTTACATGATTATATATAGTCATACTAGTATAGTATTATGTTATCTGTGGTCATACTAAGGTACTAATACATGCAGCCTTTATTTTATTCAGTACATTGTAAATGAGATTATTCTGAATTCATTGATTCTGTAATTAGTATACACTTCTAGATCTATAAAAGGCGATGTGTGTATGTATGTATGTTTCCAATAGACTCCGATACGGCTGGAGCGATTTTGATGAAGTTTTTAGGAAATCTTCAGATTGGCCTAGCGGGTGATCCTGTAAAGTTTGGTAGCGATCGGATCAACAGAACTTTTTTTTGCATCAATCAAATTTGATATGGCTATAGATTGTTTCTTAGGAACGGACATAGGGTACTTTTTATGTATCTACTATGCGTGCAAAGTCTCGGGCAGAAGCTAGTAGTTCAATAAAATATGTACCATCAAGGAAAAACTTATTCAAAAATATAAGTAGTTAAGAAAGTATCTGGTAGGTATGTTGAGCTCTATAAGATCATAATGCTGGTTTGTTCACGTCAACAATGATTGATTGCGTAAAAGTTTTAGAACGTTGGAGATTTGATTATTGAATGTATTGGTAATATTAAAAGTTTTACAAACAGCGTTGATGTTGCGACTTTGCGAGTGATTAGCCATGGATCAGTTGTCGCAAGTGGTGTTGGCCGCACGCCGCGGCCGGCCGGTTGCACGAAGCACGAGGCAAGGCGGTCCACGACAATATTATGATACCACAATTCCGACACAATTCAAACATAATTATAACAAACGTCGCGAGATGTAATTGTTATCGTTGTCGCCTGAGGCTCGCTCTTTACAATCCATTTTCACGGCAATTTCAAGAAGGCACCTATATTTGTGTCTTTTATATCATTATATATGTGTAGCTGTCATGTCGTATAAGGTGATCGCGGAGGCTGGAGAGGAATGAATGTAAAAACCTGCATAACCCCGAAAAGAGCTCAGCTATTAAGTTAAAAGAAGGTATAGGTACTTACTCACTATAGTATTTAGCATTTATATCTAATATTGGCTTATTAACCTTGAAATATATGTATGTTCCGACATTATAATGTATGTACATATATGCTCCCTTATGTTTGTTGACCCTTTAAACGGCAATAAAGAAGCTCCCTTCCAACAGCTTCTTAATTGCCGTTTAAAGGGTCCTGGACATCTGCTGTTTGAAAAAATATCCTAAGAAAATGAGCTCTCATAATGGCCTCATGTCGCTCTGCCCTCAGACAGTCACCCGACACACTTGAAATGTATAAACACTCTTGTATTAGTATTTCGTAGTTAAGGTAGATATAAGATAGATCATGTAAAAAAGCGCTAGGACCAAGACGAATTTCTTGCCAGTTCTTCTAGGGCTTGGGTTAGGATGAATTGGCACCTAAATTCACTTAGTATGTAAGACGTTTCAAAGTGATCCTTGTGATTATACAGAATAAAGTATCTTTTGACTTTGACTTTGAATTTATTGCATTAATCAGTATTCCAACTGTAGAAGAATCTCCATGAAAACTCCTATTAGAAACTCTTTACAAATAAAAAATATTCGAAATCTCCATTGAATTCTTACTCTCAAAATAAAAGATGCACACTAATAAAGGATACAAGTGTACATATTGTACAAGTATATCGTGATAATGTGATGTACACTGCCCAGTAGGTAATTGCCCGTCGCAATATAAAACCTCGATGTTACAGTTTACGTTACGCATTTCGTACAATAAGTACAATCAGCTTACAAACAGCAATCGCCGGGTTATGTAACAAGAATAAAATGTATTATACCAGAGCATTACAGCAAAATATTGTGAGCAACCAAGCAACAGTCTAAAGCGATTTGGAAGCTTACGATTGACGCAGCTCAAATTAATTAAGATTTGTGCGTTGATATGTCAATAGTAACATTACTAGAACAGCAAGGTGGACCCCTGCAGGTTTTTTAATTAGGAAAGTTAGGTATACACCATACCTACTGCCTAATAGTATACTTAGGTATGATCTGTAGCATTGGCTTGCTGTCTGTGCAAAAACTGATACGCGAATGTAGCTTGTATCTGACGGGGACAAAAACAGCCCTTTCCCTATAGTGAAAGTTCGACGTGCATTTAGCGGATTGCCTGATTTCGTAATGTAGGTACGATCCGTTTCGTAACACTAAATACCGGGAAAGGCATTTTACCGAGCGGAATGCACGGGCTGTTCATTCCGAACGGTTTCAGCAATTTTCACAGATACCTAAACCATTATCGACTGAATTATAATTTATATTAGGTTTAATGGTTAAGTCAAGTGCCCCCTAGGGTTGAGCTCCAGCAAAAATTCAGTTTGCAAAAACTTTCTTACTACACGTGTTCTAGAAGAAACATAACTAGGTTTTTTGGAAAGGTACAAGTGCTCTAAAGATTGGAAGAGTATTGATGACAATACTTTTGAGACTATTGAGACCTTTTGCAGTCGTCACATTCCAGTTATTTCGTTTTTTATTATTAAAGCAAAGTCAAAAGATATTTATTCAATACAATCACAAGGATCATTTTGAAACGTCTTATACTAGGTGAATTTAGGTGCTAATTCCACCTAACCCAAGTCCGAGAAGAACTGGCAAGAAACGCGTCTTGGTTCTAGCGCTTTTTTACATGATCCATCTTATAACTACCTTAACTACGAAAAACGAATTCAAGAGAGTTTATACTTTCAAATGTGTCGGTTATCTGTCTGAGGGCAGAGCAACGTGAGGCCATGCATTCTTATCACTAATATACATAATATAATAATGTAGTCATTTATATTATAATACGCTTTCTTCAAAAGACTACCATTTATGTAAGCTTTAAATTTCTTAATACCTGATTATTGTTAACTGTCTCTCGTTTTCAGTTCAATAGTATAGTAATAGTATAGCACGGGCCTTGACCGAGTACGTACCAAAGCAGCCGCGACCCTGCACTATCAGGTAAAGTAATTTAAAAATACGTACGTAATACATAACTCGTTGGTCTATTGTTCACAGTTTTTCCGCGAGCGGAAGGTATTTAGCCCCACTTGCACAATATCCTTGATTGTATTTAAGTTAATCATAGATTTAGTGAACACCGTTATGCGAAATAGTGTGAAACATATCTGATTGATATAAGAAAATGTGTTTATTTGTCTACTATAAACTTCATTAAAATAGACAACAAATCTATACCTATAAAAAAGCTTAACCAGCAAAACCTGACTGACTGACTGATTCATCATCGCCGAGCCGAAACCGCTGAAGCTAGAAAGCTGAAATTTGGAAGGTAGCTTCCTTTTACAGCAAAACCACCACGAAATTCTATCCCTAAGAGGGTAAAAAGGGGTGAAAACTAATTTATGAAACTTTTTAACGCGTGGTGCGATTTCCTTGAAACTTGATATGAATATATAAAATGCAAAATAAATGTATACGTGTTTCAAGATTTTTCTAAATAATCTTTACAAAAGGGTAAAATGGGGTGTCAAAGTTTGTATGGGATATTTTTAACGAATGTAGTGATTTCTTAGAAACTTGGTTTGGATACTTAAAATGCAAAATAAATGGACACGTGTTTCAGGATTTTTCAAAATAACTCTCATAAAAGAGTAAAATGGGGTGTGAATTTTTGTATGGAAACTTTTTAATGGGTGGTGGGCGTGATTGGTTTGAAACTTATCAATAAAATTTGGTAAAGAGATAAATTGCATCCTGGGGAAGGATTTAAGATACAACTCCTTTCAAAAAAAATTACATGAAATGACAATTGACAATGAAATAACGGACATTTCACACAGCCACATCTAGCCCCAAAGTAAGCAGAGCTTATGTTATGGGTACGATATGACTGATATACTACTTATATAGATACTTTTTTTGTAAATAAATATACATATTATACAAAACATTAATTTAAAGTGCGCCTCAGAGGCTTCTTTCTTGCACTTGGCACATGTCATCGAACTTTAGCGACTAACTAACCATTAAGAACTGAGTGCGGCTAGAAGCTTTATTATTATGTGCAACCGACCCTAAATCTCAGTCTTTAATTAGTGTGCCCCGATCGGCTACGGGGCTCAACAAGACAAGAGGTGCATTGTTGTTATTTTCTAACGAGCATTCCCATTGTGTTTTTATGATAATTGACCATATTTCCATACTTACTATATTATAATGATTGACCGTGGTTTCGTCGGCGATCGTTTACATAATTACTTGTGGAACCTGAACTTTTGTTGAGCGAAATAAGATACGTGTTGTTTTGGCGCCAATATTTTGTAATCTTGTTTGAGCGATTTTTATGTGAATAATGTCTAATAAATTAGCATCCTTCATTTATGATCTCGCACCACACTGCAATTTAGTATTCGTTTTCATCAACGCGTCTGTCGTGCAAGGTTTTATATTATTTGCATAAATATTACGTGTAGAATGCGAGTATGGTTGCCTTTCATAGAACACTACAAAAAAACGAAATCATGAGGTAATATAAACAGGTGACTAATGTCACGTCATGAGCGGCCGTTAAGAAACGGCACTAGTTTCTTAGAGGCGTTAGGTAAATCTAAGAACGGAAACCACCTTGTTACATTTCCTTCCAATCGCCTCAAGCGATACACTTGTGCCGTCGATTTTATCCAATTACGCCAGTAAAATAATACGTTTTCTCAATATAGTTGGCATTTCAAATTAAAAGATACTTTACAGCGAACATCATTCTAATTGCCTCGTGCAAATGTCGTAGTAAATCCAAGACTAATTGATCTTATTTCGAAACACAGTAGCCTTCTGTTTATAGAGCACGTTTGGTGCTAAAACGAATCCGAATTATTTAATTAAGCATAATTACATAAAGTAATATGTCGTATTTGGAGCAGATCAGAGGCTGATGGTGATGGTCCAAGCGAAAAGAATTCGAAGCCTAGAATATGTAATAATTTACATCTTATCGTATCACTAATTATTTCAAACAAGTGAGGTAAAGTGCGTCTCGGAGGCCTTTCGTGAATTTGGCATTTCTTAGCATATCCTGTCTTCGAATTTTTTAGTTTTCCTCACTTTGTTTTCATCCACCGTTTGAGAGAACCGGTATATATATTATATAAAAAAAAAAATATATAAAAATATGTGGTAAGTAGCCCACATATTTTTGAAGTGAAAACATCTTTAGGCGCGTTAAGCACTTTTTGGGTGAACGAAAAGCGTAAAACCGCTAATTTGTTTTAATCAAAGGTCGACACCGAACGCTTTCCATGAGCTTTATGCAGGTATACTGTGTATATATGTATGTGTACATTTTAGGTGAACAAAAGCGAAAAACCCGCGTCATCGTCACCACACTCTTCCCATGAACTACAATATAACAATATTAGATTTTTAATTTCGATTTTTTTTTGGGTTATAAAAAAGCTTTTATGATCAAGGATTAAAGTTTAAATTGGTCATTAACACTTGTTAACAAACAAAAAATAATAATTTAATAGCTCGACGATACAATTCACCAGTAACTTAGTTTTCACTTCTATCGGCAGTCCCCAAAGACTGCCCCGCATTTTTTTTTAGGCCGGATTTTCAGGCCTTGATCAGAACACTGATCTAGGATTAGTTACATTCAACTGTCTTAATAAACTGACATAATATCTAGCACAAGGATAACTATTTTTTATTATAATTTACTTACAGCCACACCTCTCCCATACAGGTTGCTACTTACTGAACCACTTGTTATTTTAATGTAGAGTAAGTGTGTACCTGTAATTAAATAATGCTTCGATTAGAATTTGGTCACCTTGAAATAGGCAATGTTAGATTACATAGATGTATTTATTATCTACATATTTGTATGTAAGTAACTCATGTATTAGTATTAGCAGACAACCAAATGACGCGGTAAACTCCGTACCACTTTAAATAGATTTGATTGTAAATCACATCAGTAATAATTACGTTTTAAAAACTAAAAAGAAACCGACTTCATTGAATGAAATTTGAGTCTATAATACATTTTTAGTGGAAAGTAGGTGTATTTTGTATATATATAATCTGGGTAGGCCAAATAAACGCACCGCTTCAATGAGACAGCGAGGTATCGAAGTACATGAAGACATCATCGATGTATAAAATTTTTAGATTTTCGTTGATTTTTTTCAGCTTGACCGATTTTGATAAAATTTATATGGGACCACCTGTGAAGTATACCCTAAACAAAAAAAGAATTTTCCAAATCGGTTCAGCCGTTTTCGAGTAATCGGTGAACACTATGTGTGTTCTCCTTCTCATTATTGTTGCCGCAAAAACTTGAAAATGGCTCGACCGATATACAAATATAAATATTTTGTTTTGGTTCCTTTTTAACCGACTTTATCAAAAAGGAGGAGGTGCTCAATTCGTCGGAATCTTTTTTTTTTATGTATGTTTACCGATTACTCGAAAAAGCCCGGGCCGATTTGCAAAAAAATTTTTTGTTTGAAAGGCTAGGCTTCACAGGTGGCCATTTAAATTTTATCAAAATCGGTCGAGCAGAAAAATCAACGAAAATCTAAAAATTTTATACATCGATGATATTTTCGTGTACTTCGATAGCTCGCTGTCTCATTGGAGCAGTGCGTTTATCTGGCCTACCCATATTATATATATACAAAATACATCTACTTTCCACTAAAAATGTATTAAAGGCTCAAATTTCATTCAATGAAATCGGTTTCGTAAAACCGACGTAAAACGTAATTATTTGAAAACAAATTTTATATCTTATAAAATGTGAAGAAAATAACATGCTTAAGCTCGTCAGGAAACTTTTAGTTATGTGACGTACAATAATTCGACCTTCTGCCACTTCTGCTTAGATAAACAAATCCCCGTGGTAACCACAGATTGCTTCATTCATTAAACAAACTGCTTTTTGTTAAACTGCGGCTACGAAGATTTTTTCCTAATGTTTATTTAATTTTTTTACCTTTTATGCAATACGTGTTTTATGAATCGTGTTCTTATTGCATTGGATTCTGAGAGTAGAGTGTCTCGATATTCTGTAGTCTTTCTATATCTACTAGCGAGCCGCCCCGGCGCGCAAGGGTGCTATGCTTATACTAAATATACTACAGAATGTCTTTATATACCACGTTATCTAAGAGAATAACAAAACCTAAGAGATAAACATATACCATCGCGGACTTTTTGTAGACCTTTTTAAGGTGTACAATACTGTAGTACATTATTTTGATCGATCTTGTAGGGTTCAGCCAGCGTTTGCAATGTAAGCTCAAAATAATGAGTTTATATACGACATCACATTAGAAACCTATAAAATTATTATTGTATCTCTACTATATTATGCATGTATCATACATATAAACCTTCCTCTTGAATCACTCAATCTATTAAAAAAAAAACGTGTGCGTCTCGGGGCGCCGCCGGACAGAAGTGAAAACTTATTTTGGCGCGTTAGAGTTTAGTAATAAATCACTTCAAAATCAGTAATTACGGCGACTGCCAATCAAATACTGAACGAACACAGATGATGCAATATTTTTTGTTCAGAATGTAGATAATATATCAAAGAACCTAACTCAGTAAACTTCTCCATACAAAAGTAGACTGTAAACATGTGAATTAAGGTTTATAATCAAATGGGGCGAGCGCGGCTGCCGGCTGCGTCTCGGTAACGGTGTCGCGAATCCAGAGGTTTTACCTCATCTAAAAATATGCGTACCGCGCTAAAAGAAGTTTTCACTTCAAAAAACCGCATCAAAATCCGTTGCGTAGTTTTAAAGATCTAAGCATACATAGGGACAGACAGACAACACGAAGCGACTTTGTTTTATACTATGTAGTGATAGTGATAATATCTGGACTCACAGCTATGTTGGTAGTAGGTTTGTCATCTGCGCTGTAGATTGAAGGTTCGATTCCCTCCCAGGACAAATATTTGTGTGATAAACATAAATGTTTGTTTTGTGTCTGGGTGTTTTAAGGTAACATAAGTATGAATTAAATATATATAAGTATTCCTTCAGTCATCTGGTGCCCATAGTACAAGCTTTGCTTAGTTTGAAGATGGTGTTGTGTGAATTTTCCAAAAATATTTATTTATATATATGATTATGATTTCACTATGCCATATATTCAGTGGGCTAAACAAAGAATAAAACATCTGTTGCAAGTCACGGTTAGCTAAAGGTCTCATTGTTCAAATAAAAGTAACAAGTTTAATTTAAGCATAATACCTAATTGTATTGTCGTAATTTCGATGTGAAAGTTCACAGGCTGGAAACCATTATATGTGGCATTTAGCCGCACTGGTTGTCCTACATTGCCTAACCGAGAGCAGGTTGGTGCCGCTTCCGCGTAAGCGATCCAAATACTAGTGGCCACAAATCAACGCCTGTGGAAGCTTAGGCTTTAGCAATCGGTGCGTGTTGGCAATCTGTGAAGGCAAAACATCAAATATAATTTTCCTTTTTCTGAAATCCAGAGAAATAACTAACACGCTACCGGCAACGCTGTTGGATTGAAATAAGGATTAAGAAACGATTTTAAAGCGAAATAAACTAGGTATCAATAAGCGGCAGTACAGAACAAAAAAAACAGCCCTGAACTTTTCCACATTTTGAAGTGCCCACTTGTGACAAACCTACAATAAAAACTTATCTGTGATCCATGCAGTAGGTAAATC
Source organism: Lampropteryx suffumata (assembly GCA_948098915.1). Classification (NCBI taxonomy): domain Eukaryota; kingdom Metazoa; phylum Arthropoda; class Insecta; order Lepidoptera; family Geometridae; genus Lampropteryx; species Lampropteryx suffumata. The sequence goes on along the minus strand of OX402544.1, from coordinate 21,450,507 downwards.
TTATTAGTATAATATTTCCGTATTTATTAACAAATACCAAGTACCTAGTAGTATCTAAGTAGTATATTGGTTTACATAAAATATTGGTTGACAATCCACACACCATCTAGCCCTAATCTAAGCATAGGTAGCTTGTACTATGGGAACCTGATGACTGTTAAAATCTATACTAATATTATAAATGCGAAAGTGTCTCTGTCTGTCTGTTTGTTACGTTTTTAAGGCTAAACGGCAGAACGGATCTTGATAAAAGGTAAGAAGATGTATTGCATTCGGGGGAAGAACATAAGCTATTTTTTGTCAAAAACTACCTTAAAGGGGTAAAATAGGAGATTAAAGTTTGTTTGGGCATCTCATATTTCCTTAAGTTAAGGATCTGAAAATTCGTATTTAGGCTTTTGGTAAGACATAAAGAAATATGTGTTTAACGTATTTGCAAAATAATTCCCGAATGGGGTAAAATAGTGGATTAAACTTATGAGATGTTCTTTAGATGCACAGAATGCATTCCTTCCAAATATAAAAAAAAAGTTCTAAGCATACGCGTACGAAGTCGCGGGTAACAGCTAGTACTTACATACTTTCAAATACATGAGACTATGTTCATCAGACAAGTGTTTGTCCTAAAAGGAGAGGAAACCGGCATATCGTGGAACCTTAAAAATTCGAAGACATGTGAGCATCTAAAGTGCACTTTTATACTTTCACCACAATCATTTGAACAAGTGACACGACCCATAACAGTGCAGAAGGCAGAACTATTGAGAGAGACCAGTTAATTGAGAAACGTGATCCTCTAACTATCTAAAGGGAGCGCTACATTACGTAGCGGAAGTTTCTGTGTTCCGAGTGCCAGAAAAAAACCAGTTGATGCGACCCCACCTAGTAAGATTAGGGCAGCTGATGATGATGATTATGTATCGATAGAAAAAAATAAGTCTTAAGAACGTTTCGACTGCTAAAGGTCGATGATTCTTGATCGCTATTGAATATTCAAAGAGCCTTGTCGTAAGTGAGTAGGCAGCCGAAACAAAGCGTTTCCATTCACGCATGTGCATGACATTGGTATCTAGCCGAACATTATTCATAAAGAGGCAGCAGCCACCTGGGTAAGTGCAGGAGATTGTGAGGTTTTAGGAACTGTTCTGCAGGTCTCACCCGTTATTTGGGTCTGGGTATTTCTATGTATGTTTTTACAAAAAAAAAGTATATAAGTAGTATATCAGTCATGTGGTACCCATAACACAAGCTCTGCATACTTTGGGGCCAGATGATGCTGTGTGAAATGTCCGGTATTATGTATTATTATTATTATTTTTAGTATTACTACATTAGGCCTACATTAGTAGTTAGTAGTGGCTCTGTGAGCTGTAGACCTCGCAACCATTTTTTGAAATGACTGAAATATAACTGTTTTTACGTTTTCAAGCCCCATACCTCCGCCATTTTGAAAAATTTCCAAAAACTAAACGTCAATTCTATGTATATAGTTGAGAAATGCGACCTGTAGAGGAGAACATCAGGACAGACGGCGGACATACGAAAGCATTTTTGCCTAAGCTCAAAGGAGACACTCGCTTCGCTCGGTCAATAAATGATCTCTGTAATCGCTGTTCCTTTAGAAGTTTAGATTCAGCTTCATCAACTCATCAACTGAAATCTAACAAACGATTACACACAGAAATGAGACCTACAAATGCTCAGAATGTGGCTATAGTTGTAATAGTATTTAAAACATGAAGATACATTGTTTTACAAAGAATAAAACTACCAAATTATCCTAAATATTAAAGTTAGTAAACCACTCGTATTATGTCATCTATTTATTCCTAGTGTTACACTAATGTAAATTTTATATAAGGATGTTTTCATTTATTTTTATCTTATATATAAATACTTACTTAATATCTAATTTTGTACTCCATATTTAACTGCCTTCCTATGGTGCTTGCCTGCATGCTTTGCCAATGCATGGTGTGGTGCCCTTTAACACTAGGTTTATTACCTATTAATTCCGAATAAAATTTCATTAGGAATAATAAAATTGGGTGTCCTAATTTAAATAAATAAATCTTACGTTATTTTATGTGGGATGGGCCATGGGTCGTTGACCATTCTAACGGCATTCTAGACGGGTTTGCTAGCCAACCCAAAACGCTGGTAAGTAAAAATTATTTAATCATGAATTTATCTATGCCATTAAGTTAGTTTCGAGTGAGTTCCGCATCAGAGATACAAAGTGATTGTTTAACTATGTAGGACTGATTGATAATTACCAAGTCATATAATTGCCCTGGGTTCAATCATCATAATCATCAAAGAATATTACGTAATTTTGACAAATTATTTCTCGTGAAGGAATAAACTTTTTGGAAATGTGTTGTGTTCTTGGTTTTGAAGATTAATTTAATTGTTACGTTAGAAAGTAAAAGCTTTACAAAATGTCTTACCTACAACGTTTTTTTTTAAATATAAAGAATATTGTATGCTTTTTCGGTTACATAACCATTGGTGCAAACGCGTTCTGCTCTTTTTGCAGTACTTCTGCAGTACTAACAGCAAATGACCTTTTGTATTCAAAAACTGTGTCTTTTTAACCGCTGTTTAGTGGATATATTAATTAATTAAGATATTGCATATAATTTCAATATCCAAAATCCAACATCTAACAAATTGTGTTTAAAGTAATTGTATTATGAAGTAAGGTCTAAAAGATAATGATAAACATTTTCACCCAAAGTTGACGTTTGAACTAATAGGTTGAGGATAAACTAATTAAAACATTAACACGTTCAAAACATTAAAACGTTTTTTAAATTATATTTGACTTATTTCTAATCAAAAATCGCAATTTGAGCGCCGGCGCCGCCAAAACGCGTTAAGGTCATTTGCTGCGGATACCGCCTTAAGTTTTTCTGTTTCACTTGTAAATATATGTTTTATCTTTCTGAAACGGAGCTATCTCTATATACTACACATTATATCTACATGTAATCAATGTTCGACGAAACAAGCAACAAGAATCTGGCAAATGTATCTCCATGTTACCGGGTACTTGCGCCTATACATATCATGAAGGTCTCAATAGCCCTGGAAGTAGCAGCAAGTTGTAATTTTCACGCTCTATTACTAGAAGGTTACAGGTGAACCAAACAAAAACAATATCGGCACGACTATTACAAAAGCTTGGCGTTATGGTGGCGATTGTTATACAATAAAAATATCAATAAAAATGTTATGACAAAAAATTATGTAAGTATCCGGACTTGGCCTTTGTTAGATACCGCTAATGGGTTCCCAAACTGATGTGTTTTGAGGAGACTCTTTGTTCTATAATCTTGATTATAATTCAATGAGCATTTTTTCTTTTGTATAAGTCTTGCGTCGCTATCGTAAATTGCATTGAAATTAATTTACAATAAGCCATTTTCATAAGTGTTTATTCTTTTATGTTTTTTTTTCAATTTCAAATAATTTCAAAGAAGACATAAACCTATCTATTTTTATAGTGAAATAGCTGCTGTCCGTCGCTTCGCACGCGTGGTACCTACCTAAAAAGTAGCCTATATGTCGTTCTCCAAGGTTCATGTATCTCTATACCAAATTTAATCAAAATCGACTCAGCGGTTTAGACGTGAAAACGTGACAGACAGACAGAGTTACTTTCGCATGTATAATATTAGTAGGGATCAGTGGAATGTTAAGTTTCAAAAATGGTTGATGAAGTTACGATGCTTGCATAAAACGTTTTGTTGGGTAATATACCATTAGTTAATAAATTTCGAAAAGTGTCTGCAAATCACGAAGTGCTAGTCTATTAATCCATTATTATTTAACAAAATGTTAAAAACACATGTTTCATTACGGCCGTTGTTATGACGGTGAGCACTTTCACTGCGATCAAAATCAAGGCTTTACAGCGACCACTTTAAAGTTTAAATACTAACATTTGCCGTAGGCTGCACTCAACGGTTTCTTCTTGTAAATAAAATATCGTTTTATAACTACATGTACAGGCAGTAAACACGTGAATTAACTTGAGACTAACAAATATTATTGAATAATATGTAAGTAATAAAACTATATAATGGCCTTAGATAAAATGCTGTAGTGAAACGGCCAATAAAATCTATTTAAATTGAATTTATAGGTGTATAAATAAAAGCAGTACTATTAATAAATAGTTATAGCTTGTTACCATTGTACGAAAAATAGTTAGGTAAATACCTAAAGACCTGACATTTTTGCTTTTAATTTACCTTATTCCGAGAATAGTCATACAAGAATTAGGTCTAACTAATCTAATGTCTAAATCCGTCGCGCAGAAAGAATCTAAAACATCAAATTTTCGTAAAAAAAATTATGAGGCCTTGTGCACTTCTGCATCTATATACAAATTGTTTGTTTGTAATTAAACTCCTCCTAAACGGCTGGACCGATTTTGATGTTTTTTTTGTGTGTGTACAAGTGGATTCGAGAATGGTTTAGATTAAAATTAGATTTTTTGTTTTTTTTTAAAGTACTCTTATAAATCTATGACGAAAACAAATGCGACGAAAAAATTACATAGGTATCTATTTATACTTGTAAGTACCTATTTAATCATTATCCCTCTATCCTATAACCACATAATTAGTTAGCGTGGCGTTAAAGTAAGGTCTGTCATTGTCTATAGACTAGAGATCACTAGTGGCCTCGTGCTAGTGGCAGTTTTATAGTGTCATAAGTATTTAAAAATAGATACATAACTATTCCTTCAGTCATCTGCATGGCGATACAACACCACTCTTGATTTAATCAATGTCTATTAGTTTCGATTAGTAGTAGGTATTATCTCATGGATTGATATTTCTACCTAAATTTTTATTCATATGACAGCATGTCTTACAATCAACATAAACTTTCCGTAATATAAATAAATCAATAGTAACTGACAGCTGAACTAAAAGCTGTCAGTATCAATTTTTTTGATTGTATCAGGATTTCATAATCGCTCGGCTGGTCACCATAATACAAGCTATGCTTAGTTTGGGGCTAGATGATTGTGTGCATTGTCCACGAATATTTATTATATTTATATACCTCTAAGTAATAAACAAGTTGCAAGCACATATCTAGTTAACAGTAATTAGGTAGGTCTGACTTGAGTTCTAAGCATTTGTTGGAAGGAATTTAACATTCTAATAATAAAATGTTTTATAACCGGTACAAATACTAGATCAGTAGGTATGGTTTCAACTCAAGCGGAAAAAGAAACGAATTATGTAGGTACTAGGCACATATCCCTTTCCAGTTGCAAAATCAGCACAATTTATCTGAACTGGAGCAGCAACTATGCCGACAACGTGAATTGCAGTTCGCAGAAAGGAAACAGGCCGATTAGTTGGTTCTAGCAAAGTGTAATTTTGACCGTTTTGCGGTTTTGCTAACCGATAGTTACATTAAATATTATTTAAAATAAATTGAAACCTCCTGCCTTAGTATCATAACATCGCAGAACTATTTTAGCTTTTGGGTATTATTTCTGGGATAACAAATAGCCTATGACACTCTCGTGATTAATAAGAAAGGAATCCAATGATCCCTCACCAAAATCCTTGAGCCGTTAAGGCCACAGGAGGGCACAAAGGATACAATGTTACTCTACATTTGTAATAAAATACCCAAAAGTAACAAGATTTGATTGCCAATATGTCTGTCCATCCCTTTAAATATACAGTTTTTTTTTTGAGCGTTTTTGTAAAAACTTTATGGAAAACTGAATTTTTTAACGACTGCAAAACCCGGAGTGCAAGACGAATTAATAAATAATTGTAGCGCGTTGGCGTTGGCGTTCATTAGAACTATTAATTGGCAACAATTTAGATTTAAGCAATCGAATACTAATGGTAGACTGGGCTTACCATTTTAGTACACGCGTAAGTATGGCTGTACTGTACCTACGCCCAATTTATTTAACCCGGAGAAGGATTAAAAAATAACATTATAAAATCATAAGCTTACACCTAGTATAAATTATCTAGTAGCTTTGTTTAAAAACTGCCGATTCGATTAATAAGTATCAGAAAATATTAGTAAATCAGGTGTAGCCTATGCGATTCCTCAACGTCGTAGCAGCCTGCTGGCACATAAAACAAGTGACCTTAAAACTGATCATGTTCATTTCCGTGTTTGTTACTGGTGGCCCCAGCTACAAAACAATACCTAGGTCTATTTAAGTAGGTAGGTATTACTTTGCATAGGAGGTGTAAGAAATAATCCCGAAAAACTGAAGCAGGACGTTAATCCATTGATTACGAAAACTTTATGACCAAGAAAATGTCGCATTTTACAAAGGAAGGGCTTAATCCTTTTAATGTTAAATATTTTGTAAAGTTTGTGTTAATATTAAGATATCTCCATCACGTACGAACCACTTTGCACGAAATTTGGTTATAATATGATATTGATTTAGACCTGAAATAACTATAGCCTACTTTTATCTATGTTACAAATATATATGTAATAGTAAGGACTAGGGCAGAAGCAAGTAGTTTCTGAATGTTACTTTATACAAACATGAGATACCGTCATTAAATTAATAAGTCCTTACTTAGATTTATTTCATTCTAATCAATAAACCAACGTTTTGAAGGCCCTTTCTAAAACAGTCCTAATCAAAATCCTTTGGAATGGTATAATTTTTCATTCAACACTTTGTATCGTTTATGGGTCGCTGTCGCAAATTTACAATGAGTAAAAAACTGAATATAAAATACAATAAAAAACTGACTATTTATTGAATACCTAATACCTTAAATTGAGAACTGTGTCACTGTGAATCTACGAATAGTTGATTTTCAATACCGCTGCTGGTTAGTGTGAACTTAATTTAAAACCAAATTAAATTATATTTAATTATTATAACTAAGTATATTTTGTCACCTGCATGTGACTACTTCCAGACACATCAGCCCGACTTTAAATCCGGTAGTTTAGATCGCATATCGTAAATCTCATTAATGTTTTTCTTATTTGTTATCGCAATTATGATTATCAAGTCATTCTTTTAGCATCATAATATGATCAAGTAAAGATGACGCAGTCCTAACTGATACGAGGTACACAGTACCGGCAATCTGGTTTTCTCGAGAATGCAGCTCGAACGTTTTGGCTCAATTTGCTTCTGCCTATACAAGACTCGAGACAAAAAAACACATTCACAATAAATAAAAAAAAGAATCTATACTGCGTCTTTCAAGGCGGTCTAAGTTCTGGATGCCCTGAATTACTAGCACACGTATTTGGGCAGATTAGCAGTTTGCTTCAAATTTGAGGTTGGATAAACCTAGTCCTAAATTTGAAGCAAATATTTTTGAACAAAAAATAAAAGACTCATGCAATGCATGCAATCCAAAACAAGGCTTGTTCTTCAGAACAGAATCTGAACTTAACTTGATACAACTTGTTTCTGATATATAGAATGCCGACTTTAGCAGTGTTCGTAGGTTTAAGTAATATTTCAGGCTGGCACCTGCTTTGTTCTATATAATAGGATCGTGCGGAGAAGCCCCGACAATGAGTTGCTCTTGATGGGAACAGGACCATTCGTGACTGTTGAAGATGCTCCGCTGATTATACGAAACAATTGACGGTCCGAAGGTTGCTTCCGATCGGTAATTAACTCATGAATAAGGCACGACGAGGTATTTTCTTTTTTTATGACTCACTGACTGCCAATTGTTTGTTTACCGTTCGTGTTTTTGTGGAATCATATTTTTATTTGAAACTTACTTTCGTGCGCTATTTACGTTCGCTACGTCATCTCTTAAAAAAAACTATATCAAATTAAATTAGCGACCAATAAAGTTCGAAAGCATAGGACAACTTTTAAATATAAATAAAATTTTAAATATAGGTTTATAGCACCTATAAAAAAGCTTAACCTAACTGACTGGTTCATTATCTCTGAGCCGATACAGTTGAAGCAAGAGAGCTAAAATTTTCTAGATATATAGCAAAACATTTGGGTATTATTTCCGGAAGAGCAAATAGCCTATGACACTCTCGTGCTCAATACGAATCCAATGAATACATACGTCATATATCAAAATATTTAAACCTTTAAGGCCACAGGAGGAAAAAGCTCTTAGATTGTGTATATGTGTAAATGTAATATGTGTGTGTTTAAAGGGATGGGCCCGTTTGGATGTCTGTCTATCCGTTTAAATATACATAGTCTAAAAGCTTTCTCTTCCTGTGGCCTTCCAAACAGGCCCATCCCTCTAAATATACAGTCTAAGAGCTTTAAAAATCTAAATATTTTCAATGTATTTTATGGAAAACTGAATATACATTCCAACTGAACTTGCAACTTCACGTAAAGACTTACTCACGTAAAGAACTTTTTTAAAACTTTTTTACTTCGATCTCTTATAAATGAAAATCATTGTTGTGTTTTTGTGATATTTATGTTCGTACTAATTAATCAATATAAATCCCAAAAATCTATATTTCATTGTTTTACAGCTTCTGCTTCATCCAAGTATCGAAAATACCGAAGGTACAGGGAAATTTAGGTTCTGCCGAAAATTCCCGACACAGAATAGTACCGATACTGCATGCCTCATTAGGTAACTTATAAAAGTAATCTAACGCGTACAAAGTCGCGGGTAACTGCTAGTTTATAATATAAATCATTTAGTTACAGTCTATTTCCCCGGCAATTCCTAAGCTTTAGCAAATCCGACAGTCACGTAGATAAATCATCAATAATTGAATCCATATCGGGTAAAATCTGAAAGTTTTGAAACGCTTTGTTCGTACACATAATTGACAATTTAATTTCATCTGATAGAAAACGGCTGTAGAAGGCAATGAACTCAGTGCTAATCTAGGTATAGTATCAGATCTGCAATATGTGTGACGAGCACACGTGGGACTATCGGCATCGGCATGGTACGAGTAGGAAAAGAGCACTAATGTGGCAACGGCAATTATTAATGCATCAGAATTAGTATTCAGTATTATCTGAGTGAGTGGTCAAAAAGTCACGGCCCTTATATTTATTTCACAATTTATCTAATTTGAAACAAAGCTATTATGTGCAGTTGTTATAGATATTTGGAATTTTAGAACGCGTTTTTACCAGACGATTATATTGTCTTGGCCGTTCAGTTTAAAAAAATAAACTTAATTAAAATATAACAGGAAACAATATAACTCTAGTAGGTACTTATTATCTAAGTATTATAATGTCTATAATTAGGTACATAATATATTTTCAAACGAACCACTACGATTCTATTCTTGTATTTTTTTGTCAGCCAAAAACTTAGGCTACAATAAATTGCAAAATTATTCAATCGTGGAGCAATATCAATCAATAGATACATGAGGTATTAATGTTAATAGAGTTACAAGGTTTTGCCGACGAAATACTTGACTCTTATTATAAAATTAACGAAAACGCGATCAGACGGCCTAGTGCTAGTTTTGTTTTGAGCACGCTGTGTCGTGTCGTGTTACACCGCGAGTAATGTGACCAAAGAAGTGCCGAAATGACACACAACATTTATAGCCGTGGACAGTATAGACATGTTGTGTCCTGGTACTATGGTACCAAAAAAATTCCGACCCTAAACCAATTTTTGTAAGTAAAGCAAGCATTGGTCCCGCATCAAGTCAAGCGAGCCCTCACGAACCTTGCCCTCTGCGTCACCACAGAGGTCAAATCAAAATAGTTTTTTAGGTCTGGGTGTGGCCGTTGGTTGTATAAATATTGTGTAAAACGGCCATCTCTAAACGCGGAGCACGTTCAACTCTACATATATTATATTCAATTGTATGTGAAATGTTATGAAAGCAAGTGTCGAATAATGACGCAACGCATTTAACCGACGAACGTGCGCTCATAATAATATAATATCACATAAACAATAAAATGTAACGACTCTCTAATTATTAAAACGGTTACAAAAATCTGTGTATAGTTTTGCAGATTATAGTCTGTTAGTTATCAGTAGCTCCGTGGTGACTTATTGTCAATTAGGTCATCATCATTACATAGTATAAAACAAAGTCGCTTCACGCTGTCTGCCTGTCCCTATGTATGCTTAGATCTTTAAAACTACGCAACTTATTTTGATGCGGTTTTTTTTATAGATAGAGTGATTCAAGAGGAAGGTTTATATGTATGATACATGTATAATATAGTAGAGAAACATTGATAATTTTAGAGGTTTCTAATGTAATGTCGTAAATAAACACATTTGTAGTATATTTAGTATCATCATTGCACCCGTGCGAAGCCGGGGCGGGTCGCTAGTTACATAGTATAAAACAAAGTCGCCTCCCGCTGTCTGTTCTGATGTATGCTTAGATTTTTAAAACTATGCAACGGATTTTGATGCGGTTTTTTTAAATAGATAGAGTAATTCAAGAGGAAGGTTTATATGTATAAAACATGCATAATATAGTAGAGAAACATTGCTAATTTTAGAGGTTAGCGTATATGGGTTCAACGTATTATAACTACTGAGCTACAGCAAGGCGTGGCCGGGTCAGCTAGTAAGTTATAAAATGCAAGATTCACATGTCGACTCGTATTGAAAATACTTAAACTGTGTAAGATTGTCATGGTCTAGCCCTTTATCCTGTTATCACCTAATTACCTAGCGTAGCGTTTAAGTATGTTTTGTCCTTGTCATTCTTAAGTCAATAAATAAAGATGGCATGGAAGAATACGGATTTAAACAACTCCTTAGCTAGTGTGTTATTGTAATTGACTTATGTTATTGGAACCCTTCCTATACCATTTAAATCTACTCTTTCATGCATAGTCTTCTTCTTATCGTGTCACTAGTTAGTTCTAACCAATGTGGTGGAAGGATTAAAGTGCGCCTCAGAGCCTCCTATGCACAGTCTGAAATCGTCTAAGTTTGAACATTTTGTTTAAAAGTGTGTGTTTGAAAAACCAATGAAAATAGCCGTTATGTTTATTAAATAAAATGATATTCGTTATTGCAACTTGTAAAAGCTATTTTATATACTAGGTAACTAAATCGTGATCGTTTTATGCAAAATTAGAATCTGTAGTAAGGTACATTATTTACATTGAAGACGAAGGACCCCACGCTTTTTTTTAATAAAACATTTTTTTCTTACTTGCATTTATTAAAATTTATTTTATATTTTTTAGTTTGGTTTTCTATATAAAGCGTGTTTTTTAGTTTTTTTAAACTATTATTTATTTTCTACTTTTTAGTTTTAGGATAATCGTTTTTTCTTTATTTTTATTCGAATTATTGCATTGTCATCGGTCTTTGACAGGTGTGCAAAATTTGAATAAAATCTGGCCGTTTAAAGTGGGTCAAAATCGCGTCCTAAGGAGTCGGATATAAACATACAAACATACATACAAGTGAAGCTAATATAAAGCGTATAAAAAGCCTATTTACTATTTCAAGGCAGACTATAATCTAAGCTAGTTTGATCCAAATTGGCCGCTGAGCCAAAACATAAGTACTTATAAACGTCTCTCAACTTCTGTTAAAAGTTTATCACTTTTTCTTCTTCTTCTTCGTTCTGAAGAAGTCGTTCCTCGTTCGAAGTTCTTCCTTCTGGCATGTGTCATAATAATGTAAATTTTGCCTAGTCGAGTGTTTATATTGTTTATACGAGTAGTTGTCACAAAGCACAAAGTCGTATCTTGTCATTCGTCATATTTACTGTTATTTACTGCTTAGAAAAAATAAAGCCACGTAATTAAACGCAATCAAAAGGCTTCAATTTATGACACTAGTCAGTAAATAAACCTATTAAGTACTTCCCTATGACTTGAATAAAAAAAATTGGCAAGAATCAAGGTCACACACAGTAAATTTAAAGGGACAAACCCGAAAGTCGTTAATTTTTTAGTTATTCATGTCATAATCTATTTTCGCAGTTACAAGAAGACGTATATAGGTGTAAATTTAATCAAATGCAAAGTTTAGTTTGACTTTCAATGCGTAGGCGCATTGAAAAAAAAATCTTAAATATTTTCGTTAGAGCAAAGCTTTCGAGCTTTTATAGTTTATGACGGTATAGTAGACCTGGGGGCCTACTTCTGAAATCGAGCGATGGAACGACCGACATTACTTTTGACAATCGATGTCTACTTCTTCTTCTTCGTCAATGGCATGTGTAAACAAATTTTGCTAGAGTCAAGTGTTTTATTGAAATTTTTTAATTTTTTTATTAAGTAATTGTATTTTTTTTATTGAATGTCACAAAGTCGTATCTTGTCGTTCGCCATTTGTTATCTATCTATATATATATAAATGTTATAAATGTTATGTTGGTTCGTGTACGCTTCAAAAATTCAAAAAGTTCTGCACCGATCGAGCTGAAATTTTAGTATGATATATAATCCGCATCAAGGATTGTTTTTATCTATTTTTTTTGTGCCACAGCGAAGCGTGGCGGGGTACAGCTAGTACTTTATAATATTATAACGAGTAAAAATTTGTATTTTTGTATGTAACGAATAAACTTATAAACTACTGGACCGTTGGAAAGCTACACTATCCCCGGGTGACATAGGTTACTTTTTTTCCTGGGAAAATTGGTTTGCCCCGGGAAAAATCTTCAACGCGGGCGAAGCTGCGCGCTTACAGCTACTTTTATATAAAATGATTTCATATAAAATAACTACGGATTATTTTTGCTTGAATCACACAGAAACACAAAACTTTTATTGCAATTAATCACACCCGAGTTCTCTATTTAAACAAAAACACAAAATTACTAATAAAATCGCAAATCACTCGAGCAAAATCTAATACCTTTATATATACACGAACGAGCAATTCTTGTATATATAAAATCTGAATCTCGGAAACTGCTCCAACGATTTTCATGATTATTTAGTATCCAGGGGGCGATAAATAGATTTTAGAAAACGTCATTTTAACCGCGTTTTATACCGAGCAAAGCTCGGTCATCCAGGTATAATTATAAGAAGAACGCAATGTTTGCTTCGCAAGATGATAAAAAATAATCAACAATCGATGATTTGATCCTTCCTAACCGACGATACGATAATTTGAATTTGACAACGAAACAACTGTCAATTCGACTGAATCGTACGTACATTTCAACGATTATCATTTCGATATATCGAAATCGTTTCGCAGAGTAGACGCCCTGAATTGGACTAGTTATTTTATAACTAATGGCTACGTTTGGTATGGGTTAGATATATACAAGTAGTTTAGACGTGATGTGCCAAGTAATATTGAGTTGCGACAAACGATGTTACTACAAATAGTAGTACAAATACATCAAAGGTCGCTTCCGCAAGTCAGTAAATATAACTCACTCGTATATATAATGTGTGTAGGCATGTGATAAATTTACTCCTTACTTACCCAATTTTTCATCAGAAATACATTTAAGTATTTCTAACGGACTTCATTAAAAGTCATTTTATTTTGAAAGTGACCTCGACGCAATTATAATTCAAAATACCTTAGCTCATATAAATAGTTATATGTAAATGTAGAATATTTACGGAGTCTGAAATCAGAGGCATCTCTCAACTCTCTTTTATCTTGGAACAGTTTGAATTTATCCATCTCTCTAATACTCAATCCTTACGCTCTTCAAATACCAATCAACTCAATATTCCCGTTCACTAATCTACCTTCTATGGAATGTCGTTAACAGTGCAAACTGTCCGTTTGTGGAACGCGTTGCCTGTAGGTATCAAAAAGGCTAAGACTCTCCACATCAAAAACATGGTCATGACACATTATTTGTATATACTTGGTTATTTCTATATTGTCGTTTTTTTAAACTGATTATGTATGAATATATTTATATCAGTATTTGTTTAGTTTATACATAGACATATGTAATCCCTACTAATATTATAAATGCGAAAGTAACTCTGTCTGTCTGTCTGTCTGTCACGCTTTCACGTCTAAACCGCTAAACCGATTTTGATGAATTTTGGTATAGAGATAGATGGGACCTTGGAGAAGGACATAGGCTACTTTTTATGTAGGTGCCACGCACGCGAAGCCGCGGGCAGCACCTAGTTATATATATACCACAATAAGAAATGGTCGAAGAACTCACGGAAGACCTAAGCTAAGGTGGTTAGATGGTGTTGAGCAAGACACTAAAGCGATAGAAGCGAGAAGCTGGCGAGAGAAAGCCGAAGATAGAGACGGATGGAAAATATACTCGACGAGGCCAGGGCCCCCCTGCGGCTGGAGTGCCTAGGACGATGATGACAATAAGAAATGCCACATGCCCTTCTCTGTTTATTTATGTCCAGTCCTATTAGCGATAAGGCCGACCATTGTATTGCATTTAATAGTAATGTAATTGTTATTGTAATATTCCGTGTGTTTTTCAATAGAGAGTTATGTATCTATCTAGGTATCTATTTTTATTTTTTACCTACTTGTTTCAAGGCTAAGATTCCGAAACGAAACTAACATAACTTACGCTTAGTTTTTGTCCCAAAATCTAAGTCTATTTCTTTACAAGTCGTGCATAGATAAGACGATGGTTTGCATATGAAACTATGTCGTGCCTAAACGTGCTCTAGTGTATGCGTACCTACGTCACGTCTTGACCCTTGTACCTACCTATGATCCGACCTTAGATACACACGAATACTCGTAAATGCAAAACATAATCCTGAATTGTATAGAATAAAAACATCCGTTAGTATCATATTGTAAGTTTTTTGATATCACAAAGGTACATACTTGTACTATTAAATTCATATTACGTTGAGCTCTGTGTCGAAAAGCTTTAGTAACATCCTCAAGTAAAAAAAAAATGTATGCGTCTCGGGACGCTCGATAGAGGTTAGGTTAGGAGAAAGGAGGAGCCTGCATACCGCTGCATGGTAGGCAGGCGCGTTTACGTAACGCGTTACGCAACGAAGCGGTTTACCCTCCCATAAGAAGTTATCACTTCAAAACACTTTTCAAAGTTTTCATTTCATGACTTTGTAAGGACTCTTCGTGCAAAATTTAATTACAAGACTAATCGTCTGCGAGCTAGTTTTGATAAGGGGCAAGTTATAAGTGACTAAGGATTTCTTGTTCGACTTCTGAACCTTTAAAAAATGAGTTTACATATAAATAAGTTAATAAATATGGCTTTTGCAAGACTAAGCGAAGTGGTCACACGCGATCATTTTGATATATAACCGCTAATCTATACATTTAAACGAACAATTCTTCTATGTATACAAATACAAACTCATTTATTTACAAAATAATATAAATACAGTGTTTTCAAAATTACTGATGGTCTCGCACTAGGGCAATCCTGAATTTCGGGAGACCAGAGGCATAAGATGAACGATTTCCACAAACAAAACAAGGCAAGATACAAGGAGGACAATCCAGGAGAAATAAATATGTATATATATAATCTGAATCTCGCAAACGGCTACGACGATTTCATGAAATTTAGTGTGCAGGGGGTTTCGGGGGCGATAAATCGATCTAGCTAGGTTTCATTTTTAGAAAACATCGTTCTATGCTGTATACCGATTGTAAAGCTAAGTCATCCAGGTACTAGCATTTATATCTCAGCATTTCTGTGCACCGTAGTTGCCTGTTGCTCTAGACCTCTACAATTTCGTTGAACACACTGAGTTCAATGAGAACAACTTTATTAAACATTTAATGTTATGAGCTTGTAAATGTAGTCTTCGCGAGTGACAAATTATCAAGAAGCACGTGTAACGCAGGGTGCTCTGGCGCAGGCTATTGCGGCACGTACGATCGAGCAAAGATTTCGAAAGGTTACACTAAGACCGTTGCGTACGCGCAGATGAATGGATAGGCCCTTACTACACAGACAAGTACTTTTGTACGTACCATGCATACCAATGTTATTTTCGCCACTGCACTGAACGCACGTAATAACCCTACACAGCACGTCGTAATATGCTTATTCTAAACATTGAAATAGATTAGAAACCTTTATTTTTTTATACAAATCTCGTTTTAATTATAGTACAGGCATAATTAATAAATAAAAAATAAATATCGGTGGACAATGCACACAACACCATCTAACCGCAAACTAAGCACACCTTGTATTATGGTAACCAGAGATGAGTGATATACATTATGATACTTTAAAACACCCAGGCATAGAACAAACAGCTACGTTCATCACACAAATGTTTATCCTGGGAGGGGCTCTAACCTCAACCTACAGCGCAGAAGGCAGTGCCTACCAACTGAGCTGACAGCAGGCCAGTCAGACATTCGTATAAATTATAAATAACTTATGAGGTTTGAAAAACATGCAAAAAAAAAACACACGTCAATAAAATCAAATTAACCATAACTAACAAAGTAAAATAAAAATCATCAGTCAAAACATGGAGACAAAAACTTAAAAAACTTAAAACGCAAAGGTACCCCACGTTCACTTAGATAATTTTATTTACTCACATCGTTTGCTTAATTACGTCTGTTGGCAGCTGTCCCTACTTTGCAATTAGCTAATCGCGTTGCACAACCAGCCAGTCGCATACGGCTACTGCAAAATTGATATAAATCGATCGTAAAAATTAATTTTATTCAGTTATTTCTGGTGTTTATAAGTCATTTATACAGTATCAGATATAGTGGCATTAATTAAGAACGCCGACTGCCGTGAGAAAGTGCGTTTCAACTGAGTGGCCTGTATCTACGCGTGATACATCCACCGACACTAAATCACCAGGCTTCTGTAACCACCTTGTTAAAACATCCGTCAATTTACCTACTAGTTAAGAAGAAACGTCAGCAAGATTCTTGTTCTTCTTCGTTGATGGCATGTGTCATAATAATGCAAGTTTTCTCTGTGTCTAGTGTTGATAGTATGATGTCACAATGTCGTATCTTGTCGTTCGTCATTTTTTATTTTATTTATGGTGTCTTTATTATAAAATAATTTACGGATTATTTTTGATCGAATCTCAAACAAACACTAAAATTACAAATAGAACCGGATATATGTAGCTCGAGAAATATAAATATTATAAGAGCGCAATGTTTGCTTCGCAAGGCCGCCAAAAATTATCGTTAGCTAGATTCATTCATCGAAGAAATTATATTTATGATTGCTTGTCTATTTTATTGACAATTGCCAGCGGCTCTGGAGCTTGGTACCTACATAAAAAGTAGCCTATACGCTATTCGTTGTTCAAATGTCTATCTAAACAAAACTGCTTACTTTGGGGCCACATGGCCCCAAAGTAAGCTGAGCTTGTGTTACGGGTAACTACTGTGGTAGTAGGTACCACACTGATACTACTTTATACACGTTTTTTATTATGAATTGAAACATATATTTATATTTTAATAATTTGAATACCTATATCTATTTATTGTATGAATGGATAGCACAATTAGTTTACTTGGGTATGTAGGTTGGTTCATACCACGCTATCGTCCAGATCAGGTGGGTTTTTTTTTATTTTGATTTATACGGGAACGCAGAAGTCTCTACTTATAATAACAATTATAACACTAACACGTAGTTATGTAGTCTCTACTTATAATATAAATATATTTATAATGTCAATTCCGAAGTTCATAAAGAACACTTATAATTTCGCCATGTCTGTCTGTCCGCCCCTAATCAGGGCTCTTGCTTGCAAACTATTAATCTTGGCGTGATGAAATTTTGTACGGTTATATTAGTAGTAAACACTTTTGAAATATGCTTTTTAGGGGTACCTGGATTACAAGTAAAGTGTGGATTTTATTTTTATATTTTTACCCCATCATGTGGCATATCGTTGGGTAGGAATTTTAGAGATTTATTAGGAGGTTAATAGCTATAAAGCTTTGAAGTGGCCATTTTTGAGAGAGGTCATTGTCGTCGTCGTCTCCTACCTATCTACCTACTAAAACCGATGTTTGTGGGACTACTTTATATGTTTTAAAACTAGTTGGATATATGATGAAAATACAAAACACGTTATCACAGCTAGTGAGGCTTTACTAAACTTTAGTAACTGATTTGTAAATAATTCAAAATATTTAAAAAGTTCATTACTTATGTACATTTTGATTTGTACATAAGTATATATTTGAACTAGAGGGTGTTACATTGGTATGGTAGCTGACACCTGGTCATTCTTACTTAGGAAGCTTTCAATGTGCGTGGTCCATCGCGCGCTTGGCAATTTATTTTGGCATTTTAGTGACCTATTTGATTTTTGTTTTTAATTGTTTTTCTCGTGTTATTTTAGGTTTTATTGTACTAAGAAGTCATACTATATAAGTACTATAATATAATATACTATAAATGTATACATAAGTACTATAAATGTGGTTTATTAGAGGGCTTATTGATTTGTGCGGATAAAATCCCAAAGAAATTAAAACTACCGAGTCCGCCATGTTGTTTAAAATGACAAATGACGATTGACTATTGACTCGTGTTTTATCAATATAACCAGTTGACATTAGCAAAATTGCTATCGTAATATACTATTAGATAAGAGAGTTACCTATAACTTAAAGCTGATAAAAAAAATATACTACATGCAACCCGAACTTCTTAAACCCTAGTTTTCACCTCTAAGCAATGCATTGAGTCGAAATATTATTACGTTGAGTTTGTACGATTGTAACTACTATATCATGGCTGTACCCATCAGCGGTTAGCAAGATCTCGTTTTGGTCTCGGCTTCGGTTTGACGGAAAAAAAGTTTTAAGCCGCGTGGTTGGTGGTTGCAGAACAGCCAGCGCCCACTTTAGGTAATCTAAATTGCGACAATATTATTGCGATACAGCAAAAAGAAAACTAAAACTGTTATAAGTACATAGTTGTATTTGAGCTTTAACGTTTAATATTACCTACAGTTAAAATACGGCCGTGTCTGGTGATGCGAATTATAAAAAAAAGTAGTTGGGTGTTTATCATTTCAGGAGAGAAATACTGAGAGTTTTTTTGTGGCATTCTTGGTTAGATATCCTTACTACACAGATGATCAATAAGAACTTATTTTTGTTTGTAGGTAGATGCCGGTTAGAAGCTCCTCAACGCAGACCAAGGTCATTTGACAAAAGAAGAAACAAACACTAAAAGTATTGGCTCGATGCCTTATCGGGTAACTTGTATTTTGGACATAACTGAGTAGGTACTTATTAGAGGTCGAGTCAAGAGACCAATTTATACACATGCTATCAAAATATATCTACGGTGTCAGTAGCTTTTATCCTCAAAAAATATAGGATTTTTAATTTAATCATGGACTAAGCAAAGCCAATATATATACCCTTGATATTCAGAACTCAAAGAAGCATTGCATGAATGAGAACAATTTAACCTTTTCTATAAGAGGTTATAACACATTTCTACAATTCCATTCTATGAACAATTTACATTGTGTGTGCCTATTATAGCATCTCAATAGTAAACACTACTTACCAACTTGTGCTAGTTAGGCTAGTTACTATATTGTTTAAATAATTCCATGGGAAATAGCATTAATAACACTTTAGATAAATATAATCGCTAATGACAGATAAGCAGTAGAAATAAGCAGACCTAACAATTTTCAAATAGCGATACAATCGAAATAACCTTCCTTGGCGTATCTCAGCGAACATAATTTAAGTTTTCAACAATCGCATTGTTATCATAGCTATCTCAGTCGGCAGCGAGGTCAGTCACAGATAAACAAGAGCAGCTGACTATTTTATATCAAAACGATATGGTTATGCTCAACCGACAGTTGGCTATAGCGACGAAGCTCAGGGCTTTACACATGTGTCTATAGCCGCACGATTTTCGCAGAACGGTGATAATCGACTGTCTAAATGGAAATTAGATCGGCTAGGCTGCAGGGGACTAAAATTGCAAGTTCCAAAGTAGAGTAGGTATAGAATTTTATAGTGCGGCGAGAGATCGCATGTGTGAACTTAATGAATCATCTGCGATTTTTATTTAATCGACCAGTCTCACGTTGAAAATCCCCCTGGCGTAAAGCTCACACACAGCACCAGCCAGCGGCGGCTAAAGGAAAAAAAGGTAAAGAGTAACCAGACTGAAATCAAGCTGACGTTTATAATCACAGCGAAGGAAGAACAAGCCGAAAAGACGAATACCAAATAATTACGTTTTAAAAACTAAAAAGAAACCGACTTCATCGAATGAAATTTGATTTTGTATATTATAATATGGGTAGGCCAAATAAACGTAACGCTCCAATGAGACAGCGAGGTATGAATATACATGAAAACATCATCGATGTATACAATTTTTATATTTTCGTTTATTTTTCAGGTCGACCGATTTTGATAAAATTTATATGGGACCACCTGTGAAGACCACCCTTTCAAACAAAAAAAGAATTTTCCAAATCGGTTCAGCCAAAAAAAAAAAGGATTCCGAAGAATTCAGAACCTCCTCCTTTTTGATAAAGTCGGTTATTAATACCGTTATTTGAAATAGTGCCATGTCATTCGTCGACTGGATAATCTATTAGACATGGTGATCTTTGAAATTACTAAACTTTTAAGTGCTTCCGTACCAGGCTGTTTCATTTATAAGCTGCCTCTTTGTACTTATCATAACGGTGAGTATAAACACACACGATTGTCTATTACCACTTCATCATCACCTTCATGGTTCATGGCGATAAGATACAAATTGTACATATAGTTAAGTACATATATTTCACCGTGCTCAGAGCCAGACAATGGAGATCGCGATGGTAATAGTTTACAGATCAACGTAATAACTGTAAGGCACGAATCTCTCAGAGAGCGAACGAGTGAACGAATACCTACCATACTGATTAGTTTAATTTTCTTTACTTGCGTATTAAAAGAGAAAGCTTTGTTCAATTTCTTTAACAATATACTAATCAGAACATTCTCGTGCTATACAATTATCAAAGAAAGTGTTAGGAATAGCCCGATCCATTTGTACACAATTTCTATAGTCTATTTGTACTCTTAGCGAGTTTCCTTCAAAATGTCTTAGATTAATTTACGTTCCACGCACTCGACTTAAGTACTTTTTCGTCTACATCTTACATCTTGCATCTACACTCTCTCTATCATAATATACTCAATGGCCTCAATTCTGTTGGCACCAACCTAACGAATTTTAGCTAAAATTAGGTTTTGAACTGTCAAATTAACCTTTGGTATTCTGCTGCTACCAACTTATCCTAATTTAATGTTATCTAACTTAATTAAGCGTTCCTAATTTAGTTAGATGGTACCAACCGAATAGGTTTTACAAATGCAAATACTTTAGACAATTCCTAATTTTAGAAATGAACCAATCGAATTGCCACCAATAACTACCTAAAAATCCCTGAGTATCTCTATCAAAACTAATATTTGAAAGTAAAAAGATGATATTTTTATGTTTGCTCATAAACTAAGTCCCTACGAAAATTGCAATAATGTTATCCAAAGTATGTTTTTTTTTCCTATCAAAGACATTGTTTGGCTTGCAATGCGAAAACTAATGATGAAACATAAAATAATGTACTACATGTTTAAACTACTCATTACCCACAAAAAAGTCCAGGAGGCTATATGTCTAACTATTATAGTTAAATACAAACAAAGCTAAATATTATATAGCACAAAAGCATGGACTAAGTCGCGGGCGTGCCAGATAGTTAGGTACAAATAACTATCACTATCTTCTTTCATTCCACAACTTTTACTGTAAGGTAGGTATAATATGCCGGCTGAAACATTTGTCACGCACTACAACATGCACGCAACTTTTTAGTATTGGGTTGTTCTGTGTCGCACCAACAACGGAAAATAATAGAAACTTCAAACATTTCTTGCATTAATATTTCAAAAGACAACAAAACATGTAGGTACTTGTTTAAAAGCGGATATAAGAAAGGATATTGTTACCGACATTGCGTTTATATATGTTTAACAAACATTGTGAATGTTGTTTGAGATATTACAACCTCATGAAGGACAATGCCCCAACAGTCTAAGTACCAGTGCAGTGCCGCTAACAGTCTCAAACGCAGTTTTAATCAAAAGCTTTCATAGATATTATTCTGACTTTGAATCAATATCTTAATATTTATCCGTACACTTAGAACAAGGTTGGCTCGCGTCTCATTTCACTATCAAAAATTACTGTAGTATATAGCAAGTAAGCTTAGTACTGTAGGTAAGTAAAGGAAATATCCATAAGATATACAACTTTGCTAAAAAAATGCTTATAATATGCCAATTATGAATTTCATATACATATATTAATGTCTACACCTAAACTGTATCAAAACATTAACTAACTTTTTAAATTTAAAATAGCCTTGCTCGCCTCTCGATACCTACATGACTATGTCCAGCAATAATATCGGTTCATTTGAATTGTCTAAGTATTTCTCAATAAATAATAAACAAAATTGATTGACACATTATTAGAGATGGCATATCAAGTTAAAAATGAACGTGACCGAGACATCGGTCGAAGGCTCAGCGACCTTTGTACTTAACAAAGGCAATTTTCGCAATAATAATAATAGGTATCTAAGTTTACCTACCTACCTAGCTTATTTATGTACGGAACAATACAACATAGATGAAACTTACAACATAATCTTGCAATAGATACATATATAATCCTGTTGTGATAAATTGAAACGAAATGGCCTCGAACTGCGCAGGTCAAGGTACACGCACTGTGGGGCCTGTTTAATAAACTTTGTGAACTGACTGGCCAACATCTTCAGACCAAGCGAATGTTCCCATCCCACGAGACACGGATCTTTGTTATGTTAACACCGTACCCGTTTCCAACGATTGAAAACCTTTCTTCTTTTTCATCGATTCGCATTCATCATCAGATTCCCAAGCACACGGAAACATAACGCTCAAGATATTCCAGTTATCCCGATCCTAATCTGTGCTCTATAGCAGTACTCTCAAACTATCTTTAATCCTTTCACCACACTGGTTCGAAAGAACTAGTGACACGATAAGAAGTTCCCGAAAGGTCACCGTCAATCCAGCAGATACGATGACTTTACAGATATAACGGTATCTCTAAACTTGTGTTTAGAAGCCACTGATGTGTTATGTCATATTAGCAAACGGCATTATGAAACTGGAATTTCCTAGCAGGTTTTAGCTTAATAATAATTCTATAATTCAGGTGATACATTTATCTTAAAGCTGTACAACTGTATTTTGATATATATATATATACTTAAAGTAGCAAATGTGTTTATAGCCCATAAAATATATACGATTTTGCATCAATAAAGACTTCTTAATTTTACGTGTTTGGCACATAACGGTTTAGAATACATACTACATGTATGTAGGTAGGTATTTTGAAAAGTAAATAAGCAAACTTCGATTTGAAAGATTAAATTAAGGCTAGAATTCACCGAAATAAAATAATTATAAACATTTTCAAAGGTTAGGTGTGGGTGAACGGTAGGTACTCTACACTATTTTATTGACAGTTAATGGTGGATCTGCTCATCACACAAGTAAAAATGATGCTTACTTATAGCTCGTGAGTTGCCCAATCCAGCTAACAGTGCCAAAGCAGCGATTCTTTCACATCCTGTCACTATAATGTGTATCGTGTATCAGTCTCAATTCAGTCAAATGTTGGTCTCAAATGTAAAAGTTTAGATAATCTGATGTTTGAAGGTCGCTAATTTTGAAACATTAATCCCCTCGAGCTTTATAAAACCTGACCTCTATCGCGTTGTTCTGCAAAAAAGATGGCAGAATTTATCGGCTATTCGTTCTTTACTCTTCATTCATTCAAGCGACAACAATAGACCACGCCATTGAGAAACTACGCGCATGCACACGACGGCGCGAGCGCACACGCAGCCTACGTCACGGCAGCTTTTGACAAGTTTTTGTGTGATCATGGCTAAGTTGTAGGTTATGAGCTGACTTGTGTTTAAACAATTGCTAGCACGATTTGTCGTGTCGAGCTCTAAGCACTAACACAAGTGTCGAAATCGCCTTTCGTCGAACTCAATTTAAGAAATTATGTTCTACATCATTTCGACAGTCGGCCACTAGGCAGTTTAGCGTTAAACTATAGAATAGAGATATTAATGGCTATGCAGATGATGAAAACTGACGTAGATTATTACAAGGTACCAATTACAATAAATAGGTATGTATAGTTAGGAGGTATGGTGTTTGTAAATAAATGCTTTAAACCTATACAGGTTTGTTTGAATGCGTGAATGAAGCAGATAATTTGCATCTATCAATGGGAGTAGGCATCAATCACTGAAGAGAAGAAAGCACACAATTTATTTAGTGACTATGAGCGTGTGAAAATTCGACTGAACAAGTTTTTGTTAACTAATACTTATACATACATCCTATGTATATACGTATTTCTACATCCTATTAATTTTATCCTAATATAGATTGCTACCAAAAGTATAGTTCTTTTTTTTTTAGTAGACTAAACTATTTAGTTTTGTTAATTTGATAATGATGTTGATTTGGTTCGGGACCTGACTAGTTATTTTTAACCGACTTCAAAAAAAGGAGGAGGTTCTCAATTCGTCTTTTTTTATGTATGTTTTTTTATGTATGTTCACCGATTACTCAAAGATTCGGTTCATGCGACCTATTTGGAAAAAAAAATTGTTTGGAAGGGTCTTGCCAGGTGGCCCAATTTAAATTTTATCGAAATCGGTTGAGCGGTTTTTAAATTATCAACAAAAATCTAAAAATTATATACATCGATGATATTTTCGTTTACTCCGAAACCTCACTGTCATTAGAGCAATGCGTTTAGGTGGCCTTATTATAATACACTCGAGAGCAATGAATTCGGGTCACTTAAAGTAAGTATTAAATCTTCCTAGTTATTGTAAAGTTATGTCATAAAAAATCAAATTTTAAAAAAGGGAGACTTTCGTAGATGGAACTACGAAATTACTGCATTTCATTTAGCTTTTTTCCTAATCTGTCATTTAAGTGGGTATATAAACCATATTACCATATAAACTATAACCATATATTGTTCAATATCTATTATTCAAGCTGTACCTAATCATGTTGCTTACACCTGAAGAATGCACCAGAATTCTCACAATGCTGGAAATCAGCCGGAGTCAGCGCGATACAGCCAGGACTGTCGGTGTGTCGCTGTCAACAGTACAAAAAGGTCTCCGACGTTACACGGAAACTGGCTCTAACCTACGCAAACCAGGAACAGGCAGAACCAGGTGTACCACAGCACGAGAAGATCGATACTTGGTGAACACCATGCTTCGTAATCGCTTTCTCACAGGAACTGAACTTACAAATCAGTTTCGACGAATCGAAGGAAGTAACCCAAGCGCATAGACAGTAAGACGACGACTTGCTGAAGCTAACTTGAAACCATTTAGACCTGCAAATGGTTTTTCAAGACAAAGATACGCCCAGAACTACCTAAATTGAACTATTGAAGATTGGTCAAAAGTTATGTTCTCCGACGAATCAAAGTTTATGCTCTACAAGCACGATGGAAGACACAGAGTGTATAGAAGACCAGGGGAAAAATTCAAGCAAGCATGCATTGAAGAAAAAGTACCCTACGGTGGTGGGTCTGTACTTGTGTGGGCCGGAATTTCTTCCGAGAGTCGCACAGAACTGGTGTTCATAGAAAACGGCTCTATAACTAGCGTAAGATATGTGGAAGAAATCCTTAATTAATACGTGGGAGATGCGTAAAACAACGAAGTCCTCCCCCAATCACGCTTCGTGAGCTAATATTGCTCTCATAGAGGAATAGGAGAATATTCCCCAAAATAGTAGAAGGAATTTGGTGTCCAGTATGCCAAACCGCATAAAAGCAGTAATGGAAGCACGAGAAGCTAATACAAAGTATTAAAATTCAAGAAAATCCTAATGTTATTTAAAAATGTCATGTATCCTATTGTTGTTTTAAGGCGAGATGTTTTTATTCTTTATGTAATTTTTAGTAAATAAAATGTATATGACTAATAAATTTTATTATCTTTATTTAATAATAATCATAAATCCATTTATTCCCATTTAATCAATTAAATTATATATTATTTTTCTTTACTTTAACACACTTTACTTCAACAATTCATATTAATTAGTTTTTTTTAATATTAGTTTATTTGTATTTATCCTTTATTATGGGGCTACACATTTTTGGGCAAAGGCCTCCTGCAACCCTTTCCAGTCGATTCTCTGCTGGGACAACCTCTGTTTCGACAATTTCTTTTCCTTATATTTCGGTTTCAGCTAGACCAATAATGTCCTAATTAAAGAGGTATTGGTGGCAATTCGGTTGGTTCATTTCTAAAATAAGAAGAGTTGTCTAAAACATATTTAACTAGTCATAGCATTTGTATAACCTATTCGGTTGGTACCATCTAACTAAATTAGGAACGCTTAATGAAATTAGATAATATTAAATTAGGATAAGTTGGTACAAGCAGAATATCAAAGTTACATTTGACAGTTCTAAACCTAATTTTAGCTATAATTAGTTAGGTTGGTGCCAACAGAATTGAGGCCATTGTCTATTAAACACAATTTCTTTCATTAAGCTAGCGTTCTTAGTTTCCAAGATTTATAGGTTTCTTTAAGTGACCCGGATTCATTGCTCTCCAGTGTATAAACAAAATAAATCTATTTTGCACAAAAAAAAAATTCAATGAAGTCTGTTTTCTTTTAGTTTTTAAAACATAATTATAATCTTTACTGACTTCGGAAGCTTCGGTACTTCATTGTGCGTGATCCAGCAGGCGCTCGGTCAAATCTATAATTAGATAAATGCATGTTCGACAATAATCTATGCCGTTTAAAATTCACATTTTACAAACATTTCTGTCTCTGTCTAAAACTCCCACATTTCAAAATAGTTCGAGTTGAAGTTCGAACGAAAATAATCTATGTAATAATCTTAATACGTGAAGCAAAAACTTTGTATCTCTTTTTACGAAAATTGCGCGGTCGGAGGAGTATGAAATTTCGCACACTTATAGTTTATATAGAGAAGGAGTGCAGAATGCTTATTTTTTTTTAATTATGCATAAAAAATACATTAATTATTAATCAATAATGGTCGAATTTCAAACTGTGGGCGACCACTAGTAATATAAATTTTGTGTTTTGTCAACTCACATCATGTGGTACGAAATGTTTTGCTTGAGTTGATGTACGAGTGCTACCTCTAACAATGATTCAAAATGAACCTTGTCATTAGGTTTTCTTTTAATAAAAATGTACTTTCTGTACGCGATCATTATCGGTAAGAAGCGCTTTTTTATACGCTATATATGAGCTTCACTTGTATGTATGTTTGTATGTTTGTAACCGACTCCTTAGGACGCGATTTTGACCCACTTTAAACGGCCAGATTTCATTCAAATTTTGCACACCTGTCAAACACCGATGACAATGCAATAATTCGAATAAAAATAAAATATTAGAAAAAAAAATATCCGATTATCCTAAAACTTTTCTACTTTTTAAGTAGAAAATAAATAATAGTTTTAAAAAACTAAAAAACACACTTTATATAGAAAACCAAACTAAAAAATTTAAAATAAATTTTAATAAATGTAAGTAAGAAAAAAAAGTTTTATTTAAAAAAAAGCGTAGGTGCTTTATATACTATATTAACTTTGATATTATTGAAATGATAATCCTTCTTCTCATATCTGTCAATGAAATATTTATAACTATTGACACCATGCACCCCACGCTTTTTTTAAATAAAACATTTTTTTCTTACTTATGTACATTTATGTACGTTTATTATGTAAATTTATTTTCTATTTTTTAGTTTGGATTTCTATATAAAGCTTGTTTTTTAGTTTTAAACTATTATTTATTGCCTTGAATAGGATCCAATAAGCGGCGCACAAAAAATACACAACAATATATTATGAAAAATTTCGTTGACATTGGAACGCCTTCAGGTAGGTAGGTACTAGCGGAGAGAGTTGCTGCCAAAGGTTACACTGTAAAGATTAAGGTGTAATCATTTAATTACATAAACGTTTTTGTCTGTAGGTATAATAAAATAGTTTTTCTGTATGAACGGTCTGTGACTTTAAACATTCCATTTGTCGATCTGTATAAAGATGAGAAAGGAGGTAATTACCTACTTATAACGAACTTTAAAAAGTGGCCGTGGTTATTAGGTATTTGCAGACAAAAGACCGAAAACTAAACTCACTGGTATTGTGGTGAACGGGTCAAATGTAGTAAAGGAAACACAGAATGGTACCCAAGGGACGGTAAACGGAATTTAGGAAGACAGCCCAAAAGATTGGGAGACGACATCAAACTTACAACTGGTCATAACAGGAGAAGGGTTACCAGCGACAAATAATGGAAAAGGTTTAGAGGAGACCCACGGTCTAACATACAAAACCAACAATAATTACAATAGATACACATTTCAGAACAAAAGGCTATTTTATTGTTATTCTTATGTAACTTTATGCGTAGGTATTCGGATATTATAAATCGAAAGAGTCTGTCTTTCTGCTTGTTTGATTGTTACCTTTTCACGGCTAAATAGAAAAACGGATCTTGATGAAGTTAGGTAAGGAGGTTGATTGTATCTTGTGAACTGACATGGATTATTTTTTATGTAAGTTCCAAGCGTGCGAAGACGCGGGCAGCAGTAAGCACGAGCCGATTATCTTACCATAAAACGTTGAAGGATGATCAGGCCACCGTCTGAAGCTGAACTGCCAAAACTTAGAGTGATATAAACATGTCTCGAAATCTATGTCTGAATCACAATAGAATCGTAAAAAAAATTAAAGATACAAGCCTCAAATTTGATTTGACTTAGACACTGATTTTAACGCATCTTTGGGCGTAAATAAATAAAATTCTGAGTTCGCAAACGCCAAACTGATTCCGACACAAGCATAGTTTATTTATTTAAGAGCTCAAGTAACGATATTTTGAACAGATACATTCAGTAGAAGACTACTAACCAACTTCTGGCTCAAGGGCCCTCATGAAAGATCATGAGGACCCTTGAGCCAGAAGTCGGTTCATCATTTTTACGCGGTCGTTTTTTGTAGAAATCAGTCTAAACCAACCATATGATTAGAATCATTTGCATACTTATCTCCTTACTGCTCATCTCTATCCTTCGTACCCTTTTCTCACGCTATGCTAGATGAAAATAAAAGCTGCGTCAACCGACTAGTTTGTGCCGCTGAGCTAAATATTTATCCTTTGAATTGAATAAATAAACAACGAATCCAATTAGAACAATAAAATATTGAACGGAGCATAGAGGTAAATAACACGGCTGGTTTCCTGCAATTACTATGTTATACTAAGTTATCTTATCCTTACTCCATTTATGTAAATAACAAACGATCATTTTTAACTGACAAAAATTTGAGGTTTCTCAATTCGACCTTATATATATTTTTTATGTGTGTTCGCGGATAACTTCGTAGTTTATGAACCGATTTTGATGATTATTTTTTTGTTGGAAAGGATATATCCCAAGGGTGGTACCATGATAAAGAAACCAGGATCTGATGATGGCATCCCAGAGAAATCGAGGAGAATCTTCGAAAATCGTAGTGGCGCCTAGTGCGTTTGTTATTTTTTTTCATTTAAGTATTTTAAAGCACTACTATTCTTCTACTTCATACTTTTTTACGTTTTAGTTGTTTGAAGTCGGTTATTTTTGCTAAAATTTTTCATCTAACGAGAAGCCTACACATAACTACAGTAACCAGCTGTTTCAGAGGCAGTACCTGAACGTCAGGTAACTTGCACCAATTCGTCGTATAACTATTACGAATGAGCGTACGTATAATGTCACAATCGCAAGAGATCGAGAAAAATTTAAAGTTGCTACTGAAATGCGCTTAGCAAAACTATATAAGCATCGAAATCGAAAGAGTGACGTGCCACATCAATAGCCGGGATTTGTACCATTTCAATAGAAGCGAGCACGGCAATATTACCATAAGTAGGCTTCCGCCACGCCACCACCGTCCGGTTAAAATTACGTAAGCGGCAACCAAATGTTGCTTGTACGGACATACTCATACCCAAGATACAGGCTTCTACGCCTAGTTTGGGCCTCGCTGATACTGTAAATTAGTGTTATTCTTTTTTGGCAATAAATATTCTTATTATACTCTCGATATCTACAAGTCACAGTGGGAACGGCTTTACTATCTCATAAAAAAACCAAGACCAAGAAAGTCCCGTTCATTAAAAGTTAAAGTCCCGGAAAAAGTTAAATATACGCTAAAAACCTTACATAAAAAAACTGACATAAAATGTTTGCATTTGTTTTTCACATCTTCCCTGCTGGCATCTGCACCTCGAAGGGTTGGTTTCTATTATGCTGATACAACCTGTGACCAGCGGATTAGGCTATGCGCTGTCTGTCAGTTATGGCAAACGAAGCAAAATGTATCTTCCTTCATAAAAACTCTTAGTAACAATACAATTCATTAATATTGGTGAATAATTTACACAACACCATCTAGCCCCAAATTAAACATAGATTGTATTAAAGGAACCAGATAACTGATAGAATAGAATAGAATATAATAAATCTATGCAATCTATGTCCTTCACACAAACGTTTGTCTTGAGAGGAATCGAACCCATTAGCCCATAGCTACAGCCCATTAGCCCATTAGCTACAGATGGCAGTGCTACTACCAACTGAGCTGATATGACAATCAACTAACGCACAAGTCATATCTATTAACATACTTCTTCTACTATTTGTCAAATACCACTCACTCATTGATCACGAAATCTAAGAAACCACCGAATTGATTGGAATGAAATTTGGTATGCAGCTTCCTCTAGGGCCGTAGGTGCTCGATAAGAAAGGTTTTCAAAAAATCACTCGGGATCATGGTAAAACCGCGAAAACCACGATTATGCTTAATAATTTTTCCGAAACATTCAATCGTTCAATTATCTTATAATATAATACTTTGAATATATACTTACTATACTTACTATACGGGCAATGCTGCAGGAAACAACTAGTGTCTATATGTCTACGTATCATATGATAAAGTTAGTACGTTACGTATCTCGTACATAACGAAAAACACTTCTAACTCGAGTTGTATTTTGAATAACAAATTGTCAAGTAGATAAGACCAGTAACTGACCACGGCTCACGTACATTTACATAATGGTTTGGTGAAGCTGAAAACGGAATCATGTCCAGAGTTGCTTAATCTGGTCCATGATGTCAATATTAATGGTAGAGTAAATTATTTGGACCTAGTATTTCTAAATCGGATTTAATCATAGCCCAGTTTACGTAGCTACCTTATATTATCCAAGATGTTAAGGTAGAATCCAGAGTGATATAATAAGTTCACCAAAGGGGAGTTCATCTCGTATCACTGGTTATTTGGAATCAATGTGGTGAAAGGGTAAAAGTGCGCCTCATTAGGTTCTTTCGTGCACTTTTTTTATATCTTTAAACTTTTAAGGCTCTACGACATTCCAGTTTTCTCCCTCATATCTCTATTCTCAAATGGTGAAGGAAAACTTCAACATTTGAGAGTAGTGAGATGCGGGAGAGGGAATAACGTTACGTATTCTATTCTATTTAATAATGACCCATCTCATTTTGTCTTCGCTCGCTTTGTAAAGAGCGAAGCAAAGTGAACTCGCATGAAAATGACGTCACAAATTTTTATACCAGTTATTAAATTTCTCCGCTTCCCCGCTCCGCTTATGTGCATATTCGCCCTTATTGCTTACATCGTTTCATCAATGTCCTAACATTTTCCCAGTTGTGTAATATTTTAACTTGTCTTTGGCAGGTGAAAGGTAGATACTACAAATAGAGGAAGTAAACTGACCCGAGTATCGACAATAATAATTGTACTGCCAATAGCCGCATTGCATGTGCTCTAAATAAGTCTTGTATGAATTCAATGAAAATTATCTTATTATTTCCTAGCTTGTTGAATCATACCAAGGATATACAGGGTGAGATTTTGTTACCCTCACGAACTCTCTAAAATAGTTATTTGTGCTTGAGCAGAAGATTGGTAGGCTAAACCAGATAAAAAAGGTTTGTTTGTACCCTCATAACTCTTTCATTTATGAACCGATTTAAAAAAATATTTTATTATGTGCAAGGATTTACTTTCCAATTGGTTCCATAAAAAATCATCAAAATCGGTTCACTTATTTGGTTTTTAAATCAAAATAGTTGGAAATAATAATCATCCAAGTCAACGAAATTTCGTACTTATTCGGTTTTCCAAGTACCTAGTCGGTTTTCTTTTGAGATTTTAAAACGTTAAAAAACAACCGAATTGAAAGCCTCCTCCTCCTCCTCCTCCTTTTTTTGAAGTGGGTTAAAAAGATTTAAACTTATTTTGCGATCATCACTCTGTTACAAAAACATACGCGCAGAATAAATCTACAGTGGACGATGTGACCGACCGACGGACCTGTTGCCCAGTGGATGCCAGGCTTTATAAGGACTGTTCTGTAGCACAGAGAATATTCATTCATAATATGAATATTCAAACAGTGCGTAAAACGCGCTGTGCGCATCTTTGCGGTAGGATGATGACACCATCTGTTGGCATCCAATAATGACTACTTACATGTAATTCCTCCAAGTTATAAAGTGTCATTGCTTGGAATTAGATAAAGACCTGCTGCTTGACATTTTGCAAGAGAATTACTGAGATTTAAACTTTATGTTCACAAAAATGTTTATTGACTTTAATACTAGATAAAGAGATACTCGCTGTTCTCACAGTAAGGCTCGCTAAAGCCAGCTGGGCAATATGCACAAGCAAGACTAGTTTATTGTGTCGGATTCATCTTGAACTGGGGTTAGGAGGAACCGGCATCTAGAGTCACCTAGTAGGACTCAAATAGTCCTTGTAACTTTATTAAATACAATATTATTGATTTTGCAAAAAATCACTGTTTACTGTGGTCCTTTTTTTTTGCGTAGTAACAATGGTGCATTCTAAATTTTTCTGGCTCTTCAACGGCCGCTGCTGTGGCACACTCGCTTTGCTCGCTCGCCTTGCGCGTTTTTGCTCTACTTTAACATAACCTAACCAACTGGTAACAACAAACATCTTACTAACATATAATGGGAATTATATTTGATTATAAATAATAATAAATAAAGCCGGACATTTAACACAGCATCACCTGGCCCCAAAGCCGCTTTGGCTTACTGCGTCATAGAGGTCGTTATAATTTCTTAAATGTACCACGTATATACCACACAATATTTGCCGAAGTATTATCGACGTAATGGTACTACGGCAAAAAAAAAACACCACTGTATCAGCAATGATACATTCGAATGGTACCACCGCGGTAAAGGAACGGATATTCTAGGTGTTGATATTTATTTCAGAGGTAATCTATTTATTCTTGTCTATTAATACTAACAACTTACAGAATACTAACAGTTTGCAAAATGTGGGCATGTGCCCAATTGAATGTTAGGACATGCTTCTGCCCTGACATCCCCAAAGATCGAACGGTTCATTTCGCTAACCACTATAAAGTGATACCTAGTAGTACCTAACGCTCAATGTAAGGAAGTCCCCAAGCATACATTTTCGTTTCACCAATCCATATTCCCTAGTTGAATTCTACGAAACGAGTTAACTAATTTAACTTAATTATGACTCATGGCGTTGTTTTTATCTTATTCATTTCGATTTATACCAATGTATCCTAGAGTTAGTGAGATCTAGCATTTATTAATTACTATAGAGGTCTAAAGTTTTATACAAGACCAATCGAACACAGAACTGTAGAAAAGAAAAAAATACTATACCTATAAAAGTATCAAGTATGGAAGGAAGACGAAAGCCGCCTTAAAATTGTAATATATAATTATACTAGCGACCCGCCCCGGCCTCGCACGGGTGCATTGCTGATACTAAATATACTACAGAATGTCTTTATATACAAAGTTATCTAAGAAAATAACAGACTAAGAGATAGACATATACCATCGCGGACTTTTGTTTATTTTTGTATATTAAGGTGTACAATACTGTAGTACATTATTTTGATCAATCTCGTAGGGTTCAGCCAGCGTTTGCAATGTAAGCGCAAAAAATGAGTTTATTTACGACATCACATTAGAAATCTCTGAAATTATAAGTGTTTCTCTACTATATTATGCATGTTTTATACATATAAACCTTCCTCTTGAATTACTCTATCTATTAAAAAAAACCGCATCAAAATCCGTTGCATAGTTTTAAAGCATACATCTAAGCATACATCGGAACAGACAGACAGCAGGAGGGGACTTTGTTTTATACTATGTAATGACTTATCCTTATGCTAAAAATCTTTTGAGAGCTATCGGCCTCCTAGTGACCCGTGCGGTAGGTAACATGTCCCGGAACTGCGCACGGGCACGATTGCCATAACGATTACGACAAAGTGCTGAAACGATTTGAATATTACCTTTGGATAGTTTACATACGTCAAATGAATTTCTTAAGAGATGGATCTATTACAAAAATTCGGTCTTAATCAACTTTATATCTCCACTTGCGTTGTTGCAATATTTTCATTAGCAAGTGGCTGTATGTTACGGTAGTATATGTGACATAACACAGTAGGTACCTATTGGAAAACCATCGGCCTCGGCAGGGTACTCGAAGACCTCCATTCGAGTGTAACTTAATACGAGGCATTAAAACAGCGTTATAACAGACGCCATCTCGACCCTGTCAATAATAAGCAATAGTTATTACAAGCCAAGTGTGCCACTGCCTCGCACCGTCCTGTTTAAGGAACAATCAATTAATACCCTTGCCGGGCGTCCTTGTTATAGATACATAAATGCAAGCAAGTGTCAACGGCATCGCAACGCCTAGTCACCTCTTCCTGTATCAACGTAACTCGGCATTGACATTTAGGAATGGGCAGCAGGTCCGCCAACATGCGAAAATAAGGCCGAGTGCAGTCAAATTTTTTATGCACGTTTTTTGTATCAGCTGCAAATGCAAATTTAAACTGAGGTGCCTCGCATTTCCTGAGCGTCCTTGGCCAGAGAGCGTCCCTTCCAATATTCAACCCATCAAGCGGTCGCGCATCTGTACGATTGCATTTTGGCATGCAATGCATTAGATATGTAGGCTCGATGCCGTTGATTAGCTATTAGAAACGAAGACGTTCCGAGTGAGAGTAAACATTCAGCATGAACATCACGTGTATTATAAGCGGATAGTAAAGTAGATCTCATAATTAGCGTTACAGCAGTAGGTAGTAGGTAACAATACCGAAGTGTAACCTTGATCTCGTTCGGAGCGAGCTGCGCCTCCAACTAAACCGTCCACCTGTTAATGTATAAGCACCTATTCGGAATAAGATCAAGAACTCTTTAGGCTTAGAAAGTAGAGTGCAACTCAACTAGTTAATGCCTACATAATTTCCAGACGATTGCAGTTGATAATGGAATACAAGTCGCATACTGTAATTATTATATTCAAATCGAACGTTACCCGCGTGTAAAGGGTATTATTAGGCTTTAAAATATTGCATTTATTACTAGTTTAATAAGAGCAATTTAGCTGGATATTTGACTTCGAAATGGTAGTTGCATCATCCTCTAAGAGGCTGCGTGCTTTGCTATTTGAATGGTATTAACTGTCGGCTACTAAAATATGTTTGTGTAGGTATATTTTACAAATCTATGTCTTAAAACTATAATAAATAAGCCATGTGCGTGTCGGACTACGAAGTCAAAAGTTTTAGAATGACTAGTGGTTAGTCTCAACTGATTAAACACAATTTATTTCGCGTTCTTACGGTAGAATCAGTAAGTACTATATACGACATCCACTTCATAGGTCTATTATTTATCAAACTAATTTATATTGACTGTTCAAAAACCCACATTATATTTAAAATACTTATCCAACGATATAGTACAAGATGGGTTAGTCAAATAAAACAACTCTAAAAACAACCCAACTTTACAATGTACCTACGAGAGGATATCCAAAAAGATATTTCATAATTTTGAAAGGGCAACTGATATATTTACAGTGCAAAATGTCATCTGCAAGAGCCGTGATTAGAGGCGGACAGACTAACAGATAGACGCAAATTGCAAAACTATAAATAGTTGGACTTCAGAGCCCGAATGATTATGAGTATACTCGTAAATAAAAATCGTACAACATTTACAAGGGAAAACCCTACAATTTGTTTTTTTTTTACTTGCAGCAGGAGTAAAATATCGAATAATTTATGTCAACGTCTAATGTCCCAACTTCGGATAAACTTGTTTCATGTTACATACATCATGTATTGCGAGCGAGCGTGCTAAAAAAGCTAAAACGATAATGAAGGCAGAACCAATAGACGTTCAACGAGGTCTAATCTTGAATAGACAACTAATAACGTAATTTTTATAAACTCGTTGATTTACTTGAAAAATCTAGTCAGTAAACAGTTGTTTTAAGTGGAAAAGTGCTTCAGTCACGACAACAGCATTCCAAATGCTTAATATAACGGCTGAGTCGTGGAAAGCGGGCTCGGCACGCATCTTTACTTTATACTATGCAATCTGTCTAATTACATTTGTTTCAATCATTTATTGTCGACGCGTAGCTTCCTTTATTTACCATACTCGCCAGACTGTTGATTTAGCTTCCTCGACTGTTGGATAATTCACTGCTTTGACTGTTTTATTCATTGTCTTTTTAAACAGGTAGCTATTGTGGCCTTAAAATCAATACAATTCAATTCTTGGCCAGTGGGGTGTTATAATCTGTAAATCGCTGAACCAAATTCAATGAATTTTGGTATAGAGATAGATGTGACCTAGGAGAAAGGCATAGGCTACTTTTTATGTATCTAGGTACCACGCGTGAAAAGCCGCGGGCAGCAGCTAGTATAATATATATTGACATAAAAAATGACATGGACATAATTTTCACTCAAAACGGGATATTTACCATGATATAGGAGTTTTTCGGCTTCCAGATATTTTGGCACAATTGCATGATCATGAGATAAACTGAAGTCTTTACGGGTGAATGTTATTAAGTTTTGAGTGATAATTATGTTTAAAGCTACTATAGTTTTAGAAGTTATATGATAAGGAAAAACCATACATTAACGCCGCACCAGCTGGTCGTGTGAACCCTAAAAATATTATAGATCCGAAAGTTTGTATAAATGTTTGGATAATTTTCTTTAGTCACTCCATAACGACTGAACGGTTTAGATGAAATTAGTTAGAGATTTATCTTAGCCTGGAATAACATATTGGTTAGTAAGAGATAAACGGTTAGTCTTACAACATTTCTAACATCCTCGCGTATAATATGGCAGATCTCAGATCGTAAGTCTCTGGCCTTGAAGTCTATTAAAGGAGTAGGAGGCATTTTGACACAAACACATTTTTTCATCATTTTTCTTAGAAGAAATACTAGCAAAAGATAAAACAAGCGTAATATAGATTATTATAAGATATTTATGAAAAAAATCTCAAAGGTTTATTTGTTAGAATTTGTCTTTGAATTTGAAATTCTAAGGCGTAGTAGATACTTTATTAATTAACACATTGAAATTAAATATGATAATATTACGTAGCGATACACTACGATAGATATATCAGTATGCACTTCATTACATGGTATAAAACAAAGTCGCTTCCCGCTGTCTGTCTGTCCCTATGTATGCTTAGATCTTCAAAACTACGCAACGGATTTTGATGCGGTTTTTTTTAATAGATAGAGTGGAAGGTTTATATGTATAATACATATATAATATAGTAGAGAAACACTGATAACTTTAGAGGTTAGCGTATATGGGTTCAACGTATTAGAACTACAGAGCTACAGCAACGCGTGGCCGGGTCAGTAGTTATTAGACAAATAAATGATCACAGAGACAAAACCTGAACTGAGGCCTATGATGGATGGGCCTCTGGCATGCAGTGGGCGGATAACGACCTAAATGATGCACCTTTAAAATTATATACTTACATTTCTTGAATTATGCTATGTATGATCATGGATCTAAAATGTATGACAGCAGAGTCGAATAAGATACTCAGAGTGGTTCCGGACCGTGACAACTCTGGGTGTCTTATTCGACTCTGCAGGTTATTCGTTTAAGTTCGCCCTCACATTGTTCCTATGCAAGTTCTTATTGATTGGTTTTTGAATATAGTTATTTATTACGATGTTTAGTTTTGAAATATCTGTGTACTTATATAACCAAATGCAATTTATTTTTAAATAGTTTTAAATATTTAGTTAATCTTGTGCCTGCGAAAGCCTTTATTTATTCTAATTTATGTCTGAATTTATTCGTATGAGAAAATAAATAATCTTAATTACTAATTCAACACCATCTAGGCAGCAAAATAAAATAATTTAGTAAGGTGTTTTCAATATATTTTAATGGATACAAATCAGCTTGTCGCATAATCTAGCAAAACCTTACTAGCCCTGATAAACATTATCCTTATAATTTCAGCAGATGTCAATATTTTAAAAACAAACACACTGTCTCTGGACTCATTCTAAAATTACCACTTAAAACTTAATATCCATCGAAGAAAAATCCGTATCGATCCGTACTGTTATAATAAAACGAGTCTACGAGCTGGAGCTCTGATTAGGGGTGGACAGACTGACAGAAGGACATGGCTATACTATAAAGGATCCTTTTTGAAATTCGGTGCCTTAAAAATCGTAAATACAAGAACCAACTTCATACGAGGTCATCAATTTTGATTTTAGTGGTAGTGATCACTCGAAGTTTATGGCGGCCACATGGCGACACTACACAAGTGGGGTGAAGTTTGTGGGTGCAAGAAAGCAGAATAATCTAAGAAATAATTATAATTATACGTACATTTTCAAGTAATAGTATTTTAGTATCGAACACTTATATATCTCGTTCGTTGACAGAATTTGACGGTGATTGAGAGTCCTCAGATCAGTCCAACGGGGTCCAAAACTAGGGAGCTCCCGCTATATGCCAAAGACCGAAAAAAATAGTTTTTAGCATAAAATCTGTCAAGATTGCCAAGAGTTTAAATTTTAATGAGCGAAAAATAATAATTGTACCTAAATATTGATGATTGATCTTAAATTATTGAATTTATTAACCAACATTAATTTGGTTACAAAATCTCATTAGGCACAATTTTTTAAGCAGCAGATCCGCTCGCGAATTCGTCTGCTCGCTTAAGTTTGAAAATATATATTTTTGAATCTTCATCATCATTCACAGCCTGACTTCATCCACTGCTGGTATATTTAAACATTATTTTAGAATAATCTGTGCAAAAAAATTAATTGACAGAGAGAAGCGAGTGTCTCCGTTTCAGCTTAGGCGAAAATGCTTTCGTATGTCTGTCTGCTGTCCGGATGTTCTCTACAGGTAGCATTTCTCAACCGATTCTCGTGAAATTTTGTTAGCAGGTTCTATAATTATATAGATTGTTTTGTCGATTCAGTTTTTGGGAATAAAAAAAAAAAGGAAACGTAAAAAGTTTTATTTCAGTCATTTCCAAAAATGTTTGCGAGGTCTACAGCTCACAGAGACACTAGTTTAGTATGGTTTTATCCTGACTTTGCAAACTAAGTACTAAGCAGCAAAACAAGCTGGTACTGTTACGCTGATATGAACAAACGCTGTTAAGTCACTTACTAGAACAATCGTCGAGAATCGTCGACAATCTATGTGTCACTGTATTCAGACCGAGTTGCCTGTGCGCAAATTAGCATACTTATAATAAATACATTATAACACCCAGTCACGATTATTTTGGTCGTCTTGCGAAGCAAACATTGTGCTCTTATTTTATGTATATATTTCCGGTTTTATTACTTAGTAATTTTGGTGTTTTAATTTAAATAGAGCTAGAGTTATTGACTCTGGTTTGAATAATTGGAAAAAAAGCTTTGTGTTGCTTTATGATGATTCGAGCAAGAATAATCCGTAGGTTACTAATAACTAAAGCTCGCGGACGAAGTGGCGAGCGGGACAGCAAGTCATATAAACTAAGCTACAGTGACAAGGACACACGTTCGCATCGAATAAAATCAAACACTTTAAGTAGGACACACAACTTATTTAGACTTGGTTTACCGCGAATTTTAAGAGGGAATGACCAGACCACTGCAGTGTAATAACTACCTAATCGTATGCTAACATACGAGTAGAACTAACAAAAGACATCAGTTTCATTTCAAATATTATTTAAACCCCAAAGCAAAGAGAGGAGGAGAGGAGTGTAATTCTGAAACAGATACGTTGAAATCTATTTATCTGTGCGTTTGTGTACCTATCTCTTAATGTGTGTCTGTCTGTGGCATCGTAGCTACCAAACAGATCGACAGTTTCCTTAGCTATGATTCTAAAAACTCTTTAGTAATTTGAAGATCATCCGCTCTTATAAAATTATATAGCAACTTCCACAGGTCTGCCACTTCAAAAGTTACTGGATTACTGGACTGGAAGTTACTGGACTAATTGAGAACTTATCAAGTTCTCAATTGGTTATCCAGTAACTTTTTTTTGGACCTAATATTTTATTTTCTTTTGACTTTATTTTAATTTTGAATTGTGAACAGACGTTTAAAATTGTATGTAAGCATCAATTAAATCAAACATTGCAGATTACATTGTAACTTGACCAAGGGCACAATAGAAAACCAACATGTACCACATGTATATTACTTTACATACTTTACTTCAATGATTGTTATAGAATATGGAACCTTGATCTGGTGCTGCAGCATCATCTAGAATCTGCAGGATAACTCCTCACCAACTATCAAAGAAATTGTGTTTGAGCTCAATGGAATGGTCTTAATCAATAGGTTTGTTTTTCTAGAGTCGGGTTCTTTAAATTACAAATTATAACCAAAAATTAAAATTTTAGATATACAACTTAGTCTAGATTATAAAATAAGCTTATGCCCGCTTGGTACGAACATAACAAGTACCAAGGCCATATGTTATTCCAGGTCCTAATTAAAACATATATTAATTTTCATTCTAATCGCATCAGCTGTTCTTACGTGTTTGATTAACAAATACCTATCCATACAAAATTTCACATTTTTTTTTAATTTATATAAAGTTAAAACTTAACATTTCAGATTCAAATTATGATAGAGATTCAAACTCCAATTAATCAATTTAATAAATTCAATGTATTTATAAGAAACTACTACTCTAAAGAACTCTATTTTTTACGTAATATAACAAAAAACGCTTCGACACCTTTTCATCTTGATAAAATATAAATTTAGATCCAGTTTTTGGTCCATAATCAAGCCAACCAATTTAAATCTCATCAAAATATTTCGAAATTTTGACACATTTCGATGCAGTTTCAAGTAAGTTATAACCATTGATTAAAATTTGGCGATACTCAAGATTGGCGTTCAGCTACTTCATCATCCAAGAAACGAATAGCTGATATAAAACTCCGTGGTACATAAATCAAGGATTTGAATCAAATATTAGATTTATTTGACAAATAAATGTGAAATAAAATGTGCACCAGAACGCCTTAGAAGAAGTGGTTTTGTAACACGAGAACGTGAGGTGAGGCTTTTCATTAATTTATTACAAAATGATGTGTTCCGAGATTATTTATTTATGCTTGCGCAGTGATAAATGTTTGTTTTTCGTCATGATAATACAATACAAGAGTCGTTTATTTGACTTTTTATGCGAAAATAGAACTTGATATCTTTGCAATAGTGGCATCGATATCTACCTATTGCAGGCGCAAGACAATTAAAACTTTTTAAAACTTGGCTAAGTCAAGAATACCTACTATAGCTTGTATTATCATAAAGTATATCATCTCAATATGATAAGCAATATGGTACTCATATCTTAGAAAGGGCTAGTTACCGTCCTTATCCTGTGCAAACGATTCGTCCTCATTCGTTCATCGTGTCCTTAAATATTTCTAGTTAAATCTGTATTAGATTCATCACCACTACTTAGTTCTAGGCCTTGAAAAGGTCGTTGTGAAAAACACTTAATAGTCTTAGCTGACGTTTAGCCAGTGGGGCTAACAATTCAATGTTATATTTTTATAATTGGTACAAAACATGTATCACATATGAGTAGGTAGGTACTACAATAATCACAGCAGATTTGGGCAGCAACATTTCATCGATATTATCTTGATTATTCTCGCGCCAATCTGGAAGTCGTCGTACTTGACAACTTTACGCACAAAAGCTGTGCAAGAGCAGTTGCTTAATATAGAACGTACCTACACTATTACAGGCCCATTCGTAACTCTACTTTTCAGATACCAAATTACGTGTTAGTTTTACATTTTCAGAATTTAATACTTTTATCGATGCATGGAACTGCAGGTAATAGAGAGTTGTATCGAGCGACAAAAGGTCACAGCCTGTGACCGTGTAGAGGTGACATTTTGTGTGGGACTGACCTGTTTCTGACGGAGTTTCTCGAGGAGAGGGTGATGTTCCTGGGGGGTAGTCTGGGGGGCAGTGCGGAGGACGAGGTGGGGGTCACGGGGGTAGACGTGGCGGACGCCGAGGTGCGCGGCAGCCGGCCGCCAGCCGCCGCCGCTCCCGCCACCATCACTAGCAACAACCATCCAGTCATCACGGTACAATACGCACGATTCTACCTACACTCGCCGACGTACTGCGGGTAGCGTCGCGGCTCGCGGTATGCGCGCGGCTCGACGTTCACTTTTGTTGTGGTAAGCGCGAGCGCGCCCCTCTACGATGAAAGTGCAGGCTTTCACTGCAAGCCGCGACTCCGGGCTCCAGAGTACTCACCGCCTCACCGGTAGCTACGCTGCACGACGACGATAGCGCCGTATCGTGACACCTTATTCCGCTGATGTTTTCACAAATACGAGTACCTACTTTTGTCGATACCATTTAAGAC
Organism: Lampropteryx suffumata; assembly: GCA_948098915.1. Taxonomy (NCBI): domain Eukaryota; kingdom Metazoa; phylum Arthropoda; class Insecta; order Lepidoptera; family Geometridae; genus Lampropteryx; species Lampropteryx suffumata. Next base: position 21,407,587 of record OX402544.1, on the reverse strand, counting down.
GATGCTACAGATACACTTACACTGACAATTTTTTAAGCAAGCTTGGTAACTAATATGATTTTTTATAGTAGGCAGAGATAACTTGTTTTCCGTAATTGCTCCATATCGCGTGGTATGGTATGGCTTTATCTCTACAGTTGCTACATGTTGCCGTTTGCTTGATGTTGTCGTGGCGTCATAGTAGGCAAGTATTGCCCGGGGTTGAGGAATTTAAAGTGCCCGTGTAAGCGTACCTTAAAAACGTCACTGCTCAAAAGCGGCCAAGTGCAAGTCGCACTTGCGAAATGAGTGTTCCGATGATTGCCACTTTTACTTTCAATATTTTGCTCGAGACGGGACGCAACCTTGAAAATACCCTGATCGTATATTTTTTCTTCACGCATCGACGCGTTCGAAATGTGGTGCAGGAGGAGAATGTTGAGAGTACCCTGGACAGGGCACCGCACAAGTGTGTCTATTCTGCGTGAAGTGGGAATCACCGTAAGGATATCTACGATCTGCCTCCGAAGGATCTTCGACTTCTTCGGGCACATGGCCAGAAGGAAGAATGACAGCCTAGAAAAGCTCCTGGTGACAGGAAATATACAGGGAAGGCGACCAAGTGGAAGGAGTCCGATGCGGTGGACAGACCAGATCCGGGACACCACAAACAAGAACGTCCATAAAAGCCTACACACTGCCGAAGACCGAAGCAAGTGGAAAGCGATCGTCCAAAGAATGATTCGCGGAGGTCACGACCCTCAGCAATGAGGAACACGACACAAGGAAGGGATGTTTTTTCTTAATTGTAAGACTATAATCTAATGTATCATATGCATTGCTCATTCTTAAAGGATAGTGTGATGTAAGCTTGAGGTCGCTTGATAAAGGATATATCCTCTCGAGATACGAGTATCTTCGGACAGCAAAGCACTCCGTCGTCACCCGCGTTCGAAAACTAATATATGTTTTCAAAAGATCTGGCGCTGACCCTTTTAACATAAAAACTGTATACCTACCTAATAAATATGCCTTAGCGCAGTCTATTATTAGCTACTGTATCACAGCATGGGGAGCTGCTGGTAAGACCCAAATGCTCCGTCTTAAAAGAGCTCATCGAGCTATTCTTTAAGTAAGGCGTTTGATTTTCCATTTTCCCACTGCAATATTTGGATGGTCTTGTCTGTTCGTAAGCTTTATGTGACTGCAGCGATTCTCCGTAAGTACTCGGACACATTATAGGATCCACAACACTTAACTAAAAGGCGTAAGGATATAATCTGTCAGCCTATTAGATTTACACTATCTCTGTTAAGACACAATTAATATTTTATTGGCCCATCCTTGTACAATAGAGCAAATAAGGAGCTAGCAATTTATCCAATTGCTTAATGAAATGCAAAAATAAAATCAACTCATGGCTGAACATTTTTTTTTTATTACACCGAATATATATTCAATGTCCAAGTGTGAACCATACCTTTTACACACAGAAACACTTTCTCACCATATTTACACTTTTACACACTCTTGACCTCTCCTCAATAACACTTAGGTACACTGCCATGCGAGCTGTGATAAGCTGACTCTTATGAGACTGGGACTCATGGAGCTCACACACACACACACACACATATATATATATACACACATTACCCTACACATTATGATACGGGTTTCTTGTTTGTTTGGCTATATTTATCTAAATATTATGTATGTATATCATGTTACGAGTAATTCGGAACATTCTTGTCAAATCTCCGGAGATGGGCGTTAATAGCTGCATCAGTCTTGTAGACTACTGTAGTTATTATCGAACATTAATATTATTGTACTACCCATGTTTTTGTCCCAAATAAATAATTTGAATTTGAATTTGAACTTTGATTCGAAACTAAACCATTAACTTTGCTAATAGCAAGCATTCGTACCTACAATTTCCATTCGGCACAGGTATATTACCTACCTAGGTATACAAGTATAAGAAATATAGGTACTAATATTTACACAGGTGTGTAATGTGTGTACCTAAACTAGGTACATAGTTTTTCTTATTTCAAAATTGTGACTAATATCCTACGACTTGACCTTTTAGAGCTGTTTGAAATAGTGTTGATCTTATTCCATAATAATATAATAGCAGAGTCTTTGCAGGCAAGGTTTCAATAGGTTAACCTATGATTCATTATCCATAACCATCTAATAAAACTGTTTTAGACCTGGGGTAATGAATTAAAACTGAGAAAATCAAATTTACAGTTATATATAACCAAATCAGTACAGAAAAAGACAAAACGCGAATTTTTGCGTCACTAGTAAACTTCTGACGTTAACTTCACGCAATATTGACAATACTGTATTGTTCGATTTACACACAATCTTCAGTCCTCTTTGCCTGTGCTCTTCCCTACTCGTTACTACCCTCGTTCCCTACTGTTATAGATTCTTGTCCCTGGCATTCCTACTTCACAAACGACAGGACCAATTTAAATGCAGAAAACCAGCATTTGTTAAATTAATATAGTCAAGTAGAACGCTCCTCAACACTGTTCGAGTAATTGATCAAGCGAGGGAAGACTTCGATGACAACACGGGCTAGGGACTTTTTTGACTTTGTATGTTTATTTGTTAGACGATAACTTACGAACCATTTATCTGATCTGCATGACATTTGGCAAGTCGACAGCTTGGAATTGAGAAATGAGCTGGTGACTTATTGAACGACGGTTTGTTAAGATATACGATTCCAAAAGAGAGTTAAAATCATGTCATTTAAATGTATCAAGTGCGTTGTTAAAGTTTTTTGTACATTCCAAAACAATCTTATTAACTTGAGCTCCTAGAGTTTCGCTTACTTGATAGGTCTGAACATAAAAAGGGACTTGGTCAGTTTGAACCTATTTGCGTATGTTTTACGTAGATATCCGTCAGAGTCCAGAGGAGTCCATACCCAATAAAACATGAACATAACATTTGAATAAATACCTAGGCGAAAAGGGTTAGCCTCCCTGCTGACCAACAGAAGAGCTAGCAACAGAGAAGGAAAACTTGAAACAAACCCGGCTCGGTGCCAGCCGTTATGAACCTAACCTAACCCAACCGACACCGCATGTACTGATTCGTCTTTCGTGCTGGTCCTGTCGGCAAGGTCGAGAGGTTAGTGTGGGTGCATTGTCCAAATTCAGAGAGTCAGTAAGTCAGATTCTTTTAATGTTAAATCTAAGGAAATCTGTTCAAGTTTTATCAGCTTTGAATAATGATGAATAATTGTCTAATAATAAACAATATATATTAAGTAAGAGCTCTTAGCAACCAATGACAATAACAAAAACAGCAAAAAAAAGCTTTAAACCAGATCAACATTAGAATTTATTAAAAAAATAACACATCTTTATAACATAGGTAAATGTCAGATATCATAACAATGGAACTGTCGCCACAGTAACAATAGTACGTAGCTATCTATATTCATATTGGAATCTAGACTTTGGGGCATGATGTCTTCCTAAGGTACTTCTTTCCTGATGGCATGGCTACCACTTCCACTCCTTGAGGAAACACATTCACGATCTGGTCCTCGGGTACTGTGGGAAGCACCATGCAGTCATCTCCCATCTGGAAGTTATGTACTAGATAGTATAGATGTCACGGATATCCGGCTACTGTTTGTTACCCGGCCTTTCCGGCTGTATTTTAGCTATATGATGAAGTATCCGGCCGGACACCGGATAGTAGATAAACAGCATGTTATCTTGGTTCCGCCTATCAATTCCCCCACCCCGCTCCTTGCACGTTACAACCTGAATTTAGTCACGTGTGATTAAACTACTAGTTTTTAAAAACGTGTATAAAACCTTCCTCTGCGATGCATTCGATTCAACTGGGCAGGTAGACTCTATTTATACAGATTTCCGTAAAGCTTTTTATAAAGTCAATCATAACATTCTGTGCTCTAAATTGTCTCATTATGGTATTCATGGTAGTCTTCTACGGTGGGTTCGCTCGTATCTTAATAATAGAAGTCAACTCGTTGCAATCAAAGGATATCTCTTCAACGATGCAGATACCCTCTGGTATCCCACAGGGATCTCACCTGGGTCCTCTGTTCTTTTTTGTATTTGTTAATGATTTAGCAAACAGTCTCGAATGTCCATGCTTAATGTATGCTGATGACCTAAAGGTATTTACTAAAATAAGCTGTGTTTACGATTGCGTCAAACTACAACGCGACCTTATTACAATAAATGAATGGTGTTCTCTAAACCGCATGTTTTTAAATATAAATAAATGTTTTGTTACTACATTTACAAAGAAACATAACAGAATTAAAGTCAAGTCAAATGACTTGGGTGTTTGCTTTGATGAGGAACTATCCTTCAAAAGTCACTATGACAAAATTATTGGAAAGAGCTCTCGTCTTCTTGGATTTATTGCCAGAATCACCAAAGGTTTTCAAAAACCAGACAGTCTCCTCCACCTCTATAATAACTTAGTTCGGCTAGTTCTTGAATATGGAAGTCCAATATGGTCCCCACACTACGCTAACCATACTGAGAGAATTGAAGCCATTCAGAACAAATGCCTTAAAATCATTTCATTTCGGCACAAATTGGGTCGTTCACTGTCTGGATACGACAATAGGGGTAATCATTTTAAAGTTGACGCTCTATCAACAAGAAGAGATAATGTTAACCTTATATATCTGCACAAAATTCTACATTCAACTGTTGATTGTCCTAGTTTGTTCGCGTCAGTCAGCATAAACCCATATTATAGATCCCGTAATCCTGCAACCTTTGGCTTAAAAATATATAGAAACAATATCTCATTCCACAGTCCCCTCCCAAATATGGGTCGTCTTTATAACGTTGGCTGCTTAGTATAGAGTTGGCTACTTCTCATAATCTAGATGTCTTTACTAACTGTATCAGTAGGTCTAAGCGGTGCGCTTATAAAGTCTTACACGATACTAATAATGTATAATTTCCATAGTTGGTTCTTATAATATTTATGCATGTAACACTGTAATTTTGTCATATTCACATATTTGATTACGAATCTAGAGCAATAAATAGATTATAACTAATTTTAGTTAAAACGCTGTGTTGATTGTAATCTGTTTTGTGAATATAATAAATAAATAAATAAATATTAGTGCGCCGGATATTCATCGCTCCAGCTAAAAATCTACGCCAGATATCCAAAATCTGGTCTACGGCCGAATCACTATCCTGTCCATTGCATCACTACAAGATACCTGTCCCATTTCAGGCAAATGGTTATCATTGATGACCTTTGTGACGTAGTGGGCTAAAGTCCGGCTGAGACGCCGAAGGTTGCGGGTTCGATTCCCGCCGCTGGACAAATATTTATATGATCTGCAAGTATTTGTCTCGGATCTGGGAGTTTCTATGTATAATAGGTAAGTATTTACAAAAAAAATATCTTGATACATATATAAATCTTCCGTGCGTGTGTTTCTAATTAAACTCACAACAAACTCGAACACAGTGCAAACACATATTTTTAGTAATTAAATACCTGTTTTATTTACCGCGTATTACTGAAACGTAGAGGATCAATTAAAATGTGATTCGTTAAGAATATATGAATTCATATTGTTTTATTATAATGTTAATTTAGGTCCACATCCAACCAAGTTTCATTCATCCAAATTTGCAGAGACTTTATCCTGATTAAGTAAACAAGCATCCGAACGCCTAAACATCCCCACAAACTTTTACATTTATTACATTTGTATGATAATAAGGAAACTGTATAGCATTATTTTTATGCTTCTATCATTAAATTTTCGCTTGTATGTTTAGGTAGTCTATACTTATTCTGGTAATCATTTTCGTACTCTTCTAGTATTCATTATTATTAAAGCTATGTTTACCTGCCAATCTGCCGGCGTAGCTACCTTGGCTTTATCAGTAAGCTGGAGCGAGTCAATCACACGCAGAATCTCACTGAAATACAAATGATATAATAAATAATGGCTGAAGAATAATAATTAAAATAGCATAAATTTAGGCCCTATGAGAGTTAATTGTGGATTTATACCAAGCAAAGCAATTCCGCAATTTTGGATTGCAAGTAAATATGTACATTGTCTGAGCAAACCAGTGCTACCGTTCCTACAGACTACCAGGTCACTCATTGTACCATAAACCATATCATTTTATACCAACTAATCTTTTATACATATTTAATATATTTTGCTAACCATTTTGAATAGAAGAAATATACCATTTAACTTACAAAACTTTTGTGAATTGTAAAAATATACCAGAGTAAAGCCCAATACATACAACCATCTACAGTAGACTTTGGCCTTCTCAATTCATCTCCGCACTTCCCAACATCACCATTATAGCTGAGAAGCATAGAATTTCCACTATATAGAGCCTCTTATACTGATAAAAAGTGACTTACTCAAAGTTCCTGCCAGTGGTGGCAGGGTAGAGCAGAGACAGTCTATACTTCTTGCTGGGGTCTACGATGTAGACTGCACGAGCTGTGAGTGGCATTCCAGACAGGTCCAACTCATCTTTGTCTACCATGCCTAGCTGTTTTGCAAGTGCCCTGTCTTTATCCTCGATTATCGGGTAAGGAAATACCGCATCGTCATTTTGACCTGGAATTAGATGAAACAATGATTAAAAAGTGTTTATAACAAAATATTTCAGTTGTGAATGTGCTGTGACAATGACTGTCATTGTTCAACCACTGACCTTCCAAGGGACTTATTACCTATTTGGGTATTATTACATGCATTGCAACAAATTATGATCAGGAAGTAATAAGAGTTAACTAGGAAACCATTTTGTATGTGGAAGCCTATTAGTGACTTATAGTACTAAGTACTACTAAGTACGCCCAGGAGGCGAAATAGGGATTTTCTTGAGAGTTGTGGGACCTATTAAATAGTGAAGGTTAGATGCTAAAAAGAATAAAGTTATAAATATGATGTATTTATATTTATATTTTTGTATTATTTTGAAAAACCTCAATTTAACAAATAAAGGAAGTTTAAATTTGATTGGATTTGATTTGATTTATAAGTAGTATATCAGTCATGTGGTACCCATAACACAAGCTCTGCTTACTTTGGGGCTAGATGATGCTGTGTAAAATGTCCGGCATTTTTTTTTATCTTTCTTGATCAGGATTCATATTGTTTTAGAAGGTTAACAACTAAAACAATATAAAAACGAATGCTTGAAAAAATTACTGGGGACTCAAGGATTAATTCCTTAATTCATTTTTGTTATGTCAGGAATAAAAAACATAAGTCAAAACAAATATAATTGAAGTCTTACATACTGCCAATTTTGCTTCCGATCAGAAAGTCTAACTTTTAAGTTGACTAAGAAGTAAAATATCTAAATGTCATGTCTAGAAAGCAAAATGCCTAAAATTTAGAACATCTAAAACGGTATTAAGCCTAAAATGCAAATTGTATAAGTGTTAAACTTCCTATGAAGCAAATAGTCTAAAATGCAATAGACCTATGTAGGAACATGAATAAATCTTATGATAGTGACATATTGTTCAATAAGAGGTACTGATAGCAATTAGACAAACTGAATTACAATATTATTACGCCATCACAGCTTCTTAAAGAAGCATATGTGTCGCGAATATGAAGAAGGATATTATAAAGAACTTTGAATAAAATTTAAAAACAATTGCAGTGTTTTATTGTACTTACCATAAAACGCTGCAATTGCTTACCCGGATAAAAGTAGCTAATATGTTGTAGTGGGTCACTAAGTATGTATATTCCAAGTTTAATATAAATTGGTTCAACCGTTTAGCCGTGAAAGAGTAACAAACATCCTCACAATCTTTATTTATAATATTAGTAGGATAGTGTATAACTTGTGGCAGAGAAATTGTAATAGAGATCTTTGACAGTTTAGGCAATTTACTTCTTAGGTATAATAAGTTTGGCGAAAATCTTTAAGGTATAAGTACTCCTTCTTAGATCTTTGACAGTTAAGGCATCACACATGTTAGACCTTTTATATTTTAGGCAAAATGGCACTTTAGTCATTTTTCTGTTAAGATTTTCTACATACATTTATACATTTTAGGCATTTTACTTTTTAGACAACTTAAAAATTAGACTTTCCGATCAGGAAGCCCAATTTTAACATACTAGACAACTTAAGAATTAGAAGTACAAATCACACTCGTAATACAAAGAATGAAAAAAAGATGAGTCTAGATGCCGACATGAAGCTGGGCTGGTCCCTTCATGAGAGGCCCTGATAAGTAGAGCAAGGCAGCATAACTTGGCTTCCAAGGGACAGCAAAAGGAAACATGGTAAACAATGCATCCTGTGGGTTGGTGAAATATTATAGACAAACAAACTCATTAACAAGAGAAAATTGGGGACACCTGTTCTTTTCTATCCTACTAATACCAATTATAAGGTTAATGAATAGCCAAACAATGCTCAAGATTCACCCTATCACTATTTGTCACTATCCTACAAAAAGGGATGGCACTATTTTAAACAGTGATTACCTTCTGACAGAAGTTGAGTCGTTTATAAGTAAGGTAGGTTATCTGTATATGTGTGGATGTTTGTGTATAGCTCAGTCACACCGAAACAGTTTAATGGATTTGGATGAAGTCTGATTACCTTAACCACTCAAGTGCTAAAGTTGCAATATCATGTCATGAAAAATAGAAAAACAATTGTATTATTATAAAGGTTTTGCAAAGAGTTAAAGGCTTTTTTTGATTCTTTTAATCAAATTGAAATGACAAAAAAGACCTCATACCTGCATATTTTTTTATGTCCTTGCACCATTCATGGTGCGAAGATACAGTGTCACATGACAATCCTATGACTTTAGTATTTCTTTTGGTGAATTCCGGCAATAGATTAAGCACTCTTGCCAGCTCAGTTGTACAAACTGGAGTGAAGTCCGATGGATGAGTGAATAGAACACCCCAACTGAAATAAAACTTGGTTTTGAATAAAGACCTCAATAGTGCAGCTGGCTAAACCAATTTCAAAGTCACTAAAATCATAAGAAAATTAAGGGGTTTCGTGTGTTTGTTGAAACTACATTTTTGGAACTCTGATAGGTACTTACGAGTCACCAAGCCAGTCGTGAAAGTCAATCTCTCCTTCGGTAGTAGTTGCAGAGAAATTGGGAAATTTATCTCCAAGCAAAAGCATTTTAGGTTAGAATTCTACTGAAAATGCAAACAAGCGAGAGTAATAAAATATTTCGTGATCAATAATACAACACACTCTTTTCTGCTACAGAAAAAAACGAAATAGAGTCAGACAAAAAAAGAATAAACCAAATTCTCTATTCAAAATCAAATAATTCTAACCAAACAGTTTGATAAGAAGAAGTTTTGGTTTTCTTTCAGAGTTGGGTATGTTATGTACCTTACTTTCTGCTTTCTTTCCCGGATTGTTTACTTTTCAAAGGAGCATGATGTGGTTTGCTAGAAAGAGACACGAATTTACAGAGAATCATGTATGTCAAAGTCAAAGAGGTTAACCTACTGTCAAATAATACACCTTAATGTCACGTGCTGCATGATTTAGTGAAGGGATTATTCTTGGCCGTCTTGTGAAGCAAACATTGCGCTTGTATATTATTTATTTTCTCGGATTATTTCCCGTTTTATTAGTAATTTTGGTGTCTTTATTTAAGAAGAGCTAAAGTTCAATAACTTTAGCTTGGGTGTGAATAATTGGAATAATAGTATAATTATTTTATAAAAACGATTTATATAAAATAACAAATGACGAACTACAAGATACGACTTTGTGACATCATACTATAAACATTATAATAATAAATATTGGTTGACAATGCAGTCAACACCATTTAGCCCTAAACTAAGCATCTAAACTAAGCATAGCTTACATTATAGTGGCCAGATGACTGATAGAATACTTAGATATTTTTAAATAGGTATATACTTATAATACTTTATAACACTCAGACACAGAATAAACACCCAAGTTCGTCACACAAATGTTTATCCTAGGAGGGAATCGAACCCTCAATCTACAGCGCAGAAGGCAGAACTACTACTAACTGAGCTGACAGTTGATAAACACTTGACACTAACAAAATTTACATAATTATTACACATGCCACCAACAAAGAGGAAGAAAAAAATTTTAAGATGGAAGTTTAACTCGGTTTGTTTGACAAACTGATACATTATGGATAATTTATACCACAAGATATTTGATTTCTAATTATGAGAGCGTATGTGCTACAACATTTTAAGCATTTTGTTTTTTATATGATTTAAATCCATCAAGAACTTACGAAGTTATTAAAGTAAACAGATACGTCACACATCGCTTACGCTTACTCCAACCATACAAAATCACTGGTTAGGTTCAGATAATACACCGTTCCGCTCATGTCGTTGCGTTTATTGTTTGTGTTTGTTTAGTGTTTACTATATGATTGTACGCACTATGTTTTTTAGATTAGTGCACTAAAATATATTTATTATTTTGCTATTCAAAAAACAGAAACACAGTATTTCTTGTATTTATTACAGCTAAAAATCTGCATACTTGACTTAAAAAAAATTATGTGTGCAATTCACACGTGGTAGAAGTGAAACCTTCAAAAAACAAACGTTATAATACGTACACGCATACAAAACACCACGGTTATTGTGATGCCTTTTCTCAAGCTTTGTACTACGCATGCGCGCACATACACTTAATAATAAACACGTATAATGCTTCCTATCTCATTTTCTCAAACGTTAAAACTTATGAATTTATTTTGGACCTTCAGGGAATTTATGTGAACCTCCTGTATAACAGGCAGTTCATCTGAACGCCCAAAGTATGCTATTTCACAGTTCATAATTATGTCAAAGTAAGGTAATAGCGAAACTGGCTACATCTGTCGGAATAAAACGACATTGCATTAACATTTTGTGCTACATAAACTGCTTTATACTTACATTACAAGTTTACGGTTATAATAGTACTTACATCAAAATTAATAAGAGTAATACCATAAATTATTGTTACAATGCTACATATTTTTTATAATACAGAGAAGATAAGTGTTTCTTCCAAGGTTTGTTTACTATAAAGTAGGTAGGTACCTACTATTATTAAAAGGACACACAAATAAACCATCAAGCCTGAGATTTTATTGGGAGTCCTTTGTTTTGCTAATCGATAAAGATAATAATTGAGTTTATTTAACTTTCATTGAGAATGCCAGTGAATTGGTCAACACGAGCATACAATGTTCGATTAGATAAAATCGACTAGAGTTTAGCAGTGAGCGAAACAATGTTTGATGTGACTGATGAGATTGATCATTCACAATGAACAAATACTACAGCACTACATCAATCAATCAATCAATATCAATCAATGGCGTCACCGTCAATGACCCAGCCCGATATTGTACGTGCGTTATAATTTTTCCAACTTTATTTACGAGGGTCTGTACTTGTTAAAACTGTAAAGACGTACTGCATCTATTTGTGGTGAGTTTACATTGAATATAAACCAGGTTACCTTCCTAATGGTATGCATGCCACTTCGTCGGTTGGTTCGGGCCCGTCTGTCTCACAAAATGGACGTCAGAATGTATTGTGTGTGACGTGATCTATGTAAAAATCAGGTAGCAGTTCGTGATACACTTGTTGCAGTTGAAGAAATCACCGTTATATTTAATGCCAAGCCATTTTATGATACTATGGTGTAAGTACTTATGTAGCTAAACTGGTCGGCGTACGTACGGCGCGCAGCGGCCTGGTTTTGTCATGCTATAGACTTCCTGTCCTAGCTAAAAGCATATCCGTGACTCGCACCTCTCTAAAACACCCCACGGAATTGCTATTGTTTATGAGTATCCCATTAATTGTTTACAATAGAGTTCTGTGCTTGTTTTTATGATAAAAAATCTGTTTTATTTATATGACCTTTCTTAGGTTCATTGTCCTCAATCAATAACTATTAGGTAGCTGCTGTGTTCTATTTAGTTTCCCATTCGCTATTAGTTGTAATAGTTTGATTTATTTGATGGCACTGTTATGTTACAAAGCTTTCTTTTGTTGATCTGTGGTACATCATAAATATTTGACTAATATCCTATTCTTTTCTATCTTCTTATCTATTTTATCTGAAGGCATGCTTGTTTGAATCCATGTATAGATAAGTACTTGATTAATTTTATATAATATACAAAAGCAGAAAAATGTAAAGCATTTTTCATGGTTCTTGGTTTATCTTTCTTATCCGCTTTCACAGTGTGCATGTGCGAATTATTTAGCTTGACTGTACTTTTTTTGTTTTATATATATAGATCTTGCTTGATGTTCATCTCTATCTTGAATGTGTAGTTGTTGAACAAAATATATAAATTGCTGGGATTATATATCCAAAGCTAGCTAATATGGCATATTAGCTAGCTTTGGTTAGGTTATTCTTATCATTTTGTTATTTATCAGTGCCCAGATAAGCTATGAATATTTATCTAAAATTTGAGTTGTTTAGATGATATGGAAGATATTTGTTTCTTTATTCTGGGATCAGTATTTGTATTTATTCTTACTTCAAAGCATGACAATGGTATAGGTAAGCACTGCCCAGCTCTCTAAAAGACTTCTGGGTGGCTTATTTCCCATCAAAGTCATGTCAAGTCATAAGATATGTTATTCAGTACAAACACAAGAATCACTTTGAAATGTCTTAAATACTAGAATTTAGGTGCTAATTCCTTTTAACCCAAGCCCGAAAAGAACTATTAGCTACATCACCAGAAGTAGCAAGGAAACAAATGGTTAAGCTTTATTAGAAAAGTCTGAAGTCTAGACCTTATCTTATCAAAAGTCCCAGGCTAAGAATTATTATACTTTTCTTTCTTCTTTATTCTTGTCCTACAATAATTGGCTATCAATATCAAACTCATTAGAATATTTTTTAACAGTTTGATAATAAATCTCATTGTTCTACCCATGACAAGCCTATGCGTCATTGTAATGAATGTCATGTATATTTTATACTATTAATAGTATCTTTCAACAATAGATACCTATTTATAAAATAATATGACTCTGTCCATTCATGACTTTTCCCCTTATTGAAATTAATTTAAACAATTTATATTTCTAATAACTAGTGGTCACCCACATGTTGAAATTCGACCATAATTAATTAATAATTAATGTATTTTTATGCATAATAAAATCTATAAGTGTGCGAAATTTCATACTCCTCTGTCTGCGCAATTTTCGTAAAAAGGGGTACAAAGTTTTTGCTTCATATATTAATATATAGATAATTAGATCATGAGATACAATAAATGTTAAAGATGATGATCTTATCTTTAACATTTATCATGTTTAAAAGAGATGATGCACTGTTTTGTTATTTTTATTTGGTTGACATTTCTGTGATTATATATTCAGTTACTTACTTGTTTTGTTGTTTACTTATATTAATGTTACCTGTAAGCAATGCGAATTTCTTTTGTTTCCTAAATTATTTTTACATATTTCTATATTCCTACATTTTTATATAAAACATTACATAAATATCAAAGCTAGTTCAACATTTTGGTCTTTTTGTCTTCATGCAGTATTCAACTTTTTAAATATACAGGCTACTTGGGAAACCAGTTTTGAATTATTGTTTAAAAGGTTATTCAATGTAAATTTCTTGCAGCTCATCAAGTAGCCCCTGAGGCTATGGTCAATAAAACCTTTTAATAAAGTGGTGGACAAAAGTTGGAACCATTTTCTGTTGCGGAGGAGAAACGATCAGCATGCAGACTATCAAGTGTGTAGTGGTGGGTGATGGTGCGGTCGGAAAAACCTGCCTGCTCATCAGCTACACAACAAACAAATTTCCATCTGAATACGTACCCACTGTGTTTGACAACTATGCTGTCACTGTTATGATCGGAGGAGAGCCCTACACTTTAGGCCTCTTTGATACTGCTGGTAAGACCATTAGTAACTTCATCACTAATGCCTCATTATGCTCATTAATCACTATGCCCTGATTCATTTATTTTTATGATTTCATAAATGTTATATTTTTTATTGGTCTGCTTGTTCTCATACAAAATCTAGTATTAAATAGCTTTTATACCTTTTACAGGTCAGGAAGATTACGATAGACTACGGCCGCTCAGCTATCCACAAACTGACGTTTTCCTTGTTTGCTTCAGTGTCGTGAGTCCTAGTTCTTTCGAGAATGTTAAGGAAAAGGTAAGCTATTCTAATAGTTAGATTAATTTAAATAATTGTATTCACATAACATCATGGTGCAGTACTGTCATTTTGTTATATTTTCTAGTGGGTGCCAGAAATAACTCATCATCAGCAAAAAACACCCTTCCTGTTAGTGGGGACTCAGATTGACTTGAGAGATGACCCTGCAACCATGGAGAAACTGGCCAAGATCAAACAGAAGCCCGTCTCACTGGAACAAGGAGAGAAACTGGCGAAGGAACTGAAAGCAGTCAAATACGTCGAATGCTCAGCTCTTACGCAGGTTTGTACATTTCAATTATTTTGAAACATAATTTAAATGAATGTCTAAATCTTCATTTGACTGGTTTGTAACACACAACAGAAGCAATGCAGATAGTTGCATTACATAGATTTTGCATCGCTACTGGATTTTTGCAAACACATGTCTCATTGGGGACAGGAAGGAATGTAAGCTGCATATTGGTATCAATATAAAATTGGTGTTTAGGAGGTTCTCAGTTAGCTCAGTCTCTGTTAATATTGAGTTAATATGTTTTAGGTGACTCAAAACAAATAGGGTTGGAAAGTGTATTTCTAGTACAAACTTTCGCATTTATAAATTGTTAGGATAGGATGTCAGTGGTACTGAACCAGAGAAAAAAAAATCGTATAATGTTAATGACACGATAAATACAGTGAACGTAGATAACCTAGGTACACGAAAAAAGGTTACCACTCAGGAGAATGAGGTATTTTTTATTAAAATAATGTAAGGAGGCAAACAGGCTTACGGCCCGCTTGATGGTAAGCAGTTACCGTCGCGTATAGACATCTGCAATACCAGAAGCATTGCTGTTGAGTTGCCTGCACTGAATTAAGGGCTGCTGTATCGCCGGTATGGATTGTGATGGCAGCAGCTACAGTGCTAGTAGCTGCTGCCATACGCGTCACCTGTAACGCATAAACCGTACTTAAAACCTAACTATAATTGTCAAATATGATTAACATATCTATTTATGGATTTCCAGAAAGGCTTGAAGAACGTTTTCGATGAGGCCATACTCGCGGCTCTGGAGCCCCCCGAGCCAGCCAGGAAAAAGAAATGCCTTATTTTGTAATTGGACAACTATCAGCGGGCGGTAACCGCAGCAAGCGCCTCAGATGCGCTTCTTCGCATATACAATTACACTTATAATGTCACATTATTATTATGCATAAATTGAACGCGCACTTATACGCGAGATTTTGAATGAATTGTGATAAATCACGATTTCGAATCAGTCAACGTTCCCAGATTCGGCGCGTACTCGTAAATCCAATGCTCACGGTGTGGCTTCTGCCTTCATCTGCTTCATGCTTTCGACAGGCGTTAACGATCCGTTGCGCGGACGACGACGGTGCGTAAAAGTGCGCGGTAACCATAAATGTTACTGTAATATTCATTAGTATTTTTATAACTATCAACTGTTACGCCATAATTAATAGTAATTAATACATTTGTCTGAAAATTTGAGGTGACCCTGCTATAGAATGAATTCTATTCAGTGCGTATGCAGTTATTTTTATTGTTTTGATTTCAGTGTAGTGTAGAGAGCTAGAGACAATTATTACGATTATAATTTGCCACATATTTAATAGATTTATTTATGGTGTTTTTGCCATGTTTATGACCATAATTATTTTGGCACTACTTGCAAATTATTATTATTATATATATTAGGTTTTGATTTGTACGTATTTAAATTTTGCATAGATTTGGACAAACATGATATATTTATAATCCACGAACTGAATTCACATTCTTATTTTTAATCTTCTAAATCTTATTTAATTTATGTTAAGAAATTGTTATTGTTAAGAAACTAGTAGTTTCTTACAAACTATCAATTGAAATTGCAATTGAGTAATGGAATCAGAACAATAAGCACAATACTAAGTATTAAGCGCAGTTCATAGTATTGTATCATCTCTTATCTGTCACCCATATCTGTGCTTGAGACATAGAATAAGGGCGAAAACTCTTGATTGTGTTATTTTTGATTGTTCAATTATTATACAGGGTTTTCCACCCTGTGAAATACCCAGTTTGTGCAGTTTAAGTGAGCCTGTACATAAGGGACATAACCCAATTTCGATAGAAGATTTCAACTTTCAAAACTTTCTTTGGGAACCGCGAATTTTGCGCTCTTCTCGTGTTTTATTTTGTCGTTGAAGGCAACGCTGTTACGATTCATCTTAAAAATCTTTATCACCAATGGAACAGTGTCCGTGCCTTCGTTGAGAAAATAATACGCGCGAAAACAAAATGTATGAAGGTTGGTTTAAAATATATCTTTCGGTTTGCAAGTCATATTGTTGTAATGTGATATAGTACTCGTGATTCCAGTTAATCACTCGATAGGTTGGATGACTGCATTAAATTGAACTAATTCATTCCGCGTAATTACCTACGCATAAGATAGGTACTCAGCTAAGGTTCAGTGATGAAACTACATTTATGCATGCTTTAAATTTAGATTAACTGGACCGTAAGTTCAAGCTTCTCTGGGACATCTCTGAAAGTTAGCCGTAGCCTTAAGGAACGCGTATGCAAGTACGAAATGAGCATTTTTTTGATTTCCGATATGATATTATTTACGTAAGCAAGATACTTGTGTTACTACCACTACAGATGGAATTTATTTTTATTGCAAACCAGACATACTTCGTTTACTGTATATCTACCTATATAATACTTTTCTTCCCGAAGTAGTTCTCATAATGTGAGTGCCTTGAAAACAAAATATATTTTAAACTTTTCATGTCAACCACAATAAACTTAAGGTTATGCTCTTTTTATCGAAATTTAACTATATTCAAATTCAATATAGTAAATAAAATAATAGTAAGAATTACTTAGTTGTATCTTACTATGTGCTTCTCTAATTGAATATACAATTATTTAATTCTGTTAATAATGGATAAGCAATTATGGATTTATTTTCATGAATATTTAATCAAAGTGAACTCACCGATTTATTTAAACGATGAGCTAGAACATTGAGCTAAACGTATATATTTAAGAATTTATTGTCTTATTATTTAAGTTTCTTTACACAACACTAACAAGTTAATTCTTACTCCTTTCGGTTGATTGGTGTTGTGTGAGCGAAACTATTGTGGCGCTAATATAATTTATAACGAAACACATAATCGATCGTAACTCCGAATCATGTCTTATTTCAATACATTTAAGACGCAATATGGAGCGCCTAGGCTCATTGTTCATGATAATTTTACGTCGCCAGTATGCTTTATTTAAATATTATTGTATTTAATTAACATTTTACATTATTAACATGTTTTGAGCAGTCTTATTTAGTAGCGTGCAAGTGCAGTCAACGCGGTTGCGTAAGATTCAAGGTTCATGTTCACTAACGCATAAACAGGTGGTTATCTTCTACCATCGATTATGATGACTGATAATGTATAAAAAATACCATAACTGACCGCAGTATAAACGCCGGTTTATGTATTGGTGATTCGAGGCCTAAAGAGACAATGTTCTTGACGATGTCGTTGACTGTTAATTATATTAAGTGCGAACGAGTAGATAATAGGTGTATATTGAATTAATAAATATAATACAAACGAACCAGTGTATTATTTTAGTAGATAGAGGAGCTTGAAGACATACTGAATTGATCTCTCGTCTACGTTTTAATAGTTACCGAGCAGTTATTGCTAAAAAAACAATTTTCAGCCTACTTTTACGTTTCCTTTAATATAGGCGACTCAAGACTTAGTAGATGTGACATGCTGTGAGTTACTTAAAACAATATTTGCTATGGTACAAATTCCTTGGTTAGTAGCTAGTTTTGGTATTAGGTTTCATATTCATAATCTTGTTAGTTGATAAAATGTAACGTTAGGTTAGTGAAAACGGGTATAGGTACATTCTATTTGCTGTTCGACTACCAAATTCTTCGAATATAAAATTATCGAAGACGTATTTGCACAGCAGAAATAATTGTATTACCACTGCAATATGACTATGTCTCAACCAGAAGCTACCTAGTTTTATACCACTTTGCAATACAAGCATCGCATTGTTCGAAAATAAGGCTACTAGTAACATAAATAGATTTTTCCACTCCCAGGTCCTTTATATGGAAGAAAAAGTCAACTTACCTGAAAGTTTTAAGTCCAATAGACATTATCTAACGCTTCTCTCAACCTCTTTAAATGTTTTTAGTGATTAGCACAATAATTATTCCGTATCATCAGCCAGTATTATTTTCTCCATAGCTCATAGATTTTGAAGTCGATATTTTCTTGTTCTAATATTGTTATTATTTTGACATTTTGACGTAATGATATTTTAGTGCTTTTTACTATTATAAACCCTTTTATAATTCAGTATTCTGAGTTGGTCTGATTATTTTAGGATTAGCACAAATCAAGCGAGTGTGCTATGAAAATTTCAAGTTAATATGGGCGACGGAATTAAGATATCTAAAGGTTTGTGATAGTCCCTGACTATTTGAGTAGGTATCATTCAAGTAGAACGACTAGCTACATTCATACATCCGGCTTCAGTTTATATAAATTTACTTACTTGAGATCGACTTCATCAAATTGAAGTCCTCTCGATCTGATGTTTCATACAATGACATTTTATGTCAAGACCACCATCTTCATCCATTATCATCCATTCGCAAGACTAGGATTGCATTCTATAAAGGTAAAAACTTAATACCAACCTCCGGAGTAGAAATTGCATGGATAATGTAGCCCTACTCTTTAGCATAACATATATACCTATATTTTTATTTATGAAGCTCTTTAAAGGTATCCTACATGAGCTCTTTTGCATTTTTGCATGAATTCCAATTCCAATGTCAATGTAGCATCAAGATGATTCTCTTCAACTGTTACTTAACTTCTTATAAAATTATAATTGCTTGCTAATTCTAATTCAGTTTATTCACACCTTAGTAATGCATATGATTAAACCTCCAATGCAATTTTCTTGATTTAATTCTTGATTTTTCAGATAAGCGTCATAGGAGCTCTAGCAGTCTTACTGGAGTGGTTTTAGATGGAACACGTTCCGAACGGAAACTGGACATAAGGGGTGGGTACCTTCTGTTTATCCATTTCTTTAAAACAGTATTTCAGCAGTTTTTGAAGAGAATAAATCCTTTAGCGTGCCTAGGTGTTATTAAAAGGATAGCATCTGGTTGGGTGATCGCAGTAGCTATTTCCGACCGAAGGGCACGTTGAGCTATCTGTCCCGACATTGCAAAACCCGGAGGCTTTGTGCTTTGGGCGGCCTACTCGTAGATAATAAAAATAAAAATCAACTTAAAAAATTCAAAACATAAGTATTTACATACATTTTACATAAGTCACCAAATGAAGCTCTATATCACAAATATTTTTTACAAAAAAGCTAAATCGGTAACGTAAACTAGGAATAAAAAGGGCCTGGTATAGTAGTAAGTTCCCTGTGGTACCCCTGTGGTAGTATTTATTAAACGAACACCTGTACCGGAAAACTGTTAATGAAACTTCGTTTTAGCTTTGAAAGACCTATCCAACGACATGCAACACATATGGTAGTGAAAAAACTCAACACCTTTTTATATATAAGTGAGGTACCCCAAAAAAGCATTTAAGTAGGTATTCAATGTTTTTATTTCATAACTTTGTAGGGGACACTCATACGTATTATCGTGCAAAATTTGATTAAGATAATCTGCGTGCAAGAGCTCTGGATTAGGGACAACAGACATGCAGATACTTAAAGTGGATTTCGGAAACCTAAAAAACAATCCATAGTATTCCTCCTCGTGACTTTTTATATTGTCGGTACCTACTTTGTTAGATACATAACAAACAAAAAATATTAATTATAGCCGTTTTTTTCCAGCCTCCATACCGGAAGTGGATGACCAATTCGCATTGGCCGATACGCGATGCGACGACTTACAAGAAAAACTAGATTTAGTTAAGGTATTGAAAAGGAAACGAAAACTCAAAAAAAGAAGGTTAGTTACCTTTTTACCTAGGTAGGCGTAGGTGCGTACCTTGGAAGTTCCGTTCGGAAGTAGACCGTCATGAATGTTTTTTTATAATTTCAGCATGACCAGGATGAATGAACCAACAGTAGCGGAAAATATACCGTTCATTACTGTAAGGACTCAACCAAAAAAAAGTGAGTGTGTAATAATATAATAGTGCATGTTTTTTTAGAGTTTCGAAGTGTACAAGGAACGCATATAGTTTCGCTGTATCCGTCTGTCTGTCAGACACTCTACCTGCCTGCCTGCCATCCTGTCTGGCTGCCTGTCTGGCTGCCTGTCTGGCTGGCTGTCTGTTTGTCTGTGTGTCTGTGTGTCTGTCTGTTCGCCCCTAATCAGTGCCCTAGCTTACAGACTATTAGTCTTAGAGCCTGTCCAGACGGAGCGTTTTACGCGCGAGTGCCCTCGCGCGCTTAAATTTGAATTGCGTCCAGATGCCGCGTTATACGTGCGCTTCTACGCGCGATGTGTATGGGAGGGACCCAGGGACAGTTATAAACATGGAGCCAGATAAAGCAGTTGTGATGTGGCTTGCATACCGTCGACAGAAACGTCGTAAACAAAGAGAAAGTCGAAAGCTTCAAAAACGTTTCGACTACTTATTTCTTCTCAATTACTCCGTTTTATGACTCTATTAGAACAATCCAAATATTCCATATCCCATATGGCTACTCTTTTTTCAACTTTATCAATAAAAAGTTCCGTAGGTATCGAAGTTATCAAGCTCCATTTTTCACCAAATACGTCCAGCCGCCGCGGACTCGCGCGTTCCACTGGACGCAGCAATGGCGCCTGAGTATCTCAACTCGCGCGGCGCTCGCGCGCGAAACGCGCGAGTCGAGAGTCCGGTATGTTGCACGCGTTTTATGCGCGAGTTAGGAAACGCGCGTAGGCACCTGGACGCGATTTATATGGCTCTAGTATCTGGAGAACGCGCGAATGTTTACGCGCGTAAAACGCTCCATCTAGACAGGCTCTTATCGTGATGAAAATTTGCACAGTAATACTTATTAGTAACCTCTACTTAGTTATGAAATAAAAACTTAAAACGTTTTTAGAGGTAAGTACATGTAAAGTGAGTTTTTTTTTTATTTTACTACCTCATCGTGTGGTGGTGTGGTCTTTCAAAGAATTTTGGAAGTTTCTTGAACAGTTTTTAATAGAACCCTGCGTCCTCCCCCCTACTGGCGGTCACTCATCATCATCAGCCCGTGTCAGTCCACTGCTGGACATAGGCCACTCCCATGGCACGCCACTTAGCTCGATCTTCAGCTGTTTACCTCCAATCCTTGCCGCCAAAGGCAGCGCCTTACGAATATCATCGCCCCACCTAGCTGCAGGGCGCCCTACACTACGTTTGCCGACACGCGGCCTCCAATCAAGAACCAGTCTGCCCCAACGGCCATCGGTTCTGCGGCATAGGTGACCTGCCCACTGCCACTTCAGTTTGCTAATTTGCTGAGCTATGTCGGTGACCTTAGCTCTCTGACAAATATTTTCGTTTCGGATTCGATCTCTAAGAGAAACTCCGAGCATAGATCTCTCCATAACTCGCTGAGCACCTTAAACTGGTGGACAAGTCGCACGGTGAGTGGCCACGTTTCGGCAGGTGCTTTAGCCAATTCGAACCCCGGCTTGTTCCGGCGGTTGAAACTCGTCGAGTCTTCGCGCAAGATGGTTCGAGATGATCCTTGAAAACAGCTTATATACATGGCTCAGCAGCGATATGGGTCGATAGTTTTTTAACAGAGTTTTGTCACCCTTTTTGAATAACAGAATGACTACGCCACTGTTCCATGCGGTCACTCATCTAAATGATTACCGCGTAGAACGATGCTAAAGTCAGTTGATCTGTTAGTCGACTATCGAACCTCTGCTAATCCTAGCGCTTTGCTAAGGACGCGCTGTGACCATCGGTTAACATATGCCAAGAGCACGATGTCGGAAATACCGTGGCAGCATTGCTGGTTACAGAAGTGTCGCAGCAGCAGAACACTCGCACCCGGAGAGTCGAGGTGCCGCCGAACCCTGCACGCGGGTACGTTGACCCGGCAACAGTAGAGCAACACCGCATGCTGGGCCAAGTGCGCAACTATGGCCACAATTTCAAGCAACCCAAGCAGGAACAGGTCAGTCTCGTTGATCTATGCCAGCCTCAGTCAGGACCCCTTAGAGTTCCATGGCAGACCGATAGTCAGGCGATATTTGCTACAAAAGTTTTTTATTTCAGAAAAGGGAGTTTACACCTGTACCGAAATCGTACAAAGCACGGACGGGACGAACTCGCGCCGAGGGCGATGGTGAGCCACGATATACTTTGCCATCCTTAACTCTTGCTCGAGTCTTAACTCTATCGGGTTAAGCAACAGAGCGGTCAATATGGAATGGGTGGCATTTACGACTAAGCGTAACATTTTAGTTCCTAAAAAAACAGTGGATAATTTAGCGAGTTGTTCCGTACCTAAAGCAGAATGTTCTTCTTATTAGTTACCTTACTAGGCCCTTTTATTTTAATTTTTCGCCTAGGTAACTTTACGCATGTACCTACTATCTTCCATGATTTATAGTACTGATATAAAACCAACTAGGCACTCCGTGCGATGTACTTGGTACTTGGAGAGCGGGCTGGTTTCCGTAACTGGGTCGCTGGTGGTCGCTCTTGCGTGACGGGTTGAGTTCCTGTGTTTGTCGGGTGACTACCCGATGTCGTTCAGGAAGCCCAGCAACCCGTACGACCCGTACTGTGTACACTGTAAGTCGACAGCTTTCTAGTGATTGGTGTGCGTGTTGTAGGTACATGCGGGCAAAACATGCAGAACTTGAGCGCAGAACCTGTGGAGGTGGCTTGCGAAGAAGAGGAGCTAGCCGGCGAGCTCTCCGACTCAGAGCTATTTGATCTGCACCCAGTTGAGTTGTACGTATCAACTTGTGGAACTATTTATATTTATTTAAATACATATTTTTGATACTTTATAACACCAAGACACAGAACAAACACCTATGGTTATCACACACACTACAGCGCAGATGACAGACGTACTACCAACCGAGCTGATAGCTGAAAGTCAAATGGCAGGTACGGCCTACGTGACACAGTGGGCAAAGGCCCGGCTGAGACGCAGAAGGTTGAGTCTACTCCCACCTGTTCTGTTAAATAGTTCTATTGGCAGAACTATTGGGAATTTTTTACCATTAGCTCTGTTCACAGAACAAATGGGAAAAGAATTCCCAGTAGATCACGAATCACGAATCTTGTGACATGAAATTCAGATCGAAACCAGTTGGTTAGGTTATGTTAGTTAGAGTATAGGAAACAACGCGCAAGGCGAGCGAGCGAAGCGAGCGTGCCGCGGCAGCGGCCGCCGAAGCGCCAGAAGAATAAAGTTCGTCTGTCGATGAGATTGAAGCCAGATGTAAAGCATAGTCTTTTAAGTCACAGAACTAATGATAAAAAAAATCCCAATAGTTCTGTGGTGACACAGTTCAAGTAAGCGTTCGCTTGCAAAGCGCGTTTGGCGATTCTGCATTTTAAATCATATTATTTTCAATCACTAGTCACGCTCCAGTCCTCTCCTCGGGAACACATGCCTAGAAGGCATCCGCGATAGGTACATACGCCGTCGTATATATAAATGTAATGTGTACCTTTACTCAATACAAGTAAATCAAGTGATCGGTTTTATTATTTCATTATCGCACCCTACCTAGCTAGCACCTAAACAGATCAACATCCTACAACATAAAACTACACGTACTAAAGTTCTGCCAACAGTACTCAACAGAAAAGGTGGGAGTAGACGGAAGGTTGCGGGTCCGATTCCACGGGACATTGTTTGTATGATCTGCAAATATTTGTCTTGGGTCTCGATGTTTCTATGTATTTATTTACAAAATAAAGCAAATACATACGTATTAGGTACATCAGATATGTGGTACCTACGTGCGTAACGTAGATATGAGTATATTTATCTCTGCAGTTCTGATTAAACGCCGTATTGTGAAATAAAAGGGGCCACCCGATCGGGCATTCATCACAATAAAAAATTGGCATATTGTACCTACATAGTTGTAAAAACTCACTCAGTCGCCAATTTATCTCAGATACGACGAATGTTTGATCTTGAAACTACACGTGATTGTTTGTAACAGTTCTGTGGTGAATAACAAGAAGGCTGTTGATCGACACGTGCTCAAAGCTCCCAGCAACAGGCGAAGGCATGTTCCGCGTGATGTCCCACAAGAAAGTAAGAAAATATAGGAGCTGGATATGGCTTTACCTATACTGCAGTACACATTAAGTACCTCTTTACGTTACTGTTTTTAACCCCCAACGTGAACAGTTTTTTAATAACTGTTTTAAACTTATGTCTTACGTGTGTATCTGTTTATGTATGTCTGTGTTTGTCTGGCATTTGTGGCATCGTCACTTCTAATCGGATGAACCGATTTTAGTTGTAGTTTTTGTGTTTTAAAGGTGATTTAAACGAGAGTGTTTTTAGTTATGGTTGCAGAAAATGGGTTCAGCCCTTTAAACATTATCAGCTCTTGTTTAGTTAATGAAGCGATGTGAGCAACTTCCACAGGTATGATTGGTTCGACATTTGTTATCCTGTTACTTTAATATTACAAGATCATGATAATCTTGATATGTAGCAGCAGCATCACCTGGAATCTGCAGGATACCCAACTCACTAACTTAACCATCGTTTTTGGGCTCATTGGATTGGTATTGATGAATAGGGTAATATATAGATGCTTACTTTTTGTATCGGGGGTTTTTGAAATTTTATTAAACACTTCGAAAACCCCATGCAATATATATGTAATATATATCCTACTAGCTGCTGTCCGCGGCTACGCACGCGTGGTACCTACATAAACAGTTGCCTATGTTCTTCTCCAAGATCCCATCTCTATACCAAAATTCATCAAAATCGGTTTAGCGGATTAGGCGTGAAAACGTAACAAACAGACAGACAGAGTTACTTTCCCATTTATAATATTAGCTAGATTTTGTCTGGCTCTGTGGCAGGTAAAAATACTTCTCTAATATCCATAACATTTGATAAAAGTATCCCGAGAAGGTATTTTTTTTTGATTTTTGTGATTATTATTGTGTCGTTTTGATACACACCTCCACACCAATCCCTTTATGTGGGGATATCGATCGAAATAGTATCTCGTACGCTACGAGAGTTTTTATTTCTGACATCGTTTATTTTAGTTTCAAAATGGTCGGACGAGCAGTCACACCGAAGTGGAGATATTCGCGCTAATGCGCAGCATCATAGGCGACGCACAGCAAAGCAGCTGGAGCAACATCATCAAGGTAAAGTGCCATCCTAAGAGCTAAGCTCACTTTTGATTTAAAGCCATTACGAACGATTTGTGTTTCTTCAGTGTTGATAGAGACTCGTTCAGATATGACTCTTCATTAAAGTGAATACTTCTGTGAAATTGAGGTCAAAAAACACAAGTTTAGATACATTCTGAAACATGAATAGTGATAGCTCTATGAATCATGATATTAATTTGTTTATAAATATTCTGGGCACCATCTGGGCTGGAATAAATAAAATAAATAAATATTGAAGAACATTGCACTCTACACCATCTAGCCCCAAACTAAGCATAGCTTGTATTATTGTGACTATTTGACCGATAGAATACTTATTATTTTTAAATACATACTAAAGATATTTCAGAACACCCAAACACAGAATAAACATCAATGTTTATCACACAAATGTGTATCCTGGGAGGGAATCGAACCCTCAACCTATAGCGCAGAAGATAGAGCTACAACTAACTGAGCTGACAGGCCATTTAGCTTAATAGCCAATTAGCTTAGCCAATTAATAATTTGACAGCGCATAACCAGCCGGAGGAGCGGCCAGTAGTAGAGCTCTTCAACAAGAGTCGATGCACGTCTCCAGATTCACGACGTCCGGTCTCACAACAAGCGACACCCTTCAAACATACTAGGAAAGGTACCATGTAAACCAACATGTTAGCGATTCTACGTTTCATTCTCTTAGCTAAAGCGGCCCTCTTTCGTTTAACAATTAATATGCTATTAGCATTAAGCATACCTATTGTACATCTTTACATACTAGTAATCGCCCACGTCGAAATTCGACCATAATTAATTAACTATTAATGTATTTTTTTTTGCATAATTATAAAAAACATGCATTATGCACTCCTTCTCTATATAAACAATAAGTGTGCGAAATGTCATACTCCTCCGTCCGCGCAATTTTCTTAAAAAGGGGTACAAAGTTTTTGCTTCACGTATTAATGTATAGATGTTTGTGCAATAAAGGATTAAATAAATAACTATAGCACAGGACGACAATACTGTTTTCTTTCAACTACATAGTAATGTTATCATTAATCACTACAAAACCGATCACAAAGGACGTATTTTTTGCTTAGAGCAAAACAGTGCAGTAATGAAATCTCATTATTGCACTGTTTTTTACTTTTTATTTAGATATAAATTTACCACAGAGGCTTAATATCTCCCATTAAGTTTAATATAAAACTTTTGCATTAGATCAAAAAGATACTGGCTGATAATAAAGATCGGCTGAATGAAACCGACTTGGTAAAAAAAAAAGAAATGGCGCGCATTTTGTACCATTGTGAAACTTAGATTCTTTATATTTTTAAATTGAGTAGGTATATTTATCACAGTTTGTAGATTGGTAGTTGAAAGAAAAGTAAATTACGCACCTTGCTAATGAGAGTAATTAATGCACTCGTGTTAATTTAGTGCCCTCGCATGCGCTCAAGCACCAACATAACACTCATGCATTAATAACTCACTTTGCGCTCGGTGCAACAATCTACTATTATTGTTCGAACTTTAGAGAATGCAATGCCAGAGTATTTTCATATAACCACGTAACGATATTAATATCAATGTGAATCAGTCAATGTTAATGTTTTCATTGGAGAGTCAAATATTAATGGTGGTCATCTTCATTTTAGTGGCTCGAGAGATGCAAAACTTCGACGACTTCGCAACTGGACCTCTTAGAGAAGTCACGCCATCGGAATCTAAAAAGGTAAAAACACGTACCTAAATCTGGATTGCCGATCTAGGCGTGATCGTACTCCAGCAGATCAACAATGTTATACTTTTTGTTCGGTCTGTAAGTACCTTAAAGGACAGGTGAAAAATCTGAATCACGTGATTCAGAGAGCCCGTTACGTTTCCTGTCGTAAAGCCTTTGAGCAAAGACTTCGTCGCAAGAGTTGGCCACTAACTCATTCGATAAGTTTCGTATCAGGAGGTACACCGCCCGTCCAGACGCATCAAGTACCGCAGCCGAAGATACGAGCTGCCGACAGTTGCCTCTCAGATGAAGCAGGCCGGCACTCGTCACTACTACGGCAACTCGAACCATACGAACATACCCTTTATTGTGAGCAAGAGTACCGCACCCTCGCATAATATCGGCGTCAATATACAACAGGTGAGTTTGCTTCGACTATCACTAGGAATAATCCACTTGCACAGGTGTTTCATATAAGATAATCATCGATATCTTATCTATAGTAATATTATAAGGATGAGAGATTTGATTGTTTGTTTTTTTTATATTGAATAGGCTCCGAAACTACTGGACCTGAAAGTATATCCTTTCAAATGAAAAAATATTTTTTCAAATAGCTTCATAAATGCTGACAAACAAAAATAAAAAACAACCGAAATGAGAACCTCTTCCTTTTCTTAAGTCGGTTTAAAATAAACTTCTAACTAACGCGGATGTGTGCGTCGAAGAGACATGAATTTACACCAACATGTTCAGTCGATAGTTAGGTATGTTACCTAACATAATGTTTATGGGATCTCTGCCGGACAACCTTAGGGTGGATGGAACTCAATATGAATACGTGATAAAAATAATATGTACATTGACGACCTCTGTGGTGCTAAATAATATATAAGTAGTATATCAGTCATGTGGTACCCATAACACAAGCTCTGATTGCTTTGGGGCCAGATGATGCTGAGTGAAATGTCCGGCATTATTTATTTATTTAATGGTGGTCGAGTGGTAGTTTCTCCGCCTTCCGATCCTAAGGTGCTATGCTAAATTATGTATGCTATACTGATATGCCGTATATGGTATAGTACTCTCAATCGGTGAAGGAAAACATCGTGAGAAAACTGGCATGTTGTCGAACCTGAAAGTTTATATGAAGCCAGGTGCGCGAAAGGAGCCTCTGAGGCCCACTTTAATCCTTTCACCACGCTGGTTCTAAAAAACCTATCTATATATATATACCTATCTATATACCTATATATTTGACACGATAAGAAGATTTCATTTGTGTTAGGAAAACTTACACCAATCTAGTACAATGTTATTAATAAATTTCTAGCTGTCCCGTTCGCGATTTCGCCCGCGCGTTTAAAAAAAATCTTATTGTAAATCTAAACAATTCTCGAACACACTTGAAGACACACAAAAAAATATTTCAAAATCGGTCCAGCCGTTTAGGAGGAGTTTAATTACAAACACACGCACAGAACATTTATATATAAAGACTAGCTGTCCCGTTCGCGACTTCGTCCGCGTGTTTTAAAAAGAAAAAAATATATCTAATTGCACTGCAATTAGATATATTTAGATAGACTGCAGCGCCATCTGCCGGGCTGATTTGTGAATCTAAACCATCAAGGGCGCCAACCAAACGCATATAAAAAATTCATTCAAATCGGTCCAGACGTTTAGGAGGAGTTCAGTGACATACGTACAGTAGAATTATATAAATAAAGATGTGATCAATGATCATACATATGATATTATATAAAAGTCTTCTATCAGTTACCTGGCTACCATAGTACCAGCTTGCTTAGTTTAAGACTACGTGATTATTGTGTGAATTTGTCCAGCAATATTTATTTAATATTTCAGGTTTTAAATGGGCTAAAAATACAGCAGCCTCTTTCTGGAATTCCCCTGACCATTGCTCATCACATGGGTATGGATGATTTTGTAAATGTATAGAATAGTATTTATTTGCAACAGCATGACAAATATAAATAAGTTACAGTAATTTAATAAAAATAATAACAATAATCGTAATTAAAATGTAAAACCTACTTAACCCACTGTTACAAAAAGGCTATAACACAGCATATGCAGGTTGTAAACAACCTGCGCTGGTCTCCCGTTAGAACCTGCGAGTTTGCGAGCAGTTCCTAAAATAAAATTAAAATTGCTGTTTTAACTAAATATAAAAGTGTTTTTGAAAAAGTGACAAACAAACAATTGTAAAATAGGTGTAGTATGTAGATACCTACTTTGTAACGTAGGCACAGTATTTATAAGACTTACATACCCACTAACACCAAATAGACTTATAATGTGTCTGAATTAATAAACGAATTATTATATTATTATTATTTATCGGCCAGAATCGAACCACCGACCGTTTGATTCTGGCCAAATCGCTATATTTATCGTGCGGTTTTCAGTGCATATTATTATATTTTTCTTTAGAATAGGATCGAATAGAAAAAAAAACATGTGTGAAATTCACACTTGGTAGAAGTGAAAACCACGAATATAAGGAACACTGTATAATGCTTCTTATCTCATATTCTCCCACGTTAAATTGTATGAATTTATGTGTCTGTTTCATTTTACTCTCTCATTTTCATTTCATCGACTTTCAAATCACAACGATGCTAAAGAAGTTTTCAATACATTATTGCACACCACAAATTATAAGAAACAATGTTTAGCTACACGGTAGTACAATGGGCGGTCTTATCGCTAGAAAGCGATCTCTGCCAGACAACCTTTGTTATATTTATAAAAAAAATGATATTTGATATAGTTTTATCATTTTAATTTGATATTTTAATTTTAATTTTATAAAAAATAAACAAACTTTCAGGTTTAGGCCACGTTTCAACATACGGTACGAAGAGTGCAACTGCTGTAAGTATATGCTGGAAGTTTACTAACACAATTAAAACCTCTGGCGCAATGAGCAAAGGCCTGCCTGAAACGCAGAAGGATTCGGGTTCGATTCCCGCAAGTATATGTCTCGGGTCTGCGTATTTTTCTATGTATAATATTTATGCATTTACTAAATCAAAAATATAAGTTGAACATCAGTCATGTGGTACCCATAACACAGGCTCTGCTTTGGATGACGCTGTGTTAAATGTCTGGCATTATCTATTTTATTACGCGCAGTATGTCGTTTAAAGAAATGTGGTAGCTTGGTTTGGATACTACGTACATTCGCAACGTATACGCAGCTCGCACGCTACGCAAACGCGACATCACTGCTGCAGGTCGGCACGCATTTGAGCTTAGCAAAAAAAGTGATGATCTATGCAATCTACGAGCATATATACGACTGGCCTGGCAGCTCAATTGGTAGTAGCTCTGCCTTCTGCGCTGTAAGTTGAAGGTTCGATTCCCTCCCAGGAAAAACATTTGTGTGAAGAACATGGGTGTTTGCTCTGTGTCTGGGTGTTATAAAGTATCATAAGTATGTATTCAAAAATATGTAAGTATTCTATCAGTCATCTAGTCACCATAATACAAGCTATGCTTAGTTTGGAACTAGATGGTGTAGTGTGCATTGTCCAGCAATATTTATTTATATAATTAATGTCTCATAAAACAAGCTATGCTTAGTGTGGGGCTAGATGGTGTTGTAGGTATTGTCTATAAATTTTATTTATTTAATGAATGCTTATCTAATCTATGATTCTTATTATAATTTAGAGTTCGATGGTGCACAGAGGGTATTTTTTTTGATTTTAGGACACATCCGCCAGATTCCACATACTTCTGATCATTTATTTCCTTCGCATTCCTCGGCTGATTTTTTCAACCTTTGACGAAACGATATTATTTATGATTCCTCATTCGACAGATTTCGCGTTTGCATCGAAACCAGTTGGTTAGATTGTGTTAGAGTATAGAAAACCACGCGCGAGGCGATCGAGCAAAGCGAGCGTTTCGCGGCAGCGGCCTCCGAAGCGCCAGAAGAATATAGTTCGTCTGAATATATAATATAAAATAAAATAAAAAAGATTTATGGCGAATGTGGATTCTGGCGGATGTGTCCTAAATATTTTTTGTTGAATTGAATGTAGCGCGAAGTATCGGGCAGTTTACATGTTTTATCTTTAGTTTGTATGTTTTCAGCAAAATATATCACTTGACAACCGCGAAATTAACGTGATCAAGCTTGGCCCTCGCTTGCTGCGACTTCCATCGTACAAATACATGTCGTACGGTCGGCTGCTCAGTTTGTACCGCGAGGGAGACGGGATGGTGCCGCGGTTCTTACGCGCTATCAGCCGACCGCATTACTTCTACACGTCCATGTACAAGTGAGTGAATTTTACGTGGTTCGTTAAGGGGGAATTGATTTTCAAAGTCTAAAGGTTTCTAATGTATTCTACATATCCCAACCTGTTTATTTTTGAAATTGGCCCCTCCACCCCATAACGAACCACCTTTGCAAAACTTTTACTATACGCGGCGTGGTATATGTGACGGCGATAGTTTACACCGCGTTGAGTAAACGCGCCGCGCCAATTCATTGTTAGAAGTAACATACATTTTATTGTTTCACAAAATATTTAGTCTCCTTATCATGTTATTTCGCGTATTTTCAACGCTACATTACTCTGTTAAGCAGCTTGGCGACGAATCGCGAGGATTTTGACGGTGCCACATCGAAGGGTCGCGGGGGCAGTCAAGAGGCGAAGCAGAGTCTAGCAGAGTACGCGAGCCTTTACCGCGAATACGAGCAGGTGGAAAAGTGTTTGAGGGACGGTAACTGTGACCCGGAACTCGAGCGTCGCCGGGAGGATCTGTCTAACCAACTGGCCGCGAGGGAGGGACATATTCGGAAGGTTTGAATCAGAAATAAACACATAACTCGCATGCTCTTGCCCCTTTGAAATTCAGTGACATATAGGCAAGTAAATTCCACTACACAATGATGTATGATCCAATATTATTTCAAATCCGTATGCGCGTGCCAATTACAGACTAACTTTCACATGTTTAAATAATAGAAGTAGCAACTCAAACTGAATAGCTTATAAGGAATCGTGCATTGTGTTCAGGTGGTTCAAGAATACAGAGAGCCAGTTGAAGGGGAGCAGACTCTTCGGGCGTCAGCTTCTAACGCCGATGAAGGGTACCGGCATTCCACGTACAAGCTCAACGTAGGCGACTAGTCCTACTTATACCACGGTCTCATCAAAATTGGCATGAAAGTCTACATCTAGTGATGTGGACTCATACCCTGGGATGGCTCGCTACGTCCTAGTCCGTCAATTTTTATCAGATCGCGTCGAAACAATGTTGATAATATAAATTATTTGTTAGAAATGTGGGGTTCAAATGTTAAAGTAGGCGTTTAAATGTAAAGTACCTGTTGCAGTGATGCTTTATGTGCTTTGTGCTTTCACTCGCACTATATAATCAATGCAATTTTTAACGAAATTCTAATAAATATTTATTTATTGATTGTTTTTATTTCATTTATTTTGTACGTAACCTATTTCCAGTTTTACGCATCTAACTAGCGCTAGTAGCTATTTATTACGCTTACCGAACAAAAAAGCACCGTTGTATAAATATGATAAATAGATCCCGTCTACACCCACCTGTTCTGTTGAATAGTTTTGTTGGCAGAACTATTGGGATTTTTTCCCCATTCGTTCTGCGACTTATAAGACTATGCTTTACACCTGGTTTCAATGTTAAATTATATTCTTTTGGCGCTATGGCGGCCGCTGCCGCGGCACGCTCTCCTTGCCCGTTGTTTCGGGTCTTTCCACATGGCCTAACTATTTCGCATAACTGATTTGGCTACGAGGACTAACATATCCTTATGGCCGACCTCGTGTTAAAATAGGCAAAGCAAGTACAGTTATCTACTTGGTTAAATGAAAATACCTCTGCAATACTTCGAAACAAGTTGGTTAGGTTAAGTTAGAGTATAGGAAACAATACGTAAGGCGAGCGTGCCGCGGCAGCGGCTGCCGAAGCGCCAGAAGAATATTATTTGACATTGAAACCAGGTGTAAAGCATAGTCTTATAAATCGCAGAACTAATGGGACGAAATATTCATACGTAATTAGTAGGTATCCTCTAAGTATCCTCTCTACGGTGGCGAGTGTACTTTGACTATTTTGACACGAGATCGGCCATGAGGATATGTTAGTCGTCGTAGCCTAATCAGTTAGGCGAAATAGTTAGGCCATGAGGAAAAAGGCGTTGTTTCCTATACACATTTCTTAACATTAGCTAACCTAACTGGTTTCAATCTGAATTTCATGTCACAAGATTCGTGAACAGAACTACTGGGAATTGTTTTCCCATTTGTTCTGTAAACGGAACTAAAAAAAAAATGTTCTGTTCAAAAAACTGTTCAAAACACCAATAGTTCTGCCAACAGAACTATTCAACAGAACAGGTGGGAGTATACTAATAGATCAATAGGTATCAGATAAATAGATCAATAGGTACAATACTCACACTGGATCTTCCTCGCTTCTTCTAATGCAACTAGAATTTTAGATTCCCAGCTCAAATAAGGGATCTTCAACTTTATTTAACATTTTTATTAATATAGTTCTAAGGCCTAGCTCACACTAGTATATAAATACGTCTGATTCCAGGTTCAACAGAATAGCGTGAAAAAAATCAACGCAGTTTTATCCGCATTAAACTAGGCCTTAGCAACGATTTATATAAAACGGTCTTAACAAGATCTAATTAATCCCCGAAGCAAACAGGGTTATCATAAGTTTTACGTGTGTCTGTGGCTGTATGTGTGTGTCTGTCAGGCATCGTAGCTCCCAAACGGTAAACTGTTTTTTTTGATTGAGTCTTATTATTATTGATTAAAAAAATTCTGTTCAGTTACTTGCAGCATAAGTTCTCTTTTGGGCGATGAAAGAATGTCAGCAATTTTGACATTCTAATCAGTCTAATCTATTGATATTCGGTATCCTGTTACATCAATGATATTGTAAGAACATGGTTACCGTGACATGATGCAGCAGCATTATGCATATACTATAATGTGAAGTAGCATGGACTGGACCTTTTTGACAAACACAGACTAGGTTGGTGCAGGGTATTGTAAAGGTTTTTTCGATATTTGTAAAGAATTTTATTTCGATTTAGGTTAATGTTCAGTTGATTGTGTTCCAAAATAAAAATGTGTGTGTGTAAAGGTATTTCATTACCTGGTATTTGCGGGATATCTAACTTCTTACCAACTTACTGAAATATTCACAATGAATAGAATATAGATAGGTAGATGATTGTAATTTATGTCGGGGGTTTTTAATGATTTGGTTTTAGTTGCGGGAGTCTGTAGAAGATGGAAGGTTTTCGCCGTCGATCTTGTGGCGAGTTGCTTGCATGTAAGCTTCGGCGGCGAGGGCTGGCCAGGCGTCAGCGGCCGATGGCGCGGCGGACCACGACTCTGAGGTCGTCACCTCGGCCGGACGGTCGCCTATCTCGCCCGCGCCGCCTTTGCCGCACTCCAGCGAAAGCGGCTTGGGGGTTTCAATCCTAGAAACGAGTTTATGGTGAAGGGTGTATTCCTTGACAAGCTGATGGGTTTGGTCCGTTTGACCAAAGCAGATGATGTAGGATGATGTAATGTCTCGAGTAGGGTCTCGCTAAAACTAACAGCTTAGCTAAAAACTAGAACAAGATAAAGAAAAATTAAAAAAATTACGTTTTATGACACATTGAATAGATCCTGAGAGGAATGATGTAGCGATTTGTGGGTGAATAAGCATTATTTATAAAAACGTAATCAGCAAAGTGTACTTTTAAGAATGAATGACATTTTAAAGGTGAGAACATTAAAATGTCTTTACATAAGAAGTTCATCATCATCATATCATCATAACAGCCTTTATAAAGTCCACTGCTGAACATAGGCCTCCCCAATAGATTTCCAGGAAGAACGATTTTGAGCCCTCTCCATCCACTGACTTCCTGCGATCTTTACAATGTCGCCAGTCTGTGGCGCCGTCCTTACATTCAAGACCGTCCACTTGCGAGGTCCCTGTGCAACGGGGGTACGCGGGCGCGCCGGCGGCGGAAACCGCTCGCCTGGCAATATAACCGACACTGCGCGCGCGCCTGCGACACATACCGCTCCGAGCCCTACGACTGGGAACACCTATCGCGCGCTCTCAGCCTTTCCCGCCATTTTACTCGCGAATCACATAACTTCCACAACTCTCTGTAATCCTGTATTTCTCTGTATCGTTCTTTCTTCCTTGTAACGCCTGTACTGTCCTGATTAAACTCATCTGTGCATATATCTTGCCTTTTTCATAAACATCCGGCCTACCTACCGCTAGCCACAGCGCTGCCACGCCGCCGAAGGTAGATAGGCATACGAACAAAGAACACATGAATACCACAAGTCCATCGGGTGGGGGATCGTCCTACGCTTCGTATTCCTGTCCTTGGTCGCCATTCGAGAACTTTTATTCCCCAACGGTTATCAGTTCTGCGAGCTATATGGCCTGCCCATTGCCACTTCAACTTGCAAATTTTGAGTGCTATGTCGGTGACTTTGGTTCTTCTACGGATTTCCTCGTTGCGGATTTTATCACGTAACACCCAACATAGTCAAAGTCAAAAGTCAAAAGGCAAAAGATGATTTATTCAATACAATCACAAGGATCACTTTGAAACGTCTTACATACTAGGTGAATTTAGGTGCCAATTCATCCTAACCCAAGCTCGAGAAGAATTGGCAAGAAACTCGTCTTGGTCCTAGCGCTTTTTTATATGATCCATCTTATAACTACCTTAACTACGAAATACAAATACAAGAGAGTTTATACATTTCAAGTGTGTCGGTTAACTGTCTGACGGCAGAGCGACATGAGGCCATGCATTCTTATCAATAATATAGTCATCTATATTATAATAAGCTTTCTTCAAAAGACTACCTTTAATGTATGCTTTAAATTTCTTAATAGGTAGTTTAGTAGCATTTTCAGGAAGCTTATTATAGAAGCGCACCGTGTTCCCCATAAATGACTTATTAACTTTTTCTAGTCGAAACCTAGGGATGTATAATTTATGTTTATTCCTAGTGTTGATTTTATGAAGGTCACTATTTTGCTGAATCCCATCTCTATTTTTATGTGTATATAACAAATTTTCATATATAT
The DNA here is from genome assembly GCA_948098915.1 of Lampropteryx suffumata. Taxonomy (NCBI): domain Eukaryota; kingdom Metazoa; phylum Arthropoda; class Insecta; order Lepidoptera; family Geometridae; genus Lampropteryx; species Lampropteryx suffumata. Next base: position 21,371,084 of record OX402544.1, on the reverse strand, counting down.
ATTGTGAAGCTATTGTGAGAATATTAATTTCATTGAATATTTCTCTCAAAGATTCTCGTGGTTTCATTTTATAAATGGCACGTATTGCCCTTTTTTGAATTACAAATATTTTACCAATATCAGCTGCTTTCCCCCAGAGAATGATGCCGTATGACATAACACTATGGAAGTAACTGAAATAAACGTATCGCACGAACTGCATATGCAGCGGAACTAAGCCTACCAGCAAGCGTTTCAATTTGTGGTCCCCACTGTAGTTTTGCATCAATATTAAGACCTAGGAAGATCGTGGAATTTACAAGATTCATTGCCTCTCCATTTATTTCAATGTTGGACGGGCTATGAATAACATTTGGCAAAGTGAATTTGATACATTTAGTTTTTTTGGAATTAAGCAAAAGATTATTTACAGTGAACCAGTTAAGAACTAACGATAAGGATTCATTTACGTTATCGCATATACTGGTTTTACCTCTATCAACTTTAAAAATTAAAGACGTATCGTCTGCAAATAAAACTATATCACAAATATTTTTTACAAAAAAAAGGTAAATCATTAACGTATACTAGGAATAAAAAAGGGCCTAGTATCGATCCCTGAGGTACCCCTATATCAATAATTGATCCCAAAGACCTCTCACCACCCACGTCTACTTTCTGGACTCTATTGGATAGATAAGACTGTATGAGGTCAATCGCCCGGTTTTTAATGCCATAATATTTTAACTTTGTGATTAGGGTTGCATGACTCACACAGTCAAAGGCCTTAGATAGATCGCAGAATACCCCAACTGCATCCTGTGACTTCTCCTAGGCCTCAAATATATGCTTTAAGAGCGCTATACCTGCATCAGCTGTTGATCAACCTTTAGTAAATCCGTAGCTCTCTGTTATGTAGTTATGTTATGTATAGTTAGCGACCAAGTCTCAGTTCCGTATGTCATCACTGGCAACACGCACTGATTATAGACTTTCGTCTTGAGGCTCTGCGGTATCTGTGACGAGAAGATGTGCCGTAATTTCCCGAACGCTGCCCATCCGAGTTGGATTCGTCGGCTGACCTCTTTGTCGAAGTTGGACTTGCCTAGTTGAATCGTTTGACCGAAATAGACATAATGGTCTACAACTTCGATTATATCGTTCCCAATATGTACCGGTACGGGTGCAACATGAGCATTTGACATGATTTTTGTTTTGCTCATGTTCATTTTAAGACCGACCTGTTGGGACACGATATTAAGGTCGCTGAGCATTGTGCCAAGACTTTCCAGAGATTCTGCCATGAGGACTATATCGTCGGCAAATCGAAGGTGAGTGATGTGTTCGCCATTGATGTTGATACCATGTCTATGCCAGTACAAGAGCTTGAAAATATCCTCCAATGCAGAGGTGAACAGTTTCGGAGAAATAACATCTCCCTGTCTCGACCCTTTATGCAATGGGATTGGATTCGTGCTCTGGTCCTGGAGTCAGATAGACAATAGAAATATATAACATCAGAAGTTGCCGTTATATAAATCTAGTCATTTGAAATGGAATTCTAATTTAAAATTAAAGACATTTTAACAGCATGGCATTTTATTTTCGAATTCAGTCTTTTTTGAATTGTGTTTTTTTATCCATATTTGAATCTTCTTCGTCATTCGAACGTGTCCGTTTTAAAAACAAGTACTTATTGAATACGAGTTCCGTCGTCCGTAGCAGTGCAACGAAAGCGGTACGCAACATCAACGATGCATTCAGAGCAAACACTACAAGCGAAGGCACCGCCCGTTATTGATATTAAAGCTTTTGGAAATTTTGATCTGAATAATGAACGCTGTGGTCACCCAAAAACTACCGTCGACAACGAAGGGTTAAAAGCGATTGTGCAAGTTGATGATACTCGATATATGGCTGATCTAGCAGCAGCTTTCGAAGTTAGCATCCAAACAATATTGGTTCTTTTGCGTCAAATTGACAAGATGAAAAAACTTGACAAATGGGTGCCACATAAATGATCGCCAGTGCGACCAGCGCGTTGAGGCATGCCTTGCTTTGCTCATTACAACAGACACAGAAACGTAGGGATTTTGAGTTACATCATCACCTTAAACAGACAGAAATTCTAGTCTTTTTGGCAATCGCAAGCGCTTATCATGTCGGCTGGTCACTGGAGCTAGGCAATGTCCTTAACGAAAAACCGACCCCTAAAAACGTGATGGTCTAGTGACGATATGATTTATCACAGCTATCTTATCAATCGGCACGAATGATAACTGTAGATGTGTACTATGCAGGACTGAAAACAATGATGGAGAAACTCGGAAATCTCCAGCCAACTTCGGTTAATCGTTCAACCCTGCTGCTCCTGAATGTACGCACGACCCCACACTGCACAACAGACGTCTCTAAACTACAGGAGGTAAGGGTGGACGCTCTCCGTCATCCACCGTACTCACCAGACCTTACGCCTACAGACTTCTACCTCTTACAAAATTTGGACAACTACATATTTTGCAAGAAAAACATTCAGTACCCGAGAAGCAGTACAAAATGCCTTTGACGAGTTTGTTGGCGCCCGTCCAGCTGACTTCTTCAAAAAAGGCAGCGAAAAATTGTCACTGCGCTGCCAATGATGCATGGGTAAATACTACGATTAATTGAAATAAAATTAAAAACTTTTTTACAAAAGAATTTCATAGGTTATTTTCATTTTTTTTTTTATTAGTAATTTTAGTAATTTATGTAAATCTAAAGATAGAGTTATTAACCAGGGTGTGACTAATGGGAAAAAAGGCTTTGTGTTTCTTTGTGATTCGAGCAAAAATAATACCTACGTATATAATTTTTTTTTGATAGAATATCTTTTTTATGTGAAAAGCACCATTCTATATAAAATAACAAATGACGAACGACAAGATACGACTTGGTGACATCATACTATAAACAATATAAACTATAAACTACTATAAACTTCAAGAAATTACAAACGAAGAATACATAATACATATTTCTCATCAATGAAGAAAACTAATTTGATGTCTCATAAAGTTTAGCAAAATCATAACTAGATGGCGCCACAGATCAAATTAGATCGCGCTATCGTTGCGTTTTGGGCTTGCTATACCTTCAATTTGCTTACGGCGTAAATCTAACACGACTCTTGCTTCTGCAAGGTTGTGGGTTCGATTTCCTATTTTTGGCTGGATTATATACTATATAGTATGAAAGTACTATAATCCATATAAAAAATATATTACATTATATATATATATATAATATTTACAATTACAATTATATTTATATTTTTATATATATAGTACATATACTTATGGTCGCCCACTGGTCGAACGAAATTCGACCATAATTAATAAATAAATAAAGTATTTTTTATGCTAATATTAGAATTCTGCACTCCTCTATATAAACCCATAAACTATAAGTGTGCGAAATTTCATACTCCGTCCGTGCTATTTACGTAAAAAGGGTACAAAGTTTTTGCTTCAAGTATTAATATATAAATAATATTTATTTGATATTCTGATATAAACATCTAATACATGTGAAGGTGCCGCCGAACCCTGCACGCGGGTACGTTGACCCGGCAACAGTAGAGCAACACCGCATGCTGGGCCAAGTGCGCAACTATGGCCACAATTTCAAGCAACCTAAGCAGGAACAGGTCAGTCTCGTTGATCTATGCCAGCCTCAGTCAGGACCCCGTAGAGTTCCATCGCAGACCGATAGTCAGGCGATATTTGCTACAAAAGTTTTTTATTTCAGAAAAGGGAGTTTACGCCAGTACCGAAATCGTACAAAGCACGGACGGGACGAACTCGCACTCGAGGGCGATGGTGAGCTACGATATCCTTTGCCATACTTAACTCTTGCTCGAGTCTTAACTCTATCGGGTTAAGCAACAGAGCGGTCAATATGGAATGGGTGGCATTTACGACTAAGCGTAACATTTTAGTTCCTAAAAAAATAGTGGATAATTTAGCGAGTTGTTCCGTACCTAAAGCAAAACGTTCTTCTTATTAGGTAGTTACCTTATTGAACCTTTTATTTTAATTTTTCGCCTAGGTAACTTTTACGGATGTACCTACTATCTTCCATGATTTATAGTACTGATATGAAACCAACTAGGCACTCCGTGCGATGTACTTATGTATCTTGTGTTTACTTATGTACTTGGAGAGCGGGCTGGTTTCCGCAACTGGGTCGCTGGTGGTCGCTCTTTTGCGTGACTGGTTGAGTTCCTGTGTATGTCTGTGTTTGTCTGTGGCAGTTGTGGCATCGTAACTTCTAATCGGATGAACCGATTTTAGTTGTAGTTTTTGTGTTTTAAAGGTGATTTAAACGAGAGTGTTCTTAGTTATGATTGCAGAAAATGGGTTCAGCCCTTTAAACATTATCAGCTCTCGTTTAGTTAATGAAGCGATGTGAGCAGCTTCCACATGATTGGTATGATTGCTTCGACATTTGTTATCCTGTTACTTGAATATTACAAGATCATGATAATCTTGATATGTAGCTGCAGCATCACCGGGAATCTGCAGGATACCCAACTCACTAACTTAACTATCGTTTTTGGGCTCATTGGATTGGTATTGATGAATAGGATAATATATAGATGCTTACTTTTTGTGTCGGGGGTGTTTGAAATTGTATTAGGTAAACAATTCGAAAACCCCATGCAATATTATATGTTATATATATCCTACTAGCTGCTGTCCGCGGCTACGCACGCGTGGTACCTACATAAAAAGTAGCCTATGTTTTTCTCCAAGATCCCATCTCTATACCAAAATTCATCAATATTTTCAAATTTTTTTTTTATTTATGTGGTAATGATTGTGTCGATTTGATACACACCTCCACACCAATCCCTTTATGTGGGGATATCGATCGAAATAGTATCTCGTACGCTACGAGAGTTTTTATTTCTGACATCTTTTATTTTAGTTTCAAAATGGTCGGACGAGCAGTCACACCGAAGTGGCGACATTCGCGCTTCTGCGCAGCATCATCGGCGACGCACAGCGAAGCAGCTCGAACAACATCAAGGTAAAGTGCCATACTAAGAGCTAACATTACTTTTGATTTAAAGCTATTACGAACGATTTGTGTTTCTTCAGTGTTGATAGAGACTCGTTCAGATATGACTCTTCATTAAAGTGAATACTTCTGTGAAATTGAGATCAAAAAAACACAAGTTTAGATGCATTCTGAAACATGAATAGTGATAGCCCTATGAATCATGATATTAATTTGTTTATAAATATTTTGGGCACCATCTGGTCTGGAATAAATAAAATAAATAAATATTGAAAAACATTGCACTCAACACCATCTAGCCCCAAACTAAGCATAGCTTGTATTATTGTGACTATTTGACCGATAGAATACCTATTATTTTTAAATACATACTAAAGGTATTTCAGAACACCCAAACACAGAATAAACATATTGTTTATCACACAAATGTGGATAAATGTACACAAATGTGGATCCTGGGAGGAAATCGAACCCTCAACCTATAGCGCAGAAAATAGAGCTACAACTAACTGAGCTGACAGGCTATATAGCTTAATAGCCAATTAGCTTAGCCAATTAATAATTTGACAGTGCATAACCAGCCGGAGGAGCGGCCAGTAGTAGAGCTCTTCAACAAGAGTCGATGCACGTCTCCAGATTCACGACGTCCGGTCTCACAACAAGCGACACCCTTCAAACATACTAGGAAAGGTACCATGTAAACCAACACGTTAGCGATTCTACGTTTCATTCTCTTAGCTAAAGCGGCCCTCTTTCGTTTAACAATTACCATGCTATTAGCATTAAGTTTACCTATTGTACATCTTTACATACTAGTAATCGCCCACGTTGAAATTCGACCATAATTAATTAAAAATTTATGTATTTTTTTGCATAATTATAAAAAAATGCATTATGCACTCCTTCTCTATATAAACAATAAGTGTGCGAAATTTCATACTCCTCCGTCCGCAATTTCTTAAAAAGGGGTACAAAGTTTTTGCTTCACGTATTAATATATAGATGTTTGTGCAATAAAGGATTAAATAAATAACTATAGCACAGGACGACAATACTGGTTTCTTTCAACTACATAGTAATGTTATCATTAATCACTACAAAACCGATAACAAAGGACGTATTTTTTGCTTAGAGCCAAAACAGTGCAGTAATGTTATATGAAATCTCATTATTGCACAGTTTTGGCTCATTTTTGCTTACTTTTTATTTCGATATAAATTGACCACATAGGTTTAATATTTCCCATTAAGTTTAATATAAAACTTTTGCATTAGATCAAAAAGATACTGGCTGATAATAAAGATCGGCTGAATGAAACCGACTTGGTAAAAAAAAAAGAAATGGCGCGCATTTTGTACCATTGTAAAACTTTGATTCTTTATATTTTTAAATTGAGTAGGTATATTTTATCACAGTTGGTAGATTGGTAGTTGAAAGAAAAGTAAATTACGCACCTTGCTAAAGAGAGTAATTAATGCACTCGTGTTAATTTAGTGCCCTCGCATGCGCTGAAGCACCAACATAACACTCATGCATTAATAACTCACTTTGGGCTCGGTGCAACAATCTACTATTATTGTTCGAACTTTAGAGAATGCAATGCCAGAGTATTTTCATATAACCACGTAACGATATTAATATCAATGTGAATCAGTCAATGTTAATATTTTCATTGGAGAGTCAAATATTAATGGTGGTCATCTTCATTTTAGTGGCTCGGGAGATGCAAAACTTCGACGACTTCGCAACTGGACCTCTTAGAGAAGTCACGCCATCGGAATCTAAAAAGGTAAAAACACGTACCTAAATCTGGATTGCCGATCTAGGCGTGATCGTACTCCAGCAGATCAACAAAGTTATACTTTTTGTTCGGTCTGTAAGTACCTTAAAGGACAGGTGAAAATTTCATCTGAATCACGTGATTCAGAGAGCCCGTTACGTTTCCTGTCGTAAAGCCTTTGAGCAAAGACTCCGTCGCAAGAGTTGGCCACTAACTCATTCGATAAGTTTTGTATCAGGAGGTACACCGCCCGTCCAGACGCATCAAGTACCGCAGCCGAAGATACGAGCTGCCGACAGTTGCCTCTCAGATGAAGCAGGCCGGCACTCGTCACTACTACGGCAACTCGAACCATACGAACATACCTTTTATTGTGAGCAAGAGTACCGCACCCTCGCATAATATCGGCGTCAACATACAACAGGTGAGTTTGCTTCGACTATCACTAGGAATAATCCACTTCTATCTTATCTTATCTATAGTAATATTATAAGGAGGAGAGATTTGATTGTTTGTTTTTTTTATATTGAATAGGCTCCGAAACTACTGGACCTGAAAGTATATCCTTTCACATGAAAAAATATTTTACAAATAGCTTCATAAATGCTAACAAACAAAAATAAAGTACAACCGAAATGAGAACCTCTTCCTTTTCTTAAGTCGGTTTAAAATAAACTTCTAACTTACGCGGATTGTGTGCGTCGAAGAGACATGAATTTACACCAACATGTTCAGTCGATAGTTAGGTTTGTTACCTAACATAATGTTTATGGGATCTCTGCCAGACAACCTTAGGGTGGATGGAACTCAATATGAATACGTGATAAAAATAATATGTACATTGACGACCTCTGTGGCGCTAAATAATATATAAGTAGTATATCAGTCATGTGGTACTCATAACACAAGCTCTGATTGCTTTGGGGCCAGATGATGCTGAGTGAAATGTCCGGCATTATTTATTTATTTAATGGTGGTCGAGTGGTAGTTTCTCCGCCTTCCGATCCTAAGGTGCTATGCTAAATTATGTATGCTATACTGATATGCCGTATATGGTATAGTACTCTCAATCGGTGAAGGAAAACATCGTGAGAAAACTGGCATGTTTTCGAACCTGAAAGTTTATATGAAGCCAGGTGCGCGAAAGGAGCCTCTGAGGCCCACTTTAATCCTTTCACCACGCTAGTTCTAAAAAACCTATCTATATATATATACCTATCTATATACCTATATATTTGACACGATAAGAAGATTTCATTTGTGTTAGGAAAACTTACACCAATCTAGTACAATGTTATTAATAAATTTCTAGCTGTCCCGTTCGCGATTTCGCCCGCGCGTTTAAAAAAAATCTTATTGTAAATCTAAACAATTCTCGAACACTTATTTGCAACAGCATGACAAATATAAATAAGTTACAGTAATATAATAAAAATAATAACAATAATCGTAATTAAAATGTAAAACCTACTTAACCCACTGTTACAAAAAGGCTATAACTCAGCATATGCAGGTTGTAAACAACCTGCGCTGGTCTTCCGTTAGAACCTGCGAGTTTGCGAGCAGTTCCTAAAATAAAATTAAAATTGCTGTTTTAACTAAATATAAAAGTGTTTTTGAAAAAGTGACAAACAAACAATTGTTAAATAGGTGTAGTATGTAGATACCTACTTTGTAACGTAGGCACAGTACTTATAAGACTTACATACCCACTAACACCAAATAGACTTATAATGTGTCTGAATTAATAAATGAATTTTTATATTATTATTATTTATCGGCTAGAATCGAACCACCGACCGTTTGATTCTGGCCAAATCGCTATATTTATCGTGCGGTTTTCAGTGCATATTAATATATTTTTCCTTAGAATAGGATCGAATAGACAAAAAACATGTGTGAAATTCACACGTGGTAGAAGTGAAAACCACCATTTTAATTTGATATTTTAATATTAATTTTATAAAAAATAAACAAACTTTCAGGTTTAGGCCACGTTTCAACATACGGTACGAAGAGTGCAACTGCTGTAAGTATATGCTGGAAGTTTACTAACACAATTAAAACCTCTGGCGCAATGAGCAAAGGCCTGCCTGAAACGCAGAAGGATTCGGGTTCGATTCCCGCAAGTATATGTCTTGGGTCTGCGTATTTTTCTATGTATAATATTTATGCATTTACTAAATCAAAAATATAAGTTGAACATCAGTCATGTGGTACCCATAACACAGGCTCTGCTTTGGATGACGCTGTGTTAAATGTCTGGCATTATCTAATTTATTACGCGCAGTATGTCGTTTAAATAAATATGGTAGCTTGGTTTGGATACTACGTACATTCGCAACGTATACGCAGCTCTCACGCTACGCAAACGCGACATCACTGCTGCAGGTCGGCACGCATTTGAGCTTAGCAAAAAAAGTGATGATGTAAGCAATGTACGAGCATATATACGCCTGGCCTGGCAGCTCAGTTGGTAGTAGCTCTGCCTTCTGCGCTGTAAGTTGAGGGTTCGATTCCCTCCCAAGATAAACATTTGTGTGAAGAACATGGGTGTTTGCTCTGTGTCTGGGTGTTATAAAGTATCATAAGTATGTATTCAAAAATATTCTATCAGTCATCTAGTCACCATAATACAAGCTATGCTTCATTTGGGACTAGATGGTGTAGTGTGCATTGTCCAGCAATATTTATGTATTTATTTATATAATTAATGTCTCATAAAACAAGCTATGCTTAGTGTGGGGCTAGATGGTGTTGTAGGTATTGTCTATAAATTTTTATTTATTTAATGAATGCTTATCTAATCTATGATTCTTATTAAAATTTAGAGTTCGATGGTGCACAGAGGGTATTTTTTTTTATTTTAGGACACATCCGCCAGATTCCACATTCTTCTGATCATTTATTTCCTCTGCATTCCTCGTCTGATTTTTTCAACCTTTGACGAAACGATATTATTTATGATTCCTCATTCGACAGATTTCGCGTTTGCATCGAAACCAGTTGGTTAGATTGTGTTAGAGTATAGAAAACCACGCGCGAGGCTATCGAGCAAAGCGAGCGTTTCGCGGCAGCGGCCGCCGAAGCTTCAGAAGAATATAGTTCGTCTGAATATATAATATAAAATAAAATAAAAAAGATTTATGGCGAATGTGGTTTCTGGCGGATGTGTCCTAAATATTTTTTGTTGAATTGAATGTAGCGCGAAGTATCGGGCAGTTTACATGTTTTATCTTTAGTTTGTATGTTTTCAGCAAAATATATCACTTGACAACCGCGAAATTAACGTGATCAAGCTTGGCCCTCGCTTGCTGCGACTTCCATCGTACAAATACATGTCGTACGGTCGGCTGCTCAGTTTGTACCGCGAGGGAGACGGGATGGTGCCGCGGTTCTTACGCGCTATCAGCCGACCGCATTACTTCTACACGTCCATGTACAAGTGAGTGAATTTTACGTGGTTCGTTAAGGGGGATTGGTTTTCAAAGTCTAAAGGTTTATAATGTATTCTACATATCCCAACCTGTTTATTTTTGAAATTGGCCCCTCCACCCCATAACGAACCACCTTTGCAAAACTTTTACTATACGCGGCGTGGTATATGTGACGGCGATAGTTTACACCGCGTTGAGTAAACGCGCCGCGCCAATTCATTGTTAGAAGTAACATACATTTTATTGTTTCACAAAATATTTAGTCTCCTTATCATGTTATTTCGCGTATTTTCAACGCTACATTACTCTGTTAAGCAGCTTGGCGACGAATCGCGAGGATTTTGACGGTGCCACATCGAAGGGTCGCGGGGGCAGTCAAGAGGCGAAGCAGAGTCTAGCAGAGTACGCGAGCCTTTACCGCGAATACGAGCAGGTGGAAAAGTGTTTGAGGGACGGTAACTGTGACCCGGAACTCGAGCGTCGCCGGGAGGATCTGTCTAACCAACTGGCCGCGAGGGAGGGACATATTCGGAAGGTTTGAATCAGAAATAAACACATAACTCGCATGCTCTTGCCCCTTTGAAATTCAGTGACATATAGGCAAGTAAATTCCACTACACAATGATATATGATCCAATATTATTTCAAATCCGTATGCGCGTGCCAATTACAGACTAACTTTCACATGTATAAATAATAGAAGTAGCAACTCAAACTGAATAGGTTATAAGGAATCGTGCATTGTGTTCAGGTGGTTCAAGAATACAGAGAGCCAGTTGAAGGGGAGCAGACTCTTCGGGCGTCAGTTTCTAACGCCGATGAAGGGTACCGGCATTCCACGTACAAGCTCAACGTAGGCGACTAGTCCTACTTATACCACGGTCTCATCAAAATTGGCATGAAAGTCTACATCTAGTGATGTGGACTCATACCCTGGGATGGCTCGCTACGTCCTAGTCCGTCAATTTTTATCAGATCGCGTCGAAACAATGTTGATAATATAAATTATTTGTTAGAAATGTGGGGTTCAAATGTTAAAGTAGGCGTTTAAATGTAAAGTACCTGTTGCAGTGATGCTTTATGTGCTTTGTGCTTTCACTCGCACTATATAATCAATGCAATTTTTAACGAAATTCTAATAAATATTTATTTATTGATTGTTTTTATTTCATTTATTTTGTACGTAACCTATTTCCAGTTTTACGCATCTAACTAGCGCTAGTAGCTATTTATTACGCTTACCGAACAAAAAAGCACCGTTGTATAAATATGATAAATAGATCCCGTCTACACCCACCTGTTCTGTTGAATAGTTTTGTTGGCAGAACTATTGGGATTTTTTCCCCATTCGTTCTGTGACTTATAAGACTATGCTTTACACCTGGTTTCAATGTTAAATTATATTCTTTTGGCGCTATGGCGGCCGCTGCCGCGGCACGCTCTCCTTGCCCGTTGTTTCGGGTCTTTCCACATGGCCTAACTATTTCGCATAACTGATTTGACTACGAGGACTAACATATCCTTATGGCCGAACTCGTGTTAAAATAGGCAAAGCAAGTACAGATATCTACTTGGTTAAATGAAAATACCTCTGCAATACTTCGAAACAAGTTGGTTAGGTTAAGTTAGAGTATAGGAAACAATACGCAAGGCGAGCGTGCCGCGGCAGCGGCTGCCGAAGCGCCAGAAGAATATAATTTGACATTGAAGCCAGGTGTAAAGCATAGTCTTATAAATCGCAGAACTAATGAGACGAAATATTCATACGTAATTAGTAGGTATCCTCTAAGTATCCTCTCTACGGTGGCGAGTGTACTTTGAGTATTTTGACACGAGTTCGGCCATGAGGATATGTTAGTCGTCGTAGCCTAATCAGTTAGGCGAAATAGTTAGGCCATGAGGAAAAAGGCGTTGTTTCCTATACACATTTCCTAACATTACCTAACCTAACTGGTTTCAATCTGAATTTCATGTCACAAGATTAGTGAACAGAACTACTGGGAATTGTTTTCCCATTTGTTCTGTGAACAGAACTAAAAAAAAAATGTTCTGTTCAAAAAACCAATAGTTCTGCCAACAGAACAGGTGGGAGTATACTAATAGATCAATAGGTATCAGATAAATAGATCAATAGGTACAATACTCACACTGGATCTTTCTCCCTTTGAAGATAGGCGCAAAGCGATCTTACGCATGTACCTACTGTTGCGCAGATAAATGTTGGCTACAGGTGTTTGAAGCCCGATACAGATCACAAAGGATAGTTTCTCAAATGTGTAGAGTCTGCGCTAGGTCCATGATACCTACCTGCTACTTTTTATATAAACTACTCAACAATTACTTAAGCTTAAATTAATAAGTTCGGTTTACTTTGGGGCTAGATGATGTTGTGTGAAATGTCTGGCATTATTATTATTATTATAAATGCTTATTTTATGATGTTATTAAGTCAATAAACGTAAAACTCATAAATAAAGAAAACAAATAACTGTAAAAATAATAAAGAATACTCAACAAAAACGCTTAAAATGAATTACAACAAAATCTTTAACAAGGCTTAAAATTATGATTTGCGAGTTGTTAACGAGTGTACTGCGAGAGTAAGCGAGTAAGAGTAAAGACGATACGACAAACATAAGTGAAAGAGCGAGGCAGTTATACAACGTTCCTCCGCATCCCTCGCTTGCCGCCAATTTGACCCAAAATTACTTCTGCACAGTTATTTGCAGCCAACTTCCGAGGTATAAAGATCCAGTGGTGTCCTTAGTGTAGGTACCTAATCGTACGTGCCTATCGTAGAAGTCTACAATAATCTTGCAAAATGGAGGTCCAGGTTCAAGGTCAAGTTATTTGAAACAAGTGTGGTGAAAGGATTAAAGTGTACCTCTGAAGCTCCTTTCGTGCACTTGAGACAAGTCTTGAAATTTCTACGACACGTTTCGCTGCCGGACCAATTGTACCATTAGGCAGTACTATTGATGGTACAATTGGCACCGTTTTATCCCGATTGTATCATGATAAATAAAACTAGGATGCCACTCGGGTTTACTCGCATGGCAGTACCATTGAGTGAAAAGAGATAAAATCTAACAGTTACATGTGTTTTTCTTAGGAAAAGTGGAACATTTATTTCCCCAAGGACTAATTGCATTTGAATTAGCAGAATTTACTCGTTTCTTTGTTTCACGTATTTTTTTCGTTTCTCTAGTTTTCTCTAGTTTCTCTAGCTTCTTTAATTACTTATAAAAAATTAGTAAATGTTGTAGGTCGTTTTTTGAATCTGCTGTTGTACTAGCCATTTCAAGGCCTCGCAAGTGTTTGTGCGAGAGTGGTGCGATGTCTTTCCCCAAAGTTACACTAAATCTTTTTTTTTGGGCATCCAAAATGATTTTATATGTATATAATTACACATATACAAATATATTTATATTGCATATATAAGTCAGTTGTCCCACAGACAAGTCAGTGGGTAGGTGAAGTTTCCTCTCCACTGACGTCACTCTGCCTGGGATTCTGTTTGATAGCGCAGGCCTTACCAGGTATCCACACTAACCTCTCGACCTTGCCGACAGGACCTGCACGAAAGATGAATCAGTACATGCGGTGTCGGTTCGGTTGCAGGGCACCGAGCCGGGCTTGTTTCAAGTTTAGGTAGATTATTAGATAACTAAATTATCTATCATAAATAATAACAAGTTTTCATTAATTTATTTACACAAGTGTAACATTACATGTTTTACAACGAGAAGATTATAATTATATTTAATGATTTCTAATGATATCAAAAAACAAATAAAATATATTAAACTTAGTACTACAACATAAATAATAAGCACAATAACAGTGAATTTGTTAGCTTACTACAACGATATATATTTAAAGCATATTAAGTAATTATAAAAATTTAGTAGTTATGTAATCAATCAATTAATATTACAAATACTTTTAAAATAAAATAAAGTCTTCCTAATGAATTAGGATTAATTAGAGTTTATATTATTAATACAAATAAAAAAAAAAAAAATCCAATTAAATCTTTAAAATAAAAAATGGATGAAAAGGAATTTTATCTAAATTACTATTAATTTAATAAAGGATTATTATGGTTTCAGAATTATGACCCTGATTCTGAGTAAGATTAGATAATGCTTTCAGAGTCACATAAGTAGGTCTTACATCAGGGTCTAACTCACGAAGAATAATATGTTATATTATATTTTTCACATACATAAGTATCTATGTAAGGAAGAACACTCAAAAATTAGGTAAGTATGTACTACTACTACTCTATATTATGCATCTCAAGACCACAACGACAAAAATAGATGAATTTTACATATTTCTTAAATTTTGTAGCAAATTACTGAACCTCGCTTCTTCTAATGCAACTAGAATTTTAGGTTCCCAGCGTAACTCAAATAAGGGATCCTCAACTTTCTTTAACATTTTTATTAATATAGTTTCTAAGGCCTAGCTCACACTAGCATATAAATATGTCTGATTCCAGCATCAACGCATCAACGCAGTTTTATCCGCATTACACTAGGCCTTAGCAACGATTTATATAAAACGGTCTTAACAAGATCTAGTTAATCCCCGAAGCAAACAGGGTTATCTTAAGTTTTACGTGTGTCTGTGGCTGTATGTGTGTGTCTGTCTGGCATCGTAGCTCCCAAACGGTAAACTGTTTTTTTTTGATTGAGTCTTATTATTATTGATTAAAAAAAATCTGTTCAGTTACTTGAAGCATAAGTTCTCTTTTGGGCGATGAAAGAATGTCAGCAATTTCGACATTCTAATCAGTCTAATCTATTGATATTCAGTATCCTGTTACATCAATGATATTGTAAGAACATGGTTACCGTGACATGATGCAGCAGCATTATGCATATACTATAATGTGAAGTAGCATGGACTGGATCGTTTTGACAAACACAGACTAGGTTGGTGCAAGGTATTGTATAGGTACCTACATACATACACATTTTTAAGAATTTTATTTCGATTTAGGTTAATGTTCAGTTGATTGTGTTCCAACATAAAAATGTGTGTGTATAAAGGTATTTCATTACCTGGAATATGCAGGATATCTAACTTCTTACCAACTTACTGAAATATTCACAATGAATAGATTATAGATAGGTAGATGATTGTAATTTATGTCGGGGGTTTTTAAAGATTTGGTTTTAGTTGCGGGAGTCTGTAGAAGATGGAAGGTTTTCGCCGTCGATCTTGTGGTGAGTTGCTTGCATGTAAGCTTCGGCGGCGAGGGCTGGCCAGGCGTCAGCGGCCGATGGCGCGGCAGACCACGACTCTGAGGTCGTCACCTCGGCCGGACGGTCGCCTATCTCGCCCGCGCCGCCTTTGCCGCACTCCAGCGAAAGCGGCTTGGGGGTTTCAATCCTAGAAACGAGTTTATGGTGAAGGGTGTATTGCTTGAGAAGCTGATGGGTTTGGTCCGTTTGACCAAAGCTGATGATGTAGGGTGATGTAATGTCATGAGTAGGGTTTGGTTAAAACTAACAGCTTAGCTAAAAACTGGAACAAGATAAAGAAAAATTATAAAAATTACGTTTTATGACACATTGAATAGATCCTGAGAGTATTGATGTAGCGATTTGTGGGTGAATAAGCATTATTTATAAAAACGTAATCAGCAAAGTGTACTTTTAAGAATGAATGACATTTTAAAGGTGAGAACATTAAAATGTCTTTACATAAGAAGTTCATCATCATCATATCATCATAACAGCCTTTATAAAGTCCACTGCTGAACATAGGCCTCCCCAATAGATTTCCAGGAAGAACGATTTTGAGCCCTCTCCATCCACCGACTTCCTGCGATCTTTACAATGTCGCCAGTCTGTGGCGCCGTCCTTACATTCAAGACCGTCCACTTGCGAGGTCCCTGTGCAACGGGGGTACGCGCCGCTCACCTGGCAATATAACCTACACTGCGCGCGCGCCTGCGACACATACCGCTCCGAGCCCTACGACGGGGAACACGTATCACGCGCTCTCAGCCTTTCCCGCCATTCTACTCGTGAATCATATAACTTCCACAACTCTCTGTAATCCTGTATTTCTCTGTATCGTTCTTTCTTCCTTGTAACACCTGTACTGTCCTGATTAAACTCATCTGTTCATATATCTTGCCTTTTTCATAAACATCCGGCCTACCTACCGCTAGCCACGGCGCTGCTACGCCGCTGCCACGCCGCCGCAGGTAGATAGGCATACGAACAAAGAACACACGAATACCACACTGGTGACCCCGACGAAAAGGTTTGTAAGTCAGACACGGCTGGCCCTGGAAACCCCGGGACTTCTGGAGAACAACCCGGACTGTACAGAGTGGGTGTACGAATACCGCCATTTTGGTCCGACGAACCCGCCGTTTGGTTTGCCCAAATAGAAGGTCAGTTTACCATTTCTAATATTACCTCCGATCAAACGAAGTTTTATTACGTCGTCGCTCAGTTATATCCGCAGTACGCCGCAGAGATAAAAGACGTAATTTTAAACCCGCCAGATAACGGTAAATACGAGAAATTAAAAACAGAGCTAATAAAGCGATTGTCAGCTTCTCAAGGGCGTAAACCACAACCCCATATAGACCCATGAAGAACTGGGTGATAAGAAACCTAGCCAATTTATGCGACATTTACAGAATCTAGCCGGACCGATGAATTCCAGAACATCTAATTAGGCAGATATGGTCGAACAGGTTACCTACCCACATTCAAACGATTATTGCTACACAGACGGATAGCACACTACACGACGTGGCTGAACTGGCGGATAAAATCAACGATATTTCATCACCGATGCATCAAGCAGCAAGTACATCAGCGTGTGAAACACCAGGTACAGTTTCGGCTTTGGATATAATGGCAAAGCAGGTACAAAATCTTTCAAATCATAACTCTCGATCTAGGAACAACAGTGGAAACTTCCGGAACCGCTCGACATCTAGAAACCGGTCAAGGTCACGAGAACGCCCAGACGATCATCCGCATTGCTGGTACCATTTTATTTATAAAGCTAATGCTATCAAATGCAGACAGCCGTGCACGTTCAAGTCGGCGGGAAATGCAAACGGCAGTCGTTAGTTGTGGTAGCCGACTGTCCGAAATCATCAGGCCGCTTGTTTAACACTGACGGGAAATCGAAGGCGCAATATCTCATTGATACGGGTTCAGACCTGTGTGTCTTCCCAAAGTCAGCTGTGCGGGGGGCTCGAGCTAAGACTAAGTACCAACTGTTCGCCGCAAATGGCACACTTATTTCTACGTACGGGCACATCGAACTTACCATAGATTTGGGACTACGACGAGCTTTCAGCTGGCGTTTCACCGTGGCCGATGTCACAAAGCCTATAATTGGAGTAGACTTTTTAAGTTTTTACCACCTCCTTGTAGACTGTAGACAGCAACGCCTCATCGACGGAATCACCATGCTCGGCATCGACGCGCCGCAGCCTACAGAAGTCGCACCTGATATCTCCTCATTACGTACTACAGCTGACGACAGTATTTTTGCCAATCTACTACGAGAATTTCCCGACATCAACCGCCCCGCCGGTAAGCCAACAACACCCAAACACAGTACCGTACATCATATTCGTACTACCCCTGGTCCGCCTACCGCGAGTCGCCCGCGTCGCTTGGATCCAGAGAGACTGCTGATCGCAAAGCGAGAATTCGACGAAATGTTACAAAGCGGTACTGCACGTAGATCTGAAAGCGCCTGGTCATCTCCTCTACATCTAGCTAAGAAGAAAAATGATGGTTGGAGACCCTGCGGAGATTATAGAGCTCTGAACGCACGTACAAATTCAGATCGGTATCCAGTACGTCACATACATGATTTTACCAATCAGCCCACAGGTAAAACTATATTCTCGACCATAGACTTAGAGCCTACAATCAATTGCCAGTTTTCGAAGAAGTATACCTAAGACGGCGATTACGATTACGTTCGGGCTTTTTGAGTTCCCGCATATGACTTTTGGTCTTAGGAATGCAGGCCAAACATTCCAACGCTTCATGGACGAAGTCTTAAATGGGCTAGACTTTGCATTTGGGTACCTTGATGACGTTTTGATATATTCAGATAATAAAGATCGCCACCTGAAACACCTTCGAAAACTTTTCAGCCGTCTAAAAGATTACGGCGTCTTGATAAACACATCGAAATTTGTATTCGGCCAACCCAAAGTCACATTCTTGGGGTTCAGCGTCACCTCCAACGGAATTAGCCCTCTCGAGTCAAAAACACAAGCTATTCTGGACTTTCCGACACCGAAAAATACGAAAGAGCTTAGAAGATTTCTAGGAACTCTAAACTTTTACAGAATGTTTATTCCAGAAGCAGCTAAGAAACAGGTGCCTCTCAACGCCATGCTGGCCGGCAAACAGAGCAAAGGTTCGAAACCCATAGACCTCACACCTGAACAGCTGGAAGCCTTCAATGACTGTAAGTCAAGTGTTTCTCACGTTACTCTGTTGGCCCATCCTGATCCCGACGCCGAGCTCGCTATACAGACTGACGCTTCCGACGTGGCTATCGGAGCCGTCTTACAGCAGCGAAAAGGTAGCGACTGGGAGCCCATGGCATTTTTCTCCAGAAAGCATAATAAGGCCCAAAGAAAATATAGCACTTTCGACCGCGAACTCCTGGCGATATACGAAGCTATACGACATTTTCGTTATATGGTGGAAGCGAGAACTTTTATCATACTGACCGACCACAAGCCTATAACATATGCTTTTACTACTCGAAGAGACAAATGTTCACCTCGCCAATTTAGATACTTAGATTATATATCTCAATTTTCAACAGACATCAAATTCGTCGCAGGGAATGACAACATCGTGGCTGACACCCTTTCCCGTATCGAAGAACTTTCTATGCCTCCAGATTACCACAGCCTTGCCCGAGCCCAAGAGACTGATGCAGAGCTACAAACTCTACTCGTGGAGGGATCCAGTCTACAGCTGCAAAAGGTTTTCCTACCTGACGCTAAAACGCAAGTATACTGATACTTCTACTCCGAACCCTCGACCGTACGTCAGTACACAGTTTCGACGTCAAGTCTTCGAATCGCTACATAACCTCAGTCACCCCGGCGCGAAAGCTACTGTACGACTAGTTACTTCTAGATTTCTTTGGCCAGGTATAAGGCGAGACTGTCGACAATGGGCTAAGGAATGTCATCAATGTCAGCGCTGCAAAGTCACAAGACATACGAAAGCGCCATTCACTACGCTCAAACCACCTTCAGCCCGTTTTCAACATGTCCACATGGATATTATAGATTCACGCCTATTTAAATCCATCGCCACACTCATCGGAGCTACTCACCTCACTACCACAGCTTACCATCCGGCCGCCAACGGGTTGGTGGAACGGCTGCATCGCCAACTCAAGGCCGCTATCACATGCCACACATCATCTCAGTGGACTGAAGCACTTCCCATCGTTCTGCTTGGCATCCGCAGCGCGTGGAAAGACGACATTCAATCCACAGCCGCCGAGCTTGTCTACGGCGAGCCCTTCCGCTTGCCTGGTCAGTTTTTCAGTACGGCTCCTGAAGGAGAACTCGATATCACAAACTTCGCTGACCGCCTCCGCGGCCGCATGAGCAAGCTGGCACCAAAACCAACCTCGTGGCACTCACCTCGTCCTTTCTACATACCGAAAGACCTGAGTACCTCGACACACGTATCTTCGCCAAGGTCCAGTACGACGTCCGCTACAAGCACCTTACGCTGGTCCGTACAAAGTTATACGCCGAGGATCTAAAACGTTCGACATTAAGGTACAAGAAAAGGTACTTACCGTCACCGTAGACAGACTGAAGCCGGCAAACAGCGCAAGCGACGACACTACACCGACGACCGCTACCACTCCTGTAGAGGTACAATACCCGCTAGGAAGACGAGAAGCGGAAGGACCGTAAGATTTCCAGACTACTATCGATCGTAGTTACGATCTCGGCAGGGGAGTACTGTGGCGCCGTCCTTACATTCAAGTCCGTCCACTTGCGAGGTCCCTGTGCAACGGGGGTACGCGGGCGCGCCGGCGGCGGAAACCGCTCGCCTGGCAATATAACCGACACTGCGCGCGCGCCTGCGACACATACCGCTCCGAGCCCTACGACGAAGAACACGTATCGCGCGCTCTCAGCCTTTCCCGCCATTCTACTCGCGAATCATATAACTTCCACAACTCTCTGTAATCCTATATTTCTCTGTATCGTTCTTTCTTCCTTGTAACGCCTGTACTGTCCTGATTAAACTCATCTGTGCATATATCTTGCCTTTTTCATAAACATCCGGCCTACCTACCGCTAGCCACAGCGCTGCCACGCCGCTGCCACGCCGCTGCCACGCCGCCGCAGGTAGATAGGCATACGAACAAAGAACACATAAATACCACAAGTCCATCGGGTGGGGGGTCGTCCTACGCTTCGTTTTCCTGTCCTTGGTCGCCATTCGAGAACTTTTATTCCCCAACGGTTATCAGTTCTGCGAGCTATATGGCCTGCCCATTGCCACTTCAACTTGCAAATTTTGAGTGCTATGTCGGTGACTTTGGTTCTTCTACGGATTTCCTCGTTGCGGATTTTATCACGTAACACCCAACATAGCTCTCTACATAGCACGTTGCGCGACTCTGAGCTTGTGTATGAGGCCAATAGTTAGCGACCAAGTCTCAGTTCCGTATGTCATCACTGGCAACACGCACTGATTATAGACTTTCGTCTTGAGGCTCTGCGGTATCTGTGACGAGAAGATGTGCCGTAATTTCCCGAACGCTGCCCATCCGAGTTGGATTCGTCGGCTGACCTCTTTGTCGAAGCTACAAGCACCTTACGCTGGTCCGTACAAAGTTATACGCCGAGGATCTAAAACGTTCGACATTAAGGTACAAGAAAAGGTACTTACCGTCACCGTAGACAGACTGAAGCCGGCAAACAGCGCAAGCGACGACACTACACCGACGACCGCTACCACTCCTGTAGAGGTACAATACCCGCTAGGAAGACGAGAAGCGGAAGGACCGTAAGATTTCCAGACTACTATCGATCGTAGTTACGATCTCGGCAGGGGAGTACTGTGGCGCCGTCCTTACATTCAAGTCCGTCCACTTGCGAGGTCCCTGTGCAACGGGGGTACGCGGGCGCGCCGGCGGCGGAAACCGCTCGCCTGGCAATATAACCGACACTGCGCGCGCGCCTGCGACACCAGTCTTGCCAGAAGGTTACTTTTGTAACCTTTTAGGTGATTTTTAACTCTGTCAGGTTACTTCTAGGTTACTCGACTCAAAAGGTTACTTATAGGTGATTTTTTAGAATTTGTCGTTTTTTTTTCCTAAACGAAACCAACATGAAAAGAAACGTTCTTTTATATTTTATTTAGCAAAATTAAGCAAATTTAGTATGAAACATAGCAAGTGTGACTATTAAAAACACGTCTTTCTCTCTCGCATTATATACCACGATCAATCGGAACGGTCTTGTTGGTCGTTTGCTCGTCGCCTCTGATGGCATTATTGTTTGTCGTGAAGTTTTACCTTTAAATCACATAATTCGCTAGAGTGGCGCTTAAGTATGTTTTGTCCTTGTCATTCTAATGTCAAGAAATGGAGATGGCAACAAATTTAGACAATTCATAAGCTCGAGTGTGTTTAGAATTATAACATTTATATCAAAACATTCTAAGTGTTTAGAAGTGAAGTAAGTAGGTGAATACAACATTAAAATAAAAAAAAACTACCTTTTATACCTAATTACTAAAATAATTACGTTTTTAAAACTAAAAACAAAACCAACCTTATTGAATTAAATTTGAACCCATAAAAATATCACCGAATTGAGAATCTCAATAATAAAGCAAAATATCGAAATTCGTTTACTTGGATATGTTTTTTCCAGATATTTTGATTTAAAAACCAAACTACTGAACTGATTTTCATGAAATTTCCATGTGACCAATTGGAAAGTAGGTAGGTATACCCTATAGGTACGTGATTTTTTTTTCAATTCTTAAATGACGGAGCTGGATGGAAAAAGATCCACTACTACTGGAATCTATGACACAATCCCTAGTAGAGAGAAGCAGAGAAGTAGGTCTAGAAATTAACATAAGTAAAACTAAAATGATGACAAACGCAGTTCCCGTAGACATAACCATGAACGGACAGAAACTTGAATATGTGGAAGAATATGTGTATCTGGGTCAGATAATATCGCTAAAGGACCAGACATCCAAAGAAATAGACAAAAGAATTGGAGATTGAAGAATTGAAGAACAGGATGGAAAAAGTATTGGGCTTTGAAAGAAATCACGAAAAGCAAGAAACTATCCATGAAGATCAAGAACTTTTCACAACTCTTGACACCTGTATACTGCCATGCATCACATATGGCTGTGAAACATGGGCTTTGACAAAACGACATAGAGACAAACTAGCAAGGTGCCAAAGAGGCATGGAGAGGAGCATGCTAGGTTTGAAACTATTGGACAAAGTAAGAAGTACAGACATCAGAAACAAAACCAAAGTAACAGACATACTGTCGCGTATTGACCAACTTAAATGGAGGTGGACTGGACATATGCTCCGTTGCAAAAAAGAGAAATGGAGTAAACAGGTGACAGTCTGGTACCCTAGGGATGGAGCTAGAACTCGAGGTCGTAAAGCAAGAAAATGGGAGGATGACCTAAAAATGATATTAGGACCCCTATGGACTAGAGTCGCGGCAGACAGACATCAATGGAAGGGGTTGGAGGAGGCCTTTGCCGTAAGGCACACCGAAACAAGAGACATTTTATTGTAACAGTGTTTCTTTTAGTATTCATTTAAAATTTTCTTGTAAAAATTTCGGAAATAAAGGCTTTATTATTATTATTATTATTATAAATGACGGAGCTATGAGGTAACATATATATAAAATTTACGACCGAATTGAGAACCTCCTCTTTTTTTTGGAAGTCGGTAGAAAAATATGAAAGGTTACATTTCGGACTGAAAGGTTACTTTTAGATCTATTTTAGGTAACTTTTGACAAAGACCGGCTGGCAACACTGTGCGACACATACCGCTCCGAGCCCTACGACGAAGAACACGTATCGCGCGCTCTCAGCCTTTCCCGCCATTCTACTCGCGAATCATATAACTTCCACAACTCTCTGTAATCCTATATTTCTCTGTATCGTTCTTTCTTCCTTGTAACGCCTGTACTGTCCTGATTAAACTCATCTGTGCATATATCTTGCCTTTTTCATAAACATCCGGCCTACCTACCGCTAGCCACAGCGCTGCCACGCCGCTGCCACGCCGCTGCCACGCCGCCGCAAGTAGATAGGCATACGAACAAAGCACACATAAATACCACAAGTCCATCGGGTGGGGGGTCGTCCTACGCTTCGTTTTCCTGTCCTTGGTCGCCATTCGAGAACTTTTATTCCCCAACGGTTATCAGTTCTGCGAGCTATATGGCCTGCCCATTGCCACTTCAACTTGCAAATTTTGAGTGCTATGTCGGTGACTTTGGTTCTTCTACGGATTTCCTCGTTGCGGATTTTATCACGTAACACCCAACATAGCTCTCTACATAGCACGTTGCGCGACTCTGAGCTTGTGTATGAGGCCAATAGTTAGCGACCAAGTCTCAGTTCCGTATGTCATCACTGGCAACACGCACTGATTATAGACTTTCGTCTTGAGGCTCTGCGGTATCTGTGACGAGAAGATGTGCCGTAATTTCCCGAACGCTGCCCATCCGAGTTGGATTCGTCGGCTGACCTCTTTGTCGAAGTTGGACTTGCCTAGTTGAATCGTTTGACCGAAATAGACATAATGGTCTACCATTTCGATTATATCATTCCCAATATGTACCGGTACGGGTGCAACATGAGCATTTGACATGATTTTTGTTTTGCTCATGTTCATTTTAAGACCGACCTGTTGGGACACGATATTAAGGTCGCTGAGCATTGTGCCAAGATTTTCCAGAGATTCTGCCATGAGGACTATATCGTCGGCAAATCGAAGGTGAGTGATGTGTTCGCCATTGATGTTGATACCATGTCTATGCCAGTACAAGAGCTTGAAAATATCCTCCAATGCAGAGGTGAACAGTTTCGGAGAAATAACATCTCCCTGTCTCAACCCTTTATGCAATGGGATTGGATTCGTGCTCTGGTCCTGGAGTCGGATAGACAATAGAAATATATAACATAAGAAGTTGCCGTTATATAAATCTAGTCATTTGAAATGGAATTCTAATTTAAAATTAAAGACATTTTAACAGCATGGCATTTTATTTTCGAATTCAGTCTTTTTTGAATTGTGTTTTCTTATCCATATTTGAATCTTCTTCGTCATTGGAACGTGTCCGTTAAAAAAACAAGTACTTATTGAATACGAGTTCCGTCGTCCGTAGCAGTGCAACGAAAGCGGTACGCAACATCAACGACGCATTCACTACAAGAGAAGGCACCGCCCGTTATTGATATTAAAGCTTCTGGAAATTTTGATCTGAATAATGAACGCTGTGTTCACCCAAAAACTACCGTCGACAACGAAGGGTTAAAGGCGATTGTGCAAGTTGATGATACTCGATATATGGCTGATCTAGCAGCAGCTTTCGAAGTTAGCATCCAAACAATATTGGTTCTTTTGCGTCAATTTGACAAGATGAAAAAACTTGACAAATGGGTGCCACATAAATGATCGCCAGTGCGACCAGCGCGTTGAGGCATGCCTTGCTTTGCTCATTACAACAGACACAGAAACGTAGGGATTTTGAGTTACATCATCACTTTAAACAGACAGAAATTCTAGTCTTTTTGGCAATCGCAAGCGCTTATCATGTCGGCTGGACACTGGAGCTAGGCAATGTCCTTAACGAAAAACCGACCCCTAAAAACGTGATGGTCTAGTGACGATATGATTTATCACAGCTATCTTATCAATCGGCACGAATGATAACTGTAGATGTGTACTATGCAGGACTGAAAACAATGATGGAGAAACTCGGAAATCTCCAGCCAACTTCGGTTAATCGTTCAACCCTGCTGCTCCTGAATGTACGCACGACCCCACACTGCACAACAGACGTCTCTAAACTACAGGAGGTAAGGGTGGACGCTCTCTGTCATCCACCGTACTCACCAGACCTTACGCCTACAGACTTCTACCTCTTACAAAATTTGGACTACTACATATTTTGCAAGAAAAACATTCAGTACCCGAGAAGCAGTACAAAATGCCTTTGACGAGTTTGTTGGCGCCCGTCCAGCTGACTTCTTCAAAAGAGGCAGCGAAAAATTGTCACTACGCTGCCATGCATGGGTAAATACTACGATTAATTGAAATAAAATTAAAAACTTTTTTACAAAAGAATTTCATAGGTTATTTTCATTTTTTTTTTTTATTAGTAATTTTAGTAATTTATGTAAAGCTAAAGATAGAGCTATTAACCAGGGTGTGACTAATGGGAAAAAAGGCTTTGTGTTTCTTTGTGATTCGAGCAAAAATAATACCTACGTATATAATTTTTTTTTGATAGAAGATCTTTTTGATATGAAAAGCACCATTCTATATAAAATAACAAATGACGAACGACAAGATACGACTTTGTGACATCAGACTATAAACAATATAAACTATAAACTACTATAAACTTCAAGAAATTACAAACGAAGAATACATAATACATATTTCTATCATTACATAGATTAGCGTAACGGAACTCATCAATGAAGAAAACTAATTTGATGTTTCATAAAGTTTAGCAAAATCATAACTAGATGGCGCCACAGATCAAATTAGATCGCGCTATCGTTGCGTTTTGGGCTTGCTATACCTTCAATTTGCTTACGCCGTAAATCTAACACGACTCTTGCTTCTGCAAGGTTGTGGGTTCGATTTCCTATTTTTGGCTGGATTATATAGTATGAAAGTACTTTAATCCATATAAAAAATATATTACATTATATATATATATATAATATTTACAATTACAATTATATTTATATTTTTATATATATAGTACATATACTAATGGTCGCCCACTGGTCGAACGAAATTCGACCATAATTAATAAATAAATAAAGTATTTTTTATGCTAATATTAGAATTCTGCACTCCTCTATATAAACCTATAAACTATAAGTGTGCGAAATTTCATACTCCGTCCGTGCTATTTACGTAAAAAGGGTACAAAGTTTTTGCTTCAAGTATTAATATATAAATAATATTTATTTGATATTCTGATATAAACATCTAATACATGTGAAGGTGCCACCGAACCCTGCACGCGGGTACGTTGACCCGGCAACAGTAGAGCAACACCGCATGCTGGGCCAAGTGCGCAACTATGGCCACAATTTCAAGCAACCTAAGCAGGAACAGGTCAGTCTCGTTGATCTATGCCAGCCTCAGTCAGGACCCCGTAGAGTTCCATGGCAGACCGATAGTCAGGCGATATTTGCTACAAAAGTTTTTTATTTCAGAAAAGGGAGTTTACGCCTGTACCGAAATCGTACAAAGCACGGACGGGACGAACTCGCACTCGAGGTCGATGGTGAGCTACGATATCCTTTACCATACTTAACTCTTGCTCGAGTCTTAACTCTATCGGGTTAAGCAACAGAGCGGTCAATATGGAATGGGTGGCATTTACGACTAAGCGTAACATTTTAGTTCCTAAAAAAATATAGGATAATTTAGCGAGTTGTTCCGTACCTAAAGCAAAACGTTCTTTTTATTAGGTAGTTACCTTATTGAACCTTTTATTTTAATTTTTCGCCTAGGTAACTTTACGCATGTACCTACTATCTTCCATGATTTATAGTACTGATATGAAACCAACTAGGCACTCCGTGCGATGTACTTATGTATCTTGTGTTTACTTATGTACTTGGAGAGCGGGCTGGTTTCCGCAACTGGGTCGCTGGTGGTCGCTCTTTTGCGTGACTGGTTGAGTTCCTGTGTATGTCTGTGTTTGTCTGTGGCAGTTGTGGCATCGTAACTTCTAATCGGATGAACCGATTTTAGTTGTAGTTTTTGTGTTTTAAAGGTGATTTAAACGAGAGTGTTCTTAGTTATGATTGCAGAAAATGGGTTCAGCCCTTTAAACATTATCAGCTCTCGTTTAGTTAATGAAGCGATGTGAGCAGCTTCCACATGATTGGTATGATTGCTTCGACATTTGTTATCCTGTTACTTTAATATTACAAGATCATGATAATCTTGATATGTAGCTGCAGCATCACCGGGAATCTGCAGGATACCCAACTCACTAACTTAACTATCGTTTTTGGGCTCATTGGATTGGTATTGATGAATAGGATAATATATAGATGCTTACTTTTTGTGTCGGGGGTGTTTGAAATTGTATTAAACAATTCGAAAACCCCATGCAATATTATATGTTATATGGATATACTAGCTGCTGTCCGCGGCTATGCACGCGTGGTACCTACATAAAAAGTAGCCTATGTTTTTCTCCAAGATCCCATCTCTATACCAAAATTCATCAATATTTTCAAATATTTTTTTTTATTTATGTGGTAATGATTGTGTCGATTTGATACACACCTCCACACCAATCCCTTTATGTGGGGATATCAATCGAAATAGTATCTCGTACGCTACGAGAGTTTTTATTTCTGACATCTTTTATTTTAGTTTCAAAATGGTCGGACGAGCAGTCACACCGAAGTGGCGACATTCGCGCTTCTGCGCAGCATCATCGGCGACGCACAGCGAAGCAGCTCGAACAACATCAAGGTAAAGTGCCATACTAAAAGCTAACATCACTTTTGATTTAAAGCTATTACGAACGATTTGTGTTTCTTCAGTGTTGATAGAGACTCGTTCAGATATGACTCTTCATTAAAGTGAATACTTCTGTGAAATTGAGATCAAAAAACACAAGTTTAGATGCATTCTGAAACATGAATAGTGATAGCCCTATGAATCATGATATTAATTTGTTTATAAATATTTTGGGCACCATCTGGTCTAGAATAAATAAAATAAATAAATATTGAAAAACATTGCCCTCTACACCATCTAGCCCCAAACTAAGGATAGCTTGTATTATTGTGATTAATTGACCGATAGAATACCTATTATTTTTAAATACATACTAAAAGTATTTCAGAACACCCAAACACAGAATAAACATCAATGTTTATCACACAAATGTGGATAAATGTACACAAATGTGGATCCTGGGAGGGAATCGAACCCTCAACCTATAGCGCAGAAAATAGAGCTACAACTAACTGAGCTGACAGGCCATATAGCTTAATAGCCAATTAGCTTACCCAATTAATAATTTGACAGTGCATAACCAGCCGGAGGAGCGGCCAGTAGTAGAGCTCTTCAACAAGAGTCGATGCACGTCTCCAGATTCACGATGTCCGGTCTCACAACAAGCGACACCCTTCAAACATACTAGTTACCTGGAATTTGCAGGATATCTAACTTCTTACCAACCTACTGAATTATTCACAATGAATAGATTATAGATAGGTAAATGATTGTAATTTATGTCGGGGGTTTTTAATGATTTGGTTTTAGTTGCGGGAGTCTGTAGAAGATGGAAGGTTTTCGCCGTCGATCTTGTGGCGAGTTGCTTGCATGTAAGCTTCGGCGGCGAGGGCTGGCCAGGCGTCAGCGGCCGATGGCGCGGCGGACCACGACTCTGAGGTCGTCACCTCGGCCGGACGGTCGCCTATCTCGCCCGCGCCGCCTTTGCCGCACTCTAGCGAAAGCGGCTTGGGGGTTTCAATCCTAGAAACGAGTTTATGGTGAAGGGTGTATTGCTTGAGAAGCTGATGGGTTTGGTCCGTTTGACCAAAGCTGATGATGTAGGATGATGTAATGTCACTATTAGGGTCTCGCTTATTATAAAAACTAACAGCTTAACTAAAAACTGGAACAAGATAAAGAAAAATTTAAAAACTACGTTTCAGTACACATTGAATAGATTTTGATTTGAGATTAATAATATAGCGATTTGTAAGTGAACAAGCATTATTTACAAAAACGTAATCAGCAAAGTATACTTTTAAGAATGAATGACATTTTAAAGGTGAAAACATTAAAATGTCTTTAAATAAGAAGTTGCCGTTATATAAATCTAGTCATTTGAAATGGATTTTGGTAAAGAATTCTAATTGAATTGAAAATGAAAGACATTTTAAAAGCACGGCATCTTATTTTCGAATTCAGTCTTTTGTTAATTGTGTTGTTTTTATCCATATTTAAATCTTTTTCGTCATTGGAACGAGTCCGTTAAAAATACAATCTTATGGAGTACGAGTTCCGTCGTCCGTAGAAGCAGTGCCACGCAAGCGGTACGCAACATCAACGACGCATTCGGAGCAAACACTACAAACGAAGTCAAAGTCAAAGTCAAAGTCAAAAGATGATTTATTCAATACAATCACAAGGATCACTTTGAAACGTCTTACATACTAGGTGAATTTAGGTGCCAATTCATCCTAACCCAAGCTCGAGAAGAATTGGCAAGAAACTCGTCTTGGTCCTAGCACTTTTTTATAATGATCCATCTTATAACTACCTTAACTACGAAATACAAATACAAGAGAGTTTATACATTTCAACTGTGTCGGTTAACTAACTGACGGCAGAGCGACATGAGGCCATGCATTCTTATCAATAATATAGTCATCTATATTATAATAAGCTTTCTTCAAAAGACTACCTTTAATGTATGCTTTAAATTTCTTAATAGGTAGTTTAGTAACATTTTCAGGAAGCTTATTATAGAAGCGCACCGTGTTCCCCATAAATGACTTATTAACTTTTTCTAGTCGAAACCTAGGTACCGCCCGTTATTGATATTAAAGCCCTGTGACCCTGTGGTCACCCAAAAACTACCGTCGACAACGAAGAGTTAAAGGCGATTGTGGAAGCTGATGATACTCGATATACGGCTGATCTAGCAGCAGCTTTCGAAGTTAGCATCCAAATAAAATTGGTTCTTTTGCGTCAAATTGACAAGATGAAATAACTTAACAAATGGGTGCCACATAAATGATTGCCAGTGCGACCAGCGCGTTGAGGCATGCCTTGCAGACATAAAGCTCATTACATCAGACACAGAAACGTAGGGATTTTGAGTCACATCATCACTTTAAACAGACAGAAATTCTAGTCTTTTTGACAATCGCAAGCGCTTATCATGTTGGCTGGACACTGGAGCTAGGCAATGTCCTTAACGAAAAACCAACCCCTAAAAATGTGATAGTCTAGTGCCGATATGATTAATCACAGCTTCTTATCAATCGGCACGAATGATAACTGTAGATGTGTACTATGCAGGACTGAAAACAATGATGGAGAAATTTGGAAATCTCCAGCCAACTTCGGTTAATCGGTCAACCCTGCTGCTCCTGAATATACGCACGACCCCACACTGCACAACAGACGTTTCTAAACTACAGGAGGTAAGGATGGACGCTCTCCGTCATCCACCGTACTCACCAGACCTTACGCCTACAGACTTCTACCTCTTCCAAAATTTGGACAACTATTTTGCAAGAAAAACATTCAGTACCCGAGAGGCAGTACAAAATGCCTTTGACGAGTTTGTTGGCGCCCGTCCAGCTGACTTCTTCAAAAAAGGCAGCGAAAAATTGCCACTGCGCTGCCAATGATACATGGGTAAATATTCGCTGCCAATGATGCAATACTACGATCAATTGAAATAAAAAATACAAATAAAAACTTTTTACAAAAGAATTTCATAGGTTATTTTCATATAATTTTTTTTAATTATTAATATTAGTAATTTATGTAAAGCTAAAGATAGAGTTATTAACCAGGGTATGACTAATGGGAATAAAAGCTTTGTGTTTCTTTGTGATTCGAGCAAAAATAATACCTACGTATATATATTTTTTTTGATAGAAGGTCTTTTATATATGAAATGCACCATTCTATATAAAATAACCAATGACGAACGACAAGATACGACTTTGTGACATCATACTATAAACAATATAAACTATAAACTTCAAGAAATTACAAACGAAGAATACATAATACATATTTCTATCATTACATAGATTAGCGTATAATCCGGTCAATCTAGACCAAAAAATGAGAGTTAAGGTACATAAAATCCCAACAAGCTGAAAATCAGTAAAATTGTTCAAAAAATATTTATAAAAATATTATTTAAAAGTTCCCCATCATTCCCGTGTATGGATTTTTTTTATTCAAGGTCAAAGGACAAAATAATTCGTTTGCGATTTTCAGCAAAACGGTAAGTTTTATCATGAAAAGTATCTAAGACAAAAATTGTAGATCATAAAATAATCTATAAAAAATATTTCAATACTTTTTTTCCTACGAGCCACCGTTTTAACGATTCAAAAAGTTATAAAAGTTGTTATCGTCATAATATGCATGAGTACGCCACGTATATACATCTCTAGAGTTGTTATATATTATATAATATATATGTTATATATATTATATTATTTATTATATTATTGATTATATTATTTATTATATTATATATTATAATTTATATTATTGTAGGCGACACACGTCGTACTTAGTTATTTTTAGTATCTAATTGCTACCTACTTATTCCTAAATTGGTACACGTAACGCCATCTGTGGGCAAAGTTTATGCTTTTCTGTTTTTTAATAAATAAGTCGGATTAGTGAGGGTGGATGCGAACTTTATTTTATTATATATATTTTTTTTTATGGTCAATTAGTCGTTGCGAACCTTTGGACTGAGCACGACGTGGCTGGCTCAGTAATCGTAGTTTTACAAGCATAACATTGAATTTCGCCTGCACCCCAACTACCGGCTGCTATAACTCCAAAACGGCGTTATCATTTTCTGACCCATCCTCTACAATATGGTCCTTTCGAGCCCGATCTAAAATGAGTGAACGCGCCGCCGCCATGTCGGAAAAAACGACGCACACCGGAGTTCAGACACGTAGTCAACGCCGGGAACCACTGGAATCCTACAAGTTGGAATGTGCACATATGAAAAAGGAATTCACGAAATTGATTCTTCCTCGCGGTACTGATTGTGCTACATCGTCGCGGGAAGGATACGTATCGACGCCAGTGCCGAGCAAAATGGCGCCACATGGTACTGCGCAACATTCTACTTGTGCTTCGAAAACCACGATCTGTACGAAGAAATCCACTACGTCATCTATGGCACGTCGTAAGCAACTCGAATTGGAAGTGGCGGAAGCTAAAGCCAAGATTCAGATGGAGTTAATTGACAAGAAGTTACAAGCTGACCTTGCCAAAGTCGACCGAGATAGTGAGATAGCTCATGACGTCGAGACTAATTTTGCACCGAATGAAAACCATGTTGCCTCCTATTGTTCGTCTCAACATAGCGAGAAGCGCGTACACGAGAACGTGGAGAAGTGGCTGGACACGAACTGTGAACCACCCGTCCAGCAAGACAACAGCATCTACAACAACTAGCTCAAACGTTGAAGGATCTTGTGATACAGTCATCATCATCTAAGCACGATAAATTATTGAGCCGTCTTGCCACGCCCCGGGAGCTACCTACTTTCAGTGGCGACTGTATTGAATGGCTACACTTTAAAAACGCTTACGATGATTCGTCACTTGTGTGTAAATTCAGTGACAGTGAGAACCTGTGGAGACTTCGTAAATCTCTACGAGGTGAGGCCAAAGAAGCAGTTACTGACTTGCTGATCGGCAACACTCCGCCATCAGCAGTCATGGAAGCAGTCATGGAAGCACTGGAACTCAGGTTTGGTCGAGCTGATATTATTATTAGCAACATAGCGATGCAATTGAAGAAGTTACCATCGTTACCTATTAATTATCAACAAGATTTGATAAACTTGTCTGTAAAAGTCAATAATTGCGTGGCAACAATACGCGCACTAGACCAGCACGACTATCTACGCAGTCCAGAGCTCGCCGCAGCTATAGTGTCTAAATTGCCGAGCATCCTGATTGGTAGATGGACAGAATTTGCCTATAACCGCTTACACGAAGGCAGATCGAGACTGGAACTACTGGCTACATTTTTGAAGGTGGAGGCTGAGATGTTATCAGCCGTCGGACGTACTTAGCCGCAGGACAAGAAGCCGACGGACGTTCCTACAAAGCGCACTGAAGACAAGTACCGTCATCGTACTGTCTATACATCTTCTGTCGCCACAGCTGATAACACATTATGTAAATTCTGCCAAAAGGGCAGTCATACCTTGCCAGAGTGTCGCATATTCAAACGTGCGATGCGCAGAGATAAATGGAGATTTGTTAAAGTGCACGGACTATGTTATTGCTGTCTACTAGCAAGACACGATAAAAAGACGTGCCCCGCGCCTGTATGTGACGTCGATAAATGTGGCATGGCACATCACCGCCTGCTACACTGGACGAGACCCGAGATGACATTACAGTCAGCTGTTAAGGCGACCGGAACACCGGAACCTGCAGTAACTACACCCGACGCGTCTATGATGCACTTCGCTCGAGACAGCGACGTCACGAGCACCGCCACCGCTCCGGATGAATTCGCGCTGTTGAAAGTGGTCGCGGTTCAATTACGTGGCCCTAAAGGTATAGTGAATACCTACGCACTCCTGGACGATGGTGCTGAAATGTCAGTGATCGAAGCTGAGCTGGCTGACACCCTAGGTTTAGACTGTGTCAGTGCGCGCCCTATAAGGTTTACGGATGCGTTTGGTTTATCAGTGTACCAATCGGAAGTCCCTAGTGTTAATTTAGAAATATCCGGACAGGACAAGGTTAGTTATAACTGTAAGTTACGTAAATGTGCTCAGTTAAAATTGTGTTCACAAAACTTGTCGGTTTTGAACAGTGTTAATAGTACGCACTTATCGCATATTAAGAATTTGATTTGTACAGAAACAAGTGTAAAACCGCGGTTACTAATTGGTGAGGATAACTATTTCCTAATAGCTCCATTTCAGGTTATACACGGTGACAGGGAGTCGTTGTATGCATCACGCTGTCGCTTGGGGTGGACCATTCATGGATTTTACCGGGGGGGCACTCACTACTCGAAGACCCGGGTAAGTGAACAAAATATCTTCCATCTCGCTCACTCTCACGATAATGATGTGTACGAAATTAACGAACTTAATGACCTGATTAAAAATGCATTTAATTTTGATCTCATAGGAATTTCACCTGTATCTAGAGAGAATACAGATCATATTCGAGCTGTCGAAATATTAGATAAAACAGCACGTCAGGTAGGTGACTAATGGGAAGTCGGTTTACCGTTTAGAAAAGATAATTTTATGATGCCTGACTCGTACAATAATGCCTACTCGCGTCAGCAGTTATTGCTACGTAAATTCCAGAAAAACGCTGTCTACGCCAGTAGGTATAAAAATGAAATAATGAAGTTGTTAGACAATGGTTATGCTCGAGAACTAACTGATAACGAACTGTCAGTTGATTATGTTTGGTATTTACCACATTTTGGTGTTCAGAATCCTAATAAGCCTGATAAGTTACGGTTAGTTTTTGACGCCGCTGCTAATGTTGATGGTGTGTGCCTAAACGATTATTTACTAACAGGACCGGACTTATATAATTCATTATACGGAATTATGCTTAGGTTTCGCGAGAATAGAATTGTTATAATCGGAGATATTCGTGATATGTTTCTCAGAATTAGAATTCGGCCTGTTGATCAAAATGTACTTAGATTCTTGTGGCAAGAATCTCCAGATAGTCCGTTTAATGTTTATACGATGCAAAGTTTGATTTTTGGTTCAGTTCAAACATGGAGCCATGAATACAAGTGAGCGCACTTTAGGTTTGATATGGCATCCAGCAGATGATTCATTTGGGTTTCAGATTTCACTTGACAAAATACCTACTGATATTTTAGATGGTTCTACGCCTCCTACGAAAGCAAAAATGCTTAGCATTATTATGTCTGTTTACGATATACCTACACGGTTTTTTATCGCCATTTATTATTAAAAGTAAAATTATTTTTCAAGATGTACATAGATCAAAGGTTAATTGGAAATGCCACATCCACACTAGTGAACACTCAAAGTGGATGATATGGCTCGACGAATTAAAGCTTTTGGAATCTCTACGCATACCTAGGTGGTATCACAATGCCGATAGTTGGTCTCAGTGCTATCCTACGGGTATAGGTAGTAGTGCCGAGTCTATAGAAGATAAACAGCTGCACATATTTTGCGACGCTTCTATTAAAGCGTACGCTGCAGTTATTTACTGGCGTTTTACTCGAGCCGACGGACATGTTTTAATTTGTTTTGCAGCTAGTAAGAGCAGAGTGACTCCACTCCGCCCCGTGTCAGTTCCTCGACTGGAACTGCAAGGCGCACTCATAACATCACGTGTGGTGGACTCGCTTCAGCGAGAACACAAAGACTTGAAGGCTGACAAGCGCTATTTCTGGACCGATTCACAGACGGTCCTGCAAT
This sequence comes from Lampropteryx suffumata, assembly GCA_948098915.1. Classification (NCBI taxonomy): domain Eukaryota; kingdom Metazoa; phylum Arthropoda; class Insecta; order Lepidoptera; family Geometridae; genus Lampropteryx; species Lampropteryx suffumata. The sequence continues at coordinate 21,335,310 of OX402544.1, read as the reverse complement.
GGATCCGTAGCGATCCTAGAAGCTATAAGACGTACGTAGCTCATCGTTTAGGTGAAATTGATGAGCTTACGAATGTAGCAGAATGGCGGTACGTTCCAACTAAGTTGAATGTGGCTGACCTAGCTACTAAAGACGAATCCCCACCGCTGACATTCGAAAGCGTCTGGTTTCGTGGACCACAATACTTACGGCAACCGGAGGAAACTTGGCCTAAGGTTCCACCAAAAAGCCATCACCAGATATTACCTGTGAGGAAAGGATCTTGAATATTATAGCGACTGATGTCGTTGAATACTCACTACCTAATGAGGACCAGTACTCGTCGTGGTTACGACTCGTGCGAGTGACCGCTCGCATTCTACTATTCGTCAGACGATGTCGACGAAAAAAGGCTTCTATGAATGTCGAGCTCATGTACGAAGCAGAGCTTCTCCTGCTCAAGAAATCTCAGCAGGACTCGTTCGCGCAGGACATTCAGCTTGTCAAGCAAAACAAACCTTTGTTATCAAACAGCCGTTTGATAACATTGACGCCATACTTAGACGACACTGACTTGTTAAGAGTAGCTGGTCGAATCGATAAAGTCGATGGGGTCACCCACTCGACTATGAGGCCCATTATACTCGATGGTCGTCACCAAATAACTCGTTTAATATTTGAGTACCACCACAGAAAAGCTATGCATGGTGCCCGCGAGCTTGTGGTAAATGAGATACGGCAACGCTACTGGATATTGAAGTTGCGACCGACTGTACGCGAAGTCGCCGCGCGCTGCTCGTTCTGCCGGCACCGCCGCGCCGCGCCGCAGCCGCAGCGCATGGCGGACCTGCCCGCTGCACGGCTGCAGCACAATCGTCGACCTTTCACCTTTACGGGGGTGGACTTTTTTGGACCGATGGATGTCACCATCGGTCGAAAAAGATGTAAAAGGTACGGCGTGATGTTTACGTGCCTGACTGTACGTGCTATTAATTTGGAAATAAGTGAGAATCTGAGCACGGACTCCACCATCATGGCGCTCAGACGTATGATCGCTCGTCGCGGCACACCCAGTGTTATCTATTCAGATAACGGGACAAACCTGCGCGGAGGCGATAATGAGCTGAAACGGAGTCTGTTGGAACTCAATGAGAGTAAACTCCGTGAAGACGGTACCGTAAGAGGTATCGAGTGGAGATTCATACCCCCCGGGGCCCCTGAGCAAGGAGGCGCTTGGGAGCGTATGATACGTACGGTGAAAACGGCCTTGAAAGTCGTACTAAAGGAACGCGCTCCACACCCTGAGACGCTTTACACTTTATTTGCTGAAGTGGAAGCGCTAGTTAATAGTTGCCCTATTACACGCGTTTCGTGTGACCCTAATTATCCTGAGGCCCTAACTCCTAATCATTTTTTGTTAGGTACGTCATCGAACAACCCAGTATTCGGTAGGTACCTACGACAACGACGACTTATGCCTACGTAAGCAGTGGCGCGTAGCACAGCGACTTACTGACATGTTTTGGGCTAGATGGGTAAAGGAGTACCTACCTACGTTAATTCCTAGGCAGAAATGGCTTAGGGACCAGAGAGCGTTGCGAGATGGAGACTATGTTTTGATTATAGAACCTAATCTAGACCGCGGTTGTTGGCGGCACGGAGTGGTGAGTGCGACCCATGCAGGCGACGACGGCCGAGTGCGAGTAGTGGACTAAGTTATTTTTAGTATCTACTTGCTACCTACTTATTCTTAAATTGGTACACGTAACGCCATCTGTGGGCAAAGTTTATGCTTTTCTGTTTTTTAATAAATAAGTCGGATAAGTGAGGGTGGATGCGAACTTTATTTTATTATATATATTTTTTTTTATGGTCAATTAGTCGTCGCGATCCTTTGGACTGAGCACGACGCGGCTGGCTCAGTAATCGTAGTTTTACAAGCATAAAATTGAATTTCGCCTGCACCCCAACTACCGGCTGCTATAACTCCAAAACGGCGTTATCATTTTCTGACCCATCCTTTACAATTATATTATATTATATTATATGTTGAAATATTTTTCTATCGGTCATTGTAACTTATACTTAAAATATAAAATATACATAAGTTATAACTATGTAGGCGACTTTCCTACACAATAATTATTAAACCCATAAAATATATATTTACACTAGACGTGTGCGCCGCGCCGGCGTGACGCCGCCGAGTGTACCCGGCGAGCCGCCAGTTGTGTGCGGCGTGTGATTATTACCTTATATTGTACTTTTTACCTACGCCAAAATCCAAACGAACCCGCGGTAGGCTTGCGAATGCCAGTATGTGACTTGCACCCAAAAATATTAAACGCGAAACTACTACTCTGGTCATCTAAGGAGCTCGACATATTTCTCTATACTGCACCTGAGTCTGTGGTTCTTGTTGCGTACGGCAACGGTACGCTGCTGTTTTTGCGTTAGCAATGGCCTTCCGGGATGCATATTTGAGTCGAGACCGGATGTAATCCTTGTAGATCTTCAGTTTAGTTCTAAGTGGGAGATGCGAGGAGAGGCCAGGTCGGAGCTAGTCTCGGGCAGCGCGCGTTTGGTGTCGGGCGCGGTTTGCCCATGGGCCGGTTTTCAACGACCTGTCGATTTCGATTTCGAGGTGACCAAAATGACCAAAATGACTTCTTCCACTCTACATCTTGGCCCGAAGCTAATGCGGTGGTGTACGATGGCTTAACACAAAGAGCGCTGCAGTCTTCCCCACATTGATGGCCATGCACTACTTGTCCAGCCAGAGCGAGAGGATGTTCAGGAGGCGCTGCATGCGCCTATTGACAATGGTTGGGCTGCGCAAGGAGGAAAAGTAGGCGCTGTCGTCAGCGAATAAGGCCAACGTCACATTTTTCGTCCAGTTTCCACGCACAGCTCTTCTGCCAAGTGATATAGCATGCACGTCAGCTGGGGCGCTGTGTAGTGCGTACTTTTGAGTTCTGAGAGCGTAGAGGTTGGTTTCGTAATCGGAGGTTTGCTCGATGGTGTTCTCCCAACTCTCTTCGCCAAACCTATACCTCCGTGGTCAGGTCAGCTTTGTCCTTCTTTCGTGGCCGTAGTGTCGTAGGGACTTCTCTTTGGTTTGCAGGATTTTCGTGGTCAGTGGTGTGGCTTCCAGCTCAACTAGGGGTGGACTGACGACCTACGTCTACAGATTCCAGAGTTCTTGAGAAGGCCCGTGGCCCTGTAGCCCGTGGTGCGGTGATGTCCGCAGTCAATCCCAGCGTGATTCCAGTGTCAATCCCAGGACACACAGCACCACCCACTCAGAATTTTACAGTACCGTGAGATGACACATCCGCGGAATAGAGCGTGTTAGCGGGATTATCGGGTGGGCTAAATACGTTAGTGTAAATGTCGAGAGAATTTGGTATACTTTAGTACCCGAGAGAGACATGAAAATGCAAGATGATCTAATAGATTGACGATACGTCGCTTCTGCCGACCCAGAGTAACTAAAAGATGTGGATTTGCTATTCTTATTAGAAGAGTTAGAAAATGTATTTCCACACGTTTTTGCCCTTGCTTTAACTATGGTGTGCCTGCCACAAGCACACATACAAGAAGATTTTTACATTCATCCACGACCATTTTAAAACTTATATTAAAATTATCCTTGTTTCATTTGTTTAAGCAAATCTATGTAAAGAACATTTATGCATAATTCCATAATTTACTAATCCTAAAACTATATACAAAAACAAGCCACGCCGCCGGCGCCGCGCCAAAATGTGCAGCGCGTTGCCGCCGACATTCTCAACGCGGCGCACACGTCTAATTTACACTTAATATCATATATACACTACATTTTACTTCATATATATTAATCACGTTTATCAACACAAATCATATTATTCATAAACAGCAGTTTTCAAAATGTTTGAAAAACAAGATTTAGTTCAATGAGCTGAAGTTTTTAAAAAGAGTAATTCAACTCAACAAGAAGTTATCACCAACGGCATCCGCTTTCTTCTTTCTATGTACAGAGCTCCTAAAAAAACTACCTGTTTAGATAGGCATCGATATGCATGTTTCGTTAAAAATACTAAAAATAAGCAAGAAGAAGCAGGAGAAGAAGAAGAAGCAGAAGAAGAAGATCAAGAAGTACACTACATCATAGGCGGCGTGGAAACGTGTGCATATTATGACGATAACAACTTTTATAACTTTTTGTATCGTTATATCTCAGAAACGGGTGGCTCGTAGGAAAAAAAGTATTGACACATTATTTATAAATAATTTTATGATCTACAATTTTTGTGAATGATACTTTTATGATAAAACTTACCGTTTTGCTGAAAATCGTGAAAAACTAATTTTTTTGACCATTGACCTTGAATAATTTTTTTTCCATACACGGGAATGATGGGGAACTTTTAAATATTATTTATAATTATGTTTTGAACAATTTTACTGATTTTCAGCTTGTTGGGATTTTATGCACCTTCGAATGTCTAAATTGACCGGACTAGTAACGGAACTCATGAATGAAGAAAACTAATTTTATGTTTCAAAAAGTTTAGCAAAATCATAACTAGATGGCGCCACAGATCAAATTAGAACGCGCTACGTTGCGTTTTGGGCTTGCTATACCTTCAATTAGCTTACGCCGTATATCTAACACGACTCTTGCTTCTGCAAGGTTGTGGGTTCGATTTCCTATTTTTGGCTCGATTATATAGTATGTAAATACTATAATCCATATAAATATTTTATTACATATATATATATATATATATATATATATATATATATATATATATATATATATATATATATATATTATATTTACAATTATATTTATATAATATATATACTATTGGTCGCCCACTGGTCGAAATTCGACCATAATTAATAAATAAATAGAGTATTTTTTATGCTAATATTAGCATACTGCACTCCTCTCCTCTATATAAACCCAAAAACTATAAGTGTGCGAAATTTCATACTCCGTCTGTTCTATTTTCCTAAAAAGGGTACAAAGTTTTTGCTTCAAGTATTAATACATAAATAATATTTATCTGATATTCTGATATAAACATCGAATACATACATATATAACAAACGAAAACGGCAACGATGATCTTCGAAAACCATGCAAAACATTGGGTTAGAAAGGGTTTGGAACATACATATATACATACCTACAGATAAAACCAACAGACATACAAGACGTTCGTTCAGACAAGAGACAAGTGTGCCGAAGCATACGCTTGCTTGTGGCGAATAAGTAAAGCACATTACGCTTCCAAGGCCATCATACCTCCACTTGATCACCGACGTAAATTAATCACAGCCCCACGTGGTGATAAGATCCCGGGAACCCTTGACGCGATAATGAATTAACTACATAGCATGGATCAATACAGTGGGAGTATGGGCGCTAGTTAAATTATTACTTCGAATGAGACAAGATAAAATTAAATTGTTTCGTGTAACATTTGATGGAAAACCAAAATAGTGTTAGTAAAATAAATATGATAGAAGACACCTAGACAAAAAATACCTCTCGCGTTCTGGCGATTGCATCGCGTCGTTCGTGCTCGAAATCTCGAGGTCCTTGGCGTAGCTCAAGTGCATTTTTGCACCTTCGTTGCGTTGATCTTTCTCTGCAAAATAATGTGAAAAACTATAGAATAGCAAAAACATTATATAGTGCGAAAACCTAATATATCAAATCTCTTATGATCGTATTGCCGTCTATATTTCGTTACCGTCCACGTGGATAGCTGCCTCGGGCCAACCGAGCGAGTCTCCCTCCACATCTACGGAGAACGCTTTACAGACAACATAGCGACAACATGCATGTGTTTAACATGCGGTTCCAGGAATGTAGAAATCAAAAATGCAGAGCTTGCAAGATTTCTGGAATTTATAATATTGGCAAGAAGATGGCTAACCTCCCAGCGAGCGTCTTCGTCCTGGTGATGTAGAGCGTGAGCCGGTTGCGCCGCCGCGTCCCGCGGTAAAGTACTGAGACTGAACAAGTGCTGCAGCTCTTGTAAGAAGTGCGCCTGAGCCGAGGCGGGTGCCGCACACACCACACGATGACTTGTGCTCGCCGTCGGCTGTACAAACTAGTTATGACCTATCTTTAACGCTCGAAACAAAGAGAGGAGCGTTACAAATTTAATGTAATGTTCGTAGTTATGATTAAATAAACTATTCAAGCATTTGAAGACCATCAGCACTTTGAGATGTGAGCAATTTCCATAAGACCAATCGAATATAAATTTGGTACACTGTTACTTCAAAGATATTAAAGAACATTGTAACCGTGACTTAATGCTGCAGAATACTACAGAATCCACAGAATACACCTGGGATCTGCAAAATACTAACCTACTCCTCACTAACTTATAGCAAAGGTATCGTGTTAGGGCTCATTGAAATTGACTCAACCCCCGGCACTAATTCAATAAAGTGGGTTTTTTAAATGTATAGTGGGTATTATTACATTTTTACAACAAGGTCACACACTACCTACAGATTAAAGACAATTAGGCAGTAAAATTGATCAGATGAAATTAAAACGAGACTGTTTTAAAAGTTCTATAACCTTCTTATTGGTTCTCACGTTTAGTATGGAACCGATGCTATTTTTATTTAACTTGCAAAGAGTTGTCGAATTCTACTTTAGTATAAGTTAATGGCCAACTCTAATGATTGAGTTATTAGTTCGCTCGAAGGCCTATCTGGGGCCTAAAAATTTTTGAAACGCCGGAACCGAATTATACGTTCTCTCCGATGCACTTCGAACTTTCATATTGGCCTAGGTACTCACGCATAGCATATCTGTACTCACGCGAGAAGAAGTCATGCGAGTCGGTACAAGTGGGGGGCGCAGGTGGCTCGTCATCCTTGCAGGGTCGCGGTGAAGCCGAGGCAGCAAATCCTGGGGAGCTGGTGTCATCACGAGTAATATACCCGTGCCGGTATAGCGGGGGAGTACTGTTGTCGTCGCGCACACTGTGTTCAAGATTCGTCCTCTAAATATATAAAATCGTTGTGTCAATGCATAGCGTAGAGAACTAAAGAGTACCCCTTTACCATCCCACAGCGATAAGTGGCGCACTATTTCAGGTAGGTAAATAACACGTAAAGCTGCGGAAAGTTTCTCTAGTTATTTGAATACCTACTGGCATAACGGTTATCGTTATAAGGTTCCCACCCCTATTTAACAACGATTCTGCTCGGATTGCGCTTCATCTTTACCTAAAAACCTATTTTCTATTAGCTCTATGGCCAGACGTAAATTTCGAACGATCGTTTGCGCTTTTGTAAACGTTTCGTAAGCTGGGTTGCTCAATAGCAGAATAGGATATACAATCTGTTGGAAAGCTATTGTTCGGCTACGGTTCGATTCAAATTGAGTGTACAGTTACATAGTAGAATTGTCCTGCTGTGTGACGTCCTCTGTGGTGCAATGGCTGAAAGGCTTATTATTTCGATGTTTAAGAGTTGGCTAAATTATTTACTGCAGTAGGCAGTCATCATCATCATTTCCCTAAACTCACATTAAGTGTGGTTGTGTGTGGTTATGTTTCTTTCTTCCATTTCCTTCTAACAGTCGTCATCTCAGTACTAACATATTTTCTTACTCATATCGTCTTTCACACAATCCATCCATCTGTTTTTGGCCTACCTATACTTTTAGCAGCAAGCTACTGGAAAAAAGCTTTGGGAAATTTATCAACTAAAACTAACTCTAAGCGCCTGCCCAACGCTATGTCCAAGAGCATATTGCTCTCCCAGATGTCTTGCGAAAGCCTTGTTAGAGTATAGCGGATGGAAAGCACCCCCTATGGGTCTGAAGGACGAAACTCTGCAGTGCTGGGTGCAGGAACTGTGGTGCCATGTGATGCAGGAAGCCCTCCATTATGGCTCAGGTGCTCTATGGTGAAAGATTCAGTTATAATCAAGCTAAATGAAATAAAACGCCTCGCTTGAGACGCTTGTATTGCTATTGTGATAACATTCTTAGCCTTATCAAAAGTTAACGTACCTAAGTTACGTTACGTTAGTTAAGTTACCTAAGTAGATTTATTATTTCACTGTAAAAGCAATTATTGAAAGTGGTTATAAAAAAAGCTAGAAAACAAAAAGTTTTTTTAATTGTAGCCTATATGCTGAAATCATTAGAAAAATTATCACAGCAAGTAAGCTTTACTAGATTAGGAGTAACAGCCTGATTTGTAATCCTTACTGCATACTATTTTATTTTATTTTTCTAATTAGATGGTTTTGAATTGGTTTGAGACCACTAGTCCATATCCTTACTAACGTCGAATCCTTTCACTGTCATGGTCACATCCGCCTGACTTAATTTATTTGTCGTCTTATATGCACTGTATTAACAGTTAGGTATTATCACTGACATGGTCCGTGATGCTGCTGTCTGTGCTTTCCGCAGCTTAAAAGTTGCGGCTGGTCACTCACCATCATCAGCCCGTGTCAGTCCACTGCTGGACATAGGCCACTCCCATCGCACGCCACTTAGCTCGATCTTCAGCTCTTTTTCTCCAATCCTTGCCGCCAAAGGCGCTTACGAATATCATCACCTTTGCTACGCTGCCTTTGGCGGCAAGGATTGGAGAAAAAGAGCTGAAGATCGAGTTAAGTGGCGTGCCATGGGAGTGGCCTATGTACGAAAGGTACCATGTAAACCAACACGTTAGCGATTCTACGTTTCATTCTCTTAGCTAAAGCGGCCCTCTTTCGTTTAACAATTACTATGCTATTAGCATTAGGCTTACCTATTGTACATCTTTACATACTTTTTTTTTTTGCATAATTATTAAAAAAAATGCATTATGCACTCCTTCTCTATATAAACATTAAGTGTGCGAAATTTCATACTCCTCCGTCCGATCAATTTTCTTAAAAAAGGGTACAAAGTTTTTGCTTCGCGTATTTAATATATAGATGTTTGTGCAATAAAGGATTAAATAAATAACTATAGCACAGGACGACAATACTGTTTTCTTTCAACTACATAGTAATGTTATCATTAATCACTACAAAACCGATCACAAAGGACGTATTTATATAAAAGGTATTTTTTGCTTAGAGCCAAAACAGTGCAGTAATGTTATATGAAATCTCATTATTGCATTGTTCTTTACTTTTTATTTAGATATAAATTTACCACAGAGGTTTAATATCTCTTATTAAGTTTAATATAAAACTTTTGCATTAGATCAAAATTATACTGGCTGATAATAAAGATCGGCTAAATAAAACCGACTTGGTACAAAAAAACAAATGGCGCGCATTTTGTACCATTGTAAAACTTTGATATTTTATATTTTTAGTTTGAGTAGGTATATTTTATCACAGTAGGTAGATTGGTAGTTGAAAGAAAAGTTGTTTTTTTTATATTGAATAGGCTCCGAAACTACTGGACCTGAAAGTATATCCTTTCACATGAAAAAATATTTTTTCAAATAGCTTCATAAATGCTAACAAACAAAAATGAAGTACAACCGAAATGAGAACCTTTTCCTTTTCTTAAGTCGGTTTAAAATAAACTTCTTAACTTACGCGGATTGTGCGCGTCGAAGAGACATAAATTTACACCAACATGTTCAGTCGATAGGTAGGTTTGTTACCTAACATAATGTATATGGGATCTCTGCCAGACAACCTTAGGGTGGATGGAACTCAATATGAATACGTGATAAAAATAATATGTACATTGACGACCTCTGTGGCGCTAAATAATGTATAAGTAGTATATCAGTCATGTGGTACCCATAACACAAGCTCTGATTGCTTTGGGGCCAGATGATGCTGAGTGAAATGTCCGGCATTATTTATTTATTTAATGGTGGTCGAGTGGTAGTTTCTCCGCCTTCCGATCCTAAGGTGCTATGCTAAATTATGTATGCTATACTGATATGCCGTATATGGTATAGTACTCTCAATCGGTGAAGGAAAACATCGTGAGAAAACTGGCATGTTGTCGAACCTAAAAGTTTTATATGAAGCCAGGTGCGCGAAAGGAGCCTCTGAGGCCCACTTTAATCCTCTCACCACGCTGGTTCTAAAAAACCTATCTATATATATATACCTATCTATATACCTATATATTTGACACGATAAGAAGATTTCATTTGTGTTAGGAAAACTTACACCTATCTAGGTACAATGTTATTTATAAATTACTAGCTGTCCCGTTCGCGACATCGTCCGCGCGTTTAATATAAAAAAAACGAATTGTAAATCTAAACAATTCTCAAATCCACTTGAACACACTTGAAGACACACAAATAAATTATATCAAAATCGGTCGGTGTCGGTTCCGGTTGCAGGTGCATAACGGCTGGCACCGAGCCGGGCTTGTTTCAAGTTTAGGTAGATTATTAGATAACTAAATTATCTAACATAAATAATAACACGTCTTCATTAATTTATTTACACAAGTGTAACATTACATGTTTAAATCGAGAATAGTATAATTATATTTAATTATTTCTAATGCTATCAAAAAACAAACAAAATAAATTAATCTTAGTACTACAACATAAATAACGAGCCTAATAACAGTGAATTTGTTAGCTTACTACAACGATACATATTTTAAGCATATTAAGTAATTATAACAATTTAGTAGTTATGTCCGAATTTACTAATTTACTTATATAACTAACTTTGCTCGATAACATAATATTATCAATACTTTTAAAATATAATAAAGTCAAAGGTTTCAGAATGATGACCCTGATTCTAAGTATGATTAGATAATGCTTGCTTCAGAGTCACATAAGTAGGTCTTATCAGGGTCTAACTCACTTAGAATAATATGTTATATTATATTTTTCACATACTTATGTATCTATGTAAGGAAGAACACTCAAAAATTAGGTAAGTATGTACTACTACTACTCTATATTATGCATCTCAAGACCACAGCGACAAAAATAGATGAATTTTACATATTTCTTTAATTTTGTAGCAAATTACTGAACCTCGCTTCTTCTAATGCAACTAGAATTTTAGATTCCCAGCGAAACTCAAATAAGGGATCCTCAACTTTATTTAACATTTTTATTAATATAGTTTCTAAGGCCTAGCTCACTCTAGTATATAAATACGTCTGATTCCAGGTTCAACAGAATAGCGTGAAAAAAAACACGCAGTTTTATCCGCATTACACTAGGCCTTAGCAACGATTTATATAAAACGGTCTTAACAAGATCTAGTTAATCCCCGAAGCAAACAGGGTTATCATAAGCTTTACGTGTGTCTGTGGCTGTATGTGTGTGTCTGTCTGGCATCGTAGCTCCCAAACGGTAAACTGTTTTTTTTGATTGAGTCTTATTATTATTGATTCAAAAAAATCTGTTCAGTTACTTGAAGCATAAGTTCTCTTTTGGGCGATGAAAGAATGGCAGCAATTTCGACATTCTAATCAGTCTAATCTATTGATATTCGGTATCCTGTTACATCAATGATATTGTAAGAACATGGTTACCGTGACATGATGCAGCAGCATTCTGCATATACTATAATGTGAAGTAGCATGGACTGGACCTTTTTGACAAACACAGACTAGGTTGATGCAGGGTATTGTATAGGTACCTACACATACACATTTTTAAGAATTTTATTTCGATTTAGGTTAATGTTCAGTTGATTGTGTTCCAAAATAAAAATGTGTGTGTGTAAAGGTATTTCATTACCTGGAATTTTCGGGATATCTAACTTCTTACCAACTTACTGAAATATTCACAATGAATAGATTATAGATAGGTAGATGATTGTAATTTATGTCGGGGGTTTTTAATGATTTGGTTTTAGTTGCGGGAGTCTGTAGAAGATGGAAGCTTTCGCCGTCGATCTTGTGGGGAGTTGCTTGCATGTAAGCTTCGGCGGCGAGGGCTGGCCAGGCGTCAGCGGCCGATGGCGCGGCGGACCACGACTCTGAGGTCGTCACCTCGGCCGGACGGTCGCCTATCTCGCCCGCGCCGCCTTTGCCGCACTCCAGCGATAGCGGCTTGGGGGTTTCAATCCTAGAAACGAGTTTATGGTGAAGGGTGTATTGCTTGAGAAGCTGATGGGTTTGGTCCGTTTGACCAAAGCTGATGATGTAGGATGATGTAATGTCACTATTAGGGTCTCGCTTATTATAAAAACTAACAGCTTAACTAAAAACTGGAACAAGATAAAGAAAAATTTAAAAACTACGTTTCAGTACATATTGAATAGATTTTGATTTGAGAGTAATAATATAGCGATTTGTAGGTGAATAAGCATTATTTACAAAAACGTAATCAGCAAAGTATACTTTTAAGAATGAATTACATTTTAAAGGTGAAAACATTAAAATGTCTTTAAATAAGAAGTTGCCGTTATATATCTAGTCATTTGAAATGGATTTTGGTAAAGAATTCTAATTTAAAATGAATGACATTTTAAAAGCATGGCATCTTATTTTCGAATTCAGTATTTTGTTAATTGTGTTGGTTTTATCCATATTTAAATCTTTTTCGTCATTGGAACGAGTCCGTTAAAAATACAATCTTATGGAGTACGAGTTCCGTCGTCCGTAGAAGCAGTGCCACGCAAGCGGTACGCAACATCAACGACGCATTCGGAGCAAACACTACAAACGAAGGTACCGCCCGTTATTGATATTAAAGCCCTGTGACCCTGTGGTCACCCAAATGTCTGGATTTTTGTGGTCAGTGGTGTGGCTTCCAGCTCAACTAGGGGTGGACTGACGACCTACGTCTACAGATTCCAGAGTTCTTGAGAAGGCCCGTGGCCCTGTGGCCCGTGGTGCGGTGATGTCCGCTGTCAATCCCAGCGTGATTCCAGTGTCAATCCCAGGACACACAGCACCACCCACTCATAATTTTACAGTACCGTGAGATGACACATCCGCGGAATAGAGCGTGTTAGCGGGATTATCGGTTGGGCTAAATACGTTAGTGTAAATGTCGAGAGAATTTGGTATACTTTAGTACCCGAGAGAGACATGAAAATGCAAGACGATCTAATAGATTGACGATACGTCGCTTCTGCCGACCCAGAGTAACTAAAAGATGTGGATTTGCTATTCTTATTAGAAGAGTTAGAAAATGTATTTCCACACGTTTTTGCCCTTGCTTTAACTATGGTGTGCCTGCCACAAGCACACATACAAGAAGATTTTTACATTCATCCACGACCATTTTAAAACTTATATTGAAATTATCCTTGTTTCATTTGTTTAAGCAAATCTATGTAAAGAACATTTATGCATAATTCCATAATTTACTAATCCTAAAACTATATACAAAAACAAGCCACGCCGCCGGCGCCGTGCCGCCGCCGAGCCAAAATGTGCAGCGCGTTGCCGCCGACATTTCTCAATGCGGCGCACACGTCTAATTTTCACTTAATATCATATATACACTACATTTTACTTCATATATATTAATCACGTTTATCAACACAAATCATATTATTCATAAACAGCAGTTTTCAAAATGTTTGAAAAACAAGATTTAGTTTAATGTGCTGAAGTTTTTAAAAAGAGTAATTCAACTCAACAAGAAGTTATCACCAACGGCATCCGCTTTCTTCTTTCTATGTACGGAGCTCCTAAAAAAACTACCTGTTTAGATAAGCATCGATATGCATGTTTCGTTAAAAATACTAAAAATAAAAAACAAGTTCAATTAGCTTGTCTTCCTCCAACCTCAGTTGCTGCTCATCAACATCTTTTTCGGGTATATTACCAAGTTCAAGTGTGGCTTGGTTATCATCTAGACCCTACAGACTGGGGTTGGAAGTTCGTCAACAATATATTAGAGCCAGTTCAAACTTTACTTCGACCTGCGCCGGAATGCGCCGGAATGCCGGATGCGGTGCTAAATGTGGTTGCAAAAAAGTCAGACTGTTTTGTTCTCTGGCATGCACAAATTGTCAAGGCCGGTCGTGCTCTAATGTTGAATCACAAACAATGGATTGAAACGTTTGATTCCGACGAAGTGTCATGCGATACATCGCTATTGACGCAATTTACTTGCATCAAAAATGAAGATGAAGAAGAAGCAGGAGAAGAAGAAGAAGCAGAAGAAGAAGATCAAGAAGTACACTACCTCATAGGCGGCGTGGAAACGTGTGCATATTATGACGATAACAACTTTTATAACTTTTTGTATCGTTATATCTCAGAAACGGTGGCTCGTAGGAAAAAAAGTATTGATACATTTTTATAAATAATTTTATGATCTACAATTTTTGTGAATGATACTTTTATGATAAAACTTACCGTTTTGCTGAATATCGCGAAAAACTATTTTTTTTGACCATTGACCTTGAATAAATATTTTTCCATACACGGGAATGATGGGGAACTTTTAAATATTATTTATAATTATGTTTTGAACAATTTTACTGATTTTCAGCTTGTTGGGATTTTATGCACCTTTGAATGTCTAAATTGACCGGACTAGTAACGGAACTCATCAATGAAGAAAACTAATTTTATGTTTCAAAAAGTTTAGCAAAATCATAACTAGATGGCGCCACAGATCAAATAAGAACGCGCTATCGTTGCGTTTTGGGCTTGCTATACCTTCAATTTGCTTACGATATCTAACACGACTCTTGCTTCTGCAAGGTTGTGGGTTCGATTTCCTATTTTTGGCTGGATTATATAGTATGTAAATACTATAATCCATATAAATATTTTATTACATATATATATATTATATTTACAATTATATTCATATAATATATATACTAATGGTCACCCACTGGTCGAAATTCGACCATAATTAATAAATAAATAGAGTATTTTTTATGCTAATATTAGCATACTGCACTCCTCTCCTCTATATAAACCCAAAAACTATAAGTGTGCGAAATTTCATACTCCGTCTGTGCTATTTTCGTAAAAAGGGTACAAAGTTTTTGCTCCAAGTATTAATATATATGTCGTGGATAACGATATCATTTTATTAAGTTTCGCAATTGATTGTTGATTGTTAACGTAGTAGTGGGGCAAACGCGGTGACGTCAGTTGTTTTGCAATGGCGGCACGTGGACAGAGTCGTGATGGAGAGTGGGGATTGGACGATCGGGCAGTTGACGTTGAGACACGAACCGGGACACTTGTCCGTTCCGAAACTGTCGGTTTGCCTAGCTAAGTTTGTTAACTGAACATTGTAATCATAATACAATGTTCAGTTATAATAAAAGGTCAGGTAATAAACATCGTATTATTCTATTACGACAAATATGGACCCTTTACCACCAAATCAAGATGGTGACGGCTCCATCGCTCAGCCGGCGCTTACGCCGTCATCAGAAGTGGGATCTGAATCTAACTGGCGCACAATGTTTGAGATTCAGCAGAAGAATATGATGCAGTTGATTGAGGCTATCAGAACACCAGTCTCGACATCCGAGATAACCCTGCCGGAAATCAACCCAGACCAGCCAGATGCTGATCCACGTGCTTGGTATGCTACGATCGATATCTGCCACAATGAACGTCCACTGGAGGGTGCATCGCTCATACCTCTCAGCAAGGCACTCAAGGGCAGCGCCTCGTCATGGCTTTCGCAGATATCACATGTGGGTATGACGTGGCAACATTTTCGCGAGCTGTTCCTCGCACGCTACGATGCGTCGGAAACGCTCGCTGCGGCGCTCATCGACTTGAATAGTGGCAAGCCAAAGGATGGTGAATGCCTGGCAGCATATGCAAGCCGCATAGTGACGTCGCTGTTGACAAAGTGGAAAAATTTGACCCACGAGGAAATTGCTTCATCATACGTGTTAGCTCATATCGCTCAGTTCGACTCGAGGTTGTACCGTCTGGCGTTTACCACTGAAATCAAGAGTCGTAACAAGTTACTGCAAGAAGTGAAGGCAAGTGCAAGCGTCAAGCGAAAGTTTGATAGAAACGACGTATCAACCGGCCGATCAGACGGACCAGATGTGAAACGTTTCAAACCTCAGAACGCCACTGCTACATTCAAGTGTCATAACTGCGGTAAGCCGGGGCATAAAGCGCAACCGCTTTTTTGCCGTTCCCGTTCAAAACATCAGAAGCTTATGCCTACCGCCAATAGTGGACAATCGACATCGACGGCTACGCCTGGAACTAGTAAATAAGTAACTTGTTTCCGTTGTAAAGAAAGAGGACATGTTGCATCAAACTCTCATCGTGGATACCAGGGTGCTGGCAAAGCGTCTTCTGCAGGTCGTGCAAGCGGAGGCGACGCCGTACCCGAGCGACGCGTCGATAACTGTCAAGTGGCAGGTGTTTGTGGGCGATTGGAACAATCTGGTGAGTCGTATTATTTTTATTTTTATTCTGGTGCAGAATGCTCTCTTGTTAAGCAATCTGTCAGTCGTTATTTCATTGGTGAACGTACATTTGCGATGGTTTGTATACAGGGCATAAGTTACGCTAACGTAATGTGTACTGAACAAATTCTCTGCGATGTGTTAAGACAGTAATAATTTGCTAATTTTGTTTCATGTTTTACCCGATTAGTGTTTGAAATACGATGATTGGCCGAGAAATCTTAAAGCAAGGGTTAACAATAAACATGTCTGATTCGTCTCTAATTATTGCAAAACAAAAGTCTATAGCGTCCTGTAATTACGAGTCCGTACCTGTGTATAATCTAAATGATGTGGATACAGATTTTCAAAACAAAAAGGCTCGGTTGACTTTGCTTAAGGAGTTTTCCCACACTTTATTGATGGTTTATCTTGCACACGCGTCAAAACTGGTGAACTGCAGATAAGACTTCAGGACCCAAAACGCACTGTTTATCGTAGGCCCTATAGGCTTAGCCCAGACGAAAGGCTATTAGTGCGTTCTAAGGTTAGTGAACTAATGAAAGCTAATATCATTCGTCCTAGTCAGTCCCCATTTGCTAGTCCTATTTTATTAGTGAAGAAGCGTGACGGTTCTGATCGTATGGTGGTGGACTATCGAGAGTTAAATTCCAACACTGTCCCCGATAGGTTTCCTTTGCCCCTCATAGCAGATCAAGTGGCCAAGTTGTCCGGCGCGAACTTCTACACATGTCTGGATTGCGCTAGTGGCTTTATTCAGAATCCTATCCATGATCCTTATAGTATCCTTATAGTATAGTATAAAAAAAGACCACTGATCTCTGGGGCATTTCTGTCAGTGTTATAAAACCACTAATTGACATTATTGCACCAGATCTAGCTTTCATATTTAATCAATGTATTGACAGTGGAGTATTTCCTGATTTGATGAAACATAGCAAGATCATACCTCTATTCAAATCAGGTAGTCATTCCGATCCTAGTAACTTTAGGCCTATATCATTACTTCCTACATTTAGTAAAATATTTGAAAAACTTATACTAAACCAATTACAACGGCATTTTAATACCAACAATTTACTAGACAGTAAACAATTCGGTTTTACAAAGGGACGCTCAACGACTGATGCCGGTGTTGAGTTAATATCACATATTTTTGATATCTGGGAGGAATCACGCGATGCCTTAGGTATTTTTTGTGATCTGTCGAAAGCTTTTGATTGCGTTCACTATGAAACTCTAATCAGCAAACTACACCACTATGGTGTTAAGGGAGTTTCACTTAAGCTTCTCACATCCTACTTAACTGACCGAACACAACGAGTAGATGTAAATGGAAAGCGTTCTCCGGGGTCAATGGTAAAAATGGGTGTACCACAAGGATCAATATTCGGGCCATTCTTGTTTTTAATTTATATAAATGATCTACCTAAACTTGTAAAGGATGATCACGAGATTGTACTGTTTGCTGATGACACGTCGCTTTTATTTAAATTAAAGCGACGACTTACTAATCTTGACGATGTAAACAATGCAATCTCTAAAGTTGTAACATGGTTTAATGTAAACAACTTATTACTTAACGAGAAAAAAACGAAATGCATTCGTTTTATACTGCCCAACGTTAAACAGGTGAAAGCTAATGTAAAAATTAATAACGAAAAGATAGATCTCGTCGACACCACAGTGTTCCTAGGCATTACTTTAGATAATAAGCTGCAATGGGGCCCGCACATAGATAAATTGTCGAAGAGACTCAGCTCTGCCGCATACGCTGTCAAAAAGATCCGTCATTTTACCGACGTAGATACCGCTAGACTCGTTTACTTCAGCTGCTTTCATAGCATTATGTCTTATGGCATTTCGTTGTGGGGGAGTGCTGCTGATATTAACACCATATTTGTGTTGCAGAAGAGGGCTGTTCGTGCAATTTATAACATGGGCCCCAGAGAATCACTTAGAGATAAGTTTAACGAAATTAATATTATGACAGTGCCTTGTCAGTATATATACGAAAATTTAATGTATGTGCACAAAAATGTTCATTTATTCAAAAAAAATTGCGATAATCATAGTATTAACACTAGAAATAAAGATAAACTCGCTGTTCCCACTGTTAGGCTCGCTAAAGTTAATAAGTCTTTTATAGGGCAATGTGTACGCTTCTATAACAAGGTCCCAAGCGACGTGTTAGATTTGTCGATTGGCAAATTTAAAAACGTAATTAAACATAAACTGTCTATTAAAGCATATTATAAAATATCTGATTATTTAGAAGACAAAAAAGCTTGGGATGAATCTGCTCCAACTCGACTCGGCATCCGTAACAAAATTGTCAAGGATCACACAAAAAAGTGTTAAGACCAGACAAGTTTCTTGCCGGATTCTTCTTGAACTGGGGTTAGGAGGAACCGGCACCTAGATTCACTAGCATGTAAGAAGACGATTCAAAGTGGTCCTTGTGATTGTAATGAATAAAGTTAATTTGAATTTTGAATTTTGAATTTTATCGAACGTACGATTTTTAGTTGGGCAATTTGTAAAGAGATATTTTTGAAAGAGATAGTCAATCTTTCTATGCAGTCAAATAAAATTCTGGATACAATTTACGCCACGACGTGAATTGCTTAAAAATTTAACTCTGAATATCATTGTGTTTAGCTGATGTGATGTGAATGTTTTCTAGGTTGGTTTTCGGTTCGATTCCGAAATTATTTGGAAATAATTTTAGGACAGGCAGCTATGAGTCATATCACTCTAGATTAGAAAATACACTTTCTGTCCATAGATGAGCAGGCGTAGGATAATTGAAGCTTTGAATTTCTTTTTGTGGGTATGCTTCTACATGATAGTGTTAACTTTTTACGCTATTTACGCTATTCAGAATATTTCAAAAGATTTGCAGTGCGCATTCTTTCGACTGAATATTAACCTGGCCTGTGAGACTCACACGGCCTATGGTTACATCGGAATGCCATGATATCCTTTAGTAAGTGTTAGTTTTATCACCGTTCGTTGTACCTAATAATAGGAGGATTATGGATGTACACGCTAATTTGTCCTAGTGATAAGACATAAATTTCGTTTACAAGCTTCTCTCAAGGCAAGAGTTATAATAGATTAGTTTCAACACCGGCACAAGTTTTTTGAAGTACAGCTAGCGTGAAATGATAGTAGCCCGTACTCCAGACAAAGCTCTTTTTGTAGATTCTTATAGGTGTGATAGAAACAACCACTATACACTGTTTATTTTCTTTCATGTATCGGAGTTTGCTGCGTGTTTGCTACGTATATGCTGCCAACTGCAGCTGCTGACTGATTCTAGCAATAGCCCGACAAGCTTGAGTGGTAGTTGCCATAGTCACCATTTATGGCGATAACAAATAATTCGTTCGGTGAGTCGTTTTAATAATGGAGAGTTTTAATAACAATGCACAATGGTTGATTTGGGCCAAATCTTTTTACTGATATTTGATATTTGAGGCAAAACTTAGTTCAAATGCATCTCGTAGGCTAATTCTCAACAGTCTGGAAACTGAGCAAAGATGAGTTCTGAAAGTGGGCTACCAAGGGGTCTTTCAAAATAATTGACGATTAGTTAAAATCTTTGACTGGTAATAGAACTTATAAGTACGCTCACAAACGGTATAAGAAGGATTCCTCTAAGCAGTGTGCCCGTTGAGTTAAATTTGTCTGGTGAAGATCGTGAGGAGGGTGCCTCCACCAGTAAATAAGAACACATACCATGGCTAGGTCGCACTACACACACTAGTCTGTAGTCGTAACTGCAACTGTGGGAGTTGTACAGAGCGCGATGGGCAGCTAGTGGTGTGGCAGGGACCCGGGTCTCGAGAGAGACTATTTGTATGGCCTGTGTGGCCTGGGAGTCGTGGACTCTAGTTAAAGTGTTGGTCGTATCGCTTGAAGCGATGAAGATATGGGTGGCATGTGAATTGTCACTAGCTGCTGAGACAGCTGAGCCAACGTAGTAGTGGGGCAAACGCGGTGACGTTAGTTGTTTTGCAATGGCGGCACGTGGACAGAGTCGTGATGGAGAGTGGGGATTGGACGATCGGGCAGTTGACGTTGAGACACGAACCGAGACACTTGTCCGTTCCGAAACTGTCGGTTTGCCTAGCTAAGTTTGTTAACTGAACATTGTAATCATAATACAATGTTCAGTTATAATAAAAGGTCAGGTAATAAACATCGTATTATTCTATTACGACAAATATGGACCCTTTACCACCAAATCAAGATGGTGACGGCTCCATCGCTCAGCCGTCGCTTACGCCGTCATATAAATAATATTTATCTGATATTCTGATATCAACATCTAATAAATACATATATAACAAACGAAAACGGCAACGATGATCTTCGAAAACCATGCATAACATTGGGTTAGAAAGGGTTTGGAACATACATATATACATACCTACAGATAAAACCAACAGACATACAAGACGTTCGTTCAGACAAGAGACAAGTGTGCCGAAGCATACGCTTGCTTGTGGCGAATAAGTATAGCACATTACGCTTCCAAGGCCATCATACCTCCACTTGATCACCGACGTAAATTAATCCCAGCCCCACGTGGTGATAAGATCCCGGGAACCCTTGACGCGATAATGAATTAACTACATAGCATGGATCAATACAGTGGGAGTATGGGCGCTAGTTAAATTATTAATTCGAATGAGACAAGATAAAATTAAATTGTTTCGTGTAACATTTGATGGAAAACCAAAATAGTGTTAGTAAAATAAATATGATACCTATGACACCTAGACAAAAAATACCTCTCGCGTTCTGGCGATTGCATCGCGTCGTTCGTGCTCGAAATCTCGAGGTCCTCGGCGTAGCTCAAGTGCATTTTTGCACCTTCGTTGCGTTGATCTTTCTCTGCAAAATAATGTGAAAAACTATAGAATAGCAAAAACATTATATAATAATAAACCTAATATATCAAATCTCTTATGATCGTATTGCCGTCTATATTTCGTTACCGTCCACGTGGATAGCTGCCTCGGGCCAACCGAGCGAGTCTCCCTCCACATCTACGGAGAACGCTTTACAGACAACATAGCGACAACATGCATGTGTTTAACATGCGGTTCCAGGAATGTAGAAATCAAAAATGCAGAGCTTGCAAGATTTCTGGAATTTATAATATTGGCAAGAAGATGGCTAACCTCCCAGCGAGCGTCTTCGTCCTGGTGATGTAGAGCGTGAGCCGGTTGCGCCGCCGCGTCCCGCGGTAAAGTACTGAGACTGAACAAGTGCTGCAGCTCTTGTAAGAAGTGCGCCTGAGCCGAGGCGGGTGCCGCACACACTACACGATGACTTGTGCTCGCCGTCGGCTGTACAAACTAGTTATGACCTATCTTTAACCCTCGAAACAAAAAGAGGAGCGTTACAAATTTAATGTGTATATCTTTATCTGTATGCTTGTGTAAATGTGAATCTGTGTATCTGTGACATCCTGACATCTGTGATGATCCGATTTTGATTTGCTTTTGTTTGAAAGGTACACGCTCGTTCCTAGTTATGATTAAATAAACTATTCAAGCATTTGAAGACCATCAGCACTTTGAGATGTGAGCAATTTCCATAAGACCAATCGAATATAAATTTGGTACACTGTTACTTCAAAGATATTAAAGAACATTGTAACCGTGACTTAATGCTGCAGCATCACCTGGGATCTGCAAAATACTAACCTACTCCTCACTAACTTATAGCAAAGGTATCGTGTTAGGGCTCATTGAAATTGACTCAACCCCCGGCACTAATTCAATAAAGTGGGTTTTTTAAATGTATAGTGGGTATTATTACATTTTTACAACAAGCTCATCTAAACACTACCTACAGATTAAAGACAATTAGGCAGTAAAATTGATTAGATGAAATTAAAACGAGACTGTTTTAAAAGTTCTATAACCTTCTTATTGGTTCTCACGTTTAGTATGGAACCGATGCTATTTTTATTTAACTTGCAAAGAGTTGTCGAATTCTACATTAGTATATGTACTGTACTGTAGTATATGTATATGGCCAACTCTAATGATTGAGTTATTAGTTCGCTCGAAGGCCTAACTGGGGCCTAAAAGTTTTTGAAACGCCGGAACCGAATTATACGTTCTCTTCGATGCACTTCGAACTGTCATATTGGCCTAGGTACTCACGCATAGCATATCTGTACTCACGCGAGAAGAAGTCATGCGAGTCGGTACAAGTGGGGGGCGCAGGTGGCTCGTCATCCTTGCAGGGTCGCGGTGAAGCCGAGGCAGCAAATCCTGGGGAGCTGGTGTCATCACGAGTAATATACCCGTGCCGATACAGCGGGGGAGTACTGTTGTCCTCGCGCACACTCTGTTCAAGATTCGTCCTCTAAATATATAAAATCGTTGTGTCAATGCATAGCGTAGAGAACTAAAGAGTACCCCTTTATCATCCCACAGCGATAAGTGGCGCACTAAGGAAGACATTTCAGGTAGGTAAATAACACGTAAAGCTGCGGAATGTTTCTCTAGTTATTTGAATACCTACTGGCATAACGGTTATCGTTATAAGGTTCCCACCCCAATTTAACAACGATTCTGCTCGGATTGCGCTTCATCTTTACCTAAAAACCTATTTTCTATTAGCTCTATGGTCAAACGTAAATTTCGAACGATCGTTTGCGCTTTCGTAAACGTTTCGTAAGCTGGGTTGCTCAATAGCAGAATAGGATATACAATCTGTTGGAAAGCAATTGTTCGGCTGCGGTTCGATTCAAATTGAGTGTACAGTTACATATTAGAATTGTCCTGCTGTGTGACGTCCTCTGTGGTGCAATGGCTGAAAGGCTTATTATTTCGATGTTTAAGAGTTGGCTAAAATATTTACTGCACTAGGCAGTCATCATCATCACTTCCCTTAACTCACATTAAGTGTGGTTGTGTGTGGTTAACATGTTTCTTTCTTCCATTTCCTTCTAACAGTCGTCATCTCAGTACTAACATATTTTCTTACTCATATCGTCTTTCACACAATCCATCCATCTTTTTTTGGCCTACCTATACTTTTAGCAGCAAGCTACTGGAAAAAAGCTTTGGGAAATTTATCAACTAAAACTAACTCTAAGCGCCTGCCCAACGCTATGTCCAAGAGCATATTGCTCTCCCAGATGTCTGGCGAAAGCCTTGTTAGGGTATAGCGGATGGAAAGCACCCCCTATGGGTCTGAAAGCCGAAACTCTGCAGTGCTGGGTGCAGGAACTGTGGTGCCATGTGATGCAGGAAGCCCTCCTATATGGCTCAGGTGCTCTATGGTGGAAAGATTCAGTTATAATCAAGCTAAAAGAAATAAAACGCCTCGCTTGAGACGCTTGTATTGCTATTGTGATAACATTCTTAGCCTTAAAAGTTAACGTACCTAAGTTACGTTACGTTAGTTAAGTTACCTAAGTAGATTTATTATTTCACTGTAAAAGCAATTATTGGAAGTGGTTATAAAAAAAAGCTAGAAAACAAAAAGTTTTTCTAATTGTAGCCTATATGCTGAAATCATTAGAAAAATTATCACAGCAAGTAAGCTTTACTAGATTATGAATAACAGCCTGATTTGTAATCCTTACCGCATACTATTTTATTTTATTTTTCTAATGAGATGGTTTTGAATTGGTTTGAGACCACTAGTCCATATCCTTACTAACATCGAATCCTTTCACTGTCATGGTCACATCCGCCTGACTTAATTTATTTGTCGTCTTATATGCACTGTATTAACAGTTAGGTATTATCACAGACATGGTCCGTGATGCTGCTGTCTGTGCTTTCCGCAGCTTAAAAGTTGCGGCTGGTCACTCACCATCATCAGCCCGTGTCAGTCCACTGCTGGACATAGGCCACTCCCATGGCACGCCACTTAGCTCGATCTTCAGCTCTTTTTCTCGAATCCTTGCCGCCAAAGGCGCTTACGAATATCATCACCTTTGCTACGCTGCCTTTGGCGGCAAGGATTGGAGAAAAAGAGCTGAAGATCGAGCTAAGTGGCGTGCCATGGGAGTGGCCTATGTACGAAAGGTACCATGTAAACCAACACGTTAGCGATTCTACGTTTCATTCTCTTAGCTAAAGCGGCCCTCTTTCGTTTAACAATTACTATGCTATTAGCATTAGGCTTACCTATTGTACATCTTTACATACTTTTTTTTTTGCATAATTATTAAAAAAAATGCATTATGCACTCCTTCTCTATATAAACATTAAGTGTGCGAAATTTCATACTCCTCCGTCCGATCAATTTTCTTAAAAAAGGGTACAAAGTTTTTGCTTCGCGTATTTAATATATAGATGTTTGTGCAATAAAGGATTAAATAAATAACTATAGCACAGGACGACAATACTGTTTTCTTTCAACTACATAGTAATGTTATCATTAATCACTACAAAACCGATCACAAAGGACGTATTTATATAAAAGGTATTTTTTGCTTAGAGCCAAAACAGTGCAGTAATGTTATATGAAATCTCATTATTGCATTGTTCTTTACTTTTTATTTAGATATAAATTTACCACAGAGGTTTAATATCTCTTATTAAGTTTAATATAAAACTTTTGCATTAGATCAAAATTATACTGGCTGATAATAAAGATCGGCTAAATAAAACCGACTTGGTACAAAAAAACAAATGGCGCGCATTTTGTACCATTGTAAAACTTTGATATTTTATATTTTTAGTTTGAGTAGGTATATTTTATCACAGTAGGTAGATTGGTAGTTGAAAGAAAAGTTGTTTTTTTTATATTGAATAGGCTCCGAAACTACTGGACCTGAAAGTATATCCTTTCACATGAAAAAATATTTTTTCAAATAGCTTCATAAATGCTAACAAACAAAAATGAAGTACAACCGAAATGAGAACCTTTTCCTTTTCTTAAGTCGGTTTAAAATAAACTTCTTAACTTACGCGGATTGTGCGCGTCGAAGAGACATGAATTTACACCAACATGTTCAGTCGATAGGTAGGTTTGTTACCTAACATAATGTATATGGGATCTCTGCCAGACAACCTTAGGGTGGATGGAACTCAATATGAATACGTGATAAAAATAATATGTACATTGACGACCTCTGTGGCGCTAAATAATATATAAGTAGTATATCAGTCATGTGGTACCCATAACACAAGCTCTGATTGCTTTGGGGCCAGATGATGCTGAGTGAAATGTCCGGCATTATTTATTTATTTAATGGTGGTCGAGTGGTAGTTTCTCCGCCTTCCGATCCTAAGGTGCTATGCTAAATTATGTATGCTATACTGATATGCCGTATATGGTATAGTACTCTCAATCGGTGAAGGAAAACATCGTGAGAAAACTGGCATGTTGTCGAACCTAAAAGTTTTATATGAAGCCAGGTGCGCGAAAGGAGCCTCTGAGGCCCACTTTAATCCTTTCACCACGCTGGTTCTAAAAAAACCTATCTATATATATACCTACCTATATACCTATATATTTGACACGATAAGAAGATTTCATTTGTGTTAGGTAAACTTACACCTATCTAGGTACAATGTTATTTATAAATTACTAGCTGTCCCGTTCGCGACATCGTCCGCGCGTTTAATTAAAAATAAACGAATTGTAAATCTAAACAATTCTCAAATCCACTTGAACACACTTGAAGACACACAAATAAATTATATCAAAATCGGTCGGTGTCGGTTCGGTTGCAGGTGCATAACGGCTGGCACCGAGCCGGGCTTGTTTCACGTTTAGGTAGACTATTAGATAACTAAATTATCTAACATAAATAATAACACGTCTTCATTAATTTATTTACACAAGTGTAACATTACATGTTTAAATCGAGAATAGTATAATTATATTTAATTATTTCTAATGCTATCAAAAAACAAACAAAATAAATTAATCTTAGTACTACAACATAAATAACGAGCCTAATAACAGTGAATTTGTTAGCTTACTACAACGATACATATTTAAAGCATATTAATATAACAATTTAGTAGTTATGTCCGAATTTACTAATTTACTTATATAACTAAATTTGCTCGATAACATAATATTATCAATACTTTTAAAATATAATAAAGTCAAAGGTTTCAGAATGATGACCCTGATTCTAAGTATGATTAGATAATGCTTGCTTCAGAGTCACATAAGTAGGTCTTATCAGGGTCTAACTCACGAAGAATAATATGTTATATTATATTTTTCACATACTTATGTATCTATGTAAGGAAGAACACTCAAAAATTAGGTAAGTATGTACTACTACTACTCTATATTATGCATCTCAAGACCACAACGACAAAAATAGATGAATTTTACATATTTCTTAAATTTTGTAGCAAATTACTGAACCTCGATTCTTCTAATGCAACTAGAATTTTAGATTCCCAGCGAAACTCAAATAAGGGATCCTCAACTTTCTTTAACATATTTATTAATATAGTTTCTAAGGCCTAGCTCACACTAGTATATAAATACGTCCGATTCCAGGTTCAACAGAATAGCGTGAAAAAAATCAACGAAGTTTTATCCGCATTACACTAGGCCTTAGCAACGATTTATATAAAACAGGGTTATCATAAGTTTTACGTGTGTCTGTGGCTGTATGTGTGAGTCTGTCTGGCATCGTAGCTCCCAAACGGTAAACTGTTTTTTTTTTGATTGAGTCTTATTATTATTGATTCAAAAAAATCTGTTCAGTTACTTGAAGCATAAGTTATCTTTTGGGCGATGAAAGAATGTCAGCAATTTCGACATTCTAATCAGTCTAATCTATTGATATTCGGTATCCTGTTACATCAATGATATTGTAAGAACATGGTTACCGTGACATGATGCAGCAGCATTCTGCATATACTATAATGTGAAGTAGCATGGACTGGACCTTTTTGGCAAACACAGACTAGGTTAGTGCAGGGTATTGTATTGTATAGCTACACATACACATTTTTAAGAATTTTATTTCGATGTTCAGTTGATTGTGTTCCAAAATAAAAATGTGTGTGTGTAAAGGTATTTCATTACCTGGAATTTGCAGGATATCTAACTTCTTACCAACCTACTGAAATATTCACAATGAATAGATTATAGATAGGTAAATGATTGTAATGTAATTTATGTCGGGGGTTTTTAAAGATTTGGTTTTAGTTGCGGGAGTCTGTAGAAGATGGAAGGTTTTCGCCGTCGATCTTGTGGCGAGTTGCTTGCATGTAAGCTTCGGCGGCGAGGGCTGGCCAGGCGTCAGCGGCCGATGGCGCGGCGGACCACGTCTCTGAGGTCGTCACCTCGGCCGGACGGTCGCCTATCTCGCCCGCGCCGCCTTTGCCGCACTCCAGTGAAAGCGGCTTGGGGGTTTCAATCCTAGAAACGAGTTTATGGTGAAGGGTGTATTGCTTGAGAAGCTGTATGGAGCTGTACGCTGTATGTAGGATGATGTAATGTCACTATTAGGGTCTCTCTTATTACAAAAACTAACAGCTTTACTAAAAACTGGAACAAGATAAAGAAAAATTAAAAAAATACGTTTTGTGACACATTGAATAGATCCTGAGAGTAATGATGTAGCGATTTGTGAGTGAATAAGCATTATTTACAAAAACGTAATCAGCAAAGTGTACTTTTAAGAATGAATGACATTTTAAAGATGAGAACATTAAAATGTCTTTACATAAGAAGATGCCGTTATATAAATCTAGTCATTTGAAATGGATTTTGGTAAAGAATTCTAATTGAATTGAAAATGAATGACATTTTAAAAGCATGGCATCTTATTTTCGAATTCAGTCTTTTGTTAATTGTGTTGTTTTTATCCATATTTAAATCTTTTTCGTCATTGGAACGAGTCCGTTAAAAATACAATCTTATGGAGTACGAGTTCCGTCGTCCGTAGAAGCAGTGCTGAATATACGCACGACCCCACACTGCACAACAGACGTTTCTAAACTACAGGAGGTAAGGATGGACGCTCTCCGTCATCCACCGTACTCACCAGACCTTACGCCTACAGACTTCTACCTCTTCCAAAATTTGGACAACTATTTGCAAGAAAAACATTCAGTACCCGAGAGGCAGTACAAAATGCCTTTGACGAGTTTGTTGGCGCCCGTCCAGCTGACTTCTTCAAAAAAGGCAGCGAAAAATTGCCACTGCGCTGCCAATGATACATGGGTAAATATTCGCTGCCAATGATGCAATACTACGATCAATTGAAATAAAAAATAAAAATAAAAACTTTTTATAAAAGAATTTCATAGGTTATTTTCATATAATCTTTTTTAATTACTTATTTTAGTAATTTATGTAAAGCTAAAGATAGAGTTATTAACCAGGGTATGACTAATGGGAATAAAAGCTTTGTGTTTCTTTGTGATTCGAGCAAAAATAATACCTACGTATATATATTTTTTTTGATAGAAGGTCTTTTTTATATGAAAAGCACCATTCTATATAAAATAACAAATGACGAACGACAAGATACGACTTTGTGACATCATACTATAAACAATATAAACTATAAACTACTATAAACTTCAAGAAATTACAAACGAAGAATACATAATACATATTTCTATCATTACATAGATTAGCGTATAATCCGGTCAATCTAGACCAAAAAATGAGAGTTAAGGTACATAAAATCCCAACAATCTGAAAATCAGTAAAATTGTTCAAAACATAATTATAAATAATATATACAAGTTCCCCATCATTCTCGTGTATGGTTTTTTTTTTATTCAAGGTCAAAGGACAAAAAAATTCGTTCGCGATTTTCAGCAAAACGGTAAGTTTTATCATGAAAAGTATCTAAGACAAAAATTGTAGATCATAAAATTATCTATAAAAAATATTTCAATACGTTTTTTCCTACGAGCCACCGTTTTAACGATTCAAAAAGTTATAAAAGTTGTTATCGTCATAATATGCATGAGTACGCCACGTATATACATCTCTAGAGTTGTTGTATATTATATTATATATATTATATTATTTATTATATTATATATATTATAATATATATTGTATTATATTATATGTTGAAATATTTTTCTATCGGTCATTGTAACTTATACTTAAAATATAAAATATACATAAGTTATAACTATGTAGGCGACTTTCCTACACAATAATTATTAAATAAAATATATATTTACACTAGACGTGTGCGCCGCGCCGGCGTGACGCCGCCGAGTGTACCCGGCGAGCCGCCAGTTGTGTGCGGCGTGTGATTATTACCTTATATTTTAGTTTATATCTACGCCAAAATCCAAACGAACCCGCGGTAGGCTTGCGAATGCCAGTATGTGACTTGCACCCAAAAATATTAAACGCGAAACTACTACTCTGGTCATCTAAGGAGCTCGACATATTTCTCTATACTGCACCTGAGTCTGTGGTTCTTGTTGCGTACGGCAACGGTACGCTGCTGGTTTTGCGTTAGCAATGGCCTTCCGGGATGCATATTTGAGTCGAGACCGGATGTAATCCTTGTATATCTTCAGTTTAGTTCTAAGTGGAAGATGCGAGGAGAGGCCAGGTCGGAGCTAATCTCGGGCAGCGCGCGTTTGGTGTCGGGCGCGGTTTGCCCATGGGCCGGTTTTCAACGACCTGTCGATTTCGATTTCGAGGTGACCAAAATGACTTCTTCCACTCTACATCTTGGCCCGAAGCTAATGCGGTGGTGTACGATGGCCTAACACAAAGAGCGCTGCAGTCTTCCCCACATTGATGGCCATGCACTACTTGTCCAGCCAGAGCGAGATGATGTTCAGGAGGCGCTGCATGCGCCTATTGACAATGGTTGGGCTGCGCAAGGAGGAGAAGTAGGCGCTGTCGTCAGCGAATAAGGCCAACGTCACATTTTTCGTCCAGTTTCCACGCACAGCTCTTCTGCCAAGTGATATAGCATGCACGTCAGCTGGGGCGCTGTGTAGTGCGTACTTTTGAGTTCTGAGAGCGTAGAGGTTGGTTTCGTAATCGGAGGTTTGCTCGATGGTGTTCTCCCAACTCTCTTCGCCAAACCTATACCTCCGTGGTCAGGTCAGCTTTGAGCCAAGGGCAAGGTGAAGGCATTCATTCTCGGCGCAGTTCTCTATTCCGCTTTAACTCTCGTTGGATGTGCTGTGGCAGATTGTCCTTCTTTCGTGGCCGTAGTGTCGTAGGGACTTCTCTTTGGTTTGCAGGATTTTCGTAGTCAGTGGTGTGGCTTCCAGCTCAACTAGGGGTGGACTGACGACCTACGTCTACAGATTCCAGAGTTCTTGAGAAGGCCCGTGGCCCTGTGGCCCGTGGTGCGGTGATGTCCGCAGTCAATCCCAGCGTGATTCCAGTGTCAATCCCAGGACACACAGCACCACCCACTCAGAATTTTACAGTACCGTGAGATGACACATCCGCGGAATAGAGCGTGTTAGCGGGATTATCGGGTGGGCTAAATACGTTAGTGTAAATGTCGAGAGAATTTGGTATACTTTAGTACCCGAGAGAGACATGAAAATGCAAGACGATCTAATAGATTGACGATACGTCGCTTCTGCCGACCCAGAGTAACTAAAAGATGTGGATTTGCTATTCTTATTAGAAGAGTTAGAAAATGTATTTCCACACGTTTTTGCCCTTGCTTTAACTATGGTGTGCCTGCCACAAGCACACATACAAGAAGATTTTTACATTCATCCACGATCATTTTAAAACTTATATTGAAATTATCCTTGTTTCGTTTGTTTAAGCAAATCTATGTAAAGAACATTTATGCATAATTCCATAATTTACTAATCCTAAAACTATATACAAAAACAAGCCACGCCGCCGGCGCCGCGCCGCCGCCGAGCCAAAATGTGCAGCGCGTCGCCGCCGACATTTCTGAACGCGGCGCACACGTCTAATTTACACTTAATATCATATATACACTACATTTTACTTCATGTATATTAATCACGTTTATCAACACAAATCATATTATTTATAAACAGCAGTTTTCAAAATGTTTGAAAAACAAGATTTAGTTCAATGTGCTGAAGTTTTTAAAAAGAGTAATTCAACTCAACAAGAAGTTATCACCAACGGCATCCGCTTTTTTCTGTCTATGTACGGAGCTCCTAAAAAAACTACCTGTTTAGATAAGCATCGATATAGTTCAATTAGCTTGTCTTCCTCCAACCTCAGTTGCTGCTCATCAACATCTTTTTCGGGTATATTACCAAGTTCAAGTGTGGCTTGGTTATCATCTAGACCCTACAGACTGGGGTTGGAAGTTGGTCAACAATATATTAGAGCCAGTTCAAACTTTACTCCGACCTGCGCCGGAAAAACTGCTGAACACAATTTTTTGCAACTGCAAAAAGGGATGCGGTGCTAAATGTGGTTGCAAACAAGTCGGACTGTTTTGTTCTCTGGCATGCACAAATTGTCAAGGCCGGTCGTGCTCTAATGTTGAATCACAAACAATGGATTGAAACGTTTGATTCCGACGAAGTGTCATGCGATACATCGCTATTGACGCAATTTACTTGCATCAAAAATGAAGATGAAAAAGAAGCAGGAGAAGAAGAAGAAGAAGAAGAAGATCAAGAAGTACACTACCTCATAGGTGGCGTGGAAACGTGTGCATATTATGACGATAACAACTTTTATAACTTTTTGTATCGTTATATCTCAGAAACGGTGGTTCGTAGGAAAAAAGTATTGATACATTTTTTATAAATAATTTTATGATCTACAATTTTTGTGAATGATACTTTTATGATAAAACTTACCGTTTTGCTGAAAATCGCGAAAAACTATTTTTTTTTGACCTTTGACCTCGAATAAATTTTTTTCCATACACGGGAATGATGGGGAACTTTTAAATATTATTTATAATTATGTTTTGAACAATTTTACTGATTTTCAGCTTGTTGGGATTTTATGCACCTTCGAATGTCTAAATTGACCGGACTAGTAACGGAACTCATGAATGAAGAAAACTAATTTTATGTTTCAAAAAGTTTAGCAAAATCATAACTAGATGGCGCCACAGACCAAATTAGAACGCGCTATCGTTGCGTTTTGGGCTTGCTATACCTTCAATTTGCTTACACCGTACATCTAACACGACTCTTGCTTCTGCAAGGTTGTGGGTTCGATTTCCTATTTTTGGCTGGATTATATAGTATGTAAATACTATAATCCATATAAATATTTTATTACATATATATATAATATATTTACAATTATATTCATATAATATATATACTAATGGTCACCCACTGGTCGAAATTCGACCATAATTAATAAATAAACAGAGTATTTTTTATGCTAATATTAGCATACTGCACTCCTCTCCTCTATATAAACCCAAAAACTATAAGTGTGCGAAATTTCATACTCCGTCTGTGCTATTTTCGTAAGTTTTGTACCCTTTACAAAGTTTTTGCTCGAAGTATTAATATATAAATAATATTTATCTGATATTCTGATATCAACATCTAATAAATACATATATAACAAACGAAAACGGCAACGATGATCTTCGAAAACCATGCATAACATTGGGTTAGAAAGGGTTTGGAACATACAT
This sequence comes from Lampropteryx suffumata, assembly GCA_948098915.1. Classification (NCBI taxonomy): domain Eukaryota; kingdom Metazoa; phylum Arthropoda; class Insecta; order Lepidoptera; family Geometridae; genus Lampropteryx; species Lampropteryx suffumata. Next base: position 21,302,405 of record OX402544.1, on the reverse strand, counting down.
ATATACATACCTACAGATAAAACCAACAGACATACAAGACGTTCGTTCAGACAAGAGACAAGTGTGCCGAAGCATACGCTTGCTTGTGGCGAATAAGTATAGCACATTACGCTTCCAAGGCCATCATACCTCCACTTGATCACCGACGTAAATTAATCCCAGCCCCACGTGGTGATAAGATCCCGGGAACCCTTGACGCGATAATGAATTAACTACATAGCATGGATCCATACAGTGGGAGTATGGGCGCTAGTTAAATTATTAATTCGAATGAGACAAGATAAAATTAAATTGTTTCGTGTAACATTTGATGGAAAACCAAAATAGTGTTAGTAAAATAAATATGATAGAAGACACCTAGACAAAAAATACCTCTCGCGTTCTGGCGATTGCATCGCGTCGTGCGTGCTCGAAATCTCGAGGTCCTCGGCGTAGCTCAAGTGCATTTTTGCACCTTCGTTGCGTTGATCTTTCTCTGCAAAATAATGTGAAAAACTATAGAATAGCAAAAACATTATATAGTGCGAAAACCTAATATATCAAATCTCTTATGATCGTATTGCCGTCTATATTTCGTTAACGTCCACGTGGATAGCTGCCTCGGGCCAACCGAGCGAGTCTCCCTCCACATCTTCGGAGAACGCTTTACAGACAACATAGCGACAACATGCATGTGTTTAACATGCGGTTCCAGGAATGTAGAAATCAAAAATGCAGAGCTTGCAAGATTTCTGGAATTTATAATATTGGCAAGAAGATGGCTAACCTCCCAGCGAGCGTCTTCGTCCTGGTGATGTAGAGCGTGAGCCGGTTGCGCCGCCGCGTCCCGCGGTAAAGTACTGATACTGAACAAGTGCTGCAGCTCTTGTAAGAAGTGCGCCTGAGCCGAGGCGGGTGCCGCACACACCACACGATGACTTGTGCTCGCCGTCGGCTGTACAAACTAGTTATGACCTATCTTTAACCCTCGAAACAAAAAGAGGAGCGTTACAAATTTAATGTGTATATCTTTATCTGTATGCTTGTGTAAATGTGAATCTGTGTATCTGTGACATCCTAGCTTCCAAATGGATGATTCGATTTTGATTTGCTTTTGATTGAAAGGTACACGCTCGTTCCTAGTTATGATTAAATAAACTATTCAAGCATTTGAAGACCATCAGCACTTTGAGATGTGAGCAATTTCCATAAGACCAATCGAATATAAATTTGGTACACTGTTACTTCAAAGATATTAAAGAACATTGTAACCGTGACTTAATGCTGCAGCATCACCTGTGATCTGCAAAATACTAACCTACTCCTCACTAACTTATAGCAAAGGTATCGTGTTAGGGCTCATTGAAATTGACTCAACCCCCGGCACTAATTCAATAAAGTGGGTTTTTTTAAATGTGTAGTGGGTATTATTACATTTTTACAACAAGGTCACACACTACCTACAGATTAAAGACAATTAGGCAGTAAAATTGATCAGATGAAATTAAAACGAGACTGTTTTAAAAGTTCTATAACCTTCTTATTGGTTCTCACGTTTAGTATGGAACCGATGCTATTTTTATTTAACTTGCAAAGAGTTGTCGAATTCTACTTTAGTATAAGTTAATGGCCAACTCTAATGATTGAGTTATTAGTTCGCTCGAAGGCCTAACTGGGGCCTAAAAATTTTTGAAACGCCGGAACCGAATTATACGTTCTCTCCGATGCACTTCGAACTGTCATATTGGCCTAGGTACTCACGCATAGCATATCTGTACTCACGCGAGAAGAAGTCTTGCGAGTCGGTACAAGTGGGGGGTGCAGGTGGCTCGTCATCCTTGCAGGGTCGCGGAGAAGCCGATCTGCAAATCCTGGGGAGCTGGTGTCATCACGCGTGATATACCCGTGCCGGTACAGCGGGGGAGTACTGTTGTCGTCGCGCACACTCTGTTCAAGATTCGTCCTCTAAATATATAAAATCGTTGTGTCAATGCATAGCGTAGAGAACTAAAGAGTACCCCTTTACCATCCCACAGCGTTAAGTGGCGCACTAAGGAAGACATTTCAGGTAGGTAAATAATACGTAAAGCTGCGGAAAGTTTCTCTAGTTATTTGAATACCTACTGGCATAACGGTTATCGTTATAAGGTTCCCACCCCAATTTAACAACGATTCTGCTCGGATTGCGCTTCATCTTTACCTAAAAACCTATTTTCTATTAGCTCTATGGCCAAACGTAAATTTCGAACGATCGTTTGCGCTTTCGTAAACGTTTCGTAAGCTGGGTTGCTCAATAGCAGAATAGGATATACAATCTGTTGGAAAGCTATTGTTCGGCTGCGGTTCGATTCAAATTGAGTGTACAGTTACATAGTAGAATTGTCCTGCTGTATGACGTCCTCTGTGGTGCAATGGCTGAAAGGCTTATTATTTCGATGTTTAAGAGTTGGCTAAATTATTTACTGCAGTAGCCAGTCATCATCATCGCTTCCCTTAACTTACATTAAGTGTGGTTGTGTGTGGTTAACATGTTTCTTTCTTCCATTTCCTTCTAACAGTCGTCATCTCAGTACTAACATATTTTCTTACTCATATCGTCTTTCACACAATCCATCCATCTTTTTTTGGCCTACCTATACTTTTAGCAGCAAGCTACTGGAAAAAAGCTTTGGGAAATTTATCAACTAAAACTAACTCTAAGCGCCTGCCCAACGCTATGTCCAAGAGCATATTGGTCTCCCAGATGTCTTGCGAAAGCCTTGTTAGGGTATAGCGGATGGAAAGCTCCCCCTATGGGTCTGAAAGCCGAAACTCTGCAGTGCTGGGTGCAGGAACTGTGGTGCCATGTGATGCAGGAAGCCCTCCATTATGGCTCAGGTGCTCTATGGTGAAAGATTCAGTTATAATCAAGCTAAAAGAAATAAAACGCCTCGCTTGAGACGCTTGTATTGCTATTGTGATAACATTCTCAGCCTTATCAAAAGTTAACGTACCTAAGTTACGTAACGTTAGTTAAGTTACCTAAGTAGATTTATTATTTCACTGTAAAAGCAATTATTGGAAGTGGTTATAAAAAAAGCTAGAAAACAAAAAGTTTTTTTAATTGTAGCCTATATGCTGAAATCATTAGAAAAATTATCACAGCAAGTAAGCTTTACTAGATTATGAGTAACAGCCTGATTTGTAATCCTTACTGCATACTATTTTATTTTATTTTTCTAATTAGATGGTTTTGAATTGGTTTGAGACCACTAGTCCATATCCTTACTAACGTCGAATCCTTTCACTGTCATGGTCACATCCGCCTGACTTAATTTATTTGTCGTCTTATATGCACTGTATTAACAGTTAGGTATTATCACAGACATGGTCCGTGATGCTGCTGTCTGTGCTTTCCGCAGCTTAAAAGTTGCGGGTGGTCACTCACCATCATCAGCCCGTGTCAGTCCACTGCTGGATATAGGCCACTCCCATGGCACGCCACTTAGCTCGATCTTCAGCTGTTTTTCTCCAATCCTTGCCGCCAAAGGCGCTTACGAATATCATCACCTTTGCTACGCTACGAAAAAAATCTACGCAGTTTTATCAACATTACACTAGGCCTTAGCAACGATTTATATAAAACGGTCTTAACAAGATCTAGTTAATCCCCGAAGCAAACAGGGTTATCATAAGTTTTACGTGTGTCTGTGGCTGTATGTGTGAGTCTGTCTGGCATCGTAGCTCCCAAACGGTAAACTGTTTTTTTTTTGATTGAGTCTTATTATTATTGATTCAAAAAAATCTGTTCAGTTACTTGAAGCATAAGTTATCTTTTGGGCGATGAAAGAATGTCAGCAATTTCGACATTCTAATCAGTCTAATCTATTGATATTCGGTATCCTGTTACATCAATGATATTGTAAGAACATGGTTACCGTGACATGATGCAGCAGCATTCTGCATATATAGGGTCTTTCATTAAGCGTGTCCTATCTTTAAATTTAAATAAAACAAAGTGTGTGTGTGATATATTATCGAAATTATTTATTTATTTGAAAGATGTAGTGATGCCATTATTTGTGGAATATGACATCATTCAAATGTCCGCCACGGCTTCTCTGGGTGGAGCGCATGCGAGATATCCAATTTTCCATGACTTTTGCGCATAAATCAGGCTGAATTTGACTTATGGCATAGGTTATGTTGGCTTTTAGGGCCGCTGTGATTTGTGGTTTATTCACATAGACCTGTGACTTAAGAAAACCCCACAAGAAAAAGTTTAGCGGGGTTAAGTCACAAGATCTCGGTGGCCAGTTCACATCAGCTCCGCGTGAGATGACCATGCCCTCAAATCTCTCATGCAGAATATTCAATGTGGCATGAGCTGGGTGGCACATAGCGCCGTCCTGTTGAAACCACATGTCGTTGGTGTTCAGATGATCCAGTACATGCCAAAAAAAATTGGTAATCATCGACCTATAGCGCTCGTTGTTGACAGTGATGGCCTGGCCAATGTTGTTCTCAAAGAAATATGGCCCGATGACGCCGCCAGCCCAAAACCCACACCAAACTGTAACTTTTTCGGGATGCATTAGACGCTCTTGGATCTCATGTGGATTGGTATCGCCCCAAATTCGACAATTTTGTTTGTTTACGTACCCATTCATCCAGAAATGGGCCTCATCGCTGAAGATAATTTTTCTGTGAAAATTACGGTCAGTTGCTAACTGTTCCAGTGCCCATTCAGCGAACACACGTCGTTGTTTATGGTCGTTTACCTTCAATTCCTGGGTGAGTTGAATTTTATACGGGTGCAGGCCCAAGTCACGACGCAAAATTCGCCAAGTTGTGGTCTGTGAAAGGCCGAGTTCTTGTGAGCGACGCGAAATCGACTGCCTCGGATTCTCCTGCACACTCTCACGGACAGCGGCGATGTTTTCGGCAGACCTTGCGTTTTGTTGACGTACGGGTGTTGGTTTACCGAACCAGTGGACTCAAATTTATCCACCACACGACGAATAGTCCTCTCGGTAGGACTATTATGGCGACCGTAAAATGGGCCAAGCGCGCGGTGCGTTGCCCGAACAGAACAGTCATTTTGATAAAACAATTTTATCATTTGCACGTGTTGTTGAATGATATCCATGGTGATTTGGCAAAACAGAATGAATAAATTACAACCAATTTGACAGATGAAGCTTCAACAAGATGGCCACTACCAACTGTCAAAGTTCGGACGTGCCTATTGGAAGACTCTTTACTATAATGTGAAGTAGCATGGACTGGACCTTTTTGGCAAACACAGACTAGGTTGGTGCAGGGTATTGTATTGTATAGCTACACATACACATTTTTAAGAATTTTATTTCGATTTAGGTTAATGTTCAGTTGATTGTGTTCCAAAATAAAAATGTGTGTGTGTAAAGGTATTTTATTGCCTGGAATTTGCAGGATATCTAACTTCTTACCAACTTACTGAAATATTCACAATGAATAGATTATAGATAGGTAGATGATTGTAATTTATGTCGGGGGTTTTTAAAGATTTGGTTTTAGTTGCGGGAGTCTGTAGAAGATGGAAGGTTTTCGCCGTCGATCTTGTGGGGAGTTGCTTGCATGTAAGCTTCGGCGGCGAGGGCTGGCCAGGCGTCAGCGGCCGATGGCGCGGCGGACAACGACTCTGAGGTCGTCACCTCGGCCGGACGGTCGCCTATCTCGCCCGCGCCGCCTTTGCCGCACTCCAGCGAAAGCGGCTTGGGGGTTTCAATCCTAGAAACGAGTTTATGGTGAAGGGTGTATTCCTTGACAAGCTGATGGGTTTGGTCCGTTTGACCAAAGCAGATGATGTAGGATGATGTAATGTCACCCGTAGGGTCTCGCTAAAACTAACAGCTTAACTAAAAACTGGAACAAGATAAAGAAAAATTAAAAAATTACGTTTTATGACACATTGAATAGATCCTGAGAGTAATGATGTAGCGATTTGTGGGTGAATAAGCATTATTTACAAAAACGTAATCAGCAAAGTGTACTTTTAAGAATGAATGACATTTTAAAGGTGAGAACATTAAAATGTCTTTACATAAGAAGTTGCCGTTATATAAATCTAGTCATTTGAAATGGAATTCTAATTTAAAATTAAAGATATTTTAACAGCATGGCATCTTATTTTCGAATTCAGTCTTTTGTTAATTGTGTTATTTTTATCCGCATTTGAATCTTCTTCGTCATTGGAACGTGTCCGTTAAAAAAACAAGTACTTATTGAATACGAGTTCCGTCGTACGTAGAAGCAGTGCAACGAAAGCGGTACGCAACATCAACGACGCATTCGGAGCAAACAATACAAGCTAAGGCACCGCCCGTTATTGATATTAAAGCTTTTGGAAATTTTGATCTGAATAATTAACCCTGTGGTCACCCAAAAACTACCGTCGACAACGAAGGGTTAAAGGCGATTGTGGAAGTTGATGATACTCGATATACGGCTAATCTAGCAGCAGCATGCGAAGTTAGCATCCAAACAATATTGGTTATTTTGCGTAGGAAACGTAGAGATTTTAAGACACATCATTTCTTTAAACAGACAGAAATTCTTATCTTTTTGACAATCGCAAGTGTTTATCATGTCGGCTGGACACTGGAGCTAGGCAATGTCGTTAACGAAGAACCAACCCCTAAAAAAGTGATGGTCTAGTGCCGATATAATCCATCACAGCTTCTTATCAATCGGCACGAATGATAACTGCAGATGTGTACTATGCAGGACTGAAAACAATGATGGAGAAACTCGGAAATCTCCAGCCAACTTCGGTTAATCGGTCAACCCTGCTCCTGAATGTACGCACGACCCCATACTGCACAACAGACGTCTCTAAACTACAGGAGGTAAGGATGGACGCTCTCCATCATCCACCGTACTCACCAGACCTTACGCCTACAGACTTCTACCTCTTCCAAAATTTGGACAACTATTTTGCAAGAAAAACATTCAGTACCCGAGAAGCAGTACAAAATGCCTTTGACGAGTTTGTTGGCGCCCGTCCAGCTGACTTCTTCAAAAAAGGCAGCGAAAAATTGCCACTGCGCTGCCAATGATGCATGGGTAAATACTTCGATCAATTGAAATAAAAAATATAAAAAAAACATTATTACAAAAGAATTTCATAGGTTATATACATTTTTTTTTTTTTAATTAGTAATTTTAGTAATTTATGTAAAGCTAAAGATAGAGTTATTAACCAGGGTGTGCCTAATGGGAATAAAAGCTTTGTGTTTCTTTGTGATTCGAGCAAAACTAATACTTACGTATATATATTTATTTTGATAGAAGGTCTTTTTATATGAAAAACACCATTCTATATAAAATAACAAATGACGAACGACAAGATACGACTTTGTGACATCATACTATAAACAATATAAACTACTATAAACTTCCAGAAATTACAAACGAAGAATACATAATAGGTACATATTTCTATCATTACATAGATTAGCGTAACGGAACTCGTGAATGAAGAAAACTAATTTGATGTTTCAAAAAGTTTAGCAAAATCATAACTAGATGGCGCCACAGATCAAATTAGATCGCGCTATCGTTGCGTTTTGGGCTTGCTATACCTTCAATTTGCTTACGCCGTAAATCTAACACGACTCTTGCTACTGCAAGGTTGTGGGTTCGATTTCCTATTTTTGGCTGGATTATATAGTTACATATAGTATGAAAGTACTATTATCCATATAAATAATTTAATATAAACATGAAATATTATTAATTACAATTTACAAATATATTTATATCTAATTATCTAATGGTCGCCCACTAGTCGAAATTCGACCATAATTAATTAATAAATAATGTATTTTTTATGCTAATATTAGCATTCTGCACTCCTCTATATAAACCCATAAACTATAAGTGGGCGAAATTTCATACTCCGCGCTATTTTCGAAAAAGGGTACAAAGTTTTTGGTTCAAGTATTAATATTTATCTGATATTCTGATATAAACATCTAATACATGCTTATTAACAAACGAAAACGGCAACGATGATCTTCGAAAACCATGCACAACATTGGGTTAGAAAGAGTTTGGAACATACATATATACATACCTACAGATAAAACCAACAGACATAAAGGTGCGTTCAGACATGAGACAAGTGTGTCGAAGCATACGCTTGCTTGAGGCGAATAAGTATAGCACATTCCGCTTCCAAGGCCATCATACCTCCACTTGATCACCGACGTAAATGAATCCCAGCCCCACGTGGTGATAAGATCCCGGGAACCCTTGACGCGATAATGAATTAACTACAAAGCGTTTTCGTTTCAAAGCAGTGGGAGTATGGGATCTTGTTGAATTATTACTTCGAATGAGACAAAGGTCCTCGAGGTCCTCGGCGTAGCTTAAGTGCATTTTTGCTCCTTCGTTGCGTTGATCTTTCTCTGCAAAATAATGTGAAAAACTATAGAATAGCAAAAACATTATGTAGTGCGAAAACCTAATATATCAAATCTCTTATGATCGTATTGCCGATGCCGTCTATATTTCGTTACCGTCCACGTGGATAGCTTCCTCGGGCCAACCGAGCGAGTCTCCCTCCACATCTATGGGCTTGTCTTCCGCGTCGTAGGCGCGTGGCTCGCGGGGACGATCCTCGCGCCGCTCTTCGTCCAGGTCGTAGCCGAGCATGCTCTCGACGGTGTGGTGACGCTTACGTGTACGCAGCTTTAGGCGCCGCTTGAGGTTAGCGCGGATGCGCTGGTACGTCTGTGACGGTAAACTTTAAATATTGCAACCGGCTTGTGTGAAACGGTAGACAGGTAGCTGGCGACAGTCTGCCTTTTAATCTTACGGTCAATCTGCGTATGTTTTTGACGAAGAAGAACTGATGGTATGGCAACTGTTTGTACACATCGATTAGTCCTTTATGATATGAGGTCATGCAAAATACCAAAGACAGACAACGGACAGAGAACGCTTTACAGACAACATAGCGACAACGGAATGAAGAAATCAGAAATGCAGAGCTAGCAAGATTTCTGAAATTTATAATATTGGCAAGAAGATGGCTAACCTCCCAGCGAGCGTCTTCGTCCTGGTGATGTAGAGCGTGAGCCGGTTGTGCCGCCGCGTCCCGCGGTAAAGCACTGAGGCTGTACAAGTGCTGCAGCTCTTGTAAGAAGTGCGCCTGAGCCACGCCAGGGCCGAGGAGGGTGCCGCACACACCACACGATGGCTTGCGCTCGCCGTCGGCTGTACAAACAAGTTATGCTCTAGTCAGACCTATCTTTAATACTCGAAACAAAAAGAGGAGTGTTATAAATTTAATGTGTATATCTTTATCTGTATCATTTACACAAGTAAATGTGAATCTGTGTATCTGTGTCTATGGCATCCTAGCTTCCAAATGGATGATCCGATTTTGATTTACTTTTGTTTGAAAGGTACACGCTCGTTCTTAGTTATGATTAAAAAAAACTTGGAGAGCGGGCTGGTTTCCGCAACTGGGTCGCTGGTGGTCGCTCTTTTGCGTGACGGGTTGAGTTCCTGTGTATGTCTGTGGCAGTTATGGCATTGTAACTTCTAATCGGATGAACCGATTTTAGTTTTAGTTTTTGTGTTTTAAAGGTGATTTAAACGAGAGTGTTCTTAGTTATGATTGCAGAAAATGGGTTCAGCCCTTTAAACATTATCAGCGCTTGTTTAGTTAATGAAGCGATGTGAGCAATTTCCACAGGTATGATTGGTTCGACATTTGTTATCCTGTTACTTTAATATTACAAGATCATGATAATCTTGATATGTAGCTGCAGCATCACCTGGAATCTGCAGGATACCCAACTCACTAACTTAACTATCGTTTTTGGGCTCATTGAATTGGTATTGATGAATAGGGTAATATATAGATGCTTACTTTTTGTATCGGGGGTTTTTGAAATTTTATTAAACACTTCGAAAACCCCATGCAATATATATGAAACTACCCAATATCCTACTAGCTGCAGTCCGCGGCTACGCACGCGTGGTACCTACATAAAAAGTTGTTATGTTTTTCTCCAAGATCCCATCTCTGTACCAAAATTCATCAAAATCGGTTTAGCGGATAAGGCGTGAAAACGTAACAAACAGACAGACAGACAGACAGAGTTACTTTCCCATTTATAATATTAGCTAGATTTTGTCTGGTTCTGTGGCGTTTAGGTAAAAATACTTCTCTAATATCCATAACATTTGATAAAAGTATCCCGAGAATTTCCCTACTTGGTATTTTTATTTATGTGATAATGTTTGTGTCGATTTGATAAATAAATAAATAAATAATCCCCGACCATTTCACACAGCATCATCTGGCCCCAAAGTAAGCAGAGCTTGTGTTATGGGTTCCACATGACTGATATACTACTTAAATAGTTTTTTCTTTTGTAAATACATACATATTATACATAGAAACACCCAAACCCGAGACAAATACTTGCAGATCATACAAATATTTGTCCCGCGGCGAGAATCGAACTCGCAACCTTCTGCGGCTCAGTCGGACCTTAGTCCATTGCGCCACAGAGGTCGTCAACACACCTCCACACCAATCCCTTTATGTGGGGATATCGATCGAAATAGTATCTCGTACGCTACGAGAGTTTTTATTACTGACATCGTTTATTTTAGTTTCAAAATGGTCGGACGAGCAGTCACACCGAAGTGGAGATATTCGCGCTTCTGCGCAGCATCATAGGCGACGCACAGCGAAGCAGCTCGAACAACATCAAGGTAAAGTGCCATACTAAGAGCTAAGATCACTTTTGATTTAAAGCTATTACGAACGATTTGTGTTTCTGCAGTGTTGATAGAGACTCGTTTAGATATGACTTTTCATTAAAGTCAATACATCTGTGAAATTGCGCTCAAAAACACAAGTTTAGATGCATTCTGAAACATGAATAGTGATTATAAATATTTTGGGCACCATCTGGGCTGGAATAATAAAACTATAAATATTGAAGGACATTGCACACTACACCAGCTAGCCTCAAACTAAGCATAGCTTGTATTATGGTGACTATTTGACCGATAGAATACTTATTATTTTAAAATACATACTAAACATATTTCAGAACACCCAAACACAGAATAAACATCAATGTTTATCACACAAATGTGTATCCTGGGAGGGAATCGAACCTTCAACTTACAGCGCAGAAGGCAGAGCTACTACCAACTGAGCTGCCAGGCCAGTCGTATATATGCTCGTAGATTGCATAGATCATCACTTTTTTTGCTAAGCATTGGACTTTGGTCGCTAAAATGCGTGCCGACCTGCAGCAGTTATGTCGCGTTTGCGTAGCGTGCGAGCTGCGTATACGTTGCGAATGTACGTAGTATCCAAACCAAGGTACCACATTTCTTTAAACGACATACTGCGCGTAGTTTGTGTAGTTTATTTATTACATCCTAGACAAATATTGCTCATTATCAAATTTACCTTTTTAGATTCCGATGGCGTGACTTCTCTAAGAGGTCCAGTTGCGAAGTCGTCGAAGTTTTGCGTCTCTCGAGTCACTAAATTGAAGATTACCACCATTCATATATGACTCTCTAATGAAAGCATTGACATTGACATTGATACTAATATCGTTACGTGGTTATATAAAAATACTCTGGCATTGCATTCTCTAAAATTCGAACAAAAAACAGTATTGTCGTCCTGTGCTATAGTTATTTATTTATTTGTGTGAATAACATGGGTGTTTGCTCTGTGTCTGGGTGTTATAAAGTATCATAAGTATGTATTAAAAAATATATAAGTATTCTATCAGTCATCTAGTCACCATAATACAAGCTATGCTTAATTTGGGACTAGATGGTGTAGTGTGCATTGTCCAGCAATATTTATATATTTATTTATATAATTAATGTCTCATAAACAAGCTATGCTTAGTGTGGGGCTAGATGGTGTTGTAGGTATTGTCTATAAATTTTTATTTATTTAATGAATGCTTATCTAATCTATGATTCTTATTATAGTTTAGAGTTCGATGGTGCACAGAGGGTATTTTTTTTTGATTTTAGGACACATCCGCCAGATTCCACATTCTTCTGATCATTTATTTCCTCCGCATTCCTCGTCAGATTTTTTCAACCTTTTACGAAACGATATTATTTATGATTCCTCATTCGACAGATTTCGCGTTTGCATCGAAACCAGTTGGTTAGATTGTGTTAGAGTATAGAAAACCACGCGCGAGGCGATCGAGCAAAGCGAGCGTTTCGCGGCAGCGGCCGCCGAAGCGCCAGAAGAATATAGTTCGTCTGAATATATAATATAAAATAAAATAAAAAAGATTTATGGCGAATCTGGATTCTGGCGGATGTGTCCTAAATATTTTTTGTTGAATTGAATGTAGCGCGAAGTATCGGGCAGTTTACATGTTTTATCGTTAGTTTGTATGTTTTCAGCAAAATATATCACTTGACAACCGCGAAATTAACGTGATCAAGCTTGGCCCTCGCTTGCTGCGATTTCCATCGTACATGTCGTACGGTCGGCTGCTCAGTTTGTACCGCGAGGGAGACGGGATGGTGCCGCGGTTCTTACGCGCTATCAGCCGACCGCATTACTTCTACACGTCCATGTACAAGTGAGTGAATTTTACGTGGTTCGTTAAGGGGGGACTGATTTTCTAAGTCTAAAGGTTTCTAATGTATTCTACATATCCCAACCTGTTTATTTTTGAAATTGGCCCCTCCACCCCATTACGAACCACCTTTGCAAAACTTTTACTATCCGCGGCGTGGTATATGTGACGGCGATAGTTTACACCGCGTTGAGTAAACGCGCCGCGCCAATCCATTGTTAGAAGTAACATACATTTTATTGTTTCACAAAATATTTAGTCTCCTTATCATGTTATTTCGCGTATTTTCAACGCTACATTACTCTGTTAAGCAGCTTGGCGACGAATCGCGAGGATTTTGACGGTGCCACATCGAAGGGTCGCGGGGGCAGTCAAGAGGCGAAGCAGAGTCTAGCAGAGTACGCGAGCCTTTACCGCGAATACGAGCAGGTGGAAAAGTGTTTGAGGGACGGTAACTGTGACCCGGAACTCGAGCGTCGCCGGGAGGATCTATCTAACCAACTGGCCGCGAGGGAGGGACATATTCGGAAGGTTTGAATCAGAAATAAACACATAACTCGCATGCTCTTGCCCCTTTGAAATTCAGTGACATATAGGCAAGTAAATTCCACTACACAATGATATATGATCCAATATTATTTCAAATCCGTATGCGCGTGCCAATTACAGACTAACTTTCACATGTTTAAATAATAGAAGTAGCAACTCAAACTGAATAGCTTATAAGGAATCGTGCATTGTGTTCAGGTGGTTCAAGAATACAGAGAGCCAGTTGAAGGGGAGCAGACTCTTCGGGCGTCAGCTTCTAACGCCGATGAAGGGTACCGGCATTCCACGTACAAGCTCAACGTAGGCGACTAGTCCTACTTATACCACGGTCTCATCAAAATTGGCATGAAAGTCTACATCTAGTGATGTGGACTCATACCCTGGGATGGCTCGCTACGTCCTAGTCCGTCAATTTTTATCAGATCGCGTCGAAACAATGTTGATAATATAAATTATTTGTTAGAAATGTGGGGTTCAAATGTTAAAGTAGGCGTTTAAATGTAAAGTACCTGTTGCAGTGATGCTTTATGTGCTTTGTGCTTTCACTCGCACTATATAATCAATGCAATTTTTAACGAAATTCTAATAAATATTTATTTATTGATTGTTTTTATTTCATTTATTTTGTACGTAACCTATTTCCAGTTTTACGCATCTAACTAGCGCTAGTAGCTATTACGCTTTCCGAACAAAAACGCACCGTTGTATAAATATGATAAATAGATCCCGTCTACTCCCACCTGTTCTGTTGAATAGTTTTGTTGGTATACTAATAGATCAATAGGTATCAGATAAATAGATCAATAGGTACAATACTCACACTGTATCTTTCTCCCTCTGAAGATAGGCGCAAAGCGATCTTACGCATGTACCTACTGTTACGCAGATAAATGTTGGCTACAGGTGTTTGAAGCCCGATACAGATCACAAACGTAGTTTCTCAAATCTGTAGTCTGCGATAGGTCCATGATACCTACCTGCTTCGTACTTTTTATATAAACTACTCAACAATTACTTAAGCTTAAATTAATAAGTTCTGGTTACTTTGGGGCTAGATGATGTTGTGTGAAATGTCTGGCATTATTATTATTATTATTATAAATGCTTATTTTATGATGTTATTAAGTCAATAAACGTAAAACTCATAAATAAAGAAAACAAATAACTGTAAAACTAATAAAGAATACTCATCAAAAACGCTTAAAATGAATTACAACAAAATCTTTAACAAGGCTTAAAATTATGATTTGCGAGTTGTTTGACCTAATTTGACCCAAAATTAGTCTGCACAGTTATTTGCAGCCAACTTCCGAGGTATAAAGATCCAGTGGTGTCCTTAGTGTAGGTACCTAATCGTACGTGCCTAGCGTAGAAGTCTACAATAATCTTGCAAAATGGAGGTCCAGGTTCAAGGTATATTTAGAACAAGTGTGATGAAAGGATTAAAGTGTAACTCTGAAGCTCCTTTCGTGCACTTGAGACAAGTCTTGAAATTTCTACGACACGTTTCGCTGCCGGACCAATTGTACCATTAGGCAGTACTGATGGTAGGTACAATTGGCACCGTTTTATCCCGATTGTATCATGATAAATAAAACTAGGATGCCACTCGGGTTTACTCGCATGGCAGTACCATTGAGTGCAAAGAGATAAAATCTAACAGTTACATGTGTTTTTCTTAGGAAAAGTGGAACATTTATTTCCCCAAGGACTAATTGCATTTGAATTAGCAGAATTTACTCGTTTCTTTGTTTTACGTATGTTTTTCGTTTCTCTAGGGGCTTCTTTAATTACTTATAAAAAACACAGACAAGTCACCTACCCACAGACAAGTCAGTGGGTAGGTAAGTTTCCTCTCCACTGACGTCACTCTGCCTGGGATTCTGTTTGATAGCGCAGGCCTTACCAGGTACCCACACTAACCTCTCGACCTTGCCGAAAGGACCCGCACGAAAGATGAATCAGTACATGCGGTGTCGGTTCGGTTGCAGGTGCATAACGGCTGGCACCGAGCCGGGCTTGTTTCAAGTTTAGGTAGATTATTAGATAACATAAATAATAACACGTTTTCATTAACTTATTTACACAAGTGTAACATTACATGTTTTACAACGAGAAGATTATAATTATATTTAATTATTTCTAATGATATCAAAAAACAAACAAAATTATATTAAACTTAGTACTACAACATAAACAATAAGCACAATAACAGTGAATTTGTTAGCTTACTACAACGATATATATTTAAAGCATATTATAATTATAAAAATTTAGTAGTTATGTAATCAATCAATTAATATTACAAATACTTTTAAAATAAAATAAAGTCTTCCTAATGAATTAGGATTAATTATAATAAATACAAATAAAAAAATAATAAATCCAATTAAATCTTTAAAATAAAAAATGGATGAAAAGGAATTTTATCTAAATTACTATTAATTTCATAAAGGATTAGGTATTATGGTTTCAGAATTATGACCCTGATTCTGAGTAAGATTAGATAATGCTTTCAGAGTCACATAAGTAGGTCTTACATCAGGGTCTAACTCACGAAGAATAATATGTTATATTATATTTTTCACATACTCATGTATCTATGTAAGGAAGAACACTCAAAAATTAGGTAAATATGTACTACTACTACTTTATATTATGCATCTCAAGACCACAACGACAAAAATAGATGAATTTTATATATTTCTTAAATTTTGTAGCAAATTACTGAACCTCGCTTCTTCTAATGCAACTAGAATTTTAGGCTCCCAGCGAAACTCAAATAAGGGATCCTCAACTTTCTTTATCATTTTTATTAATATGGTTTCTAAGGCCTAGCTCACACTAGCATATAAATACGTCTGATTCCAGGTTCAACAGAATAGCGTGAAGAAAATCAACGCAGTTTTATCCGCATTACACTAGGCCTTAGCAACGATTTATATAAAACGGTCTTAACAAGATCTAGTTAATCCCCGAAGCAAACAGGGTTATCATAAGTTTTACGTGTGTCTGTGGCTGTATGTGTGTGTCTGTCTGGCATCGTAGCTCCCAAACGGTAAACTGTTTTTTTTGATTGAGTCTTATTATTATTAAAAAAAATCTGTTCAGTTACTTGGAAGCATAAGTTCTCTTTTGGGCGATGAAAGAATGTCAGCAATTTCGACATTCTAATCAGTCTAATCTATTGATATTCGGTATCCTGTTACATCAATTATATTGTAAGAACATGGTTACCGTGACACGATGCAGCAGCATTCTGCATATAAAGATTTGGTTTTAGTTGCGGGAGTCTGTAGAAGATGGAAGGTTTTCGCCGTTGATCTTGTGGGGAGTTGCTTGCATGTAAGCTTCGGCGGCGAGGGCTGGCCAGGCGTCAGCGGCCGATGGCGCGGCGGACCACGACTCTGAGGTCGTCACCTCGGCCGGACGGTCGCCTATCTCGCCCGCGCCGCCTTTGCCGCACTCCAGCGAAAGCGGCTTGGGGGTTTCAATCCTAGAAACGAGTTTATGGTGAAGGGTGTATTGCTTGACAAGCTGATGGGTTTGGTCCGTTTGACCAAAGCAGATGATGTAGGATGATGTAAGGTCACCCGTAGGGTCTCGCTAAAACTAACAGCTTAACTAAAAACTGGAACAAGATAAAGAAAAATTAAAAAATTACGTTTTATGACACATTGAATAGATCCTGAGAGTAATGATGTAGCGATTTGTGGGTGAATAAGCATTATTTACAAAAACGTAATCAGCAAAGTATACTTTTAAGAATGAATGACATTTTAAAGGTGAGAACATTAAAATGTCTTTACATAAGAAGTTGCCGTTATATAAATCTAGTCATTTGAAATGGAATTCTAATTTAAAATTAAAGACTTTTTAACAGCATGGCATCTTATTTTCGAATTCAGTCTTTTGTTAATTGTTTTTTTTTATCCGCATTTGAATCTTCTTCGTCATTGGAACGTGTCCGTTAAAAAAACAAGTACTTATTGAATACTAGTTCCGTCGTACGTAGAAGCAGTGCAACGAAAGCGGTACGCAACATCAACGACGCATTCGGAGCAAACAATACAAGCTAAGGCACCGCCCGTTATTGATATTAAAGCTTTTGGAAATTTTGATCTGAATAATTAACCCTGTGGTCACCCAAAAACTACCGTCGACAACGAAGGGTTAAAGGCGATTGTGGAAGTTGATGATACTCGATATACGGCTAATCTAGCAGCAGCTTGCGAAGTTAGCATCCAAACAATATTGGTTATTTTGCGTCAAATTGACAAGATGAAAAAACTTGACCAAATGGGTGCCAAATAAATGATCGCCAGTGCGACCAGCGCGTTGAGGCATGCCTTGCAGACATAAAGCTCATTACATCAGACACAGAAACGTAGAGATTTTGAGACACATCATTTCTTTAAACAGACAGAAATTCTAATCTTTTTGACAATCGCAAGCGTTTATCATGTCGGCTGGACACTGGAGCTAGGCAATGTCCTTAACGAAGAACCAACCCCTAAAAAAGTGATGGTCTAGTGCCGATATAATCCATCACAGCTTCTTATCAATCGGCACGAATGATAACTGCAGATGTGTATTATGCAGGACTGAAAACAATGATAGAGAAACTCGGAAATCTCCAGCCAACTTCGGTTAATCGGTCAACCCTGCTCCTGAATGTACGCACGACCCCACACTGCACAACAGACGTCTCTAAACTACAGGAGGTAAGAATGGACGCTCTCCATCATCCACCGTACTCACCAGACCTTGCGCCTACAGACTTCTACCTCTTCCAAAATTTGGACAACTATTTTGCAAGAAAAAGATTCAGTACCCGAGAGGCAGTACAAAATGGCTTTGACGAGTTTGTTGGCGCCCGTCCAGCTGACTTCTTAAAAAATGGCAGCGAAAAATTGCCACTGCGCTGCCAATGATGCATGGGTAAATACTACGATCAATTGAAATAAAAAATATAAAAAAAACATTATTACAAAAGAATTTCATAGGTTATATACATATTTTTTTTTTTAATTAGTAATTTTAGTAATTTATGTAAAGCTAAAGATAGAGTTATTAACCAGGGTGTGCCTAATGGGAATAAAAGCTTTGTGTTTCTTTGTGATTCGAGCAAAACTAATACTTACGTATATATATTTATTTTGATAGAAGGTCTTTTTATATGAAAAACACCATTCTATATAAAATAACAAATGACGAACGACATGATACGACTTTGTGACATCATACTATAAACAATATAAACTACTATAAACTTCCAGAAATTACAAACGAAGAATACATAATAGGTACATATTTCTATCATTACATAGATTAGCGTAACGGAACTCGTGAATAAAGAAAACTAATTTGATGTTTCAAAAAGTTTAGCAAAATCATAACTAGATGGCGCCACAGATCAAATTAGAACGCGCTATCGTTGCGTTTTGGGCTTACCATACCTTCAATTTGCTTACGCCGTATATCTAACACGACTCTTGCTTCTGCAAGGTTGTGGGTTCGATTTCCTATTTTTGGCTGGATTATATAGTATGAAAGTACTATTATCCATATAAATAATTTAATATAAATATAAAATATTACTAATTATAATTACAAATATATTTATATCTATATATCTAATGGTCGCCCACTAGTCGAAATTCGACCATAATAAATTAATAAATAATGTATTTTTTATGCTAATATTAGCATTCTGCACTCCTCTATATAAACCCATAAACTATAAGTGTGCGAAATTTCATACTCCGCGCTATTTTCGTAAAAAAGGTACAAAGTTTTTGGTTCAAGTATTAATATTTATCTGATATTCTGATATAAACATCTAATACATGCTTATTAACAAACAAAAACGGCAACGATGATCTTCGAAAACCATGCATAACATTGGATTAGAAAGAGTTTGGAACATACATATATACATACCTACAGATAAAACCAACAGACATAAAGGTGCGTTCAGACATGAGACAAGTGTACCGAAGCATACGCTTGCTTGAGGCGAATAAGTATAGCACATTACGCTTCCAAGGCCATCATACCTCCACTTGATCACAGACGTAAATGAATCCCAGCCCCACGTCGTGATAAGATCCCGGGAACCCTTGACGCGATAATGAATTAACTACATAGCATGGATCAAAGCAGTGGGAGTATGGGAGCTTGTTAAATTATTACTTCGAATGAGACAAGATAAAATTAAATTGTTTCCTGTAACATTTGATGGAAAACCAAAATAGTGTTAGTAAAATATATATGATAGAAGAAGTGATTGCATCGCGTCGTTCGTGCTCGAAATCCCGAGGTCCTCGGCGTAGCTTAAGTGCATTTTTGCTCCTTCGTTGCGTTGATCTTTCTCTGCAAAATAATGTGAAAAACTATAGAATAGCAAAAACATTATGTAGTGCGAAAACCTAATATATCAAATCTCTTATGATCGCTGGCTAACCTCCCAGCGAGCGTCTTCGTCCTGGTGATGTAGAGCGTGAGCCGGTTGTGCCGCCGCGTCCCGCGATAAAGCACTGAGGCTGTACAAGTGCTGCAGCTCTTGTAAGAAGTGCGCCTGAGCCACGCCAGGGCCGAGGCGGGTGCCGCACACACCACACGATGGCTTGCGCTCGCCGTCGGCTGTACAAACAAGTTATGCTCTAGTAAGACCTATCTTTAATACTCGAAACAAAAAGAAGAGTGTTATAAATTTAATGTGTATATCTTTATCTGTATCATTTACACAAGTAAATGTGAATCTGTGTATATGTGTCTATGGCATCCTAGCTTCCAAATGGATGATCCGATTTTGATTTACTTTTGTTTGAAAGGTACACGCTCGTTCTTAGTTATGATTAAAAAAAACTTTTGGGCTCATTGGATTGGTATTGATGAATAGGGTAATATATAGATGCTTACTTTTTGTATCGGGGGTTTTTGAAATTTTATTAAACACTTCGAAAACCCCATGCAATATATATGTAACTACCCAATATCCTACTAGCTGCTGTCCGTGGCTACGCACGCTTGGTACCTACTTAAAAAGTTGTTATGTTTTTCTCCAAGATCCCATCTCTGTATCAAAATTCATCAAAATCGGTTCAGCGGATAAGGCGTGAAAACGTAACAAACAGACAGACAGACAAAGTTACTTTCCCATTTATAATATTAGCTAGATTTTGTCTGGCTCTGTGGCGCTTAGGTAAAAATACTTCTCTAATATCCATAACATTTGATAAAAGTATCCCGAGAATTTCCCTACTTGGTATTTTTATTTATGTGATAATGTTTGTGTCGATTTGATAAATAAATAATCCCCGACCATTTCACACAGCATCATCTGGCCCCAAAGTAAGCAGAGCTTGTGTTATGGGTTCCACATGACTGATATACTACTTAAATAGTTTTTTCTTTTGTAAATACATACATATTATACATAGAAACACCCAAACCCGAGACAAATACTTGCAGATCATACAAATATTTGTCCCGCGGCGAGAATCGAACTCGCAACCTTCTGCGGCTCAGTCGGACCTTAGTCCATTGCGCCACAGAGGTCGTCAACACACCTCCACACCAATCCCTTTATGTGGGGATATCGATCGAAATAGTATCTCGTACGCTACGAGAGTTTTTATTACTGACATCGTTTATTTTAGTTTCAAAATGGTCGGACGAGCAGTCACACCGAAGTGGAGATATTCGCGCTTCTGCGCAGCATCATAGGCGACGCACAGCGAAGCAGCTCGAACAACATCAAGGTAAAGTGCCATACTAAGAGCTAAGATCACTTTTGATTTAAAGCTATTACGAACGATTTGTGTTTCTGCAGTGTTGATAGAGACTCGTTTAGATATGACTTTTCATTAAAGTCAATACATCTGTGAAATTGCGCTCAAAAACACAAGTTTAGATGCATTCTGAAACATGAATAGTGATTATAAATATTCTGGGCACCATCTGGGCTGGAATAATAAAACTATAAATATTGAAGGACATTGCACACTACACCAGCTAGCCTCAAACTAAGCATAGCTTGTATTATGGTGACTATTTGACCGATAGAATACTTATTATTTTAAAATACATACTAAACATATTTCAGAACACCCAAACACAGAATAAACATCAATGTTTATCACACAAATGTGTATCCTGGGAGGGAATCGAACCTTCAACTTACAGCGCAGAAGGCAGAGCTACTACCAACTGAGCTGCCAGGCCAGTCGTATATATGCTCGTAGATTGCATAGATCATCACTTTTTTTGCTAAGCATTGGACTTTGGTCGCTAAAATGCGTGCCGACCTGCAGCAGTTATGTCGCGTTTGCGTAGCGTGCGAGCTGCGTATACGTTGCGAATGTACGTAGTATCCAAACCAAGGTACCACATTTCTTTAAACGACATACTGCGCGTAGTTTGTGTAGTTTATTTATTACATCCTAGACAAATATTGCTCATTATCAAATTTACCTTTTTAGATTCCGATGGCGTGACTTCTCTAAGAGGTCCAGTTGCGAAGTCGTCGAAGTTTTGCGTCTCTCGAGTCACTAAATTGAAGATTACCACCATTCATATATGACTCTCTAATGAAAGCATTGACATTGACATTGATACTAATATCGTTACGTGGTTATATAAAAATACTCTGGCATTGCATTCTCTAAAATTCGAACAAAAAACAGTATTGTCGTCCTGTGCTATAGTTATTTATTTATTTGTGTGAATAACATGGGTGTTTGCTCTGTGTCTGGGTGTTATAAAGTATCATAAGTATGTATTAAAAAATATATAAGTATTCTATCAGTCATCTAGTCACCATAATACAAGCTATGCTTAATTTGGGACTAGATGGGGTAGTGTGCATTGTCCAGCAATATTTATATATTTATTTATATAATTAATGTCTCATAAAACAAGCTATGCTTAGTATGGGGCTAGATGGTGTTGTAGGTATTGTCTATAAATTTTTATTTATTTAATGAATGCTTATCTAATCTATGATTCTTATTATAGTTTAGAGTTCGATGGTGCACAGAGGGTATTTTTTTTGATTTTAGGACATATCCGCCAGATTCCACATTCTTCTGATCATTTATTTCCTCCGCATTCCTCGTCAGATTTTTCAACCTTTGACGAAACGATATTATTTATGATTCCTCATTCGACAGATTTCGCGTTTGCATCGAAACCGATTGTGTTAGAGTATAGAAAACCACGCGCGAGGCGATCGAGCAAAGCGAGCGTTTCGCGGCAGCGGCCGCCGAAGCGCCAGAAGAATATAGTTCGTCTGAATATATAATAAAAAATAAAATAAAAAAGATTTATGGCGAATGTGGATTCTGGCGGATGTGTCCTAAATATTTTTTGTTGAATTGAATGTAGCGCGAAGTATCGGGCAGTTTACATGTTTTATCGTTAGTTTGTATGTTTTCAGCAAAATATATCACTTGACAACCGCGAAATTAACGTGATCAAGCTTGGCCCTCGCTTGCTGCGATTTCCATCGTACATGTCGTACGGTCGGCTGCTCAGTTTGTACCGCGAGGGAGACGGGATGGTGCCGCGGTTCTTACGCGCTATCAGCCGACCGCATTACTTCTACACGTCCATGTACAAGTGAGTGAATTTTACGTGGTTCGTTAAGGGGGGACTGATTTTCTAAGTCTAAAGGTTTCTAATGTATTCTACATATCCCAACCTGTTTATTTTTGAAATTGGCCCCTCCACCCCATAACGAACCACCTTTGCAAAACTTTTACTATCCGCGGCGTGGTATATGAGACGGCGATAGTTTACACCGCGTTGAGTAAACGCGCCGCGCCAATCCATTGTTAGAAGTAACATACATTTTATTGGTACACAAAATTTTAGTCTCCTTATCATGTTATTTCGCGTATTTTCAACGCTACATTACTCTGTTAAGCAGCTTGGCGACGAATCGCGAGGATTTTGACGGTGCCACATCGAAGGGTCGCGGGGGCAGTCAAGAGGCGAAGCAGAGTCTAGCAGAGTACGCGAGCCTTTACCGCGAATACGAGCAGGTGGAAAAGTGTTTGAGAGACGGTAACTGTGACCCGGAACTCGAGCGTCGCCGGGAGGATCTGTCTAACCAACTGGCCGCGAGGGAGGGACATATTCGGAAGGTTTGAATCAGAAATAAACACATAACTTGCATGCTCTTGCCCCTTTGAAATTCAGTGACATATAGGCAAGTAAATTCCACTACACAATGATATATGATCCAATATTATTTCAAATCCGTATGCGTGTGCCAATTACAGACTAACTTTCACATGTTTAAATAATAGAAGTAGCAACTCAAACTGAATAGCTTATAAGGAATCGTGCATTGTGTTCAGGTGGTTCAAGAATACAGAGAGCCAGTTGAAGGGGAGCAGACTCTTCGGGCGTCAGCTTCTAACGCCGATGAAGGGTACCGGCATTCCACGTACAAGCTCAACGTAGGCGACTAGTCCTACTTATACCACGGTCTCATCAAAATTGGCATGAAAGTCTACATCTAGTGATGTGGACTCATACCCTGGGATGGCTCGCTACGTCCTAGTCCGTCAATTTTTATCAGATCGCGTCGAAACAATGTTGATAATATAAATTATTTGTTAGAAATGTGGGGTTCAAATGTTAAAGTAGGCGTTTAAATGTAAAGTATCTGTTGCAGTGATGCTTTATGTGCTTTGTGCTTTCACTCGCACTATATAATCAATGCAATTTTTAACGAAATTCTAATAAATATTTATTTATTGATTGTTTTTATTTCATTTATTTTGTACGTAACCTATTTCCAGTTTTACGCATCTAACTAGCGCTAGTAGCTATTACGCTTACCGAACAAACTTAACTATTCTGTTCTATATCCATTCTGTGGTTATGTGGTTACGTGTTATTGAAAGAGCACATTATTATATACCTTTCTGTTCAAATTATGTGTCTGCAATTCGTTTATTTATTGTGACAATCAACAAATTGCAGAGGCAACTGCACGTCACGATACTTCGTGCAATTATCGACAGTGACAACATGTACCAAATTGTATAAAGATACCGTTACGCCATACCTGGCGATATGGAGACATTTATAATAACAATTTGTTGAATTATACTAAATACTAAAGAGTTGCACGTGTAAGCGTACCTTTATAATACGTAAGTTTTACGTCTATCGAAGAGTTGTTTCTTCTGTTTTTATTTCAAAAAGATGACCTTGGTAATTATTCAATCTGTCGAGTATTTTTCGAGTAATATCATTTAATGTAATCATATTTTTTATTTAAATAGGTAGGTTCATCATCATTGGCCTTTGTTCATCTGTTGAAGATGATTTAGGTGGCGTCAGTAAAGTTAGAGAGCAGTTAATTATAATTGAAAACTTTCGTTCATGGATCCTCTCCAGCAAGCTGAGGTAGGTGAAGTTTCCTCTCAACTGACGTCACTCTGCCTGGGATTCTGTTTGATAGCACAGGCCTTACCAGGTACCCACACTAACCTCTCGACCTTGCCGACAGGACCCGCACGAAAGATGAATCAGTACATGCGGTGTCGGTTCGGTTGCAGGTGCATAACGGCTGGCACCGAGCCGGGCTTGTTTCAAGTTTAGGTAGATTATTAGATAACTAAATTATCTAACATAAATAATAACACGTTTTCATTAATTTATTTACACAAGTGTAACATTACATGTTTTACAACGAGAAGATTATAATTATATTTAATTATTTCTAATGATATCAAAAAACAAACAAAATAAATTAAACTTAGTACTACAACATAAATAACAAGCACAATAACAGTGAATTTGTTAGCTTACTACAACGATATATATTTAAAGCATATTAAGTAATTATAAAAATTTAGTAGTTATGTAATCAATCAGGTCCGAATTTACTTATTTACTTATATAACTACCTTGCTCGATAACTCAATATTATAAATACTTTTAAAATAAAATAAAGTCTTCCTAATGAATTAGGATTAATTAGAGTTTATATAATAATTACAAATATATAATAATTACAATATAATAAATCCAATTAAATCTCTAAAAATAAAAAATGGATGAAAAGGAATTTTATCTAAATTACTATTAATTTCATAAAGGATTAGGTATTATGGTTTCAGAATTATGACCCTGATTCTGAGTAAGATTAGATAATGCTTTCAGAGTCACATAAGTAGGTCTTACATCAGGGTCTAACTCACGAAGAATAATATGTTATATTATATTTTTCACATACTTATGTATCTATGTAAGGAAGAACACTCAAAAATTAGGTAAGTATGTACTACTACTACTCTATATTATGCATCTCAAGACCACAACGACAAAAATAGATGAATTTTATATATTTCTTAAATTTTGTAGCAAATTACTGAAACTCGCTTTTTCTAATGCAACTAGAATTTTAGGTTCCCAGCGAAACTCACATAAGGGATCCTCAACTTTATCTAACATTTTATTAATATGGTTCTAAGGACTATCTCACACTAGCATATAAATACGTCTGATTCCAGGTTCAACAGAATAGCGTGAAAAAATCAACGCAGTTTTATCCGCATTACACTAGGCCTTAGCAACGATTTATATAAAACGGTCTTAACAAGATCTAGTTAATCCCCGAAGCAAACAGGGTTATCATAAATATTACGTGTGTCTGTGGCTGTATGTGTGTGTCTGTCTGGCATCGTAGCTCCCAAACGGTAAACTGTTTTTTTGATTGAGTCTTATTATTATTGATTCAAAAAAATCTGTTCAATTACTTGAAGCATAAGTACTCTTTTGGGCGATGAAAGAATGTCAGAAATTTCGACATTCTAATCAGTCTAATCTATTGATATTCGGTATCCTGTTACATCAATGATATTGTAAGAACATGGTTACCGTGACATGATGCAGCAGCATTCTGCATATAGGTACTATAATGTGAAGTAGCATGGACTGGACCTTTTTGGCAAACACAGACTAGGTTGGTGCAGGGTATTGTATAGGTACCTACACATACACATTTTTAAGAATTTTATTTCGATTTAGGTTAATGTTCAGTTGATTGTGTTCCAAAATAAAAATGTGTGTGTGTAAAGGTATTTCATTACCTGGAATTTGCAGGATATCTAACTTCTTACCAACTTACTGAAATATTCACAATGAATAGATTATAGATAGGTAAATGATTGTAATTTATGTCGGGGGTTTTTAAACATTTGGTTTTAGTTGCGGGAGTCTGTAGAAGATGGAAGGTTTTCGCCGTCGATCTTGTGGCGAGTTGCTTGCATGTAAGCTTCGGCGGCGAGGGCTGGCCAGGCGTCAGCGGCCGATGGCGCGGCGGACCACGACTCTGAGGTCGTCACCTCGGCCGGACGGTCGCCTATCTCGCCCGCGCCGCCTTTGCCGCACTCCAGCGAAAGCGGCTTGGGGGTTTCAATCCTAGAAACGAGTTTATGGTGAAGGGTGTATTGCTTGACAAGCTGATGGGTTTGGTCCGTTTGACCAAAGCTGATGATGTTATGTCACTAGTAGGGTCTCGCTAAAACCAACAGCTTAACTAAAAACTGGAACAAGATAAAGAAAAATTTAAAAATTACGTTTTATGACACATTGAATAGATCCTGAGAGTAATGATGTAGCGATTTGTGGGTGAATAAGCATTATTTACAAAAACGTAATCAGCAAAGTGAACTTTTAAAGAATGAATGACATTTTAAAGGTGAAAACATTAAAATGTCTTTACATAAGAAGTTGCCGTTATATAAATCTAGTCATTTGAAATGGAATTCTAATTTAAAATGAAGGACATTTTAAAAGCATGACATTTTTTTCTAATTCAGTATTTTGTTAATTGTGTTTTTTTATGCATATTTGAATCTTCTTCGTCATTGGAACGTGTCCGTTACAAATACAAGTACTTATTGAATACGAGTTCCGTCGTCCGTAGAAGCAGTGCAACGAAATCGGTACGCAACATCAACGACGCATTCGGAGCAAACAATACTAGCGAAGGCACCGCCAGTTATTGATATTAAAGCTTTTGGAAATTTTGATCTGAAAAATGAAGCCTGTGGTCACCCAAAAACTATCGTCGACAACGAAGAGTTAAAGGCGATTGTGAAAGCTGATGATACTCGATATACGGCTGATCTAGCAGCAGCTTTCGAAGTTGGCATCCAAACAATATTGGTTATTTTGCGTCAAATTGACAAGATGAAAAAACTTGACAAATGGGTGCCACATAAATGATCGCCAGTGCAACCAGCGCGTTGAGGCATGCCTTGCGTTGCTCATTACATCAGACACAGAAACGTAGGGATTTTGAGTCACATCATCACTTTAAACAGGCAGAAATTCTAGTCTTTTTGACAATCGCAAGCGCTTATCATGTCGGCTGGAGACTGGAGCTAGGCAATGTCCTTAACGAAAAACCAACCCCTAAAAATGTGATGCTCTAGTGTCGATATGATTCATCACAGCTTCTTATCAATCGGCAAGAATGATAACTGTAGATATGTACTATGCAGGACTGAAAACAATGATAGAGAAACTCGGAAATCTCCAGCCAACTTCGGTTAATCGGTCAACCCTGCTCCTGAATGTACGCACGACCCCACACTGCACAACAGACGTCTCTAAACTACAGGAGGTAAGAATGGACGCTCTCCATCATCCACCGTACTCACCAGACCTTGCGCCTACAGACTTCTACCTCTTCCAAAATTTGGACAACTATTTTGCAAGAAAAACATTCAGTACCCAAAATGGCTTTGACGAGTTTGTTGGCGCCCGTCCAGCTGACTTCTTCAAAAAAGGCAGCGAAACATTGCCACTGCGATGCCAATGATGCATGGATAAATATTGGGTGCCAATGATGCATGGCTACGATCAATTGAAATAAAAAATAAAAACATTATTACAAAAGAAATTCATAGGTTATTTTAATATTTTTTTTTTAATTAGTAATTTTAGTAATTTATGTAAAGCTAAGGATAGAGTTATTAACCAGGGTGTGACTAATGGGAATAAAAGCTTTGTCTTTCTTTGTGATTCGAGCAAAAATAATACCTAAGTATATTTTTTTTTGATAGACGGTCTCTTTTATATGAAAAACACCATTCTATATTAAATAACAAATGACGAACGACAAGATACGACTTTGTGACATCATACTATAAACAATATAAACTACTATAAACTTCAAGAAATTACAAACGAAGAATACATAATACATATTTCTATCATTACATAGATTAGCGTAACGGAACTCGTGAATGAAGAAAACTAATTTGATGTTTCAAAAAGTTTAGCAAAATCATAACTAGATGGCGCCACAGATCAAATTAGAACGCGCTATCGTTGCGTTTTGGGCTTGCTATACCTTCAATTTGCTTACGCCATTTATCTAACACGACTCTTGCTTCTGCAAGGTTGTGGGTTCGATTTCCTATTTTTGGCTGGATTATATAGTATGAAAGTACTATAATCCATATAAATAATGTAATACAAATGCAATATACTTATATATATATTTATATATATATTATATATATATATATATAGCATTCTGCACTCCTCTATATAAACTATGAATGTGCAAACTTTCATACTCCGTCCGCGCTATTTATTTTCGTAAAAAGGGTACAAAGTTTTTGCTCCAAGTATTAATATATAAATATTATTTATCTGATATTCTGATATAAACATCTAATAAATACATATATAACAAACGAAAACGGGAACGATGATCTTCGAAAACCATGCATAACATTGGGTTAGAAAGGGTTTGGAACATACATATATACATACCTACAGATAAAACCAACAGATATAAAGGTGCGTTCAGACAAGAGACAAGTGTGCCGAAGCATAGGCTTGCTTGTGGCGAATAAGTATAGCACATTCCGCTTCCAAGGCCATCATACCTCCACTTGATCACCGACGTAAATGAATCCCAGCCCCACGTGGTGATAAGATCCCGGGAACCCTTGACGCGATAATGAATTAACTACATAGCATGGATCAAAGCAGTGGGAGTATGGGAGCTTGTTAAATTATTACTTCGAATGAGACAAGATAAAATTAAATTGTTTCCTGTAACATTTGATGGAAAACCAAAATAGTGTTAGTAAAATATATATAATAGAAGACACCTAGACAAAAGATACCTCACGCGTTCTGGTGATTGCATCGCGTCGTTCGTGCTCGAAATCTCGAGGTCCTCGGCGTAGCTTAAGTGCATTTTTGCTCCTTCGTTGCGCTGATCTTTCTCTGCAAAATAATGTGAAAAACTATAGAATAGCAAGATCATTATGTAGTGCGAAAACCTAATATATCAAATCTCTTATGATCGTATTGCCGTCTATATTTCGTTACCGTCCACGTGGATAGCTTCCTCGGGCAAACCGAGCGCGTCTCCCTCCACATCTATGGGCTTGTCTTCAGCGTCGTAGGCGCGTGGCTCGCGGGGACGATCCTCGCGCGGCTCTTCGTCCAGGTCGTAGGCGAGCATGCTCTCGACGGTGTGGTGACGCTTACGTGTACGCAGCTTTAGGCGCCGCTGGAGGTTAGCGCGGATGCGCTGGTACGTCTGTGACGGTAAATTTTAAATATTGCAACCGGCTTGTGTGAAACGGTAGACAGGTAGCTGGCGACAGTCTGCCTTTTAATCTTACGGTCAATCTGCGTATGTTTTTGACGAAGAAGAACTGATGGTATGGCAACTGTTTGTACACACCGGTTGGTCCTTTATGCTATGAGGTCATGAAAAATACCAAAGACAGACAACGGACAGAGAACGCTTTACAGACAACATAGCGACAACGGAATGCAGAAATCAGAAATGTAGAGCTAGCAAGATTTCTGAAATTTATAATATTGGCAAGAAGATGGCTAACCTCCCACCGAGCGTCTTCGTCCTGGTGATGTAGAGCGTGAGCCGGTTGTGCCGCCGCGTCCCGCGGTAAAGCACTGAGGCTGTACAAGTTCTGCAGCTCTTGTAAGAAGTGCACCTGAGCCACGCCAGGGCCGAGGCGGGTGCCGCACACACCAAACGATGGCTTGCGCTCGCCGTCGGCTGTACAAACAAGTTATGCTCCAGTCAGACCTATCTTTAATACTCGAAACAAAAAGAGGAGTGTTATAAATTTGATGTGTATATCTTTATCTGTATCATTTACACAAGTAAATGTGAATCTGTGTATCTGTGTCTATGGCATCCTAGCTTCCAAATGGATGATCCGATTTTGATTTACTTTTGTTTGAAAGGTACACGCTCGTTCTTAGTTATGATTAAAAAAAACTTGGAGAGCGGGCTGGTTTCCGCAACTGGGTCGCTGGTGGTCGCTCTTTTGCGTGACGGGTTGAGTTGCTGTGATGTCTGTGTTTGTCTGTGGCAGTTATGGCATTGTAACTTCTAATCGGATGAACCGATTTTAGTTTTAGTTTTTGTGTTTTAAAGGTGATTTAAACGAGAGTGTTCTTAGTTATGATTGCAGAAAATGGGTTCAGCCCTTTAAACATTATCAGCTCTTGTTTAGTTAATGAAGCGATTTGAGCAATTTCCACAGGTATGATTGGTTCGACATTTGTTATCCTGTTACTTTAATATTACAAGATCATGATAATCTTGATATGTAGCTGCAGCATCACCTGGAATCTGCAGGATACCCAACTCACTAACTTAACCATCGTTTTTGGGCTCATTGGATTGGTATTGATGAATAGGGTAATATATAGATGCTTACTTTTTGTATCGGGGGTTTTTGAAATTTTATTAAACACTTCGAAAACCCCATGCAATATATATGTAACTACCCAATATCCACTAGCTGCTGTCCGCGGTTACGCACGCGTGGTACCTACATAAAAAAGATCCCATCTCTGTACCAAAATTCATCAAAATCGGTTTAGCGGATAAGGCGTGAAAACGTAACAAACAGACAGACAGACAGAGTTACTTTCCCATTTATAATATTAGCTAGATATCCATAACATTTGATAAAAGTATCCCGAGAAGGTATTTCCCTACTTGGTATTTTTATTTATGTGATAATGATTGTGTCGATTTGATCAATAAATAAATAAATAAATAATCCCCGACCATTTCACACAGCATCATCTGGCCCCAAAGTAAGCAGAGCTTGTGTTATGGGTACCACATGACTGATATACTACTTAAATACTTTTTTCTTTTGTAAATACATACATATTATACATAGAAACACCCAGACCCGAGACAAATACTTGCAGATCATACAAATATTTGTCCCGCGGCGAGAATCGAACTCGCAACCTTCTGCGGCTCAGTCGGACCTTAGCCCATTGCGCCACAGAGGTCGTCAACACACCTCCACACCAATCCCTTTATGTGGAAATATCGATCGAAATAGTATCTCGTACGCTACGAGTGTTTTTATTTCTGACATCGTTTATTTTAGTTTCAAAATGGTCGGACGAGCAGTCACACCGAAGTGGAGATATTCGCGCTTCTGCGCAGCATCATAGGCGACGCACAGCGAAGCAGCTCGAACAACATCAAGGTAAAGTGCCATACTAAGAGCTAAGATCACTCTTGATTTAATGCTATTACGAACGATTTGTGTTTCTGCAGTGTTGATAGAGACTCGTTTAGATATGACTTTTCATTAAAGTGAATACTTCTGTGAAATTGCGGTCAAAAACACAAGTTTAGATGCATTCTGAAACATGAATAGTGATAGCCCTATGAATCATGATATTAATTTGTTTATAAATATTCTAGGCACCATCTGGGCAGGAATAATAAAACCATAAATATTGAAGGACATTGCACCCTACACCAGCTAGCCCCAAACTAAGCATAGCTTGTATTATGGTGACTATTTGACCGATAGAATACTTATTATTTTTAAATACATACTAAAGATATTTCAGAACACCCAAACACAGAATAAACATCAATGTTTATCACACAAATGTGTATCCTGGGAGGGAATCGAACCCTCAACCTATAGCGCAGAAGATAGAGCTACAACTAACAGAGCTGACAGGCCATATAGCTTAATAGCTAATTATTAGCCAATTAGACAATTAATAATTTGACAGTGCCTAACCAGCCGGAGGAGCGGCCAGTAGTAGAGCTCTTCAAGAAGAGTCGATGCACTACTCCAGATTCACGACTTCCGGTCTCACAACAAGCGACACCCTTCAAACATACTAGGAAAGGTACCATGTAAACCAACATGTTAGCGATTTTACGTTTCGTTCTCTTAAGCTAACGCGGCCCTCTTTCGTTTAACAATTAATATGCTACTAGCATTAAGCCCACCTATTGTACATCTTTACATACAAGTAGTCGCCCAGGTCGAAATTCGACCATAATTAATTAATAATTAATGTATTATCTTGCATAATTATTAAAAAATATTTGCATTATGCACTCCTTCTCTATATAAACTATAAGTGTGCGAAATTACAGACTCCTCTGAACGCGCAATTTTCTTAAAAAGGGGTACAAAGTTTTTGCTTCACGTATTAATATATAGACTAGTGGTCGCCCACTGGTCGAAATTTGACCATAATTAATTAATAATTAATGTATATTTTATGCATAATTTAAAAAAAATATTACCATTCTGCACTACTTCTCTATATAAACTATAAGTGTGCGAAATTTCATACTCCTTCGTCCGCGCAATTTTAGTAAAACGGGGTACAAAGTTTTTGCTTCACATATGAATACATATTAATATATAGATGTTTGTGCAATAATGGATTAAATAAATAAATAACTATAGCACAGGACGACAATACTGTTTTTTGTTCGAATTTTAGGGAATGCAATGCCAGAGTATTTTTATATAACCACGTAACGATATTAGTATCAATGTCAATGTCAATGCTTTCATTGGAGAGTCAAATATGAATGGTGGTAATCTTTAATTTAGTGACTCGAGAGACGCAAAAATTCGACGACTTCGCAACTGGACCTCTTAGAGAAGTCACGCCATCGGAATCTAAAAAGGTAAATTTGATAATGAGCAATATTTGTCTAGGATGTAATAAATAAACTACACAAACTACGCGCAGTATGTCGTTTAAAGAAATGTGGTACCTTGGTTTATATACTACGTACATTCGCAACGTATACGCAGCTCGCACGCTACGCAAACGCGACATCACTGCTGCAGGTCAGCACTCATTTTAGCGACCAAAGTCCAATGCTTAGCAAAAAAAGTGATGATCTATGCAATCTACGAGCATATATACGACTGGCCTGGCAGCTCAGTTGGTAGTAGCTCTGCCTTCTGCGCTGTAAGTTGAAGGTTCGATTCCCTCCCAGGATAAACATTTGTGTGAAGAACATGGGTGTTTGCTCTGTGTCTGGGTGTTATAAAGTATCATAAGTATGTATTAAAAAATATATAAGTATTCTATCAGTCATCTAGTCACCATAATACAAGCTATGCTTAATTTGGGACTAGATGGTGTAGTGTGCATTGTCCAGCAATATTTATATATTTATTTATATAATTAATGTCTCATAAAACAAGCTATGCTTAGTGTGGGAATAGATGGTGATGTAGGTATTGTCTATAAATTTTTATTTATTTAATGAATGCTTATCTAATCTATGATTCTTATTATAATTTAGAGTTCGATGGTGCACAGAGGGTATTTTTTTTGATTTTAGGACACATCCGCCAGATTCCACATTCTTCTGATCATTTATTTCCTCCGCATTCCTCGTCAGATTTTTTCAACTTTTGACGAAACGATATTATTTATGATTCCTCATTCGATAGACTTCGCGTTTGCATCGAAACCAGTTGGTTAGATTGTGTTAGAGTATAGAAAACCACGCGCGAGGCGATCCAGCAAAGCGAGCGTTTCGCGGCAGCGGCCGCCGAAGCACCAGAAGAATATAGTTCGTCTGAATATATAATATAAAATAAAAAAAAAAGATTTATGGCGAATGTGGTTTCTGGCGGATGTGTCCTAAATATTTTTTGTTGAATTGAATGTAGCGCGAAGTATCGGGCAGTTTACATGTTTTATCTTTAGTTTGTATGTTTTCAGCAAAATATATCACTTGACAACCGCGAAATTAACGTGATCAAGCTTGGCCCTCGCTTGCTGCAACTTCCATCGTACAAATACATGTCGTGGTCGGCTGCTCAGTTTGTACCGTGAGGGAGACGGGATGGTGCCGCGGTTCTTACGCGCTATCAGCCGACCGCATTACTTCTACACGTCCATGTACAAGTGAGTGAATTTTACGTGGTTCGTTAAGGGGGGACTGATTTTCAAAGTCTAAAGGTTTCTAATGTATTCTACATATCCCAACCTGTTTATTTTTGAAATTGGCCCCTCCACCCCATAACGAACCACCTTTGCAAAACTTTTACTATACGCGGCGTGGTATATGTGACGGCGATAGTTTACACCGCGTTGAGTAAACGCGCCGCGCCAATCCATTGTTAGAAGTAACATACATTTTATTGTTACACAAAATATTTAGTCTCCTTATCATGTTATTTCGCATATTTTCAACGCTACATTACTCTGTTAAGCAGCTTGGCGACGAATCGCGAGGATTTTGACGGTGCCACATCGAAGGGTCGCGGGGGCAGTCAAGAGGCGAAGCAGAGTCTAGCAGAGTACGCGAGCCTTTACCGCGAATACGAGCAGGTGGAAAAGTGTTTGAGGGACGGTAACTGTGACCCGGAACTCGAGCGTCGCCGGGAGGATCTGTCTAACCAACTGGCCGCGAGGGAGGGACATATTCGGAAGGTTTGAATCAGAAATAAACACATAACTTGCATGCTCTTGCCCCTTTGAAATTCAGTGACATATGATATATGATCCAATATTATTTCAAATCCGTATGCGCGTGCCAATTACAGACTAACTTTCACATGTTTAAATAATAGAAGTAGCAACTCAAACTGAATAGCTTATAAGGAATCGTGCATTGTGTTCAGGTGGTTCAAGAATACAGAGAGCCAGTTGAAGGGGAGCAGACTCTTCGGGCGACAGCTTCTAACGCCGTTAAATGTAAAGTACCTGTTGCAGTGATGCTTTATGTGCTTTGTGCTTTCACTCGCACAATACAATTTTTAACGAAATTCTAATAAATATTTATTTATTGATTGTTTTTATTTCATTTAATTTGTACGTAACCTATTTCCAGTTTTACGCATCTAACTAGCGCTAGTAGCTATTACGCTTACCGAACAAACTTAACTAACTTAACCTAACCAACTTGTTTCGAAGTATTGCAGAGGTATTTTCATTTAACCAAGTAGACAACTGTACTTGCTTTGCCTATTTTAACACGAGGTCGGCCATAAGGATATGTTAGTCCTCGTAGCCAAATCAGTTATGCGAAATAGTTAGGCCATGTGGAAAGACCCGAAACAACGGGCAAGGAGAACGTGCCGCGGCAGCGGCCGCCATAGCGCCAAAGGAATATAATTTAACATTGAAACCAGGTGTAAAGCATAGTCTTATAAGTCACAGAACGAATGGGGAAAAAATCCCAATAGTTCTGCCAACAGAACAGGTGGGAGTATACTAATAGATCAATAGGTATCAGATAAATAGATCAATAGGTACAATACTCACACTGGATCTTTCTCCCTCTGAAGATAGGCGCAAAGCGATCTTACGCATGTACCTACTGTTGCGCAGATAAATGTTGGCTACAGGTGTTTGAAGCCCGATACAGATCACAAAGGATAGTTGCTCAAATCTGTAGAGCCTGCGCTAGGTCCATGATACCTACCTGCTACTTTTTATATAAACTACTCAACAATTACTTAAGCTTAAATTAATAAGTTCTGTTTACTTTGGGGCTAGATGATGTTGTGTGAAATGTCTGGCATTATTATTATTATTATTATAAATGCTTATTTTATAATGTTATTAAGTCAATAAACGTAAAACTCATAAATAAATAAAACAAATAACTGTAAAAATAATAAAGAATACTCAACAAAAACGCTTAAAATGAATTACAACAAAAACTTTAACAAGG
The DNA here is from genome assembly GCA_948098915.1 of Lampropteryx suffumata. Taxonomy (NCBI): domain Eukaryota; kingdom Metazoa; phylum Arthropoda; class Insecta; order Lepidoptera; family Geometridae; genus Lampropteryx; species Lampropteryx suffumata. The sequence continues at coordinate 21,266,228 of OX402544.1, read as the reverse complement.
CTTAAAATTATGATTTGCGAGTTGTTAACGAGTGTACTGCGAGAGTAAACGAGTAAGAGTAAAGACGATACGACTAACATAAGTGAAAGAGCGAGGCAGTTATACAACGTTCCTCCGCATCCCTCGCTTGCCGCCAATTTGACCCAAAATTACTTCTGCACAGCTATTTGCAGCCAACTTCCGAGGTATAAAGATCCAGTGGTGTCCTTAGTGTAGGTACCTACTCATACGTGCCTAGCGTAGAAGTCTACAATAATCTTGCAAAATGGAGGTCCAGGTTCAAGGTCAAGTTATTTGGAACAAGTGTGGTGAAAGGATTAAAGTGTACCTCTGAAGCTCCTTTCGTGCACTTGAGACAAGTCTTGAAATTTCTACGACTCGTTTCGCTGCCGGACCAATTGTACCATTAGGCAGTACTATTGATGGTACAATTGGCACCGTTTTATCCCTATTGTATCATGATAAATAAAACTAGGATGCCACTCGGGTTTACTCGCATGGCAGTACCATTGATTGAAAAGAGATAAAATCTAACAGTTACATGTGTTTTTCTTAGGAAAAGTGAAACATTTATTTCCCCAAGCATTTGAATTAGCAGAATTTACTCGTTTCTTTGTTTCACGTATGTTTTTCGTTTCTCTAGGGGCTTCTTAAATTACTTATAAAAATTTAGTTAATGTTGTAGGTCGTTTTTTGAATCTGCTGTTGTACTAGCCATTCCAGGCCTCGCAAGTGTTTGTGCGAGTGTGGTGCGATGTCTTTCCCCAAAGTTACACTAAATCTTTTTTTTTTGGCATCCAAAATGATTTTATACGTATATAATTACACATATACAAATATATTTATATTGCATATATTTCACATTATGTTGGAGTTATGATACTAGTGGGACAAGTCAGTTGTCCCACAGATAAGTCAGTGGGTAGGTGAAGTTTCCTCTCTACTGAAGTCACTCTGCCTGGGATTCTGTTTGATAGCGCAGGCCTTACCAGGTACCCACACTAACCTCTCGACCTTGCCGACAGGACCCAGGCGCGGATCCAGCCCTTAAAAAGGTTGTGGGCACAGCCACCCGAAAATCAGCCAAGTATGAAGGAGTATGAACTCTCATGATATAGGATAATTGTGCATTCTTTCTTCGCTGCGTTCCCAATCACGCACGATTCATTGTTTTTTGAAGTGAAAACTTCTTTTAGCGCGGTACGCATATTTTTAGATGAGGTAAAACCTCTTCGCGACACCGTTACCGTCTGGGGCGAGACGCAGCCGGATGCCGCGCTCACCCCATTTGATTATAAACCTTAATTCACATGTTTACAGTCTACTTTTGTATGGAGAAGTTTACTGACTTAGGTTCTTTGATATAGACGCAGCCGGCTGCCGCGCTCGCCCCATTTGATTATAAACCTTAATTCACATGTTTACAGTCTACTTTTGTATGGAGAAGTTTACTGAGTTAGGTTCTTTGATATAATAGGTCTTTACATATGAAATTGCCGTTCTTCAGTACTGGTCATTCCAAATAGAAAAAAAGTTTGGAATGGCTTTGTATTCTAAATTCAAATTAATTTTGTTTTAAAAACATGACATTCAACTCAGTCTTTTGTTTTGACATTTACAAACTCAGTCTTTTGTTTATTGAATAGCGTTGTATTTTCATTACATGTGACATTTTTCGTCATAATGGATAATTTAAAAATTCGTGTAATTATGGAATATGAGTTCCGTCGTGGCACCAACGCGACACAAACGGCACGTAACATCAAAAACGTTTACGGAGAGAACTGTACAAACGAACGCACAACCCGTTATTGGTTTTCCCGGTTCCGTTCTGGAAATTTTGGCTTGAAAAATAAAGCTCGTGGTCGTCCGGAGACTTTGGTCAACAATGATGAATTAAAGGTGATTGTGGAAGCTGACGAAACTCAATCTACAGCTGAGCTAGCAGCAGCTTTTGATGTTAGCATCAAAACAATTTTGATCCATTTGCGACAAATAGGCAAGGTAAAAAAACTTGATAGATGGGTGCCCCACGAACTTAACGATCGCCAGCGCAACGTACGCATCGAGAGCTGCCTCGCGCTGCTCAATAGGCAAAGAAATGAAGGAATTTTGAACCGAATTGTTACGTGCGATGAAAAATAGATTCTGTTCGACAATCGAAAGCGCTCAGCAAGTTGGTTAGATCCTGGTTCAGCACCAAAGCAATGCTCTAAACCAAAAATGATCCCTAAAAAGGGTGATGGTCACTGTTTGGTGGTCTAGTGCGTGTGCGATTCACCACAGCTTTTTACAAAACGGCATGAGCATTACTGCAGATGTGTACTGTGAAGAACTGGAGACAATGATGGAGAAGCTTGCACATCGGCAACCAGCTTTGGTCAATCGGTCGTCCCCACTGCTCCTTCACGACAACGTGCAGTATGGGGCTGCACAACAGACAGTCTCCAAGCTGCAAGAGCTGGGGTTGGAAGCTCTCCCTCATCCGCCATACTCACCAGACCTTGAACCTACCGACTATTACTCTTTCAATAATTTAAACAACTTTTTGTGGGTAAAAAATTCAATTCCCGAGAGGCAGTACAAAATGCCTTTGAAGAGTTTGTTGCCTCCCGTCCAGCTGATTTTTACAAGAAGGGCATCAATAAACTGCCAATGCGTTGGCAAAGATGCGTCGATTGCATGGGTGATTACTTTGATTACAAAAATAAAAAAGTTTAAAAAAATAAGTACTTTCACTTATTCCATACAAAACGGCAATTTCATAGGTTCATAATTTTCACCTAATAACATATTATCTACATTCTGAACAAAAAATATTGCATCATCTGTGTTCTATCAGTATTTGATTAGCAGTCGCCATAATTACTGATTATGAAGTGATTTATTACTAAACTCTAACGTGCCAAAATAAGTTTTCACTTCTGTCGGCACCCCCGGACTGCAACCCGATTTTTTAAAATTTTATTAAGGCATTTGATATAATATAATCGGCCTATCCACCTCAATAGTGTGACGTGAAAGTGTGACGTTAAATGTCTAGGGTTAGGTATTTAGGGTTGTGGACATGCCCATCGTGCCCACAACGGTGGATCCGCGCTTGAGGACCTGCACGAAAGATGAATCAGTCAGTACATGCGGTGTCGGTTCGGTTGCAGGGCACCGAGCCGGGCTTGTTTCAAGTTTAGGTAGATTTTTAGATAACTAAATTATCCAACATAAATAATAACACGTTTTCATTAATTTATTTACACAAGTGTAACATTACATGTTTTACAACGAGCAGATTATAATTATATTTAATTATTTCTAATGATATCAAAAAACAAACAAAATAAATTAAACTTAGTACTACAACATAAATAACAAGCACAATAACAATGAATTTGTTAGCTTTCTACAACGATATATATATATAAAGCATATTAAGTAATTATAAAAGTTTAGTAGTTATGTTTGGAACAAGTGTGGTGAAAGGATTCAAGTGTACCTCTGAAGCTCCTTTCGTGCACTTGAGACAAGTCTTGAAATTTCTACGACACGTTTCGCTGCCGGACCAATTGTACCATTAGGCAGTACTATTGATGGTACAATTGGCACCGTTTTATCCCGATTGTATCATGATAAATAAAACTAGGATGCCACTCGGGTTTACTCGCATGGCAGTACCATTGATTGAAAAGAGATAAAATCTAACAGTTACATGTGATTTTCTTAGGAAAAGTGGAACATTTATTTCCCCAAGGACTAATTGCATTTGAATTAGCAGAATTTACTCGTTTCTTTGTTTCACGTATGTTTTTCGTTTCTCTAGGGGCTTCTTAAATTACTTATAAAAATTTAGTTAATGTTGTAGGTCGTTTTTTGAATCAGCTGTTGTACTAGCCATTCCAGGCCTCGCAAGTGTTTGTGCGAGTGTGGTGCGATGTCTTTCCCCAAAGTTACACTAAATCTTTTTTTTGGCATCCAAAATGATTTTACAATGTATATAATTACACATTATACAAATATATTTATATTGCATATATTTCACATTAGGTCGGAGTAATGATACTAGTGGGACAAGTCAGTTGTCCCACAGACAAGTCAGTGGTCACCGTCAGTGGACACCGTCAGTTCGGTGCCAGTTGTACCATCAATGGTACTAGTGGGACAAATCGGTGCCAATTGTACCATCAATGGTACTGCCTAATGGTACAAGTGGTCCGTGGGCCACGTTTCCTCACGATGTTTTACTTACTACACTATTCCTACACCAAAGTAAAATTAATTAATGTGAGGCATTAGGTGGAATTTTTATAATATAAAAGTATCTACTTTTCAACTAGGTAATCTGGTAATTCAGTAGGTACTTTCACTTAAGTTTTTTTAATTTATTTTTTTAGTTTTATTTAATCCGGAGCAGGATTTGCACCAAAAATTGCCTAATAATTTTACATCATATATGAATTATGTTTTTTATTATTATACATTTGTATTTATAAAGATTTAATTCATAGTCAGTATATTAATTTAAATGAGACGAAGTACGTATAAAGTAAGGTATACGATAAGTTAACTTATTGTAAAGTCGAGAAAGGAGTACGGTAGATCGGGTTAGTAGTATACAAGTAAATTTAAAAAGTGACCGCCGACTTATTATAAGCATAATGTCGTTATTTACTACTACTACTGTACTACTTCGTGCGAGTTAGTGGCCAAGGAGTTAGTGGTGCTGGTGAAGGAGTTGATATGCACCTGAAATCTTGCATGCACTTGCTATTATGCTCCAAGGAACCTATATCTGTGTTTGGCTCACTGAACACGGTTGATTCGTGGTGTGGTGTGCATCTCCATTGTGAAGCAGCAGGTTATCGCTATGCGCAATCGCTGGCTAAACTATTGTTTGAATGTTCATGCTAATTGTTATTGTATGTGACGGAATAAAACTTTTGATGCAAATATCTAGTTCGGACAAACCTTACAGGTTTTAAAACTTCACTCGTGAGCTTTAAACTGGAATCGCTTTGTCGCGAGTTGATCAAGACATTTTTTTCTGAACAATGCCGAAGCCGCAGCCTAATTCAGCAAAGGTTGTCTCAGCGTAGTATCGCTCGACAGCTTCACCTAAACATTAAACAGATGGACAAAAATTTAGTACAATTCCGCTAATCTATTCCTAAAGAGTTACCTCCAAAAGAAATTCGACACGTGTTTCGCCTCTCCACGAGGCATCCTCAGGAACACTTGACTCACTCCGCACCCCGACGAAAAAACACTCTGCTCTGCAGTTTTGTTGCTTCGACCAACGTCAGAATGAGACTGGGCCATTCGCGCTCCAACTTTACTATTTATACACTCAGTGAGACCGGACCGCCACGCCACCCGTATGAATCAGCGCCAGCCGTTGTAAACAAACGTAATAGCGGTGATCTTGGAAAACTTGTATTTAATTTGTTCAACAGTGTAAAATCTAATGAATTATGTCTTGTTATTTCTAAAGTTTCTAGTACAGATATTCTAAAACCTTTTTCGCAGGTATGTAAAATTTCAAAAGTATTATTATTACTCAATGAATGTCCTGAATCTATCAAATGTTTGGCAAAATGAGACCTTTCTGGACAATTATTTCTATAAGCTGCAATATGTTTTTTGTACCTAGTTTTAAAATTACGACCGGTTTGACCCACATAAACACCATTACATTCATCGCAAGTTAATTTATAAACCCCTGATTTTTTATGGTTCTCTAATCTGTCTTTTCCATTACAAATCCGTTTTAAAGTGTTCTTGGTTTTAAAGGCCACTTTTATTTTGTTTCTCAAAAGAATGCTTGAAATCACTAATGGATCCCATATAGGTCAGGCTACCTAAATATCTTTCTGGTCTATCAGGACGTACTGGGTACAAAAGAGAACGAACAATACTAGAACGTTTGCTCCTAATTAGTCTGTCGACTATATTTCTTTTGTAGCCGTTACTCTCAGCTATGTGATAAAGTATGGTAAGCTCTGTATTATAATTCTCTTGAGAAAGTGTAATCAATCTATGAACAAAACTACGGTAAGCTGCCAGTTTATGTTAACGAGGGAGACAAGATGTCTCCGGAATAGTAACGTCTGTATACGTAGGTTTCCTATAAATTTTGAAATCATGTTTCTCGCCCATTCTTGTAACAGTTAAATCCAAAAAGTTGAGGGAACTATCAACTTCTACTTCTAATTTGAAATTAATTTTGGGATGTAATCTATTAATTTTATTAACAAACATATCGATTTGTCGAAGAGTACCGTTCCAGCACATAATAATGTCAACGACATACCTGTAATAATATAAAATATTAGGTTGACCTATAATAAATTTATTTTCAAAATAGTCCATGAAAATATCAGCCATGAGTGGACTTAGTGGAGATCCCATAGCTAAACCTTCTTTCTGCTTATAGTATTGGTTGTTGAATCGAAAGTAATTCTGTTCCATACAGACTTTGGCTAAAGATATCAATTCATCTACCTCTCCTGGGTGCATACGCTGTCTTTCAAAATGACCATCTAGTATCTGCAAACACTCCCCATATGGAACGTTTGTAAATAAACTTTCTATATTCAACGACACCAACTTAGCACTGCTAGGCAAACTGATATTTTTAATCTTGTCTATTAAATCCAATGAATTTTTTTAACTATATCTGGGATTAAAATTTGATTTCGATTTTAATAAGTAGTTCAAATGTTTTGATAAATTATATGCTGAAGCACCGATATACGATACTACTGGGCGTATAGGAATGTTATCTTTATGTATTTTGGGCAAACCGTACAACATAAGGGACCTAGGATTCATCGGGACAATATACTTCATCGAGTCTGGCGATACATAAGATGTGTTTTTTGTAATATTCTTTAACTCTGATGTAAAAGTCTTAGTAGGGTCTTGTATAACATCATAAACCTTCTGAATATAACTTATTCTGTCTAAAATAACTACTGTATTACCCTTATCAGCTTTAGAAACCACTAAGTCGTTTTGGACAATTTTGTCTTTCAAAGTTTTATAGATTCGGGCTTCTGATAGCATTGGCAACGTGGTGGAAGAACTGAAGGATTGCTTTATTTGTGATGCAACTTGGTATTTAACGGCCTCATCTTTTTTAGCTCTGAAAATTGCCATTTCCGAATCTACTGCTATTACGTTTGTTTACAACGGCTGGCGCTGATTAATACGGGTGGCGTGGCGGTCCGGTCTGACTGAGTGTATAAATAGTAAAGTTGGAGCGCGAATGGCCCAGTCTCATTCTGACGTTGGTCGAAGCAACAAGTCTGCAGAGCAGAGTGTTTTTTCGTCGGGGTGCGGAGTGAGTCAAGTGTTCCTGATGCCTCGTGGAGAGGCGAAACACGTGTCGAATTTCTTTTGGAGGTAACTCTTTAGGAATAGATTAGCGGAATTGTACTAAATATTTGTCCATCTGTTTAATGTTTTGTAATGGATTTCCGCAAAGTCACGCCTGAATCAATTATCTAGCTTCACCTAAACCAGTTCTGTGTCTCCAAGGTGTACTAGAGATTCAGGGAGATTGGAAACTTAGTCCGGAGATCAGGATCTGGACGACGGCGATGCACTACGTCAAGAGATGATCGATTCATTGTCACCACTTTTCTCTGAAATCTCGACACCTGACTTCGAGGGAGGGCTGTGAGCAAGTGGACAATCAGACAAAGACTCAAAGAAGCCAACTTGACCCCAATAAGGTCAGCCACGGGACTCAAATTGTCTCCAGCGCAGCCCACCGATAAGCCTGGCTTCAGTTTGCTTGCGATCACTTAGATTGGGATATGGAGCAATGAAGTTGAGTCCTGTTCTCGGACGAAACCAGAACGTACCTACATGGTAGCGACCGTCTACATAGAGTCTATAGGAGGCCGGGAGCGTGATTCGCACAATGCTGTTTTGCAGAAACAGTGGCATACGAGGGTGGGTCTCGTATGGTGTGGCTCCTTTTGAAGCAACAAAAGGAGCTAATTTTCATACCTGGTGGCGGTCGGGGAGGCGGACTAACCGCAAAAAAATATTTATTTATTAATTAACTAGTACGAAAATGTCAATAACACTAATTTAAAAAAAAACCAATCAGTTAAATGTACCCGTCGAAGCTTGGAAGCACTACTTTGGTCACCAAGAACAGACCTCTGGTCTCGGACCTCGAGACAGGTTGTCTATCTTCGTAGATCTGTTAGGTCCAGCATGCACTAGCGAATAATTGGGCTATTCTATAGTAGCTATATAATTTTCAACACGGTTATTTTCGCTAGAGCCTACGTCTGATGCCATGTTCCAGACACAAAACAGTGCAAAACATATCGTAGCTATTTAATGCGCAATGCGCACTTGGACTTAATTCGCTATGCCACGAGCTATTTCTTTTTTGTGAACATCTACTACTTGAACTTTTTAACCTCTAGGTATCTAGATTGGTTCTGTGGTTATGTGGTTACGTGTTTTTGAAAGAGCACATTATTATATACCTTTCTGTTCAAATTATGTGTCTGCAATTCGTTTATTTATTGTGACAATCAACAAATTGCAGAGGCAACTGCACGTCACCACACTTCGTGCAATTATCGACAGTGACAACATGTACCAAATTGTATAGAGATACCGTTACGCCATACCTGGCGATATGGAGACATTTATAATAACAAGTTGTTGAATTATACTAAATACTAAAGAGTTGCACGTGTAAGCGTACCTTTATAATACGTAAGTTGATTTCTATCGAAGAGTTGTTTCTTCTGTTTTTGTTTCAAAAAGATGACCTTGGTAATTATTCAATCTGTCGAGTATTTTTCGAGTAATATCATTTAATGTAATCATATTTTTTATTTAAATAGGTAGATTCATCATCATTGGCCTTTGTTCATCTGTTGAAGATGATTTAGGTGCGTCAGTAAAGTTAGAGAGCAGTTAATTATAATTGAAAACTTTCGTCCATGGATCCTCTCCAGTAAGCTGAGGTAGGTGAAGTTTCCTCTCCACTGACGTCACTCTGCCTGGGATTCTGTTTGATAGCGCAGGCCTTACCAGGTACCCACACTAACCTCTCGACCTTGCCGACAGGACCCGCACGAAAGATGAATCAGTACATGCGGTGTCGGTTCGGTTGCAGGTGCATAACGGCTGGCACCGAGCCGGGCTTGTTTCAAGTTTAGGTAGATTATTAGATAACTTAATTATCTAACATAAATAATAACACGTTTTCATTAATTTATTTACACAAGTGTAACATTACATGTTTTACAACGAGAAGATTATAATGATATTTAATTATTTCTAATGATATCAAAAAACAAACAAAATAAATTAAACTTAGTACTACAACATAAATAACAAGCACAATAACAGTGAATTTGTTAGCTTACTACAACGATATATATTTAAAGCATATTAAGTAATTATAAAAATTTAGTAGTTATGTAATCAATCAGGTCCGAATTTACTTATTTACTTATATAACTAACCTTGCTCGATAACTTAATATTATAAATACTTTTAAAATAAAATAAAGTCTTCCTAATGAATTAGGATTCATTAGAGTTTATATAATAAATACAAATAAAAAAATAATAATCCAATTATATCTTTAAAAATAAAAAATGGATGAAAAGGAGTTTTATCTAAATTACTATTAATTTCATAATGGATTATTATGGTTTCAGAATTATGACCCTGATTCTGAGTAAGATTAGATAATGCTTTCAGAGTCACATAAGTAGGTCTTACATCAGGGTCTAACTCACGAAGAATAATATGTTATATTATATTTTTCACATACATAAGTATCTATGTAAGGAAGAACACTCAAAAATTAGGTAAGTATGTACTACTACTACTCTATATTATGCATCTCAAGACCACAACGACAAAAATAGATGAATTTTATATATTTCTTAAATTTTGTAGCAAATTACAGAACCTCGCTTTTTCTAATGCAACTAGAATTTTAGGTTCCCAGCGAAACTCACATAAGGGATCCTCAACTTTATCTAACATTTTTATTAATATGGTTCTAAGGACTATCTCACACTAGCATATAAATACGTCTGATTCCAGGTTCAACAGAATAGCGTGAAAAAATCAACGCAGTTTTATCCGCATTACACTAGGCCTTAGCAACGATTTATATAAAACGGTCTTAACAAGATCTAGTTAATCCCCGAAGCAAACAGGGTTATCATAAGTTTTACGTGTGTCTGTGGCTGGATGTGTGTGTCTGTCTGGCATCGTAGCTCCCAAACGGTAAACTGTTTTTTTGATTGAGTCTTATTATTATTGATTCAAAAAAATCTGTTCAGTTACTTGAAGCATAAGTTCTCTTTTGGGCGATGAAAGAATGTCAGCAATTTCGACATTCTAATCAGTCTAATCTATTGATATTCGGTATCCTGTTACATCAATGATATTGTAAGAACATGGTTACCGTGACATGATGCAGCAGCATTCTGCATATACTATAATGTGAAGTAGCATGAACTGGACCTTTTTGGCAAACACAGACTAGGTTGGTGCAGGGTATTGTATAGGTACCTACACATACACATTTTTAAGAATTTTATTTCGATTTAGGTTAAGTTTCAGTTGATTGTGTTCCAACATAAAAATGTGTGTGTGTAAAGGTATTTCATTACCTGGAATTTGCAGGATATCTAACTTCTTACCAACTTACTGAAATATTCACAATGAATAGATTATAGATAGGTAGATGATTGTAATTTATGTCGGGGGTTTTTAAACATTTGGTTTTAGTTGCGGGAGTCTGTAGAAGATGGAAGGTTTTCGCCGTCGATCTTGTGGCGAGTCGCTTGCATGTAAGCTTCGGCGGCGAGGGCTGGCCAGGCGTCAGCGGCCGATGGCGCGGCGGACCACGACTCTGAGGTCGTCACCTCGGCCGGACGGTCGCCTATCTCGCCCGCGCCGCCTTTGCCGCACTCCAGCGAAAGCGGCTTGGGGGTTTCAATCCTAGAAACGAGTTTATGGTGAAGGGTGTATTGCTTGACAAGCTTATGGGTTTGGTCCGTTTGACCAAAGCTGATGATGTTATGTCACTAGTAGGGTCTCGCTAAAACCAACAGCTTAACTAAAAACTGGAACAAGATAAAGAAAAATTTAAAAATTACGTTTTATGACACATTGAATAGATCCTGAGAGTAATGATGTAGCGATTTGTGGGTGAATAAGCATTATTTACAAAAACGTAATCAGCAAAGTGAACTTTTAAAGAATGAATGACAATTTAAAGGTGAAAACATTAAAATGTCTTTACATAAGAAGTTGCCGTTATATAAATCTAGTCATTTGAAATGGAATTCTAATTTAAAATGAAGGACATTTTAAATGCATGGCATCTTTTTTTCGAATTCAGTATTTTGCTAATTGTGTTTTTTTATGCATATTTGAATCTTCTTCGTCATTGGAACGTGTCCGTTACAAATACAAGTACTTATTGAATACGAGTTCCGTCGTCCGTAGAAGCAGTGCAACGAAATCGGTACGCAACATCAACGACGCATTCGGAGCAAACAATACAAGCGAAGGCACCGCCCGTTATTGATATTAAGCTTTTGGAAATTTTGATCTGAAAAATGAACCCTGTGGTCACCCAAAAACTATCGTCGACAACGAAGAGTTAAAGGCGATTGTGAAAGCTGATGATACTCGATATACGGCTGATCTAGCAGCAGCTTTCGAAGTTGGCATCCAAACAATATTGGTTATTTTGCGTCAAATTGACAAGATGAAAAAACTTGACAAATGGGTGCCACATAAATGATCGCCAGTGCAACCAGCGCGTTGAGGCATGCCTTGCTTTGCTCATTACAACAGACACAGAAACGTAGTGATTTTGAGTTACATCATCACTTTAAACAGACAGAAACTCTAGTCTTTTTGGCAATCGCAAGCGCTTATCATGTCGGCTGGACACTGGAGCTAGGCAATGTCCTTAACGAAAAACCGACCCCTAAAAACGTGATGGTCTAGTGACGATATGATTTATCACAGCTATCTTATCAATCGGCACGAATGATAACTGTAGATGTGTACTATGCAGGACTGAAAACAATGATGGAGAAACTCGGAAATCTCCAGCCAACTTCGATTAATCGGTCAACCCTGCTCCTGAATGTACGCACGACCCCACACTGCACAACAGACGTCTCTAAACTACAGGAGGTAAGAATGGACGCTCTCCATCATCCACCGTACTCACCAGACCTTGCGCCTACAGACTTCCTACCACTTCACTACCTCTACCAAAATTTGGACAACTATTTTGCAAGAAAAACATTCAGTACCCGAGAGGCAGTACAAAATGGCTTTGACGAGTTTGTTGGCGCCCGTCCAGCTGATTTCTTCAAAAAAGGCAGCGAAACATTGCCACTGCGATGCCAATGATGCATGGATAAATATTGGGTGCCAATGATGCATGGCTACGATCAATTGAAATAAAAAATAAAAACATTATTACAAAAGAAATTCATAGGTTATTTTAATATTTTTTTTTTAATTAGTAATTTTAGTAATTTATGTAAAGCTAAGGATAGAGTTATTAACCAGGGTGTGACTAATGGGAATAAAAGCTTTGTCTTTCTTTGTGATTCGAGCAAAAATAATACCTAAGTATATTTTTTTTTGATAGACGGTCTCTTTTATATGAAAAACACCATTCTATATTAAATAACAAATGACGAACGACAAGATACGACTTTGTGACATCATACTATAAACAATATAAACTATAAACTACTATAAACTTCAAGAAATTACAAACGAAGAATACATAATACATATTTCTATCATTACATAGATTAGCGTAACGGAACTCATGAATGAAGAAAACTAATTTGATGTTTCAAAAAGTTTAGCAAAATCATAACTAGATGGCGCCACAGATCAAATTAGAACGCGCTATCGTTGCGTTTTGGGCTTGCTATACCTTCAATTTGTTTACGCCGTATATATAACACGACTCTTGCTTCTGCAAGGTTGTGGGTTCGATTTCCTATTTTTGATGGATTATATAGCACGAAAGTACTATTATCCATATAAATAATTTAATTTAATATAAATATAAAATATTGCTAATTATAAATATATTTATATCTATATATCTAATGGTCGCTTACTAGTCGAAATTCGACCATAATTAATTAATAAATAATGTATTTTTTATGTTAATATTCTGCACTCCTCTATATAAACCCATAAACTATAAGTGTGCGAAATTTCATACTCCGCGCTATTTTCGTAAAAAGGGTACAAAGTATTTGGTTCAAGTATTAATATTTATCTGATATTCTGATATAAACATCTAATACATGCATATATAACAAACGAAAACGGCAACGATGATCTTCGAAAACCATGCATAACATTGGGTTAGAAAGGGTTTGGAACATACATATATACATACCTACAGATAAAACCAACAGACATAAAGGTGCGTTCAGACATGAGACAAGTGTGCCGAAGCATACGCTTGCTTGAGGCGCATAAGTACATATAGCACATTCCGCTTCCAAGGCCATCATACCTCCACTTGATCACCGACGTAAATGAATCCCAGCCCCACGTGGTGATAAGATCCCGGGAACCCTTGACGCGATAATGAATTAACTACATAGTATGGATCAAAGCAGTGGGAGTATGGGAGCTTGTTAAATTATTACTTCGAATGAGACAAGATAAAATTAAATTGTTTCCTGTAACATTTGATGGAAAACCAAAATAGTGTTAGTAAAATATATATAATAGAAGACACCTAGACAAAAGATACCTCACGCGTTCTGGTGATTGCATCGCGTCGTTCGTGCTCGAAATCTCGAGGTCCTCGGCGTAGCTTAAGTGCATTTTCGCTCCTTCGTTGCGCTGATCTTTCTCTGCAAAATAATGTGAAAAACTATAGAATAGCAAAATCATTATGTAGTGCGAAAACCTAATATATCAAATCTCTTATGATCGTATTGCCGTCTATATTTCGTGACCGTCCACGTGGATAGCTTCCTCGGGCCAACCGAGCGCGTCTCCCTCCACATCTATGGGCTTGTCTTCAGCGTCGTAGGCGCGTGGCTCGCGGGGACGATCCTCGCGCGGCTCTTCGTCCAGGTCGTAGCCGAGCATGCTCTCGACGGTGTGGTGACGCTTACGTGTACGCAGCTTTAGGCGCCGCTGGAGGTTAGCGCGGATGCGCTGGTACGTCTGTGACGGTAAATTTTAAATATTGCAACCGGCTTGTGTGAAACGGTAGACAGGTAGCTGGCGACAGTCTGCCTTTTAATCTTACGGTCAATCTGCGTATGTTTTTGACGAAGAAGAACTGATGGTATGGCAACTGTTTGTACACATCGGTTGGTCCTTTATGATATGAGGTCATGAAAAATACCAAAGACAGACAGCGGACAGAGAACGCTTTACAGACAACATAGCGACAACGGAATGCAGAAATCAGAAATGTAGAGCTAGCAAGATTTCTGAAATTTATAATATTGGCAAGAAGATGGCTAACCTCCAACCGAGCGTCTTCGTCCTGGTGATGTAGAGCGTGAGCCGGTTGTGCCGCCGCGTCCCGCGGTAAAGCACTGAGGCTGTACAAGTGCTGCAGCTCTTGTAAGAAGTGCGCCTGAGCCACGCCAGGGCCGAGGCGGGTGCCGCACACACCACACGATGGCTTGCGCTCGCCGTCGGCTGTACAAACAAGTTATGCTCCAGTCAGACCTATCTTTAATACTCGAAACAAAAAGAGGAGTGTTATAAATTTGATGTGTATATCTTTATCTGTATCATTTACACAAGTAAATGTGAATCTGTGTATCTGTGTCTATGGCATCCTAGCTTCCAAATGGATGATCCGATTTTGATTTACTTTTGTTTGAAAGGTACACGCTCGTTCTTAGTTATGATTAAAAAAAACTTGGAGAGCGGGCTGGTTTCCGCAACTGGGTCGCTGGTGGTCGCTCTTTTGCGTGACGGGTTGAGTTGCTGTGATGTCTGTGTTTGTCTGTGGCAGTTATGGCATTATAACTTCTAATCGGATGAACCGATTTTAGTTTTAGTTTTTGTGTTTTAAAGGTGATTTAAACGAGAGTGTTCTTGGTTATGATTGCAGAAAATGGGTTCAGCCCTTTAAACATTATCAGCTCTTGTTTAGTTAATGAAGCGATGTGAGCAATTTCCACAGGTATGATTGGTTCGACATTTGTTATCCTGTTACTTTAATATTACAAGATCATGATAATCTTGATATGTAGCTGCAGCATCACCTGGAATCTGCAGGATACCCAACTCACTAACTTAACTATCGTTTTTGGGCTCATTGGATTGGTATTGATGAATAGGTATATATATAGATGCTTACTTTTTATATCGGGGGTTTTTGAAATTTTATTAAACACTTCGAAAACCCCATGCAATATATATGTAACTACCCAATATCCTACTAGCTGCTGTCCGCGGCTACGCACGCGTGGTACCTACATAAAAAGTTGTTATGTTTTTCTCCAAGATCCCATCTCTGTACCAAAATTCATCAAAATCGGTTTAGCGGATAAGGCGTGAAAACGTAACAAATAGACAGACAGACAGAGTTACTTTCCCATTTATAATATTAGCTAGATTTTGTCTGGCTCTGTGGCGCTTAGGTAAAAATACTTCTCTAATATCCATAACATTTGATAAAAGTATCCCGAGAATTTCCCTACTTGGTATTTTTATTTATGTGATAATGATTGTGTCGATTTGATAAATAAATAAATAAATAAATAATCTTCGACCATTTCACACAGCATCACCTGGCCCCAAAGTAAGCAGAACTTGTGTTATGGGTACCACATGACTGATATACTACTTAAATACTTTTTTCTTTTGTAAATACATACATATTATACATAGAAACACCCAGACCCGAGACAAATACTTGCAGATCATACAAATATTTGTCCCGCGGCGAGAATCGAACTCGCAACCTTCTGCGGCTCAGTCGGCTTAGCCCATTGCGCCACAGAGGTCGTCAACACACCTCCACACCAATCCCTTTATGTAGGGATATCGATCGAAATAGTATCTCGTACGCTACGAGAGTTTTTATTTCTGACATCGTTTATTTTAGTTTCAAAATGGTCGGACGAGCAGTCACACCGAAGTGGAGATATTCGCGCTTCTGCGCAGCATCATAGGCGACGCACAGCGAAGCAGCTCGAACAACATCAAGGTAAAGTGCCATACTAAGAGCTAAGATCACTTTTGATTTAAAGCTATTACGAACGATTTGTGTTTCTGCAGTGTTGATAGAGACTCGTTTAGATATGACTTTTCATTAAAGTGAATACATCTGTGAAATTGCGGTCAAAAACACAAGTTTAGATGCATTCTGAAACATGAATAGTGATAGCCCTATGAATCATGATATTAATTTGTTTATAAATATTCTGGGCACCATCTGGGCTGGAATAATAAAACTATAAATATTGAAGGACATTGCACACTACACCAGCTAGCCCCAAACTAAGCATAGCTTGTATTATGGTGACTATTTGACCGATAGAATACTTATTATTTTAAAATACATACTAAAGATATTTCAGAACACCCAAACACAGAATAAACATCAATGTTTATCACACAAATGTGTATCCTGGGAGGGAATCGAACCTTCAACTTACAGCGCAGAAGGCAGAGCTACTACCAACTGAGCTGCCAGGCCAGTCGTATATATGCTCGTAGATTGCATAGATCATCACTTTTTTTGCTAAGCATTGGACTTTGGTCGCTAAAATGCGTGCCGACCTGCAGCAGTGATGTCGCGTTTGCGTAGCGTGCGAGCTGCGTATACGTTGCGAATGTACGTAGTATCCAAACCAAGGTACCACATTTCTTTAAACGACATACTGCGCGTAGTTTGTGTAGTTTATTTATTACATCCTAGACAAATATTGCTCATTATCAAATTTACCTTTTTAGATTCCGATGGCGTGACTTCTCTAAGAGGTCCACTTGCGAAGTCGTCGAAGTTTTGCATCTCTCGAGTCACTAAATTGAAGATTACCACCATTCATATTTGACTCTCTAATGAAAGCATTGACATTGACATTGATACTAATATCGTTACGTGGTTATATAAAAATACTTTGGCATTGCATTCTCTAAAATTCGAACAAAAAACAGTATTGTCGTCCTGTGCTATAGTTATTTATTTGTGTGAAGAACATGGGTGTTTGCTCTGTGTCTGGGTGTTATAAAGTATCATAAGTATGTATTAAAAAATATATAAGTATTCTATCAGTCATCTAGTAACCATAATACAAGCTATGCTTAATTTGGGACTAGATGGTGTAGTGTGCATTGTCCAGCAATATTTATGTATTTATTTATATAATTAATGTCTCATAAAACAAGCTATGCTTAGTGTGGGGCTAGATGGTGTTGTAGGTATTGTCTATCAATTTTTATTTATTTAATGAATGCTTATGTAATCTATGATTCTTATTATAGTTTAGAGTTCGATGGTGCACAGAGGGTAGGTATTTTTTTTGATTTTAGGACACATCCGCCAGATTCCACATTCTTCTGATCATTTATTTCCTCCGCATTCCTCATCAGATTTTTTCAACCTTTGACGAAACGATATTATTTATGATTCCTCATTCGACAGATTTCGCGTTTGCATCGAAACCAGTTGGTTAGATTGTGTTAGAGTATAGAAAACCACGCGCGAGGCGATCGAGCAAAGCGAGCGTTTCGCGGCAGCGGCCGCCGAAGCGCCAGAAGAATATAGTTCGTCTGAATATATAATATAAAATAAAATAAAAAAGATTTATGGCGAATCTGGATTCTGGCGGATGTGTCCTAAATATTTTTTGTTGAATTGAATGTAGCGCGAAGTATCAGGCAGTTTACATGTTTTATCTTTAGTTTGTATGTTTTCAGCAAAATATATCACTTGACAACCGCGAAATTAACGTGATCAAGCTTGGCCCTCGCTTGCTGCGACTTCCATCGTACAAATACATGTCGTACGGTCGGCTGCTCAGTTTGTACCGCGAGGGAGACGGGATGGTGCCGCGGTTCTTACGCGCTATCAGCCGACCGCATTACTTCTACACGTCCATGTACAAGTGAGTGAATTTGACGTGGTTCGTTAAGGGGGGATTGATTTTCAAAGTCTAAAGGTTTCTTATGTATTCTACATATCCCAACCTGTTTATTTTTGAAATTGGCCCCTCCACCCCATAACGAACCACCTTTGCAAAACTTTTACTATACGCGGCGTGGTATATGTGACGGCGATAGTTTACACCGCGTTGAGTAAACGCGCCGCGCCAATTCATTGATAGAAGTAACATACATTTTATTGTTTCACAAAATATTTAGTCTCCTTATCATGTTATTTCGCGTATTTTCAACGCTACATTACTCTATTAAGCAGCTTGGCGACGAATCGCGAGAATTTTGACGGTGCCACATCGAAGGGTCGCGGGGGCAGTCAAGAGGCGAAGCAGAGTCTAGCAGAGTACGCGAGCCTTTACCGCGAATACGAGCAGGTGGAAAAGTGTTTGAGGGTCGGTAACTGTGACCCGGAGCTCGAGCGTCGCCGGGAGGATCTGTCTAACCAACTGGCCGCGAGGGAGGGACATATTCGGAAGGTTTGAATCAGAAATAAACACATAACTTGCATGCTCTTGCCCCTTTGAAATTCAGTGACATATAGGCAAGTAAATTCCACTACACAATGATATATGATCCAATATTATTTCAAATCCGTATGCGCGTGCCAATTACAGACTAACTTTCACATGTTTAAATAATAGAAGTAGCAACTAAAACTGAATAGCTTATAAGGAATCGTGCATTGTGTTCAGGTAGTTCAAGAATACTGAGAGCCAGTTGAAGGGGAGCAGACTCTTCGGGCGTCAGCTTCTAACGCCGATGAAGGGTACCGGCATTCCACGTACAAGCTCAACGTAGGCGACTAGTCCTACTTATAACACGGTCTCATCGAAATTGGCATGAAAGTCTACATCTAGTGATGTGGACTCATACCCTGGGATGGCTCGCTACGTCCTAGTCCGTTTATTTTTATCAGATCGCGTCGAAACAATGTTGATAATATAAATTATTTGTTAGAAATGTGGGGTTCAAATGTTAAAGTAGGCGTTTAAATGTAAAGTACCTGTTGCAGTGATGCTTTATGTGCTTTGTGCTTTCACTCGCACTATATAATCAATGCAATTTTTAACGAAATTCTAATAAATATTTATTTATTGATTGTTTTTATTTCATTTATTTTGTACGTAACCTATTTCCAGTTTTACGCATCTAACTAGCGCTAGTAGCTATTACGCTTACCGAACAAACTTTACTAACTTAACCTAACCAACTTGTTTCGAAGTATTGCAGAGGTATTTTCATTTAACTAAGTAGACAACTGTACTTGCTTTGCCTATTTTAACACGAGGTCGGCCATAAGGATATGTTAGTCCTCGTAGCCAAATCAGTTATGCGAAATAGTTAGGCCATGTGGAAAGACCCGAAACAACGGGCAAGGAGAACGTGCCGCGGCAGGGGCCACCAAAGCGCCAAAAGAATATAATTTAACATTGAAACCAGGTGTAAAGCATAGTCTTATAAGTCACAGAACGAATGGGGAAAAAATCCCAATAGTTCTGCCAACAGAACAGGTGGGAGTATACTAATAGATCAATAGGTATCAGATAAATAGATCAATAGGTACAATACTCACACTGGATCTTTCTCCCTCTGAAGATAGGCACAAAGCGATCTTACGCATGTACCTACTGTTGCGCAGATAAACGTTGGCTACAGGTGTTTGAAGCCCGATGCAGATCACAAAGGATAGTTTCTCAAATCTGTAGAGCCTGCGCTAGGTCCATGATACCTACCTGCTACTTTTTATATAAACTACTCAACAATTACTTAAGCTTAAATTAATAAGTTCTGTTTACTTTGGGGCTAGATGATGTTGTGTGAAATGTCTGGCATTATTATTATTATTATTATAAATGCTTATTTTATGATGTTATTAAGTCAATAAACGTAAAACTCATAAATAAAGAAAACAAATAACTGTAAAAATAATAAAGAATACTCAACAAAAACGCTTAAAATGAATTACAACAAAAACTTTAACAAGGCTTAAAATTATGATTTGCGAGTTGTTAACGAGTGTACTGCGAGAGTAAACGAGTAAGAGTAAAGACGATACGACTAACATAAGTGAAAGAGCGAGGCAGTTATACAACGTTCCTCCGCATCCCTCGCTTGCCGCCAATTTGACCCAAAATTACTTCTGCACAGCTATTTGCAGCCAACTTCCGAGGTATAAAGATCCAGTGGTGTCCTTAGTGTAGGTACCTACTCGTACGTGCCTAGCGTAGAAGTCTACAATAATCTTGCAAAATGGAGGTCCAGGTTCAAGGTCAAGTTATTTGGAACAAGTGTGGTGAAAGGATTAAAGTGTACCTCTGAAGCTCCTTTCGTGCACTTGAGACAAGTCTTGAAATTTCTACGACTCGTTTCGCTGCCGGACCAATTGTACCATTAGGCAGTACTATTGATGGTACAATTGGCACCGTTTTATCCCTATTGTATCATGATAAATAAAACTAGGATTCCACTCGGGTTTACTCGCATGGCAGTACCATTGATTGAAAAGAGATAAAATCTAACAGTTACATGTGTTTTTCTTAGGAAAAGTGGAACATTTATTTCCCCAAGGACTAATTGCATTTGAATTAGCAGAATTTACTCGTTTCTTTGTTTCACATATGTTTTTCGTTTCTCTAGGGGCTTCTTAAATTACTTATAAAAATTTAGTTAATGTTGTAGGTCGTTTTTTGAATCTGCTGTTGTACTAGCCATTCCAGGCCTCGCAAGTGTTTGTGCGAGTGTGGTGCGATGTCTTTCCCCAAAGTTACACTAAATCTTTTTTTTTGGCATCCAAAATGATTTTATACGTATATAATTACACATATACAAATATATTTATATTGCATATATTTCACATTATGTTGGAGTTATGATACTAGTGGGACAAGTCAGTTGTCCCACAGATAAGTCAGTGGGTAGGTGAAGTTTCCTCTCTACTGAAGTCACTCTGCCTGGGATTCTGTTTGATAGCGCAGGCCTTACCAGGTACCCACACTAACCTCTCGACCTTGCCGACAGGACCCAGGCGCGGATCCAGCCCTTAAAAAGGTTGTGGGCACAGCCACCCGAAAATCAGCCAAGTATGAAGGAGTATGAACTCTCATGATATAGGATAATTGTGCATTCTTTCTTCGCTGCGTTCCCAATCACGCACGATTCATTGTTTTTTGAAGTGAAAACTTCTTTTAGCGCGGTACGCATATTTTTAGATGAGGTAAAACCTCTGGATTCGCGACACCGTTACCATCTGGGGCGAGACGCAGCCGGATGCCGCGCTCGCCCCATTTGATTATAAACCTTAATTCACATGTTTACAGTCTACTTTTGTATGGAGAAGTTTACTGAGTTAGGTTCTTTGATATAGACGCAGCCGGCTGCCGCGCTCGCCCCATTTGATTATAAACCTTAATTCACATGTTTACAGTCTACTTTTGTATGGAGAAGTTTACTGAGTTAGGTTCTTTGATATAATAGGTCTTTACATATGAAATTGCCGTTCTTCAGTACTGGTCATTCCAAATAGAAAAAAAGTTTGGAATGGCTTTGTATTCTAAATTCAAATTAATTTTGTTTTAAAAACATGACAAACAAACTCAGTCTTTTGTTTTGACATTTACAAACTCAGTCTTTTGTTTATTGAATAGCGTTGTATTTTCATTACATGTGACATTTTTCGTCATAATGGATAATTTAAAAATTCGTGTAATTATGGAATATGAGTTCCGTCGTGGCACCAACGCGACACAAACGGCACGTAACATCAAAAACGTTTACGGAGAGAACTGTACAAACGAACGCACAACCCGTTATTGGTTTTCCCGGTTCCGTTCTGGAAATTTTGGCTTGAAAAATGAAGCTCGTGGTCGTCCGGAGACTTTGGTCAACAATGATGAATTAAAGGCGATTGTGGAAGCTGACGAAACTCAATCTATAGCTGAGCTAGCAGCAGCTTTTGATGTTAGCATCAAAATAATTTTGATCCATTTGCGACAAATAGGCATGGTAAAAAAACTTGATAGATGGGTGCCCCACGAACTTAACGATCGCCAGCGCAACGTACGCATCGAGAGCTGCCTCGCGCTGCTCAATAGGCAAAGAAATGAAGGAATTTTGAACCAAATTGTTACGTGCGATGAAAAATATTCTGTTTGACAATCGAAAGCGCTCAGCAAGTTGGTTAGATCCTGGTTCAGCACCAAAGCAATGCTCTAAACCAAAAATGATCCCTAAAAAGGTGATGGTCACTGTTTGGTGGTCTAGTGCGGGTGCGATTCACCACAGCTTTTTACAAAACGGCATGAGCATTACTGCAGATGTGTACTGTGAAGAACTGGAGACAATGATGGAGAAGCTTGCACATCGGCAACCAGCTTTGGTCAATCGGTCGTCCCCACTGCTCCTTCACGACAACGCGCGACCCCATACTGCACAACAGACAGTCTACAAGCTGCAAGACCTGGGGTTGGAAGCTCTCCCTCATCCGCCATACTCACCAGACCTTGAACCTACCGACTATTACTTTTTCAATAATTTAAAAAACTTTTTGTGGGTAAAAAATTCAATTCCCAAGAGGCAGTACAGAATGCCTTTGAAGAGTTTGTTGCCTCCCGTCCAGCTGATTTTTACAAGAAGGGCATCAATAAACTGCCAATGCGTTGGCAAAGATGCGTCGATTGCATGGGTGATTACTTTGAATAACAAAAATAAAAAAGTTTAAAAAAATAAGTACTTTCATTATTCCATACAAAACGGCAATTTCATAGGTAGAGACCTAATAATATTTTATCTACATTTTGAACAAAAAATATTGCATCATCTGTGTTCTATCAGTATTTGATTGGCAGTCGCCATAATTACTGATTATGAAGTGATTTATTACTAAACTCTAACGCGCCAAAATAAGTTTTCACTTCTGTCGGCACTCCCGGACTGCAACCCGATTTTTTTAAAATTTTATTAAGGCATTTGATATAATATAATCGGCCTATCCACCTCAATAGTGTGACGTGAAAGTGTGACGTTAAATGTCTAGGGTTAGGTATTTAGGGTTGTGGGCATGCCCATCGTGCCCACAACGGTGGATCCGCGCTTGAGGACCTGCACGAAAGATGAATCAGTCAGTACATGCGGTGTCGGTTCGGTTGCAGGGCACCGAGCCGGGCTTGTTTCAAGTTTAGGTAGATTATTAGATAACTAAATTATCCAACATAAATAATAACACGTTTTCATTAATTTATTTACACAAGTGTAACATTACATGTTTTACAACGAGAAGATTATAATTATATTTAATTATTTCTAATGATATCAAAAAACAAACAAAATAAATTAAACTTAGTACTACAACATAAATAACAAGCACAATAACAGTGAGTTTGTTAGCTTTCTACAACGATATATATATAAAGCATATTAAGTAATTATAAAAGTTTAGTAGTTATGTTTGGAACATGTGTGGTGAAAGGATTAAAGTGTACCTCTGAAGCTCCTTTCGTGCACTTGAGACAAGTCTTGAAATTTCTACGACACGTTTCGCTGCCGGACCAATTGTACCATTAGGCAGTACTATTGATGGTACAATTGGCACCGTTTTATCCCTATTGTATCATGATAAATAAAACTAGGATGCCACTCGGGTTTACTCGCATGGCAGTACCATTGATTGAAAAGAGATAAAATCTAATAGTTACATGTGTTTTTCTTAGGAAAAGTGGAACATTTATTTCCCCAAGGACTAATTGCATTTGAATTAGCAGAATTTACTCGTTTCTTTGTTTCACGTATGTTTTTCGTTTCTCTAGGGGCTTGGCTATAGTACGGAAATCGGAGTCTTCTTAAATTACTTATAAAAATTTAGACAATGTAGTAGGTCGTTTTTTGAATCTGCTGTTGTACTAGCCATTCCAGCCCTCGCAAGTGTTTGTGCGAGTGTGGTGCGATGTCTTTCCCCAAAGTTACACTAAATCTTTTTTTTGGCATCCAAAATGATTTTATAATGTATATAATAACACATTATACAAATATATTTATATTGCATATATTTCACATAAGTCGGAGTAATGATACTAGTGGGACAAGTCAGTTGTCCCACAGACAAGTCAGTGGTCACCGTCAGTGGACAACGTCAGTTCGGTGCCAGTTGTACCATCAATGGTACTAGTGAGACAAATCGGTGCCAATTGTACCATCAATGGTACTGCCTAATGGTACAAGTGGTCCGTGGGCCACGTTTCCTCACGATGTTTTACTTACCACACTATTCCTACACCAAAGTAAAATTAATTAATGTGAGGCATTAGGTGGAATTTTTATAATATAAAAGTATCTACTTTTCAACTAGGTAATCTGGTAATGCAGTAGTAATTCAGTTTCACTTAAGTTTTTTTAATTTATTTTTTTAGTTTTATTTAATCCGGAGCAGGATTTGCACCAAAAATTGCCTAATAATTTTACATCATATTTTTATACGAATTATGTTTTTTATTATTATACATTTGTATTTATAAAGATTTAATTCATAGTCAGTATATTAATTTGAATGAGACGAAGTACGTATAAAGTAAGGTATAAGGTATAGGTAAAGTAAGGTATAAATAAGGTATAGGTATATAAGGTACCTTAAATAAAGGTTTTAGAATGTCTGTACTAGAAACTTTAGAAATAACAAGACATAATTCATTAGATTTTACACTGTTGAACGAATTAAATACAAGTTTCCAAGATCACCGCTATTACGTTTGTTTACAACGGCTGGCGCTGATTCATACGGGTGGCGTGGCGGTCCGGTCTGACTGAGTGTATAAATAGTAAAGTTGGAGCGCGAATGGCCCAGTCTCATTCTGACGTTGGTCGAAGCAACAAGTCTGCAGAGCAGAGTGTTTTTTCGTCGGGGTGCGGAGTGAGTCAAGTGTTCCTGATGCCTCGTGGAGAGGCGAAACACGTGTCGAATTTCTTTTGGAGGTAACTCTTTAGCAATAGATTAGCGGAATTGTACTAAATATTTGTCCATCTGTTTAATGTTTTGTAATGGATTTCCGCAAAGTCACGCCTGAATCAATTATCTAGCTTCACCTAAACCAATTCTGTGTCTCCAAGGTGTACTAGAGATTCAGGGAGATTGGAAACTTAGTCCGGAGATCAGGATCTGGACGACGGCGATGATGTCAAGAGATGATCGATTCATTGTCACCACTTTTCTCTGAAATCTCGACACCTGACTTCGAGGGAGGGCTGTGAGCAAGTGGACAATCAGACAAAGACTCAAAGAAGCCAACTTGACCCCAATAAGGTCAGCCACGGGACTCAAATTGTCTCCAGCGCAGCCCACCGATAAGCCCGGCTTCAGTTTGCTTGCGATCACTTAGATTGGGATATGGAGCAATGAAGTTGAGTCCTGTTCTCGGACGAAACCAGAACGTGCCTACATGGTAGCGACCGTCTACGTAGAGTCTATAGGAGGCCGGGAGCGTGATTCGCACAATGCTGTTTTGCAGAAACAGTGGCATACGAGGGTGGGTCTCGTATGGTGTGGGCGGGGATCCTTTTGTTGCTTCAAAAGGATCCCCGCCCACCCCGAACAGCTAATTTTCATACCTGGTGGCGGTCGGGGAGGCGGACTAACCGCAAAAAAATATTTATTTATTAATTAACTAGTACGAAAATATCAATAACACTAATTTAAAAAAAATACCAATCAGTTAAATGTACCCGTCGAAGCTTGGAAGCACTACTTTGGTCACCAAGAACAGACCTCTGGTCTCGGACCTCGAGACAGGTTGTCTATCTTCGTGGATCTGTTAGGTCCAGCATGCACTAGCGAATAATTGGGCTATTCTATAGTAGCTATATAATTTTCAACACGGTTATTTTCGCTAGTGCCTACGTCTGATGCCATGTTCCAGACACAAAACAGTGCGAAACATATCGTAGCTATTTAATGCGCAATGCGCACTCTTTCGTTTTTGTGAACATCTACTACTTGAACTTTTTAACCTCTAAATACTTTGTTCTGTGGTTATGTGGTTACGTGTTATTGAAAGAGCACATTATTATATACCTTTCTGTTCAAATTATGTGTCTGCAATTCGTTTATTTATTGTGACAATCAACAAATTGCAGAGGCAACTGCACGTCACGACACTTCGTGCAATTATCGACAGTGACAACATGTACCAAATTGTATAGAGATACCGTTACGCCATACCTGGCGATATGGAGACATTTATAATAACAAGTTGTTGAATTATACTAAATACTAAAGAGTTGCACGTGTAAGCGTACCTTTATAATACGTAAGTTGATTTCTATCGAAGAGTTGTTTCTTCTGTTTTTATTTCAAAAAGATGACCTTGGTAATTATTCAATCTGTCGAGTATTTTTCGAGTAATATCATTTAATGTAATCATATTTTTTATTTAAATTCATCATCATTGGCCTTTATTCATCTGTTGAATATGATTTAGGTGGCGTCAGTAAAGTTAGAGAGCAGTTAATTATAATTGAAAACTTTCGTTCATGGATCCTCTCCAGCAAGCTGAGGTAGGTGAAGTTTCCTCTCAACTGACGTCACTCTGCCTGGGATTCTGTTTGATAGCGTAGGCCTTACCAGGTACCCACACTAACCTCTCAACCTTGCCGACAGGACCCGCACGAAAGATGAATCAGTACATGCGGTGTCGGTTCGGTTGCAGGTGCATAACGGCTGGCACCGAGCCGGGCTTGTTTCAAGTTTAGGTAGATTATTAGATAACTAAATTATCTAACATAAATAATAACACGTTTTCATTAATTTATTTACACAAGTGTAACATTACATGTTTTACAACGAGAAGATTATAATTATATTTAATTATTTCTAATGATATCAAAAAACAAACAAAATAAATTAAACTTAGTACTACAACATAAATAACAAGCACAATAACAGTGAATTTGTTAGCTTACTACAACGATATATATTTAAAGCATATTAAGTAATTATAAAAATTTAGTAGTTATGTAATCAATCAGGTCCGAATTTACTTATTTACTTATATAACTAACCTTGCTCGATAACTTAATATTATAAATACTTTTAAAATAAAATAAAGTCTTCCTAATGAATTAGGATTCATTAGAGTTTATATAATAAATACAAATAAAAAAATAATAATCCAATTATATCTTTAAAAATAAAAAATGGATGAAAAGGAGTTTTATCTAAATTACTATTAATTTCATAATGGATTATTATGGTTTCAGAATTATGACCCTGATTCTGAGTAAGATTAGATAATGCTTTCAGAGTCACATAAGTAGGTCTTACATCAGGGTCTAACTCACGAAGAATAATATGTTATATTATATTTTTCACATACATAAGTATCTATGTAAGGAAGAACACTCAAAATTAGGTAAGTATGTACTACTACTACTTTATATTATGCATCTCAAGACCACAACGACAAAAATAGATGAATTTTATATATTTCTTAAATTTTGTAGCAAATTACAGAACCTCGCTTTTTCTAATGCAACTAGAATTTTAGGTTCCCAGCGAAACTCACATAAGGGATCCTCAACTTTATCTAACATTTTTATTAATATGGTTCTAAGGACTATCTCACACTAGCATATAAATACGTCTGATTCCAGGTTCAACAGAATAGCGTGAAAAAATCACCGCAGTTTTATCCGCATTACACTAGGCCTTAGCAACGATTTATATAAAACGGTCTTAACAAGATCTAGTTAATCCCCGAAGCAAACAGGGTTATCATAAGTTTTACGTGTGTCTGTGGCTGGATGTGTGTGTCTGTCTGGCATCGTAGCTCCCAAACGGTAAACTGTTTTTTTGATTGAGTCTTATTATTATTGATTCAAAAAAATCTGTTCAGTTACTTGAAGCATAAGTTCTCTTTTGGGCGATGAAAGAATGTCAGCAATTTCGACATTCTAATCAGTCTAATCTATTGATATTCGGTATCCTGTTACATCAATGATATTGTAAGAACATGGTTACCGTGACATGATGCAGCAGCATTCTGCATATACTATAATGTGAAGTAGCATGGACTGGACCTTTTTGGCAAACACAGACTAGGTTGGTGCAGGGTATTGTATAGGTACCTACACATACACATTTTTAAGAATTTTATTTCGATTTAGGTTAATGTTCAGTTGATTGTGTTCCAACATAAAAATGTGTGTGTGTAAAGGTATTTCATTACCTGGAATTTGCAGGATATCTAACTTCTTACCAACTTACTGAAATATTCACAATGAATAGATTATAGATAGGTAGATGATTGTAATTTATGTCGGGGGTTTTTAAAGATTTGGTTTTAGTTGCGGGAGTCTGTAGAAGATGGAAGGTTTTCGCCGTCGATCTTGTGGCGAGTTGCTTGCATGTAAGCTTCGGCGGCGAGGGCTGGCCAGGCGTCAGCGGCCGATGGCGCGGCGGACCACGACTCTGAGGTCGTCACCTCGGCCGGACGGTCGCCTATCTCGCCCGCGCCGCCTTTGCCGCACTCCAGCGAAAGCGGCTTGGGGGTTTCAATCCTAGAAACGAGTTTATGGTGAAGGGTGTATTGCTTGACAAGCTTATGGGTTTGGTCCGTTTGACCAAAGCTGATGATGTTATGTCACTAGTAGGGTCTCGCTAAAACCAACAGCTTAACTAAAAACTGGAACAAGATAAAGAAAAATTTAAAAATTACGTTTTATGACACATTGAATAGATCCTGAGAGTAATGATGTAGCGATTTGTGGGTGAATAAGCATTATTTACAAAAACGTAATCAGCAAAGTGAACTTTTAAAGAATGAATGACATTTTAAAGGTGAAAACATTAAAATGTCTTTACATAAGAAGTTGCCGTTATATAAATCTAGTCATTTGAAATGGAATTCTAATTTAAAATGAAGGACATTTTAAAAGCATGGCATCTTTTTCTAATTCAGTATTTTGTTAATTGTGTTTTTTTATGCATATTTGAATCTTCTTCGTCATTGGAACGTGTCCGTTACAAATACAAGTACTTATTGAATACGAGTTCCGTCGTCCGTAGAAGCAGTGCAACGAAATCGGTACGCAACATCAACGACGCATTCGGAGCAAACAATACAAGCGAAGGCACCGCCCGTTATTGATATTAAAGCTTTTGGAAATTTTGATCTGAAAAATGAACCCTGTGGTCACCCAAAAACTTTCGTCGACAACGAAGAGTTAAAGGCGATTGTGAAAGCTGATGATACTCGATATACGGCTGATCTAGCAGCAGCTTTCGAAGTTGGCATCCAAACAATATTGGTTATTTTGCGTCAAATTGACAAGATGAAAAAACTTGACAAATGGGTGCCACATAAATGATCGCCAGTGCAACCAGCGCGTTGAGGCATGCCTTGCAGACATAAAGCTCATTACATCAGACACAGAAACGTAGAGATTTTGAGACACATCATTTCTTTAAACAGACAGAAATTCTATCTTTTTGGCAATCGCAAGCGCTTATCATGTCGGCTGGACACTGGAGCTAGGCAATGTCCTTAACGAAAAACCGACCCCTAAAAACGTGATGGTCTAGTGACGATATGATTTATCACAGCTATCTTATCAATCGGCACGAATGATAACTGTAGATGTGTACTATGCAGGACTGAAAACAATGATGGAGAAACTCGGAAATCTCCAGCCAACTTCGGTTAATCGGTCAACCCTGCTCCTGAATGTACGCACGACCCCACACTGCACAACAGACGTCTCTAAACTACAGGAGGTAAGAATGGACGCTCTCCATCATCCACCGTACTCACCAGACCTTGCGCCTACAGACTTCCTACCACTTCACTACCTCTACCAAAATTTGGACAACTATTTTGCAAGAAAAACATTCAGTACCCGAGAGGCAGTACAAAATGGCTTTGACGAGTTTGTTGGCGCCCGTCCAGCTGATTTCTTCAAAAAAGGCAGCGAAACATTGCCACTGCGATGCCAATGATGCATGGATAAATATTGGGTGCCAATGATGCATGGCTACGATCAATTGAAATAAAAAATAAAAACATTATTACAAAAGAAATTCATAGGTTATTTTAATAATTTTTTTTTAATTAGTAATTTTAGTAATTTATGTAAAGCTAAGGATAGAGTTATTAACCAGGGTGTGACTAATGGGAATAAAAGCTTTGTCTTTCTTTGTGATTCGAGCAAAAATAATACCTAAGTATATTTTTTTTTGATAGACGGTCTCTTTTATATGAAAAACACCATTCTATATTAAATAACAAATGACGAACGACAAGATACGACTTTGTGACATCATACTATAAACAATATAAACTATAAACTACTATAAACTTCAAGAAATTACAAACGAAGAATACATAATACATATTTCTATCATTACATAGATTAGCGTAACGGAACTCATGAATGAAGAAAACTAATTTGATGTTTCAAAAAGTTTAGCAAAATCATAACTAGATGGCGCCACAGATCAAATTAGAACGCGCTATCGTTGCGTTTTGGGCTTGCTATACCTTCAATTTGCTTACGCCGTTAATTTAACACGACTCTTGCTTCTGCAAGGTTGTGGGTTCGATTTCCTATTTTTGGCTGGATTATATAGTATGAAAGTACTATAATCCATATAAATAATGTAATACAAATGCAATATATATTTATATATATATATATATATATATAATTATATATAGCATTCTGCACTCCTCTATATAAACTATGAATGTGCAAACTTTCATACTCCGTCCGCGCTATTTATTTTCGTAAAAAGGGTACAAAGTTTTTGCTCCAAGTATTAATATATAAATATTATTTATCTGATATTCTGATATAAACATCTAATAAATACATATATAACAAACGAAAACGGGAACGATGATCTTCGAAAACCATGCATAACATTGGGTTAGAAAGGGTTTGGAACATACATATATACATACCTACAGATAAAACCAACAGATATAAAGGTGCGTTCAGACAAGAGACAAGTGTGCCGAAGCATAGGCTTGCTTGTGGCGAATAAGTATAGCACATTCCGCTTCCAAGGCCATCATACCTCCACTTGATCACCGACGTAAATGAATCCCAGCCCCACGTGGTGATAAGATCCCGGGAACCCTTGACGCGATAATGAATTAACTACATAGCATGGATCGAAACAGTGGGAGTATGGGAGCTAGTTACATTATTACTTCGAATGAGACAAGATAAAATTAAATTGTTTCGTGTAACATTTGATGGAAAACCAAAATAGTGTTAGTAAAATAAATATGATAGAAGACACCTAGACAAAAAATACCTCACGCGTTCTGGCGATTGCATCGCGTCGTTTGTGCTCGAAATCTCGAGGTCCTCGGCGTAGCTCAAGTGCATTTTTGCTCCTTCGTTGCGTTGATCTTTATCTGCAAAATAATGTGAAAAACTATAGAATAGCAAAAACATTATATACTGCGAAAACCTAATATATCCAATCTCTTATGATCTTATTGCCGTCTATATTTCGTTACCGTCCACGTGGATAGCTGCCTCGGGCCAACCGAGCGAGTCTCCCTCCACATCTACGGGCTCGTCTTCCGCGTCGTAGGCGCGTGGCTCGCGGGGACGATCCTCGCGCCGCTCTTCGTCCAGGTCGTAGCCGAGCATGCTCTCGACGGTGTGGTGACGCTTACGTGTACGCAGCTTTAGGCGCCGCTGGCGGTTAGCGCGGATGCGCTGGTACGTCTGTGACGGTAAACTTTAAATATTGCAACCGGCTTGTGTGAAACGGTAGACAGGTAGCTGACGACAGTCTGCCTTTTAATCTTTACGGTCAACCATCTACGTATGTTTTTAACGAAGAAGTACTGATGGCATGCCATGGCAACTATTTGTACACAACGGTTGGTCTTTTATTATATGAGGTCATGAAAAATACCAAAGGCAGACAACAGATAGTTAACGCTTTACAGACAACATAGCGACAACGGAATGCAGAAATCAGAAATGCAGTGCTAGCAAGATTTCTGGAATTTATAATATTGGCAAGAAGATGGCTAACCTCCCAGCGAGCGTCTTCGTCCTGATGATGTAGAGCGTGAGCCGGTTGTGCCGCTGCGTCTCGCGGTAAAGCACTGAGGCTGTACAAGTGCTGCAGCTCTTGTAAGAAGTGCGCCTGAGCAACGCCAGGGCCGAGGCGGGTGCCGCACACACCACACGATGACTTGCGTTCGCCGTCGGCTGTACAAACAAGTTATGCTCTAGTCAGACCTATCTTTAACACTCGAAACAAAAAGAGGAGTGTTATAAATTTAATGTGTATATCTTTATATGTATGCTTGTGTAAATGTGAATCTGTGTATCTGTGTCTATGGCATCCTAGCTTTCAAATGGATGATCCGGTTTTAATTTACTTTTGTATGAAAGGTACACGCTCGTTCTTAGTTATGATAAAAAAAAACTATTTAAGCATTTGAAGTCCATCAGCACTTTGAGATGTGAGCAATTTCCATAAGTTCAATCGAATATAAATTTGGTATACTGTTACTTCAAAGATATTAAAAAACATTGTAACCGTGACTTAATGCTGCAGCATCACCTGGGATCTGCAAAATACTAACCTACTCCTCACTAACTTATAGCAAAGGTATCGTGTTTGGGATGATTGAAATTGACTCAACCCCCGGCACTAACTTAATAAAGTGCCGGGGGTTGTTTAAATTTATAATGGGTAATATTACATATTTACAACAAGGTCGTCTACACACTACCTACAGATTAAAAACAATTAGGCCGTAAAATTGATCAGATGAAATTAAAACGAGACTGTTGTAAAAGTTCTATAACCTTCTTCTATGTTAACATTGTCTGGATCGCAACATGTTCTCACGTTTAGTATGGAACCGATGCTATTTTTATTTAACTTGCAAAGAGTTGTCGAATTCTACTTTAGTATAAGTTAATGTCCAACTCTAATGATTGAGTTATTAGTTCGCTCGAAGGCCTAACTGTGGCCTTGAATTATACGTGCTCTCCGATGCACGTCGAACTGTCATATGGGCCTAGGTACTCACGCATACCATATCTGTACTCACGCGAGAAGAAGTCATGCGAGTCGGTACAAGTGGGGGGCGCAGGTGGCTCGTCATCCTTGCAGGGTCGTGGAGAAGCCGAGGCAGCAGATCCTGGGGAGCTGGTGTCATCACGCGTGACATACCCGTGCCGGTACAGCGGGGGAGTACTGTTGTCGTCGCGCACACTCTGTTCAAGATTCGTCCTCTAAATATATAAAATCGTTGTGTCAATGCATAGCGTAGAGAACTAAAGAGTACCCCTTTACCATCACATAGAGTTAAGGGGCGCACTAAGGAAGACATTTCAGGTAGGTAAATAACACGTAAAGCTGCGGAAAGTTTCTCTAGTTATTTGAATACCTACTGGCATAATTTCTCTTAGGCCCAACGGTTATCGTTATAAGGTTCCCAATTCAACAATGATTCTGCTCGGATTGCGCTTCATCTTTACCTAAAAACCTATTTTCTATTAGCTCTATGGCCAAACGTGAATTTCGATCGATCGTTTACGCTTTCGTAAACGTTTCGTAAGCTGGGTTGCTCAATAGCAGAATAGGATATACGTACTTAAAATCTGTTTCAAAGTTATTGTTCGGTTGCGGTTCGATTCAAATTGAGTGGACAGTTACATAGTAGAATTGTCCTGCTGTATGACGACCTCTGTGGTGCAATGGCTGAAGGGCTTATTATTTCGACGTTGAAGAGTTGGCTCAATTATTAACTGCAGTAGGCAGTCTTCATCATCGCTTCCCTTAACTCATATTAAGTGTGGTTGTCAAATCATGTTTCTTTCTACCATTTCTTTCTAACAGTCGTCATCTCAGTACTAACATATTTACTTACTCATATCGTCTTTCACACAATCCATCCAACTTATTTTGGCCTACCTATACTTTTAGCAGCAAGCTAATGGAAAAAGGCTATGGGAAATTTATCAACTAAAACTAACCCTAAGCGCCTGCCCAACGCTTTGTCCAAGAGCATATTGCTCTCCCAGATGTCTTGCGAAAGCCTTGTTAGGGTATAGCGGATGGAAAGCACCCCCTATTGGTCTGAAGGCTCCGCAGCCGAAACTCTGCAGTGCTGGGTGCAGGAACTGTGGTGCCATGTGATGCAGGAAGCCCTCCATTATGGCTCAGGTGCTCTATGGTGGAAAGATTCAGTTATAATCAAGCTAAAAGAAATAAAACGCCAGCTCGCCAGCGGAGTCCCTTGTAACGTTTTGTAAATATGCCAGTCAGCATCTATCTATATCCACAAACGCCTCGCTTGAGACGCTTGTATTGCTAGTGTGATAACATTCTTAGCCTTATCCAAAGTTAACGTACCTAGGTACCTAAGTAGATTTATTATTTTACTGTAAAAGCAATTATTGAAAGTGGTTATAAAAAAGGCTAGAAAAACAAACAATTCCCTGAATGACGGTTACTTGCCACGAGAATAGAAAAATGTGTTTATTTTGAGAGCGATCTCAATGCATCGGCCATACGGTGGCAAAGTGACCATCCAGCAACAATAAACAATTTCAGTTGAGCGGCTCCGGTGGTCCACAAGGTTACTTTATACTGTTAAAACAATAAAATTATCTATCAATAAGGTTCATTTAGATAACTATTTATTGAACTACGTTAATCTATACATATAAAATGCTTTGTCCTGAATGAATGACTGACGGATCAACGCACAGTCTAAACCGCTGATCGTAGAAACCTGAAACTTGGAAAGAATTTTCCGAAATTATACCCCTAAGGGGGTGAAAAACGTAGGCAAAATTTGTATGGAACAACGTGATTCCTTCAAATTCTACTTCAAATTTTGCATAAACATTATTTAACAGAATTGATAGAAGATGTGTTTCGTATATTATTAAAACTCATCGCCTAACGGAGTTAAAAAGGGGAAGAAAGTTATTTTGGGGGTGATTTGCATCGAAGTTGATATCAATACTCCTTAGTGCTTTTGATTCTTATTACATTTCATTTTGACACAATGTTTGAAAACTCAATCCGATTTTATTCAAAAAAGGTTGAACTCACATCAAAGCTTGGTGCATTACATAAATAAAATAAATAAAAGAATATTTAAATCGGATTAGAATTCGAAATTTAAATATTATTCGTTCTTGGATATTTGAAAAATAACTTTTTTTACGGACTTAGGCTACTTCTTATGTATGTATATACACTGCGTGCGAAGCCGCAGAAGCTAGTATCTACTTAAATAAAATTAAAAGAGGTTATAGTTTTGTAACATCAAATTATCAGAAACACTAGCATTCAGCCTTTCATACGCAATAAGCTGCATCAAAGTTGGAGCGTTCTAGAGTTAAAAGGCCACAGATAGATAAGCTATCGGATAAACAACATAGGTTGCAATCTTATATCTTCTCTGTTGTTAATCAGGGGACAACCTATTAGCAGCTTACTCTTATATACTAATACGATATACGTGTTTGTGTTGCTAAACGTTTTAATAATGTTAATTCCTGGATTTTCTAGGCACAAGATGTGCTATTTTGTGAGATCAATAATGTACATAGTCTCATTATCTATGCCCATTTGGTCATTATTCCCGTCAGACGCGAAGTAGTGAGTGAATCGACTGACTGATTCATATATAGACAACGCACAGCCAAAACCGCTGTTCGTAGATACCTACTTGAAATTTGGAAGGCATAATCTTGGTGCGACGAGTTGTGTCAAGATAGGATTTTTCGAAATTAAGAAGTAAACAGGAGTGGAATGTTTATATGACCATCAGTGGCTCTGTGAGCTGTAAGCGTCGCGAACATTTTTCGAAATGACTGAAATATAACTTTTTTTACGTTTTCATCCATAACTTTTAAAAAAAATTCCAAAAATAGAATCGACAAATAAAACACTACTTATATAGTTATAGAATCTGCTCACAAAATTTCACGAGAATCGAATTGAGAAATGCGACCTGTAGAAGAGAACATCCGGACAGACGCCGGCCGGCCGGACATAAGAAAGCATTTTCGCCTAAACTGAAATGGAGAAACTCGCTCGCGCTTCGCGCTCGCTCTGTCAAAAAGTCGTATACCTTGAAAATATAAACTTGAAACGTAGCACATATATTCATCAATATATTTGGTAAACGCCTATTATAATATTTGTATAGACACTAACGCATCGTGCAATTTGTTTGAAAGTTAGTATTAAACATTCTTTAGTACAAATTAATAATGACTAATAGATGATCTGTAGATCGTTTTAAACGCTCCCATAAAGATAACAATCTTGCTTAGAAACGTCTCTTAACTTCTGTCAAAAGTTAATCACTGTTTAAAATAGTGCCATTCATATTTGTAAGATAGTGACAAATAGTGACAGGGCGAACGTTTATAAGAGCGTAAGACCGCAATTGTTTTACATACAATTTATATTAATTGAATAGGTTTGAAGTTGCTGTTTTACAATACTGGTACTATAATAAGAACGGCAACTTCATCTAAGTACACTCGAGAGCAATGAATTCGGGTCACTTAAAGATACCTATAAATCGAAGAAATGCTAGCTTAGGCTTGACTTTAGTAGTGCGTCGCACGAATTGGAGGGTGGAAAGACTCACATCTGGTAGGGTTTTGCTTTCTGATTACATATTTACCACTAATAACATTAGGTTATTCCGAGAAAATAATAAAACATTTTTAACCTCAAATCAAATAAATCAGATAAAACTACGTAAAGGTTGACAGATAATAATCAACTTTGTCGTATTTCTTGTCTATGGTTTAACATGTTGTGTGCAAAATTGATGTGAACGAAACGTAAAAATCCTGTCGGTGATTTTGTTATGGCTTCTTTTGACGACTTTGGCTTATCTTCACTTCACTTGGTTACTTATCACCTATCACTAGGTAGGTTATGTTAGAGTATAGAAAAAAACGCGCAAGCCGAGCGAAGCGTGCTGCGGCAGCGGCCGCCGCAGCGCCAGGAAATAATACAAGGTCACGGTATATCTCACTTGGTTACTTATCACCTATCACTAGGTAGGTTATGTTGGAGTATAGAAAAAAATGCGCAAGGCGAGCGAAGCGTGCCGCGGCAGCGGCCGCCGCAGCGCCAGAAGATAATACAAGGTCACGGTATATCTGATCTTTGTCGTATTGGTTGTCTGTGATATATCATGTTGTGCAAAATTGATGCGAACGAAACGTTACAAATTTACGAAACGTTACGATAGGTTACAAATGTTTTTTTTTCTCATTTGTGCATCTACCTTTATCTTGGGAGCTTTACCAGGGGTGAGGTGGACCTCTCCCTCCCCCTCCTTGGTAATTTATACTAGATTTGTATCAATATTTTTTTTTGAGGTTAGGTTACATTTATTCAAATATCTCGAAAACGGGGCAATACCTAGTATAGGGGTTATACCAGGGGGTAGGGAGGGTCCCCCCCTCCCCCTCCCATTTTTTTCCCCTTCATTTTCGTGCGACGCACTACTAAAGTTTAACCCTAGCTTAATGCAATATATCGTGTTTAATACAAGACAATTAAATACTCCTTAAATTAAGGTATTAAAATTTCTAAGTTATTGTAAACTTATGTCATAAAAAAAACAAATTTGAAAAAGGGAGACTTTCG
This sequence comes from Lampropteryx suffumata, assembly GCA_948098915.1. Taxonomy (NCBI): domain Eukaryota; kingdom Metazoa; phylum Arthropoda; class Insecta; order Lepidoptera; family Geometridae; genus Lampropteryx; species Lampropteryx suffumata. The sequence continues at coordinate 21,228,379 of OX402544.1, read as the reverse complement.
AAGATGAAGAGAAGAAGGAACTACGAAATTACTGCATTTGATTTTGCTTATGTTTCTAATCTGTCATATTAAAACTATATTGATAGTGTTCAATATCTATTATTCAATAATCATGTCACTTATACCTGAAGAATGCACCAGAATTCTCACAATGCTGGAAACCAGCCGGAGTCAGCGCGATACAGCCAGGACTGTCGGTGTGTCGCTGTCAACAGTCCAAAGAGTTCTTCGACGTTACGAGAAAACTGGCTCTAACCTACGCAGACCAGGAACAGGCAGAACGAGGTGTACCACAGCACGAGAAGATCGATAATTGGTGAACACCATGCTTCGTAATCGCTTTTTCACAAGAACTGAACATACAAATCGGTTTCGACGCCTTGGAGGACGTAACCCAAGCGCATGGACAGTAAGACGACGACTTGCTGAAGCTAACTTGAAACCACTTAGACCTACAAATGGCCCTAAACTGGAGCGTGGGCATTGTATTTCAAGACTCAGATATGCCCAGAACCACTAAAATTGGACTATTGAAGATTGGTCAAAAGTTCTCCAACGAATCAAAGTTCTACAAGCACGATGAAAGACACAGAGTGTATAGAAGACCAGGGGAACGATTCAAGCAAGCATGCATCGAAGAAAAATTATCCTACGGTAGTGGGTCTGTACTTGTGTGGGCCGCAAGGCATCTGAGAGTCGCACTGAACTGGTGTTCATAGAAAACGGCTCTTTAACTAACGCAAGATATGTGCGAGAAATCCTTAATGAATACGTTGAGCCATTATGGTTAATTTGGGTGAGGATGCTATTTTTATGCATGATTGTCATCATGACCGACCTCATACAGGTTGGATTGTGAATGACTACCTTCAAGAGATAAATATTACGCGTATGGAGTGGCCAGCACGCAGCCCGGATATCAACCCGATCGAGCATGCTTGGGATGAGCTAGGGAGATGCGTAAAACAACGAAACCCTCCCCCAATCATGCTTCGTGAGCTCAAAATTGCTCTCACAGAGGAATGGGAGAATATTCCCCAAAATCGTATTAGGAACTTAGTGTACAGCATGCCAAACCGCGTAATCGCAGTTATAGAAGCACGAGGAGGCAAATACAAAGTATTAAAATTCAAGAAAATCATAATATTGTTCAAAAATTACATGTTTTCTATTTTTGTTAATGGCGAGTAAACTTTTTTTTTTCTTAAAGTAATTTTTAGTAAATCTTATTAAGCTAACATTCTTAATTTCCGAGATTTATTTGTTTATTTATGTGACCCAGATTAATTGCTTTCGAGTTTATATAAAAGAGAGTCGTGTTAGTTACATCACTAAAACTCGAGAACCGCTGGACCGATTTGGATGAAACTTAAAATAATAAATAAATAATCCCGGATATTTCACACAACATCATCTGGCCCCAAAGTAAGCAGAGCTTGTGTTACGGATACCACATGACTGATATACTACTTATATACTTTTTTTTTGTAAATACATACATATTATACATAGAAACACCCAGACCCGAGACAAATACTTGCAGATCGTACAAACATTTGTCCCGCGGCGGGAATCGAACCCGCAACCTTCTGCGTCTCAGTCGGGTCTTAGCCAATTGCGCCACAGAGGTCGTCAAAATGAATATATGTAGTTAGTAACTTGGATTAGAATATAGACTACTAGCTGCTGCCCGCGGCTTCGCACGCATGCTACCAACATAAAAAGTAGCCTATGTCCTTCTCCAAGGTCCCATCTATCTCTATTCGAAAATTCATCAAAATCGGTTCAGCGGTTTAGACGTGAACCTTTCATCCCCCCTTTTAACCCTTTACAAATCTTTTTCCAATTAAAAAGTAGCCTATGTCCTTTCTCAGGCTTAAAACTACTAAATTTCATTTAAATCGGTTCAGTTGTTTTGGCGTGAAAGCGAGACAGATAGACAGACAGACAGAGTTACTTTCGCATTTATAATATTAGTCCGGATTTTTTATCCCGGAAAAACCACGGGAACGGGAAAGGGGCGGGCGAAGCCGCGGGTGACCGCTAGCGCCATTTAACAATATTTATCCGTAAGTTTGTTAATCTCTGAAATTATTACAATAATTTGAATAGCTATCTTTTTTTTAATAGTGTTATTAGTACATATATTTTGTGAAGTTGTAACCGCGCAAGGACGTGAGCACGGGTCAGCTAGTAGTAACCGCGCAAGGAAGTGGGCACGGGTCAGCTAGTAGTAACCGCGCAAAGAAGTGGGCACGGGTCAGCTAGTAGTAACCGCGCAAGGAAGTGGGCACGGGTCAGCTAGTAGTAACCGCGCAAGGAAGTGGGCACGGGTCAGCTAGTAGTAACCGCGCAAGGAAGTAGGCACGGGTCAGCTAGTAGTAACCGCGCAAGGAAGTGGGCACGGGTCAGCTAGTAGTAACCGCGCAAGGAAGTGGGCACGGGTCAGCTAGTAGTAACCGCGCAAGGAAGTAGGCATGGGTCAGCTAGTAGTAACCGCGCAAGGAAGTGGGCACGGGTCAGCTAGTAGTAACCGCGCAAGGAAGTGGGCACGGGTCAGCTAGTAGTAACCGCGCAAGGAAGTGGGCACGGGTCAGCTAGTAGTAACCGCGCAAGGAAGTGGGCACGGGTCAGCTAGTTGTAACCGCGCAAGGAAGTGGGCACGGGTCAGCTAGTTGTAACCGCGCAAGGAAGTGGGCACGGGTCAGCTAGTTGTAACCGCGCAAGGAAGTGGGCACGGGTCAGCTAGTAGTAACCGCGCAAGGAAGTGGGCACGGGTCAGCTAGTAGTAACCGCGCAAGGAAGTGGGCACGGGTCAGCTAGTAGTAACCGCGCAAGGAAGTGGGCACGGGTCAGCTAGTAGTAACCACGCAAGGAAGTGGGCACGGGTCAGCTAGTAGTAATAAAGATCTATTATATTAGTCTGTATATTTCTGTCCGTCCGTTAGTCCGTTCTTATATCTTATATCGGACAGACAGACAGGACTGTCTGTATGTCCGCCATTAATCTAGATCTTGCTCGCAGACTATTAGTTTTATTGTGATGAAATTTTGCACGGAAATACTTATTAGTGACCCCTACAAGGATATGATATAAAAATGGATTTAATCGATACCCTAAATGTAAAGTGTCTTGATTTTTAAAGTGATAACTTCTAATGGGAGGGTAAACCGCTTCGTTACGTAACGCGTTACGGCGCCATTCTGTCTGGCTTCCCTTTCTCTCACGCATACGGCAGCGGTAGGCAGGCTCATCCTCTCTCACTCTAACCCCCAGCGCTAGTAAGATCAGTTTAAGTTATCACTTCTGTCGGGCGTCCCGAGACGCACACGTTTTTTTTATTATTTTACTACCCCATCGTGTGTCGTTGTATAGATATTTTAAAGATACTATGAGTGTGACAGTTTTTCGATACAGATCTTTGTGTGATAAATATTAAGCTTTGAAGTAATTAGTTATATAAGTTATATAAGTAAGTAATTATGTTTCTAATATATTACATCAAACATAATTTCAAGCACACATCATCACGCGTTAAACAGTATGGGACAAGCTTTAAGTCCCAATTACATACTTCTTTAAGGGTTGTGTTGAAAAACTTATAGGTATTTGTCTATTTATTGAATATTTAAAGGAAATATACCCAATTTCAATCAAATCGCGACACGTGTTTAAAAGTCCCCATAAAAAAAAAGTCCATATTGCACTCTTGTCTATACAAGTTAAAAAAAAAACATATTAGTACTTTATTATTTGTATCAAAGCGTGTTTGTTTCACGTATTAATATAATAATAATTATAAAGACAATAGTAAATTTTTTATTGGTCTGTAAGGGATAAACTCAAAAACCGAGTTAAAGAACTCTTTCACATATATATTTAGTTAAACTACTATTATATATACTTATATTATAAATAAAGAAGGCGTGAATAAAAACATGTATTGTTTGTTTTAAATTAATAAACTCATAAACTACAAAACCTATTCTAAAAAATCTTTCACCTTTAGAGCTACTTTATCAGCGAGCATCATGAGCTGTTTTTTTAATTGTGTTATGTACTTAAATTCCAATATTGTATTGTATAGTGTATTGCATTCGTTTAATAAATACATGAAGTATATCTAAAATTATATTAGCTACCATTCGCTACATAACCCTTTGCATGCATTATTATTCGTATACGCTATTTTTTAGTTTAGTATTTGTCTACGAATTAATGTGTATCTGGTGGGTTGGTTTCCTATTTCCATTTAATAGTGTAGTGTGTATATATAATAGTGTAGAATAGTTAGAGTAATGAATAGGCTGTTATGCACAACCATTGGGCCTGTTTGTGGCTAACCACATCTAACTGCTAATTACTAATAATTATATTGTTGTCAATGTATATGCTTTGTGAATTTAATTACCTATGTGAGGTCAACGTAACTAGCTACTTGAGACCCTCCAATTGTACAATAACAAAGGTCCGATGTTGTACTAGGTAAACCGCAGTCAAAGTTCCTACAGTAGACTCAGAACGTAGTTCACCTGCCTCCTGCCTGAGTGCAATTGTTTCTTGTAATGTGTAAGAGATAAGGGTTACTATCGCTTGAACTAAATCGGTTATCAGTTGGTACATATTTGATAATTATGTACATATTTGTTACTAAAGTAGGTACGTTATTATTAAATTGAGGCCTTTCTCAACCTGATGGCCTTTTTACAAGGTTGGCCTTATTACAAGGGACTTACTACAAAACTTACGTAGCCCAGTAAACAAAATACGCCGCTTTCTATAGACTTTTTAAGTATGTATTTAAAAATATGTAAACATTTTATCAGTAATTCGGTCATTATAATTAAAGCTATGCTTAGTTTGAGACTAGATGGTTTTGTGTGACTTGTCCACAATTATATTTTTATTTATTATTATTTCGTCTTTGGTTAAAAATTTAGTTTGACTTGGTTATTACCTGATCGGGTAAATATGTAGATAAATGTTGATAATGGTAATATTTCTGTCATTGAAGGCTAACAAATGACCTACACAAAATAATCTTTAACAATGACATCCTTTTAAGGCGGTATCCTGAGAAAATTACCTAATGTATGGAAATAAATGTGTCATTGTAGCTTTTTAGTGTTTATCTACTTGTTAATTAAACAAATATAGTATATATAATAAACGTGTTGAAACGAACTTCCTCGTTTTAGTTTTTTTATTTATTATTTTCATTAATTGAATTCCAAAATATTTAATAATCATCAGCTTCTTATAAAGTAAATGTCATTTTAATCTGCAGCTTTAACACTTATAGGTCTTCTTCTTCTTATCGTGTCAATAGTTATTTCTAACCAGTTAAATAACTTATAGGTAGAGATAAGATAATTAAAATATCACTTGTTCCACTTTTATCCATTTAAGCGCCGTCAAATTGTCAATGTCATATGATGAGGGCACTGCCTTAAGAACGCCGTAGCACGTGAGCCTGTCTTCTCTGGTCGAACTAATCAAATTGGTTCGGTAAATATAGTCCGTTGTCCCCTCTGCGGCAAACCACATGGCTGTGTTGGGTAAATATGGCTAAGCCACGCAGGCAGCGTTGCAGGTCTTTGACAGAACTGCATAAAGAGCCTCTTCCACAATAACTACGACCAGCCAATAGGCTTGTTTTTATACATTACTAGCTATTGCCCGCGGCTTCGCACGCGTAGTACCTACATATAAAGTAGCCTATGTTCTTCTCCCAGGTCCCATCTATCTCTATGCCAAAATTCATCATAATCGGTTCAGCGGTTTAGACGTGAAAACGTAACAAACAGGCAGACAGAGATACTTTCGCATTTATAATATTAGTAAAGATTAGGTACCTAATCTTTATTTTTAGTATACCTCAATAAACTTATTTTTAAATACTTGTTTAACTATTTTGAGGTTTTATTATGTTACGGGTCTATCTTATAATCACATATTTGATTCTTAAGAAGAAGAAGTAGTGTAGCCACAAGGGCTATTGTGCACTTTGAGAATACATATTTTTCACACAGAAAATACACGATCGGATTCGAACCCATAACCTTAGGATCGGAAGGCGGGGCCTACCTCTACCAGTGCTCACATATTTGATGTATTGTTAAAATCTGATCTAATCTAACATCTTTTATCATCACATAACTTACATTAATGCCACGCTAGGCAATTATATGATTACCAACTGCTGCCCGCGGCTTCGGACGCGTGGTACCTACATAAAAAGTAGCCTATGTCCTTCTCCAAGGTCCCATCAATCTCTATACAAAAATTTATCAAGCCCACCTGAGAAACAGAAGATTGCGGGTTCAAATCCCGCTGCGGGACAAATGTCTGGGTGTTTCTATGTATTGAAAATGAAAAAATGAGTATATAAGAAGTATATTATTCATGTGGGGTACCACATGAATAATATACTTCAACTTCTAATAACACAAGCTCTGGTTACTTTGGGGCCAGATTATTTTGCGTGAAATGTCCGGCATTATTTATTTATTTATGTATTGTTACTCACCGAATATATTTTAGTGAGAGCTTGCAAACATCATCCATGTTTTTCGTTGAATCGTTGGAGTATTTATTTTGACTGCATTAAATTATGTTAACAAGGCGGTTTCTTATCTATTCTAACTTCGAATGTCAAGTAAACACACACGCGCTTGACATATTTATAAGTTACTAGCTGATGCCCGTGACTTCGCACGCGTGGTCCTTATCTAAGGTCCCATCTATTTCTTCTATACCAAATGTCATCAAAATCGGTTCTGAGGTTTAGGCGTGAAAAAGTTACAGGCAGACAGACAGAGTTACTTTCGCATTTATAATATTTGTAGGGATAAAACCTTGGTACGTCTTGGTTTTGGTAGTATAGGCTTTGGTAGTTTCCGAAAACCTTAAAACGTATCGTTTCCATGCTTGAAGCGCCCCTAGCAGAAACTTCGATGAACTAAAATCGGTAGTACGGAGATCGGTAGTAATTGTCCCTTTTATAATGCCAAAGTATAAGAGATCTCAACTATACAAATTTAAAAAATAAAGCCAGTACATAAAGATAAGATTAACTTAATAATGAAATCAATCCCACGTTTGATACAGACAGAAGCATTAATTGGTATCCCCCTCACAGTATATGTAATAGTGCTATCCAGTAGCACGCAGTTTCAAACCCTTCTAGCTTTGAACATAAAAATATTGATTTTAGTTTACATTTATCATTGGAAATTTGGCTATTTAACGTGTTTTGTTTTATTATAAAGTTTATTCAATTGTTTTAAAAAAAAAAAATGATTTTTTCAAATTATTATTTATAAACATCTGCATTATCACGAGTAAAGATATTAAAATTTCAACGATATGTCACATGTAACTATGGTGTAGTGGTTAGTGTAGCCGACTGTCTCTCGTTGCACACTGATAGACCCGTCATCGATTCTTAACGATGGATGTCTTTTTGTTTTATTTATCTTTTTAATTACAGCCAATTTCTATTTTTATTTTAGTAATGTAATGTATTCATGTGAATAGTGAAGTTATTGTATATTTGTCTGAATTAAAGGTGGTTGATAAAATAAAACATAATTTTAGGTAGGTATACATACTTACTTTAATTAATTATAAAGTTTTGACAACACAACACAAAAAAAAACGTAATTAGTACTGACGTATTTTATAATTTAACCTACTTACAAATAGCTCCCTATCCTGATTAATAATATTCCATTTTCGATTTAGTAGGCAGAATACACATGTTTTCATTAGATTTTTGTTTACATAACTTATCTAATGAATTAATCAATTTGGATCTCCTGTAAATCGTGAAAAATTATTAATCAGTTAGGTTTTTGAAAATAAATAAGTGAGGTCAAATGGTATTTTTCTGACTATGTTAAAACGTAACATTGCAGTTAAAATTAAGTAGTGATAATTATCGACTTTTATATATAGCGATTCTTATCGCTTAATAGCGTAAGGGATAACCACCACTAAGTATAATTTGCTGTAGTCTGTTTCACATCTGAGTAACCATGTTCCATCCCATATTATTACCTCGCATTAACTCCCAGGTCCTCATGACCTCTTGATCTAAATTATGCTGGGACCTCAATTCACTCGGATCCCAATTTAAAACCATTTGAGCCCACATATTTTCTATCGGATTTAGATCCGGACTTTTAGATGGCCAAGGAATAACAGTAATGTCTTTTTGAGAAGAGAGCCATTCAGAAACCATTCGCGTACGATGCACTGTACAATTATCATGGACAAATTATATTTGTCCCTCTGGATACGCGATTCGCACAGAAGGTAACATGACTTCCTTCAGCACTTTCAAATATTTGTCTCCATTCATGCGCCCACTTATGTCTACTATTTCTCCGGGACCCATAAAGGACATCCATCCCCAATAACCTAAAAAGAACAATTTAATCAATTAGTAGTATTTAGTTGTGGAATAAAATACAATATCATCTTTTTGCATTGTTTGAATACAACTTGTCAAAAAAATCAGATTGTGATGAAATAATCATTGATAAAGGTAATTTGATTCGTTGAGAATTATAATATAACTAACGTTACCTAACTTACCTAACGTTATTCTGCCACTTGCCCTTACAGGTAATATATTTTGTGGATTATGGCGTTCATTAGGTTTTCTCTCTTTCAGACAATCTTTACTGATTCGTATACACTCCTGTTGTTTTTCTGCCCAGTCTTCTTGCATTCACATCCCCTTCGGATAGAAATCTACGCACCCATAAGCGCACGGTTTTAATCTATAAGAAAACAAATCAGTAAATATAGATATTTGATTATATGTTATGAAGCTAAAGGTAACAAGGTTTTACTAAAAAGATAGATTTGCTTCGTTATAACATTACGAAGCAAATACCTTATGACACATAACAAAAAGTAGATAACTTACCGTAATTCCAAGTTGACGAGCAATACCCTTAATACTCATTTGCTGTTCGAAAAGAATAGCGATCTTGGTTCTCACAAAATTACTGATATGCACCATTTTCTTCAATTCTTTGATAAATTAGATCCACCAAGTCAAGACTCGAATCGAGAATGGCTAGTAACTTTTTCTTTGTTCACTAAAATTATATTCAGATCTACCCTCAAACACTTTTTATTTTTTCTTATCCAGCGTAAGGAGATACCGTAAACTAAATCTGCTGCCGAACACTAATAATATAAAATTTCAGAGCTTTGATAACTAGTTCATTGGTTTAGTTGGTTGGTGCAGTTGTTACTCGATGTGTAAGCGATTGGATGCCTGGTTCGATTCCCGTCTTGGTGATACGATTTTTGCTTTAGAATTTCAGTAGAAGATTTATAAATCGTGCTGTAATGTGCAATGTAAACTTTAGCTATTTGAGGGGATACCAATTAATGCTTCTGTCTGTACATGCAGGGAAGGTACTTCTAAAAAATTGTTTTTTAAATGTTTTTTAAGTCAGAGATTTGAAACTTAGTAGGGGCCACTAATACGTATTACATAGCAAAATTCCATTGTCTGCGAGCAAGAGCTCTGATTAGGGACGAACAGATAGACGGACAGACAGACGGATGTGACGAAACTATTAGAGTTATTTGTCAGACTTCGAATAATGGTAATCTATAATGTACCTTACATGATTATCGAACAAGCGTTGAAATTGAACTAAGTATGACTTATCGTTCGCTAGTGTGTGGGAGCGCGTCAGTCTTCGCATCCAGCTGGCACTCGTATCTTGGGCTATCTATTCCATGAACACGAATGCGTAAACAACAAAGAATAGTGCGTTCCGGTTGTAGGAGATAAACACGCAAACGTAAACGTTATGAGATGGTACACGCGGTGATCATTGTAACAAAGTGCTTCAACGCCAGTTTCAATTCGTTGTAGGTACAAAATATAAAATATCTACTTGGATACTCGTAGTTGGCTGCACTGAAATGTATACATTTGTCAATTTTTGACAATTTATGATGATTTTTTTACAAAAATAAATTTTATTTTATAACTTTTACTCAGCACCCGTATCTGACTGTAAAATCGGGTTGGTACGAGTAATTTTCGCTGAATTATATAACACTTCGAGTGAGGATTTCTACGTGGAACTAATACCAGATGAGTGCTGCTTGGCTACTGATGATGGAGACTACTGCGATAGTTTTCAAATTATTAGGAATTAGTCCCCCTGCTGACTAACAGAAGAACTAGCAATAGAGAAGGAATACTTGAAATACGGCTCGGTGTCACTAGTTAGAAACAACTAGTGACACGATAAGAAGATTTGTTAATTTCAAAATGGTGGCACATCATTTAAATTAAAATTTACAGATCAAATTCTCAACAAATTTATTTAAGTATTTAACATGTTTTTTTGTGTTATTTATTGTTTACTGTGACGTTTTTAGCAAAGTTTTGATGTGTACATATTATATCAGTTCAGCCAATTGTATTTTACAAATTCGTCATTATCATTACCTACCTGCCTTTATTCCATTTTATTGAAATGTGAAATCGGCATATATATATATAAATAATGTTGGTCAAAACACACAACACTATCTAACCCCAAACTAAGCATAGCTTGTATTGATGACCAGATTAATGATAGAATGCTTATATATTTTTAAATAGGTACTGATATGTTATAATACCCAGATACAGAAAAAACAACTATGTTTATCCTGGGAGGGAATCGAACCCTCAACCTACAGCGTAAAAGGCAGAGCTACTACTAACTGAGCTGACAGGCCAGCCAATGCAATTCTCTCCTCTCCTCTATCAGCAGTCACGTTGGTATTCACTCCTTAACAGAAAAGATTAATATTATTATACAGAAATGTACAGAACAAAATAAACAGAAATAAATTACATCTGAAACAGTTGAGCTATCTAAGGACCATTTCCAACGATCTATAGATCGTAGATAAATTGCTCACGATTGAGATAGATAATTCACCTGGTAATAATAGTAATTTGATAATCTATAGCGGTACCTATATAGTCAGTAGGTGAGTCAGTAGAAGAAGAACACCCCTAACCAGATACAGTAAGAAAAGTGCTATTAGACACATTCTTTGACATAGTTTATTTCATAAAAATAAGTCATAGCTAAATTTCTCATTGGTTAAATTGTAATAATATTAGAGTATAATTTTATTAATAGTAGTATTTAGTACAAAAAGTTAATAATCGAGTTTAAATTAAAACTTTGAAGAAAATTGCTATTTGAAATATAGAAGCCCTTACGCCTAGAAGCCTAGAAGCCAGGACAAACTGAAGCAGATATAATAGAATAAGTAAATGTATAAGAACACGTTTTTAATAAACATATGAAACATTTTCAAGATCTTAAAAATCACAGGACTATTTATTATGCTACTTACGCCGTTTAGTCCAATGTGTAGAAAACCAATAAAACTAATATATCTTTTATAGCAATTATTAGAACTAATATATCAGTTCGGAGGCCAATAAGTGGCAATAAAAAGAAAACCTGAAAGGAGACGAGAGCCGCCTGATTTATGCGCGGAAGGAATCCGTCCAGCTCATAGCGATATAGCTAGATCACTTTACATAAAACCCGAGACTAAACATGAAAGAGGTTCATGGATTTACCGCATTCCATTTCGAGTTCAAAATGTTCTATCGATAACCACTCATTTGTCAGTTAAGTACAATCCTTACTTAAATAAAACGTAAACGTTTCTCTGTAGATTTTACCGAGCGCAGATAATAATAATTCAGAAACAATTTTCTTATTTTCTTATTTATCTCGATGTTAATTTCTTAAACTGTCAGATTAGTGCATCAACTCGAGCATTTTCAAATGACTTGTGCAGTTGAGTTAAAGTTGAAATAAAAACACACTTTAAAGTGCCGATTATGGTGACCGCACGTTGCGTTTTTTTTGTGTTTCTCCACATATAATAATTTTTATCAAGCATTTTATTGTTTAATTATTAAAAGTACAGTTACTAACATTTAAGACAAAGAAACACACCGAACGTCTAAGCCGTTTAGAGCTATTTTCGTTAAAAATTAAACCCGTGTTTATGAAAATGTATAGCAAAAGTCACGAACGTTTTGGAAGTTAAATATTGTAGAATATTATAATAAGAGCTGTCCTGTATAATTTTGAATATTTTTTTTTAAATATTCCCCTTTCGTTTTCTTTCATTTTATTATAGCATTTGAACATAACATAATTAATTATAATGCCTAACTATTTTTAGTTGTACGAAATATAATAAAATAAAATAAAAAAAGTTCGTTGTTATTGCAGGTAAGGAATTGAACTATAAATTTTTTACTACATAAACAATCGTGTAATATTTTTTTAATTTATTTGTTGAATTTGTACCATTATAAATTCTATACGTATCTTGAAATTTTCAACTTTACGTCCGGTAGTCCAACATCAAACGTCCTATAACTCAAAAAGTATGGACATTAGAAAAAAAAGTTTGAATCAAAAGTTGTAGAAATTAAACTGATCTTTAAAAATACATTGACAAATTTTATTAATTAATCTAATATTTCAAAAGTTATCGGACGCGATAGAAAAACCGGTTCATTAAATGGGCCATAAATCGTAAACGGTAAGTTTTACAAAAAAGTTTACAAAAAACAAAAGATGCGAAATTTTATTTTTACAATAATGGTTTCGATAATTTTTGCCCTAAAGTGCATAGTTTCTAAGATATCAGCCAAAAACGTTTTTTCAAGATGGCGCTTGAAGCGTCACCTGGATCTGTCAGAATTTTGTGATATTATGCTCAGTAAGTGAAACCTTATCAAAAAAAAGAATTTGGATCGGAAATTTAGTGCGAAGTTGACCAAAAAAAACGTCTATTTTGACTGGCCTATTACTTATAATGCTGACTTAAGGTAGAGTACGTACGGTAGAGTTCTGGTTGTGTTTGTCTTCTCCATTAAACTTCTACATTTCCACATAACCATAATATTTATTTTGTGGCGTAACGTTTAGTTTTAAATATTGATGTCGCCGTCCAAGGTGCTACGCGATTCGTAGAACTAGCTACGAAGTGCACTAACTGTCTTGTTGTTGGCGACCCCAGTTTTTTCAATAGGGTCTGATAAAACCATTGCCTACCGCCGCGTGATGCGCAGCGCGGTATGCAATTAAATCTTTTTGTAGTGGGTGTTGAAGCGAGAAGGAATTGGGTGAAAAGTAAAACGTCCAAAGAAAATGCTGGCGAGATAAACCCAATTTGTAGGTTCCTTCCCTTCCCTTTAGTTTCTACTAAAAGTTTAAGAAAAATACAGTAAAATTCAGATGTTTTTATTAAGTTAAATTGAATTTTCAAGATAAAATATGAATCACATCGATTTGATAAAAATGTAAAGATTTTTTATTATTATTATATTATTATGGTATTATTATTTTTGAGGTGTGGAACCAATGACTTTCCATACACAAAGACTTTGCACCAGCGCGCTGAAAACAAAGTGTGCTCAATTACACTTACTTCTCTTCTTCTTCTTCCTATAAAAGCATCTGTCTTTGTGTCTATTTTCCCAATGTCAAGTGATTTTGTTTTGTATATTATAACAAAACATCATCAGACAAACAAACATCAGAAAGTCGCAGTCGATTGTCATTTGTCTATTTAGACCGTGATGGCGGAATGGCCGTCTAGAATTTTCTTGGATCTCTCTTCGTACAAACAATGAAACATAAAAATTTTACAGCTTGATTGTTTACACTTGTGCTTAAAAGTTACAATTTATTGAATAATATTCCGCATAGATTATCAAATAAAACATGAAATAACACGAGAAAAACTAATTAATTAAGAAGGATGTTAAAGTCTAGTTTATGTCTATTGCGTGTTGATCGTCGAACGTAATGACAAAGCTAGAGTTTAAAACGGCAATGTACGAAACTCCCTGCAAAGTAACAATTGAAACAGGTCTATTTCTAAAGGCCATAATTGTCGTATCTTCTCTAAGAACTGCTTGGTCCTTGTGTATAGTCATTGCGTGGAACCCTAATGCCTAGTCATGCACGTTGATTTGAAGATTGCAATATAGATAACGAAATATTTTAATCAGTCCAAAAAGACGTTGCCAATTTTATAAAGTATTTATTTATATTTTGAAAACAACAAAAACAATTTTGAATAGAAAAAAAGGTCGCTGTGCATATTTGATTTTTAAAATAGTTACCAGTAACTACGATACCAGCCCATTTCATGAACTCTGCTAACTATTGCAGGCTGGAATCAATGGAGGCTGTGAATCAATTCATAGAAAACATAAATTACGAGTAAATCAATGTGTATGTATCACAAAATAATAATTAATAATAATAGTTATCAATACTTATATATTTAAATAGCAAAATATTCTGTATTATTTTATTGTATCGTTTCTGTTGCACGTACATGGCCCTAAAAGTTTCAAAATTTACTAGGTTATAGAATTAATAGGTTAGTATATCTAAACACGAATATTTTAGTTTTAAATTGTTTAATATATTTTTTAGTGATACTTAATTATTGCTTTAAAAATAACATTGATCAAATGAAGGTTATTTGTCAAAATCTTCGGAATATGTACATGCGGTGCTGAATATTTAAAATTCGTAAAGGATTTCAGTGTCAAATTTAAATTTATTGAATCTATCTTTGATAAGTACTATTATATTGTTTGTTTTTTGTATGGAAATTTCTTATGACATTATTTAAACTTAGAATTTTGAGAAATTTTGAAGTTTAAATTTCATTAAAAAAATTGCACACCATACGTGTCAAAATACCATGTAGTTGTATCTTGACTAAGTGCACAATATAATACCACCATGTACCACATGTATTTCACGCAAATAAAATTTACCTTACTTTGCTTTACTTATTTTATTATTAACCGTTCCTAAAAAAAATGATCTTAACACACAGACAAACTACAAAATTATCCTGTAATGAATTAGGGTTTCCTTTCCTGTTGATTTACGGAATCTTAGAAATAAAAAATGTACTTACATAACAATTTAACCCAGCTAAATGCAACATTATGAAAATTGTCATTGCCAATACGTGAATAACCTTAGTATTTCTTACAATTATTAGGCCGCCCAAGGCCTCCGTCTTTTACAACTATTGGAAAGCTGGTACCAACAGCTTAAAAAACCACGGAAGTGCTCAGATGAAAATGCCAATGTGGATAAAATATTTTAAGTGCTGGTGATAATATATCATAATTTATATACCACCCATTAAAAACATAAAAAAATGGATGTTATCGGCTTAGATACTTTTATTTTTGTTGAATGTTTTTTTTCTTAAAGCTGCAATTCAAATAGACTTACCTTTTGCGTCGGGAACTTGGGATGCACTCACAGCGATATAACACGGAACAGACGGGCACAGAACTAGGCACGTGTTGCCTCCGCGAGGTTACAGCAACGACTGAGGTTACGGTGCTGGGCGGGCGCTATGACACCACGCCTCCACGACTATTGTGAAAAACATTTTCTACATCTAAAAGCTTCCGCCACTTTGAATGTGCCGTTGTTACACTGAAGTTGGTTCATGATTACATTTTTTTTCAGTGAAATTGCTCTAGTTTCAACACAGTAAAAACCGTACCTACCTACAATAAGAAATTAAAGTTATTTTATTTCATAAACATCGCAATACACTTGAAACAAAGCAAGAGTACACATAATTAGTATGTTCGAAACCTTCCAAATGCTACACAAAGCTGATATCATTTTTATATAGAATCTTAATGCAAACTTTATCCCAAGTTCTTTTACAGATTTTTCATGTTGAATGTAGATAGAGAGTGACAGAAAACTGTGCTAGAGAAAGAAGTGGAGGGGTGGAGCGAGACCACTCCCAGTCAGACACGGATTACTTAAAACAAATTGATCCTACGAATCTGCATTTTTATTTTTGTCACACAACTCATACTATCTTTGTTAACTTGTAGGACAGCGACGAAATAGACAGCAATTTAACCAAAATTGACATAAACATAATAATTTAAAGACTGATAAAAATACTGAGTTGGTTTATAAAAACTGTACAACGAAACAAAAATAATGGATTTAAATAAAACATATAAGTATTATACATGCATCCTTATACGTAAAATTATTTCGAAAGACATACACACAAATATAAACTTTAAAACTAAACATGAGGATAATAAGCTACGACGACTAAGGAATGCAGGCAATATTATATTACGCAAACCTAGAACTAACTATGGCAAAAATAATATTACTTTTGAAAGTGCAAATATTTATAATAAATTACAAAATAACATAAAACAAGCTAAAACATTACAAAAATTATTTATCAGAACAAAAATGAGTAGAAATCTTGATTAATACTTTGTCACATCTAGTTGTTGCCGATCCGTGTATATCTAAACTCGGTAAGTGCTGCACTTGCACCGAAATATCTCGGGTAGGCCTCGGATATCGAAGCGGTGGTGTTGACTTTGTTAGGGAATGAAGTAAAACTACCTTTATTTTTTATTTTATGGTATTATTCATTATAAACTATTATGTATGCTCGCAAGATATGTTAAAGTTACATAATATGTAATTAGTTTTTTCATGTTCTCATATTAAGTGTTTTTTTAACCGTATTTATTATAAAACACCAACAAATTGTACAAAGCTTCTTTGGAATATACAAATTCAAAGTTACGATTCGTTGCTGTTTTTAAAACGATGTTTCCATCGTGAGCTTTAAATAAAATACAATTCAATATTTCATTTGGTATAAGTTTTTATAAATTCTTATTAGTGTTTTTAGGTAAAGGAAGTTATTGTTTATACATATCTAAAATACTATTAAATTTAAATAATATTTATGCAAAAGTGTAATGCTACGGAAAGTGCTACGCGGGAGCTACGGTGGTGCTACAGGAATTTTAACCTGGAATGACGGCTTATTACAATGATTTATACAATGGACTTGTACATGGACTAAAACATGTGTTTTTTCGTAATCAAAGAAATAATAATAAAGCAAAGCTTGTGTTATGGGTACCGCATGACTGATATACTATTTATATACTTTTTTGTAAATTCGTATGTACATATATACATAGAAACACCCAGACCAGAGACAAATACTTACAGATCATAGAAACAATTGTCTCTCGGCGGAAATCGAACCCGCAACCTTCTGCGTCGCAGCTTCAGCCTCAATACTAATATTGATCTTGCATATTAGTAACTGATAAAAATTAGAAGTAACACTCACATTTTTAGGGTTCCGCTTTCCAGTAAGGTAGATAGATAAGATAGATAATGTTTATTTCCCAAATAAATTTCACAAACATATTACAGTTACTAGTAATCCCCGCACTAGGCCAGGCCTGTATTGCGGGAGATCGGTAAAGCAAAAATTACCTAGCACAAAAGTACACATTACAGGGCAGATAAATAATAAACTAAAGAAAACTATAAAAAAAAAACAATTATTAAAAGTGAAATTAAACTAAGTAAACATTACTACGTGGTACGCTTATAGTTTCGCCATGTCCCTCGGTCTTAGTGACTGCCTGTCTGTCTATCTGTCTATTTGTTTGTCTGCCCCTAATCTGAGATCTTACTCGTAGACTATTCGACTTATCGTAATTAAATGAATATGCACGGAATACGTATCAGTGGCCCTTACAAATATATGAAATAAAAACAAAAAAAAATGTTTTTTAGGGTAACGCCCTGACATGAAAAGTGTGGTTTTTTTTTTTATTTTACTACCCCATAAGGAGGTTTTTAAACAGTTTTTTGATACAGATTTTCGCTTGATAAATATTAAGCTTTGAAGTCACCATTTTCGATAGATTTCAGTGTCTCCCAGCAACTACTAAAACGCAGTTTAAAGGTACCTAAAAAAATCATTAATGTATCATATGAACTTAATTTGTGAGGAAAATGATTACGGTTAATAACGCTTTCCTTAGTAATGAGTCCCAATCTGATTTGAAAACCTAAAAAGAACATGGAGCTTTCCATACAAAATTATTATATTTTGCTAATGAATGGTGTTTAATTGGTTTGAGATCTTGGCCACTAGTCATTCTCATCCTAACTGACTTTGGTATCCTTCACAGTGTGTGGTCACATGCGGTTGACAAATCTATTTTAATTTCTGAATTAATAGTGGTACCTTGTGGCTATTTCATCGTTTTGTTTTACCGTTGACACATCAACAGCTTCGTCGTAAGGAATGATTAATAAGTCTAGGGCTTCATCAATATTACACAACAGACTATGATTTTTCTTATCGACCTATATTGGAATCTGCCAATGTTTTGTTATAATTACCGTCCCAAAGTCACAGTCGATCCTCTTCTGCTATTTCTAAATGTCCCCGCAGAATGACTGCCTATAATTTTCTTGGATTCCTCCTCGTACAAATCACAAGGCATCATAATACACTTATCATTTAATTGTCAAAACTTGTGCTAGGAGAACTCAATTTATTCATTAAAACTCCGCTAAGTTTACCTAAAAATACAAGAAATAAAACGAGACAAATGATTTCATTTATAATAGCTATGTTACTCTATGACAACCTCTGTGGTGCAATGGGCTGAGGTCTGGCTGAGACGGAGAGTGACGGAGAGACGGAGTTGCTGGTTCGATTCCCGCCGCGGGACAAATGTTTGTATGATCTGCAAGTATTTGCCTCGGGTCTGAGTGTTTGTATGTAAAATATGTATGTATTTACAAAAAAAGGTTTATAAGTATTATATTAGTCATGTGGTACCCATAACACAAGCTCTGTTTACTTTTGGGGCCAGATGATGCTGTGGGAAATGTTCGGGATTATTTATTTACTTAAAAATGTGACAATTAAAGAATCAACACACTATGCGTGGTTCAATACATACGAGTAAATAACGTATGTTTTTTTGTTGACTGACAAATTCTTACTTCATTGCAAGGTTTTCAGTATACCTAGTCTTGCCATAAATACTGAAACAAAGAAAAAAAATAATTTTCTATTGCAAATAACATTTATTACTTTTACAGTGTGTTAGTTTAATACATAAATATAAAACAATTTAAAATATAAAAAGCTTATTCCAAGTGGTCTCCATTGGCTGCAATACAGTCCTTTAAACGTTGAGGCCTGTTATCGATAGAAGCACGCACTCTTTCCAAGGGAAAATTCTTCACTGCCAATCGTACGGATTGTTTTAGGGACTCCAAATTATCATGGCGTTTAGAGCAAAGCCTATTGACTATAAATTATAATCCAGCGGATTAAGATCGGGACTAGACGACGGCCAGTCTTCAGCTCTGATGAAGTCCGAAACATTCGTTTCGAACCAAGACTGCGTAGACCGCACTTTAAGATCCGGCGCCGAGTCTTGCTGAAAGGACCCTTCTTGGTTATAGAACATGGTGTTGTTAAGAGGCTTCACTACCTTCTCAAGAATGGTATCTTGATACACTTGTGTCGATGTTTTGATACCTTTTTCACAAAAGTATGGTTCAGACACTCCTTCATAGCTAATACCCTACCAAACCATCACTGCAGTCGGATAGTACCCACTTTGCACTCAGTCGACTAATTGAGCATTTGAACATAAATACGGTCATTTTGTTTGTTAAAATGTTGCTCAATTGTAAAAAAAATCTCATCCGTAAACAATTTTTTTCTGTGACCTCCCTTTGCGTACCGCTTCAGTAGTTGTTTCGTTTTTTCCACCATATTCTTTTTTAAATTATCAGTTAAGAAATGACCAGTACGTCTCTTATAGGCTACAAGTCCTAAGTCATCTTTTAAAATACGCGACATGGTTCTAGGTGCTATCTTCATCTCCCGAGTCAAAATCTTTTGCTTTCGGACAGGATTTCTTCGAATTCTTTCTCTTACTGCTTTGACCACCTTTTTTGGACGAACACTACGTGGACGGCCAGATCTTTTTCTGTCACAAACAGAGGAGGTCTCATTGTAGCTATTAATAGCCCGGTACATAAACATTTTACTAATACCAAGCGTATCGAGAGTTTTAAAAATTGCACTTGGCTCCATACCTACTTTGTGTAATGCAATCACAGCGATTCGGTTCTCTTTATCACCCCACTCCATTTTAATATCGCAAAATATTTTACAATGTATTGGCGCCGAAATAAAAAAACTCAATGAACAATCATATAAAAATTACAGATTCCAAATTCAAATGTAATATTTTGTTTATTTTTAATTGTAACAGTATTTATGGCCAGACTAAGTATAACAGTAGTGAAATCTATATATCATCAATCAGAAAAAATAATAATAATCAGTTCGATCCAAACCACGGAATTCCTGAGCCAAAAATATCCTTTATAAATCAGTACTAGCTAAACCGACGCTATCATTTATTACACCACTAGAGTTGAGGGGGCAATAAAAATGAGAAATTATTTTTAATAATGTCACGGGGAGGCCGGCGGGTGACTACGCACAATATCTTACCCCTTATTAGAGCATTCTTTAGCGATGTAGTGCGTAATAATAGTTAAGACAGCTACTTTACGACATCATGCCGTTTATCATGAGATGCAATTGCTGGGTAAGACTAAGACACCAATTCAAATGTAAAAAATATTTTTTTACAGATAGAAATGGGTATATATCATATATCAGATAGCGTTGAAATCTTTTGCTATCTTTATTCATTAATTATATCCATTTTAGGCATTTCAATGCCACAATGTCTTAAGATGAGTTTGTGTTATTTAAAATTTGCTTTAGTGATGTAATTGGTACGTAGAATAACACCCCCATTAATAACTTTTTAAAAATATCTGCAAGGTAAGCAAACATTAGCATGACTTAACCAAAAATATATTATACACTTGCTGCTGCCCGCAGCTACACTCCTGAGGTACCTACATAAAATGTACTCTATGTCCGTGCCCAAGATACAGTCTATCTCCGTACAAATTGAACCAAGATCCGTTTAGCCGTAAAAAGGTAATTAATATACAGAGAGACAGATAGAGACATTGTTGAGTTTATAATATTAGTGTGGAGTGTCTATAGTAGGTAGGTCTCGTTTAAGTGTACATTCAAAAACTAATCTTGGCTACAAAGTAACAGGGTGTAATCCATAATCACATATTGACTATGGATTATGTGATTATAAAAAAAAACCTTGTATTGAGTGAATGAATAAATAAATTGTAATGAATAAAAACGGCAACAGATTGTAAGCCATAGCATATTAATTGACATTATAATAAGACCATACTTTAATGCTACAATAGCTTTATATCATTATGAGATAAACGGACAGCCTCTAGCGGTTTTGACAAGCACTACTGTAGGTAGCCAACACACATACCACAGCAACATTTATAACAAATGCCATGTAAGGTAATTTCGCTTCGGTCTGATATATTTTACGAGGGAGGACAATCAAGGTTGGCGATGACGAGCGGTGCGCGGCTCGGAATGCTATGCGATTATGAAACGCCATTTGTCAAGTTTTTATTGGGCGCCCTAGAGCATCATCTATTGTTGCAGAGCCCTCGCGGCCCTCCGTTGGACCCTCGTCTGACGTTTAATTCATAATTTTTATAAGTTGTTAAAATTCTGGGGAATAATCATGGTTTCTCGACTGTGGTGCTCGCAATCGACCTTTGATTAAACATTAGCTGAGAGGGTTGAATTGAAACGCTTGACATAAAGCGTTGCAATCTTATTTCAAGCGTTCTTTTGATATATCTCTGTCAAGTCATATCAATATGAATACTCTCATGTATTATATACCGTTTGAAATGGTAGGTACAACACTTTTTCAAACCAAAAAATTCTGTAATGTAATGTTTTAATAGTTTTACCCAATAGTTTCTAAATATATGTGGATAAAACTCATGTTGTTAAATTTTGTCTTGGGCCAACAAATCCTTCAACTCATTCTAATGATATAGGCAGTGTGCTTCATGAACTGTCCTTACCAAGAGCAGACCGTATGAAATTCTTATGATAAATTGGCGGTCCATATTGATAAATTGACAAAAAAACTATGTTCTCCTATGTATTCAACAATAAAAGAACTTGGGGGGGACCAAGGCTGCTAAGGATGTGTACTATGCATATTTTCATCCGTTGATGAGTTACAGAGTTATGTTCTGGGAAACTGCTGCAGAATCTAATAGGATATTCATAATGCAAAAACGCTGTGTAAGATATATTCGAGGGCTCAAATATAGAGAGAGACTCTTGTAGAGATAAGTTCAAAGAATTGAACATTATGACCATGATTGGTGAGTTAATTTATCAAAACATTGTTTATATTAGGGAAAATATCACCAACATGAAGTTTGTTACACATAGATATAACACGAGAAATCAAGGAAATGTTCTGACTCCTAAGACTAAACTGATTAAAACATTAAAAAGTTTTATGTGCGTGTCCATTAAATTATAAAATAAAATTCCTACTGATACTAAATCTAAATCTGACCCTGAATTTTTCAATATTGTAAAAAGTCTATTATTACATAAGAGTTACCATAAGATTGACGAGGCTTTGGCCGATAAATTTATATTCAGTGAAACACATTCTGTGTAAAATCCCAAATATTATTATGACATGTCTAAGTACATGTAACATGTGAAAAGATGAAATAAATGAATTATGAATTATACATTTGATAAGCTCTTTATTTATTATATTAAGACACTGCAGGGCAAAGGCTTTCCTTTTCTTCTACTCTTTTCTATCTTGAGTTAATGTATTTACTCAATTGCAAAAGACTGGCCCACTTTTGGACCAATGAATGGGTCCAGTTCATAAGTTATCAATGAAAATCATAATAATGTACCACCATTGTAATAAAAGTCATTATTTCAAAATTGGGATCGATGTTATTAAACCGAGCTTTGGATGCGTATAATATTGGCATGCCCAGGATGCATCCATTCTGCTCGCTTCATCGGTCAAAGCGAGCGCTGCGCACTCATATTTGCCGGCTTGCATAATTATTATTTGTGTAGTAGGGACGGTTACCCAGATGAACAAACACGAAAGCCTTGAGATTTTAATGGTATAATATGAGGCAACAATCAAATACATTGAGGGTACACTAGTCAGCAGACGCAGCTAAAATTCATGTTATTTCACTGATGCTTAATATATCATATGATAACATAATGCACTGTGCTTATTCATAGCATATAGCAAATGATATTAAGGCTATTAGTTGTTGCTATTTGCTAAACACTCTCGCAAGTCACAACGCAAAGCATTAAGCACTATGCATTAAGCAAGTAGATAGCGTTATAACCAGGGCCAACGGCGGCCAGTCGTCGATTCGATCATGCCAGCGATTGTTATCGGTCGCGCGCGTCATCGTTTTACGCACCGCGGGCGAATTCACGATTTCGGGCGGCTAACGTAACGCGACCTATCTACGCTGTTTTGCTTCGTTCTTTTTCAATGTAAACAGTTACAATTCACAGTTCACAATTATTGACCATAATTGTATAAGTAAATAAGGATGATTGATTGAAAGATAGTGTTTTTTTTGTGTGTTGGATTGAACTGTTTTATTAATAAATTTGATTTCATAATAGCTCTTAATAAATTGTAGACTGTCTTAAGCCTGGAAAGATGAAGGAGTTTGTTTTTTTACTTATCCATTTACCCTAATAAATAACCACAATGAAATATTGTTATAAAGCAAGCTGTAAGTCCGATAAGGTGGAGCTGGGAGTTAACAGGACATGCTTGCTTAATTCGCGCCCGCCTGTTTTGCCACAACAAATACGCAAAGAAAAAAGCATGCTACAAAAAGCACGCAAAATAACTTGCTTAACAAGTAAAGCAAATAGTATCAGGCAAGTTATTGCTATATAGCAACTTTGAACACTACTAATTTCACCTAAGTGCTCGAAGGATATGATGCTTTCTAATCATATGATTAGATAAGAATGGTTTCCACATAAAACGACCGCGACTTGGCTAAAGGGTTTTCATTGAAAAACTGCTTCGTATATCTATTTAAAATAAAGTGTTTTGAGCTTCTGAATAAATAAACAATGCTTTTATGTATTGAATCATTTTGGAGTGTGCGTACTCCGTATGTTATTTATATTTACTTACTACTACTACTATATTTAACTTGCTTTAAAATTGTGTTAAAATGCGATGCTTTGAGGCTTATATCTTTCGAACCCATTGTTTTACAATTCTGTTGCGATACAAGCATAAATTAGAACGGACAAATTAACATCACTCTTAGTTTTGCTAAACATCAGACGGTTGTGTGATAATCCTTCGAAGTTTGTATGGAAAGATAATTGGCTTGTTTACTCCTAATAGCATAAACTGACTGGCCTCAGTTGGTATGTAGAGGATCTGTCATCTGTACTTCAACTGTATCATTGACCAAAATAAATTGTTAATTCAATGTTTTAACCACATTACTATCCTGAGGGTAAATGTGAAGAACAACAAGTACATTAATTATAACCAGTTTATTAATTAATTAAAACAATTATGATTATTAATACATTTTATTTCGGTAACCAATTAATCCAGATAATATAACTACAACCCTTGTTAGGTATTTTATTTTATTTTATTTCATTTCTATTACCACTTATGACGGTACCCTGAGCAAATTACCTTGAATCTTTTATTGACGGCGTTTAAATCCCGATTTTTTTTTCAGAATAAAATCAAATAGGTAATTCAAAAATAGGTTTAATTCGTTTATTCTTTTATTGGTGGTGTGGTGATGCAGTTGTTTTGCAAAACTAGCTAAAAATACGAACGATCTTATTTTGCTTACTACAAACTCCAAATTCGGAATTCATTTTCAAATGACAGACGTAAAATGAGTTAACATTTACATTTTGTTCTATTATTTAATGAAATAATAAAGTATCATTTAAATAATATGTTACTCTAACTCAGCAAACAAAATCCTTTAAGGCGAACCAAAAAATCAACACCATCATTCATGTAGGCTGCAAGATAAAGTTACGTCAACTTTAGGAGATGCAGATGATTATTGCGCTTTTTAGAACGAATGTCATAATAAATTTACAGAATTAACAACTTTATTTAGATATTGTAAATACACACCATAGTTTTATTCTAATTATTATTCCATAAATTTACGCACATAAAACCACATAAAATACTCATTTTTTTCATTCATGACGACCTCTGAGGCGCAGTGGGCTAAGGTCCGGCTGAGACACAGAAGGTTGCGGGTTCGATTGCCGCCGCGGGACAAATGTTTGTTATGATCTGCAAGTATTTGTCTCAGGTCTGGGTGTTTCTAAGTATAATATATGTATGTATTTACAAAAAAAAAGTGTATAAGTAGTAGGTATATCAGTCATGTGGTACCCATAACACAAGCTCTGCTTACTTTGGGGCCAGATGATGCTGTGTGAAATGTCCGGGATTATTATTCATTCTAAAGTAAATTTGCTGGGGGTACCGTCTTAACACAGGATGCACAAACAATTAATCTGAAGTAGATTACAGATATACAGAGAGGGAGGCAGATTTCGAACAATGAAAGATCAGAAGTTTATGCAACAAAAATAAACTCGTTGCTATTATTTTCGTTGTATCAAGAGTTCCGTAATCACTAGGTGCTGCATAGCGATTAGGCAACTCTTGCTACAATGAATGTCTATTAGTTTCGATTAGCAATAGGCATTATTTCATGGATCGGTGTTACCTACTATCTCAGTATCTATTTATATGACAGCATGTGTTACAATCAAGATCAACCTTCCGTAATACTAATTCATCAATAGTAACTGAATGCTGTTAGTATCAATATTTTGATAGGATCAAATAATCGTGCTCTAACTAAAGCACCAACTTAATAGATACATGTGTATTTTTGTCACAAATTATACATGTTGCTCTTACTTTTTACAATTACAACTAACATTGCTATAGGAAGGTGAAATTATGATAATTATTATATTATTATTATGTTATAAACAGGCAAAAAAACGTATGTCTAGGGCCGGCATCGTGCTTGTAATACCACCTGGTATTGTAAGCGTCGTGCTTGTTTGCTGGCTGTGTTTTATAAAAACAATAAAAGTGCATAAAGTATTTTAAGGTACATAAATGTTATCTATAAGAGTGACCGGGTTAAATGCGGTATGTGCCTTTAACCGCAATTACCCCAGTTATCCATCAGTCTTAAGCTATAAGATACCCAAAGCAACAAGAAAATTAAAATTTAACTTTTATGGGCAATATGATAGTTTACTAAAAACTATCATATTGCTCTAATACTTCCATGATAACTATGAAACTTGATGGATCATGGCCGTCTTCAGTTTAATGCTGAACGTGGAGCTAGCTGAACCGATCGTTCTCAACTGGCTTTAAGTCCTGAATATATCAGTCGATTCGGTGCGTTCGGCGAGGATTGTGCGAGAGATTCACTAATTGACTCATGTCCGACCGAAACAGATTTTTTTGATGTTTGGAGACTAACAAATCCAGAAAGTCTTGACAGAGACCGAGACAAGGAAAATCGTTTAAAAACAAGGAAAATAGACATTAATTCAATAAAAGATTTATTGATTACCTTCTTCCCGCAGCTTCGAAAGTACGGTAACTACTTTAATGTAATCTATTTGCAATTCTAATCCACAAAAAACATTTTTACTAATTTGCATCCAGCCGTTTTAAAATAATTAATTAAAAAATACAAATTCAAAAACATATGTCATCTCGTAAATACTCGTAAGTAATTGTTGTAAGTAACACGTTTACTGACGGTTTCTGGTTTCTGTGATAGTCACACTGTGTTACATTGACCACAAACATTAAAACATGCACACAAACTTTCAGCTTTATAATATACTAGCGGCCCGCCCCGGCTTCGCACGGGTGCAATGCTGATACTAAATATACTACAGAATGCCTTTATATACAACGCTAAGAGAATAACATAGACTAAGAGATAAACATATACCATTGCGGACTTTTGTGTAGACCTTTTTAAGGTGTACATTACTGTAGTACATAATTAGGGTTCAGCCAGCAGCGTTTGCAATGTAAGCGCAAAAAAATGTGTTTATGGACACATTAAAAACCTCTAAAATTATTCTCTACTATATTATGCATGTTTTAGACATATAAACCTTCCTCTTGAATTACTCTAAAAAACGTATCAAAATCCGTTGCATAGTTTTAAAGATCTAAGCATACATCGGAACAGACAGACAGCGGGAGGCGACTTTGTTTTATATTATGTAGTTTCCATAACAAGCTCTGCTTTCCTTGCGGCGGATGTTGCTGTGTGAAATGTCCGGCATTTACTATTTATTTATTTAATATTAGATGGATGCATAACCAAAAGCAAGTAATAATAATAATAATATTTATTATAGGCTAAGAAAATATTATTTCCGCAGTCTTGTCCATCAAATTGTTTTCTTTCATCATATCTACAATCTCCATACTACGTAAGAAATAAATATTTCTATGTAGTAGGTACGTACGCAGACAGATACAAAGGTTCACACGATACCCCAAACCTCATATACCACAGCTATCTATAGATCATTTTAAACGTTTCTTTGATTCTGGTAGCGCAACAGTTTCGCATGTATTTATATCGATTCATACTTGCATACTGTTTGTTTGATACGTATTCATGGATAAACGGATTTTGATGAAATTAGGTAAAGGTGTATTTTAGGCAAGGAGATGTAAAAGGCTACATTTTGTGAAGGTATCGTGCGTGCAAAGCCGCAAAGAGAAGCTAGTTGTTGTGTACTATTCTGTACTTACATTTCTGTAAATAAAATACCCAAAAGTAGTAATAGTAGTAACTTTGAATGCAATAAATGAACAAATTGTACGATTTGATTGTTTATTTTTATGTTTGTTAAAATTGCAATTCAATCGGTTAACCATACAAAGCTTGTAATAGCGGTTCAAGACTTTAAGAACTACTGCGTTCGTACGAGGCTCGGTAACGATTCTCATAAAATTTCACCATCCTTTGTAGCCGAGAATGGCCGAGATCGAGATCTTGGTCAGACACTAGATTCCATAGCATTTCGTACAATGAAATCTGAAACTCGCCGCAACCCTAAAGGTGTTGCATTTTTACACGATAAAGTACTTTATCAGTTTTCTCTATCAAGTATTTTTCTCTTCAGTGATGAGTGCGGTTGCTGGTACACCGAGCCGCACTCCCTCACGAGTCGGTTGTGGATAAGGTCTCCGATGCACTTGATGTAGACCCGCGAGCATTGCGTGAGGAACGACAGCCGCGGTAGAGGGTCTGGTCCGGAGAACATGAGGAACAGTCCTGTTGCTATAACTGACCCAGCTACAAGGTGGACGTGCCGGACGTTTGCAATGTCTACGATAAAAGGAAGATGATGAATAAACACCCAGTAGTCACTACGTCAGCAATCAATCAGCAATGAAGTCATGGATAGTCTTGCACTTAAATTCAACCAGTACCTATATAAGACGACTCAAACTGATCCTTGTATTAAATAAAACAGTTTTTTTTAACCCTCTATTGCATACAAAGCCAATTTTGGCTGCTCAACTTTAGTAATTTATTTCTACCCTAATTTTAAACAAAATTATAAAATGTCAATGTAGTAATATTAAGGAATTCCAACTGAACCGAAACGTAATTTTTATTATCTATGGCCAACGTCATGTGTCATTATAACCTCACTTTTCTCCGGTGCGTACGCGACGTCGTTCTTAGTGAAATTTATTGCAGCTTTGTATATTAGCTTTGGATATTAAATAGAAAAGGTAAGAAAATTGATGTTAAAAAATGTAAATAATGTTCTGCAAAACCTCTGTTTTTGACCCCTATCACAGTTTATTCAAAATATTTGCTCCTTATACTTCATTTTCAATATTTTCTACAGCCAATTTTGGCTTCGCATGCATTTACGATGAAGTATGTTTGCGCCTAAAATGGCTTCGCATGCATTCAGAGAGTTTTTTTTTATCTTTCCAGAATGCTTCCTTCACGCTTTTATGGCACTGCTAACTGCATTAAACCTATTCCTGGTGATGGCTCTCTTAGTAACGATGATTCACTATCTGATTCCGATGACGATGTTCCGCTTTCGCGCTTGCGCAACCAAACACGTAAAAAACCTATAATTATTCTACCATCCGATTCCGATACTTCCGATGACGAAATAGTTGAGCCTAGACCTAAAAATTTTAAACAGAAGCGAGCAGTTAAGGAAAAAATTATCTGGACTGAAGGAAAAATGCCAGCGTATGATGAAAATAATTTCAATTTTAGTGGTAGCCTGGAATTGCCAGAGTTTACTCAAGAATTAGAATCACCTGCCGAATTTTTCCAATTTTTTTTCACAGAAGATTTGGTAACATTTATTACGGAACAGTCAAATCTGAAATCTACTCAGGTCAATGTTAACAAGCCAGCAAATATCACAACTACTGAGATTGAGCAATTTATAGGTATTGTCATCTTCACCTCATTAGTTCACCTGCCATCTACACGGATGTATTGGTCCAACAACAT
Organism: Lampropteryx suffumata; assembly: GCA_948098915.1. Classification (NCBI taxonomy): domain Eukaryota; kingdom Metazoa; phylum Arthropoda; class Insecta; order Lepidoptera; family Geometridae; genus Lampropteryx; species Lampropteryx suffumata. The sequence continues at coordinate 21,198,838 of OX402544.1, read as the reverse complement.
TGGTCAGCATCAAGTCAATTCAATAATGACATGTAATAAGTTTGAAATGATAAAACGTCATCTTCATTTCAATAATAATGAAGATTTCAAACCACCCGGTACACAAAGTCACGATAAACTGTTTAAAATTCGACCTCTCATAGAAAAATTAAGAGAGCGGTTACTTTTGATACCCAAAGAAGAATATCTGGCCGTAGATGAGCAAATTATACCCACGAAAGCTCGCCACCAACTCAAACAGTACAATCCAGCCAAACCTCATAAGTGGGGGTACAAAAATCAAGTGTTGAGTGGCGTATCAGGGTTCAGTTACGACTTCGATATTTTTGCTGGCGATCAAAGCAACATTTTTCCAAGTGATGCACCAGATCTTGGTGTCAGCTCCAACGTTGTTACACGACTCACATCTACTGTGCCTCGAAATGTAAACCACAAAATATTTTTCGATAACTGGTTCAATAGTATAAAATTGCAAGTTTACCTGTATAAAAATGGATTGCTGCCATTGGGAACCATTAGGATGAACAGAGTACCTAACGCTGATATGCCTACAGAAAAGGACCTGAAGAAAATAGGTCGTGGTACTATGGTTGAGAAAATCGCCATCGTCGATGACGTAAAACTAAGCCTGGTATCATGGTATGACAATAAAGTGGTCAATTTACTGTCTGCGTTTGTTGGTAGTGAACCGACTTCTACTAAGACTAGATATTTCAGAAAAGATAAACAGTACAAGGACATAACATCGCCACAATGCGTTGATGTGTATAACCGACACATGGGAGGCGTTGATCTGCTTGACTCTTTGTTAGGTCTGTATAGGATCAAAATAAGATCTCGTCAGTGGTATAAAAAAATATTTTTCCACTTGGTTGATATGTGTGCAGTTAATGCTTGGTTACTGTGGCGACGCAAGACTGACCAATACATGTCACTATTTGACTTCAAGCTAGCCATTTCTGAACATTATTGCAAGGCTGGCAAAAGCATCTCAAGAAAAAGAGGCCGTCCTAGTATCAGTAATCCCGGTACACCTACCTTGTCAAGAGGAAATACTCCTACGTCATCTAGAACGGGTACTCCTACCAGTAGAAAAGAATCTTTCGCACCTCGAAAAAGGGCACGGAAAACCCCAGCAAAAGTGCAAGACCTACCTCTAAATTCAATACGTACAGACAAAATTGACCATTTCCCGATACACCAAAAGAATCGTCAATTATGTCAAAATGATTGTTCCTTGCGTTCTCATATAAAATGTGAGAAATGTGACGTGTTTCTTTGCTTGAATGAGAAAAGAAACTGTTTTAGAGATTTTCACCTTGTGTAAGTTTTGGTATTTGTTGTGCATAGGAAGCCAAAAATGGCAGTCTCATACACAGACATTATTGCATGGGAAGCCAATTTTGGCTTCTGTTTTTTTTTTTCTAAAATAAGATACTTATTTTTTTTTTCACTTTATATTTTGTCTTACAAGCCCTATTAAAACACATTAAAACATAAAAATATTTTTTTTCTTTTTAATTTAATAATTCATGCAATAGAGGGTTAATGATTTGTTTTAATTTGGCCAGCAACTCCAATCCTAGATAGGGTTTATTTTCTGAGGGTCTTGAAGTGAACTAATAATGAAAGAATTTTCAAATACCTACCCTAAATTGGGTACAGCAACTAACACCCAGATACAGAACATACTATGTTATTCACAAACCTTTGTCCTAAATGGGAAACGAACCCTAATCAGCGCAGAAGGCAGAGCTACTACCTATTGAGTTGCGAGGCCAGTCAAACAATTCGATCGAGACAGTGTGGTGGCTTCGCTTGTAAACAAGTGCGAGTTCAGCTAGGGTAAGAAAGAAACAAGAAAAAATGTATCATGCGAGCAAATTAAGGTGTCTGTTACGTATTGTGTTGAAGAAAAAAGCTCACCTCGCCGCTGTATGCTATGATCCTCACGCATCGAGAATGCGATAGCAATAACCTCATCTTGTATGATGGAGCGATAGTACTCGGCCACTTCTGTTACGAGAGCAACTCCTTCCAACTGGACCCCCGTCATGCCGACGTCAACAGCCATCATAATAGCTTTCTCTACGTTCGTGAACATAGGTATATGGAACCCTGGAATAAGGCTTGCCTAAGTTTGTTGATGGAAAAACGAAGAAACTTCAGGTGGATGCTTCCGTTGTGCTATAATTTATCAAAGTTATTTAGAGATCTGACTACTAAGGAGCCCGGGGAAACATTAAAATGTCCAATTGAGAGGCGAAACATGTGTTTCTGGAAACAAGTTTCTTTTTGAAGATGCTATGTGTGGATGGTGTTTACCTTTGGACGCTTTGCATGGCTTTTCAATTGCGGGAAGGATTGTGCACACGTTGTATTGTGCACACATGCATTGTAGCTCATTATGAACATATTGACGGAATACAACCAAACAGCTCACCCAAACTAGACAAGACATCCATCTCAGCTGCGTTTATCTGCGGTAATGTCAAAGTGGTGTAGTCCATCTGTGCGAGAACATCGCGTATGGTCTTTGCGTGTAATTGCCGTTCGGAGCTCATCATCTTGGTCGTCAGTGCGACACACACACTGGCCAGTAACGGCACACGCGTCGCCATCTCTTGTTTAACCTGGCGCCATTCGTTACTACCTGTACGGAAGATAGATTGTTATCAGCTACAGGTGTGTTAAGGTACGCAGCTAAGGTACGCTGATACAGGAAAATTTTGGGCAATAATAGCTCGGCAACTAGTATGGAACTATCTGGAACAACTAGTTTTCGTAAATTTCTTCGTATCGCGGATAATGATGTGGCGATTTCTATAATTGCTAAATGTTGCCCGTGTCTTGCATTGCTTGATGTTGTCGTGACGTCATAATGAATAAATAAATAACAAATAAATAAATAATCCCGGACATTTCAAACACCATCATCTGGCTCCAAAGTAAGCAGAGCTTGTGTTATGGGTACCAATATGACTGATATACTACTTACTTTTTTTTATACTTTTTTTTTGTAAATTCATACATATTATACATAGAAACACCCAGACCCGATTCAAATACTTGCAGATCATACTAACATTTGTCCCGCGGCGGGATCGAACCCGCAACCATCTGCATCTCACCCGGACCTTAGCCCACTGCCACAAAGAGGTCGACATAATTGGTAAGTATGGTCCTGGATTGAGCAATTTCATTCGTAATCTTAATTATTTTTCTAATGGATCCAACAAAGACTTATGTCACAAAATTAATATACTATTACGGCATTACTTTTAACTAATTACCTTTTGTATGAATAAACAGTATATTTTTGCTACTTTATAGTGTTCTGCTCTAATCAATCTGCTCAATAATTGAAGGAATAATATGTTACTTTAAAGTAAATTCTATAATTTAATCCCTACTAATATTAATATTATAAATGCGAAAGTAACTCAGTCTATCTGTCTGAATAGACAGAGACACTGAACCGATTTTGTAGAATTTTGGTGTAGAGATATATGGGACCTTGGAGAAGGACATAGGCTTTTTTGTAGGAACCACGCGTGCGAAATCGCGGGCAACAGCAAGTTATAAAATATTTTCTAAAATATTTAATAATAATCTTCTTTTAAAACTGACATAATACCTATCAATGTAAGCTACTGAAACTGTAGCTTACACTGATAGGTTGAAAGTAAACGAATTAAAACATTGCCTGTTAAGATATTTAAAAAAATCCATATGATTTGAGCGTCGTCAAAACTCGTCAAGGTTTTTTACTCAGGAATCTTAAGTTAACCTTAAGTAAGTTTTAAACAATGAACAAACCACTTTAGCATGTGCAAGTATTTCAATAATTTGTTTAGAAAGTAGATACTTGCGTCGTGGTAAATATGAGAATAGTTTGATTTTCTTTGACATATAGCGCTCCAGAAGATTGCAGGCCTGACCCATCACGCCGTCTGACATGACAGAGTACTGCTTGCATAGCCACCATATGAAGCTGCGACCATTTGGGTCTAAGAGCTTTGCTGGTGTTTCCATTTCTTCCTTTTCTAGGATATGATGTTAATGGTTAGTAAGGTACTATCTATGGCTGATTAAAAATAAAACAATGTAAGTATATATGACGGATATTGGAAAAAAAATATTAAATAAATAATTTGTAATACCGATTTATATGTTAATTACATGTTATTCATAGGCAGAGACTCCCATTTATATTTAATTGGAGAACACAATTTTTGCAATATTGGGTAAGTATATAGGTGGCAACAGTAGGTACATATTGTAAACAAAAAATTCAATTGATTACCTACTCAGTACTGTTAGTCTATTTTGTACCAGTAGGTACTATGTTGTAAATTATACATCAAACTTAAGCAAAAGACTTAATTCGTAGAGCATCGTCGTTTTCCCTCCGTCGCGTCGTCGCACGAAGTAACAAGATGACACGAATGCTATGGAGACGATTGTTATGCTCGATGTGTACGTGTTAACGATTTCAATCGTAGGGTTATTAGTATTTGAGAGTCATACCTTCTAATAAATCCTGTTGTTGGAACCTTTTCATCCACGTGGGTGTTTGTGCAGCCATTTTGTAATAGCAAATGCACTAACATAGAAGTAATATAGTAATCACAAATAATAGACTCTTCAAATCAACACGATGTAAATCATTAAGTTTTAGTACCTTTATTTACCTACAAAATGTATTGCTTGAGTAAACGCAATAATCATGAATATGAACTAACAAACATAGAAGTACCTACCTAATATTTTAGGTTTGTTGGAAGAACTCGAAAGTATCGAAAACTAGAACGAGAAATTCTACTAAAACATGGTGCTTCCGGCGCCATAAATTAGTTGTTTGACAGTGACAAACAATTAGCATGTACTAAGACGTCATCCATAATGCTTTTTAAAAGGAGGTAAGTACTTATCTTATTAAGTGCAACTCGTTGGAAGTTATTTAAAAAAAAGCGTTCGAAATTCAAATTAAATCTAGCTTGACCGACATTATTAGTTGCCAGTGCGTTCACCGTTTTTCAGTGCCAAAGAGTATCATACATTATTTTAATAGGGAAGGCAAAACTATTATCTCTGTACATGCATCGATATTTTTAAATGACATTTGGTTTGGTTTGGTATTGAAGCCTAATATCGCAATTGTATGTACCTATCGTAAACGTAACAAGCATTGATTCAATCAAGTAATAAGAGGTTTTGGTATTTGTAAAACTAATTTGGCTAACTAATCGAACATATTTGTAATGTTTTACCTCAGCTAACATAAATAAAATTAAATATATTCAAGTGTTTTCTAATATCTTAGGTACTTATTCATTTAAAAATGCATAAGTATTATATCAGTCATCTGGTCACCATAATACAAGCTATGCTTAGTTTGGGGCTAGATAGATGGTGTTGTGTAGATTGTCAACCATTTATTTATTTGTGATATTTTTGCAGTAACATCTAATTGGTTCCCATAATATTTTTTTTATTACATAAAAAATGTATGTTTTTTATGCAAAACATGTAATAGGGTAACCGATGACGGCTGAAATACTTTTAAACATGTAATATAAAATCAAATAAAATACAACACAAAATATTGCTTTATAAATGAATCATGGATATTTTTTTTTAAATATATAAATATGCTTAGCCCAAACAATGCTTAATTTTGGGCTGGATGGTGTATTGTGGATTGTCCACCAGACATATATACTTTATAGCATCCAGACATAGTGCAAACATAAATAATAATCGAAATTTTGGAAGTTTTTGTAGATTGTAGACCTTTAACATATCTATATATGCGACACCGATGCTATGATTGAAATCATTATTTGTGTGAAATGTGGCTATGGAGTGTGGCATTATGATTTTAGTAATAGTTTTATAGCTACCCGCTACGCTGCTACGCGCTGTAGCAAGACCTAAGCTACGCGCTGTAGCAAGGACGTAGCTACGAGTAAACCTGAGTCACGAAATATTATTACTATCCATTTTAATAATCACGGGTTTATTATTTAAAACTCACCTTAATGAAATTCTCTAGATGAATCGAGAAACAGATTCCGTGCCTCCATCGACAAAATAATACATGGGTAAAACTCGTGTTTTACCAAAAAAAAACAATCTTAAAAAAAAGTATTTAAAAGTATCTATGATTACCATAATTTGCAAGCCAGTTTAATTATTCTTCAAATACTTATATATGTAACAGTAATTCGATGTTTCTATAATATAAATTAAATTCGCAATTGAATATTAACAGTATGCTTATAAGGGAGAGCCGTAATGCGCATTTGAGCGGTTACAACCATTGAGCCGAATGTAAGCACCTATACCCAAACCTTGACGTGAACAATAAAATAGAAGTTGAGAGTTGTAATTAGGGGGCGTGGTGGCCACAAGGCGGATTTTTCTCTTTGACTCCGCCCAGCTGAAAACTTCCCACCCAAGCGCCATTTCGGTTTTCCACCAAACGAGCACACAGCCAATTCCTTCTGCCAAATTAACATAGGGCCAAACAGCGTCTACGTATCTTACTATGCTACTATATTTGGGCTTGACTGTGTGCTTCGAAAATAAAGTTTTATGCAGTTTCGTGTTATAGAATTCGCAATGTCTGTCTTCCTCAAAAACATGTCTTCGGTCAAGTGCACGAAAGGAGCCTCTGAGGCCCACTTTAGTCCTTTCACCACACTGGTTCAAAATAACTAGTAACACGATGAGAAGATGCAGTTATTGCCAAAAATAGTGCAAGCTTAATACTTAGGAAATGCAATCAAAGAATAATAATGCAAAACCAATAATATCGCGTGTCCTTTTGATACAACAAGCGTCAAAACCAAAGTTTCAGTTAGGCTTTACCAGCTATGATTATTTTCCTTACATATATGCTATTCTATTTTATTTAAATTCATCATAATATAACAACTGGACTATAATAAATATGACCAATTCAAAGCTTAATATTTAAATCTAAAAAATTAAGTATACGTTACATGTAGGAAGTTTTTTGATAGTTTGAATTTCCTAGTGCTTGGCCAGACTGGCAGCTCTGTGCGGGCAGCGGCACGGGTGCGGCAACGCGCGCGTTTGTGTCTGTCCACAGTGGAACGCGGCTTCGTTCCAAGTGTTGTCGTGGCCAATGGTTTGTCAAAATATAATATGGGTGAAGAAGACTTATTTTTACTTGAAAATGCTTACATTCTTCTTTTAAAATTGTCATTTAAGGCAATTTTTAAATGAAATGAAAAATTGCTAGAGCAACCTCTAAAACTTTATTATGATACTTTGTATAAGGTGTTATTTTATCGACTTTGTTTCAACATCCACAGTGCAGATCGTGCTTGAATAGCACTTATTAATTCTTCTACATTAATTTGTGAAGACCATCACAAGAACGCGCGCGGTTAGCTCGAACCAGATTGAGATCCCCGTTCCCGCGCGGTTTGTCGCTTGACGCCCCGCGCTCTTACTGCGGCCACTTGTATGAACGAGCTATGGCGTGAGTTGCTCGCGCGCTTTCCGCGTCCGCCTTACGTTGCAAAATTTACGGTACGACTATTATATAGTCTGGGTTAGGAGGAACTTAGACCTAGAACTGGCACGTAGATTCACTAGCATGTAAAAAGACGATTAAAAATGGTCCTAGTGATTTTATTGAATAGATTGAATTAATCTATCTAGTAAGATAGAAGTAGAAGTAAATATAGTAAGATTTACTAAAAAGAAAATTTTGATTTGAATTGATTTTAAAGACATGCAGACAGACGTACAAATATACAGACAGACAAATAGTCGGACATGGCGAAACTATGAACCCATAACTCTGTATAGGTATGGGTTAAACTGTGAGTAACAACCTGATATGTAAACATGAAATACATTTATGAAAACTCTATACTCATTTATTTTTAACCGACTTCAAAAAAGGAGGTTCTCAATTCGTCGGAATCTTTTTGTTTATATCTATGTTCATCGATTACTTAGCGGTTTTTAAAATATCAACAATAATTTTAAAATTGTGTACTACGATGATATTTTTCTTGTTTGCAGTGCAGAGCGTTTAGTTGGCCTACCCATATTATATAGGTATAAACAAAATTCATGTACTTTCAAAGGTTTAAACAAAATACATCTACTTACAAATATTAAAGTACTAATTTCGCCATTAAAAAAAAGATTGCTATGTTTATTTTAATAATTACAGAGATTACCAAAGTTACGGATAAATATTGATAGATGGCCCTAGCGGCCGCCCGCGGCTTCACCCGCCCCGCTCCCGTTCCCGTTGTTTTCCGGGATAAAAAATAGCCTATATCCTAATCCAAGTTTAAAATATCAACAACAATTTAAAAATTGTATACTACGATGATATTTCTCTTGTGTGCAGTGCAGAGCGATTAGTTGGCCTACCCATTTAATATAGGTATAAACAAAATACATCTACTTTCCACTAAACTTTCGAAATAATTGAATTTTATGGTCTCAAATTGTATCCAATGCAGTCGATTTCCTTTTTAGTTTTTAAAACGTAATTATATTATGCTAATTATATGATGTTGAATTGATCTGGGATCTGACCGTTGGTTATCCTATCCATACTGACTTCGGAAGCCTTCACTGTGCGTGAACCGACACGCACTTGGCCAATTTATTTAACAAAGCATTCTCTGTTCTTGTGTCAGTGGAACCCTCGCTAAACAACTCTAGATTTATGCTCAATATCGTCATTACTATTGACGCATAATACATAATGGTAATAAGATTAATAATACATAATACATAATACATAATACATAAGATACATAATTTAATATTCCAACGATACTAAAATCTACTTTTTGTGATAATGGCAGTTTTTTTTATTATCAAATTTATTAGAAATAGTTATGGAAAAGTATTAATTTTGTACCTAGAAACATAATAAATTCTAAAGACAACTACTACTTTTTAAAACGACTTTCATATTTTTAAAACGACTATCAGTATCGAAAAACTGTTCAATAAACATCTTTAAAATACATGTCCAACGACATGCGACTCGCTAGATAAAAAAAGAAAAACTTCAATCCTATTTAACCCTGTTCAACAACCATTTAATTAAGGGATCTGTAGGTCTCTCCAAACACATTTCTATTTATTTTTATTTTATAATATTTCATCTTAAAATATTAGCCTCATATGACTAAAAGTCCGCGAGCAAGGGCTCTGATTAGTACTTCTTCTTCTTCTTCTTCTTCGTTACTGGCATGTGTCATAATCACAGAACAGTGTGGTCATAATCGTAGACTTGTTTTCTCTGTCTACGGGTCATAATAATGTAAATTTTGCCAGTGTCAAGTGTTTATATTGTTTATAGTATGTCACAAAGTCGTATCTTGTCGTTTGTCATTTGTTATTTTATATAAAATGGTGCCTTTGATATAAAATACTTGTAACGACGGATTATTTTTACTCGATTCACAAAGTAACACAAAGTTTTTATTTCAATTATTCACACCTGAGTCAATAACTCTAGCTCTATTTAAATGAAAACAAAAATACAAATAAAACAGGAAATAACTAGAGAAAAATAAATAATATAAGAACACTTCGCTTCACTTGACTTAGCAAGACGACCAACTATAATCGAATGTTTACTCAGCAAAATAATAAAAACTCGGGAAGTTATCCAGTCCCAGTCAGTGTCCTTGATTATTGTCGTTCAGACTGACAGATGAAGCAGACTGACAGACATCAGACAGACAGACACACAGACGGACAAGGCGAAACTAAAACAACTCCCTGTTGGCTTTCATAAATCAAAAAAAAAACGCGCCTACCGTCAAACTTTTTAATCCCCGAAGTAAACAGCCTACGGTCTTGAAGAACGCAGTTGAACAGCACCTACCTCTATCGACCTCTATGCACGGCACGCCGCAGACAGTTCGGGTGAAATTCATGGGTTAGCATGGCTGTCCAAGTCTCAAAGAATATTTGAAGATGCACACTGCACGGCAATGAGGCAAAACATACACAGTATGGTTGCTGGAACGTCCGGCCATCTCAAAGCTCACAGTGCAACTGCCGCAACGAGTTCGGTGGTGTTTTACCAAACTACATACTCTGGTCATCTAAACCTTCTTTTCTTGGGTTTAGGTAAGGGCCTCGACATCTTTGTCATTACCCTAGCTTCAACTCGCAGGGGCGACTGCCCGTTGGTCTGTGGGTCTCGTTGCGTTCTGCATGTTAGTCCCAGCCGCAGGCAGGTGTGCTAGCGGCTGGGTGGCGGATTCTGGTGAGGCGGGCGGGCGCGCGCTCGGCCGGCGTCTTATTTCCCGCTTTGGTTGTGGTTGTGGTGGCGGTGTTACTGTGGCTAAAGTACCCTTAATTCAACAGTAGAAATCGAACAGTGTAACTGTAGGTATCTGTAATCTGTCCGTGGTATCGTAGCTCCAAAATGGTTAAACCGCTTTCTATTTAGTTTTGTTTGTTTGAAATGTTAATTCATCGAGCATGTTTTCAGTTATGAGTCAAGAAAATCGGTGTTACCATTTGAAGATCTTCAGCTTTTTTCTAGTTGAAGGGAAGTTACCTTTAAACTTTCTAAGAATTTTGGATCTGCAATGCACAGTTAGGCTCAGAATAAACACACAAGTCCCATATCACATTGAAATGTGACTTCCCGAGAAGAGCTGGACACCCCCAAACTTTGTTAAATTGATCGACTGTAAATTTTGTACTTAAATGTAATTAAAAGTACTTATACTTTTAATTCAATAATATTGCATGAACATCATCATAAATGGCTCAGCACCCGCATTTGACTGTAAAATCGGGTTGGTAATTTTCGCTGAATACCTATGAATAAATATGTTATATACCACTTCGAGTGAGGATTTCTACGTGGAACTGATCCTAGATGAGTGCTGCTTGTAGACTGATAATGAAGACGACTGCGATAGTCTTCAAATTATTGGGAACTAGTCCCCCTGCTGACTAACAGAAGAGCTAGTAATGAAGGAGAGAAGGAAAACTTGAAACAAGCCCGGCTCGGTGCCAGCCGTTATGCACCTGCAACCGAACCGACACCGCATGTACTGATTCGTCTTTTCATCGGGTCCTGTCGGCAAGGTCGAGAGCTTACATTAAGGCTTACCTAAGTGCTCGAAAGGAGCATCTGAGGCGCACTTTAATCCTTTCACCACACTGGTTAGAAATAACTAGTGACACGATAAGAAGAAGAACGTGGTAACCTTGACCTGATGCTTCAGTATCCTTCCCGCAACCTTTTGTTTTAGGCGGGCTTTGCTCACTACACCACAGAGGTCTTCAATAGTAAAATAATTATTTTTATGGGCTTTTATTGGGTTTTATTGGCTTTTATATTTTACTAGCTAACACGTGCCCACTTCGTTGGGCGGTTACAACTTCACAAAAAATATTAAAGTACTAATTTCGCCATTACATTTTTTTTTCAAATTATTGCAATAATTACATAGATTAACAAAGTTACGGATAAATATTGATAGATGGCGCTAGCGTCCACCCGCGGCTTCGCGCTCCCCATTCCCGTTCCCGTTGTTTTCCGGGATAAAAAATAGCCTATATCCTAGTTACTAACTATATTCATTTTAAGTTTCATCCAAATGGTTCCAGCGGTGATTTATAAGTGGTTTATATTATAACTAAAACGACTTTCTTTTATATATACAGATAGATATGTAATATAACTATATTTTTGTTTATATTACTATATTTTTAACTATTATTTTATACACACTATTATTGGTAAAATCATCCACTATTACCTAATCCCAGTAAACCCTAATTCACTAATCCCACACTATTGTTGGGTCTATACTATGGCGGAGTCTGAAATTTGAATTCAAATTTAAATACTTGGAATTCAAATCTCCCAATATAAATAATATTTCCGAACGAAGACGTTTGATATTGCACCCCAAAACTAGTATTAACTTGTGTTGGGATTTTCACGTCAGCAACTGATAAGTAAATTCCTTCCGATTTAGGTTCAAGGAATGCTCACTATTCATATTATCGTTATTATTTATTTTCTCCGTTGAGCCGTAAAATATGGTATGGAAATAAAGGGATTTGCTATGTTAGTTTGACAAGATGACAGTTATAGGCGGGAGAACGGCGAGGGCGGGTTATGAGAGCATTGTAAGATATAACTCGTTTACAGCCGTCTTTTACTATTTATGCGCTTGTATCGCTACCCTTTTCGATAACATTTCGTATTATTGAATTATATATAGGATGCACTAAAAACACAGTTTCTTCAGTAAGATGACACAACGATCACATCAATATTCTTCTACTTTTTAGGGTTCCGAAGTCAAACAAGAAACCTTTGTAGTTTCGCTATGTCCGTTTCTCTGTCTGTCTGTCTGTCTGTAGCCCCTAATCTAATCTCATCTATCTAATCTAATCTTAATCTAATCTCTAGCTCGCAGACTTTATTGTGATGACTTTGCACGGTAATACGTATTACTTAAAAGTAAACATTGAAATTAAAAAAACAATTAAAACACTTTACATAAAAATAATTCGGTTTGTTTTTTTATAGTGGTTTCCTAAACAATTTTTTGATTCAGATGTTCGTTTGATAAATATTAGGAAGTCGTCTCTTTACAAAATATTATACAAAATATTATAAACAAAATCTTATTATAAAATATATATATACAAAAATACGGTAAGCGTATTATAATATAAATTCCTATATGGTTGATAAGAATGCATGCCCTCAATGTTACTCTGCTCTCAGACATTTAACTGTCAGATTTGCAACGTATAAAAACTGTGCCCTTGTATTATTTGTTCTTTGTAAGGTTAGTTATAAGAAAGATCATACAAAAAAGCGCTAGGGTCAGGACGAGTTTCTTTTCAATTCTTCCCGGACTTGGGTTAGAAGGAATTGGCACCTAAATTCACCTAGAATGTAAGACGTTTCAATGTAATGCTTGTAATTGTATTTAAAAAAAACATATTAATTTAAATAACTCCAAACGACTGTAGACCAAAGTTTGATATTAATTTCAACTGGATATCGACGCTTGAAAGGCAATAATTACCAAGCGACATTTTGGCGATATTTAGTTTTATATATCATTAAAATCAGAACAAAAATCTGCGTCGATTGGCCCTACTCTCATGCCGCTAGGACGAAGTTTGTTGTCGCTTGGTAACTCTAAAAAAAAAAAAAATTCTTAGTTTTCGGCGTCCAAGCGACTATGATTTTACCGATTAATGAATTACTTTTACATAGTGTATATTACATTTTTACTTTTTACACTTAGTAATTTTTGCCTAGACTCGAAATAATGCTTTTAATAAGGTATTTTTTGCCGTGCAGTACCAAGGGTACATTGGTTAAGAAATTTTACCTGAATGAATTTTTTTTCTCGTAATTTAAGACTTTTTAACACGCCTTAATGATGTGCGAACCGTGAACTCGAGCTGCAACGAGCGGACCGCTGATCAAACTCACCCTGATGAAGATTCTCTAGATGAATCGAACATTGTCGGTGCCTCCATCGACAAAATAATACGTGAGTAAAGCCCGTGTTTATCAAAATGTACACCTTAATGATGTATTCATTTTCATTTAGTGCTTTTTACCTAAATACAATGGACTTAAAAACGTAAAGCAGTCATATTTACCTGCCTAAAAAGGATATATTTTGTCGTTTCGTAATTTTTTATCTGCCGTTTTTTTATTGTTTCTGTTACTTAGATAACTATTTTTGTAATTAAATTTGTATAAAACTGATCCCTGATACGCGTATTTTGTTTTGTCACTTCAGCACCCTAAAGCAGATTTTGAGTGGCTGTTGGTAACAAAATAATGATTTAGTTTTCATCGAATTGTCGCATAGGCAACCCGCGCACTCACGCGCATCGGACATAGTGCTTCATCGCGTAGCTTGAAGTGTACCAATTAAGTGCAATGTAATGATTTTATGTGTAAGATTATTTATAATGCGCATTTTGTATTGATTAAAATTTATTGTTTAAGATTCGTAATTAATCGAAATAAGCGAGTAGATAACATCATTAAGCGAGCTATGTCAAACCCCGGTGTGGATAGCAGGGATTTGACCTTGGTAATGTAACTGCTTAGTTAAATAATTAAATCATTTTTTCTTTCAATCGTAATTAATAGAAACAACTAATAACAAAATCGTAATTTCTAGGGGCCAAGATATCGAGGATATACTCATACTTACAATAATAAAGATGAAAGTCTACAACAATTGGACAAAGTTCGCAAAAACTTGATTTTAATGAACCGGTATGTTTTTGCACTTTATAAACAAATAGGTCAATGTGTAAAAGGTTATTATTTTTTATTATTTTATTATCAAATTTAATATTTTTCAGGGTGATACACTTTCATAGGAAGTCCCTTCAATGACATCCCTTGCATGTACTTCTGAGACCTTTACTGCTGGCAATAACTCTGAGAAAACTGGCCAAATACATTATAATCAATTATTAGATGATATTGGGGGTGGCTCATTTTGTCCTACCCTGGAAATTGTACCTGCAGATCAAGGCATACCAGACTTAACCAGACAAAGAACTTACACTTACAGACAAAATAATGACATGCGGAGCCGAAACGTGGCCACTCACCGTGCGACTTGTCCACCAGTTCTTGCTTGGAGTTTCTCTTAGGGATCGAATCCGAAACGAAAATATTCGACAGAGAACTAAGGTCATCGACATAGCTCAGCGAATAAGCAAGCTGAAGTGGCAGTGGACAGGTCACATATGCCGCAGAGCCGATGGCCGTTGGGGCAGACTGATTCTTGAGTGGAGTCCGCGTATCGGCTAACGTAGTGTAGGGTGCCCTGTAGCTAGGTGGGGTGATGATATTCGTAAGGCAGTGGGCAAGGATTGGAGGTGGAGAACTGAAGACCGAGCTAAGTGGCGTGCCATGAGCGAGGCATATGTCCAGCAGTGGACTGACACGAGCTGATGATGAAAGAACTTACAAACATGGAGATTGATTTGACTACATCGGAAACGTTTACTGCATGTAACGCCTAAAAACAAACAGCTAAAAACACTGAAGATGGAAAGACTACACTAGAAATATATACTGCAAGCAACATCGAAGTAATTGCCAATTCTTCAAGTTTTACCATTGTGGGATGTTCTAAATCTGGCGGATCAAAAACTATAAATCCACAGAGAGGTCATAAACATAAATGTACATTGATTACATATCAGATAATAATAATAATAGTTACATATTAGATAACAACTTCTATCGATTGTGAAGAAGTTACAATTTCAGATGAATGGTTAGGATCTAAAACTGCTTATGATGAAGAAGTGGAAGTAGTATAAAAAACAGCAACCACGAAGAAAAAAAAAAGACAATATCTTAAAAGCAAAATACGTGTTTGGATGATATTAATAAGAACACTTTTTTCACAAAAGAAAAGGGCTTGAGCACAAAAAAATAGATAAGAGAAGAGAACGGTAACAAAAAAGAATTGCTGGACAGGAATATGTGCGAAGTGGTGGTAAAATTATCAAACCTAAATCTACTCGTATTCAACCTATGCATTGGAAAACAAAATTGAAATAACTGAAAATATTGAACCTGGAAATAGACAGAAGGTATTTGATAATTTTTGGGGACTCTCGGGAGATCGTCGTAAAGACTTGTTAGCTACATATATCGCAGAAAGAAGAGATCAAGCGTAAATAATTTCTGAAAAAACTGTTATTAATATTGTAGGTAGTTCTAATTTGCATTTCCAAGTAATAATACTGTAAGACTGCTGAAGAAGGCTGATCTGAAACTTAACACTTGATGTGGTTGATTAAAATTTGGTTTAATTAAGTAATGAATAGGTAGTAGTATGAAAATTGTATTTTACCTACCTATATGTACTGATTTTGAAATTTCTAATAAATACTATGTATAAAAATAAAATGCCTCTGTTATTTATAACGGCAGCTTATATGATCCTTATAAAATCAGCTATCTACTTTGCGAGAGATTTGACTGCAATATTCGTATATATGTCTCATATGGCTCATATAGATGTCATTAACATAGAGTTAGACACAAGCCTAAAACTCCACCAACCTGCACTAGAACAGCGAGGCGGAGTATGCTCTAATTCGTCCCTCGTCAGATGGAGGCCCATACTCAGTAGTGAGTGATTGTAGATTAGACTACAGGGGCTGTTTTAATGTTGATGATGACGACATCCATCGAAAACCTTTGTCCGAAAGTCTTTAATTTTGCGTACTGAAACCTAAATTCCTTGTTACTTGTTCAAAACAGACCTACATTTACCTTATTTAATTTGTACTATGGTTAAAATTGCCTGGCAGAAAAGTTTTTTGGTTTTGAATTCGATCATTTTACCTATGTGTCAATCATCTGTTACTTCTGGATGCATCATTTTGCTTCAAACACAATTTTTTAAAATACTGGTGTTTAGTTAATTTTACATGTTTTATAATAAAGTTTTGTTGTCGGTAAGTTATTTTTACCTGTTTGTGATTTTGATTAAAATTTTACTGACCGATAGTATTTCTTAAAGTATTGAGAAAATCCATGATCTTTAAATGCCAGTTTGTAAAGCTTTTAAACTGCATTCAAAATTCGTTAGAATCGAGTAGCTATGATTAATAGGCGATTTTTGACGATTTTTTTCCAAAAATAAAATCTTTAAATGCTCTGGTGTAAAGTTGCCAATATGTCAGTTAGTAATTATTGCCTTTCAAGCGTCGATATGTTTACTGAGAAAATCGGACAACGTTATTTTATAACTTTTAGATACGGAACCTTCGAAAAACAAATTTGAAATATTTAAAATAATATTGTTTGTGTCCTAAGTTACTTCTCCTACTAATTATAAATAATTCACTGAATAATGACTCAACCGATTTTGAGAAAACTTGGTATATATATATAAATGTACGAATCTTATTTATTGACAGAAACAATTACGGAAATGTACAGAACTGTATACAATAATATAAAATACATGTTGAGCTATCCAAGGACCGTTTAAAACGATCTAAAGCTTAACTGATTAAGACGACCTCTGTGGCGCAGTGGGCTATGGTCTGGCTGAGACGCAGAATGTTGCGAGTTCAATTCCCTCCGCGGGACTAATGTTTGTATGATCTGCAAGTATTTGTCTCGGGTCTGGGTGTTTCTATGTATACCTATTCTATGTATACGTATATAATATGTATGTATTCACAAACAAAAAAAAATCTTATTTAAGTAGTACATCAGTCATGTGATACCCATAACACAAGCTCTGCTTACTTTGGGGCCAGATGATGCTGCGTGAAATGTCCGGCATTATTATTATTATTATTATTGTTATCATAAGATCACTGCCAGAAGGCAGCGTTCCCAAAACACTGGCGGCATTGCCACGTTGAATGGCAATATATATAGATATAGATGTGGACCTGGATAAACTTTTAAACGTCTGAAGCAAATAGAGGGGTGTCGTGTATCGTGTGTATCTGTGAATCAGTCATATGTGTGTCTGTCTGATACATCGTAGCTTCCAAACGGATAAACCGATTTTGGTTTAGTTTTTTTTGTTCGATAGGTGACTTGATCGAGAGTGCTCTTAGCTGAAATCAGAAGCTGTTTGAAGATCCTTTGCCCTTTTTAGTTGATGAAGGGACGTGAGCTTCTTTCACAGGCTTGATTGATTCAAAATTTTGTTTACTGTTACTTCAATGATACTGTAAGTACATGGTAACTTTGAGGTGATGTTGCAGCATCACGTGGATGCAGCATAATCAAGTACTCGCCAATTTACAGCAGAGGTTTTGGGCTCATTGGAATGTTCTCAGTGAATCTATATATAAAAGAATGTCGTGTAAGTTACACCGCTTATAACTCGAAAGCCGCTGGACCGATTTGGACCAAATGATTGAAATTCAAAATGAATATAGTAACTTGGATTAGGATATAGGTAATTTTTTATTTAACGGGAACGGGGCAGGCGAAGCCGCTACCGCCATCTATCAATATTTATCCGTAACTTGCTTAATCTCTGTAATTACTACAACAATTTAAATAGCTATCTTTTTTTAAAAGCGATATTAGTACTTTAATATTTCTTGTGAAGTTGTAACCACCCAACGAAGTGGGCACGGGTCAGCTAGTAGGTTATAGTTAGACGTGTTTTTGCGTCGGAGGTTTTTAAAACTTATAATTTATACTTGTTATACAAGATAGTTGTATCATTTGAAATACCATTTCTATGTTTGGTATAAACAATAATTACGTTTTAAAAACTAAAAAGAAAACCGACTTCATTGAATGAAATTTGAGCCTATAAAACATTTTCAGTGAAAATTAGATGTATTTTGTATATATATATTATATGGGCAGGGAAAATAAACGCACAACTTCAATGAGACAGCGAGGTATCGCAGTAAACAAAATTATCATCGATGTATAGGTAAAATTTTTAGATTTTTGTTGATTTTTCAGCTCGAGCGATTTTGATAAAATTTTAATGGGACTACTTGGGAAGTATACCCTTTCAAACAAAAAAGATTTTTTCAAATCGGTTCAGGCGTTTTCCGATTCCGAAGATTCCGACGAATTGAGAACCTCCTCCTTTTTAATGAAGTCGGTTAAAAAAGGCTCGATTTCATTACGATGCTTTGTATAGCACGTGGTAATATACTTTTATAAAGTGAACAATTCCTTAAGCCACTAGAGTTCACCCTCGACCTTTAGTCCACCATGGCTCATAATACCCATTTCACCATTTCTTATCTGTTCTCAAATGCAATATCCTTCGAAGAATTTCCACAAAGCTGGGATAGTTTTCTTTGTTCGCTCATCCGTGTAATCGCATGCACAGCGTTATGAGATGCCTCTACGTATTGGCTGGTATAATTTATTCTGTGACCGAGCCAGTACTGAGGGTAAAAAGTTTATTTTACCTGAGATTTAGTCAAATCAGCCATGGCATGATATTTAAACACATTACACTCCTTCAATTGGGTAAAAAACTTAATGCTAAAATATTATTCGCCTACCTACCGACAGAAAAGCAACCTACATTTTTATTTTAAAATCCAATTTGAAAACCGATTTCTCACCGAGTTTTCACTAACGATAAAGAATTGATGCTCACCGCACGTTGTCCAACAACATCTGATAACGCTTCCTAAGCATATGCAATGACATATGCTAAAACATGAAAAACAATGCAATCTGAACCGTATTGCAACTGAAGACGGTGCATATTGAGTGCCATGTGTATAGATTTACACACGTATGAATTGTACATTTAGCAGCGAGGGTGCGAAAACTTGTTGTTATCTTGAACGAGGCCAATTTCGGTAAATGGATACTAAGTCCTAACTCGTATCTTTTTTATGTCGTTTGGCGTTCGTTCCTCTAAAATATCGGTGGTAGAGCGCGGATGTGTGAAACTCTCAATTTACAAAGGATTTGCTTTACTGCCGGGGTAAGTGTGGATCGCTAACGTGGGTGCCCGATCACTTCATATTAATAGTCAGTTATAATGCGAACGTGTAAAAGGTGCCATAAAACTGCTATATTCATATTTTTACAGTAGGTTTACCTCCAAACGCTCATGGTATTTAGAAAAGATTAAGGAACCAGAATAGTATAGAACTAAAACATATTGTGTTGATTGTGTTACAAAAGATTTGTAAATCTTTGACATCTGTAACACTTAACAAGAATGTTTGCTGGTTTTTTATAGAACAGCGACATGTGAACATTTAAAAAACGCGACTTTCGGCGACGCGGGTGTTCGCGCCTGGCTGCCCAGCGCCCTTTGACAGGAAACCATGCGAATAGTCATCCACTTATCAACACGATCTGACATTTTTCCTCGTTTTTCCCCATCTATCCGCCTCGACTGCTCCGAACGACATGTAATTGAATCACGCCATACAGATACTCGCAAATTAATCTGGACAGCCGGGCTTTTATATTTGATTGACCATGTACCTACAAACATGGCTAAGTATTTCGTTTGGATAGTAAATAAAGAATTCAAAAAGATTTCCAACCCATGTTTCTAAAAAAAATCGAGTTGTGCAAAACCTAAATAATTTACCTCGTATATATAGATGTAAAAAGCTCGTCAAAAGATCAAACATGTGCGGTCCCCTACTGCTAATTACGCCCTTACTTAAATCACAAGTCTGAAATACAAAGTGACTCTATCTGTATAGGGTAGATATCCGCAATTCCCTACCACTTCAAGGATGCTCAGTTTTCATAAAACCGTAACCCAACTGTAATTACCAAGATACAAGTGCCATTAAATAAAACAGTGCACTGTAAAGACTTTGAGGGAACCTTTTCACGTAAGTGTAATGCAATTCGGATAAGAACACTGAAGCACAGAAAATTGTTTCAGTTTAGCTACAATCTACAATTTTATATTTTCAATTTAGTCCGAAGTCTTTTAAAAATAGTATTTTTACAGTAGAATGTTTTACTAAAATTTAATGAAATCATTTCAGAGGGGTGAGCTGAGTATTGTTACCGCAATAATAATGTAAAATTAAACGTGGCGTGTGTCCACTGCAGTTTGTGGCGGCCGACCAGCCGGCGGCAAGCGCGCGTTTTGCCGACGGGTTTTTGGTCCGTGGTGGTCATGAGCAGAATTGCGGACAGGCGGTCGTCGCCACCCTAATAGAGATGAGACGTGATTCAAAAAGCCACCATAAATTAAATTCACATCTTCCTTTTGGTGGCTCACCACTACTGGAAATTAGCTGTCACGTCAGCTGAATTCTCTCTGTCTTGCATCAAGCGAAAGAGTTCTACCTGGCGCTGGCAATTTTCGTCCACTCACGGATGTTTTGCGACCACGATTTTTTCCTTCTTCCAACGCGTCCCTTATTTTGCTCAACTTTATAAACTGAAGCAGTTGTAAATTCACATCACTATGTTAAATTTGCTATGAGTAGGTACAGATACAGGACGCATCATGCAATCAAACTGAACGTAAAATTAGCTTGCTTGGCTTTGCTTGTCAAAATGATTTTCTGACATCGAGCGAGATATAGTGATCCAAAATCCCTGTATCCGATTGCTTGATATCCATCCACCCTGCTAAAATGATTTACGGTTACTTGCACTACCTTATTTACCTTGCCTACCCAAACGCTTATTTTTTTCCCTTACCCTGCAAACCCATTCTTAGCACTCCCCCTCTGTGTATCTATTTGCTAGCTTAGGAATAAATATAATTCCTATTTGAATTACTTAGTCTACTAATTATTTAGTTGGTATAATATCATTTTATCTATATATATAAAGGTATTCTTCTATACATATTTTTTGTATTCAGTGCAGTGGAGTTCTGGGTACTTGGGTTTTAGAAACTTATTTCACTCAACGGTCGTGAGACCGTTGTCTGACAATTGACATCTGAAACAAACAATCTGAAACAAACAATTTCAAGAGGTAATGTTCACACATTACCTCTTGAAATTGTTTGTTTCAAAAGAGTGATTAAACAAATAGGTTTGGTATTCGCCAGTTATGCTTTATTACCCTTATTTGATATGTGAACCAATTTATTCAATTGGACATAGAAGTCACCGAGCAAACATTCTCGAACTCGTGAAATATTTTGTTTGCTTTCGTATTGACTGTATCGATAATCGCAATAAGTAGGTATGCACGTCCAACTCTACGTAGCAGCGGGATGCGTGACTTGTTTTGACACATACTCGTTCCAACTAGTGTAAGGTTTCTGACCAACTAAGTACTTAGGGATGTATACAATATCACTACAATGTAAAACACACAGATGTAGAGCGGCCACACGATCGATTAATGCTATTCTGCGTAGATACAGAATAATTATCACAAAGCTTTGAACACTTGCTGATTTATACCTACTATAGATTTTGTTATTGCACTGTAAATAACGTTGAGGCCCTAAAGAACGTTTATTGTTAAAGCTATAGATTAGATATAAGTCTAATCTCATATTTCCTACTCGTACAAATCGTTCACAGAACACCTATTCACGTTAAACTTCTCAAAAGTAAATTTATTTACTACTGGAACCGAACCACCACTTGGAGGGTTTCAGATGTGTCTCACAATCAATTCGCGGTAAATTATATAAAAAATACATTTCAAGCTTCAGCTGGCTGCTAGATGGTTTCTTTATTAGTTTTGCCAAAGGCGCTCGCAGCGCGACAGCGAGAGGGTCGAGGTGTGAAAAAAATCTTGCCAGGATTAAGGCCCCGTTTATAGAGCTTGCAAGCGAACTTATTGCCGTAATACAATCTCTGTTATGTCGCTCGCGGATTATCCGTATCAACGTGTTTTACACGAAAACATGTCTCGTTATATGGCATTTCGTGCGATATGGCGTAATATTTTTAGATTACTTTTAGAATACTCATACTCAACGGTGACGGAAAACATCGTGAGGAAACCGGAATGTCGTAGAACTTTTTACGTTCGACATTCCGGTTTCCTCACGATGTTTTCCGTCACCGTTGAGTATAAGTATTCTAATTCTAATTGCACGAAAAGGTCCTCTGAAGCGCACTTTAATCCTTTCACTACACTGGTTAGAAATAACTACTCACATGATAAGAAGAAGAATGCCCATACCCGGTTTCATAACCTATGTACTAGTTATCATATAATAATAGTATAAAACAAAGACGCTTCCCGCTGTCTGTCTGTCCCTATGTATGCTTAGATCTTTAAAACGACGCAACGGATTTTGATGCGTTTTTTTAATAGATAGAGTAATTCAAGAGGAAGGTTTATATGTATAATACATGCATAATATAGTAGAGAAACACTGATAATTTTAGAGGTTTCTAATGTGATGTCGTAAATAAAAATCAGCATTGCACCCGTGCGAAGCCGGGGCGGGTCGCTAGTTTATCATAATAACAAGTTCGTTTGCTATTTCGTGATAGTTCCAGTATCGGAGAAAACTATAAATAAATAATTATTTGTGCATAATTAACACAGTGCCGTCTTGCCCCGAACTTGATTGTACTATGTGAACCTTATGACAGATTGAATATTTAGATAATTTTAAATACTTATATACATAATATACACTCTGACACAAAACAAACATGTTTTATACTAGCCTTACCATCACCATAACTCTAGTAGTTGTTGAAAAAGAGCATTAGTGGCATCAGCTACATAATACAGAAGATAAAATATTAAATTATAAAATCTGTCTGTATATTTCAACGTCTGTTCAAAAGCTTCAACTTGTAAATCCCCACAAATTGAATACGCCATTATCGGGTGTAAGCAATTTGCACACAGCTGCGCCGCGGCCGCCGCGCTAGCTACACGCCGTAATGTAGCAATGCTTACGGATAGTCAGTGTACCAGCAACTTATAAAGTAGTCAATTGATACTTTTTAGAATCAAATAGATTTAATTATTATTATTTATATTGTAAATATGTATTAGGCTAGCCTTTTAGCTCAGATGTTAGTAACACTGCCTCCTGCGCTGTAGTTAGTGGGTTCAATTCGCTCCGAGGACAAACATATGTGTAATGAACATAGAGGTAGGTTTTGTGTCTGGGTGTTATATAGTATCATAAGTAGGTATGTGTTTAAACATACATATATATCAGTCATCTGGTTCCCATAGTACAAGCTTTGCTTAGATTGGCGCTAGACGGTGCTGTGTGAAATATAAAACTATTTATAAACTAGCTGTCCGCGCGCAACTTCGCCTGCGATGAAGATTTTTCCCGGGACAAAGCAATTTCCCGGGATAAAAAGTAGCCTATGTCACCCTGGGATAGTGTAGCTTTCCAACGGTAAAAGATTTTTTTAAATCGGTCCAGTAGTTTCGGAGCCTATTCAATACAAACAAACAAACAATCAAATCTTTCCTTTTTATAATATTATATGGTATCTATAGATTTACTTTGTTTTTTGTTAAATAAACGTACAATAATAATCATTAGTATTGGTAACTTGTGTGTGGTAACCCTTTAATGAACACCTTTCAGTGACACCAACACCTAAACCGGTAACTATGAATATAGATCGTACTAAAGCTTGTCCCGAACCTGCACCTTTCGCGTCGCAGCTTGATAGTTACCATTCGCGCCACAGAGGTTTTCAATCCCTGATGTTCCAAAACCAACATGTGCAGTAGTTAGGGAGGATCTCGTAAATAAGTGAGATGTTGACGAGCGGAGAGCGCGCGGAATTGAAAGTAGTCAGGGTGAAAACTTATGACCCACTAGCTTTTCACTTAGAGCCTTTTTGCACTAGTGTGAACACGCAAGCTGCTCGAAGACGCGACGGGGATTGGCAGAATTAGAACCTCAATACCACATTAGGACGCGATTGAACGTTGTTTAAAAACATTAAATGAATTCCCAAACCTGAATACTTACAATTATAAGGCAGTTATTCGAAATCAAGCATAGCCTTATTATTGATGTTTGATTATTGATATTTTTGCTTATAATTTCATCATAGTTGTTGCCTACTATATTAAAAACTGTTTATGTGTTCAATATATTAGTAGTTCCATTGAAGTTAAACTGACCACCTTAAAGCTTAATATCTGTAATGGAAAAATTTCTCTAAAAGTACGTATTTAACGATAACCATGTAGTATAACAAATATATCATCCCTACTTAACATGTCCCCTAGAAAACTATCATTTTAATTTCCTATCTTTATAATATTACCGTTCAAACTTTAATCACAATAAGCAAAATAGTCTGTGATCAGGAGCTCTGATTAGGGACGGACAAACAGACAGACAGACTTGAAGAAACTATAATTGTTCCTTGTACTTCGACTTCCTTGGACTTCGGGTCCCTAAACTAAACTAAATGCTCAGGGATCGATACTAGACCCTTTTTTATTCCTAGTATACGTTAATGATTTACCTTTTTTTGTAAAAAATATTTGTGATATAGTTTTATTTGCAGACGATACGTCTTTAATTTTTAAAGTTGATAGAGGTAAAACCAGTATATGCGATAACGTAAATGAATCCATATCGTTAGTTCTTAACTGGTTCACTGTAAATAATCTTTTGCTTAATTCCAAAAAAACTAAATGTATCAAATTCACTTTGCCAAATGTTATTCATAGCCCGTCCAACATTGAAATAAATGGAGAGGCAATGAATCTTGTAAATTCCACGATCTTCATAGATCTTAATATTGATGCAAAACTACAGTGGGGACCACAAATTGAAACGCTTGCTGGTAGGCTTAGTTCCGCTGCATATGCAGTTCGTGCTATACGGTGGCTTACTGATGAAGCTACAGCTAGACTAGTTTATTTCAGTTACTTCCATAGTGTTATGTCATACGGCATCATTCTCTGGGGGAAAGCAGCTGATATTGGTAAAATATTTGTAATTCAAAAAAGGGCAATACGTGCCATTTATAAAATGAAACCACGAGAATCTTTGAGAGAAATATTCAAAAAAATTTATATTCTCACAATAGCTTTACAATATAAATATGAAAATTTGTTATATACACATAAAAATAGAGATGGGATTCAGCAAAATGGTGACCTTCATAAAATCAACACTAGGAATAAACATAAATTATACATCCCTAGGTTTCGACTAGAAAAAGTTAATAAGTCATTTATGGGGAACACGGTGCGCTTCTATAATAAGCTTCCTGAAAATGCTACTAAACTACCTATTAAGAAATTTAAAGCATACATTAAAGGTAGTCTTTTGAAGAAAGCTTATTATAATATAGATGACTATATTATTGATATTATTGATAAGAATGCATGGCCTCATGTCGCTCTGCCGTCAGACAGTTAACCGACACACTTGAAATGTATAAACTCTCTTGTATTAGTATTTCGTAGTTAAGGTAGTTATAAGATGGATCATGTAAAAAAGCGCTAGGACCTAGTCGAGTTTCTTGCCAATTCTTCTCGAGCTTGGGTTAGGATGAATTGGCACCTAAATTCACCTAGTATGTAAGACGTTTCAAAGTGATCCTTGTGATTGTATTGAATTAATCATCTTTTGACTTTGACTTTGACTTTGAAACTAAACTACCTATAGAACTAAAGTTCTATAAGTAGCTTTATCTGAGCAATATAAAATTTATTTTTTTCATGAAAATTATAGTCCAGGATCCATGGTCCATTTTGGCACTTGATTACCATCAAGCTAATTTTCCGTGAGTAGCTTAATTTTCATGAGACGCCCAACCATTTCCTGTACGAAACTCTCGATTGTACTAGCTAACAGAGGTAGCAAGTGAACCGGAACATTGTATAAACTATATGGGGAGCGCGCTCGCTTCTTTGAAAATACTGCAATTAAATATTCGCAGCATTACTAGAACTGTTGTTGATTAGAATTACAACTCCTTGTGATGTTATTGTTCTGTCTGAGTGTTGGCTAAGCAAAGCCCCTGATATCCCGATTCTTGATGGTTTTGTCTCGTATAAATCGAGCTTTACTAATCAAAATGACGGCATAGTGGTTTACGTAAGAGATAATCGAACGCACGCTGTAGAAGAAACAAGTATCAAAGAGGCGAACTGTCTCACAATTAAATTTAATAATAATAATATCGCCGTTATAGCAGTTTATGGACCACCTTCATATAAAAATTGCACCACCTTGTAAATAGCTTAGTTGATTATCTGGAATCCCTTCGAGCCATAAAAACTTTTGCACTTATCGGTGATATAAATATAAATATATCATCTGATAATACTGACCCTAATTCCGAAGATTATCTCAATGCCCTTGCTTTTCAAGGTATGCTTCCAGCCCATCATCTACCAACGCGTAGAGAAAGTTGTCTCGACCACGTCATTCTTAGAACTGACAGAGGGGCCACAACACTAACTCTGGATTGTACAATAACAGACCATTTTCCGGTTATACTGTGCTGCGATCTTTTTATTAAAAATGTATGCAACCCAAAATGAAACTCTCAAATTATAGATGAAGACGCTGTTGCTGCCGAAATAAATAGTACTGATTTTACATCCGTCTTAAACACTGATGACCCAGAAATAGCAGCGGAGACTCTTGTTGCCATAATTTCATCCAAAATTGAAATCCATACGAAAATGGTTACCATTCCATCTAGAAAGAGAGTTTTAAAACCCTGGATTACTCGGATAAGAAATCGGGATAAGCTTTACATAAAACATAAAAAAGACCCGGAAAACACCATAAAATATGTTACTTATAAGCGATACCGGAATTTTTGTGATTACCTCCTAAAAAAAATAAAACACGAGTACGAGAGAAAAGAATTTGAGAAGGTCAGAAGTAACACTAAAGCTACGTGGGAAGTCATCAAGCAAATCACTAACACGAAAAAAGCCAAACATAAATCGGTTTAATTACTAAATATTTTTGAGAACCCACAGGTTTCAGTAAACCATGTAAATAATTATTTTGCTGAAGTCGGTAACAAATTAGCATCGAACATCAAATCAAAGAGGTATAATAAACCAAATACTCTTCTGACCGGACAGCAAAGTCTGGAGACCATGGCTTTATTCGAAGTTGATGAGGAGGAGGTTCTGAGAGTTATAACCGGTCTTAAAACCAACTGTGTGGCGGGGTGGTATCTCATTCCCAGTTCAATTATTAAGGCTACCAAATGTACTCCTACTCCAATCATTAAATATCTGGTTAACCTATGTTTTTCACATGGGTTGTTCGCACGTGTTTTTAAAAAGGCACTTGTGCACCCAATTTATAAGTTGGGAGACAGAGACAGTGTCGACAATTATAGGCCGATTTCAGTCCTAACTACTCTGTCAAAAATACTTGAAAAATGTCTGAATGTTAAAAACTTTTTGAACTTTGATCTGCTTGCAAACAACCAGTATGGTTTTCGTTCCTCTAAGTCAACTGAGGATGCCGTACTTGAACTTACTGACACCATAGCACGAAATATTGACTCTAAAATAAAAGCTGTTGCGGTGTTCTTGGATCTGTCAAATGCGTTCGATACAGTTTCTGTCCCCGTACTTCTAAGTAAAATGGAAGCGATTGGTATCAGAGGCCCCTCACTTAATATGTTTTCGAGTTATCTTGCTGAAAGGACTAGGTGTGTAAAAATAGACACCTTAATGAGCACAGAAGTGCGTCTTAGGTACGAATTCCCTCAAGGGAGTGTTCTAGGGCCCACTCTATTTCTTATTTACGTGAACGACCTCTGCAACTTAAACATCATAAACTGCTTAATTCTTACCTACGCCGACGATACGGCACTGTTGGTGACTGGTAAAACTTGGGATGAAGCAAAGCACTGTACTAAACATGCCCTAAATACTGTTATTATTTGGCTTTAAAAAAATCTCTTGACACTAAACTTAACAAAAACAAACTTTATAACTATGTCTGCCACTTCTTCCTCTCAACCTTCAGAGACCTACATAGTTAAGGCACACTCATGTTTTTCATATCCCCAGTCAACGTGCGTGCAGTGGTATAAAGCGAGTAAACTGCGTAAAGTATTTAGGTGTTTTAGTGGATAGCACTCTAAGCTGGAAACCACAAATCTCAGCACCTACATCCAAAATTACAAAGCTTCTATACATTTTTAACAAAACCTTTGTGTAAAAACTAAGATCCAGTGCTAACTCATCCACAATAAGTCTACTTCGCGCTAACTCAATCCATACTGTCCTATTGTATAGTTACTTGGGGAGGTGCACCTAAGACTACAATGCTTGGGCTAGAGAGAGCCCAACGAGCTATTCTCAAGGTTATGTATCACAAACCTAGACTCTTCCCTACTCAGGAACTTTATACGTTCAGCGAAGTATTAACAGTTCGTAAATTGTTTGTCTTGAGTATCATCTTCCGTACACACAGAAATCTCCCATACCAACCGATCACAACATCCAGTCGTAGAACAATGATAGCATGTGCGGGTAGGCCGTGCCGTACTGTCCTTGCCTTCCGTAATTTTTATTTTTTAAGCCCAATAGTATATAATAGATTAAATAAACAACTCAACATATTCCCATTAACACACCACAACTGTAAAAAATAACTAAAACTTGGCTATTGGCTCTTACCTACGACGAAGCTGAAGCTTTGATTGTAATCAAAAACTTATAAGTTATAATGCATACACATACACGTACATACACCCACACACACACACACACACACACTCACACACACATCCACACATTTACATACACATAGTTTTGTGAAGTGAGATACTTAAGTTTTCGTTTAATTTAAAATGTATTTACCTGTTTTTTCCTAATTTTTTTCACACACACCTGTTTGTTTTTTTTTTAATTTTTAGTTAGCCTAGTTTTGTATTGTTTATTTTTTGAATTATCTGACCTCCTGTCCTTAGGTTGGGCACTGGAAACTGCGTCGCAGTGTCATACTTTTGCATTTTACAGTGTTCACTTCTGTATTATGTACCTATGTATTACGTTCAAAATAAATAAACTTAAACTTAAAACTTAAACTTAAATCATCTAAATTATTTGAAAAAATATTTGTCCTACAAAATCTATGGTTTGATCAAAGAGTAAAGAGTGTAACAAACAAATTGAAGTTACCTATACGAATACCATGTTCTAATTGAAGATTTAAAAAATCAGCTGGTTAGTAATTATTTAAGATGACCTCGTTATCGATACATGTTGGAAGGATACTCTTTGATCACACCATAGATTTTGTAGGACAAATATTTTTTCGAATAATTTAGATAATTATAAAGTTTTTTAAACTTACGCGATCAGAACACATTATTATAAATACATACGGGTATTTAGATAATTATCTTAAGATTTAACAAAATCAAATTCAGTTAGTAATAATTATTTGAGAATCATCAAATTTACATATTTTATCCTTGCTACCTCTGTTAGCTACCACAATCGTGAGTTTCGTAACAGGAAATTTTTGGGCGTCTCATCAAAATAAAGCTACTCACGGAAAATTCGCTTGATAGTAATCAAGTCTAAAAATGGACCATGGATGGATGGATGGACTATTACAAGAATAAAGTGATAAACTATTATTTTAATCAGGTCAATAATTAAACATTTTCTACAGAACCTACCACCATATCGTCCTGCCTACAAAATTATCTACCACTAACGCAAGTAAAAAGGTACAAAACGGTGCAAAAAGCTGGCATCGTATAAACTAATTAGTGTTTAATTACACGGGCTTTAAAGCTGCATTTGATATTTGTAACGAAATTAATGATTGGACACAAATTATCGAGATTCCCCTTCCCTTCCCTTCCCCTACTAAAAGTGTTAGTAACCATGATAAATTCTCATGTTTTTGTGAGATGTGAAAATCTCGGTGGTCTAGGGGCCTACTCTGTAATTTCCGTTCAGATTTTGGTGTCTGTTTACGAAAAAGCGGCGCGCTGAGCGAGATAAAAACCTGGATATCACAAAGATGACATATTGTTTTAGTAGGTAAAGAAAGGGTATTTATCGCGTATTACCTTTACCCGATAACTAATAAAACAATATGAACTCTGAATGTGAAAGTTTAAGTAAAATTACGTTTATCTAACGCGGCGTCTGTAAACAGACCACGAAATTTATTCAAAACTCGATTAGGTTTGCGAGGTACTCAAACTATAAAAAATAACATTTTCAAAACTAATCACAAACCTAAACTCTGTGAGTACCAAAATGCGTTGCAATATCGAGTTCCTGTTCAAGGGTGAGTGGAGGCTGTGAATACTTCCTGTAATAAAGGAGTTTGGCCGCTCTGCCAATTAGTTCCTAAATGATTCAAGCGGAGTGGCTTAATTGAAAACATTACGATAGTAGCTTAGAACGAGCCGGAAATTTTGTGACTTTTTATAGTAATTTCGTTCGCTTCAAAATGAACAATAAATACATCTAAGTACCCCAAATGCAACTTATGCAACTTATGCAACTTATGTTATTGTAAGCTGTTACTTAACACCTGCTTAGATATACATTTGTGAGTAAAAATACTATGTTATAATGTTGTCTGTTCACTAAGAGAACTTGTACCGTTTTTCAAAAGTTTAATGGTTTCACATTATTGTTGAGTATTGTGGGGTATGATGAAGACCGAAAGTGCCACCACTCAGAAAATGCAGCATGAACTGCCAAATGCAGCCAGATACTAAACTTTGAGTCGTTTAATTTGAAACATAGTCATCTAATAATAGTTTGAGCACGTGAAGTCTGATGTCTGTACCACACCTCAAAAACTTTTCAATTAGTTTCAGTGTATATGAGCATTCACCAACAGCTCAAGCGACATAGGCAATATCAAAGCTAATGCCCTGCTCAAACTGTGGCATAGAATAACATCTGTAAAACAGATTGAGTTAATGGTGTTTGGGAAGTTTCGCGCTCGAATTCAGTTCCGTCACTAATGCTGGGGCCACAGCGAGCCTCGCGGCCGATTAGCGGCAGCTGTCATACCTCGATATGGAACTTGGAGGTTGGAGGCAGTAGCGCAGGATGTTCTGTGAAGTCTATCAAAAATGATTTTTCGTTTTTTAAAACCGGGAAAAAAATATTTTAAGGATTCTAATGTTGTTAGTGAAAACGGAACCCATAAAGTCAAACAATTTCAAATGACCTCATTAGTATGGCAGGAAGGTGATTGCGAAGCGAAAGGTTGCGGGCATAAGCCCGCTTAAAGGTTGGGATTAATTCATTATTTATTACGCTACGAAATATAAAAAATAAAACAAATAGAAGTTTAAAGCAATAGTCAGTAAATATTTTGATAAACACGGGGTTTACTCAAGTATTATTTAGAGTGCGAATCGCGAACGCGAACCGCGATTCAAACTCACCCTGATGAAGATTCTCTAGACGAATCGAAACAGTTTCGGTTCCTTCATCGACAAAGTAGTACGTGAGTAAAAAACCGTGTTGTTCAAATGTAAAGTTTAAAAATGTTTTGAATGTGTAAAAATCAGTAAAATGCAAATTCACTAAAATTAAACTTTATATTATTAATATACATATTTTGATACGTTAGTAATTACATTAAAAAAGCCTTCTCCATGCCTTGCGAGAGTTTCATTATCACATCCGCACCTGTCAGAATATCAGATTGGTGTCATTAATCTGTCGCCGCAGAGTAAACGCTGCATTGACGTCAGGCCCGCGTCCGCGCTGCCTACAGTCGACGAGGACGACAATAACTGATCTGTAGCTCTGAAATTACAATATTCAGAACTTTATTTACCGAAATGTTCAGTGAAATGTAATTTATACACTAAAAACAAATGAAAGATTAATAATTTATTTGCAACGGGACACTAGGAACCGAGTGTCACTTGGACATATTGGAACAGAAAGAAACATAACATAAAAAAAATGAAAACAGCTTAAAGTTACAATATTACGAAGATAATTCTACGTAGTGTCTCTCAATCCAATTCATGGCTATAATATAAGTCACTAATATAAAACACACGTGAAACAGTTGAGCTATCTAAGGACCATTTAACTGACGCCATAAAATAAGAAGAAGAAAAAGAAGGACCATTTAAACGATCTTTAGATATTACGTTTAACTGATCTGGATCACTGCCAGAGAGTAGTATTCCTAAGTTTGCCCCAATGAAAGGCTAATATTGGAAATATTTTATATTATGCTTAAATGGTTTTATCCATTGGTCAGTGAAAATTACAACGATTGCTGGAATTTTGTTTAATTAGTTTTTGTATCAACTTCTGGACGAAGCTTCTGGACATTGTCTTCATTAGTTTGCTAACACCTATTTCTAATAAATGTCCGAAAGTTGAAACACCACTCACTACCAAACACACCAAACACCTCCACATAAACATCTTTCAAAATGACGGAAACGTCATCTAAGTAGGTAGCGTTCAAATTATTCATGCCATTATTAGTTCGTAGCTCATAGTTCACTAGCAGATAGTGAGATAAGTTTCTCACGCTGATTACGTCGTCATATCACCGAAATGTATCGTGATAAAGTAATTTGTATGAAATCAGATCAAATACTGACAATGGATCTAGGTTTATAATCAACAGATGGTCCCTGCGAGACCGACTTCAGTCAAGACTAACTTCCCGTAACGTTAGATTCCTTTAACCTTAGATCTGTGCTTATTTGACAACCTAGTAACAAGTAAAATTTTAACTTTGAGTCTAGACACAAAAGTCCACAGGTAATATAGTTCCAGAATCATATCACCTGTGGAGGCTAGCCTCAGCGAGTACGCAATCAAAAAGCCTATTCTGAAGCGAAATCGTGGTTAACTGTCGCTTTCATCTCCATATCCGGCCGTTGACTGACTTCCGGTTGCTGTCTACTTTCGGCTTTTCGGGGGACGGCACTGCATTCTAGTAGGTAATAACTACATTCAATATTTGGGTACCTACCATCTATAGATAGTGAGATAATGCTTTTTATTCAGACATACTTTGTTTACAGATAAACTATAATATCATGTAGATAAGGAGGTAATAAATGTATACACTCATTGTGCCTACATTTATAGTTGGTCGCTTATTACTCCTCGTGCCTGGTTGCCTCTGGTAAAGCCTCTCCCAAACTTTTCCATTCCATTCTGAAATGCGTCTCTCTTGTCCAGGTTTCCATGAAATTTCATCAGCCCACCGGCCGAATGTCAACTGCGATATATTTTGCCTTGGAAGCCAAGTTGTCATCTCATAAAGTGCCCAACCTAGCTCCATTTCAACTTCTTACCATTTATAAACAAATACAAAATTAAATGTAATGGTTCTATAGTGAGATGTTTGTTCATCGCAACTCACGTGTTTTATTTTTTGGGCGTCACATAACCTCGACCGCTTGTCACAGTTGAGATGAAAGAATTTTGCAAACGGTCTTATAAAACGCGTTACGTGCAATAAGGCCTTTGTTATTGTGGGGTCGAAACTTATTCATCCCGCAAATCCGCTCATGTATGAGCCAAATCCCGCCCGGTCACCGCTGATTGCATTGTCATGTCTAGTGGACCGTACGCTCTTCCGTAAGTTTCTACTCTAAGTTTGTTGTGGGAGGGCTCACTTTTCTGCGATAGCTTAGTGCGGAACCGGCGGCCCACGTCGTATCGGTTTGTAAAACAAGCGAGCCAACGTGATTGGAATGTTTTATCCGACCCTTGGAACATATGAGACCGATATGATGTATGTTTTTCCTTTTGATGTGGAATTTATCGCCCGTTTAGATGACAATGTGATTAAAATGGATTGCTTAGTTTGATTTCTTGGCAACATTTTGGTTTAGAGCCAGTATGCTTAAGTAGGTACTTGTACTCAGCTATCTTATGTTGTGACTAACCTAGGATTAACTTGTGAAGTGGTTTTTAAATTCATAAACATTTTATATATCAGTTTTAATGAGAGAAAAAACTTAATTGTATCAGAACGAGGGCGTTTTAGGTATTATGCAATTACATCATAAAAAAGATTATATTTTCTTCTGTTTTAACATTACTTACTTACTTACCTGCTTCACGTACAAAAATAAATGAGCCAATTAACCTGGCCATTAATAAGGGTAAGTCCACACCAGCGGTCAATAAGTGATCGGAATCAGCTCGGCAAATTGCGTCGTTGTAGGCATAAATCGTGCCGCTGTCGTCATGGCTTAGCGCCGGCTAAGCCTTGCTTGATAATGGGGTTAACACGCCCAACGGACTTAAAACTTCATCCCTTGTACCAGACAATAATTGGTATTGAACAACCTGAGAATTCTAACAAAACACACAGCATGTTTGTGGCGTAGTATATGTAAACTGTCAAGTTTTGCAGCTTATTAAACATCAATATTTATATCTACAGGAGCAAACCTCTTCTTTCACGCATCAAAAAAGTGTAATCACTTTTTGGTTTTGATGACGTAGCCCTGAAACGATAGACATTTTGAAGTAAACATAAATTTATCGAATTTTTGCTCTTATACTTCGAAAGTGACATTGATTTTGATAGAGATTTTAATATAGCTTTAGTTGTCAGCTTTGTTGTGCCAACTGTAATAAAAATTTCCACGAAGAATTATGAATTATGGGAAAAAAAACTGTGCAGTAAGTGAAGGTGTAGCTAATTTAAAGCTCAAAATAATATGAGTTCAAATGGCGGGAGGCAGTAATGGAAATGTAACTTATATCGAAAATTTTGAATATTCGATATTCTTGATACTTTTATGAAGTGTCATATAGCTTTTTAGATTTTAAATGGTGGCCAATCTGGTGAAATCATATAATTCACATATATTATAATATATATTATATGCATATAAATTATGTATAGACTGCAAACTTTTTCGTTGGCAACTCCGAATGAAAGACAAAATTTTAACATAGATATAAACAATTTTCTCAAGTTTTAATGAATTACGAACGATAAATGAGGATGTTTACTAAAAGAAAATCCGCTTGCTTTTTTATGTGTATGCGTGCGCGAATTACGCTAATGCGAAAATGTGTAGTGAAGACACATTTTCCTATTTTATGATTATGACTGAATTAATGATAGAAGTGAGTAGGTTTTTTGACCTCGTTAGAGGTACCCTACGTTGCCGTGAGCTACTGCTGATATTTTTATATAAATCTATGTTATTAAACCAATAATGTGCGTACGGCAATTTACGACGACTTCACGACTTTGTACTGCAAAAATGTGTGGCTAAGCAAAACTTGTAACTATAGAAACTGGATGATTTATATTACACATGTTTGTAAGTTCATACTTTAAAACAAGCAGCCACAGAACAAACACTTATGTGATATTCATAGATAGAGATGTTGTGACAAACAGCATCTGCAAAATGTAGCGCGTGACGCCGGCGTGAACAGTTCAGTTATTGCACAAGTTTGACAACAAGCCGTCACTCAGTAACTACGTGACTGGAGAAAAACTTCCATATAACGGCTGCTAGATGAATATTAATTTTATTAGCAATAACGTTGATGAAAATTGACAATATTGCTTTTGCTTGTCAGTATGTTTTTCAATATTAAACTGTAAGTTGAACATGTCTGTGCTTTGCAACCGTGCAATAATTAAAGTAGCTCAGAGAGAACAAAAAGTATAAAACAAGCTAGAATTGTGCCGTCGTAGCCTAATCGTAGCTGCTCGTTGATACTATAAATAGTTCAACCTAGCTCGTAGCAAGACTATACCAGAAAAAAATCTTGTGATGAAACCAATGGTGGGGATACAAGAATAGTCCGAAATTTTTAACTTTAAAAAAATAACATGAATTGGTCTCTGTATCTAGCAGCTACAAAGCTACGGCCGCTGCTAATCCCCAGATCCACGAAAGCCGTGAATTTCACGGCTCTTTATTACATTAATTTAAATGTTTGCGCCTCGGATTGCCGCCGATCCCCAACACGACACATAAATCCGCTATTCTGATCAACGCTAAATATACGAGCTTTTAGGATGGTACTAGCATCCCGCATGCGAATTACACTCGTACGGGGTACGAATAAGCTGATGTTGGTGAGTTTTAATTGCATCTACCTACCTATTACTTGTATCTGCGGTTAGCAGTTTACCAATATGTTTTTGATTTATCGATCTAAGGTCCTGGTTTTTGGTTTATGTTACAGGATTTATGCACACAGCGGTTATTACTCGTATAATTTCATATTCTGTATCCCTCCGAACGGATGTAAGACCTTATCAGCATTTTACTTTGCTTCTTCAAGAAGAGCTTACAAACACCGGCAAAGTTGACATCAAATTATCATCATGACTGATGGACAGATGCAATAGTTTGAAGTAATGTACGATTGTGCATAACTCGTGGCGACACATCGGTAAACCCGTCCCTATCGCTTACCGAAGGATTAAGCACAGTCAGTACACCTGGAAACAAAGCTTCAGAGGCGACAAACGCGGCAATTATTCACGCTGAGCCGTTCGTACAAACGAAAATATTTACTCCCACCTAGTGCTAACTTATAGCAATATAATCCGATAAACGCAGATCGTTTGCTCGAAAATTGTGTTATCCCCGCTGTAAAGCGTTCACAAGTCGCCGCTTTACGAGGCCAGGCGCCGGGGGCATGCAAACATAAAAATTCTCTATCGGGACTAATAGGAGCGAAACAAATAAAAGGATACGTAAATAGAAGCGTCAGATAAATTCCGACGGGGCTGGAGTGTGCGTAAATCCGCGCGATTTGTATCTGTGACAGGGAGAGCGGGCCCTTTGCCGCGGCCCCACCCCGGCCGTTCTCGCAATTAATTTGACAGATATTTTTGTAACACACATTAGTGCCTTTTCATATTACTTACTGGTCTAATGTCGCTGATATTGCTCACCCCATTTCCTTATCATTTCTTTGAGTTATGAAACGGTCGCGTTCTTTCAAATGCTAAAGAAAACAGCAGTGCTTAAAAATTATGTTTTTCTTTCATCGCACCAATTTTACCAACTGTTATATTTTTCAAGATGATAATGATTGTGATTACTGATTACCTATCTTACCGTTACAAAAGATGGTGTTATTTTTATCAACTTCTTACATGATACGTTTCCAACTAATGTATGTAAGTAGTCAAAGTTCAATCAAAGTCAAAAGATACTTTATTCAACACAAGGATCACTAATGATTTTTACCTAATTATATATTGATAAATTCTCTAAAACCGCAATAACAACTTAAATTACATGTAAACACACGTAGAAAGTCGTAAAAAGCCGACGGGCGGCTCGCGCAGGTCACGTCTATGCAAATTATATTAAATTGGAAACGCTTAATAACAACTGTGGCCCCGCTTCTGTGAAGAGATGCAATTACACCAATCAAATTGAAATTTTAGAGCACTAATTGCGGTAGACATGTTTTACGAGAGGTTTAATCCAGTGGGTGACGTTTGCGTGACTAAACGACGATTAAATTGTAGAGCAACGCTATATCATTCTATATTTCAAAATGTTTTATCTATACCTATCTATGTTATTTGGTATGCACTTACCTATTAACCTTAAACTCAATGAAAACTATTTACCAGCTTAGATATTTTATTTGAGGGTTATTATGTATATTTTAAAAGTTCACATAAAATAGATAAATGTTTCGTGATAACTTTTTAAGGTATCATACTATATTACTCAGTATGCAGTGCGTTTTACAGCAAATAAACGATGTATGGAAATAATTTATCCAACAAAACATGCGGTGTGGTGCTAAGTTACTAGCATATCAGGGTTTTTGAACACGCAAAAACAAATTCATATTCATTTACTTGCGGTAAAATGTTAAATTACCGATGAATGATTGCCACCTCTTGAAATAAATGTCAAGTTAAAAAATATGATAAGCGCGTGGTGACTAAATTAAATAATATTTTCCTATTTGAATTATTCTAAAGACTGATTTTTCAAAGGTCTTGTAGAATAACTGTACCGTTGATCTTATAATCACAGCATATTCTGTCTAAATGTAAGTGGGGTTAAAGTATTGGCGATAAAAAATGTACATTGTGATTTTTCGATTTATTATCGAAAAATCACAATTCGATTTATTATACATATTTTGTGGAACTGTACTACAAATAGTTCTGCAGTAATATTCTGTTGTAACTTTATATAACAACTATCAAACAAAAGATGTACATTAGGTTTTTTTTTATTATTTTTCATTTTGATGTGCATAGCAGCTCCTGGCCTGCGCCAATAAGCTAGCAAACATAAAATAAACAACTCATCAATTCTTTCGAGTTGCCTCGCATGGGGTGCTAAGTCGGTGGCTTAGGCCCGGGCTACGGGCGCAGGTGTTACGGAATCCCGGCTTACCGCAGCACTATTGATGCCCGCTCAAACAAATGTATTCTGTACCAATATGATTTGAGTAGTCACTGATCGTTGTAATTTGAAATGTGCTATAAAGCTACAGGCAAATGTTATAGTTCGACCTTTAAGTGGTAATATCTGCAATAAAAACATAAAGAGGTATACTTAGGTACTTTTAAAAACAAAGACTAACTCATCTCGTTAAGGAGCGCAATTTCGCAAATAAGCGGCCTATCAGAGTTTTTTTCTTAAGAAGCTGCAAACTACGTTAAAATGATTTAATTCCCCTCAGATAGCGTTACAACGGCGTTATTATTGAGAACTGGCCCCCAGCGGGAGAAGTGCTTTTGCGGTTGCCAGATCATGTGGCCTTTTTGTGGACAGATTCAACCCATATCCAACCGGCTTAACACAATCTTACACTTGTATTTATTTGTAAAATAATTTAACATAATCTTGTACAATGTAAAATAATATAAGTAGGTACCTATACCTTCTCACGTGGTATGTGAGAAGGTAAAGGTACCTCTATAGGTAGCTCCATTTTAAATCTAAATTCTAAATACTATCAAATACTAAATTCAAAACACTATTTTTTTGTAATTTGTTTATTGTTACTTAATACGAGACATAGTTTACTAGGTACGTAACATATTTTTTTTAAATATTGTGAATGTTAGTTTCGCCAGATTCAGCAAAAAATTGGCTAAGTTGGCAGCACATGGTCTCAGCCATTTCACGAATCCCTACTTGGCCCGAGGTGCCCGAGGCCGTGGCTAATAAACGCTTATCAACACCCTCATTATCACACCCTTAACATCGCTTTAATGTCTTGCTCTTGAACAAAACATATTTAATCACATTTTTTCCCGACGAGGCGGAGAACTTTTTAAATTTCATAAATTCTACGCTGAATTTAGGGCTTGATTGTAGGCCGACGGTATTAAGTTATTAAACTCGTTTCTTGCTCTTTTTCGTTACCATGTTATCACATTTTGTATTATGTTTATATATTTTAGGTAGTTCTATTATACTTTTATAATGTTATGTTTGTAAAAATATTGAAGTATTCTATCAGTCGTCTAGTCATCATAATTCAATGTACTTATGCTTAGTTTGTGGCTTGATAGTGTTTTGTGCATTATCCACCAATATTGATTATATATTATATATTTTTATTTTGAACGGGTAGCAAACATAAATAAATATATATCTTCTATCATCTTAGTCGTACTTACAGGGGTTCAAGTTTACAAGTACCTATCTACCTACAATTTTTAATAATCATAGATCAGTTCTTGCTTCTTGGTACTAGCTACTAGTAAAAGTTATGAAGCAAATATTTATGGGAGCAATTTACAATTTATGTCGTGATGTGGAGTGGTGTCCCGTCGTCCCCTCCTCTATCGGCCTTTGCTCTGATCTTTTAAGCCTGACTTTACTGCGTTCGCGACACTAAATTATAATATAACATATCGTAAATTTCACAAACTATCCTTTCATGACGCGCGACTTAGATGTTACAGTCTTACTACACCTTAATAACAACGACTCCAGCACTTTACGCACAAATATATGAAGAGGCAAAATTTCCATCAATCATTATCGAAATATTAACGGAAATGTACAGAATATTGAATGGGACAAACAATATAAACTATCCTAAGTTACCTTTACCAAATAATTAATAATAAAAAGAAAATATTGCTGGACAATGCACACAACACCATCTAGCCCCAAACTAAGCATAGCTTGTACTATGGTGACTAGATGGAAATAACTCTATTTACAAGCTATTTACAATGTAATTAAACATTTACAGATAGAAAACAGAGTTCAAGGACCGCAGGTAAAGTGCCCAAACGCTGGCAACGTTATTTGATTGGATATCAAAATATCAAATTATATAACACTTTTAATGAAAAATAGAGCCTCTGAGGCGCACTTTAATCCTTTCACCACACTGGTTAGAAATAACTAGTGACACGATAAGAAGAAGAAGAAGAAGAAGAATGAATAATATATCTTTACTGTATATACAATTTAAAATTGTATATTATACTGTAAAAACACGTGTCAACGTGTTTTTAATGTTATTGTAATTTCTGTTTTCCTGAACTAAGAATAGGGACCCCTTGTATGTACAGTATGTACCTACAGTGTGTGGATGTCTACACTGTCTAGGATTTTTAAGCACTCTTTCGAATCTCCCCTATATTTGATCACAAAATTAAGAGCCTGTAAGCAAACAGTATCGCTTGGGATAAAAAAATATAAAAAGGGTGTCGCTTGCAAAGTATCTACTCGTTACGTAATAACAGAGAAAGAACCGAATTGAATAATAAATGAAATAATTTATGCCATATTTATCATTTTGCAAATGAGCAGTCTCACCTTAATGAAAACGCTGAATTTATTTTTTGGGTTCTAAACTGCCTTCATTTAGGGTTTTATTGATTTTTTTACAAGGAGTTGTGATAAATTGTTTACAAATTGTTGAAAATTTTATAAAAAAAAATATTGAAAACTTAATTAGGGTTTTGTGGGAATTATTGAGATTAGTAAACTTGGTTAAATACCTAATATAAAGTAGCGTTTTTATTTTAACTAAACGTTATTATAATTGAACGAAACCATTCGCTGAAAAGTAACTATGGCACTAATTATATTGCGTTGCCGGACTAACTAAACTTTAGTAAAATACGATCTAAAAGTCTAAATTTGAGTCTATTTACATGACAATTTTTAAATTTATTAATTGATGTGTAATTTACTTCAGATAACCCGATCTGTAAATTGATGTTGAATAAAATTTGGGAAAATTCAAATAAGAGATCACAATCACCAATTTACCATATCTTAAAACTATTAATTAAAAAGTACTTCTAATTTTTCTCTGTAAAGCCAAATAAGATCGTTCGTACTTATAGAAATTTAAGCCAGTCTGAATGGTAAGATGGTAAGGAATAATTTCTACAAGTCACCGTAGTAATATTAGTAAAAGCAATAACGCCCAATACCACAGCCATACACCAAATGGTACAAGTTTATAAAGATGCGTGCACACCAGCATGCGTCAGTAGAAAACTTAATGCAGTTTAGTAAACTTAGAGGCAAGAGATCACTGAATTGCTTAAAACACCAGTATTATCCTGAATTCTCAAGTAAATCTTAGAAGATATCTGACATGACTGAATTTTTGTGTTTTTTTTCAGAGACACGTCCAAATATTACACATGTCACTTGCTACGTTTTTGTCGGGATAACTTTAGATTTTGAAAACTTTTCGATATTTTTTCCTAAGCCTTTATAAAAATTGCTTGCTTCAATTTGAATCCTATTCCTATCTTCTTTAAATTTACGTTGCAAGCAAGTCCCTATTTGACATTAAAATACAAACAATACAGATAAAAAAGTCATAGATACTGTCTACGGGAACCAACCGACATATTTTCGTGTATGTACAAGGGCTAAGGCTGTTGCGGTAAGGCTGCGTGCACATTAGCCGGTTGGTCTCGTAAATCACGTGGGATCAGGCGCCGGCTATCAGTGACGCGGCCCTCGTCACGTGATACGTCACACTTGCCCGCATAATCGTAGATAGGGCAACCGCAGACTAATCTTCAACCCTAAGGCTAACAGGGCCACATATTCACTTATGTTTATCAAAACCTCCTTTTTAAATAACTATCACCTGAGAAAACTTAACTTGACATAATATGTTAAGTTCAGTATTATACAAAACTGGTCTATAATAATAACAAAATTTTACTTAAATTTTTAAAAACCCGATGCAAAAAGAACATCTGTTTTTTTTTTGATAAACTATTCATGAGACCTTAAAACAAAATACTAAATCAAAATTGGTTCATCCGTTTGTGAGCTACGATACCACAGACAGACACACGCACTGATACAAAGATACACAAATACACATCAAACTTATAAAATCCCTCTGTTTGGTATGGGTGGCTTAAAATAGCTTAAACAAAAAATAGCTAGTTCTAGCTATGTTCCACAGTTACCCATGGCATACATCCGCAAAAAAAATAGGAAAAAAATTCTATGAAAAAGTTATGATAATTTTATGACAATCACGATATAAAGGTGAGGTATTTATACCAATTCAACATCTTCTTATTAACAAAATTAAACGATCTTTCCCACAGAAGCATTTGAATCGTTTCAAGTCGAGACAAATTAGTTCTTAGCCGAGGACGTCTTTAGAAACAGCACTTAAGCATAATATTAAAATCCAAACTGTTTGTAGGGGGTCGGGTGGAGGCAGATGAGCGCCGTCTTATCGCGTTGCGGAAACTCTGCGGCCACTTGTCCGCCATGCGCTGATGCTCAGGGAAAACTGTGGAGCAGACGTCTCAATATAATAATATCTAGAAACTGGTATCGTTACTCTAGACTAAAAAAGATTCATCAAAATAACATATAAAACGGCAGATATATGAGGTAACATACTAGAAAAAAAGATGAATCACTTTTTTTATGTTTGTTTGCTTGGTAGTTAAAAATAGATATTTTAATAAAATAATACTAGAATATGGTGACCAAATGACTGATGGTATACTTAAATATTTTTAAATACATACTTACGATACTTTATAAAAACCCAGACACTGTACAAACACCTACATTATGTTCATCACAAAGTTTGTCCTGGGCGAGAAGGCGGGAATCAAACCCTTAACTTACAGCGGATAGGTGATAGTGACTGATGTTACTATAGCTGAGGGCTCACATACGGGTTTTTTACCCAGCGCAATGAAAAATCTGAACCATCGATGTATGCTACGCAAACTAAGTAGCGCACCCAAATGCGAGTGCTACGACAATGCTACATTACATCTACGAGCGTAGATATTATTTTTGGTTCTATCTACTATTAGTTTTAAACAATAAAAGCGTAGGCTTTTATTCGTAAACGCCGCCGCGCATCACGCTTTACGTAATTAATTAATTTGCTTGTATGGTGACTTTAAATTACTTAAGTATACTTACTTTAGTTTAAGAACTTAGTTATTAAGGTAAAATGAAAATGGATTATTATTTTTTTCTTTTCAGATTTTTCGGCGGTTTTATTTTTTGTTAAAAAGTTTTATTGTTTTAATAATTTTGAGACGAACACGAATGTAGATGAAACGCCTTCATTAACCAAAAATTGAATTAAATTGTGTGGAAAGCCCACGTTCGCATACAATTTTTGAAGTTTACTCCTATAAAATCTTTTTTTTTTTACTGTATCTTTATTATCTCAATAAATCAAGTTTTATCTATACACCACATTTCATCATCTCTTTATTGACGGAAAATTACAAAATCAATCATTTTACAATTACAGGCATCCGTGATATTCACCAGGGCTGACACAGTGTTATGGCAGGAAGAATGGAAAC
This sequence comes from Lampropteryx suffumata, assembly GCA_948098915.1. Lineage (NCBI taxonomy): Eukaryota > Metazoa > Arthropoda > Insecta > Lepidoptera > Geometridae > Lampropteryx > Lampropteryx suffumata. The sequence goes on along the minus strand of OX402544.1, from coordinate 21,154,619 downwards.
TATTTCTTGATAGGAAGAAACTAAGTAGAACAAAACGTTCTAAAACTTCAGAAAGGAAAGGAAGAATGGCAATGGGACGGTATTACGGAACAAGTATCTATACTAATATTATAAATAATAATAATAATAATCCCGGACTTTTCACACGACATCATCTGACCCCAAAGTAAGCAGAGCTTGTGTTATGGGTACCACATGATTGATATACCTACTTATATACTTTTTTTTTGTAAATACATACATATTATACATAGGAAAAACCCAGACCCGAGACAAATACTTGCAGATCATAAAAACATTTGTCGCGCGGCGGGAATAGAACCCGCAACCTTCTGCGTCTCAGTCGGATCTTAGCTCATTGCGCCACAGAGGTTGTCAAATGTGAAATGTGAAAGTAACTCTAGAAAGTTTTTCTACATAATTATTTGTTACGTTTTCACGCTGGGATGAGATGGGACCTTGGAGAAGGACATAATATGTTACTTTTTATGTGGGTTCCACGCGTGCGAATCAGCTAGTATAATAAAAAATAGTGTAAATTTATGGATTAAAAAAATAATACTTGGTAATAACTACTGCATCTAACAATATTTCAAGAACTGCAGAAGAATATTTATTTATTTAATATTTATGTACCTACATGTCATACATTTTAAAAATTGTATTGTTAAATAAAAGCTTGACCGCTTGTAATCCCTATTGAGTTTGATAAACATCAAACAAAAATGGCGGACGAAAATTGGTGTTCCACATATATTTTACAGATAAAGCTTGCGACACCACAGCTTCACTGTTCGGGCTACTCAGTTTTTAACAGCGTTAATAACGGTGGAATTAAAGCACGAGAGCCACGACGATTTAATTAAAGCTAACGAAGACCCCCACCTTTACCTGTCCAATGTTTTAATTTATACAATCTGTTTGTGAAAAGCGTTTTTCAAGATGTTGGTAGGAATACCCGAATTTTTATAACTTTTTTAAGGGTTTTTTTTCGTCAGAACGATATAGCGAAAGCCTACTAATAGGTACTTCGTATGAGTCAGTAGCCAACTCTGGTGGTACTAAGCCGCTCAAAGGCCTATGGCATTACAACTTTATAAAAGCTTGGACCAATAGCTTAAGGTACCTTCCGAAGCATAAATGAAAATGCCATCTTAAGAGTGAACCAGTCGATTATCTTTCCATACAAACGTCAAAGGATGATCACTCCACCGTCTGATGTTGGACAACCAAAACTAAGAATTAAATCAATTTTGTCTCGTCGTTATCTATGCTTGTATCGCAACAGAATCGTAAAAAAATATGGGTTTGAAAGATATAAACCTCAAAAAAATCGTATTTTAACACTGATTAGCACACACACACACACACATAGCACACTTTAGGCGTACGTTATTTATTTACTTTAAGGCGTAAATAAATAACATCGAAGTACGCAAACTCCAAAATGATTCCAATACAAGCATAGAATAACTTTATTTTGAGTAGATATAGATAGATATATATAGATATAGATACATTCAGTAGTTTTTCATGAGAAAAATTTTAATATTACTGAATTTTGAATCAGTCCCCTAAAAATGTACTCCCTCCCTGTCCCCGCAAAATTAGTAACAAAGTTTTAATAATAAAGGTACTTACTTATACTTCTTCTTCATATATGGCATGCTTCTTGGGAAACATTTTGGTTGATATTACAGTAAGTAGATTTTTTATGGTAAGACGTTGGTTCGACGTTATACATTTATATATATAAACTTTGTAAGTTTATACGTGAAGCAAAAACTTTGTTCCTCTTTTTATGGAAATTGCGCGGATGGAGGAGTATTTATACAATTTCGCACACTTATAGTTTATATAGAGAAAGAGTGCAGAATGCTGGTATTTTTTTTTAATTATGCATAAAAAGACATTAAATTTAATTATGGTCGAATTTCGCCCAGTGGGCGACCACTAGTTTACATTATTTCGTGTATAAAGTAATCTTCATAGCACAAGTTGTACGAGGGGGATCCAATGCGATGACGTTTGGAATAGAGAAATGACGAACGACTGCGACATCGTGACTTTATTATTAAAGTAATAAATGTAAAATACAAAACTTCAGTCCAATTATTCACACCAAAGTCAATAACGCTTGTTTATATTAGAATTTGAGAAAATTACTAATAAAACCTGAAAAAACTCGAGTATAGTAAACGTTGTGACGTTTGCTTTGCAAAATTAACCAATCGTTTTAGGGCGTAACTTTGACGTCAACGGCACATTAGAAGGCAGGTGCTTTGAACGTTTTGACTAAAACTAAATTGCGCTTGTCCACTGCCACCCCTCGGACAAAATGTCGGATGCACACACCATGCAAAATATTTCGCTCACTTTGATTGTGGGTGCGAAATACAGGGGCGTAATTACACTACTGGTACATCACTGCCGCAATCACGAATAACTAGATTATTTTAATGTAATTACCACAAAGGTATCGATTTGTTATTATTTGTTAGGAGATTTGTTACTAAATTCAGTTGATTGTTGATTGTTGGTCAACTTTTATTTTTTGACAATAAAATCTGTAACTTTCGGTGTATAGATCCACTTACGTTTCCATTTAGTTGTCCGTCTGTCTGTCTGTATAATAATCATAATTAAGCCGGACATTTAACACAGCATCATCTAGCTCCAAAGTAAGCAGTGATTGTGTTATGACTACCACATGACTTATATACTATTTATATACTTTTTTTTAAATACATACGTTTTATACCTATGCAGATCTACTCGTATTGATTCGTTTTATATTTTAGTCTATAACCATGTTGGTAAAAAAGTGGGTAGGTAAATAGGTACGATATTATATTATAAGTATAATATTCTCAAGCGCGACTTTCGCAATTACATTTTTATTTTTTAGCTTTCAATTATTATATTGCTACATATTATACTTTCGAGAACAGATAACCCGCGACAACAGTTATTACAACTTAACCGAAAAGTCGGTGGGTAGATGAGTGAATAATCTTCGTACATGCCCCACACGATTTTGTAAAATATGGGACTAGGTACAATGTATGCATACAATAAGTACGAACTCACGAGATATAATTTCTAGAAAACCCATTCGTTATATAGTTATTTTACATACTTTAAACTAAGTATTTAAAATAATTCAAAAACTTATAATGCACAGTTGTGCAGTGCGAGGGTAAAACGACAGATAAGCGACGTAGAATGACCACCTACATTAAAGTTATGTTATGTAGTAAAATTCATTATTCTTGACCATAATGTTTTCTCGGGTAACCTATATTCTTAAAGCTAGAAATGTATTTTATCTGATTTGGAAGGTTTTTCAATATTTATGATACGTCAATACTCGGGCCATTCTTGTTTTTAATTATATAAATGATCTACCTAAACTTGTAAAGGATGATCACGAGATTGTACTGTTTGCTGATGACACGTCACTTTTATTTAAATTAAAGCGACGAATTACTAATCTTGACGATGTAAACAATGCAATCTCTAAAGTTGTAACATGGTTTAATGTAAACAACTTATTACTTAACGAGGAAAAAATCGAAATGCATTCGTTTTATACTGCCCAATGTTAAACAGGTGAAAGCAAATGTAAAAATTAAAAACGAAAATATAGATCTCGTCGACACCACAGAGTTCTTAGGCATTACTTTAGATAATAAGCTGCCTGTACCTATACCTGCCTATACCTGTTCATAAAACTGAATTGTTTAGTCAGAATTTACAACAAATTGCCAAGTCACGTAAAAGAGCTGAGGGGGGCCTTATTCAATAGAAAACTATTCAATTAATTAATTGATCATTGTTTCTATTCTGTTGAAAACTATCTTCATTATAAGTTTTGACCTATTATTAATTATGTGTTTTATTATATCAGAATGATCAGAATCAGTTGACAATTTTAATTTATATATTATTTTAAATTGGTATTTATAGTGACATTGTATTAATGATATGTTTCAATTGATTTGTATATATATGATAAATTAAATATAAATTTTCATGTGCCTGTACTCGGGCTAGATATGCAGCTCTACTATTGACAATTCCACCTAATGTATATTATAGCCATGTCTTATGTAGATAAACGTACTGAATTACTGAAAAAAAAGAATTACTTCAATGGGGCCCGCACATAGATAAATTGTCGAAGAGACTCAGCTCTGCGGCATACGCGGTTAAAAAGATCCGTCATTTTACTGACCTAGTTACCACTAGACTCGTTTACTTCAGCAACTTTCATAGCTTTATGTCTTATGGCATTCTGTTATGGGGGAGTGCTGCTGATATAAACACCATATTTGTGTTGCAGAAGAGGGCTGTTCTGTGCAATTTATAACATGGGCCCCTGAGAATCACTTAGAAATAAGTTTAAAGAAATTTATATTATGACAGTGCCTTGTCAGTGTATATACGAAAATTTAATGTATGCGCACAAAAATGTTGTTCATTTAAAAAAAATTGCGATAATCATAGTATTAACACTAGAAATAAATATAAACTCGCTGTTCCCACTGTTAGGCTCGCTAAAGTTAATAAGTATTTTATAGGGCAATGTGTACGCTCCTGTAACAAGGTTCCAAGCGACGTGTTAGATTTGTCGATTAGCAAATTTTAAAACGTAATTAAACAGAAACTGTCTATTAAAGCATAATATTATAAAATATCTGATTATTTAGATGAAAAAAAAGCTTGGGAAGACTCTGCTCCAACTCGACTCGGCATCCGTAACAAAATTGTCAAGAATCATACAAAAAAGTGTTAAGACCAGACAAGTCTCTTGCCGGATTCTTCTTGAACTGGGGTTAGGAGGAACCGGCACCTAGATTCACTAGCATGTAAGAAGACGATTCAAAATAGTCCTTGTGATTTAATTGAATTGAATGAATTGAACTGAGTTATACAGACAATTTAAAAAAAACATATGTATACCCTAGTTGTATGTATGTGCTCGTATATGTGCTCCAAATTTCATATAAAATCCGGTCAGCTGTTTTGTGGTGACAAAAGTATCCAATTATCAAACAAACAAACAGGGTCACTTTCGAATTTATAATACACTACTCAACAACGTCTAGGGAACAAGGGTATTTTATTAATTCAACCTTATTTTGTCTTAGCCGTTATACATCAAAAGAAGCCTAATTTATTCTTGATTTCAGTTCTGTAAACACCTATCCTGCTGTAAACACCTGTCGCACGAACTCTGGACTTCGGAGTCCCATGCGTCGAATGGTTGATTCTTATAATTCTACTTTTACAGAGATCAAAACTTTACAGAGATCAAAACTTTTGCATACTCTAAATGGATGTTTAAAAAGCATATTCTCAATATTCTTTCTTATATATTTTTGTTCTTATTATGTTTACTTACCTAATTCTATTATTGTACAACGATTCACGATACCTACAACTGACCTGGTGGCTCAGCGGACAGACGTATCTTCCACAACACTCCACTTCGGTGTGAATTTCCTCCAAAACGGGGGGCCATCGGTCTAACCAACCATGGCAAATCAGCATATCGGTGAGAGGGGGGGGGGGGGGGGGGTCGATGGGGTCTGCAGTCGGCGGTGCACGCCCATGGTGGTGACGGTGGTGGTCAACGTCAACATTGGTGGTGCCGTTTAGGCTCGTAGGCAACGCGATCACCCCCTCTATAAGATTTATATGTATATCTATAAGATTGACGAGGCTTTGGCCGATAAATTTATATTCTGTGAAATACTTTCTGTATAAGATCCCAAATATTGTTATGACATAATCTAAGTACATGCAACATGTGAAAAGAGGAAATAAATTAATTGAATTGAATATATCGGACTGGTAGCCCTGGTGTAATATATATATACCCCCCAAGGCATAGACTCCGTGGTGGGTGGGGAGCCGGAATGATGAACTAAAAAACCCAAACATGTCTTCTAAACAAAAAATTGACCACTGTGACGCCCCCTTGACAGGGAAGGCGGTAAAGGATCTGGAGGCGGCCTTCGCGGTCCCGTAGTCCAATACTGCTGCCTGGAGGGTTAAAACCCGAAGGGTAAAAACAAAAAACAGAACAAGCGAGCTGGGAAGGAGGTGCAAAGGCCACAGGCCGGACCCTCCGGTACCAACGTTCGTTCGTTCGTGGAGGCTAACGTCCCGGGGGGCAAAAACGTGGAAAGGCTCGACAACAAGAGAGGTGGCATCGGACCAGAGTACGCTCCGGCGAAATACCCTGGACCCAGTCACTTCTAAAAACAAAGGAACAGAGCTAGGTCCGAACCCGAACCGCATGCCCCGGCGGCGATATCTACAGGCCCGCCTGTAGTGACCGTCGTGCCCGTTGGTTGCAGGATAAGGGTAAGGCCAAACATGGCAATCGGAACAACCGCCAGAGGCGCGTCACCATGGCAGTCTCACGACTGGCACAGGCCCCGGCTCACACCAAACCGAGTAAAAGGACGCGGGTGGACGACACAATGTCTCCAAGGGGGGAGCACAAAAAACAAAAACTCGATAACACACGTCGAGCCCCACCCAGCTACGCGGAAGTTGCGCAAAGCAACCTCCAAGTCGCGGTGGCTAGGGCCGACAACCAAGCACTGAGAGAAGAACAAACCACCTTGGTGAAGAGGTACCTCGAGCGTCGGATTCTGGAGGACGTTAAGAACCCGGACATCGACTTCTCGGCGGAGGGAGCCCTAAAGCTGTGGTGCGAAGATACCCCTTCGCTAAAGTGGCTGACTGACGCAATCGAACAACTGCCAACGACATCCTCCCCAAAGCTCAGGGTTGTAAAACAGAGCGAGCTGGTGAGGAAAGTACGTGTCGCCATCTTCATCCCAGACTGCACCAACAGTCCGGAGGACACTAGCCTAGTCTTGGCAGACCAAAACAGGTGGGCGAAGATCCCTTCGTGGACAGTCTACACCCACAGTAACCAGGAAGACGACATCCTTTTCGTGGCTGTGGGTATCCCGGAGAATCTGGTGCCAGAGCTTATGAAGAGAGACTGCAGGCTGGCTCACTACTTGGGCAACATCTACGTACGGTTCTACGGCAAGGATTTAGCCTTGCAAGATGTACCACCCCAGGCTGTAGCCAGTAACGATGAAGCCGCTACACACCCGAAACCCAGCGTCCCGCGATCCCCCGATGACGGCCTAGACAAGCACTTAACCGTGCCACCGTCCTCACACTCGTCACCCAGACCGTCGTGTTCCAAACCGATGGAGGAGATGTGTGTGAGTCTGGAGGATAAGCTGGACCTGGAGGAGTCAGAGGAAGAGGGAAGCCTAGATGATGGTGACCCGAATCCCGCTCTGTAACATCATTCAAGCAAACCTCCAGCACAGCCTCACTGCAACGGCTAACCTACGCAGAATGCTGGAGGCCCAAAACAACAAGACCATCGCCTTGATTCAGGAGCCGTGGATCAGGGCGGGGCGTGTATGTGGTCTTAACAATTTAAACGGTATGTTACTGTATGACATTACTTGTGCAAACCCACGTGCGTGCATTTATGTGCCACATAACATAACAACAGTGCCCCTCACCGAGTTCTGTTACAGGGACTTAGCAACGGTCAGACTACAAGTCATGATCGAGGGGTGATCTAGGACATAACGTTGGCATCAGCCTACATGCCTGCTGACGAAGCCATACCCACAAAAGACGTTATGGATCTGGTAAGACACTGTGAAACAAATAATTCTAAACACAAGAGGGGACGACTTGGTAAACTTCCTGTTTACCACCACCCACACTTTAGCAAACATCGGTGCGAAACCGACTTACGTTACGAAGCGGCATCGCACCATCATAGATCTCACTTTGGTAACAGGAAACTGCCCCGACCTTGTACACAACTGGAGGGTTTCAGACGAAACCTCCTGCTCTGACCACAGATGGATCAGGTATGAACTAATGATAAACACTTTAATACCAACACCCACACGTAACCCCCGAAGGACAAACAAAGCACTGTTCCTTAACTCTCTAAAGCAGTACCTTCGAGAAAGTGAAACTGGGATAAGCATATCAAACATAACTGACATAGATGACAGCATTGAACACATAACCACCAGTCTAACCAAAAGCTTCGAGGACGCCTGCCCTCTCACCATAGCCCGTGAAGCCGAAGCCGCATGCAGATGCAGATTGGGACGAATACAAGAAGGCCCAAGCCACATACAAAAATGTATTCGTCGCAATAGTCGTCATAGCTGGAGGAAGTTCCGCACAAATATTGAATCAAACTGTAAAGCAAATAGAATCAGGAAAGTCCTTGCCGCTGAACCAAAGCGAGAGATAGACTCTTTAAAAAGACAGGACAATACTTACACTAAATCACCAACAGAGACACATGAACTCCTAATCCAAACACACTTCCCAGGATCCAAACTGATTAAAGATACTAATTAGCCAAGAACCTGCGATCCCATACCATCAGAGACAGACTGGGCTGTCGCTAGGACGATAGTAACAAAATCAAAGGTGAACTGGGCCATCAACACCTTCCAAACGTACAAGTCACCAGGCATAGATAACATCTTCCCCGGCCTCTTACAGTGGGGGGGACCATACCTAGGCGAGCTGCTAACAAACACTCTAAGGGCCTGCCTAGCATTCCGCTACGTGCCACTACAATGGAGAGAGGTCAAAGTCATATTCATACCGAAGCCAGGTAAAAGTGAATACACAGAGGCAAAATCGTACAGACCGATTAGCCTCACGTCTTTCCTACTAAAAACCCTGGAAAGACTATGTGATAGACACATTAGAGATAACATACTTACAACAGCTCCTTTACATCCACAACAACATGCATATAGCGCGGGCAAATCAACTGAATCAGCTCTACACAGAGTGGTAAGTAGAATAGAACGCGACATAACTAACAAAGCGCTATGTCTAGCCGCCAGATAGAAGGTGCTTTTGACAGGACACACTTTAACAGTATAAAGGCTGCTTTAAAAAACAAAAACGTAGAACAAACTCTAATTGACTGGATCCTTAACATGCTAAAACATAGAGCTGTACGTATAGATCTACAAGAGGAATCCAGGGGGGTTGTGGCTAAAGGATGCCCACAGGGCGGAGTCCTGTCACCGCTCCTATGGAACCTGGTTGTAAACGATCTAATCACCAAACTGAACGCCCAACGTTTCTATACGGTGGGATATGCAGACGACCTTACAATACTAATATCAGGGCACTTCGCTAGTGTGGCGTGCAACATTATGAACAATGCGCTAAAGGTCGTCGAGTCTTGGTGTACAGACAAAGAGCTAACAGTAAACCCAGCTAAGACAGAACTTGTAATGTTCACCAACAAACGCAACCTAGGAACCTACCGACTTCTGGTCCTTTTCGATACTCAGTTAAAATTGTCCCCCGAAGTCAAATACCTAGGCGTAATAATGGACTGCAAACTAAACTGGGCGAAACACTTAGAGAACAAAATACAAAAAAGCCACCATATCATTCTGGCAATGCCGCAAAATGATAGGTAAATCCTGGGGTCTATCCCCAAAAATTATCCTATGGCTGTACAACACCGTAATTAGGCCCTCGTTAGCCTACGGTGTTAGTCTGGTGGCCCAGAACAAAGCAAACCACCACCACAAATAGACTACAAAAGTTCCAAAGACTAGTCTGTGTGGCGGTCACAGGGTGCATGAGAACTGCCCCAACGGTAGCTCTTGAGGCACTAATAGGTCTAACACCTTTACACCTACACGTGCAACAAGAAGCTGCTGCAGCAGCTCACAGACTGTGGACTCTAAAACTTTGGGACAGGAAACACAGGCACAGCACACGAACATAATAAAAGAGTATGCGGGCGCAAACCACATGCTACTATCACTCTACGACAGGACACTCAAAGATAAGCGAAGTAAGTATCTACACAGACGGCTCAAAAACAAAAACAGGTACAGGGGCGGGGGCCTTCTCAGAAGACCTTAACATGCATATATGAACGCCCCTCGGACTACACAGCTCCATTTTTCAGGCAGAATGTATTGGCATAATACAAGCTGAGATTGCGGTGCTAAACAGACAGGTAACAAACTTCAATATAAGAATCCTCTCTGATAGCGCTGCGGTACTACATGCACTCAACAGGTACGAACATAACTCTGGTCTAACCTCACAATGCCACAAGCTCCTGGAGGAGGTGAGTAAGTCCAACAAAGTCACCCTACAATGGATCAAGGGACACAGTGGATCCAGAGGCAATGACGACGCCGACGTCCTGGCTAAAAGATGCTCGGACCTGCGACCGGCAGGACCGGAGCCAATAATCCCCCTCCCTTATAGCTAGGCACTTTCCTGGATCCGCCAACAAACAACCAAGCTGCATGGTAACTACTGGGCTAGTACGGAAGGCTGCAGGCAGTCGAAGGAGGCTTTCCCGGATCTAAATCCCGGATACTCCCGAAAACTCCTCAGTCTTAAACGTGACAAACTGCGACTTATAGTCGGTATTGTCCCGGGTCACTGCTCACTAAACAAACATCTATTTACACTGGGTGTTACAGACAGCCCATTATACAGAGGGTGTTTGAGCGAGGAGGAAACAGCTGCACACGTACTCATAGAGTGCAGCATCGTGCAACCCCAACGAGCTCAACACCTAGGAACACCGAGGACACCCAGGGACGCCTGCACTGACGTGAACAAGCTGCTGGCTTTCCTGGTGGACATCGGGTGGCTGGAGTAACAACCTCCACCCGTCACGCAAAAAGGGCCCACCTGCGGCCTAGTTGCGGAAACCAGTCCACGCACCAAGTACCAAGTACCAAGTAAGGTGCGTAATTTACTTTTCTCTCAACTACCAATCTACCTACTGTGATAAAATATACCTACTCAAACTAAAAATATGAAGAATCAAAGTTTGACAATGGTATAAAATCCGCGCACTTTCTTTTTTTTCACCAAGTCGGTTCTATTCATCTGATTTTTATTATCAGCCAGTATCTTTTTGATCTAATAAAACATTTTATATTAAACTTAATGGGAGATATTAAACCTTTGTGGTAAATTTATATCTAAATAAAAAGTGATAAACAGTGCAATAATGAAAAACAGTGCAATAATGAGATTTCATATAACATTACTGCAATGTTTTGGTTCTAAGCAAAAAAGACCCCCTTTGTGATCGGTTTTGTGGTGATTAATGATAAAATTACTACGTAGTTGAAAGAAAGGAATAAAATCAGCTAACAGACTTGACTTTATTGCGTAAGTAAGTTAATATAAATACCTACCTACCTATAATAAACCTTATTAGGTCAGAGAAAAAAATTATTTATATGTTTGTTAGGGCCGTTTTTAACATTATCCATGAAAATCTTAAAAATATAATCAAAAGTACGCGAAATTTCGCTGGTAATTATTTAACCATTGCCCGTTTAAGTTTGGGGTACCTACCATTAAGGTACTGGAAGTAGTGCTGCTACAGTCCAGAGCCTCTCCTTCTTCTGGAAAAATATGGAAGCTTTTGAAGCATGGTGTGCCACATAAAGCTACTTTGCAGACATCGCAATGATCCTTGATCGTTTTTGAGTATTTTTCTTGCTGCAAAATTGGCATCTAGTAAATTTCCCTTGGTATTCTGGGTAGTGCGGCACAGAAGAGCGTCTGATATCAGCGGGTACTCCGAAATTCCCACCTTGTTAATTCCTGAAAATAATATTAGTGGTCTGTGTTTTGCCTGTGAATATATTAAGAATCTACCAGCCAAACGAAGCCTGTAATCTCTATGTGATAGCAGTGGATGCAGTAATATATTTTTCTTTCAACTACGCAGTAATGTTATCATTAATCACTACAAAACCGATCACAAAGGACGTCATTTTTGCTTAGAACCAAAACAGTGCAGTAATGTTGTATGAAATCTCATTATTGCACTGTTTCTTAAGTACTTTTTATTTAGATATGTATATGTCGGAGAGTGGGTGTTGGAGTGTTGTAAACATGGCCTGGCCTACCCCTCTAGTGTTAAGTGTCTTTAACCGTGTGTTGATATATTTTAATTTTGAGATGTAAGCGATATCTGTTGATGTTATTTTCATTTAGTTTTAAGCGCCATCTCTCGGCTATTGATTTGGAAACGTCAAGTAATTCACTTGGATGAAGTCGGTGCAAAGTAGACAGAGGGCGCTTTGTCGCTTCGTTTGATCTGTGAACTGTGATCGATTCACTCGTTCGTTTGGTCGTACATTCGTTCGTACATTCGCCGTTTGGGTTTGGTCTATGGAAAGCGACCAACCAGGGGACATTATTTTTTGGACTTTCGAGAAGAACGGTTGTCTTGTCTACTTTGTGCCGAACTCACCGCGTTTCCATTCTAAATCGGTTAAAATCAAAGTGATCCCGCGATAGATACTCAAAGTTGTAATTTTGATTTAATAACAAAGGTGTGTACAATCTTAAAATAGCGTGATTTATTATTTCGGCTATGTCTGAACTACCTGATCGCCCAATTCCGAACCAGCTCTCGTCATCAGAAGTGGGATTACCCCAGGCTCGAAAGGAATCTGCACGAATAACCGGTATGGATGAAAGTCTTCTGCTAGCACTTTTGGAATCACAAAATCGAAATCTTTCCTGCCTAATCGGCGCAATGAAACCACCAGCAAGTAATGAAAAGATATTTTTACCACAATTTGATCCAGACAAGTCTGATAATGATCCACGTGCCTGGTGTGACACTGTTGACCTTTGTTTGTCGGAACGTAACCTCAAAGGAAGTGGTCTGATAATGGTGATTAGTAAGGCTCTAAAAGGAAGCGCATCACGTTGGCTATCCCAGGTATCGTACGGAGGTATCACTTGGTCAGAATTTAAGGAACTGTTCAAAGCACGATACGATTATATTGAAACACCAGCGGCGACGCTTATGAATTTTCAAAATGGTAAACCCACGGAAGGCGAATGCTTAGCTGCATATGCGTCTCGTTTAATGACCTTGCTTTTATCACGGCGGCAAGGTATGACTACAGAGCAGATCGCTATTGCTACGGTACTTTCTCACGTGGCACAGTTTAATGGAAGATTACAACGTGTGGCCTTTACTACCGACATTTCGACACGTGACAAAATGCAAAAAGAACTGCAAGCTTTTTCATTTAAACGAAAAACGAGCACGCCAGTTCAAGAAGGACAGCTTGACAGCAAACGATCGAAACCATTCGTGCCGAACATAATTACGTGCCACAACTGTGGTAAAATGGGACACCGTGCCAGTGACTGCCGACAGCGACATGACCGGATATCCAGTTTTCAACTTTCAGCAACAGCTGCTACTAAACCTGAACGAGAGAAGATATTAGATGTGACCTGCTTCAAGTGCGGCATCAAGGGTCACTATCAATCGAGATGTCCTCTTAACGCGGGGACCAGCAGCAGCCAAGGTGTTTCCAGCAGCGAGACCCGATCAGCTGCCGAGGCCACTCGACGGGTCGACGTATGTTTTTTTAAGCAACCCTTAGGGCAACTGTTAAATAACGGTGAGTTGTTCCTATTTCACTATGAATACGGTTTTCAGAACAGCGATTAGTTAACATTGTTACTCTCATTGGTATAGGATCGGCATTGGATTACAGTACAATGCAAATGCCATCTGAAGTGAGCAATATCCATGGTTGGTAGGGAGATTTTAGATCAACTGTGAACATTATTGCTAAATTTCATTCGCGTCTAAGAAAGGGATTTATGTATGCAATCTGGATAATAACACTCTGAAATCGGATAATTTTAGCAACATCAAAACAGATTTACCTAATGAATATTGCTCAGCGCTTCTGGACACCTTAAATTATTTTTATTAGTTTATTTCCCACGTGTATAGCAAGATCACGAGTGGCAACTGCTCAGGTGGAGATAAGGTTAGTGGATCTGAACCGCATGGTTCAACGCTAGCCTTGCAGACTAAGTGCACAGGAGAAAGAGGTGGTACGAGTTAAGGTAATAGCTTAAGGATGCTGGTGTGATCCAGCCAAACTGTTCTCCGTTTTCCAGTCCTGTGCTTCTGGTTAAAAAGAAGGATGTCTCAGACCGTATGTGTGTGGACTACAGAGAGCTGAATGACAACACACCATATCTGACAGGTATTCTCTTTCTCTGATCTCTGACCAAATAAGTAGACTAGGTGGTGCAAAGTGGTTCTCGAGTTTCGACGTGCTCAGTAGATATCATCAGATACCTGTTCAGGAACCTCTGAGGCGCACTTTAATCCTTTCATCACACTGGTTAGAAATAACTAGTTGCACGATAAGAAGAACCTGCTCATGAGTACTCTGGAGAATATGTTAACATTCGTCTAGGTAAATGTGGAGCAATCGTGGCAGGAAGCCGTTGGTGATGTTCAATTGTCAACCGTAACGAAAGTTACTCCTTTGCTGCTGTCAAATGCTGCTGGACCCGGGCCGACCAAGGAGAAACGTGTTGACGTATGCATCGGCAATGCGCCAACAGGAACCTTGCGAAACCCTGGTGAGTTTACTTTTAACTATGATTCGGGTGCAGAATGTTTACTTTTAAAATAATGTTTTGCTAGTAAATTTAATGGTTTGTGGTCTGAATGGTGACTGGACTGGTGTCTGAATAGGTGCGTGCATACGGAAGCCAGATGGAAGCTATCCAAGAGTTACTGGATAGAAGTGACTGAACTGTGTATACGGAAGCCAGATGGCGGCTGTCCAAGAGTTGCTGGTTGGAAGCAACTGTGCGATGTGTATACGGAAGCCAGATGGCGGCTGTCCAAGAGTTGCTGGTTGGAAGCAACTGAGCTATGTGTATACGGAAGCCAGATGGCGGCTGTCCAAGGGTTGCTGGTTGGAAGCAACTGAGCTATGTGTATACGGAAGCCAGATGGCGGCTGTCCAAGAGTTGCTGGTTGGAAGCAACTGAGCATGTGTATACGGAAGCCAGATGGCGGCTGTCCAAGAGTTGCTGGTTGGAAGCAACTGAGCTATGTGTGTACGGAAGACAGATGGAGGCTGTCCAAGAGTTGCTGGTTGGAAGCAACTGAGCATGTGTATACGGAAGCTGTCCTTGAGACTAAGTTTTAGATTTTTTTGTTTTAAAGTTTTGTTCCTAATGTTCGTTTTGCCATTATTGTCCGGGAAATCAAGCGAGAACCCTTTACTTTGCGAAGTTTTAGGTTTTTGTTTAAGGTACGTCACACGAGGGCGTGTGATATCAGGATGGCCGTGTCGGAGAGTGGGTGTTGGAGTGTTGTAAACATGGCCTGGCCTACCCCTCTAGTGTTAAGTGTCTTTAACCGTGTGTTGATTTATTTTAATTTTGAGATGTAAGCGATATCTGTTGATGTTATTTTCATTTAGTTTTAAGCGCCATCTCTCGGCTATTGATTTGGAAACGTCAAGTAATTCACTTGGATGAAGTCGGTGCAAAGTAGACAGAGGGCGCTTTGTCGCTTCGTTCGATCTGTGAACTGTGATCGATTCACTCGTTCGTTTGGTCGTACATTCGTTCGTACATTCGCCGTTTGGGTTTGGTCTATGGAAAGCGACCAACCAGGGGACATTATTTTTTGGACTTTCGAGAAGAACGGTTGTCTTGTCTACTTTGTGCCGAACTCACCGCGTTTCCATTCTAAATCGGTTAAAATCAAAGTGATCCCGCGATAGATACTCAAAGTTGTAATTTTGATTTAATAACAAAGGTGTGTACAAGCTTAAAATAGCGTGATTTATTATTTCGGCTATGTCTGAACTACCTGATCGCCCAATTCCGAACCAGCTCTCGTCATATAAATTTACCACAGAGGTGTAATATCTCCCATTAAGATTAATATAAAAAGTTTGCATTAAATCAAAAAGATACTAGCTGATAATAAAAATCGGCTGAATAAAAGCTACTTTGGTGAAAAAAAAAACAAATGGCGCGCATTTAGTACCATTGTAAAACTTCGATTCTTTATATTTTTAGTTTGATTAGGCATATTTTATCTATCACAGTAGGTGTAGATTGGTAGTTGAAAGAAAAGTAGATTACGCACGCATTAATAACTCACTTTGCGCTCGGTGCAACAATCTACTATTTTGCAATCATCCTTTTGTAATTGCTTGACCGTAGACAGATTTTAGGTTGTGTGCTGTTGTCAAAATATTCACCAGTTGAGTATCCATCCACTGTAACTATTGCAGAAACTGAAGCTTTGCTTATATACATGAACTTAGGCAACAACTTTTCTGGTAAGCCTTTTCTGTTCAAACGCACGGTACCGTCGGTACCCTTATATTCCTTTCTTTATCAGCAAATCATTCATCAGAGGAATGCCAGTGAAGAAGTTGTTATACAAATTCTAGTTTAGGTAAGAACTAAACTAGATTCTAACAGAACGGAACCTCTAGAGGCTGAAAAAAGTTTAACGAGTTGGTCAAGCAAGAGCATCTAGGTAAATTGGTAATGAAATAATTACTTATACTGTTTCAGTCTCATTTGTCCTATCAATTTTACTGGATAAACGGGAATGATCGCTTTAGCAAATAAAAGCTTTAATAAATTCGTTCAACCGTTACGGCGCGGCGGCGCCGTGATTGCGCAACATTTTCAACCGCGCTCGCCCAAAATAATGATTTAAAAAAAACTTAAGTTGAATGAGTCAACCAAATAAGTATACCTAATAGCATCCTGGTAGTTTGTGGTATGATACGATGTGATAAACATCGGGCCTCAGCCTACTCCAAAAAATAAATCAAAAAAGTCAATTCTGGCTGACAGTTATGTCTTGACTAGAATTGAATTTTGACTTTGAGAATATCAGAGCTTTGACTGTGTCATACCTTTTGATTGACACTCACAGTTTATGACGAGTTACTTATGTCAAAATTATTATTTATTTTTCACGAGTTACCTATTTACTAGGTACAGATTTCAGGTTTTATTAGTAATATTTGATACTGGTTGAAATAATTCTTATTGAAATAGCTCTTCTAGATTCTTTTTGATTCGAGCAAAAAGTTCGTTTCATTATTTTATATGAAAATACACCATATTATTTAAAATAACGAACAACAACATATGAATACGACCAAGCTTACTTGATACAATCCAATTACTGGAAATTTGCAAGTTTGTCCTCAATATGATACATGCCTTTAACGAAGAAGAAGAAGACAGAGATTCTTCGTTTGTCATTTCATGATGTTATAAAGAGTAGCACTTTTAAATTTACCTATATTTTTTCTCGTGGTATTGCATGTTTTATTATGGACAATGGTATATTTTTTTCTAATGTGAAAGGAGAATACAATAGGGACAAAATGTTACACTAAAATATACCTAAAATTAAAGCATAGACTACGTATGTTATATAAGTTTATATTTCATGTGAATACATGCAGTATTACCGAACCGAAGTTATGACTGCTAGTAAGTTTAGACACTTTTTTAAATTTTCGAGATTTGCGCGCTCCCTGCATGACGTCACGGTACATGTGAAATCGCCAGTGCGGCAGATAGTGAACTGTGAAACACGCGCTTGTATTAAGTTTGTTGCTTAAATTGTACGTGTTTGTTAGTTTGTGAATTGTTGTAACAAATCATAATTATCCGTAGTTTTAGTTGTTCATTTTATAAATTTCTGTAGGTTTTACTTATAAGTACGCCACCTATAAGTTATACAGCATCGTTGAAGGATTTCAGAAAGGCCAGTCGGACAATCTGCCAAGAGTGCATAGCTTGATGGTAGCTCAATATTTTATAAAAAATAAGGTTTTTGGGGCTGCTGAAATTCGTGGATTAAAAATGAAAAGGTCTTATTATGTGAACTTACCTACTATTATAATTATAACACTTACAAGTAACAGTGATAGGTAAATTTTCACTCAAAACGGGATATTTACTAAGATACCTATATGAGTTTTTCTGCTTCCCGATATTTCGGCACAGCGGCATTCGCTATGATCACGAGATAAACGATTAGTGAAAATTATGTTCAAAAACATGAAAGTTTTAGAAGTTATACCTACATACATACCTACCTATTTCAAACTTTAAATGGAATGTGGTAGGACGTCATGAACTAGAGAAAAATATACCTACCTAACTGCTATAATAATTACTAACCTAAATAACTTTAGGTTTGTTTTTAGTTGCCTACGAATATGCACTTTCCAAGGTGCATATTTGTAAGCACCTTAGAAAATTGGTAGTAAATAAATACGTAGGTACGGTAAGGAATCTAAGCATTTTTGGATACCAAGTTATAAAGAAGTCAGGGATAATCAACATTACGGCCCCCGCAAATAGTTGACATGTCTTAATCATTTTTTATTATTATATTTATATGTTTCTAGGTCAGAAAGAGAAAGAGAGAGAGAGAGCTACGGAGATTTTATTAATCTTTAAAATAAAAAGAAAATATGTTCAAAAAATAAAAGTGAAAACCACATCATTGCTCTTCGATTCATCCAAAGGATAGGTTTTCATACCTCTTATGTAGGTTAATGCCACAGACGGATATAAAAACAAACGGGTTAGGTACCTAAACCAATATATACTAACACAAAACAAATATAGGATATATAAACAAAAGGCTTTACTTATAATAACACTTTCTATCGGACCTTAATAATGTGATGTGCATGTTATTCTTACGATGATGATAGGTACCTAGGTACTATAAAATGCGGGCTATAAGTTTGATATTTCTGCCAAAATATTGGTACATATATTCCACATTTCTACACTCGCAAGGGAATAAAAACCTACAGGGTACTTCCCGTAAACTCAGAATCTTGAAATTTGGTACAAAGCAACGTCTTATAGCACAGATAAAGGATAAATTGCGATAACCATACATTTTTAGTTACATCATATAATAAAAATATTTTTAATAATTTTAAACTTAGTACCTCTTTTCTCATGAACGCGTAAAGGTATTAAATTGAAATTCATATAAAACACTCAGGTCTATACTACCTTTAAGCTGTAACAAAATCAAACTTCTATGTCAACGCAATCAAGAGAAACAGCAATTTACGTCGCATATATTCAAACTCGCAACTCGCAAGGGAATCAAAACCTACAGGGTCCTTCCCGTGAACTCAAAATCTTGAAATTTGGTACGAAGGAACGTCTTATAGCACAGATAAAGGATAAATTGCGATAGCCGTACATTTTTAGTTACATCATATAATAAAAATATTTTAATAATTTAAAACTTACTACCCCTTTTCTCATGATCGCGTAGAGGTATTAAATTGAACTTCATATAAAATACTCAGGTCTATAATACCTTTAAGCTGTAACAAAATCAAACTTCTATGTCAACGCAATCAAGAGAAACAGCAATTTATGTCGCATATATTCAAACTCGCAACTCTCAAGGGAATCAAAACCTACAGGGTACTTCCCGTGAACTCAGAATCTTGAAATTTGGTACAAAGCAACGTCTTATAGCACAGATAAAGGATAAATTGCGAAAACTGTAAATATTTTGTTACATCATCCAACTATGACTCGATTGTTGTGATGGGTGAAATTTTACTTATATACCTATAGGTTTGTACGGAACCCTCGGAGCGCGAGTCGACTCGCACTTGGCTGGTTTTTTTTTTTGTTAGTACCCAGAAACAGTTTAGCAAGAAACGATATGAAAGAGGGTTAGCGCGAGCGGCCGGTGAAGGAATAGGGATAGACAAAATGAATCGTGACGTCATCGTACGACCGAGGGCCAGTTCCGTTTTTAAATAATGTCATACGAAAATTCACACCGTAATTTTCTCAGTCAGTTTTAGAATAAGAAAAAAAGTAAAAACAAAGTTATTCTCGTATTTTTTTAGATTACTTTGGCATTTAAAAAAAACTTTTGTCTTCTCCATTGAACGAAGAGGATTTCAGAGGAAGTTCTAGATAGCCATTCCACGATGACGTTTAGGATAAACAATCACTTGACACTCGGAAAATTATATTGTTTTTACGTTTTTACTAATTGTTCTCGTTTTTCATTCCATGATTATCATTCCTCCAGATGCAGATATTCCTCGTCCTTTTTCTTTTAGATGTCTTCTTTCCCTAGTTTTTACTCCTTTTGCAAATATATAGATAAGAATAAAATAAAGCTGTTATCTTCTATTCAATGTATTTTACTATGTATAAGTAGGTATTGTATTGTATATTATTCTATATTGTATCAATAATACATAATATTATTTTATTGTCATAGTTATGTAGGTAATTAGTTTAGAATTGCTTTTTGACGTGATAACGTCTTAAAAATCGATGAACGCCGGCTGCGCGTACGAAAAATTGACACGTTCCGCCTGAGCCGAGCGTGCAAGCGAGAGACAGGCACAAGCGATAAACAAGCGATGTTAGACAAGCGATATAGACAAGCGATAGAGAGGCACGATCGGCCTAAGCGTTTGGCTTGACAACCCTTTTTTCTTTTCATATGGTAGGTACCTACCTATAGATTTGTAGTTACAAAAATTCCGATTACACCGGTCCAAACATAAAACGCATAGGCCCTTCAAGAAAGGCCATTAACCAAGAGTTGAATTGAATTGAATACAAAATTGACAGGTAGGTAGCATCAGTAAGTTTTTTTTCTCTATCACACTAAAACTTAAACTTAGATCTTTCATTGTTCTATTAATTCAAGTCAAGTCAAGTGAAGATTTATTCAATACAATCACAAGGATCACTTTGAAACGTCTTACATACTAGGTGAATTTAGGTGCCAATTCATCCTAACCCAAGCTCGAGAAGAATTTGCAAGAAACTCGACTTGGTCCTAGCGCTTTTTTATATGATCCATCTTATAACTACCTTAACTACGAAATACTAATACAAGAGAGTTTATACATTTCAAGTGTGTCGGTTAACTGTCTGACGGCAGAGCGACATGAGGCCATGCATTCTTATCAATAATATAGTCATCTATATTATAATAAGCTTTCTTCAAAAGACTACCTTTAATGTATGCTTTAAATTTCTTAATAGGTAGTTTAGTAGCATTTTCAGGAAGCTTATTATAGAAGCGCACCGTGTTCCCCATAAAAGACTTAATAACTTTTTCTAGTCGAAACCTAGGGATGTATAATTTATGTTTATTCCTAGTGTTGATTTTATTAAGGTCACTATTTTGCTGAATCCCATCTCTATTTTTATGTGTATATAACAAATTTTCATATATATATTATAAAGCTATTGTGAGAATATTAATTTCTTGGAATATTTCTCTCAAAGATTCTCGTGGTTTCATTTTATAAATGGCACGTATTGCCCTTTTTTGAATTACAAATATTTTACCAATATCAGCTGCTTTCCCCCAGAGAATGATGCCGTATGACATAACACTATGGAAGTAACTGAAATAAACTAGTCTAGCTGTAGCTTCATCAGTAAGCCACCGTATCGCACGAACTGCATATGCAGCGGAACTAAGCCTACCAGCAAGCGTTTCAATTTGTGGTCCCCACTGTAGTTTTGCATCAATATTAAGACCTAGGAAGATCGTGGAATTTACAAGATTCATTGCCTCTCCATTTATTTCAATGTTGGACGGGCTATGAATAACATTTGGCAAAGTGAATTTGATACATTTAGTTTTTTTGGAATTAAGCAAAAGATTATTTCAAGTGAACCAGTTAAGAACTAACGATAAAGATTCATTTACGTTATCGCATATACTGGTTTTACCTCTATCAACTTTAAAAATTAAAGACGTATCGTCTGCAAATAAAACTATATCACAAATATTTTTTACAAAAAAAGGTAAATCTTTAACGTATACTAGGAATAAAAAAAGGGCCTAGTATCGATCCCTGAGGTATCCCTATATCAATAATTGATCCCAAAGACCTCTCACCACCCACGTCTACTTTCTGGACTCTATTGGATAGATAAGACTGTATGAGGTCAATCGCCCGGTTTTTAATGCCATAATATTTTAACTTTGTGATTAGGGTTGCATGACTCACACAGTCAAAGGCCTTAGATAAATAAATAAATAAATAAATAATCCCGGACATTTCACACAGCATCATCTGGCCCCAAAGTAAGCAGAGCTTGTGTTATGGGTACCACATGACTGATATACTACTTAAATACTTTTTTCTTTTGTAAATACATACATATTATACATAGAAACACCCAGACCCGAGACAAATACTTGCAGATCATACAAATATTTGTCCCGCGGCGAGAATCGAACTCGCAACCTTCTGCGGCTCAGTCGGACCTTAGCCCATTGCGCCACAGAGGTCGTCGTAGAGATAGATTGCAGAATTACCCAACTGCATCCTGTGACTTCTCCCAGGCCTCAAATATATGCTTTAAGAGCTATACCTGCATCAGTTGTTGATCGACCTTTAGTAAATCCGTATTGATTACCTACTATGTAGCAGGCCGTTAACGTTAAAGTGGTATAATAACTGATTAAGAATATTTTTTTCAAAGATTTTACTTAAAGCAGGTAATATCGATATCGGTCTATAATTAGCGAGATCACTTTCACTTCCAGACTTAAACATAGGAATGAGTTTACTTTGTTTCATGAGATCGGGAAAAACTCCCTCGTCGATACATCTATTAAAACTATAAGCTAAACATGGTGCAATATCTAAGATAATGACACCCAGCACCTTTGTAGACATTCCCCAAAGATCTTCTGTATTTTTTATATTAATTAACTTGAATGCTTTTACAATACTAGCCTCGTTAATGTAGCTAAAACTAAACTCATTCTTACATTTTGCAACACTAGATTGTAAATTGCGAGCCCTTGATTTACCTGTTTCATTATTAATTAATTTCCAAATTGCTTTGATTTTATTTGTTGAATTTTCTATTATTTTTCTCAAAAACAGTGACTTAGCCGCATGACAAACTTTTTTGAAAACTTTTGAGTAATTCCTAACATATAAGATAAAAACTGGATCATCTCACATTGTCTCTCTGGTAGCATATAATTCATACAATGTTGTATTCCTACTTCTATAAATACCCGGTGTAGCCCAGTCGACAAATCTAGCACAATTTTTTGTTTTGCATGTTTTTACTGTAGGTAAATATATCTGCATGTTCTTTAATTATTAAATTAGACAATGTGGTGAAAAGATCATTTGGATCATCGATGCATGGTACAAGGGAAACTTTGTGTTCAATTCTACTTTGAAATGTTTTGATGCGGCTCTCTGTAATAGGTCGGTGAGTAATGTTCTGAGCTTCAACTATACGATCACAAGAAAAGGTGGCGCAGATAATGGATTTCAGATAATGGATCAATCGGAATATTTATATTAAAATCACCACAAACTATTATGACTTTATCACAAGCTATTTTTTGCAATACTTCTTTTTATTTAATTCTAATTCTTCTTTTTTTATTTACACTGAAAACAAAGAACACTATCGATAGTACTATCGATATTATTGATAGTTCACATTAAGTAAACTTATCGATACTATTGCATCTCAATAAAATACACGCGATACTACACATGTAGGTACCTAGGTATTTATTGTTCAGAGAAATGAACGCGCTTCAAGCCTAAACTCTACATGTGTGTGAAATTAATAAACAGCTCACGTGAATAATTAAATTTTAATTGGAATTGGAATTGAAAATTTATTACTAAATCGATATAATATCGATTCTATCAATTTAATAATAAACTATCGATAAACTAATCGATATTATTAAGTTTAAGTTTAGACGATAGTATCGATAACAGATATCGATAACGTGTGCGCTACTTTGCTACCTAGTTCCTTCGTTTGCTAGTTCTCTCTCTTGCTTGCTCTAACATCATTTCATTCATCGTGATCGTTCGTACGTAGTATTGTCTTCTCTTTGGCTTCATTGGTTTGGTTTTGTTTTCGTTGATTTGATTCGATAGTGTATTTAATTTCCCCGAATTCCCCGTGCTTGTCCTGTGTTATGGTCTGTGATTATAATCTTTGATCGTGTGTATTGTTGAAGTTATGCTGTAATAAAATTAATAACAGGTCTATGTACAGCACAGTAAGATAATAAGCGGCATGGGCATGCTTGTAGATGATGCAAAATACTTTAGAATCGTTCTGTCTGACTACCTCGGGACACGCAACTGACTACTGTGAATTCTTTATAATGACATACAATTTAAATAGTGTCGAGTGACCCGAACCAACAGTTTGTTAGTGCGAGTAAATAACGTGGTGCTTCCATGAGTTTTCTTTGCAATCACAAGGACTTTATGAGTTTCTGACTCGAAGTGAGAGACATGGGAGGAACAACGCTGCCCGAGAGGGTGGCCCAGATCTATTACACCTATGGTTTATTCTGTTCATCCTACCCTGTGATGGTGATATCCATAGCTCTGTCTGTTGTATTACTGTGTTGGTGAGTAAACATTACGTACCTATTCACTTATTGATAGGCCCTATAGAGTCGGACCGAATACTCTTCAATTGCGTTCAAACTGTCCCCTAGAACATGCGGACTAATCTTGTAGTTAGAACTTTGTCTTTGCAATGATAGATACATAGTATATTCATTAATAATAAAAGTCATTAAAATCATTTGCATTACTACTTGCATTATTACTTATTTCTAAGATGGTATGTCACCTCCACAATTTTGTTTACACATAGCATTGAGTACATACCTGTACCTACTTATTTGTCAATAAAAGTTACCTTGTTTTGATTCCCTTCTAATATAGTGCATAATGGTTGTAAACTTACCTTACTGGCCATTTGGATGTTTGCCACAATAATTCTATATACAATATTTTGAAATTATGAAAATTTTTAAATGAAGAAATCCTAACAAAGATATTCTAATTGATTCCTTGATCTATATCAAGTTTAACTCATCAAGTTCAGTAGATTCCTCATCAGACGCTTAGTAACTTAGATCTTTTTGATCACTGCTAATTATTTGTTACAGTTTCCCGTTGCTGAATGTGCCTCTACCAGGCAACATTCCTACAGTTATAAACTTTCCATTGCATAGTGAGCATGCTTTGAAACCTGAATGTTATGGAAAAAAATGTATACAAGGTCAGAATTTTATACTTACCTAATTCTTTACCAACAAACAAATACTAGGCTATAATCACATAATTAGTTAGAGTTGTGTTAAAGTATGGTATGCCCTAGACAATCTACTGTCAAAGAATACAGATGGCAACAGATATAAACAACCCATTAGCTAGTATAGACTATACTATGGTATAGACCGGGCATAGTCTATAGATTAATTGATTAACTACTCATTAGTTGAATCATAAATGTAGGAAAGTACAAGGTATATATTGACTAGAAAAATTAAATAAATATTAATTGGCCAAGAGCATGTTGGACTACATAAAAGCCATATCGATACCTCTGGGCTCAAAGGGTGTAAAGGACAAAAGGCGACTTTACAGGAGAGGCAAAAAACAAAAAAAAAAGCTTATTTTTGACTAGTTTTTTGTTTTTGGTGCTATTTAGACACAACCTAGGGAGAAAGTTCTTAGAATTTGTGGTACTTTCTAAAGCTGTGTTGATAAACTGACCTAGTTTTGTTATTACTAAAATAAACTTGCTATACGACCATTAACTTACAAAAAAAATACCTTTACACCCCAAAAAAATCTGACTATGCAAGCACCTTAGGGCGTAAAACTATTTATTTTGTTAAAAACTATAAAATAAAGGACGTAATTGACAAATTTTATATTTTGAAGGTCGTGAAGGATTGATTATTAATCTTAAATATTAACAAATTATGTTATTTTCCATGGACGGTGTTATTATTGTTGAATTTTTCTTTGAATTTTAATGAAAGAGCATTGTTATATAAATAATACAAAGTTTGAAATGAAATCAAAACTTTATTTATTCCACATTTAAAGGCACTTAAAGGATTTTAGTTATTTACACAATCGAACATTAGCAGCTCTATTAGCACATTAGCATTAGGATCCCGCTTCACAGAGGCGGTAGCCCCAGTACTCCAATCATCCCGTGACTATGATAGTGTGTAAACCTGATAAAACGTCGAAAACTGTAGGTAAATAAACATCTCCTTTTATTTATTTATCACAATCATAACAGAACATAATCTATAAGCTTGTGTCCAGCTGGCTCAGGACCGAGATGCGTCGAGGAGCCTGGCGTGTCCTGTTAAGTTGTACGATTCGTTGAGGCATTCGCTATGGTGTTATATATTTTTGAGTAATATCCAAAGTTTTAATCAAGAACTTTTGGCATACTTACTCATGGCCTTCACAATCGTTGATGAAATATTCATACGTTGTATTCGTTTTTCTTCGTTTTATCAAGGTCTTTTGAGCACAGTGCATTATCCTATCTCTTCTGCGCTGATAATGAATAGAAGTCCGCCTTTCTTCAGAAATATTGTAGCATTGTCTGGCACACTTACCAGCTTTGCATAGATTGCTTTTCATAATTTTCTCAACTATTGTTTCACCTTTTCCATTTTTATTAGTATTTCCTTCTTCTTTTAATTTTTATTTGCTTTGCGGTTGTTAATGTTTTATTCTTTTCTTTTAATTTCTTTATCGGTCTCACTTATATATTTTTTCTTCTTTCCCTTCTTTCTTTTCTTGTTAATATTTTGTATTTGGTTACTGCTCGAGTCTGATTCATTACATGACCTGAGGTCTGAACTACCTGAAGAGAATTCTTCCTTGTCCTCATCTGACAAAAAGTCAATATTAGCTTTTTTTGTTGCTATTTTGCGAAAGCTGTAAATGTCTTCAGGTACTACACATTTGAGTCCATTTTGTTCTCGTTTATACCAATACTTATTTAGTATATGATATAGAGCGGGCAGCTGCAATATAGTTATGCTAGGTGATGCATCTTTATTATAATCAAGTGTTACAAAACTATTCATTCTATCATTAGAATGTTGCAATGAAGATATCTTCGCGTGTATCAGAACGACTATGATGAGCGCTAGCAACTTTAGCTGCTGTAGAAGATAAAATTATTAGCTGCTGTGGGGACTCGCATTAAGTAGCATCAGATTTATCTTCATGATTTTCAGAGTGCGAGCCACAATCATTGAAGTGTCCTTAGGTGAAGCTGGCGTAGGCGATGATATGGTGGGTTGCTGGAGAGTAGCATCCGAGGTATCTTTTTGTGTCTCGTAAGACGTAACAAGCAATCTCTAGCAAACAATATTTTTTTAAATTTTATTTTAATAGGTCGTAAAGGACAAATCATTTTGTAAAATTTATTTTTTGCAAGGTCATATAGGACAATTGTTAAAATGTTTGTATTTTATGACCCAAAAGTTTTTGTGTGCTTTTCTTTTACTACCAAGGTAACTTAACTCCGGTAACGTCTTGTCGTTTACATCCTTTCTTCCCAATAAATTGTGTTTAGCGTGACTGAAATGCTAGGTCGTAAAGGTCATTTTTTTGGGAATTTGAGGAAACTAAATATACAGTTCGATAGAGAATTAAAAACTGAGTAAAAGTGCATTATTAAGTCAATTTCGACCAAATGTCCTATACGCCCTTTGAGCCCAGAGGTATCGATATATGTACATATATACATTGGGTCTGGGTGTTTCTATGTATAATATGTATGTAATTCAAAAAAAATTGTATACAAGTAGTATATCAGTCATGTGGTACCCGTAACATAAGCTCTACATACTTTGGGGCCAGATTATGCTGTGTGATATATCCGGCATTATTATTATAATTAAAATAAAATATAAAAGTCAGTAAGGATAAGAATGACTAGTTGTCTGGTCCCGAACCAATTAAACATCATATACCCAAATAGCAAAATAACTTAATTTTGTATAGAGCTTTCATTAATTTTTATGTTTACGAATTAGGCTATTACATAATCTTGTAAAGCCTTACTAGCTGTGATAGTTTTCCTTACAATTTGATCATACTCAATTAATTTGAGCTTTGTGCTCTGTCAGTACACAATCAGTTATTATTTTACATGCAAGTCCTGATGCCAATTTGGACCTATGGAATTCAGCTGTAGGGGTGTACCAAAAAGTGTAATATACATATAATCCAAGGATTCCAAAATAAATTTCTAAGGGAAATAGTGAATGCCCCCTGGTACATAAGAAATGATGATCTCCATAGAGACTTCAGAATAGTTTGTCGATAAGGTTGTCGACAAACTCTATTCTGCAGAAGCAGAAGCTCACGAACAGAGGCTTCCTCGCCATGTAAACATCGAGGCAATCCAGCTCCCCGACATCACGGACATTGTAAGAAGGAATTGCAAATGGAAAAAGCCATTTGAGTTAGTGTATTTTAACAATAGTGAAGTGCTAAGTAACTACATAAAAACACTGTAACTGTAGAAGAAGAAGAAGAAGAAGACTAAGAAAAGTGCTATTGGACACATTCTTAGTATAATTTATTTTATAAAACTATGTCAAAACAAAATTACTCATTAGCTTATTTGCTAGATTGTAATATTATTTAGCACATGATCAATATTGTGCACTAAAATAACAAAAAAAAATTGAACACCGGACTATCAATTACCAATTCTGTTTATATATAACTTGCGTCCCGTTCGCGACTTCGTCCGCTCGTTATAAAGAGAAAGTAATATATATAAAAATTGGACTTATTGTAAATCTAAAAACCATTCACAAATTCACTTGAACACACAATAAAATTCATTAAAATCGGCCTCTTAGGAGGAGTTTAATTACAAAGACATGCACAGAAGATTTATGTATATAAAAATAATAATATTAATAAAACCTTTAATTTAAAAAATATTACTGTTTTCTTATAATATAGTTTGATTTTATTCTAATGTTTTGTTTCTGCTTGTCTGTTTGCTTCACAAACACCTCTTGCAACTCCTTCAATGCTTGCATATCTATTGCTTCTCTTGTCCAGATCCTAACCTGCCTTTAGTTCAACTATTCATCTTTTCGGTTTCTTATATCTAAGAAACCATTGCAGAATAGACTAAGAACATTTCTCTGCTTCATGTATGGTATGTCCGGTTCATCTCCATTTGTTCTTGCGGATTGTGTATTGGTTGTAAAATTAGTTTGGTTTTGTTTCTAATAACTGAGTGGTTGATTTTGTCTAGCTTCCTTATGGCTAACATACTCCTCTCCATCGATCTTAGGCACACTTGCGAGTTTTGTAATTCTAAGTTTAATACTAACCAAACAAATATCTGTATCTAAAAACTATTTAAGGAACCTCCTGTCTATAAAATATCTAAATCTATATCTATCTCCTATCTATCCTATCTATCCTATCTAGAGATGGGCGGGTGGGTAAAAATAAATTCGGGAGGGTTAAATAGGAAGGAAAGGGTAAAATTGGTATAAATTAAAAAATACCCATTTATAACGGGTATTTTTTGTTAATACTGGGTAAAAATTCGACATATATATTACAATTAAAATAAAAAACCTAATTACTTTTCAAAATGCTTAGTAAGTAGGGCAGCCTTAATACTACGTAGGAAAAACCTACGCTATGAGTTAAAAATATGTTTTTTCAAGTTTGAATATAGGTCCTGTAACCGGTTCCAAAATTGCAAGGCAATCTTCTAGCTTTGTCCAAAAATGTACATTAAGAAGTGTAGACTTTGTTTCTGAAGGCAATAGTACCGTGGCTTCATGTACGGCTAGGGCCATTAGAGCTGTTTTTGTATTTTTTTGACTTTTTAGGGCCGCTACATGACTACCCCACCGTGTCTTTACTGGCAACTTTAATGTTTCTCCGCTTTTCTTTTCTTTTACAATTTTGTTCAGTAATGAACTCAAGACTTGACTTTTTTTATTGTTTTTATAACATCTGTTGCTAATTCAGTAACTGCTTTTACAATTTCACATTTTATGATGTCATGAGTTAACAAGTTCAAAGTATGAGCTGCACAATTGAGAGAAACTATTTGTGGATTGCTGTTTTTAGGGTTCCGTACCTCGAAAGAAAAATACGGAACCCTTATAGGATCACTTTGTTGTCCGTCCGTCCGTCTGTCTGTCAAGAAACTTTTTCTCAGGAACGCGTCGAGTTATCAAGCTGAAATTTATATCAAATACCTACTCAAGTCTACTGTTAAAGCTGTGAAAAAATCAAACTTCTAAGCCAACGCAATCAAAAGATACAGCCGTTTATGCCGCAAATTTTCGACACTCGCAAGGGAATCAAAACCCACAGGGTTCTTCAGTGAACTCAGAATCTTGAAATTTGGTACGAAGCAACGTTCTATAGCACAGATAAAGGATAAATTGCGATAACCGTACATTTTTTGTTACATCATATAATAAAAATATTTTTAATAATTTAAAACTTACTACCTCTTTTTTCATGAACGCGTAGAGGTATTAAATTGAAATTCATATAAAATACTCAAGTCTATAATACCTTTAAGCTGTAACAAAATCAAACTTCTATGTCAACGCAATCAAGAGAAACAGCAATTTAAGTCGCATATATTCAAACTCGCAACTCGCAAAGGAATCCAAACCTACAGGGTACTTCCCGTGAACTCAGAATCTTGAAATTTGGTACGAAGCAACGTCTTATAGCACAGATAAAGGAACAATTGCGAAAACTGTAAATTTTTAGTTACATCATCCAACTATGACTCGATTGTCGTGATGGGTGAAATTTTACTTATATACCTATAGGTTTGTACGGAACCCTCGGAGTCCGACTCGCACTTGGCTGGTTTTTTACTAATTCGAAAGCTTTCTGTAGATTTCTAGCGTTGTTTATTTACTTATTTGTTAATATATTTTTACTTATTATGGTTTATTATTTGACTTAATACTAAATAAACAAATAAAATAATAAATAAAGTGGCGGAC
Organism: Lampropteryx suffumata; assembly: GCA_948098915.1. NCBI lineage: Eukaryota > Metazoa > Arthropoda > Insecta > Lepidoptera > Geometridae > Lampropteryx > Lampropteryx suffumata. The sequence continues at coordinate 21,123,790 of OX402544.1, read as the reverse complement.
ATTTCTACACAGCCCCAAATAAATAAACAGGAATAAAAACTAACAAGTAAAAGCATATATAATTAGTTGAACTTCAAAAAAAAGATGCATTGAATTTTTACCCGGTATTAATTCGAAATGGGAAGGTAAAAATGGGTATAAATGGGAAAAAACCCAAAGTTTTTACCGGGTAAGCGCCCATCTCTAATCCTATCATAAAATAATAAGCCACACAATGGGGAATTAAAATGATAAACAAATGAGCCACACCTTCTATGTATTGGATGTGAACCTAAAATTATTATTTTCCAAATATTTATTTCATAACTCTGTAGGGACCAGTATGTATATGTATAAACAAGCAAAGTTTTATCACAATAATACTAATAGACTAATGGAGACTGATAGACAAACATGGCAAAACTATATTCCTTGTGGACTTCAACCCCTAAGAATTAGAAAGGAATATTTACTATTTAATATTTACTAGAGCCTAAAAAAATGTTTTGCTTATATAATGTAGTAACATATTTCCACGGTTCTTATTAAGATTGGCCTACAATTTATATGTACCAATGCCATTGATGCAGGTTACACTGTAATTGACAGAGCACTTTACCTTTTGTTGAGATTGGTGCATGATACCTACAATGTTCAGATATGAAGAAACATATGATTTCTTACTTTAAGAAAAATCTGCTAGGCTGTGTTCTCTCCCATATTAAATTATTCTATTTAATCCTTAACATTATGATACCTTCTGAACAAATGACCTTAACAAGTTTTGATAGTGCTAAAATTAAATAAAAAAATAAGAAACCTTTTATAAAAAGTTTGAATGGGTATTAGTTTAATTATTAGTTCTTTATCTATATGGCGTTCTTATAGCGCTGTAAATCAGGAACAGCACTATATAATAAATTATAATAATTAACAATTATACTCAAATCAGTTTGGTGGACAATATGAGGAAGTTAGTGGCAAAATAAATAATTATTGGTCCTTCAATAAACGAGCAGATAGCCCCAGACTAGTGGTAGAACAGCAAATTTTTAGCCATCTTAAATGTCATGCAGTACCCATTCAAAACAGTGAATTTAAAGCTACATTAACATATAACTTTTATTTGGTTACAGAAGGAATATCCCAAATAGATCTTCTCCACAATGAAACTCAAAAACTACCTTACATTTGGGCAAAAGAGAAGCCTCTTCTTTATGCGCAACAAGTTATTATGAAAATTGGTAAGTACTAACCCACGAAATGCAATAAAATATAGTTTAGATATGTATTACATTAATAATTGTTTTGAAGTATCAGAAACTCCTAGAGCGATTTGAAAAATTATTTTAACGTTGGAAAGCTACACTATCCCCGGGTGAAATAGGCTACTTTTTATCCCGGGAAAATACATATATCTATTTAAAAATATGTAAGTATTCAAGTATCAGTCATCAGGTCACCATTATACAAGCTATGCTTAGTTTGGGGCTAGATGGTGTTGCGTGCATTGTCCACCGATTTTTTTATAAAAAAAAAAGTTTAAGTAAATTATCTATATATTAATTTTGCTTGTTTTTATGTAACATTTTATGAGTATAAGATACTTATCTGGGTGTAAAAATCGGTTGTGAATAAAAAGCATCCTAAGTTTTCATAACAGAAAGCCGAGATAAGATTCACATGTAAATAAATTAAATCAATATATATTAATATTGGTGGACAATCAATACAACACCATCTAACCCTAAGCATAGGGCACCAGATAACTGATAGAATATATATATATTTGTATATATATATATATATATATATACAATATATATACAAAACATATATATATATATGTTTGTCCTGGGAGGGAATCGAACCCTTAACTTACAGCGCAAAAGGCAGTACTAAGAACTGAGCATAATTATATAAGGTCACAAGAGTTTATTTTAGTGTATACTTATAATTTCCTATATAATTTTTTAATACTAATAATTTAGGACTAACATTCGGGTGATTAGCATTGATGTTTGTCCTGTGTCTAGGTATTGTAAAGAATCATAAGTATTTATTTTATAAGTATATATCATAAGTGTGTCTTCTTTAAGTCATATGGTTGCCATAGTACAAGCTTAGTGCAAGCTAATATCGGGCTAGATGGCACTGTGAAATATTTTTGAATACATAAAAAAATACCTTTAGTCAAAACAATATCAAAATACGCATTCTAAGTTTCAATAACAGAGGTGATCATTGTGTTCATATTTATTACTAGCTATTGCCCACGATTTCGTCCGCATTTTTTTTTGTAATTGTAGCTTAAATCCTTCCCCCGGATGCAATTTATCTCTTTGCCAAATTTTATTGATAAGTTTCAAACCAATCACACTCAAGTTTCCATACAAACATTCACACCCCATTTTACTCTTTTTCAAATCAAGTTTCAAGCAAATAGCACCACGCGTTAAAAAGTTTCATACATTCGTTTTCACCCCTTTACAGACTCTTAGGGATTGAATTTCAAAAAACCCCGCCTCAGTGGGTGGTTTTGCTATAAAAAGAAGCTACCTTTCAAATTTGTGAATTTAGGTGCGAATGCCTTCTAATCCTTCCTTATCCATCTCTGTGGCGCAGTGGACTAAGACCTGGCTGAGACGCAGAAGGTTGCGGGTACGATTCCCACCGCGGGACAAATGTTACAAACATTTGTCCCGCGGTGGGTTTGATCTGTAAGCATTTGTCTCGGGTCTAGGTAATTTTATGTTAATATGTATGTATTTACAAAAAAAATTAATTTAAGTAGTATATCAGTCATGTGGTACCCATAACACAAGCCCTGCTTACTTTGGGGTTAGATGATGTTGTGTGAAATGTATTATTACTATTATAACTACGAAAAACGAATACAAGGTAACAGAAGGTTATACAGTTGTGGTCATATAATTAAGAACGATTTGAAGTTATAGAATTTTTTTATTTAAATCGTGTCATACACAGAGACCTTCTGAGAAGCAACTAGTTATGTTATAAAATAGCCTCATTAATAGAGCAACGTGGCTTAGGAATAAAGAATAAAATCGCAAACTATTTTTTTTCACATTTTATTTATTTTACCAAAGTAACACATTAAAATAGTACTGAAGCTGGACAAATAATTAAAAACGATTTATTAAACTGCTCGGGAATTGTTTTGTATGACACTTACATTTAAAAAACGACATAATATGTAGCGCAGAAAATTTAAATACATTTTTAACTAAAATTAATAGTTAATAGCATATTATACTTATTCCACGGCTTTTATTACTGCTTTGATTTTTTGACATTTCGCAAGAGTAATAGAGTTCCATTCTTTTAAAAAAACGTCGTACAGCTCTCTTAAATTCCCACACTGTGTATTTGAAACCTTTTTCTTTACTTCGAACCACAGATTCTCTATTGAGTTTAGATCTGGGCTGTTAGCTGACCAGTCTAATATAGAAACTGATTGCGCTGTAAGAAATTCCTTTACGGTGCGTGCAGTGTGCTTTGGATCATTGTCATGCTGGAATGTCCAAATAACCGGTAGAACGTCTTCAGCATAATAAGGTAACATTGTTTCTTCAAGTATATTTTTGTATATAACTGATCCATGTTACCTTCTATCAACTTTATAGGTCCAACACCATGTCCAGAAAAGCACCCCCAAATTTTTACATTTCCACCACCTTGCTTTAATGTAACTTTCGTGTACTTAGGGTCGAATGCTGTATTCGGAGGACGTCGTACATATAAAAAATCTTCCCTTTATATCAGCGTTCTTAATTATATGACCACCACTGTATATTAAGTAGTAGGATTGTTTCAAAATATGGGGTCAGAGGGGTGATTAGGCAATTCTGATACTATCAAAACATTGATACTAATGGCTTTTAGTTACTATTGATGAATTGGTATTACGGAAGGTTGATGTTGATTGTCATACATGCTGTCATATGAATAGAATCGTCAGATCAAATAAATACGAAGACGGAGTGCCGCAATCAACCAAAATAAAGTCTCAAAACCGTGCTCCTGTGCGTAAATACCCGCAACTACGCACAACGTAATCGTACTCCTTGCTCTTAGTACATGTCACATCGTCTTCAATCGTTTAAAAACCTCGCGCTTTAGGTCAATTGCGTTTGATGTCGTGTTACAAAATAACCTAAATACTTTAAATAAATGGTGTTATTTCAAGTAAAACGTGATTTTGTGACACTTTTTGTCACCGAATATTTAAATGTATTTTTTTGTAATATGTTTTATAGACGACGACATGACAGAATACTTAAAGTACAAGTATGTATGCTTATACTAAGAGCAATGAGCACGGGTTGGGTAGATGTGTGTGCGTGAGTGCGTGTAGTAGTTACACAGAGGAGCATTGTTAGGCTTCACTTTGTTTATTCACGGCGATTTGATTATTCACGTCTATATATTTATTTGGTCTGAAATAGAAACCGAGCGTACGTAATAGTAATCCATCTTGTCAAAATTGGCTCCAATTACAATCAAACCAATGATTGTAATTGTGCCGATTGCTAATCGAAACTAATAGACATCGGTGGTGTCAACAGTTCCATAATTGCCATACTGATCGTAAGGTCGTGTCGTAGATTATAGACACTAATATTAGCAAACCTAAACACTTGGGTAATGACGAGTAAATAAACGGTGACATCGGACAGTTTTTCAAGGTCACTTCTGATTCTAAGCCAAGGCTGTGTGATATGCAAGTTGACAAGTGGTTGTCTGTGATTTGAGGATAACTTCTTGTAATTTAAAGAATTTATTAAATAAATATTAATAATTCACCATAGACAATTAACTAAGCAATTATTTGAACACCTAGTTCACTAGTTAGACGGAGGGAATATTTGTACTATAGCTGCTGCCCGCGGCTTCGCACGCGTCGTACCCTTATAAAAAATAGCCTATCTCCGTCTCAAACACGTTTGAAATGTATAAACTCTCTTGTATTAGTTTCTCGGTAGCAAGGAGTACGATTAGTAGTCTTGGTAGTTAAGGTAGTTATAAGATGGATCATGCATAAAAGCGCAAAAAGGGACCAGGACGAGTTTCTTGCCAGTAGTTCTTCTCTGGCTGGGGTTAGGAAGAGTTTGCACCTAAATTCACTTAGTATGTAAGACGTTTCAAAGAAGGTTTATAACCTTTGTGTTAATGAACAGCTTATGATATTCCATTAGAGTCTACTTTTGAAACAACAACAAATCTATTTCAAGTAGATGATTTAAAAACATATTTATAATTGAAATAAAACCATATTTTTGATTACTGATTTGAACCTTGTAGTAGCGAGTAACAAAAAAAATATAAGCTTGATACCGACTTGATAACACGGAAAGCACGTGTCATATAAATAGCAGGTCGTACGATAACCTCGTAATTTTTCCACCGTCTGTCGGGTCGTTATGATGGTTCAATCGTCACTGGTTTTTTCAAAACATTACTGAAGAGTTTTCTAAACATAACAAAACTAAACTTAAATCTACAAATAATAGTTTAACTTTTAGCTGTTTCTGAGAAAAATTATGATGTCAAACATAAAGTTTAATTTAGAAAATAATCATTCAAAATCAAAACTATTTATTATGTAAGTAATTGAACTTAAGAGAGCACAGTCAATTGCCAATTGAAAAAGAGTTGAATTAAGCAACGTATAACAAGACGCAACGTCTATTCACGACATAGTCTATAATTGTTTTGTCGTTAGGCGAAAAGAGATCTTATGCAGCTGACTTTACGTGTTCTTTATGTATTAAATACATTTTACGTTTAAGGTGTTTCACCATGGAATAGCCAACTTAAGATGTGGGACGCATTCAGGGCACCGCTGCAAGAGGTGTTTAGATTGCTGGAGACCATAAGGAACCACGAGGATTCGGAGACGTAAGTATCATAACATAAAATATCCAACAGTAATACTTAGTACCATCATTGGCTACAGGATTCCCTGAAACGTTTCGGTCCTTAAAATTAAGTTGATAGTTTACGATAGTAATATTCGCCAGTTTAAAAATCAGTTAACTAACCCTATAGAAAGCTAATCACGTGACTTACAAATGACAAATGACGTACAAACAAGGGTGCGCATTAAAAATATGTTTCCAATCGTAGACAGAAAAACCAATAGACACATGGTGATTGTGCCCCCCCTTTATTTTTCCTTTATTTTTCCTTTATTTTCGTATTCCCGGAAACTAAAGTTTAACCCTTAATTGTTTATTATTATTAAAGCTAAGCATAACATTATAGAAATAATAAAACCATAAAGATATTACAAAGTCAAATTCAAACTCCAAAGATACTTTATTCAATACAATCACAAGGATCACTTCGAAACGTCTTACATACTAGGTGAGTTTAGGTGCCAATTCATAACCCAAGCCCGAGAAGAGAAACTCGTCCTGGTGCTAGCGTATTTTTGCATGATCCATCTTATAACTACCTTAACTACGAATAAATACTAATAAAAGACAGTTTATACATTTCAAGTGTGTCTGTTAACTGTCTGAGCGCAGAGCGACATGAGGCTATGCGTTCTTATCAATAATATAATCATTTATATTATTATAAGCTTTCTTCAAAAGACTATATTTTATGTAAGCTTTAAATTTCTTAATAGGTAGTTTAGTTGCATTTTCAGGAAGCTTATTATAGAAGCGCACCGTTTTCCCCAATAAAGGACTTATTTCCTTTTTCTAGTCGAAAAGTAGTATCAGTATCTACCTACCTACAGAATAAAAACTCATAAATCAAATATTTACTAACCACCAGCGGAACAGCATTAGGATACAGAATGTTAATTTATTCTTCTTAAACAAGACATTTTTCTCAAAATGGGTACTACAAATCCTCGAAGAGTTTTTGCGTGTTAAATTTTTTCTTCCTCTGGCTTCACTGCAAAGTAGGTACATTATCGTTTGATGGAAAACTGTAACAAATTAATAGCGAGATGTTTTTTTACAATTTAAGAATCATTTTAATCTGTTTATTTATACAGTACAATCGGTATGGTTGTTCTCGCTGACAGGACATTATTTCACATTTAATTGACTTCAAAATCTATGAAAAGTCTTCTCAGACCGATTTTAAGCAGCTTTTAAAGTTAAGGTTAATTGAATTATTAATATTCATACAAAATTTTATCTAAAATCTGTGTAGTCTGGGGAATGTTAAGGTCGAATGCAGGCAACACCAAAATAAATAAATTATTTGTTATGATTTATGAATTATGCTTTAGCGAACAAAGTTCAGTTCGGAATGCTGTTATCTATTGTGTATATTAATAAAAAACAGTTTGAAAGCTTATAACTACTCAAAAATATTTGTACTTACGAGTAAAAAGACAAATCGGGAAGTTTCCGTTCACTATCCGTTTTACATCCTAAAACGCTACATCGAACCATTATCTTTACGAAATCCGGTAAAGGAATTTGTTATTTGCAATTCGCAAGTAATTCAGCGTGTTCACAATTTATTTTTAACTGTTTTTTTCCGGTTATTTCACACAATGCGAGCACAAAGCATCCAAACAACGGCGAACTGTCAAACGTTGCAAAGTAGTGTGCTGATCTTGAAAAAACCGGCACGCGACATGAAAAAAAAAATCAAACTATTCTATCTCGTTTCTTTACAGTATCTGCACATAAGTTGTTCTCTTTCTTGTATGAATGCGACGGATGCCATCTAGTCGTCTATATATAGTTTCTCTGTCTACGTTTCCAATAATGTCTTCTTGACAAACGTCTGTACTTACTCATACCTCTATTCAAATCAGGTAGTCATTCCGATCCTAGTAACTTTAGACCTATATCAGTTCTTCCTACATTTAGTAAAATATTTGAAAAACTTATACTAAACCAATTACAACGGCATTTTAATACCAACAACTTATTAGACAGTAAACAATTCGGATTTACAAAGGGACGCTCAACGACTGATGCCGGTGTTGAGTTAATATCACATATTTTTGATATCTGGGAGGAATCACGCGATGCCTTATGTGTTTTTTGTGATTTGTCAAAAGCTTTTGATTGCGTTCACCATAAAACTCTAATCAGCAAACTACATCACTATGGGAGTTTCACTTAAGCTTCTCACATCCTACTTAAGTGACCGAACACAACGAGTAGATGTAAATGGAAAGCGTTCTCCGGGGTCAATGGTAAAAATGGGTGTACCACAAGGATCAATACTCGGGCCATTCTAGTTTTTAATTTATATAAATGATCTACCTAAACTTGTAAAGGATGATCACGAGATTGTACTGTTTGCTGATGACACGTCACTTTTATTTAAATTAAAGCGACGAATTACTAATCTTGACGATGTAAACAATGCAATCTCTAAAGTTGTAACATGGTTTAATGTAAACAACTTATTACTTAACGAGAAAAAAACGAAATGCATTCGTTTTATACTGCCCAAAGTTAAACAGGTGAAAGCTAATGTAAAAATTAAAAACGAAAAGATAGATCTCGTCGACACCACAGTGTTGTTAGGCATTACTTTAGATAATAAGCTGCAATGGGGCCCGCACATAGATAAATGGTCGAAGAGACTCAGCTCTGCCGCATACGAAGTTTGCGAGTTAAATGAACGAGTTTAATGAAATCAATATTATGACAGTGCCTTGTCAGTATATATACGAAAATTTAATGTATGTGCACAAAAATGTTCATTTATTCATAAAAAATTGCGATAATCATAGTATTAACACTAGAAATAAAGATAAACTCGCTGTTCCCACTGTTAGGCTCGCTAAAGTTAATAAGTATTTTATAGGGAAATGTGTACGCTTTTATAACAAGGTCCCAAGCGACGTGTTAAATTTGTCGATTGGCAAATTTAAAAACGTAATTAAACAGAAAATTATAAAATATCTGATTATTTCGATGACAAAAAAGCTTGGGATGAATCTGCTCCAACTCGACTCGGCATCCGTGACAAAATTGTCAAGGGCCATACAAAAAAGTGTTAAGACCAGACAAGTTTCTTGCCGGATTCTTCTTGAACTGGGGTTAGGAGGAACCGGCACCTAGATTCACTAGCATGTAAGAAGACGATTCAAAGTGGTTCTTGTGATTGTATTGAATAAAGTGATATTGAATTTTGAATTTTGACTTTCGCTTATCTTTGATTACGTTTGATCATTATTCAGCTGTCGAGCTTTATATAAATAAATAATGACAAATAATGGGCGATTCATTCAGCACTATCTATTCCCAAACTAAGCATAGTAATATGGGAACCTGATGATAATAATGAGTTAATTGGCCAATCAAATTCATTGGCATTGGTTTTTAATTGCGCTATAAATTATAGTTTTTGTAGGGTGTTAAGGTAATTCAAGTTCAACCTAGTTATGTATAAGGATAAATTCACTTTATTTATATCTTTCGTTCTATGATTTAAGTACCACAAGATATCACAGCACCGAAATTATATAAATCTTTCTGACCGCCAAACTTTATCAAAATTCACTTCTTCAATTCACGTGTACCTACTTGCTACTTGCTGACATGCTAACTGAAAAGCTATTAGATGAAATTCAAAAAGCGCGCGAAGTCGCGGGCAGGGCACTTACATAAAAAGTAACCAATATGGTATTCCATGTATGGATTACATGCATAATTATGTTTCACCCAGATCCGTACAGTCCGTTCTTTTACGTAGAACAGAATAAGTTTTTATTTGCAACAACACATTACAATAGACGAATAGACAAATACAATAACCTATACATACTAACTTAATTAATGGTTGACGCAAAATGGATCCGACCTCGGCATATGCGGATTGCAGTGTCAACAATCCGCGCTGTTCTTCCGTTAAGACCGATTTTGTTTAGCGGACATGTAACATTATAAGTCAATAAAACAAACAAAAGATAAAAAACAAAAAAAAATACATGAAACTATGTGTCACATAGCCATCTAGCCCCAAACTAAACAAAACTGTGTCATAGAGGTAGTACTATGGGAACCAGAAGGCTGTAAAAAAACTTACTATACGTAAATGTGAATGTGTATAAAACTTACGAATTTATACGCATTCACATTTACTATATATTTCATTTTACTGTAGCATTTGCAGCTTGACTACATCACTGAAAAAAGTACAAACTTTACATACCTATATTATTAACGCGGCACGCGTGGTACCTACACAAAAAGTAGCCGAGAGTATGTACACGTTCACATCTATACCTACACCAAGAGTAACATACACACATTACGGTTGTTAAAATAGGCGACTGTTTGTTGCAACTCAACTGAAGCGTCGGGAATAAATAAAAAGGGAATGCGAGATAAATACCCGTTAAATACTAAAACAATTAAAAATAACATTTATATTATTAGTTGAATATAGATAAATACTTCGTTACACGTTTTAATAGACACAGGCTTTACTCACGTATTATTTTGTCGATGGAGGCGCCGACATTGTCAGGGTGAGTTTGAATAATACATAATTAAAGCCCGTGTATATCAAAATGTACAACTCACGAAAGTTTTGAAAATACTTCGTTACCTTCATTTTATCAGACGCATTACAAGCGTTAGTACGTAAGCAAACAAGGTGTTTCTCAGCATTGCCAGTGATTCACTATATCAGTACTTACGTAATAATGCTTTGTTATGTCTCAGCACGAGTAATAATAATAAGTATTGATGATCTCTGTATCGCAGTAGGCCAAGCACAGCTGAGAAGCAGGAGGGTCCGATTCCCACCGCTGAAAAAATGTTTGTATGTTTATGCAAGCGTTTATTTCTGGTAATATTTATATATATCTACAATTTTTTTTACAGAAATGTACAGAATACAATAATTTATGTACGGTAACTCAATTATTCATTAATAATATGTTAATATTAATACTAGATATGTGACTAATGGATTGGTAATGTATGTTTAACATTCATGTCAGGTTTATGATGAATACCCGTATTTTTTATTGTTAAATATTTATGACTTTTATGACTTTTATTTAATTGCTATAAATGTCTTTGACGTATGATTGTAATATTATGAAATAATTGATTATGTGATTAGGTCCGGGTTTTTCTATGTATAATAATAATTATACATAGATATAATAATAATAATAATTATTATATTATGGGTACCAACATGACTGATATATTATACTACTATATACTATACTACTTTTTGTAAATACATACATATTATACATAGAAACACCCAGACCCGAGACAAATACTTCAAACAAACATTTGTCCCGCGGCGGGAATCGAACCACGCAACCTTCTGCGTCTCAGCCGGACCTTAGTCCACTGCGCCACAGATGTCGTCTATAATATGTATGTATTTACAAAAGAAAAAAAAGTAGTAGACCGCCGCTACAGCGCGACCAGTTTGTAGTGAAGTGCGCGGAAGCAAGGTCGGCTGACCGTCAGCCTAGTGCTAGAACCAGGTGCTATGTGTTGTGCGGTCAAACGGGAATAACCATTAGTTTTAAGTTTATACCAAAGTACGAGTATTATAACCATGTTTTTATTCAAGTATCATAGCTTAGTATTTGAATCACCATTTATTATATACCAGTATAGGTAGGTAGCCTTATCAGATTGTGTGTGTCATGACTTGTACCGTCAGCTCACCTCATGCGTCCTCATCTCAGCTCGGGAGCATGTTCGGGTTTACACCGAACACAGCAGTTATGCATTTTTGCCCTACAAGCAAATATGCACAATTGCCTAAGCATACCAGAGCGCTACCATCTGCCGGCCCGGCACCGCGTTACTCATAACCATCTACCATTTATTAACAATTAGTATTTTATACCATTTTAATATTTAATAACAATTTGTGTACCGGTGTGAAGCTCAATATATAAAACCATCTATAATGAACTTTGGACTTCTCTTTTTGTCTCCACACCAAATACCAACACCAATACTTAAGAGTCCTAGAATTCCCACCATAAAGAGTTCTGGCCTTTTACAAGTAATACATCAGTCATGTGGTTATAAAGTTTTTTAAACTTACGCGATCCGAACACATTATTATAAATATTTACGGGTATTTATCGCGTTTATTTACCTTTTTTTCCCGACTTTTTCCACAGGTTTACACTCTGTCGTGGTCACGTGGTCAGTCATCCCGTGACCACGACAGAGTGTAAACCTGTCGAAACGTCGGGAAAAATTGGTAAATAAACGCGATAAATACCCGTATATATTTATAATAATGTGGTTATAACTCAAGCTCTGTTTACTTTGGAGCTAGATGACGCTGTGTGAAATGTCCGGCATTGTTTATTAATTAAGTAATGTCAATCTTGTTAGTACTGTTTATCGTGGTAAGTTCTTTATCTTACGTTTAACAAAACGCATCATATTTTGACATACGGAAGTTCATGTCAAATTTCGTATCTGAATGTAAGATGAACAGAGACGAACTGAGCACGAGCTTACGCTAAAGAAGCCGAACTATCATAGTCTCTGAATCATATTAAGCGTTCTTTCAGTAGGATTCTAACGCTATAGTACCTTCTGATTCTCATTTGATATTAGAACAATAAAAAAACTTACAGGCGTAAAATACGGTAACGAAGCAGCGTGAGATGCGAGTATTTAATGTAAACTAAAATCGTACACGTAGTAAACTTAAATCACTCTTAACAACACATTCGTTTTGGGCCGAAACTGGTTCTCAGAACGCCAATTTGTGAAAATAAAATACGTATAATAAGCTTTTATTAGCATTTTTTGCTTATAAAAGATTCTCGAAATGCTATTTATCCTTCTTATTTGAAATTACCTTTTTGGTGTATATGTTTATTATTACCCAAATTACACACGCACAGTATCGACCCAGATATATTGTCCTTGTAATAACAACAATCGATTCTTTTACATACCTATCGTTTTATCAGTCACAGAGGTACGTTCAAAAGCATTATATTTTGACACATGCTCATATTTTCCACAGAAGTATTCCAAACGTAATACAACGGTTACAAGCTTATCGCCGCATTCAATCGCATTAGTCGAGCCTCTGAAGCGAACAGTGATCGTTTCACCACACTGGTTCGACAATTGACATAACAAGTGACACGATAAGGAGATTATATTGGTGTCTGATTGTTTCAGAAAAACTACCCTTCTACAGCACTGCTACCAAATAGGAGGTATAAAAAGGCGAGATAGTATGGCGAGTGTGGAAAGAGTGCTGCCAGAGTATAGCTGTCTCCTTCTCTCTCCAGCCAACCTGTGGCAGCAGAGCCTTCAGACATTCTCTCTTGACGCGACTATAGTCAACACTATTTACAATTATCAGGTTAGTATCATATTGTCTATAACTTTATTTGCGTTTGTTAATATATTTGTTTCTATTTATGACTCAAAATATTTTATTACACAGTGTCTTAACATTAATAAACTTACTGACGTTGGTCCTCGTCTACGCTTGACTAGCGACCATATTTTCAACCTATTTCTATTTATGTCCGAAGTGTACTATATAAAATCACACCTGTTTCCTAACGGGGTGACAGAGTCTAGAGCCTACGGATTTTCACTTGCTACGATCTGATATTATAAACAAAAAAATAATAATTGGTGCTGGAATGACTGGTTGTCAGATCCTAAACTAATTTAATACCGACTAATAACCATAACAAAAAAAAATTGTATGGGCCTTTTTGTTTTTTTTAGTTTACAAATCAGGCGGTTACTCAAAATCTAGTAAAGCCATACTATCAGTGATTATTTTCCTTGTAATTTTTAAATATCCAACTATTTTGTAAAACATTTCGAGTTTCTCCAAATAGCTGTTTAGCCGGTAGAGGGGGACACTGACCTCTATCAATAATGACCACTTCAAAGCTTAATATTTATCAAACGAGTAACTGTATCGAAAAACTGATGAAGAAAACTTTTAGTATTTTCAAAAGACCTCACCAACGATATGCTACACTATGGGGTAGTAAAATATAAAAAAAACAACTTTGCACTTTGCATGTAGAGGTATGTCAAGCTGTACTTGTGCATGGTTTGAAGCGGTTAGAAATGAGATACCGACTTCAAGTCTTACGTGCTCCGTATTCCTCGCTCCCGACTTCTGGTCAGCAGGAGTTGTATAGGGGAAGCACCGCTAACGAAGAAAGTGCCATGACTTTTTATGTATGCATGTTAGTCTATAAGGTATTTATTTTCTATGGGCCCTTGTTATTGTCATCATCATCATATAACAGCCTTGTTATTGTATTTTATACATATGATTTTGTTATTCAGTTTATCTTATTATTATAATAAAAACCGTTTTTTATTTCATAATTTTGAAGGGGTCACTAATACACATTACCGTGCAAAAATTAATTACGATAAAACAGCGAGCAAGATCAGGGACAGACAGACAGACGGACATAGCGAAACTACTAGGGTTCCTTGTGGACTTCGGAACCCTAAAAACTAGGACAAGATTAAATTCAAATGTCAATGAAATATTAGAATCCCATAGAAAAAAAAAACGTTCAGTTTTTCCGAAAATGATCCGGTATACTTTTGCAATTTTATTTTTGAAAAAAGTAAATCGGACTATGACGAACATTTTAAAACAAAACAAAACGCTTACCAATAGCGCTTTCTTTTTATTTTATAGAAGATATTGATTTGAGAAGTTTTATATATACATTAAAGAAGATCCACCTTTTGGAAATCCGTATCATAATTGGTTTTTATATAGATTAACTTATATTTTACAGAACTTGCACAAAAGTAAAGCTTCTATAGCTGAGATTGCATTCGGTATGCAACTCCGCGACACTGGTATAAAGCGGTACCCACTGCGTGCTCGCCCAAGGATCTTGCAGTACGCAGTCACTATATTCTACGACCAGCCTGATAATAAGTATGTATATACTTTAGAATAGTTGGCCCGGGGTCAAAAAACCCTGCTAGACCAATTATGCTAATATATCTCAATAAATATGGCTCATCGTTTGATGGCGGCTCAATTATAAACGTGTAACTAGCCTCGTGTATCATTACATTAATAATACCATCTGAAAAATAAACTCACGTTGAGTATGATTTATCAGTGAATGTGATTGAGATATACATATATTTTTATGATAAAAAGAAGCCGCAAAATATGTGTGTTTTTTGTAAATGTAATGTTTCTTGCTTCAGATTTATCAAAACCCTAACTCAAAAGCTGAAAGAAATGTATCCGCTCTATCAAGATTCATCACACACAGAATTGGACGAAGTAACGCTGATCTACTACCCAGGACAGTTTAACTACCACGAGCTAGTTCCACTGACAATCACTTTCGTGGGTTTGTTCCTCTATGTTTACTTCTCTGTGAGAAAAATTGAATTTATAAAATCGAAGCTAGGACTAGCGGCGTGCGCGGTCCTTACCATAGCAGGAAGTCTGTCCATGTCAATGGGAATATGCTTTTTCTTCGGATTCTCATTGAGTCTTCAAGGCAAGGAAATCTTTCCATACCTTGTCATTATAGTCGGACTAGAAAATGTCCTAGTGTTGACAAAAAGTGTCACCTCCACTGACTCACGACTCGATGTAAAGATTCGTCTAGCCCAAGGTCTAACCAAAGAAGGCTGGTCCATTACAAAGAACCTACTGATCGAAATCACAATCTTGACAGTAAGTTTCTTCACGTTCGTTCCCTTCATACAAGAGTTTTCAATATTCATGATTGTGAGTTTGATATCAGATTACTTTATACAAATGGCATTCTTCGCGACGATACTTGGAGTAGAAGTGCGGAGGATGGAACATTTTCAAGATCAAAATAAACTGCGTTTAAAAGAATATTTTCATACAAACAACGCTTTGAATTGGAGGTTCAATAAAAGCGGGTCAGAGGATAATTTTTCCCCGCAACGTATGACGAAGTCTAAGTCCTATCCGCGGCTAAACGGGCTATCTCAGAACAGTCCTACTGATGTCGTGGCAAAGAGAAATTCAAGTCCAGGCCATCAGGACAACCGAGTCCCGAAGCGTATTCGACTGGTGAACATTTGGGCGCGCACGCGTTTCTTCCAACGCGCTTTCATGGTATGGATGATCGTGTGGATATCAATGATCATCTATAACTCTGGCGTAGTCGATTACTTTATAGCCAACACTGAAAAAACTGATAATACAGAGCGGAATAAGAAGACCGATATAAAAGAAATAAAACCTCTGTATGCTTTCTACAACAACAGTGATAAAAATACTCTTCTCTTTCCTCCGCTGATGGATTTTGCTGATCCGGAGAAGGCCGGCAACACCAACGATACTCTATTGCTCAAACATTCGCCGCACTCGCGACCTTGGTCTAGGTAAGATAATTATACAGCACTTGTTAGTTATTATCGTTCACGATACATGTTGACTATCTGTTCATAAATTACTAGTCATTCGGTAGTATATACCGAATAACTACGGCACATACGTTAGCTATCGACGGGATATGCTTTAAAAGTGGATCATTACAATGTTGTAATCTGAGAACAACAGCAGAACGGCGCGTAACATGTTTCCAGGGCGTCTGACTCGCGCTTGACTGATTTATAATTTAAATATTAGGTTAATTAAATATGAAATTTCAGCTATGTTACATATAAGTATAATTCCTTTAATTATATAATTGAAGTATTCACCCATGCTATCGATGCGTTCTTGAAGAAGTATACGACCGATTTACCGAAGTAGGCTGGAGATTGGCGAGCTTCTCCATCACTTTATTCAGTCGTTCACAGTACACATCTACTGTATTGCTTGTGCCATATTGTAGAAAGTGGCGACTCATACCAGCACTAGACACCAAACATTGACCATGACTTTTTAAGGGGTAATTTTGCATTAAGGACATTGCCTATGTACTGAACCAGAGTCTAGCCAAGTGTCAACTTCGTCAAAAGTGAAATTTTCGTGGCAAGTTACATTGCGGTACAAAATCCCGACGTTTCTGTGTCTGATGAGCAACGCAAGGCATGCCTTAACAAATACGTCGTGCTGGGTGATCATTTAGTACATGTGGCACCCATTTCTCAAGTTTATTATCGTGCCAATATGTCGTATTCAAGTCGTCAATTTGTCAGCTTCCACCATCGCCTTTTATTCGTCGTTGTCGACTAGTTTTCGGGTGCCTAAAGAGTTGTAGATAAAAAATTCCTGAACAGAGGCGTTCAAACCAATAATGGCCTGTTATTGGTTTGAAAGCTTGGTTTGTAGTTTTCACTCCGTGTACGTCGATAATGTTGCGTGCTGTTTCCCGCCGCACTGCTACCACACACGATGGTACATAATTACACGTATATTTGTAATTATGGAATATTTTCGTATTCCATAATTACACTTTTTTTTACCGTGTCCATGCTGACTAAAAACATTAAAATGAGAGAAAAACAAAACACTCTTCAATAAAGAAATGACTGAATTTTAAAATTCAACCTATTTAAAATTAGAATTAGTCAACCATAGAAAATGACGTTTGAAAGGCCAGTACGGCAACATTCAAACGGCAACTTCATATATGTAGCCATCTATTATTATGTTCTATTAATACCGGCATATTATATTCTTATTCGGTGATTTAGAATGCCAAGATCACTTGATAACGACGAACGTCAGAATTCGCGATAAATTGATTGAGCTAAGCATGTGCGAACTTTTTATCTATTCGCTACAGGTGTTTTGTATCTGTATACTCGTTTAACCCGGATGTGGGCTGCTGGTCTTATGTTCTTTTTAAATAATAATTATAAATTATACTGAATCATACCTGTATAATATATATTTGTGATAAGAAAGCTGAACAAAATGGGTAAAACAAAATTTAGAAAAATATAATTAATAATAATCTCTAGTTTTTATAATTTTATCTCTGAAGCCATCAATCGGTTTTAAATTGTGTAATATGAGCTGGTTGCTTTGTTGCCGCGTACTAAAAAATAATAATATTGTCAATTTTCTCACAACACCTTCTAGACCCAAACTGAACATAACTTGTACTATGAGTACCAGATGACTGAAGAATACTTGTATATTTGAAATACATACTTGTGATTATTTACCGAGACTCAGACCAAACATTTACGAGTATATTCATCATAAAATTGTTTGTCCTGGGAGGTACGAACCCAAAATCTACAGCGCAGAAGGTAGAGCTACTACCAATACCAAGTGAACTGAGAAGCTTAAAGTTTTCAAATTACTTGCAGATTATCAGCCCACCATTGGTCAGCGATCCTCTCGTACTACAACGAGTCGATAGCCGGCCGGTACGCCGTAGTATTGCCTCCGGTGCTGATCAGCCATCGTGTTGGACCAGAACTAGCAGCTGGCGTACGGAATCCAGACGAAAGGGACCCTCCGCCGCTGAGATGGCAGACACTGGCTGCAGCCTTGGATCCTATCGAAATCGTACCTGGTAACTTTGAGCTCTTTACACAAGTTTCAGAACGCGTAATGCGTTCCCACAGAAGAGCGATATACTGCGAGGTCAATGCTTGACCGCTGATATCAGTTGTGTCTGAGCGTTTCTGTGCTTTGAAAGGCACGTTATCCTCGGGCGACATAAGAGCTTGACATTGCCATTGCCTCAGTACGAACATACATACTACATAGAACATATACATATACATACATAGAACATACTATGAGATACTAGTATTTCTACTATACACAAATAACTATTTAAATTGAAAAAGTCGAAAGACAAATATAAACTTAACAGTACATACCTAACCTATAACGATATTTCGAAGTGTATTTGTATCTATGAACAAAAAGATATGTTATCTGGCTTGCCATTATACTCGGTTTAGTTATATTATATTTTTTATGGAACAAAGAATTTACAACCACTTCGAATTTGCCATCGCATGTTTCGAAAGTAGAGTCGTTTAATTTATTACAATATTTTCACAATACACATAAATGAAAATTTATTATGCACTCATAAAAATAGAGATAGTTTTCAGCAAATAGTGATTTTCATGGAATCAATACTAGGAACGGAAACAAATTATACATTCCTAAGTTTCGACTCGAAAAGGCCTTTATGGGGAATGTGGTGCGTTTCTATAATAAGCTTTCGGAAAATGCTAGTTAACATATTAAGAAATTGAAAGCTTACATAAAGGCTAGTCTCGTAATATAATATAAATATTGATAAGAATGCATGGCCTCATGTTGATCAGCCCTCAGATAGTTGAGAAGGAACTAGTTAATTATATCTCCATGCAAACGTCAAAGTGTGATCACTGCACCGTCTGATATTTAACAACCATAATTAACAGCCCTAGCACTAGGATGTCCACTACTGTTGTTTGAATAGTAAAATGTGCGTAATGCGAATAAGTGTTAGCAAGTTGATTTTGATTTGCTTCAGATTTCGAGCTGGTAGAAGGGAAGAGTGCTCCGCAATGGGGCAGTGGGTCTGAGCTGCCTATCTATCCGACCACGCCGATGGAGATACTTCTCCTCGCCATACTTTGTACTATCAGTGTCGCCGTCATAGCTTACATGATGGTCGTGCTATACAGGTACAGCAATACACAACAGAGACATCCGGTCGTATAAGTTTCTATAGTTAATATTGTTGCCTCTTTATCATAAGCATCAAAATAGTTTTAATTACCAGTAAGCTCTAGGAAACCGACAAAAGTCTGGCGGTTTAGTCAGAACCTAAACGAATCTTACCTGAAGTACAGAAATTCTGACGACCTCGCTGGCGCAGTTGGCGAAGGCGTGTCTGTAATGCAGAAGGTTGCGGGTTTGATTCCCTCCGCGGGACAAATATTTATATGATCTTCAAGTATTTGGGTATTTTCTATATAATATGTATGTACAAACATTAAAATGTATGAGTATTATATCAGTCATGTGGTACCCATAACACTAGCTCTGCTTACTTTGGGGCTAGATGGCGCTGTGTTAAACGTCCGGCATTACTTTCTATTTAATAGTATTTACACTACCCCAGTACTTCAGGTTTATACTTTTAGTACTGTTGGACAAAACATAAATCATAAAAAAAATAACAAAAGTTATCAGCAATTTTTCGGGACGGCTGACGTTTAAGCTAATTAACAAGTAATTCTTCATCTTTAGTGGCATGTGTCATAATGATGACAATTTCCTCAGTTTTAAGTAGTTCGATTTTATGGTAAGATGTCACAAAGTTGTATGTTGTCTTTCGTCATTTGTTATTTCTTATAAAATAATCATTCGGATTATTTTAGCTCGAAACACAAAGAAACAATAAACTTTAATGTCAATTACTCACACCCGGGTCAATAACTCTCGCTTTAATATTTAATAAAATATCTTCTTCCTATAATCAGTTTCGACGATCTCTGTGGCACAGTGGGCCACAGAGATCGTCAAAACTGTGAAAATCGTGAAAACTGTCAATGCCTGGCTGAGATACAGAAGTCTGAGGGTTTAATTCCCGACGCAGGACAAATGTTTGTATGTTCTGCAAATATGTGTCTCGAGCCTGGGCGTTTCTATGTGTAATATGTATGTATTCAAAAAAAGTATATAAGTTATTTATCAGTCATGTTAGTACCCATAACACAAGCTCTGCTTGATTTGGGTCCAGATGATGCTGTGTGAAAGGTCCGGCATTATTTATTTATTTATTTAATGTCAAGGGATTTTGTTTTATTATAATATCTTCAATAAGTAAAGTCGATCGTTTTTTGTCTATTCTAAACGAGATCGCGGAAAGACCGTCTAAAATATTCTTGGATTCCTCGTTATACAAATCACAAAAAAACATATTACACTTTTAAACGCATTTACTTATAACTGGTTTATCAACATGTTTTAAATTTGATCGACAGATGTATCTGCTCCCGTCACTACGCTGAATGGCGAGCGTCGTGGAACGACGATGAGGAGTACAAGAAAAGCATCGCTAAACAACCGGCCATACAGGTAAAATACCTCTCTTGCTCGCTCACAGCGCCCATACATTATAATCTAACCGAAATGTGCATAAATATATTGGTGTCAAAATTGTGTCATGTCATGTCAGATCGTCATCGTCATGTCGTCAAATGTAGT
This sequence comes from Lampropteryx suffumata, assembly GCA_948098915.1. NCBI lineage: Eukaryota > Metazoa > Arthropoda > Insecta > Lepidoptera > Geometridae > Lampropteryx > Lampropteryx suffumata. Next base: position 21,102,715 of record OX402544.1, on the reverse strand, counting down.
CAAGTGTAATAACTGCAATATAGTAATTTGCGAAGTCCTTGGCTTTATTCAAAAAAAAGTAGATGTGATGAATGAAGATAGTTTAGTGCAAATTTGTACATCATCTTTCTCATCGAAAGACATCGAAAGTGCAAAAAAATTATTGTTTGAGTCAATTAACACAACCAAGCGTAAGATTGTTCGAGAAGGAGATGGACGCTCAAAAAGGGACTTGCACGACGTGATTACGATTATTAAAGAGACTGATCCTGAAGAAGTGCCAATTTTTGTTGCCAGAGAGTTACAAAAAGTGCCTCCAGTTACATTCGATCACGTTGATACTACACGGCTATTGAAGGACGTTCTCGTTATTCAGAGAGATCTACAAACAGTCAAGGAAACGTATGTATCGATTAATAAATTTGAAGAAGCTAAAAATGATATAGCGAAGCTAAAACAGGCGTCACTTATAAACAATTACGGCTGTTTTGTCAATAATAAACGCGGAGGTGGCGGTACTTCGGATATTTTTTGTATAGATAGCGGAACGACTGGTCTACCGCACACAGACGAACAGAGTATTCTGACTCATAACCGGTCAGCTGTAAGCGCGGTAAGCTCATTATCGCCATCCTTTTCCCAAGCGAGCGATAGCTATAAGTCGATTCCGGTTGCTCAAGCGCATTCACCAATGCAAGGCAGAGGCGTTCGACACGTGGAGGCCCCGGTTCTATGCACTGCGATTTCTCGATTCCGGTTGCTCAAGCGCATTCACCAATGCAAGGCAGAGGCGTTCGACACGTGGAGGCCCCGGTTATATGCACTGCGATTTCTAACACAGAAGCCGTGGTGCCGGTCTATACCGCAGCGTGTGGCGTCACCGCTAGTTCGCTAGTTCGCTAGCGCTTCGTGCGTTTCTTTGCAGAAGCCGAGTATAATACCTACTCTTAGCCATACCGAAGAGGAATGCTTTGCAAATGTAGTGTCGGCGGAGGGTCAATGGAAGGAAGTTAGACCAGCTGAGAAGTGGATTACTGTGCAGCGAAAAAGACTGAAAAATCGTTTTACTACTTTAGAGGGAAAAGCGTTGACAAATCCGAACGAGAAGTTTAAAGCAGTGGATATTAGAACTCCACTGTTTATTAATAATGTGGATAGTAGTACTTCTGTAAAATATATTATAAAGTACGTTTCATCTAAAACGCAAGTCACAGTCTCCTTGCAGAAAATAAATGCTAAGGTACAAAGACAATATAATGCGTATAAAATGTACGTACCTAACTCTAAAATAGCTCTATTCTTAGATGGTAGCTTATGGCCTGAAGGAATATATGTAAGGAGATATGTTGAGTTCAAAACAAACCCAAAATGGATAACTCTAATAACGGAAATATTATGAACTTAAAATTTATTAGTTATAACTGTCGCAGGGTGATAAGATGTATAGATACGGTACGAGAGCTGTGCCGATCTGCCGACATTCTCGCCCTGCAAGAAACCTGGCTATTTCCACACGACATTGTATTGCTCGGAACAATCGATCAGGCGTTTGCATTTACTGGAAAATCGGCGGTTGATACTTCTACAGGGATGCGGAGAGGTAGGGGGTACGTAGGAGTTGCAATACTGTGGAGGAAAAGCGTGTTCCAGACAGTTTCGGTTGTAGAGTGCGCCAGTGATAGAATTGCTGCTATAAAAATAGTGCTAGCCGACAGTCAGCTACTTGTGATAACGGTCTATATGCGAACGAATGACGTTTATAACCTAGATGATTTTACGAACTGTATGAGTGAGATCAGTGCGGTAATAGATGGTTGTGGTGTAGAATCTGTGATCATTTTGGAGGATTTTAATGCCGACCCTAAAAAGCTCTTTGGTAAGGAACTTATACATTTCTGTATGGAACATAAATGGGTGTGTGCAGATATTGATTACTTTGGTATAGCGTCAGATACATATACTTTTGTTAGTGATGTTCACGGTACTTGTTCGTGGCTGGACCATATATTTACTACGGAAGCCGCAAGAGAAACGATAATGGACTTTAGGATAAACTATAGTGTTACGTGGTCTGATCATTTTCCAGTGGAATTTACTTGCAATTTAAATGTGATAACGCCAAAGGTTGATGTACCAAAGTCATCTCACAATTCTGTTGTATGGGGTGAGAGAGATATCTCTCAGATAAAGCAGTATACAGTACTGCAGTACAGCTATGCTCAAGTATGCTTAGAGATGTTGACTTTCCTTCAGCTTTTAGAACATGTGCAGATAATACCTGCGGTGACATGTATCATAGAAAAATTATTGACACAATGTATAGTAGAATTGTTAATATATTAAAAAGCTCAGCCAACAGTAGTCATTACAGTAATATTCCTAGTTATAAGCAAAGAAAAAGAATAACATATATTACAAATATATTAGAGAGGCTCATGGAGAGGCACGGCTTTGGTTTCAGGAGTGGGTTCTTTACGGCAGGTCGTCGTGTGGTTTTGTATACGATAAAATGCGAAGATCGCGCACTATTTTTAAAACTAAACTTAAATTGTGTCAAAACAATCAGACCCAAATAAAAATGGATATCTTCGCGAAGCATCACACGGCAAAAAACTTTAGCAAGTTTTGGAAGGACACTAATAAGCTCAATCCAAAGCCGAGCGTTCCCGTGAGCGTGGAAGGTGTAAGCGACCCTGTCCAAATTGCCAATCTATTTAAGGAGCACTTTAGAGTGAAATCTTCACTAGGTCCTGGAAGTGTGGGTTCGGAGCTGCCTACTGGGGATCAAATTGTCCGGTTCTCAGCAAAGGAAGTTTCACGGATAGTGAAAAGCATGAATCGAGGCAAATCTCCTGGTCACGACTCTTTGTGTATTGAACATCTGAAGTACGCTGGACCTCATTTAGCACGGGTACTCGCCATGCTTTTCACTTTCTGTATCGGCCATTCCTACCTTCCTGAGGAGATGATGCGGACTCTTGTTGTTCCCATTATCAAAAATAAAACTGGAAATGTTTCTAGTTTAGGTAACTACAGACCCATATCACTAGCTACTATAATAGCTAAGGTGCTAGATGGTGTGATTGATAAGTATCTTAGTGTACATTTAAACTTACACGATGCCCAGTTCGGGTTCAGGCCCGGGTTGTCCACTGAATCATACTGAGCCTTAAACACACCGTCCAGTACTATACTAGCAGGAACACACCTGTTTACGCCTGCTTCTTAGACCTTTCGAAAGCTTTTGATCTGGTGGCGTACGACAGGTTGTGGCAGAAGCTGGGTGATACTGGGCTGCCGTCTTAATTGGTGGAGCTCTTTAAATATAGGTATGGCAATCAATGTAACAATGTAAGGTGGTCAGGGTCGCTATCGGACACGTACAGGCTGGAGTGTGGAGTGCGGCAGGGTGGAATCACTTCGCCGCGACTCTTCAACCTGTACATGGAGCGTTTGATTCGTGAGCTCAGTGGCGCTAATATTGGATGCTCTGTTGACGGAGTAACTGTCAATAACATAAGTTACGCTGACGATATGGTGTTGCTGAGCCCATCGATCAGTGCCCTACGAAGACTTGTTGGAATCTGTGAGCGTCATGCGGAGGCTCATGGGCTCAGATATAACGCTGGAAAGAGTGAGGTGATGGTTTTTAAAGCCCGGTCGAAAACTTATTCCACAGTCCCATCAATCTTGCTGGCGGGCAGTGAGCTCAAGCGGGTGTCCGAGTTCAAGTATCTGGGCCACTGGGTCACTGAGACTCTCTCAGATAACACCGATATTGATAGGGAGCGAAGGGCATTATCAGTCAAAGCCAACATGTTGGTCTGTAGATTTGCACTGTGCAGTACGGCTGTAAAAACAAGTTTGTTTAAGGCGTACTGCCAGTCTTTTTACACGTGCAGTCTATGGGTTAACTTTACTAAGTGCTGCTGGAATGCCCGTAGAGTCCAGTACAATAATAGCTTCAGGTTGCTGTTGAGGCTGCCATACTTCTGTAGCGCATCGTTGATGTTCGCGAACGCACGCGTCGATGACTTTAATGCGATCATCCGCAAGAGAACGTCGTCCCTGATGCGTCACGTGAGGGACAGCACCAACAGATACCTGCAACTTATAGCAGGAAGGCTGGATACTGACTGCATCTTCATGAAGCACTGCACAGGTGCACCATTCGCACCGGTGATGTAATGATGTGGTGCATGCAGTCTATATTTTAATTTCTTTATTTTATTTATGTTCTCTATGTTCTAAATTATTATTATGATAAATATGGCTCAAATTTGTACATATACTTATGAAGGCTGAAATAAATGAAATTGAATTGAATTGAATTAATGTGCTTTTGATGGTGACTGCAAACTGTCAAAGCGCTAGGGCTAGGACGAGTTTCTTGCCAGTTCTTCTCGGACTTGGGTTAGGAGGAATTGGCACCTAATACCTTAAACCTTAATACTCATAGTGCCAAATATTTTTTCTTTCAACTATGCAGAAATGTTATCAGTAATCACTACAAAACCGATCACAAAGAACGTATTTTTTGCTTAGAACCAAAACAGTGCAGTAATGTTATATGAAATCTCATTATTGCACTGTTTTTCGTTATTGCACTGTTTTTTAATTTTTATTTTAGATATTAATTTACCACAGAGGTTTAATATCTCCCATAAGTTTAATATAAAATGTTTTCATTCGATCAAAAAGATACTGTCTGATAATAAATATCGGCTGAATAAAACCGACATAATGAAAAAAAAAATGGCGCCCATTTTGTACCATTGCAAAACTTTGATTCTTCATATTTTTAGTTTGACTAGGTATATTTTATCACAGTAGGTAGATTGGTAGTTGAAAGAAAAGTAAATTACGCACCTTGCTAAAGTGACTAATTAATGCACTCGTGTTAATTCAGTGCCCTCGCTTGCGAGCACCAACATAACACTCGTGCTCACTTTGCGCTCCGTGCAACAATCTACTATTTATCAAATATATATCGTCAGTCTTCCGTAAATACAATTTACTTTTGTTTATTAGCTATTTATGAATAAGGATGACAACATATTTAAAGAATTCATTAGCTAATGTGTGTTTATAAGATGGACTTTTATGGCCTTATTTTAAACGCCTCTCAACTTCTGTCAAAAGCTCTTCTTCTTCTTCTTCGTCTTCTTCTTTTATGGCATATGACATAATACTGTTAATTTTGTCATTGTCAAGTGTTTATATTTGTTTATAGTCAATTTGTTTGTTAAAGCCTTAGTCGATGGTCAACTGTCGTCACGCGGAATGGCCGTCTAAAATTTCCTTGGGATTCCTCGTCGTTCAAATCACATTGCACCATAATACACAGTTATTTCAACAGTTCATACTTGGCCCATGTAGTCACAACTTATACATTAAAATTCCGCTAAGATTTCTGAATAAAACAGCAATAATACGAGTAAGAAATATTAAATTAGCAGAGCTATTGTTACTTCATAATATGTGCAAAATTTTAAACTTTCACTGATAAAACAATTATACTACTCGTAAATGTAGTTCTAATCATAATTTTATGCCTCCTTTTGTATTCTTATGTCTTCATAGAATTAAAAAAAAACAATACAACAACGAAATATAACTAGCTTTAAATGATTTCTTTGGTAGCTCCAAAGAAATCATTTAAAATCACAAGAAATTATAATTATTTAATGTTTTTTGTCGATATAATTTCCGCTAATTACTCATCCACATTGTTTATTTTCTTGTAGCTGGTAATGGAAGCTGTTCCCTTGGTGGTGGCTGGTCACAGCCAAGAAGTTGAATGCCTGGTCACGGACGGCGAGAAAGTCGTTAGTTCCTGTCTACAAGGCAGCATCAAGGTGTGGGACTCGCAGAATGGGGAGATCATCACGAACATCGACAGATGCGCGTGAGTATACGCGCATTCACTTTACTGCATCAACAGAGTTGGACTAATAAAAACTGATCCGATATATCTATGCCCCCGACGTAAGAGGGGTGTCATAAGTTTAACGTCTGTAACTGTGTATGTGTGTCTGTCTGTGGCATTGTAGCTCTCAAATTAACCGAATTGTATTTTTTTTCCTTATCTACACTGTTGTAAGCTGTGGTTCAAGATTACAATCATCTATGAAGGGATATGAGTAACTTCCTGATCGATTCGATTGTATACCTGCTACTTCAATGATATTGAAAGAACTTGGTGATCTTCTGGTGATGAAAGCTTAGGATGCATCTGCTCCAACTCGACTCGGCATCCGTAACAAAATTGGCAAGGAACATACAAAAAAGTGATCTGACGAGTTTCTTGCCGGATTCTTCCTGAACTGGGGTTAAGAGGAACCGGTACCAAAATACAAAATTCAAATTCAAAATAACTTTATTCAATACAGTCACAAGGATCACTTTGAATCGTCTTCTTACATGCTAGTGAATCTAGGTGCCGGTTCCTCCTAACCCCAGTTCAAGAAGAATCTGGCAAGAAACTTGTCTGGTCTTAACACTTTTTTGTATGATCCTTGACAATTTTGTTACGGATGCCGAGTCGAGTTAGAGCAGATTCATCCCAAGCTTTTTTGTCATCTTAATAATCAGATATTTTATAATTTTCTGTTTAATTACGTTTTTAAATTTGCCAATCTACAAATCTAACACGTCGCTTGGGACCTTGTTATAGAAGCGTACAAATTGCACTATAAAAGACTTATTAACTTTAGCGAGCCTAACAGTGGGAACAGCGAGTTTGTCTTAATTTCTAGTGTTAATACTTGATTTTCGCAATTGTTTTTGAATAATTGACAATTTTTGTGCACATACATTAATTTTCGTATATATACTGACAAGGCACTGTCATAATATTAATTTATTTAAACTTATTTCTAAGTGATTCTCTGGGGCCCATGTTATAAATTGCACGAACAGCCCTCTTCTGCAACACAATATAGTGTTAATATCAGCAGCACTCACCCACAACAAAATGCCATAAGACATAATGTTATGAAAGTAGCTGAAGTAAACGAGTCTAGCGGTATCTACGTCGGTAAAATGACGGATCTTTTTAACAGCGTATGCCGCAGAGCTGAGTCTCTTCGACAATTTATCTATATGCGGGCCCCATTGCAGCTTATTATCTAAAGTTATGCCTAAGAACACCGTGGTGTCGACGAGATCTATCTTTTCGTTTTTAATTTTTACATTAGCTTTCACCTGTTTAACGTTGGGCAGTATAAAACGAATGCATTTCGTTTTTTTCTCGTTAAGTAATAAGTTGTTTACATTAAACCATGTTACAACTTTAGATATTGCATTGTTTACATCGTCAAGATTAGTAAGCTTCTGTCGCTTTAATTTAAATAAAAGTGACGTGTCATCAGCAAACAGTACAATCTCGTGATCATCCTTTACAAGTTTAGGTAGATCATTTATATAAATTAAAAACAAAAATGGCCCGAGTATTGAACCTTGTGGTACACCCATTTCTACCATTTACCGCTTGAGAGAAAAATCGGAGAACGCTTTCCATTTACATCTACTCGTTGCGTTCGGTTACTTAAGTAGGATGTGAGAAGCTTAAGTGAAACTCTCTTAACACCATATTGATGTAGTTTGCTGATTAGAGTTTCATGGTGAACGCAATCCAGAAATCATGGTGAAAGCTTTCGACAGATCACAAAAAATACCTAAGGCATCGCGTGATTCCTCCCAGATATCAAAAATATGTGATATTAACTCAACACCAGCATCAGTCGTTGAGCGTCCCTTTGTAAATCCGAATTGTTTACTGTCTAGTAAATTGTTGGTATTAAAATGCCGTTGTAATAGTTTTTTTTTTTTTTTTCTCTTCTTTAACCTATAGTGTCCCACTGCTGGGCAAATGTCCCTTTACCTTCCACTCTTTGCGCTCCAAGGCCACAGTTTGCCAATTTGGCTTGAATGCATCTAGATCGTCTCGCCATCTTTTCCTGGGTCTGCCGCGTCGTCTCCGACTATCGAGCACCCACTGAGTGACGAGCTTTGCCCAACGTTCTGAATGCATTCGAGTCACATGCCCTGCCCAGTCCCATTTCAAACATGCAGTCCTCGTACCTACATCCGCTATGCCCGTTTTCGATCGGATTTCGGTATTTCGGACCCTATCGGTTCTTTTGATTCCCAAAACACTGCGCTCCATAGCTCTCTGGCAAATCTTGAGGTCTGATTTTTGTGACTCTGTCAATGTCAATGTCAATGACCATGTCTTAGCACCGTATGTCAGTATGGGCAAGATATAAGTGTCGATGAGTTTTCGCTTTAGTGATATTGGGAGGTTTCCCTTCATATGCTGCTTCATGGCCCAGTAGCTCTTCCATGCGTTCTCAATGCGGCGACTTATTTCTCTGTCTTGCCTGCATTTGAAGGAGACTACTTGGCCTAAGTAGATATACTAATTGACGTACTCTATTATTTGCCCTTCGACAGTGACATTACGTTTCGTGCTATTTGACATGATTTGAGTCTTTGATCGATTCATGGCCAGTCCCACCTCAAGACTTGCTGTGCTTAAGTCTTGTAGCATTGACTGGAGCTCCTGCGCTGATGATGCAAAAAGAACGATATCATCAGCGAAGCACAGGTTTGTAAGATTTTTATCTCCGACTTTGATCCCGTATGTTAGCCAGGATGCCGCTAGCTTCTTAAATATTACCTCTAGGGTGCTCTCAAGTTGAATTGTGGCTGAGCTGTTATTATAGATATTTTTTAGTAGGTCTATGTAAGTTTGTTCTATTTGTTGGTTCTTTAATTATTCAAAAATAGCTTTGTGGGAGATACTGTCAAAGGCCTTTGTGTAGTCCACAAAGGCTAGATACAGGGGTTCACTAAACTCGTGATGTTTTTCAATTAATTGATTAAGACTATGAAGGTGGTCAGAGGTTGAAAAGCTAGGCCGAAAGCCATCTTGTTCTGGGGGCTGATGCATATCAGGCTGACCGTCTATACGATTAGAAATTACTTTTATAAATGATTTATATATGTGTGAAATTAGACTGATCGGTCTATAATTGTTAATGTTGGTTTTTTCTCCTTTTTTTATGAAGGAGAACTATGTTAGAATGGCACATTTTAAGTGGAAGTATGCCAGTGGTGAGTATGCTATTAAAAAGGTTGGTAACTTGGGGTAGAAGAGCAGGGGAACCAATTTTTAGTGCTTCTGACGTGATACCATCCTCTCCGGGGCTTTTGTTATATTTCATACTTTTGAGCACTTTATCAACTTCCTGAACGGTAATGAAAGGAATGCTATCAGGGCAGGAATATTTTGAAATAGTTGTTCTGTTTTTAGATTTGTCCGTATAAAGGTTTTTGTAAAATTTTGTGCAGATTTCCAATAATTTAGTCCGGTTATTATTTTTTATTCCTTGATCATCCGTTAAACCATTTATCCAACATTTCCCTTTCGAAATTCCTTGCTTAGCTACACGAAGTGACGTATTGTTCTCGAGTGCTATTTGTATTAAATGACAGTTATATTTTCTTAAATCAACTCTAATGCTACGTTTTACTTGTTTATCTATAACTCTGTATTCTTCTGTATTTATTTCAGTATCTAGTCTACTTTCTATAAGCTCTAAGGTTTTATTTGTAAATTTTTTGTTTTTATTTGTTTTTTCTTTAAATTTATTACTAATTTTGTGTATACCAGTTACGATGTCATTGTATTGGTTTAGTATAAGTTTTTCAAATATTTTACTAAATGTAGGAAGAACTGATATAGGTCTAAAGTTACTAGAATCAGAATGACTACCTGATTTGAATAGAGGTATGATCTTGCTATGTTTCATTAAATCAGGAAATACTCCACTCAATACATTGATTAAATATGAAAGCTATTATATCTGGTGCAATAATGTAAATTAGTGGTTTTATAACACTGACAGAAATGCCCCAGAGATCAGTGGTCTTTTTTACATTAATCATTTTGAATGCCTTGATAATATCGTTATTGTCCACATGTTCAAAGTAAAATTGTGTGACACATTCAGGTAAACTATCTTTTAACAATGATTCTGCTATTACATGAGAAGAGTTTAAAGACTTTGTAGTGGAGACTGGAATATCAGTAAAAAAAGTTTCAAATGCCTTTGCTACATCTATATCTTGCTTAATGATATTATTGTTGATATTTAAATTTATTACACTTTTATAAGTTTTGGATTTTCCGGTCTCACTATTAATTATTTTCCAAGTTGCTTTTATTTTATCTTGACTGTTTTTAATTTTTGAACTTAAATACTGAGATTTCGCAAAGCGACCTAGATTCACTAGCATGTAACAAGACGATTCAAATTGGTCCTTGTGATTTTATTGAATAAATAATGTTTTGACTTGACTTCACTTCACTTTATGCTGCATCATCATCATCATCATCAGATATTTTACTCGTCACCAATTTACAGCAGTGGTGTCGTGTTTGGGCTCATTGGAATGGTCTCAATAGATATGTTAAAGATTGATGTTTTATTTCATATATTAATTTCTACTTTTTAATGTATGCTTCACATTGTTTCAGTTTTTACAAGCTGCAGAAGGAGCTTTATGATAAAGTTAGTTCTAAGAAAAATATGCAAGTCCCACTGAATGGTATGTATTTATAAAAGGTATACATTGATCGTGTTACTATGCTTGTTTGTTTAATGTAATTGTTAATTGCAGAATCGAATTCTCCAGAAATCCCTACAAAAAATAACGAGGTAAGATTTTTTTATCATTAATAATAATAATAATGCCGAACATTTCGCACATCATCATCTGGCCCTAAAGTAAGCAGAGCTTGTGTTATGGGTACCAAATGATTGATATACTACTTATATACTTTATTTTTTTGTAACATACACATAGAACATAGAAACATCCAGACCGAGACAAATACTTGCAGATCATACAAACATTTATCCCGTTTTTGGAATTGAACCCGCATCCTTCTGCTTTTCGACCGGGCCTTGGCTCACTGCGTCACAGAGGTCATCAATTAATCACAAATTTTTATATGAAACTTAAGTTGATAAACATTTTAAGTCCTAAGTGAACTCTGTCTGTTCACCTTGTAACGTATTTCATGACGCCAAAACTAGGTACAGTATTACGTTTTTAATTATACGCACCGCTGACGTTCGTGTTTTCCAGTTGTATGATTATGCAGTTACCAGCGTGCATCGAGATAAATCTTTGCCAGCGAACCGGCACGCGCCGCAAGATGGCCGGACATTGGTTTCATAATCGTACAGTTCGTAAACACAATTGTTGCCGAAGCGTCTTTTTGTAATCGTAGTAGGTACTTGTTTATGATACACATAAAATGAAGACATGTGGGTGAGTGCTGAGTTTTTATTTAGTTTGCTTTATTACAGTTACAAAACATGCATCGGCTGCGTAAAGGTCTCGGTAACCATCTGAGCGGACTCCGTTTTAGGCCTTCTGTGAGGGAAGCTCCGTCACACCTATCGATCGCTGAGACCACTAAGTACAACTTTGCTAAAAACTACAGGTAATCACATAGTTACTCTATTCCTAAACACGCACGTATACTACCATAATTATATGAACCGAACAACTGTTTATATTTCACGTCTTTTTAGAGCATAAAAAGAACTTCAAAAACTTATACAAAAAGAGCTTATTTTACACATTATGATCAAGATTCGATAATTTGGTTCTGTCCTAAATTATATTCTAAAGAGCTGAATCTACATCATAGAACTTCAACAAACTATTCGCGCGCCTTAATGTATTCGTATTATGATTCGACAACACAAACATCTGAATTCCGATAGAGTAGCCCAGCATTGGACCCATAGCTCAGCTGGTATTTAATCTGCCTTCTGCACTGATTTTATTTAATACAATCACATGGATCACTTTGAAACGCCTTATACTAGGTGAGTTTAGGTTCCAATTCCTCCTAACCCAAGTCTGAGAAGAACTGGCAAGAAACTCGTCCTGGTATAGGACGAGTTTCTTGCCAGTTCTATACACAATTGTGGTCATATAATTAAGAACGGATTGAAGTTATAGAAGTTTTTTATTTAAATCGTGTCATACACAAAGATGTGTACCTTCTGAGAAGCAACTAGTTATGTTATAAAATAGCCACATTAATAGAGCAACGTATCTTAGGAATAAAGAATAAAACCGCAAACTATTTTTTTCACATATTATTTATTTTACCAAAGTAACACATTCAAATAGTACTGAAGCTGGATAAATAATTAAGAACGATTTATTAAACTGCTCGGGAATTGTTTTGTATGACACTTACATTTAAAAAATCACATAATTTGTAGCGCAGAAAATTTAAAAATCAATTTAATACATTTTTAACTAAAATTAATAATTAATAGCATATTCACGGCTTGTTATTACTGCTTTACACCGGCGAGACATTGACTCTATAAATTTTTGACATTTCGCAAGAGAAATAGAGTTCCATTCTTCTAAAAAAACGTCGTACAGCTCTCTTAAATTCCCACACTGTGTATTTCAAACCTTTTTCTTTACTTCGAACCACAAATTCTCTATTGGGTTTAGATCTGGGCTGTTAGCTGGCCAGTCTAAGACAGAAACTGATTGCGCTGTTGAATCAGTTGATCAATGAAATTCCTTTATGTTGCGTGTATCATTGTCATGCTGGAATGTCCAAATAACCGGTATAAATTCCAGTATATTTTTGTATTGGAACTGATCCATGTTACCTTCTATCAACTTTACAAGTCCAACACCATGTCCAGAAAACCACCCTCAAATTTTCACATTACCACCACCGTGCTTTAATGTAACTTTCGTGTACTTAGGGTCGAATGCTGTATTCGAGGGACGACGTACATATCGTTTTCCATCAGAACATATTCTGTTTATTTTCGTTTCGTCAGAAAAAAGTACATTTTTCCACTGCCGCACAATCCAGTTTTCATACATGCTCGCAAATGCAAGCCGGGCTTGTCTGTGGCAAAGTTTCAACATGGGTACTTTTCTTGAAATCGACTGAGTGTTCTCTATTTAAATTTGAATAAAGGTATAAACTATTTAGCGTTCTTAATTACGAGACCAGCCAGTAAATAGGAATACTATGTTTAGAAGAAAAAGTCTTGTCTTGAACCACTGAAACGTTCAGGCGACTACAGCATCCTCCAATTGCACGTCCACTCGCGCGATCGGAATTCTTCGGCGCCGAGCCCTTGGTTCATTTTTAACTTCGAGCGTGATAACTAGATAGCTAAAATAGCTAGACTTGAATAACAAATACTTATGAATATGTAGAACTATACAAATTAAAACTACGTGGAAAACGATTTTGAACTATTAATCTAAAAATTCAAAATAAAAATTTTAACTCGACAATATCAATAAACTTTTGATTCTACAGTGTTTTTACACAAAATCTTGTAGCTGGTTGCAATATAACCTACTTATTTTTAAACTAGGCTTTGAGCTTTTTATTCAAATAAACAAAAATAAAATACTCTCTTGTTTCATTGTATTTAGATCGTGTTAGTATATTTAAATATGATTATTTACATAATTTCTCCATTACAAATAATTCCTTCATATGAATATAGTGAATCACTTCAAAAACTTCACTTCATAAACATGAAACCCGCCATGAAACGGCATTTTGTTTAATGTTGATTTTTGTCGAATTTTGTCGATTTGCCATCAGGCGATGGACCAAGAATATTTGTAAATATTTCAATAGCAATAATCTTGAGGATTACTTTAATATATACCACGAATATAAATAGGACTAATAAAACAATTTAAACGCACGCACTTTACAAAACGCACACTCAAGTCAAACTTTTTTGTTGTACTTAAATATTTTGATGCCAGGTCTGGTTTTCTTGGATTAAAATAGACGCCAATTTTATTAAAGAGTCATCTAGTGACGTTCTAAGGCAACTTTAAGACGCCAGACAACAGAAATTAACACAAAAGTCGTATAGGTCAGATGGGCAACTATAGTCACCCGAACGTTCAACGCAACATATTTTAGGTCGCTCTAGTTACCCGGGCGTTTGAGTGGTCTAAAGTATAATACCTTAAAAATATGTAAGTTTTCTATCAGTTATCTGGTCACCATAATAGAAGCTAAGCTTAAGCTTACCCATACTAATGGGGCTAGATGGTGTTGTGTGCATATCCATCAATATATATTTTTATAAAAATGTATAACTATTCTATCATCTGCACAGTACAAGCTACGCTTAGATTGGAGATAGAAGGTGCTGCTAAAAACAATTATCAAATAACAGTAATCGTTTCCAGGGACCTATATTGCAGTGAGACTCCTGACATTTACAATTGCGAGACCAAAGAAAATGTAGACGTAAACAACATGAACCATAGCTCCAGAGACGATGATATACTGTACATGAATTCCAAACATAGGAAACAAAATAACGTTCGCGATATGAACGGTGATGTGGAAGCCCCGAGCAGCTTGGACTGGGCTGGGAAAGCTGTGGAAGAATCGCCTGTCTGGTGCATGGATTTCTGCAATGATCTTATTATACTGGGATGCGCGGATGGAAGACTTGAGATGTGGGAAGCCAGCTCAGGCAAGTTGGTGGTAAGTGCTGTTTGACTTTTAGCTTCCCTTAATTTAAAAGCTGTACTCTTGTCGGTGAATGATGCAAGTCTTTCCACATGTTACTCTCCAGCGCAGCTTCCTTGATCTTTTTATACGACTCGACAGCTATCTTCTCTTTAATTAGGCTCATGCCTTTTTTTTATTGCGCTGGAGAAATCCTCATCTTCCTCCATCAAAATCCTCATGGATGGATAGCACTCAAAATGTGCAAGTTGAAGTGGCAATGGGTAGGCCATATAGCTCGCAGAACTGCTGGAACTTTTATTCCGGAATAAAAGTTATCGAATGAAGACTAAGGACAGGAAAACGAAGCGTAGGACGAACCCCACCCGATGGACTGACAACATTGTAAAGATCGCAGAAAGTCGGTGGATGGAGAGGGCTCAAAATCGTTCTTCCTGGAAATCTATTGGCGAGGCCTATTGTTCAGCAGTGGACTTCATAAAGGCTGTTATGATGATGATGATGATGATGACTCGTAGGTTATGCCGGACTCTTATCAGCTAAAACCCCACCGGCTGACAGATCTCACACCTGATTTTTAAGTCACGGGAATTCGGTGAGCATTATTTTTGCGGCAAACTAAATCATGGTCTTCCTCAACTACTCTTTCCTTCAACTTGTGTTTGTGATAATTGTTTTTATGAAACTAGAAAAAATACACCCTCACTTCATAATAATTCTAAAGATGCGCTCACAGGTTAGTAGTAACTCTCGACGTAGGTTATGGGTTCGATTCCCATTCAGGATAAACATTTGTGTGATCAGCATAGATGTTTGCTATGTGTCTGGGTGTATCTTAAATCAATGTATTTACAAGTATAATAATATTCAATCAGTTATCTTGTTCCCACATAACAAGCTTTTCTTAGTTAGAGGTTAGTTAGTGATATTCGAAATGTTCATAAATTATAGCATACTAGCTCCTTCCAGCGGCTTTGCGTGTGTGGTACCTATATCTATAGTTTACATCCACATTTTTCAATTCTTATTGTTACCCTTATGACGCGTGATTAATCTAACAAACATATAAACACAAAATTCGAATATTAGTAGTATTATTCACTAGTCATTGACAAAGTTGTCCTCGTAAAAAGGCTGATTCCATTATAGGAAGGAAGAGAAAAAGAATCGCTTGAAGTATCGAACGTACCCAAGTTTATTTTTAAGGATTCATTAATAGCTAGTAATAAATAAAAAAAATGGTAGTCTGTAAAGTCGGTTTACGGACGATAATTTTACGTGATAAAGTCATAAGAAAACATTGATGATAAATTGCATACTTTAAACCTATTAAGATGCGTCACAAGCCGAACGCTTAGGCCGATCGTGCCTCTCTATCGCTTGTTCTACGCTCTCGCTCGCACGCTCGGCTCAGGCGGAACTTGACAATTTTTCGTGCGTGCAGCCGGCGTTCATCGATTTATAAGACGTTATCACGTCAAAAATAGCGGATGCAAAATTTTTCTCAGCGTAATGCATGTTGTAAAAATCTGCGCTGTTCCGTTGAGACCTTTAGTAACTGTCGTTTCAGTGTGTTTGGCGGAATACAGAATGTACGATCGCGTGCGGTGCGGGAGTTAGTCACGTGCGCGCGCTGTGTGGCGGGCGACGCGTTTGCTGCGCCTCTCTCGGCGGTCGACTGACGTTGCTGCGGCTCGACGCATACGACGCGGTCAGCGGCGCGCGTCGCGATATACAACGCACCAGTAAGTACTGCCCTCACGATCACATACCGTGCACGTACCCGTTTACACTATGCCGCAGGGAGCAGGGAAGTGGGCAGTACGAGTATGTGAACGTGTAACTTCTCTTGATAAATCTATGACATGACATGTAAATTGCCGATTTACCAATAATTGATTATTCTGATTCTGATTATTCTTGCCACTTGTCATGCTGGACGCTCCCTAAATTGGTGGTTTTACGTGCGAAAGTCAACGGCAGCACGAGGCAATGAGTGTTTGCACACTGCTCGCTCTTTTACTTATCGTTGCGCGCGGTGTCGACAAGTGCGTCGCTTTACATAATGGCCTACTTAAGCTACTTAGTACTTGTAGATATCATCTATAGCCTGTATGGAATATATCGCTATGTACCTACGTTGTCATCTAGATGAATAAAATTATATACATCTTTAAACTTTGAGATAAATGAGTAAACCTGATAGGCAAAGCGATGTAGTAGCAATGATTTCGACGTCCGCTATTTCCCGAGCTTGAATGTTAAAGAAGTGTGAAGGCATAACGTGAACACACGCTGGCAGTAATGTTGCTGCAGAAATAATTCACGAATTATTTCCAGTAGCGCGAGTGGCATAAGCTGGGGCATAGTGTAAATAAACGGGGTTATATATTCCGTGTGTACAATTATGTATGCGTTGTCGGTAATTGATACAGCTCTTTCCAGCTGTTACTCTCCAGCGCAGCCTCCTTGATCCCATATACGACACTACAGCTACCTTCTCCTTAATTAGACTTATGCAGCTAAGTCATAGCCTTCCGCAACTACTATATCCCTTAACTTGTATTTGTGATTATGGAAAACCAGAAACACCATTGTTTCTGAAACTAGAAAAATACACCCTCACCTTATCATAATAATGCTAAGATCGGCTTACAGCTTAGTTAGTAATAACTTCTGTACTTCTGTAGGTTATGGGTTAGATTCCCATCTAGGATAAACATTTGTGTGATCGGCATAGATGTTTGTATTGTGTCTGGGTATAAAAAAAACTGTCTCGTAAAAAGCACCCGTGTCCGGCGCCGCTGCCGCTAATCTGTCTCACTAACCCATATGATGATTTATGTTCACAATGTATTATTTAGTTTGAAATTACAATTACGGACTCTAAATATTAGAATATTATTTTTTATGATAAATAGATTTACCCGTTTGTCCATCTAATATCGCCAGTGTAGCTCCACATATTCCGTCCCATATTCCGTCTATGTGTCTGACACTGCATACCGCATGAGATGACGTTGACGCGTTTTGACGGCACTCAAAAAACAAATAAGGAATTAAGAAAAAGTTAAATTTTTAATGTTTTGATTTGCCAGAGAATTGATCATGTGTAGGCTGCAAGTTAAAACGACGTCTACTTGATGTATATTTAATATTTTAAACCTTATTCCACAATTACAGAATTAACAACCATTATTCAAACAATTTGAAACTAAGTAGCTGATAAAATATTGAAATATACTATACGTAATTATTATTCCTTTAATCGACGAGTAGATAATCGCTATATTGCTCTCTCTTTTTGGCTCTTTTTTTATATAGAAGGTAAGATGTTAAGGGTACCGTATTAAGCAGTCAACCCGCCGGGCTGTGTCGACAAGACTCCATTATAAATTACTGCACGCAAATAACGTTATCTCTCCCGAAATGTACCGTTTTCGGGTGAGATATCCGCGTGAGATATTCATCTCACTTTCTTAGCTTTAAGCTCATACAGCGTTAGAGCGTCAGAGGTATTTTGCTCAGTATTTTATCTGTCACAACCAAACTATCGATGTTATTGGTGCTTCTGTAGGCAATGTCGTCAAATACATATTTATAAATTACCTACTACTATCGTATGGATGGATCAACATTATAACGTGCCCTACGAAGCTCGAAAGCGGAAGTTCCCATCCAGATACGAACCTGCAGAGCTTTATTCGTTATAAATTCGTTGATATGTTAGGAACGACTAAGTCAAAGCCACGAGCGTTTCTTTATAAACTAATAAAGTATAGTCCGGTGGATCCTCAGCGCACAAACGCACCGGGTCAGCGGGTTCTCTGTGGACCGCAAGCGGTGCACGCGCCCGATTGCCCTTCAGCTTCGACTCGGAACTCAGCGACTGTGATGGTAAGGAGTAATGTATAGAACAGTGGGCGATCTGATAAACTGTAGCTTATTTCCCCAAGATACAGTCTCCGTACCAAATTTCATCACGATCCGTTCAGCCGTTTATCCGTGAAAAGGTAACTAACAAACAAGCAATTGTATCCAGAAATACTGATAATATTCAATGACTTTCTATAAATATCCAACGGCCTATCATTTTATAGAAAAGTTATGACTAAAAATGGCACCTTTACTGAAAATATCATCTCTCACAGCTTAGACCGCTAGATCGCAGTGAGATTCGTTCATTGTTGTTTGTAACCCTACTCTCAATTATGTTCGACGATCACGTAATGGATAACCATAAACTAAACTGACATAGCGGGCAAAATGCAACTGGGAAATGCTTCCGACTAAACACTAGAGTATTTGCACACTTTCATTTAGTATAGAAAGTCATTGTATATGTATACTACATCAATAACCGGAATTTGTGTCTCCGATTTGATAAAATAAATGATAACAATTTCGTTTGTATCTGCAGAAGTGGTGTGCGTCAGAATAGCGCAATGCAGAGCTCACCAACAGCCGATAACAGAAATGCAATGCGAAGGCGGACGCATCCTCACGGGCGGACAAGATCACGTTCTCAAAGTAATATATAATTACTAGCTGATGCCCGCGGCTTCGAACGCGTGGTACCTGAATATAAAGTAGGCTATGTCCTACCCCAAGGTATAATCTATCTCCATACTAAATTTCATCAAGATCCGTTCTGCTGCTTAATCATGAAAAGGGAACAATCAAACAAACAAATAAACATAGACAGCACCTAGTAACATTCCGATGTGGTAACTTCACAAAATAGATTAATAACTTCCTAACTTACAGATTTTATTCAGTTAAGGATTGCAAAGTCATACCGGGTGACGATAGCTTCTAGTCTTTAGTCTCCCAACGTAGGTTATTAATGCTAGAAATACGTATCCACATAAAAGAACTCAAATACAGGACAAGGCCCCTACCCAAAATAATTATGGCATTTAATAGGAAAGAGTGAATGTGCACGTCAATTTCAAAAGCGAGTGGTAGATAGAATGGTGCTTTATGCTGTATTATTATTATTTTTGTGTTATATTTTTCGTACTCAGTTTTACGATTAAACCGGGAGTTAACCGATATGCACGGGCCTAAGCCAAGTAAGTGCACATCAGTGTCTATTAAGGTTGGGAGTTCCTTCATCCTGCAGGTCAGTCTGCAGGAATTTCCTAACTATTCTGCAGGTGTTTAATATTTTCTGGAGAAGAGCATATGTATGTTTTAGGAGATTTAACCGGTCAAGGGATTGAAATAGTTGTTTTGAGACTACACCTGTAGAAGACAAGACTATCGGGACTATAGAGACATTCTGGAGACGCCACATGCGGGTGATTTCATTTTTTAAATCGACATATTTAGCTAGTTTTTCGGCAATGGTATTCTGCAGGTCGTGGGTGTTGGGGATAGCAATGTCAATTAGCAGAGCTGCGTTGTTACTTTTATCCAAGAGAGTTAAGTCGGGTCTAATTTAATGTGTTGTCTTGTCGGTCAGGATAGCTCTGTCGAAATAGAGTTTATGAGTGGTATTCTCTAGCACCGTTTCTGGAATGTATTTGTAATACGGGGTTGTTTTTACAGATGTGTCAATTAAGTTATACATAGCAGCTAGTCTTTGGTGGATGATATTTGCCACCTGGTCGTGTCGAAATTTGTAGTCTGTTTGTGCTAGTGCTTTACATGCCCCCGTTATGTGCTGGATGGTTTCAGAGGAACTATTACATCGTCGACACGAGTCTGTTGGTAAGTTATGTATCTTCATAATATATTTCTGGTAGTTCCGGGTTTCAATCACTTGGTCCTGGATAGCTATCATGAACCCTTCAGTCTCGGGAAAGAGTTTACCTCGGTTGAGCCATTCGTTCGACACCTTTTTGTCGACGGTGGGTTTGCTCAAGTCATAGTGGTGCCTTCCGTGGAGAGACTTACGAGACCATTCTGCGATTAATGTCTGTATGTCTGTCAGTACTCCATTATTTAGTTTTTCGTGGTTTTGTAAGTTAAGTGGAGTGTGTTTACAATCTAATAATGCTGCTGCCCTGTGAAGTATAGATGTTTCGGATTTAGAATAAAAGTATGACCTGAGTGTGGATATTTGCCTATTGTGTAGGTTTTGTACATTAATAATACCCCTGCCTCCTTCTATTCGAGGTAGCACCTGCCTTTGTACGCAAGCTCTAGGATGAGGTTTTCTTTGTTTTGTCATTGTTACATTTATAAGCCGCTGTAGATCTTTAAGTTCTGTTTTAGTCCAATTTATAACACCAAATAAGTATGTTAGTATCGGGATTGCAAAAGTATTTATAGCTTTAATAATATTTGGAGTATTGTTGTGTTTTAAGAATGGAGTTTAATCTGTGTTTAAAATTCTGTGTTAGTTTAGTTTTTATTTCTTTATGTTGTATCTGTTTTGATTGGTTGTATCCTAAGTATTTGTACGTTTCATTTTCACTGAGAGATTCTATTTTCTCACCAGTTTGCATGTCATACGCATGTTGATAGTTCAGACCGGCTCTGATGGAGTTAAATTTACATATGTCAATACCGAATTTCATAGAAATATCCAGAGAAAATTGTTCAGTAATTTGTATGAGGTGTTCTAAATATTCCTGTGTGTTAGCGTACATCTTATTATCATCCATATAGAGTAGATGATTTATCCTGCATTTTGCAAAGTTTGTCAGTCTGTCACGTATATTGTCCAGTAAATTGCCGAAGCGTGTTGAATTAAGACTGTTTGAGAGCGGATTCAGAGCAAGGCAGAGCCAGATCGGACTAAGTGCGTCCCCTTGGAATATTCCTCTGGATCCTGATAGGTGCTGATTCTACGGTTCTACTGGTATTTTGTGCTTTCACTCTAGTCGTCCATTTAGCCATAGATTCACCTAAAACCTTGACAATTTGTGGGTGTATTTTATAAATATTTAGGATTTTTATGAGCCACGAGTGTGGGACAGAATCATATGCTTTTTATAGTCAATGTAAATAGAGTACAGATCTTCCTTAATTTTTTCTGTCTGTTTTAAAATTATAGAGTCAAGTATAAGTTGTTCTTTGCAACCCTGGCTCAATTTTTTGCATCCTTTTTGTTGTTCTGCTAGTAACTGATTTGTGTTTATATGGCTATAAATTAATTGTGAAATACAAGCTGTAATAATTTTATATATTGTTTGTAGGCAAGTGATCGGTCTATATTTAGCAGGATTTGTCAAGTCATTTGTGTCCTTGGGTATCATATATGTAATACCAGTAGTGATGTACGTTGGCATAGTGTGGTATAGTGTGGGGGTTTTGTATGAAATTGTTTATGTGATTGTAAAGAAAGTGATGTATACGAGTGAACTTTTTGTACCAGTAACTATGCATATGATCAGATCCTGGAGCTTTCCAATTGTGTATTCCTTTTAAGACGTTTTGAAACACATCAATAGGTATGTCCAGATATTCCATGGGCTCTAAGGGCGAGCATCTCGTTTGCTCCTCCTTTATCCATTCTGCATCTTCATTGTAGCCCACAGGGTTTTCCCAGATATCCGCCCAAAATCGTCAGAGTTCTGTAGGATCTAGCGTGTTTATGTTGGGATCACTTTGACTACTGTTCGTGATATTATGTGTTGATTTAGTCAAAGACTGGTAGAATTTTTTTTCGTTATTGAAGAACTGACTATTTTGAGTTTTGCGACATGTGCATGCTTTGTAACGTCTGAGGCGACTGCTGACAACTATGAGTTTCTGTTTTAAAGTATCTAAATAGTGTTTGAGGTTGGAATTAGGTTCTTCATGTGTAGTGTGTGTTTTATATTTTTCTAAAATCGTATTTACTTTTTTAGTTAGTGTCCTGCTCCTATTTCCTTGAATGTATTGTGTTAACCTTCCTATGTTTTTTCTTAGATCTTTTACCTTCATTTCAAGACGTTTCTGCCAGTTAGGTTTTGAATTCCGACGTTCTATGTTTCCTGATTCCTGTGGTGGTATTTTAAACTTTGTTCCATTTGCTTTGGCTGCTGTCTAAGCTGTGCAATAAATAATAGTTAGCAGGGTTTCGAAAGTTGTATCGATATTCACGTGTTCGGGTAGGATTATTTCATTTAGGTAGCCTACAATCTTTGCAAATTTTTTAGTAGCTCTTTGTTTAGGAATAAACGGCCTTTCAGTTGGCGGTGTGTCTTTAAAGTACTGTTGGGCTAGGTTGAATATTTCGTCTATTTCGCCGTTTCTTGATTGTTCGCTGATTGTCTCGTTTTCAGTGTTGTTTTCTAAATTAGATTGAAATTGTAATGTTTGTAATGTTAGTGTGTCGTGAGTGTTATTCATAGCGTTATCATTGACTGCATTATACCAAATTGTTGCGTTAAGATCTACTTGGGATTCATTAAGCATTACATTCGTGTGTGCATTGGTAAATTCTAACTGTGTATTTAATTCACTAGCTACCTCCTGGCGAATAAGTTGGAGTCTATCATCATCAATAAATTTGTTTGCTATGATAATCCTTCTTTGATCTGCAATCCTTTGTTCGCTGATATGGGAGAGATGAGGGAAAACATTGATAAAGTGCTGGTGTAAAGGTTTCCTATACGCTGTTTGGTTGGTTTCTAACTGCGTTATTCTATAGTATGCCCTAATTATGGTTTCGTTGTGTTCTAAAGTCCAATGGAATCGCTATGTCTTTTGAGTTTGCGAGGCGAGTTGTTGTGTTGGGTGCTGCTGGGTTAGTAGGTATGTTTCTACATCAGGTCGTATAGTAGTCACACATGTTTCAGTCAGTAAGTTGTTTCGAACTATTGCTCTTCGTTGGTCACCTATCCTCTGTCTGCTGACTTGCATGTCTGGGAATTTATTACTAAATTGACTGTGTAGTTCTGTGAGGTATAGTTTTGTATTAGACTCCAAGTTGGTGAGTATGAGGTATGTACGCAGGATAAAGATATTCATTTCCTCAGTCCATTTTTTGCGCGTACGTGGTTTAGCCTTGGTGGATACAGCGTTGTCGACAACTGTCGTCTGTACAACATCCTCGGCCAGTGTAGATGAAGAGTGGATATTACGTGAAAGTGGGGAACGAGAAGAAGGTTGTGAAATTGATTCAAGATAAAAAAGGGGAGATGAAGGGATTGAAGAGAAGAGAGATTTAGGTGATGAAATAGATGATTGGCCTTCGCTATCCTTTTCAGCCCAAATTGTGCGACCCGGGCTCCGTTCCTCCGGGCCGCCCATTACCCTCGCCACCGATGGCTTGCATGCTGTGATGTCCAGCATCGGTTGCAGACGTGCCCCGGCGATCACCCCCGAGAAGCGACAATATACTTATTTTCTTAATTGGCTCCATCATGATGGGTTTGCCATTGCCCTTTTTAGTCACCCGCTAGGTTATTTTAATGCGGGTGTCCGCCTCTCACGTGGCATAGATGGTCAGCGCGGACGTAGGGTTGGGCTTTGAGAGGCTTATTATTATGTTTATTAAGAGCCCGTGACGTCCCACTGCAGGGCAAAGGGCTCCGTTCCTTTTCTCCAATCGTCCCTGTCTAAAGCCACTGTGGGCCAATCCTTAAGATGGACGTCTAACTCCTCCCTCCATCTTCGCCGCGGTCTGCCGCGAGGTTGTTTTCCGTTCAGGGGTGTCCACATGCTGTATTATTAAATCAAAATAATCCTATGATGATAAAGTTGGTACCTACCTACATACTTACAGTCAGTTCGTTTTTTAAAACCCGTAACGAGTAGGTATGTAGATAAATGATAATTGTGCTTTAAAAATCAGTATCAGTATGTATGTAAAAAATTATACTCGGAACTCGTTAGTGCGACGTACAATAATTTAAGTACACACGTCCGGTCTGAAGCTGGAGTTACAAATATGGGCAAATATGGCAAATGCACACTTGAGTGCCCACCAAGCTTTGGTTTTCAGTAGATGCCAGAAGAGCTACGTCACGATCTGTATAAAATAATACTAGTGGTCGCCCACTGGTCAAAATTCGACCATGAAGGTGTTTTTATGCACAATTTAAAAAAAAAATAGCATTCTGCACTCCTTCTCTATATAAACTATAAGTGTACGAAATTTCATACTCATCCGTCCGCGCAATTTTCGTAAAAAGGGGTACAAAGTTTTTGCTTCACGTATTAATATATAGATAATGGATTCTATAGAAATCGTGTAATCTAAAGCTAAATGGGCTCCAATAAGTGTTATTCAATGTGTGAGAGGAAATTCGTCACATACTCATATATAAATCTAAATTATTCCTCTGAACTTTAACTAAATATACGTGTATTACCAATTCTACAACAAATATTTCCATATATAATATAAGAAGAATGTTCATATATTATTAATGCAAATATTTGTTTGAATGTTTATATGTTTGATTGTATTTAAATTAAGCCGTAACAGCTTTTACCTGCGAAGCCACGGGCTGAAGTACGATTTATTATAAGGGTCAGATTTATGAGACGTCACACCTGGAGGGGTCCAAGCAAATATCCCTGTCACAGGTCACATGCTCTGAAAATCACGAAAATCGTGTAACGTAATGGATATCCTTTGCAGGTGTTTTCAAGTTCGGAGCTGAGTGCATTGTTTACTCTCCACGGCCACTGTGGGCCTATAACGAGCAGTTTCATCGACCACACCACGCCCACCATCGCCGGCAGTGGCTCGCAAGACGGCTTGCTTTGCGTCTGGGACTTACTTACCGGTAAGGGCTACCGCAAGTTGTCGGTGCTTTGTGGTATGCTTATAGAATAGAATAGAATATAATTATTACGTTTTGAAAACTATAACGAAAACTGACTTCATTTGTATAAAAGTTTTTATTATATGCTTTTTAGTAGGTACTTTATCATATTTCGAAATTCGTAAACATTCTGGAAAGACACAGAAAAACTAAATATCGAAATTTAATTTACTTGAACTGCATATACCTATTTTTCCAACTATTCTGATTTAAATATGAAACTACTGAACCGATTTTCATGAAATTTCTATGGGATCAATCGGGAAGTTTTCACATGAAAAAATATTTTATTATTATAAATAAATAATGACGCTCATAAATGACGGAGTTGTGAGGTAACAAACATTAAATAAACAACTGAATAGAGAACATCCTCCTTATTTGAAGGTTAAAAATAACATTTATTGCTTAAACTAAATCATAATTCATGTTTAATATTTAGATTTAATTCGTGTATTCATACAGATAATAGGCGAGACGAAAGATTTAGAAATCCTCTTCCGTAATGTGGGTACACATTTACTATTAACGAAAAAAACTTTATTTTGGTAATAAGCTATAGTTTAACGAAGTTTGAAGCCATTTTCCTAACATTTTTTCAATAGGGAACGAAAACAGCTTGTACGTGTCATGGCGTCGGCTCTGACGTCACGTCTATGTAAACTTGTCATTATGTCTATGCGTAGCGAAGAAAATAAACAAAATATTAAATTAATTCGTGTGATAACGAATAATTCTAAAGAGTTACTGCACATCCAAAGTGATGTGCAGTACCGCAGTGTAAAAACACATTAATAAGAATACCCAACAAAGTGTTTGTACATGAATAAATACAGAAATACATTGAATAAATACATACTCATCGACTTGGTGATTATCAGATTTTAGGTGTTTATTATGAGGAAAAATAGTACTAGTACTAGTAGGTTCTGTTTAGTTACAGAAAATTACTCGTTTTATCGGGTATTAAATTGATATTAACTCTAAAATAGCAACTTACAAGCTGTGAGCTAACCTCAAACATAAACAATGATAAGTTTATTGTATAAATGTTTTAAAAACTTAAAAGAAACCCGACTTCATTGGATACAACGTGAGACCTTAAAATAATTTAATTTTGAAATGTTTAGTGGAAAGTAGATGTATTTTGTTTATATCTATATAATATGGGTAGGCCAACTAAACGCACTGCTCTGCACTGCACGCAATGAACATATCATCGATGTATACAATTTTTAGATTTTTATTGATATTTCATAAACCTGAGTACCCTTTACCAAAAGATTTTTTTTTCAAATCGATTCAGGCGTCTTAGTGTAATCGGTGAACATACATAAAATAATAAAAACGAATTGAGAACCTCCTCCGCTTTTGAAGTCGGTTAATAACCTATGAAAGTAAAATAAAAAAACTCGCCTGAGTTCAAAACGAGTTTGATTATATCTAAGTTGGTTGTATCTAGATAGGTAAATACAAAATTTACTTACAAAGATGTTTTCACGTTTATAACTCAGACGGGCAAAATTATTTATTTGTTGCGAGGAAATCGCCTAATATTAATATCAATCTTGGGCAAATTTGAGCTATTTGCCTTAATAAAGCGTGGTTCCATCGTTAGAGTAGAGTGGAGTCGATAAAACATAAGTAAAATAATAAAAAATCAATCCAAATGCGTATTCACAACAACAAAACACAGTAAAGTTTACATATGGGTGACGTCATGCGCTGTGATTGGTGTTTCAGTCAAAATGGCCGATTGCTGTATTTTTATGTTTAATTTTATTTAAAATCTTAATAATCACAATTTTTTTAATAAAACTAAACCAGGGGTTTACATTTTTTTGATATTGAGTTTCCCCTTAAAACATTAAATCGACCATTTAATGATACTGTCGTCATGCCTATTACAAGTGTTTTGATACTTGACATAAACGACAAGATGGCGGTTATCTTGCGCGCACTCTATGCACCCGCAACCCAGCTCTTGGATTCGGATTTATATTGGTGTTTTAGGAGGCTCAGATAGTTACTCCTAGATTTATTTCTTCGTCTACTGTGAGTTCGCTGTGGGTATGTTTTCACAGATGAAAATGTGCTTTGCAGGCGCATGCGTTTACAGCATGCAGGCACACGACGGTGCGGTGACGTCACTTGCGTACACAGCTTCATACGTAGTGTCAGCCGGCGCGGACGAGCGACTCTGCATATGGGACCGCTTCCAAGGACACATGCTTAATTCAATACACATTGTGAGTATTATGTACATTTTATACGTTTAATCCTCAATTACAGGAATCCTGAAATGACACTTAAAAATGGAAGGTTACTCAGGTGACGTTTCCATTATTTTCTTCCGAATTTTGGTGGATAATGGGGGTCTCAACTTTTTAATTTGAATCAATATTTGAGTCAGTGTCAAACGTGTGAGCGGCGTTTCAGAATTCGGCATATGTTTTCTATATAAATACTAGTTGCTGCCCACAGCTTTGTACGCGTGGTACTTCATGAAAATAACCTATATTCGTCCTTATGACAGAATTTATCTATTTTCCAAATTTCAACAAGATAAACCTTACAAACATGAATTGACCCTGGCTAAGTATAATGGACGCACGCTGCGACTCGTTGGTCATCTTCTGCAGTTAGAAGAACTGAAATGCATAAGATGGCATTTTCAGGGACTATGTGAAGTCCGAATGCAGGGAGAGGACATCTTAACCCTAGATTTTTTTTAAATTTATTTATTTGTTTCTGAACAGAGATGTACATTTATACCTATAGTCCATTAAAATGTTACATTTTTTAGGCCTTAGTGTGCATTTGTCAGAGGACGCAATTTTATTTTTTTAATGTGTAGGGGGGGTCAGTAGAAGCTTAAGTTCAAGTTTGTGGGGTCGGCACCCTTGTCCCCCGGCCGCCATCTTGGAAAAGGGGGTGCAAAGGGTTTTCGCGCTGTATCTCGTAAACTAGTTACCTTACAGAAAATTTAATCAAACATAAAATGTAGCAAATTAAATTTCCTACAATTTTATTTCTATTACTTTTTATCGTCAAGTGACCAACAAAAAAGTTATAAACAAAAATAAATGAAAATTTTGTTTGTTTGTTCTAGGTTTTACAGCGCTCCAAACTTAAACGGATTCTCGAATGCTCATAGGGATGCAATAAAAACTAAAAATTAGGCTTACTTTTCTATCTATATTTTTTTTATTCATACAATTTATTATGATCTTAACATTCCTATGCTATTATTGAACTATGTTTGACCCTTTTACCCACCACCTATGAGGTATAACATGGGCAAAGTCAAATTTATAAAAATTTAATGCATTTTTTAATGCATTTTTTGTCACTGTCTTAGCAAATCGTTTGTATCGCAGAGTGTCTAGAGTATCGTCTTTATTTCCGCCATATAAAAAGACGAAAAAACGTTCGCCAACAACACTGAGTAACGATGACTCGACTTTCTCACTCATAAATAATTTAGTTCCACTTGCTAACTCTGGATGCTTCTGCAAAATTTTTATAAATTTGACTTTGCCCATGTTATACCTCATAGGTGGTGGGTAAAAGGGTCAAACATAGTTCAATAATAGCATAGGAATGTTAAGATCATAATAAATTGTATGAATAAAAAAAATATAGATAGAAAAGTAAGCCTAATTTTTAGTTTTTATTGCATCCCTATGAGCATTCGAGAATCCGTTTAAGTTTGGAGCGCTGTAAAACCTAGAACAAACAAACAAAATTTTCATTTATTTTTGTTTATAACTTTTTTGTTGGTCACTTGACGATAAAAAGTAATAGAAATAAAATTGTAGGAAATTTAATTTGCTACATTTTATGTTTGATTAAATTTTCTGTAAGGTAACTAGTTTACGAGATACAGCGCGAAAACCCTTTGCACCCCCTTTTCCAAGATGGCGGCCGGGGGACAAGGGTGCCGACCCCACAAACTTGAACTTAAGCTTCTACTGACCCCCCCTACACATTAAAAAAATAAAATTGCGTCCTCTGACAAATGCATACCCAAATGTAACTTTTCAATGGACTACTATAATTTGGCTTATTCGTATAGTATGTACATAATTTATAGAACATAACAAGTTGTAACATAAGATTTGAACACTACAAATTTCAAACATAGGTAGGTACTTTTAAATTGATAAGAACGCTAACTCCCACCCTAGGAAAACCTGTGTTGTGGGTAGTTAAGCCTCTTTCGTCGAGCGCTGTTGCTAGCTAAATCGCAAAATTTGATTTGCGTTACTCGCTAAAAAAGAGTGCGGCAATTTTATAATTTACAAATAAAAAAAACTAAATTAAATAGGACAATGAAAAACTAAAAACAGTAATACAAATAGGTAAAAATTCAAATAGTAGTAGATAGGTAACTATTAATTAGTACGACCCGTAATAATAAGAGCAGGATATATTTGTTATGGTGTAAGTTGTTTTATGAAGGAGTTTGTAGTAAAAGTTCCGTTTCGTCATAATTGAGAGTAATAAGCCAGTTCAGCCCAACCTTTCTGCACAGTTTCTTATTTAGTTCTAGTATAATTAGCCTTTTATTTAATTTAGTATATCTATATAAATGGTCCTAGGTAGTCATAACATCGCTTACCAAAACTGGTCTTGACTTTAGGAGTGTTCCAAACTAAGCGACGGTGACTGTGTGATTTAGTTGTTGAGGTTAAAGCGGTTTTGTGGAATTTAAGTGTGTTAAAATGTTATAATAAAAAGTTGTCTGGTGCTTTACTTCTTGGTACAACATAACCGTGGGGAAGCGGAAAGGCTTGTGGTAGGCAACCTTTAGTAAAGCTCGTTGAGCGCGTTCCAGTCTGAGTAGGTAGGTTTTACAAGCAGAACCCCATACTGTTATACAGTACGATAGCACAATCTGGTCATATTTTAGTATTTTAAAGATGGAGACCAACTTTCCCAAAGTGGCGTTAGGTTTGTGGTCCATAAAACCTTCACTGACAACGTTGCAGAAATATCCAGAAAGTCGGGTAGCTTACCTCATAATTACGGTGACCGAGATGTATACTCGTAAGGTCGCGCAGTTTTACATACCGGTTTCGGTACATTCGGTATACCTTTTTTTTTTCCTTTCGATATCTGCAATCGGCTGTATAGCCATAATCAGATCCTTTCGTTGGAGTCATTGTTTAGGGGCGCCCTTCCATTGAGTGGCACCACACTGGCTATTAGATAGTCAGCTTCTCATGTCCAGGTTTAGTACCTGCCATCTCTTTAGGCGATTTACGCTCTCTCTGTTATTAAGGAGGTTCTGGGCTAGTGTGTTTGTGTGTGTTCTTAGTCTTTCCTTGTATTTTATGGCATATTTCCAGAATTCTTTGACGGTTGCTATTTCCAGGTATTCGTGTATTTCGGTGTTTCTTAAAAACCAGTGTGCTTTGGAGATGGTTCTTAGATCTAGGTTTTGGAACCTTTGGAGGATCTCGATGTTTGAGTTACTGGCTGTTCCCCAGAGTTCAACGCCATACGTCCATATTGGCTTTATTGTTACGAGCCGGGTACTGATAAATTATGAAACCGCTTGATTTTACCAAATAATAACTTTAATTTCAAAGTTACCACACACTGAACTTAATCCACTGATTCTACTAGTTAACTTCTCAATAGAACACAATAAGAGTCACAACACTACAACACAACTGATAACACTTCAAAACTTTCGCACTTGTATCACTTGCTTAGCCGAAAATAGACTGACTACATCCGCAAACCACCGCTGTATTTATACGAGCGTCGAATAAGTCGCGT
This sequence comes from Lampropteryx suffumata, assembly GCA_948098915.1. Classification (NCBI taxonomy): domain Eukaryota; kingdom Metazoa; phylum Arthropoda; class Insecta; order Lepidoptera; family Geometridae; genus Lampropteryx; species Lampropteryx suffumata. The sequence continues at coordinate 21,071,650 of OX402544.1, read as the reverse complement.
AAAACCGCGATGCTACTGGAACATTCGAGAACGAACCGGAACGCGCTCAATCGTTCGATTGCAATAGAGAGATATTGCTATCTCGTTCGCTCCTATGCATTCGATACGTGTACTTTGTAGTTTGCATCTACTCGATACCAGATGGCGTAGGTGAATATTTTATGTGTCTGCCTGCCAACAGATGGAGCTATGTATCGGGCGCAACACTATCCCCTCTTAAGACATGCTCGTCCCGAGCATCGTTAGACCCGTAATATTGCGCTAGTCGATCCACATGGACAATCTTAGGCTTGCCTCGTAGCCCCTTTTTAATCCGGTACGTGACATCGTTGATCCTGTTCACAATTCGATATGGCCCGTCCCATTTCGCCTGCAGTTTAGGGCACTTTCATTTACTGCGTACAGGGTTATGTAACCACACCAGTGATCCTTCACTAAAGCCCAAGTGGTTTAATTTTCGGTCATATCGAGTCTTCATCTTTTCAGACATTTGTTGGCTGGATTGGCGAACGTGTTCGTGTACATCGTTCAATTTGTTGCGAAGGTCACTCGCGTACTCTGTTATATTGCGCGGAGACTGGGGAGGAATACCTGTTATAAGGTCTGCTGGCAACCGTAGTTCTCGTCCAAAGTTCGCCGAAGCTGGAGTGACACTTGTACTTTCGTGAACTGCACTTCGATATGACAGTAAAAACGGTTGAATGTGCTTGTCCCAATCGGTCTGCTTGTTTCCCACTACTTTTGCTAGATATCTCTCCAACGTTTGATTGAACCTTTCAACCATTCCATCGGATTGTGGCCGATAAGAGGTGGTTCTTGTCTTATAAGTGCCCATCACTCGACATGTTTCCTGAATATTTGGGACTCGAAATTCCTCCCTTGATCGCTGTGAATTTCCAAGGGTACTCCAAAACGACAAAAGACCTCATGGACTAACTTATCGGTTACTGTCGACGCTTCTTGGCTACTGTCGACGCTTCTTGGTTTGGGATTGCAAAGACCTCCGGCCACTTAGTAAAATAATCCATAACAACCATGAAGTACTTGTTTCCATTTTCTGTAGCAGGGAATGGTCCCGCAATGTCCAAAGCTATCCGCTGCCATGGCGCTCCCACGTTATAAATCTTTAATGCACCTCTGCTGCGAGCATCCTTCATGGTAGAGTTTAAGCACTTCAGATACTTTAGCCTTTGGAACAACCATTTGCAGATGACAGTGATCTCCGCGAGCATTTTCCCATTTACGGCACAATACTCCATCGTGGATAACCAGACTGTCTCATTGTGCCCAGTAGCTTTTTGTTGTTGTGCTCATTCCAGCCACATCACTCCATACAGGCTTAGAAGTTCCAGCCCTTATCCATTCGATGATTGCCTTAATATCTGAGTCATCCGTCTGCGCTTTCTGCAGGGTATTCTTCCACTCATCACTTAGATCCGTGCTCAACATTCTGACGGGTACCACTTCTTTGGACTCTTGTTTTACACAATGTTTACATTCTTCTGGACAAGGTCTTCTTGACAATGCATCCGCAGTACCGTGAGATTTTCCACTGCGATGCTCAGTTTCATAGTCAAACTCTTGTAGCCGTTGAATCCTCCATGTCGAATGAGATCGGTCGTCGCTTTCTTTATTTTTCGGGCAACTAAATCTCAGATGACCCATTTCTCCACACCCGTAGCATTTCGGCCTGAATTTAGGACGAACGTCGCGGTTAGACTCCACCACTTCCCTAATGTGATGTGCTCGAGTGTCCATACGTACAGCTTCCACCTCCAAAGCATGGGCCAAGGCGTTCTTTAAGGACTCGTGATGCCCAAGTCTTACAGCAGCCCTGACTTCCAAATCACGTATCCCATCGACGAATGCCTGAACTAAGTTCCCATCGATAAGTGCAGGTGAAGATCGGAAAGACTTCCGAACCAGCTTTTCTATTTCCAGGGCCCACTGCTGCAGGTTCTCCGAATTGCGCTGAGTCCTGTCCTTTAATTGAGCGCGGAAAACATGTTCCAGATGTGCGTCACCATATCGAGATTTTAGTGCCTCCAGCAGCTGCTCATAACTCACGTTACTTCCAAGGGCCTCCAAGACAGTGAGTGCTTGGTCACGCAAGGCTAATGTTAGTGCAGTCATAGCCTGCGACTTCGTCCATCCGTTTGCGTTTAGGACAGCTTCAAACTGAATTTTATAGGCGGACCACGAAGAACCTCCATCAAATGGTGGCCCCTTAAATCCTCGCGCTGACGATGAAGAGACCACAGGAGCAATATCTCTATCTTCAGATTTCAGCAGATCCATAGCTTTTTTTACACTTGCAATCTGGGTTTCTGCTTCAGAAATTCGGCTATCATGGTGCTGGATTTGCTCCTTAACATCCTGAAGCTCCTTGCCAAAGGCTCCATGCAGGTCCTTTATAAGGCGAGTCTGTTCTTCTTGCCGGCGAAACAGTTCTTCCTGTTGCTGGCGAGCCTGTTCCTCCTGACGGCGACTATGTTCCTCCTGACGGCGGGCCTGTTCCTCTTGACGGCGAGCCTGTTCCTCCTGACGGCGGGCCTGTTCCTCTTGACGGCGAGCCTGTTCCTCCTGACGGCGGGCCTGTTCCTCTTGCCGGCGAGCCTGTTTTTGAAGCATCGCCATTAAAGCAGCAAGGTCCCCTGTAGCAGGAGCTTGAACCACAGATGATGATGGGACTCCCGATATCTCACCAGTTGACTCCATCGTTGGCTGAGGAACCTGTTGAGATTCTTGTTATGGAGAACCTCCAAACCGCCTCTCATCCATTTCCCGTTGCCGCTGAATCCTAGTCCGGATACCGTCCGTGTCTTCCTTTGGTAAAACCGGCATTTCTTTATCCCACTTCGGACACCAATTTGTTAGGAGCCGGGTACTGATAAATTATGAAACCGCTTGATTTTACCAAATAATAACTTTAATTTCAAAGTTACTGAATTAATTTCAAAGTTACTAATTTCACACTGAACTTATCCACTGATTCTACTAGTTAACTTCTCAATAGAACACATAAGAGTCACAACACTACAACACAACTGATAACACTTCAAAACTTACGCACTTGTATCACTTGCTTAGCCGAAAATAGACTGACTACATCCGCAAACCACCGCTGTATTTATACGAGCGTCGAATAAGTCGCGTAAAACCGCGATGCTACTGGAACATTCGAGAACGAACCGGAACGCGCTCAATCGTTCGATTGCAATAGAGAGATATTGCTATCTCGTTCGCTCCTATGCATTCGATACGTGTACTTTGTAGTTTGCATCTACTCGATACCAGATGGCGTAGGTGAATATTTTATGTGTCTGCCTGCCAACAGATGGAGCTATGTATCGGGCGCAACATTATTATAGCCTTGTAGACTATCAGTTTGTTGCTGATTGATAGTTGGGATTGGCGGCCAAGTAACCAGGAGAATCCCTTGAGTTGCATTTTGGCTTCGGTTCTTTTGGCTTTTATGTGGTTGGCCCAAGTTAATCTTCTGTCCAAGTGTAATCCCAGGTATTTGACGGTGTTGTTGCTTGGTAGCGTTTTGTTTTCCATACAAACTGGTGGACAGTCCCCTTTCCGGAGCGTGTATGTAACTTGTGTTGATTTTGCCACATTAGGTTTGATTCTCCACTTTTTTTAGCCACAAGTCTATTTTGTGAAGCTGTTCCTGCAGTCTCTGCGAGGCTTTATTTGGGTCCTTGTCACTAACGAGACATGCGGTATCGTCTGCATATGTTGCCGTTACAACGTTGTCTGTTTCTGGTAGATCTGCAGTGACTATAGAGTAAAGTACCGGGCCGAGTACCGATCCCTGCGGGACTGAGGCCGTTATATCGTACAGGTTCGAATAGTCTTCCTCATACTTGACCTGGAATTTTCTCCGGGTCATGTAAGATTTTATGATCATGTAAAATGAGTTCGGTAGTAAAGTTTTTACTTTGTAAATGAGTCCTTTATGCCAGACTTTATCAAACGCCTGTTGGATGTCTAAGAACACCGCCGAGCAGTACTCTTTCTTCTCTAATGACTGCCTGATTATGTGAACCACTCGGTGTACCTGTTCTACAGTTGCATGTTCACATTCGGTATACCTAAGGCTCTTCATAACACCCCTAGGGTTCACTACATTGTGGACATGAGAGATCTTACACTACAATATCAATATTTTAGTTCATTAATCCGTATAAATTGCACCAGATAAATCCCTAGATCGAGCGACGTCTATCCAAAGCTCTGCTAGCTCATAAGAATAAAATGCGTAGCAGAACTCATAGAGTAAAATAAGTGTAAACGCCAAAGTGGAAGTAAAAACTGGCAGCAAATCCTCAGTGAGACCTGAGTGAGGCTATAAATGGCAGGGGACAAGCGATGGGTTTGCTTCTGAGCTCAGTAGGTGTAGTTCTGCCATCTGCGCTGTAGGTTGTGGGTTACATTCTCTCGCAGGACCAACATTTATGCGATGAACATGGGTGTTAAAAACTTGCATGTATCCTATCAGTCATCTGTTTTCTATGTTATATAGTTAACCTGTCTACTTGCAGGCGGCCAGTCGCCTTCAAATTTAGTCATCTGCGTATCGGCCAGATCTCAGCCGATAGCGCCTCAGCTCAGCTCAGTTTTTGGTACGAAATTAACGGCAGGAACCTATAGCTGCATCTCTCTAACCTTTTCATAGGCTTCGTTGAGAAACAGAGACAGGTAGCATATGTTTATAAAATTTCGGTCATACGAGAAAAAGTTCACATGTTCATTCGATTAGCGCGCGCTTTCGCGGCCGGTTTACGTGTGGCAAGTTTGTGTTTTGTTTTTATTAATAAAGTGTCCTTGTATGGGGGTAAAAAGTACCCCCTGACGCTGTATAAATCTAGAATTAGTTTTATAAAACCTTCAGCCTAGATTATAAAATCTAAACCATCATTTCAGATCATTTCTCCTCTAACGTACCTTAGGTTATGATTCGCTGCACTCGCTAAAGGTGAAGCTAAAAAATATATTGATATTTTACTTCCAGGGCCTAAACTACATGAGTAAGATGCTGCCGCTCACACATACTTTGCTAGTGATGGGTGACCGAAGCGGTCTTATTGCGTATGACCTCAGCAGTGGTGACGTCATCAGAAGAGTCTTATTAGGTATGTACCGTTTATCACTCTCACATTTGCAAATAGCACCGGAATTTACAATCGCTGTATATTATAGAGTGCAGTTGATGCGCAGCGCTGGTCATAAATTACATAGATTACTAGTAGCTAACTACTAGGCTCGCGGCTTCGCACGTGCGCTACCTACATAAAATTTGTCCATATCCGTCCCCAAGATACAGATCTATCTCAGTACCAAATTGCGTCAAGATACGCTCAGCCGTTTAACCGTAAAAAAGTAACAAACGAACATTCAGATACACTTTCAAATCCATCTATATAACAAATTTATATTCACATTTAAAAAAACCCGACACAAGATAACGTATTAATTGAGAAGATTTCAATGAGCCTAAACACGATACCTCTGCTGTAAGTGGGCGAGGAGTTGGGTATCCCGCATATTGCAGGTGATGAAGCATCCAGTCCTGGTAACCATGAGCTTGCAATATTATTGATGTAACAGGATACCAAATTTTGAAACGAACAAATCTGTGGAATTTGCGTGCACCTTTTCATCAACCATAAAAGATTATAATAAATATAATGTTACGAGCCGGGTACTGATAAATTATGAAACCGCTTGATTTTACCAAATAATAACTTTAATTTCAAAGTTACCACACACTGAACTTAATCCACTGATTCTACTAGTTATCGCACTTATATCACTTGTTAAGCCCAGAATAGACTGACTGCCTCCGCAAACCACCGCCATATTTATACGAGCGTCGAGTGCGTCGCGCAAAACCGCGACGCAACTCAAATGTTCGAGAACGAACCGGAACGCGCTCAAATGTTCGCTTGCAATAGAGATATATTGCTATCTCGTTCACTCTTGTGCATTCGATACGTGTACTTTGTTGTTTGCATCTACTCGATACCAGATGGCGTTGTAGGTAAATATTTAATGCGTCCGCCTGCCAACAGATGGAGCTATGTATCGGGCGCAACACTATCCCCTCCTAAGACATGCTCGTCCCGAGCATCGTTAGACCCGTAATATTGCGCTAGTCGATCCACATGGACAATCTTAGGCTTGCCTCGTAGCCCCTTTTTAATCCGGTACGTGACATCGTTGATCCTGTTCACAATTCGATATGGCCCGTCCCATTTCGCCTGCAGTTTAGGGCACTTTCATTTACTGCGTACAGGGTTATGTAACCACACCAGTGATCCTTCACTAAAGCCCAAGTGGTTTAATTTTCGGTCATATCGAGTCTTCATCTTTTCAGACATTTGTTGGCTGGATTGGCGAACGTGTTCGTGTACATCGTTCAATTTGTTGCGAAGGTCACTCGCGTACTCTGTTATATTGCGCGGAGACTGGGGAGGAATACCTGTTATAAGGTCTGCTGGCAACCGTAGTTCTCGTCCAAAGTTCGCCGAAGCTGGAGTGACACTTGTACTTTCGTGAACTGCACTTCGATATGACAGTAAAAACGGTTGAATGTGCTTGTCCCAATCGGTCTGCTTGTTTCCCACTACTTTTGCTAGATATCTCTCCAACGTTTGATTGAACCTTTCAACCATTCCATCGGATTGTGGCCGATAAGAGGTGGTTCTTGTCTTATAAGTGCCCATCACTCGACATGTTTCCTGAATATTTGGGACTCGAAATTCCTCCCTTGATCGCTGTGAATTTCCAAGGGTACTCCAAAACGACAAAAGACCTCATGGACTAACTTATCGGCTACTGTCGACGCTTCTTGGTTTGGGATTGCAAAGACCTCCGGCCACTTAGTAAAATAATCCATAACAACCATGAAGTACTTGTTTCCATTTTCTGTAGCAGGGAATGGTCCCGCAATGTCCAAAGCTATCCGCTCCCATGGCGCTCCCACGTTATAAATCTTTAATGCACCTCTGCTGCGAGCATTCTTCATGGTAGAGTTTAAGCACTTCAGATACTTTAGCCTTTGGAACAACCATTTGCAGATGACAGTGATCTCCGCGAGCATTTTCCCATTTACGGCACAATACTCCATCGTGGATAACCAGACTGTCCCATTGTGCCCAGTACCTTTTTGTTGTTGTGCTCATTCCAGCCACATCACTCCATACAGGTTTAGAAGTTCCAGCCCTTATCCATTCGATGATTGCCTTAATATGTGAGTCATCCGTCTGCGCTTTCTGCAGGGTATCCTTCCACTCATCACTTAGATCCGTGCTCAACATTCTGACGGGTACCACTTCTTTGGACTCTTGTTTTACACAATGTTTACATTCTTCTGGACAAGGTCTTCTTGACAATGCATCCGCATTACCGTGAGATTTTCCACTGCGATGCTCAGTTTCATAGTCAAACTCCTAAAGCTGTTCAATCCACCATGCCACTTGTCCTTCAGGGTTTTTGAACTGTAGCAGTCATTTCAATGCAGCTTGATCCGTGCGTAGATGAAATTTACGCCCCAGCAGATATTTACTAAAATGCTGCAATGTTTTTACTACTGCCAATAGTTCCCATGTGACACAGTAGTTTCTTCCCGGTTTGCATAAAGCTTTGCTGAAGTAAGCTATCAGGATCTCTTGATCTCCTTTGGGCTGGGACAAAACACCTCCAATACCAGTATTACTTGCATCTGTGTCTACGATGAACTTATTCTCGGTGTCAGGGAAACCAAGAATAGGTGTATCACACAGATGCCGTTTTAACTTTTGGATGGCAATGTCGCATTCCTCGTCCCAGCTGAACGGTCGTTTCTCCTCGGTGAGTGTATGCAAGGGCTTAGCAACATCATCAAAGTTTCTTACAAACCGTCTGCAATAGGAACACAATCCTAGAAACGCTCGGACTTGTGTTTTATCCTTTGGGATCGGCTAATCCTTAACAGCGACGATTTTCTCTGGATCAGTTTGCACACCATCTTCTGAAATAATGTGCCCTAAGAAGCTTACTTGTCGTCTGAAAAATGAGCACTTCTTCGTACTCAATTTAAGATTTGCTGCACGAATTTTAGCTAGTACTCGTTCCAGATTTTCAAGCTGGTCTTCAAACGTACGCCCCACTATAACAAAGTCATCTAAGTAGACAAGGCAGGCGTCTCCAATTAATCCAGCTAGTACCATTTCCATCAACCTTTCAAAAGTTGCAGGGGCATTGCACAACCCGAACGGCATACATTAAATTGCCACAGACCCTTTCCCGTAGAAAACGCCGTTTTCTCCTTATCTTTAGAACAACCAATTCTATTTCATGTCTATTTCAACCTGCCAGTATCCGCTTTTCAAGTCTAAGGTTGTAAACCACTTCATCCTTGTCAATGTGTCCAGTGTGTCGTCAATACTTGAAAGATCTTTGCGACAATCTTTCAGCAATGATGACACATTGTAATTGACTTCTTATATATTGTCACTGGATAATTCTTGACATCTTCGCATTCAGGTTACTTCTTCACAATTGCCCATTAATATTCCCTTCTTAATGAGATGTTCCTCATTACTCGGGTTTAGTATTCGCACTGCTGAGATAGTAGATGCTTTTACTAGAGTCCGTGCCATAATCCATGGTAGGTCATTGTCCAACCTTTCTTTCAATACACATCGATTTCTCTTTGATGTTTGCAATAGGTGTACTTGTACCATGGTTTCTGACCTTGGAGGAAGCACAATTTCTTTTAGGCAGTAGACTTTTTCTGAGGATCCTCCTTCCATAAAGCCTTCTTCTGTGCCACATTTTAGAATCCCTTGATTTACGTCGATCTCCGCGTGGTGTTCTCGCAAGAAATCCAAACCCAGAATGCACTCATCAACTATGTTAGCAATGATGACGCTGTGATTGTAAGTTGTCTCCCCCTTATTTCATCTCCACCTGCTTCTCGCCTTCAACGGATATGTGCTGGCCGGTTGCTGTCACGAGCTGAACTCTGTTACATTTTCGGGAAAAGTCCCCAAGAAAGCGATTCGCAAGTTTGGAACTCACTACTGTACGAGAAGCACCAGTATCCAAAGTCATTTTACAGGTCGTTCCATTAATTTGGCCTTTGATGATCAGGCTGTTCCCATCGTGGGCTTGTGAAATCGAAACTCTTAGGGCTTTATCAATACCAGCCAGCACCCGCCCCGCGGTCCCGGCGTTTACTCGTTTCCCTGCTGCTGTGGAGCGGAAGTGCTCACCACCTGTCCTTCATGAGATCTGTCGTTACTCTCTTTTTTTCGTTTCGGGCAACTGAACCTCAGATGACCCTTTTCTCCACACCCATAACATTTCGGACTGAACTTTGGACGACCGTCGCGGCTTGGCTCCACCACTTTTCTGATGCGATGTGCTCGAGTGTCCATACGTACAGCTTCCACCTCCAAAGCATGGGCCAAGGCGTTCTTCAAAGACTCGTAATGACCACGTCTCACAGTAGCTCTGACTTCCAAGTCACGTATCCCATCGACGAATGCCTGAACCAAGTTCTCATCGATAAGGGCAGGTGAAGATTAGAAAGCCTTCCGAACCAGCTTTTCTATTTCCAGGGCTCACTGCTGCGGCTCACAGCTTACTGCTGTTCTCTGAATTGCGCTGAGTCCTGTCCTTTAATTGACCGCGGAAAACATGTTCCAGATGTTTGTTACCATACCGAGATTCTAGTACCTTCAGCAGCTGCTCATAACTGACGTTACTTCCCAGGGCCTCCAAAACACTGAGTGCTTGATCACGCAAGGCTAATGTTAGAGCAGTCATAGCCTGCGACTTCGTCCATCCGTTTGCGTTAAGAACAGCTTCGAACTGAATTTTATAGGCGGACCACGAAGAACCTCCATCAAATGGTAGCACCTTAAATCCTCGCGCTGACGATGAAGAGACCACAGAATCAATATCTCTATCTTCAGATTTCTGTAGATCCCCAGCGTTTTTTGCAATTGCAATCTTGGTTTCTGTTTCTGCTTCAGAAATCCGGCTGTCATGGTGCTGGATTTGCTCCTTAACATCCTGAAGCTCTTTGCCAATAGCTCCATGCAGGTTCTTTATAAGGCGAGTCTGTTCCTCCTGCCGACGAGCCTGTTCTTCTTTCCAGCATTTATATTCTTCCCGTTGCTGGCGAGCTTGTACCTCCTGCCGGTGAACCAGTTCCTCGAGTGCGTCGCGCAAAACCGCGACGCAACTCAAACGTTCGAGAACGAACCGGAACGCGCTCAAATGTTTGCTTGCAATAGAGATATATTGCTATCTCGTTCACTCTTATGCATTCGATACGTGTACTTTGTAGTTTGCATCTACTTTATACCAGATGGCGTTGTAGGTGAATATTTAATGCGTCCGCCTGCCAACAGATGGAGCTATGTATCGGGCGCAACAATAATAATAATATTGTTTATTCACACAAAAATACAATGCCTTAAATATAATACCCTAAAATTAATCAGAGAACAATGAATAATTGACAAGTTATAAGTATGTGTAACAAGATATGTGATCAACTATGAAATTACATCAAAACGAAGTTATGCGGATCAATACCCTGCGTTTTAGTGTAACACTGTGTTACGGCAGGGTAGTACTCTACACCCCTTCATGTAGTTTAGCATTTTAAAGATTATCAAAGAGCAGATAATCTTCAAATAGCTGAACAGATTCTCTTAAACAATATATAAGAACACTCGATCAGTCACCTTTCAAACTAAATAAACTAAGACAAAATCGGTCCATCCGTTGAGAAGCTACGGTGCCACAGACAACAGAATCTGTTGCCTGTGGCACAGTGGCTTCTTAAGTATTTGATACTCAGATATACACTACAAATTTATAACACCCATCTTTTGTCGGGGGTTAGAAAAAACAAATGCCGTTCGTTTGTGAGATAAACATTTAAAAATTGCTCGACCAATTGTTTTTTTGTTTTGCCTTATACTGAGATGGTTTACAATAAAATCAAATTTTTAGGTGGTACGAAGTACACTGGGTTATCTACTTTGTATGGATACGAATTACCCACAGAACAAAAAGAACAATAGAAATAACATGATGACTTTTTATAAGGAGAACCAGTGTAGATAAACTCACACATGTAGAAACAAACACACTTGGTAATAAAAGTTATAATTGGCTGAAAAATAACGTTAAAAAGGACCAAACCATAAAATAAATGGTATTGATATAAAACCTTAGTACCATCAGAACATGGTTCAAAACGCAATTAATTAAACAGTACTAAAATGTAAGTCTACTTACCAAGAGATGACGCTTTTGCGAAAGATTTTTGTTTTAGTCTCCAACAACAAGAAATATAATTGATATTGCAATGGCTGTTATTTGATTGCCTACTAAACATAGCTACTTCCTTAGTGATGTGCCAAAGGATACAAGACGAATGTATCGATATCGATTATTATACCTACCTACTGATAGATATCAAAATACGAATACGATGGGTACGTCAGGTTATATATGTGGTGGGCTAAATAAACAGCTTTTCTTTATTTTAACACAATCACTCGCTTGTTTCTTTGGCGTTGAGGAAGGTTCTGCTGATAAATTTTGCGTCTGTAATTTTTAATACATCATGATCATAACAGCCTTTATAAAGTCCACTGCTGAACATAGGCCTCCCCAATAGATTTCCAGGAAGAACTATTTTGAGCCCTCTCCATCCACCGACTTCCTGCGATCTTTACAATGTCGTCAGTCCATCAGGTGGGGGGTCGTCCTACGCTTCGTTTTCCTGTCCTTGGTCGCCCTTCGAGAACTTTTATTCCCCAACGGTTATCAGTTCTGCTAATTTTTTATATGTTTCATTAGATTTCGATTTTACGTAATCATAATATAAATGAAGGTTATTAATTATAATATAACGTCATGAATATAAACATGTCTGTATAGCTGTGTCCACCATGTATTTGTTTCCACTTTTTTAATTACAAAATCTTGGTCCTTAAAGTGGTCTGAGCAAATTTTGCTTGTTTTTGTAGAAACCAATTTTATTTCCGAGTTGCATCAATCCAATTTTTTTAATGTTTGGTGCCTTGGGAAAAATGAAACCAGAAGTTTATTTCTTCAAATACTTCTGTTTTTTTCATCTTAACTAACCACTGGACACCATATGGCTTAAATACATTTAGAATAAAGTCATAACTAAAACAAAAAAACAATGACCTATAATATATAAACCTTTTAATAGGGGTAACTATTTATGAGCGAATCATGTAGTGCGCGGTATTCCGCATACTAGGTGTTACGCGGGCCCCACCTACTTACTACTTCTATCGTTTTTTCTGTTCTGTGGAATTACCAACCAGTTAGGTTAACTTATACTTTCATACGTGAAATGACGTTTCTTGTTTTATAGCACAAAAACATTATTGTAATACTGTTATTTTAGATATAATACTTTTTGATAATATTGAAAAATATTACTGGTCAATATTTTAACGCATAGTTCATTGTTGCAGGTCAAAGCGACGGATGCATTATGGTCCGGCAGATCCTGCCTCTAAAAGACGCAATAGTATGTGACTACGCGAACCAGTTACGAATTGTGCGATTCCCTCTAGTGTCCAAACTGTCCGACATGAAAAGCGAGTAAACAAAACCCATGGCTATCAAGCAACACGGGGAAAAGGTACTATTTTCAAACATTGTTCACTAAAGTATGTGGTTCCACGTTGACAGAAATGAAACTAAACGTCAAGCTAAAATGTATATGGCAAGTTGTGCCTTTGTATGAATATTTATAATTTAGAGAATATTTTAATACAATTTCCATTCAAAATAAACATGATTTCACAATATTAGAATGCCAGTGAGACGGTACGAAAGAATACTGTGATGGAACGATATAGTATATACATAAGAAAAATAATAAATATTAATTCAACAAGTGTATCCAATAAGTTCAATAATGAATTCTTCTATCAGTTGTGATAATTATAAACTCGATAACGATAGACTTCTAATGTGTCTTACTATCATAAAAAGTTAGCTTTTATTCACAGTTAAAACAAAATGTTTTGAAAATGTTGTAAGTTGCGAATGAATGTTGTAAATTTATTGTATTGTAAATATTATTGTAAATTTCACTGAATCATAGAAAACTAGGATAGTTGTAAGCCATATTTTGATTAAGAATTATTTTTAATACCTATATCATTAGTGATATTTTCTATAGTGAGCAAACACTTCTAGTCTTAACTATTATGGACCGGTTTGGGTGTTGTGGTTTCATGGTACTCATAGTTTCTTATACTTACGACGTAGAGGCAATCTTAATAAGGGTTCAGAACTTCACTAACATTATATGAATAGTGAGGACCTGATCTAATCTGATTGGTGTCAATTTATTTATTAGCATAATAGTATAAACAAATCACATTGTCCTTTCTGCGTTTCTGTGTTTAAGCAGTTAGTGTAGATTAGGTAATTCCATTAAATGCAATCCTAATTTATCTTGTTTTTAAATATATGTTCGTAATAATTATGCCGTGGCTTTGGAGTGTTAAATAAAAATAAGTGACCACAAGAAATATCAGTATTTTAAAAGACAATAATTAATACTTACACGTAGATAATTTTGTTTGTTATTCTATTTGCTTTACCTAAGTCATACAATCAATTATTATCTTGCTAACTCCCCAAAGTTCATGACAAAACTACGACTAAAATTCAGAGGCGATACTTACTCTAGGTTCAGGCTTGCGTCTGTCAAATCGCACTGAATGTTTACAAACGAAAGAATATTCTCCTACTTAGTTTCTTCTCTGGATATAAGCCTCGGTGTGTGACTGTATATTGTCATCTAGATTATACATTAATTTAATTAGGTTATTTAATAGGTACGAAGATATTTATACAAACTTTAAAGTAATAATTTTACACGATTTACTATGCCTACTCTTATCTAAATTAAGCAACAAGCTCTGCTTACTTTGGGGCTAGATGATGCTGTGTGAAATTTCCGGCATTATTATTTATTATTATTATAAATTAGCCTACCAGTTAGTTTTTACTGTAAGTAGGTACAATTATTTATGACAGAAGCACTGTAAGTCAAGTTCAAGTTGCATAATTACATGTCCACATTACAGACATGGTTAGGCTAAGTCCAAAGCGTTTCATGTACGTATGATTAAAAATAAATAACAAAACTAGGAAGTAAAGAAATACACGAAATATAAGTAAATGGTAATGAATGCTACAATAATAAGTTGAAAATTATAATCACGCAAATAATCAATCATAGAGACTCGTAGAGAACGCACAACTTTTCAAAAAGTTCTATCGGTAGTGTTGTTATTTTGTCATCAATGTGGTTATTACACAACTATTTTGTCTCATGATTAGAAGTAGAAATTAAGATGTACCAGTTTAGTAATGTATCCCATTCCCATTGTTCTGGCAAATAAACTAATGATTTGTATTTATAAAGAAAATGTTAATGAGGTTATAACATATTTTTTGATTGTTGTCTAGTATTAGGAAAATTAGTAAAGCTCTCACTAGTGGAACAAAGGTTGCAATATAAAATCGCATGATAATTTAAATGGATCTGTAAATATTTTAATATATTTATTCTAGGTACCTACTCTCTTCTCGATGCTGGTTTGTGGAACGATGTTTTTTGTAATTGTTGTATCTATAACTCTGTTATCTGAGACTCCTGGTTTGCATTCCTTTTCCATGCAGGTAATGTTCTGCAATTATTTGGCTATGTTCAGAAATCTAGCAACACCCATTGTTTTTTTTTTATAGAATAATAAAATTATTTGATTTTATTTATTTAACTATTTATTTTCTATTTATCAAATGTTACTCTTTGTTATTCTTAGTGAATCAAATTCGATAAGTTGTTTTTAAGAATGTATTTACATGCGTTGCGAATGCGTTTTTTTTTATTTTGATTTTGGATATTGCGTCTGTGACGATACAAATAAACAAAAATAGACCAAGTAAGATCATAATAATTTTCCGGCCAGTTGAATAAATGGAATGCAGCGTGTTTCCGCCTTGGCTATTAAAAATATGTGGTATTAAAAAAAAATGAGTAAATTGATTTGAAATATAATTTATTCACCCATGCTATCGACGCATCTTTGCCAGCATAGCGGCAATTTATCGATGCATTTCTCGGAAAATTCAGCTGGACGGGAGGCAACTAATTCTTCAAATGCCGTTCGGATATTTAATTTCGTGCTAAGAATTTGTCTAAATTCTGAAAAACGTAGAAATATGTTGGCGCAAGTTCTTGTGTGTACACAAGAACTTGCGCTGGATGACAGAAAGCTTTCAACCTTGGCTCTTATAGCTTAGAATCCGCTTGTTGTGCAGTGTGGGGTCGTGCGTTGTCATTCAGGAGGAACAGTGACGATTGACTGAAGTTTGCCGGAGATTTGAGCTTCACCATCATTCTGTTCAAATCTTCACAGTTCACATCCACAGTAATGCTAATGCCTCTTGGTAAGAAGCTGTGATGATTTTCAGTAAGGGCATTGCCATTGGCACTGAACTACAGTCTGAACCACACAAAGCATGATTCGACGCGTACATCGCGCCTGCGATAATTCAGATCATATGGCACCCATTTGTCAAGGTTTTTATATATCTTATAAAATATGTTTATGCCAATTTAACGTAAATTAAGCAATAGTGTTTGGATGCTAACGTCAAAAACTGCTGGTAGATTAGCCGTAGATTGAATATTATCAAATTCCACAATCGTCTTTAAGAGTGAACTAGTCGATTATCTTTCCATACAAACGTCGAAGGATGATCACACCACCGTCTGATGGTAAACAACCAAATCTATGAATATGAATCATAAAAAAAGTGGTTTGAAAGATACAAGCCTCAAATATCGTATATCAAATATAATGGTCAAATAACTTTATTTCTAATAGATACGTTTAGTACTTTTTTCACGTGAACCCTTGAGCCGAAAGTCTGTTTTTGATTTTTACGCATGTTTTGTCGAAATCACAGGCTAATCTAATTATGATTAAAAATCATCATAATACTCTCTCCTCACAGCTCATCATTATCTTTCGTGCACATCTATCCCTTTCTCGCACTGTGCTACATGAAATAGCATGCATTTTAGCTGCGCGCACTGACGAGTTTGTGCCGCTGACTAGTGTATCCTTAATTTCGTCTTCGGTCATAGTTGACCGGCTCAAAATGATCACCGTTCGTATTAAGATCAAAATTTCCAGAACGGAAGCGTTTAAACCAATAACAGGCAGTGCATTCATTTGTAGTGTTTGCTTCGCATACGTTGTTGATGTTGCGTGACGTTTGCGCCGCACTCTTACCACGACGGAACTCGTGGAGTTCCGTGACAAAAGATAAAATAACTTCTTGTTCTAATAACACATATAAGCTGTTTAATGTACGATAAATTGCTTGATTCCCGTGACGGATCTGTTGGCATCTGAGGCGACATGCACGTAAACCATACTCAAATCTGTTTCGCACATTTTCACTCTCAAAACTTTTGTGAGTTGTACGATACATTTTGATAAACACTGGGTTTACTCACGTATTGTTTTACCGATGGTGGCACCGACACTGTTTCGATACATTAGCTAGAGAATCTTCATCGGGGTCAGTTTGATCCGCGGTCCACTCGTTGCCGCTCGAGTTCACGATTCGTACACTCTATTGATAAATAATACGTGAGTAAAACCTGTGTTTATCAAAATGTACTGTTTCGCACAGTTTTGAAGACAAACAGTAGGACCATCAGCCTTGATGCCCTCTCTTGGGCAGTCTACCTTGATTCACATGTACGTGTTACCTTGATGTAGAGATCTTGAAGACGAGAAGAACTACGCCCTCTGGGAGCTGTTCATACGTATCATCTGTACAATAACGCCTTCGAAATTGGTAAATTACACTTCTATGTGGTTTCATTCAACATAATAACACATTTTCAACAGCCGAGGAGGAAACAAGCTAGAAATAGGAATACTTATGATTTAACTTAAAAGTCGGTGATTCACAGTCGCATTTTTAGTTGTAAATATTTGTATATAAACAATTTATCGAGTTTGATTTACTAAAAACAACAAAGAAATAATACTTAATAAAACAGAAAACAAAAACATAATTAACAAATATCAGCTTAGACATTTTTGTAGATGTTGCACCGCACTGTCATTCTGCATTAGTATATTATGTTTGCCTTTGTGTTTTTTTGTTTTATATGTATTTACAAAAAAGTTGTTTATCAGTCATGTGGTTCCCAACACACAAGCTCTGCTTACTTTGGGGCAAGATGGTGATTTGTGCAATGTCCAGCATTATAATTATTATTATAATTATTCATTTATTATTATTATATAATTAATCATTCCCCTATTAAATATTTTAAAAAACGTGCTAAGATATTTTAACCGAAAAACATTAATCATTATTGTAAATACCTATTATCTATACTAATATTATAAACAAGAAAGATTTGAGAGTTTGCATGTTTGCAAATTGTATGTAATGGATCAACTCCAAAACTACTTAACCGATTTCATCTTTCAACCCATGAAACATTATTCCGGATTAAAATGAGCTATATTGTAATTTATAAAAAACATGGTAAACCGCTGGTAGGTACTTACCCTCTTGTACTTACTGAAAGAACCGATTGCGTCTTTATTATACATACAACATAGATTCGAGCTTCTGGTTCATGCACGCACATTGACGACCTCTGTGGCGCAGTGGGCCAAGCCCCGGCTGAGACGCAGAAGGTTGCGAGCTCGATTCCCGCCTGGGGACAAATATTTGTATGATCTGCAAGTATCTGCTGCTGGTCTGGATGTTTCTATGTATAATGTATGTATTTACAAAAATAAGAGAAAACAATATATATAAGTGGTATATCAGTCATGTGGTACTCATAACACAAGCACTGCTTGTTTTAGCTAGATGATGCTGTGTCAAATGTTCGGCATTATTATTATTATTATTGCTTAATTTGTGCTCATTAATTCAAATATATAATAATAGTTGGCTACTACTACATCACCGGTATACTATTCTCAAAATTAATGTCGAAAACTCATAATATATACAAGTATGTTATATTATAAAAGCACCGGTAAAATTACATCAATTATTGTATTATATTGAATATCGTTTTGGTAAAATATTGTAAATTAATCCATGTTATTAATAGAACAGGTTTTTATAGGTACATATTTTCGTACCTAAAAATTGTAACTTTCTTTAAAGAATTGAACGTCAAATTAAATGAACCTAAATTAAGCTTCATCTAAAGATGGAGCGGATCAAACTAGTTTACATTAATAATATGAATTACATCACCTTAGTTTATTCTTTTAT
This sequence comes from Lampropteryx suffumata, assembly GCA_948098915.1. Taxonomy (NCBI): domain Eukaryota; kingdom Metazoa; phylum Arthropoda; class Insecta; order Lepidoptera; family Geometridae; genus Lampropteryx; species Lampropteryx suffumata. Next base: position 21,053,242 of record OX402544.1, on the reverse strand, counting down.
TTGCATACTCAAATATAAAATTATTATTATTTCTAATAATGCACTGCATTCCCAGAAAAATAGATCAAATACAAAGTTTCAGAGCTATGTAATCAAATCAATTGTATCAATTTTAAACAGATTAGGCGTATCGTTTCTTCTAAAGCTTCTAAACGCTTTTCTTACTAGCTTTCACTATATCACTATTCACATCTGACATCTCAGGAAAATGGCCAATTCTACCACTGCGCGCGCTCATTGGTCAAACCAAAAGCACGCGCTTGTCTTGGCTTCCTGTTCCTGTCACAATCACATTACAGGAAAGCCCGATTTAAGTAAGATGTTACACATCAATAAAATGTAACAATGCGAAAAGAACATCGCCACTGTCTGAATCGTTCATAGAGTTGTTAAATTCATTCAAATAGAATCGATTAGAAACACTAGACGGTCCTTCCACAATTACGTTTCGAATAAACAAATGACAAATCGACTGCTACTTTGTCACGTTATTTGTACAAAACAAAATGTACCTACATCAAGACTTATAACAATAATAACTACAGAAAACAGAAATATTTATTTAGGTTGTCTGTGATAACAACAATTGGCCGTCTTACATAATATCATGAATATAGCCAGACTCCCCCTCAACACATAAGTATTATTATTAATATACCTACCGTAATATAAACATTGACTGCAGTCATGTTGAATATAATTATTTATTTTAAGTTCCTATTTTTGTACCTACCTAAGTATATTTTATAACTAATCTATTAACTTATTAAATGTTATTAGAATCGAATGTGAAAGTTAATATTAGTGAATGTTCTTTGAGAATTAAAATAAATTCATAATAAAACATAGGTAATGATTGCGTGATATTGTTCAACACAACATTTTTTTTATTCGAAACCACCCGCCACTCCACTTATCCTTTGTCTTTCCTTAGATTATTGTATAGGCAACTTAGACCGAGGTAAATGTATAGACGCCTTGCCGCTATCAAATAAAGTGAAGCCACCATTTTATGTATGTGCGCATTTCGAACGGTTGCCATATGTTAAATGGTTCCCTATAATTGGGTAAATTTGTATGAATGAGTAAAATATTGTAGTGGTGTGGTTGATTGATAAACAAATCGATTATTATTTTGTGCACTAAACTAAATATGTGCAATGATATTGCACAACTAATATCGGTGTATTTTTTTGTAACTTTCATGATCAGAATTCGTATAGCTTTAGTAGCTAACGGGTATCTATTATTATTATTATTTCATCGCCATCTACGGAGCTATTTAGATTTAATTATTTTAAAACCGCTTTTCCGGATATCCGATAACGGAAATTCGCTTTAGATCACACAATAAAGTCCACGACTAGTTATGTACATACAAGTCATCGCATTCAAATAATTTGAACAAACCACGCTTGTTTCCGATAGTAGCCATTGTGGGTAATTACGGTTGTTCCTTATAGCAGTGATCCATTATATTTTTGTTTCACTGTTGCTGCTTGGGAATCCAAAATTTTAGGAATTCTATTTTAAACCAGAATAATATAATATTACATAATATCATTAATATCATTATGCCAATTGTGTTCGATGAGGTTTTGTGTTCCAAATAACCTAAATACTTGCTATTTTTATAAAATAAAAATGTGTTATTTGAAGTACTTACAAATGAAAAGTGATCCCGTGGATTTTTTAGTTTTGCTGTTATTTTTACAACTTTTCACCGCACTGGAAGGCATAGTGTTTTTTTTGCTACGATGTTTACCTACTGTATGGCGATGTGACGTGTACCTACTAAGAGCAAGGCGCGCGGTTTGGGTGTCTGAGTTTGCGTGCGTTCGTGTATTTATATAAAGTAGCACGATTTTACGGCTTCACTATTGTTGTTAGCGGCAAGGCGTGTATATATTTACGCGGTCTATGATTGGCAAACGCAGGGAAAGAAATGAAAACGTTTAATTTGAGTCACATTTAAGATCTATTTACTAAGCAATTACTGTATACTTATGTAAAATCAATTATAAATATTGTCCGAAAACACAATTTATACAATTCTCAAATTCGATTTTTTAGTCATACATAATACAATACTTTTATAAAACTATGGATGTTCATAATATAATTCCTAGAGATCCCAATTACATAGGTAGGTACTTAATAAAATATAGGTACTTATATATTGGCCTTATCAATGGCTACTAGATAATTGTAATTTTCTTTTAGCTTTCTGATTATAGGGCAGTTACCCTCTACATAAACGTTTTCAACGAAATACCTACTTACAAAACCATTTAGGCAAATACTACAAATGTTATTGAGAATAATAACTATTTAAAAATTAATAAGTACTTTTTTTACTGAGCATGGATAACCTGTTACTAAGTCAGTAGGACGTTTATAACAAAGCAAGTACCTACTACATAAATTAAGTATGTATTTACTTTATGAGTAGGTACGTTTACTCAAATATTCATTTACGTTGCGAGTAGGTACCTAAGATTTTGTAACTATTAAAACCTAACTTTCCGATATCAGTTTGAAGATCAAGTAGGGTAGAGTATCGTTACTTTGCCATTTTAGTTGGTACCTAAATAGTTATTTAGGAAAATACATGTGTGGTCTTAACCTAGTTACATAGAGTTATTCAAAATGTGTTAAGATTACAGCGTTACGCCTAAACATATGTAAGTACGAACTTTAAATAAGTTATAGGTATTTTAATATACCATATATATACTTACATGCTATTATAAAAATCCTCATCAGGCTAAGGATTTACGAAAAAAGGTAAGAAAGTTCAACATAAGAAACTGGACACTCGACAAATTAATAAAATACATCGAAAAGACTTATAAAGCTTCTGCTCGGTGGCACCTACAGTTATGTACGTAGGTATATATGTACTTACATGAAACAATGTTGATGAAATAATAATGCACTACAGTTCGTGACAGTTTCTTTCATCTTTTACGTACTAGTATGTCTATGGACCTAACTACCTTGTGCGCGTGTTTTGGAGAAGATTCACTGAGTTGTAAGGCTGGTTTAGGACTCAATGTTCCTCGCATTATACATACCAACATTAAGATGGTAACCTTAGCTAATGACATTATTAAATTAAAATTCTTTGACGCTATTAAATAGCTATCTGCTAGTTATTTAAAAAAAACTTAAAACATTTGCCTGCAACTTCCTCCCTTCCAATAAGTTTTAAAGTAATTGTTAGCTGTACTTTCATTATGAAATAAAATCATAAAATGTTCAATATATTTCATTATATCATCATCTTCTAAAGTTAATGTCGTTTTAACTTGCAGCTTACACTTGCAATAGGTAGAGAATTAATAATTTAAACATTACCCGTTCAATTTATTTCTAATTTGCTTAAGTGTTTGACTTTATTCTTCGCCGTCAAAGCGCGACAAGGGCATTTGCTCAGGAACCCCCTTAAGCCTGTTTGAACCATTTTCTCACTTAGAATACTTTTTTATTGTTGGAGCAAGTATCCAGCATATAATATTAGGCAATGAAAACCAACAAATGAAAATGAAAACGCATTCTTACTCATTAGCATCAGAATCGTAATTGTTATGATAAGAAAACTGGTGGTTCACATACTGCATCTCTGTTTGTGTCTCTTGCGTTGGCATATGTTGTATTTCCTGCCACTCTTGCTGTTCTTGTTCTAGCTGTTGGAATTGTTCTTCTTGTTGAAGCTCTAGTTGTTGTTGCTGTTGTTGCTGGTACTCCAACATCTGCACTTGTGGTTGCTGCATCTCTGATGATTGTAGGTCTGTTAGTTGGTGCATTTCGTGACGTGGTTGTTCTGATCGGTACCACTCTGCTTGTTGCCACCCAGAGGCATGCGGTTCAACTTGCTCTACATCTGGCTGGGTCTGTTCCTGTTGTGCAGGCATAACAGTAGGTTGTGTATTCGGCTTAGGAACAACGCGAAATGGTTGAACAGCCCTCGCCGGCTTCCCATTCACGTAAAAGACTTCAGGATCAGTCTGTGTCCCCACGGTCGACGTGTACACGTAAATATAGTTGCTCAGCATTGCTGCTGGTTCTATGTAATGGTTAATTTGGTATGCGATCCCGTACTTTTGATATTGATACTCAAGTGGTGTCGACATAATATACCCGAACCTACAACAAAAACAACAACATTAGTCAATCAAAAATGTATACCTACCTAAGTTATTATATACTTATAGAGAGGAAATCACTATGTCGTAGTAACTAAAATGTTAAAAGACATGTGTCAAGGGCAGAAAAGGTGGATGTGGTGTGGTACGTCTAAATTAAGCTGTACGTATACAAGTACCTCTTTGTAGGTAAGTATGACGGTACTTGCATGTAGGTAGATATTTATAGCGCTGGTTGAATGCGAAAGGTCTACAATGAATAATTTCACGTATTTTTTTTCAATTTTATACATATTTGAGTGTCTAATTCTTATGTTTACGAGTTAGCTATCATTAGATGCGTAGTTTTAGCTCGTATCGAACTGTGTTTTTCGTTTTTATGTAACAATTTGCCTGGAGAAGTAAAATTCGAAATACCTAAGTTCCTATACCATATAAAACATATGATTATTTTAAATGTAAATTAAAGTTTTGATAACTTGAAAAGGCCTCAAGGTCTTTTGGCCATGAAAGGTCACATTTCATATGTTTCATAGGTTTCATTAGGATTTTTCCTCTTGTTCTTCGTTTATTATAGAAAACCTAATGTAATAAATTTCACTTTAAAATTACCCTAGCTTGAGACGCTAGCTTACTAGCCTGTTCTGTATACACGAAGCCAAAGTTACTAGCTTGCTAGCTTACTATCCTGGCTTCAGAAACTAGCCTCGTGTATATCGTGCATTACGTCCTACAATACAATTAAGTTCACGTAAATGTTATGTTGAAAACAGCGTTTTCTTGTGTAGGTACAGTTTTGTTATCGCGAATGTTGCGTAGTAGTTATGTGATAATATGAAAAGTGTTTTAATCGCACTACTTAAAATTAACATTTTAAATCACATGCAATAGCAACAATTTTCATGTTCTTTAACTTAAATGGCCCTTGTGCATTTAACCAGCAATAGGATCAAAGGTAACACAGACTAATATTAGATAGGTAATTAGTCAAAATCAATATTTGCGACGCACAAAAATATCACATAAGTACCCCTTGTAAATTAAGCAAATTCTATTAAGGCAGCCCGCTTTGGAACTTACGAGTTTAATACCGACATAGATCAAGCTTTATCTCTGTATGTACCTAAGTATTTAGTCAAACAGAGGCTTTACTAGGCACTAATGAATACAATTTATACTAATAACTAGGTACGTAATAGTGGATTGATGTGACGCCTCCATTTTATAAATCATAGTTTTTGTTTATTTTACATAGTAAAGAATCTAGTTGTGTAAAATGTGTATAAAACATCACACAAAAAGTTACTTACCGCTATTTTAGAGCTTTTCCGATCTCGATGAGTTGAAAATCACTAATTATTATCTTTAATTCAAAGCATCTCAAGGTGCGACATTGATATCTCCCAGGTTTGGTACGAAATCACAGATTGATTGAAATAGATAATAGACAGGTAAGGGCGCATGCCCCGAAGCGCAGCCCCACAGGCCGAAGCTGGGGCACACACCCGCAGCTTGCGCATGCGTGAATCCAATGAGATAACCAGGGGGTGCTAAAAATGGTTAAATTTTATTGTCTGGGCCCCTAATGCGGGCTGTACACATTGGACAAAGGTGCTGGGCCAGCATGTTGGGCCAATATATTGGATCCCAAATAACGCGATTTTTACACATTGGTGTATACTCGTAGATCATTCTGCATTTCCGTTTTGATAAAGATGTACCTACGTGGACTCCTTCAGTCACAGCAATTAATTTATACAGTACATTAAATTAAATAGGTATTACCTAAATAATAGCAGAAAAGTCATCATCATCATCATAACAGCCTTTATGAAGTCCACTGCTGGACATAGGCCTCCCCAATAGAATTCCAGGAAGAACGATTTTGAGCCTTCTCTATCCACCGACTTCCTGCGATCTTTACAATGTCGTCAGTCCATCGGGTGGAGGGTCGTCCTACGCTTCGTTTTCCTGTCCTTGGAAAACGAAGCGTAGGACGATTCGAGAACTTTTATTCCCCAACGGTTTACAGTTCTGCGAGCTATATGGCCTGGTCATTGCCACTTCAACTTGCAAATTTTGAGTGCTATGTTGGCGACTTTGGTTCTTCTACGGATTTCCTCGTTGCGGATTTTATCACGTAGTGAAACACCCAACATAGCTCTCTCCATAGCACGTGGCGCGACTCTGAGCTTGTGTATGAGGCCAATAGTTAGCGACCAAGTCTCAGTTCCATATGTCATGTGACGAGAAGATGTGCCGTAATTTCCCGAACGCTGCCCATCCGAGTTGGATTCGTCGACTGACCTCTTTGTCGAAGTTGGAATTGCCTAGTTGAATCGTCCGACCCAAATAGACATGACCCAAGTGGTCTACAACTTCGATTATATCGCTCCCAATATGTACCGGTACGGGTGCAACATGAGCATTTGACATGATTTTTGTCTTGCTCATGTTCATTTTAAGACCCACCTGTTGGGAGACGATATTGAGGTCGCTGAGCATTGTGCCTAGGTCTTCCAGCGATTCCGCCATGATGATTATATCTTCGGCAAATCAAAAGTAACTGATGCGTTCGCCATTGATGTTGATACCATGTCTATGCTAGTACAAGAGCTTGAAAACATCCTCCAATGCAGATGTGAACAATTTCGTAGAAATAACATCTCCCTGTCTCACCCCTTTATGTAATGGGATTGGATTCGTGCTCTGGTCCTGGAGTCGGATAGACATAGTGGCGTTACAGTACAGACATTTCAACACTTCGATATACCGATAGTCGTTTTGGCACCGCTAGAGTGACCGCAACACTGCCCAGGTTTCGACAGAATCAAAGGCTTTCTCATAGTCCACAAACGCTAAACAAAGTGGCCGGTTATACTCTTCGGTCGTCTGTATAACCTGCCGGAGCGTATGGATGTGGTCTATGGTGTTAAAGCCTTTTCGGAACCCGGCTTGTTCGGGAAGCTGGAAGTCGTCAAACCTACGAGCAAGACGATTAGTAACTACCTACTCTCGAAAACAGCTTATAGACATGGCTCAACAGCGAAATGGGCCTGTAATTCTTTAAGAAGGTGTTATCCCCTTTCTTAAAGAATAGTACCACCACGCTCCTGTTCCACGCCTCTGGCGTAGTTCCCTCGAGAATGACGGAGTTGAACAGCTTCTGGAGGACCTTAAGTACCGGTGTTCCACCCGCTCTCAGAAGCTCTGTCGTTATTCCGTCTTCCCCCGGTGCCTTATTGTTCTTAAGCTGCTTGAGAGCCATTCGGATCGGCTCTCAAGTAGGCGGGCTCTTGCATCGCTAGTCGTGCTTGTAGTAGGACTTTGCGATGAGGTGTACAGTTGTCCATAGAACTTCTCGAGCTCTCGTAAAACTTCTGGCTTCGAGGAAACGACACTGCCATTGTCGGTCTTCAGCTTCGTCAACAGGATTTGCCCAATAGAGAGATCTCTCGCGAACACTTTGGAGCCTTGGTTGCGCTCTATTGCGTTCTTTATACTATAAGTATTAAAAAGACGCAAATCGAGTCGCATAGACTTATAGATCTGTTTATTGAGCGTGTTGTATTTCGACATGTCCACTAGAGACTACAGTTTCATTTCGCTACGTTCTGCAATGAGTTTTAGAGTGTGCTCAGAGAGTTTTTGGGTTCTACCTTTGCGCTGGGTCTTACAGAACTTTGACCCAACAGCATGGACAATTTCCACCAGCCCGTCATTTATTTCATCCACGAATCCGCATTCGGCGAGGCATTGGAAGCGATCTTGGAGTTCCAACTGAAAGCTAGAATTCGGGGTTTTGGATTTGGGCAGGACTTGGGCGAAGAGTAGATTTCATCAGACGGGACCTTTCTAGCTTTACGTTTAGATTTAATGAGCCTCTAACCATTCGGTATTCACTGCCGGTTTGGACCCTGTTGATCACTGAGACATCATTAAATATTTGCTTTTTTGTAGTCATGATGAAATCTATCTCGCGTTTGTGTTCACCGGGGTGAAGCCACATCCATTTCCAGGACGACCGCTTCTTGAAAAAAGAGTGCATCATAAAGAGTCCCTCCTTCTCCATGAAGTCGGCCAATCGCTGACCCCGTTGGTTCCGCTGTCCAAATCCATATTGCCCCACTCTCAGTTCATCGCCAATCCTCACACCTAGCCGCGCGTTGAAGTCCCCCATCACAACTGTAAAGTGTGTTTTCGAGGCTTGCATGGCATTTGAAATGTCATCATACATAGCCTCCACTTCATCGTCTGGACGTTTCGAGTGAGTTGCGTACACATGTATGACCTTAAGCAAATACCGTTTGGTTATTCTGAGTATAAGGTATACCACCCTGCTCGACACGCTTTCGATCTTTACAATTTTGTTAACTAGAGATTTGTGGACGAGACATCCGACACCGTGCTGAGAAAGTTGATCAGCCTCCCGGTAGTAGAATAAGTTGCCGGAATTTAGGATTATCGTATCCTCTTCCTCTCTTCGGACTTCTGATAGCCCTCTATTATCCCAGTGCAACTTATTTACTACTTCTTCCAGCTCAACTTCTCGTCGGTGCTCAGTGTGCGTGCGTTGTATGTTGCCAGGGCCAGGGGTCGTTGGGATTGGTAGCTGGACCTCTGCCGAAGATTCTTCGCACCCCCTGTTCCGCCGTTACCGTGGCCGCCACCTATGCCAGGAATACCGGAACTGCCGGGAATTGGGAGCCTTCTTCTAGTTGTGTCTATCTTTTGGGGGTTTTGCCATAGTCACCACGCTTGACAGGCGCATTGGTGATCGCAGATTTAGTATTTTGTGCTCGGGGGGGTGCTGCTGCCCAATCCCCCGGTGTGTATTCCCTTTGTCGCCTTTTACGACATCCACGGGAGGAGATGGAGGGGTCCTATTCCATGCCGCAAAGTAGAGAAAAGTAGAGTGACTAAAAAGAAATGGCACAAAAGAAGATGATGGAGTGTGACTATACATGCCCCTTCTCTGTTCTTTCTCTGTTTCCGGTTTTATTAGTAATTTGTGTTTTTATTTAAATAGAGTAAGAGTTATTGGCTTCAATTCTGGTGGCACCAACCTAACTAATTTTACCTAAAATTAGGTTTAGAAGTGTTAAATGAAACTTGGTATTCTGCTGTTACTAACTTATCCTAATTTAATTTTATACAAATTAATTAAGCGTTCCTAATTTAGTTAGCTGGTACCAACCGTTAGGTTTTACAAATGCTACTTATGACTAACTAAAATATGTTATTATTGGAATTGGAATAACAGCTTTGTGTTTCTTTATAGTCCAATCCATCCAAAGGTTGCCTGGCAGAGATCGCTGTTAGCGATAAGGCCGCCCATAGTATTGCCTTTTATTATGAAATAATTGTTTTTGTATTTTTCTGTGGTAGGTATAGCAATAAAGAGTTCTCTATTTATACATCAAAACAGAAGGTAAATGTCTTATTAGTTATTACTAATTTAGTTATAACTATATAGATAAAACTTATTAATAATTTGTTCACACTACTGTATATTTTACTTTTTAAGTAAGTACATGCTTTTGCATCCTATAGTTTGTGCTTCATCTTAATATGATGTGTGTGATTGTGGAACCATGCCTTCTTCTTCGTTAATAGCGTGTGTCATAAAAATTACAATTTGGCCAATGTCAAGTGTTTATATACCTAGTCTATAGTATGTCACAAAGTCGTATCTTGTCGTTCGTCATTTTTTATTTTTATAAAATGGTGCCTTTCATACAATATAATTACGAATCCGTAATTATATTGTATGAAAGGCACCATTTTTGCTCGAATCATAAAGAAACACAACTCTGTTATTCCAATTATTCACACCCAAGTCAATAACTCTCACTCTATTTAAATAAAAACACTAAAATTACTAATAAATCTGGAAAAAAAACTTGAGAATAAATAAATAAAATAAGAGCGCAATGTTTGTTTCACAAGACGACCAAAAATAATCGAACCATGGCTAAAGGATTACGCTACGACGGCTACGACGTCAAAAAGGTCAATTGTCATTGGCTGTCATGTCACAATTGACATGACAGCCAATGACACTTGACACGTCTCACGTCACAAAAGAACTCGAAGCTTTTATTCTTATTATTCACATCCGATCCGAGTCAATAACTCTAGCACTATTTACATAAAAACACGAAAATTAGTAATAAAACCGGAAATAACTCAAGAAAAATAAATAATCTAAGAGCGAGTTAGCTTCGCGAGAAGACCAAAAATAATCTCCTCCCTTTCTCAAAAAATGCCATCTGACTTGGCGCGGAAACACATTAGTGATTCCGTGTGAATAATTGGAATAAAAGCTTTGAGTTCCTTTGTGATTTGAGCAAAACTAATCCGTAATGAAAGGCACCATTTTATATAAAATAACAAATGACGAACGACAAGCTACGACTTTGTGACATAGGTACTTTAAACAATATAAAAACTTGATACTGGCAAAATTGTCATTATTATGATGACACATGTATGTATTTACAAAAAAAGTAAGTAAGTAGTACCTATATCAGTCATCTGGTATGAACTGACTCAGCGAGCATCCTCGCAGAGGTACTTCCGCGTGCTCCTACTCGGTTCTCCTACTGGTAGGAGCACGAGAACCAATATGTCCTGATGCTTCTAGGGGGCGTCCATAAATTACGTGAGGTGTTACGAAGCCCCAGAAGAGTATTACAAGGTCACGGTAGGAGCATAAGGACATATTGGTCCTCGTGCTCCTACCAGTAGGAGAACCGAGTAGGAGAAAGAGAAAACGGTCCCTCGCAGCCTCGGACGTTTGCCACGCGACGTCTGCCGCACCAGACAACCTCGGTCTGTAGATTTATTGCATGAGGCTACCGCGCACAGCAATGCCGAGCCACGGTAAGATTGAGCCAGAATCGAGCGTTGAGTTTAACGTGAAGTCGAACCGCACGTAACTTTTTCCTCCTGTACCAGGCCACTCAGAAAGTAATGCGAAAAAAGTTTTTATGTATTGTATTTTATGAATCCCTGGCTGATTATAATTATTTAAAAAAAATATTAAATAGGTATTTATTTACAAGTAAAAAAAATACTATCGTATTCTAGAAAGAATCGTACAAAAAATGCTAAGATCAACTCAAGTTTCTTGTCCATTACTTCTTGGTCTTTGGATTTTTTTCCCGCTTACCGCGCCGGCCGTATATCAAAGTGGGAGATCTTTCCAACATAATTTTATTTAGGCGCGCATCCAAAAAAATTCCGGTATTTTTCGATAAGCCCGTAGTACTAGGTCTTGATTTAACACTCTTTTAACAGTTGTTCTGCTTAGTCACATCTGAAGAGCTAAGATTTTTTGTTTACGCACAGGATTTCGTTGGATTCGCGCTCTCACTGCTTTGACGACCGCTGGTGTCCAAACCGTGCGAGGTCGGCCGCTCCTTTACGATATTCGAGGCTCGAATCTTCACTGAATCGTTTGATGGTTGGATGAACAAACCTTAATGTTATTTAAAAATTTTGCAGAATGTTGAAAATCTTTGTTGGCGCGTAACCACAGCGGTGCAACGCGACAACCGGGACTCGAACTCCCTTTAGCGTCCATTCCATTTTGAAGAATGAACAATCAATGGTTCTTTTTTCAAAATCAATAAAATATTTCTGGCCAGTATTCGAAATTTTAAAATAATAGGGTTGTGACAGAACTTATGAACCGACTAGGTAGGACATACATTACATACATACATACATACATTTTATACTTGGTATTAAAACTCGCCAATATAACAATTTCATTATCACTAAACGTTACAAATTTTCTTATAAACAAATGACTGATTCTTCACTCCTTCTCTATATACTTAAACTATAAGTGTGCGAAATTTCATACTCCTCTGTCTGCGCAAGTTTCGTAAAAAGGGGTACCTACAAGTTATTTAAGGCGCACTTTATTTATTTCATCAAACTGGTTCAAAATAACTAGTGACACGTTAGGAAAAATATATGTATGATAACATGCATTATCTTTAGGTATCCAAGATAGATAATTTAAACATACTTCGGTCAGTTGGTTTATAATTTGACCTGCATAGCATAAGCAAATTGTATTTCGTTATCAACTGCTCTACTGCGCTGCCGTTTTGGCATGGTTGCCAAGCGTTTTGAATGAAAACGTTCTATTTGCATAGGTATTGATCTTTTAACTAAGTTTAAACTATGTAGGTACTTACGTAACTTAGTTGTAGGAAGCGATTATTATACAATGTGGAAGAAAAATTGCACTTATAATTTTTTTTATTTCGAGGTAGTTTACTTAGGAGAGCATTGGTGTGTTATATGGTCGTGGATCGAACTTGGTCGTGTACCAATAGATTTACTTTTCGAATAATGTATGTGCGCAAAGCCATGCCAGTGCTCTCAAACAGTGAAGGAAAACATCACGAGGAAACCGGGATACCCTGGAACCAAAACTTTACAAGTTGTCATCGATTAATATTCTTACTGGAGCGATGGGTGGAATGCCAACTACTGCGCAAAGCTTGGCCTAGTGCGAAATATTGTTTGGATATGCTACTGACTAACCCTTCCTAGACATCCTCAAATTGTGGATACTCAATTACCTACCCTACACCCAGGTATTCATTTCTAGGTACCTACCTGTTTGCAGTTATAGCTAACACGTTCTTAATTGGGATCCTGAATGAGCTCATCTGCCAACGCTACAACTATCTACATCCCTACAGACACGAAGTAACTTTAATGAGACCAACTAACGCCGTCTACCTAACTCTAAGCATCGCACTCAGGTATTTAACCTTGCCCTCATTTTCAGGTACCTACAAAAATGACAGACAACAGCAAGAAACGGAGCGGAAGTTTGAAAAAATTCTTCCCTAACTTATTTTTCAAGTCTAAAGACAAAAATTAAGAATATAATGTAAAAGTTACAAACCACGCTACAAAAAGTAATCAGTATCCACGGTCTATGATAAGATCAGATAAAATGAGACGAATGATAATGAAAGAATATACGAAAACTTGACTGCAAATCGACAAAACTGTGACGAAACTCAGAGCATTGATATGTCTAGCAATCATTCGGCAAGTAGTACTCTAGTTTCAGACAGCGTGAAACATATGTTTCGAGAAAGTGATGTGGCGAGTGATAAACATAACCACTACGCTGCGAGACCACAGGTGCCTCCGAAACCGCACTGTGACATGAACTCTCCGATTCAAAGCAGTCGTAGAAATAATACCGCTCAATTCCCCGATGTATACTACTATTCCTTGGAGAAACTGCTTTATAAAATAACTCCATTAGATGAACATGAAATTAGTAAAGCGTCGCAAGGGCACACAAACCCGACGTCTGTGGGTGCAGAAATAAAAAGAGTAAGCACTAAGTTTATAATTTCTCCTAAAAAAGAAGTCGAAGTAAGGACTATTCAACCTACGAGGGCTAGAAGTTTATCATTTAACAATGAGAAAAATCTAATGAAACCACTGAATAAAAATCAAAATGCCAGTAAAACGACTGTTAAGAAATCATACAATTATTCAGCTCCGACATCTCCTATTCCGGCTAATCACAAAATTCCTAATATGCCTAAAACCGTTTCCCCTTATGAACGTGTAAGAAAAAATATGATGAAGCGGAAGAAAAAAGAAATTCGCTTAGCAGAACCAGCCTTCGTGATAAAGTAACACCACCAAGGCATCAGTTCAGTAAACAATTTACAAAAACTACTATGCAGGACCAAAATATGGTAACACTCGAAAAAGAAAAGACTAAACAAAAAGTTGAAACTTTCTACTGGCAAAAACTAAAGGAAATGAAAGAGCAAGAAGACGAGTAGGTACTATTTGAGACAGTCCTTAAATTCTTCTCTTAAATGTCCAGTCCGACGTGAAACGAACCATCAATCCAACTGTAGCACTCCTATACCAGTGGCAATGGAACCCCGCAGCTGCAGCTTACCTAGAGGTAGAGACTTGAATAGCATGGTTAATCAAACGATGTACTCCTCTACATTCGTTCGAGGCGTGCCGGAGACCGGAGACCGACTCTTTTATAAAGAGTAGGACGCAATTTACCGATCCAGAAATAATATATCGACATCCGGAAAATTTTAATTTGAGAATGGCACAGCCGGCGCAAGCTACAACACCTATATTTCAGCGCGGCTCACTAACTAGAGAAACTGGCGTTGCTAGCCAGCCGAAAAGAGTGAGTTTCGAAGAAAATTTAAAAAACAAAAGTGTTTTTAAAAGTGAACTAAAAATTACAAACGACCATCATACTGCTACTTATCAAGGCAACGCGTGTCCTGTTAACACATTCACTGCCACTGACACGCCTCGCGTGTTCAGGCTAATCTAAGTCTCTACGCCAAGAACACGCCAGGCGTGTTTTGAATGTTTCGATTATATTTCCAAAACTAGGCCAGATTTTCTGTTCAAATTTTTAGTGCATCATTTTTAAAGGATAGGCTATGGCATATTGAAGCGGTTCCCTAAAAAAACTAGTTAGATTTTTTTACGAAAAATAGGTATTTTGTAGTGCCGAGAACACGCTAGGTGTGTTCACTTACTGAAGCTACCCTTAGGTTCCCAAACTTTTTTATTCTATTAAACGCTTCGCTAATTTCAGAGTTATAAGCTTGCGATATGTGATTTTTAACCAGTATTTGATGACAAAACGGAATGTCATAGTTTATCGGACCGTTGTTTTTACCGTATACAGTACTGTGTCATGTATGAATAAATAATAAATAAATAAATAATGCCGGACATTTCACACAGCACCATCTGGCCCCAAAGTAAGCAGAGCTTGTGTTATGGGTACCACATGACTGATATACTACTTATATGAAGTCGCTTATACAACTCCATACGCCATCAATGAAAAAAAAACGTACCTATCCGATGTATATCTTTATATAATTATACATACACACACAGTGACATACACACGTACAGTAAAATTATCTCTATTATATAAAAATCAATTGCTGTTCGTTTGTCTCGCTAAAAATGTTGTCATTATTAATATCTTCCGTTTCCGGTACAAATTTAAATTTTTCAAAAAATATATAAGAAATCAATTTATTTCATTTGAATATTTTGAATTTAATTCATACTTATGTAATTAGGTAAGGCCAATCAACCAACATTAAGATAATACGAGATAAATAACGTAAACAAACTTTCTGCAGTTCAAAGCTTTTTATCGGTTTAATAATTTAGATGAATTCACTCATATAAGACTGAAAATATGTTTAAATATGATTGTCACTCAATATATTATTAAAACCAATGTACTTGCACTGTTAACAATGCCAATGTTACAGTTCACAATAAAACTTTATTCATTTATGCATGGGAATTTTAGTAAAAAAAGTTTGAGAACCTTATATTACGTTATAATAAATTTACTTACTAAAATCTGTTTTTCCAAGCAATGCCGCGAGCACGCCTAGCGTGTCCGCGGTTTTATACGGCGGCATCTCGATAAACTTCAATAAAATCGTGGTGGCAGTGAATGAGTTAATGCTAAAAATAGTGATGTGTGGAAATGCCCCCCGCGGCCGCCGGCGCGGACTACTAGTGTTGGTGCTAAATGTTACAAATTAGTGAACAATAAAAACATTCTTCATTCACGTATTCATCTTCATCTACTCTGTTTACTCGGAGTCGGAGTCGGAGCGGCTCGGAAGCGGGGGAAATACAGCGCATATTCCAGAACAAAGGTATATATGACCCTTTTTTAACTGTAGAAGCCAACAGAAAGCTGTTTTAAATGTTACTTATGTATCTGTGTCTGTGGCATCATAGCTCCCAAGCGAATGAACCGATTTTTATTTCGTTTTTTGTTATTGAAATAAAGAACATATGTTCAAACATTTGAAGAATTATCATCAACTCTTCGGGTTTATGAAGGGATGTGAGCAATTTCCATCGGTCTGATCGGTTCCAAATTTGGAAACCGACGTGAAATAACATCAATGATTTGCAAATGGTACCTTTGAATCTTGACCTGAAACTGCAGCATCTGGTCAAGGTTTCTTAGTTTTAGTTTTAACGAATAGGATAAAGAAGATCTATGTTTTTTTGTTACTTGGGATTTTTAAATTAAATTTTATGAAAATTTACTCATTTTTTCCGATGTTTTTTTCTAGACGTTATAACACTTTTCAATAGGTAAAATCTTCTCGCTTCAGTGGTAAGTAAATACAATGGAGCAGCTTGTATCTACTAAATGATAGTGATGGTGCTATGTACGATGCGTCATGTTTTGGCGCGAAATAAAAAAAGAGTTTTTTTTAATATTTATAATTTATGCGTTCTCTAAATAAGTAAACAAGTTAATATGCCCTGAAACATACATTTACCCTGAAAAAAGGTAAGTATTTCTGTGGATAGAAAATATATTTTGAAGTGTTAAAAAATTCAACGCCTGAGCCCAGTCGTCAGTTTCGAAACATTAATAAGACATGCAATTTTTTGGAACAGGCCCGCCCATATTTTCCCTTAAAATCTAAAGTTCCAGGGTATGGGGCATAGGTTGATCCTAGTAGATTAAGTAAGTACAACTTTTATAATACTTAAACTATTTTAATACTTATGTTCTATTTGTTAGATTTGACTTAGGTATTTACTGATCTTCATCTCCAAACGTAATGATTGCGTGTCTGAAATTATGGTAAATATTTTGTTGGTTAGTTTATTAAGTATTTATTTATTAAATTCACAAAAAAGATCATAATGAACACAGCGTTTAAACTAAAATTTGCTCTAATCTATTAATTGATTTAGATTTGTAATCAAATATGTGAATGTGACATACTTACAGTGTTGCATGCATAAAAAATATAATACCCCAAACAAAAAACCAACTATGAATATTATAGGTACTTTACTAGCTGCTGCCTGCGGCTTCGCACGCGTGGTACCTACATAAAAAGTAGCCTATGTCCGTCTCCAAGGTCCCATGTATCTCTATACCAAAATTCCACAAAATCGGTTCAGCGGTTTAGGCGTGAAAACGTAACAGACAGACAGACAGAGCTACTTTCACATTTATAATATTAGTAGGGATTAGAATCGTGTAAGACTTTATAAGCGCACCAATTTAATCTACTGATACCTATTATTAAAGACATCTAGGTTATGAGAAGTAGCCAATTATACCAATGCGATAATTCTAGTACCTACTTACGTGACTGTACCTAGACCGTTGGATGCAGATTGGCAATGAAATGAACATTGCATTTGTTTTATTGAAATTTAAAGAAATGCATATTCTGAATCCGTATTCATAAAATAAACATAGGTAGGTATTGCTGTCATATCCCCGTAGCTCTAGCTGTTCTAGAAACCGGGATAATTATCGTTTTAAACGGTCCTTAGATAGCTTAACTGTTTCACATGGTATTTTATATTATTGTATATTATTCTGTACATTTTATGTATGGTATATCTGAAAATAAAAATATTATAGTGCAACATATTGCTATTTCCTTATTTCTGCATTTGAGGCTTCTGATAATACAATTCAAGAAGCACAGTTCAAATGAAATAAATGTGTAAGCAAATACGACTTTAGTATGAATAATTTGTCTTTTTTGTGCATAATTTTTATAAATAAGTAATTATACTAATTATTTTTTCTCGAATCACAAAGAAACACAAAAATTTAATTCCAATTATTCACACCCGAATCAATAACTCTAGCTTTATTTGAATAAAACCACCAAAATAAAATAACTGGGGAAAAATAAATAATATAAGAACACAGTGTTTACTCCGCAAAATGGCCAAAATTAAACAATATATAAATATATTTATATCTCTCGAAATATGAATATGAATTTATTTTTTTGTAAGTAAACGAACAAATGCCACTGATTGTCACTGTCAAAGAGCTAGCTGTATAAATGTATACCTACCTATATAGTTTTTTAGCGTGGATCATATTTTACTAATAGCGATCTGTTTGTCTACGGTTTACCAAGAAACAAACTTTTGCCAATATCCGCCTATCGGTAAATACTGCACAGCGCGGCACTAAATATTTGAGTTTGAGTAAATATCACTAAGCAAAACCAACAACAACAAGTTAATTACATCACAATAACCAACAACAAACACAGAAATAAAAAAGTTATGAAAACGTTACCAACACTTTCTCGGTGCAAGTGGTTCCGCATAAATAGTTCTGCTTCTGTTTTACGTATTTGTCTGTACTATGATCGACAAAACTATCCTACTTTTTAGGGTTCCGTTGCCAAATGGCAAAAAACAGAACCCTTATGGATTCGTCATGTCTGTCTGCCTGTCTGACTGTCTGTCCGTCCGTATGTCACAGCCGCTTTTGTTGAAACTTGGTAAGTAGATGTATTCTGTGGACCGCACTAAGATTTTCACACAAAAATAGAAAAAAAAACAATAAATTTTGAGGGTTCAGTAGTAGGGATTCGTTCATTCTGGCTCACCAAAAAAATGGATTCGGATTCATTCGTTTTCACACACACTACAAAGCCGTGACGGGGTGGTCTTGGCCAAACCGCCGGCTAAAAAAAAAAAAAAAACTTTTTTTGTATGTTTTGGCACACGCCTGATCGATTGCATCCATTTTAACGTATCTCGTTCCGTTCAAAAGTTAGAAAGCCACTGTTGACTGACCCAACCTCGATTAAAACGGAACAATAGTCGTTTTTTTTGCATCGTCCGGCTTGCGCCGCAGGTAGCTTAGGTAGGCAGACCCAAATCCTTGAGAGAAAGAATTCGTGTGAATTAAATTTAAATAATTATAATATCATATTATCATAATATGATAACCAATATATTTATTAGCAATACGCCAATATATATTTTATTCTATGTGTATAATATTTATTATTGTACGGCCCCCCCACGATACATATAAATATGAAATTATTATTTAATAATTTAATAAGTATTAATTATTTAATTGTTATTAATTATATTTATTATTTAAATAAACCATCTTTATAATAAACTAACCGCGATTACATTCAATGCAAATATAAAAAAAAAGCCGGCAGGGAGGCGCCATCTAAACAAAAACTTGTCGGGGCATGACGTCTTGCTAAAACGATGTAAGATAACATCTTCGATCGATAATTCATCATGAGTTTTTGTGACACTGCAAACGCCCACCCAAGGCAAGTTTACCTGTCGAAACATGTCGTGAGTTTTTGTGATGCCTTTCTGCTATAAATTTCTAAAACTCTCGAGTTACTGACACAGTCTTACACCATTCGTGCAGTGAACTACAGATAAATATTGTTATAACGTCTGCTATTATATCTACGTGTATTCTAAAATTATTCGTTACTCAGCACACAGTCTTGTGCCACAATAAATAGTGTTTCCGTGTTCTACAGTATAAAATGGAGGTAAGTTCTATATTACTTATTTACTTAGAACCGATTTCACCTTTGTGATTAAACTATCAATATAAGCTAAACCGAGTTCAAGATACCCTTGATGATAAACTGTTGTAGCACAAGTCACATTTGACACAACTTTGACTTTATTTGAGTTCGATTAAGCTGGACTTAGTTTTGTTGATCTAAGTTTTGCCTGCAAACGGTGAAATCGACTCTTTGTGATCTATGATTTTGCATTTATGTTGTGCGCCTACTTGTATCTATGTATTTTATAAAAGTAACATGTCGTTACAGGACACACCAAGTTACTCTCCCGTGGAGGAGGTTGAAGAACATAACACTTTCAAGCAATTCTATTATAATACTATATCTGATGAAGAGGACACCACCAATTGCGTGCCATACTACCTTGCAAAGAAATCTACATGTAAGCGCCCCCGCAGTAGTCTCAGCAACATAGATGAGTTCTTTCCGGAAGAGTCACCAAAAAAGAAGAAAGCAAAAAACTCATCAAACTTTGGACGAATGAACAAAGAGGGTGGTACATCATACATATCAACAAACACAGATGACAGTGTTACACATCTTATAAAAATTGATGTGTTTGATGTGAAAAAGCTGAGCAAGATTCCTTCTGCCCAACATTGGAAACACGCTGACATTCGTGTCAAATACTACTGCAAGGAGTTGAATAACAAAAATTATGAAAACTTGAAAAAAATTGTCTATCAAATCACCAAGGAGATATCGGAATCAGAAGACAGCAAAATGTATTCTTTTAAAAAACAATAACTAACTAGGTGTAATAACTAAATGTAAATAATGATTTTCAGAATAGATAATAACATTGTCATGATTTTTCTTGGTCATCAGGTATTTTATTTTTATACTTGAATAAAAAACTTTTTAATTTCATGAAACTTTGTTTTATTAGTCTAATGATTCACTTTTAACCACATTTATCAATTAGTAAACTTAGTTAATTTAGCTAACATTAACTATTTGTATCTAGGTGCTAGTCCTTTTAATTTTTAAAGCATTCATTAAACAACTTGTGTAAAAATAGATCGTTATTGATAGTATTGTTACTAAATAATTCAATAAAGTCTGTCATAGTATTACCATAAAACTTGAAATACAGATATGTTAAACAATATTCTCCACATATCTATTAAAACCCCACTGTCTTGAGTTTCTGCGCAGGAAGTTTTTGTGGTAGTCTTTAGGTGCGCGTCCATATGAATCAAAATACTGGCCAACTCCATTTTTATCTATGTGCATGGCTATCCAATGTGATCCTGGTTTGTTATCCGGGTCTAAATTGCTTATTAGATACATCGGTTTTTTTACATGCAGTGGTAACCTGTTTGCAGCATACACATTTTTGTGTAAAGCTGGGTGAATGTAGTGTAAATATTTTCGAATATCAATTGTGTCCATTATTCTTAATAAGGAAAGCTGTGTCAAGTTCAATCTCCAAATCAAGAATGTTAAAAGGAAGTATGTAAATTACTTTTTATAGTGAAAAAGTAAAAAAGAGGTTTCAGGAAATAAAACGATATGTACGTATGCACACGTCAATGTTTTATTTATTATATAACTAAATACAATTTTATTCAATCTTGACAATTGATAGATAGTCTGTGAATGGGAATACAATTTTATTACATCCTAACTACTATAGTCTACAGTTACATTACGATTCTTATCAATTTCAATAACATTATCGAACTCGCATAAATAATACAATTTATTGTCTGAGTAAGAGTAGATTCAAAACGAACCTCCAGTCTAACGCTACCATGTTTTATAAGATTCCAATGAGTATTTGAATTTGAACTGAGGTCAGCTGTTAGATCAAACGCCAACATACAATATCCTTTTGCATATTGCTCCCTAGATATACCATTGCCTTCATTCAGAAAATGTATACCTGTCCCTGAAAATAGTGTGTGATAGGCTGCTGTGTAAATATTATTATCGAATGATGGTTGCAAAGCTTTCGAAGGTATTTGTTAACCGTCAATGTATAAACAAAATGTATTTATATTGTAGTTTTCAAAATTGAATCGATTTTTTGTTAGACCCCCATTAAACGCTGCATTGTTCACAAATCCGATTATACACCTTTTGGGAACTTGCCCCAAAAAAATATTATCTAGAGTTTTACCCTGAATTCCTGAAGGTATAGTTAAAACTTTGACTTCAGCTCGAGTGATAGGATATTTAGCTGTAGTAGAGGATAAAACCTTTTGATGTGCAAGTAATACAGTAGGATTGATTCGTGCTCTACGTATAATGAGTGTTGCATCTGTAATGCATACTTTAAATTTCAAGTCGGCTGTAGAAGCCATTAGGTTAAATGTTTCTCTCGAACGAACTAACTTAACACTCATTTCAACACCATTTATTAAAAACTTTTCTTGATTAAATATATCACCATGAAGATGACCAATCATTTCTATCTCCTTACTTTCACATGCTAATTCTCGTCTTTTAACAAATCCCTCATTTTTTTCATCAGTTGAATCCATTTTCCCAGCCGTATCTTGATACCAAAGACCGCAAGTCAGATGAGATTCCTTAGCAGCAGGAGCATAATTTAATAATGTTTCCATGTAAGCTCTATAGGCATATGTATTGTATGTATTGTTTACTAGCTTTTGATTCAAATAAATATCTAGTTGGGTGAAAAGAGAATGGAGCCAATTGTTTACTGGAGCTACAACAGTTGACTCAGTTAATTTCGTACCATCCTGGTTTTGTATCTTGGCTTTTATGTGCAGCAATGTATGGGATAAATCCATGTAGTCATCACCTGTTCCAGGTACTTGAAATTCTATGGGGCCATCATCAGCTAGGGATGAAATGGGTTTGTAGTGTATCCATAATCCGTTTTCTATGCTAGTTTGCGTGGATGGTAGAGCAAATAAATCTAACTCTGATTTTATACATTCACAGGAATGGCTATGTAAGAATGACATTTTAAAAATTATTTATGAGAATATATCTTTTTGATTATTAACTTGTAATTTTTTTAGAGCTTTCACTTTGGTTGTCGACAGTGGAATGACTGAACTAAGACTCTTCCTTTTGGTTATATATCCAGAACCAGACATATTTAATTTATCAATTTTATCATGAGCTTTTCTTTTTAAGTTTGAAGTACCTACTTTTAGTCGATTTTTAATTGATTCTTCCATGGGGCGGGCACTAACCATATCTGATAGAAGACCGACACCAGTATTTAGTGCCTCCTTGCCTATTACTCGAGCACCACTAGAAAGTAAGGGTAAAACCGATCTAAACAACCCTCCTAAAAAGCTACCGATCCCATGACCACGTTGATAAGGCGCCCCTTTATAAATCACTCCAATACCAGAGCCAGCTTGATGAGAATAATAATGTTCATATGGACAAGTTATGCTGTCACGGGGATACATTATAATTTTTTGAAATGAAGTTTAACACACACTGGAAAATATTCCATAGAACTGTTACTAGGTAATGTTAAATAAAAACTTTCTCTATTCATATTTGTTTTAAATCGACTTGCTTTCTGTTACCAGAATAGCGGGAACTTATTATTTTATCTAGTTTATAATTTAGAGAGGGGTCGTACGTCACTTTTTGCAATTCCTTATCATAAAAGGTTCCAATAATGTTTTCTTGCTGTAAATCTCTTAGTGTGTACACAATCCATGGATCCCGATCTATCACTGAAGATATTACAAATATTTCGTCACTCCAATTAGATTCATATCCTTTTTGAAATATATGTTTATATTTTGTTATTCTTACATAGTCTCCTTACGAAATTTGGGTAGTGTTGGGGATGTATTGGTATTGGTATTATTATTTTGAACATGTTTACGTGTATACAAATCGTTCCACACTGTCATTATATTTTTTGAGTTTACATCACAAGGGCACATCTTGATGCTGGAATGGTAACTGTGGTTATATGAATATATTAAGTCCTGTAAAATATCAATGTATTTATATGTATTTTTGTGTGTAAAGTAACGCCACATCCTCATTTTGAGTGTCCTTTGAAATCTTTCAACTACACTAGCCTTAATATCGGGGTTGTTTGTAGTATAGTAATTGATATTCTTCGTATTAAAGTATTTTTGAACATCTTTCGATACAAATTCGGTTCCTTTGTCGGATTGTATATGGGTAGGTGTTATATCAGCTTCACGAAATATACTTTCAAAACATGTTTTAATCGATTCAGAATTTTTATTTTTCATTGATCGTGCATAGGCAAATTTGGTAAAAACATCAATAACACAAAGAATGTAATTAAAACCATTATTATATTCTGAATAAGTTCTCATGTCACTTAAGTCAGCCTGCCAAAGTTCATTGAGATTAGATAAGATATATTTGTTTCGTGGAATTTTTTTGTGAACCGGTTTATGTAGTGTGTATGTTTCTTGTGATTGTAACCATCTTTTAACATCTTCTCTGTTCATTTTAACTTTCATAGCACTAGCCAGTTTATCAATACTACCATACCCCGCTGGGTGTGAAGGGTTATAGTAGATATTGTTTATTTCTAATAAGGATTCCATTTTTCCCAATCTATCTTCTGCCTGGCTTTGCTAGTAACTGGTGTTGAAAACTCTTCGTCCTCTTCATGCGGTGTGTGTTCTTTATATGGTGTAATCGGAAGCTGCTGCATATAGTCGACTCTTTGTGGATTTCCAATATAAATTATTGGTATTTTAATATCTTTCAGTGCTTTTGCGAATTTCTCCCATCCTATTGGAGCACTTCTTTTTAGCGGTCTCAAAAAATCATTTACTAAGTCAACAATATTACTCCCAGGGATTTTTTCTTTGTCTACAGTAATTACACCATCAGCATCCCAATTAATTTTATTTTTGTTCAATACCAACAAAAACAATAATCTCTCACCCTTCCTTATATATGTTTTAGGTACCAAACTGAGTATGTGTTTTGGGGTGTAAGGAGTTGGTTTTCCATGAGAAACAGTAATATTTACCTGTTCCTCACCTTCGTTTGAAGACTGAACAGTAACTGAATCTTTAACACTGATTTCATTGTTTTTATTATCAACTGTGTCATATACACTATTATCCATATCAGATTCAATATTTGATACGATGGGTTATTGAATTGGACGACGTCCTTCTGCAGCAAAATGTAAATATCGCTGCAAAACTTGCAGGTATAGAGTACACTTTTTTCTTTCTTCCATATCACTTTTTAAAATGTCTTGCATTTCCATATCTAATCGTGATAGGGGGTTATCAGCCGTATTATGTTGATTAATTTTTTCTATTACACTTGGATCAACAAGCAACATTTTCTTAGCATGTTCCATTTTTCAAACAAGTGAGCCAACTAATGCACTTAAAATTGAACCCAATATCATTGGTAAAAAGGCACCCCCTTTTTGAATGATTATGTTTTTGCGAATTCTGTTTGTACTTTTACTTACTAGTTTGCGAAGTATGTCTTTATATTTTTTCAAGTTTTTTCTAGTTGTTTCTTCTAAGGGCACTTTTCCTTTTAAAACGTTATGAATGCATTCACAAATACAATTAATTTCTTCTTCATCACACGATTTTAAAAGAGCTTTTACGTATTTTGGTTTTAGTGTGCGCAGAGCTCTAAGTAAATCCGTATGCGTCTTTAGTCTTCGATGCATTATTTATGACTGATATGAATTTGTTGATTCTTAGCATATTTAAACACTTTTGTTGGTATGTACACAGTACAATATCCGTCTGAAGGGAATATTTTTGTCTTGAAACGACACATGTCATTAGTATTTTGTTTTAAATCAATCATTAGGTATCCATGAGCTTCATTAGTCGCATCTTTGTAAGAATCTTCCATAAACTTAATATTTTCTGGTGAAACTTGTCGTGCTAGGTATCGAATTTGAGTCTTATCACGAGGATTTTTGAAATAGATGATATAACTAGAGTTCAGCGATATGTCTCTTTGGCCTTTACCTTGATGAAATAAGTTTTGTGTTATGTAGAAAACACTCAAATTTCTGTGATGACTACCTTTTGTAAAAATATCAACAATGCGTCCATCGGATTCCCTCATGAGATCATCAATAATTATTAGTTGAGGATCCTTTCCATCGAACATACTAAGATCTGGTATTCCTTGAAAATAATTTACGTTTCTCAAACTATACAACGGTTGCATTTCATCAAAACACCATGTGGTTTGAGCAAAATTCACACTACAAACTTCTTTTACATATTTTATAAAGTTTGTGACAAAATTTGATTTTCCACACCCACTTGGACCAGCCACTATTGCAGTAAATGGATGATTGAAATGAAACATTTTTTACTACCAACACGTGTTTCTGGTATGAGGTAAATGAAGGTAATGATACAATGTATTAAAAATTAGAAATATATATTTATATTTATACTTAAATTTAAAATAGGATAAAAATTATGTCATATAATAAAGGAACTCTATAACTATATTATTACATTAACAGCTAGGTACTTTACAAAGGTGTGGTAAGGTAGATAGGTACCTAACTAGATACTTAAATTCTAATATTACTTAAACTTAGTTTCTTAAGCTATAATGTCCCCATGCTAAAGTATTTACAGAATTCGATAAAATAAAACGTTTAGTATCATTATGTGAAAGACATGTTTTGTTAATTTTTTGTGTGAAAATTACATGCTTTATTGACTTAAATCTATACATGTGCGAAAATTGAATATTTTTATCAAAGAGACACGTCTTATAGTTATCCATTGTAAGTTTTTTAGTTACACATTTATTTACTCCTTTAGCCTTTGTTATGATTCTATTCTCAACCAGTATTGCATACATTTTTGATCGTAAGCCCACAAACTCTGTAAAGATTTTACCGTTATTTTCATCTTTAAATAACCCTACTCTTTTCATGTTAACAAGTGAAAAATTATATACATTATCTGGTGGATAATCAGATGTATCGAAGTATGTATGAATGTCGTCTTTAATATCTCTGTAAAAATCGTTTGTAAATATTTGGTAAACCAAACTGTCTGTATCTGTGGATAACAGATTGATATTGGTATGAAATTTATTTTTCATGTAATTATAATGGAAATCATACATCAAAGCTTTGGAAATATCTAAAACACACAATCCTAAATAGATGGGTTTGTTGTAAACCAATTTTGTTTTACGAAGTTGTATTGCAACTAATTCTTTTGAAAATATGGAAAGACTATGAAATTCAGGTCTTGCTATTAAACTTTGAGCCCCTTGAATCTTTCCTCGATTTTCCCAGTGAGTGAGCAATTTAACATTTACCCGTTTCTCAATGTTTTCCATTGTTTTTCCAAAGATTGCATTGTTCATAAGCTTATAGAAATCTTTTTCGAAGTCGGATTTGGCTTTGGTTCTTTGATTTGTATTTAATTCTATATACTTGCTTAACCATGGACTTTGATCAAATTTTAAAATTCTATGAATTTTTTTAATTTTTAATCCCATATTTAAGCATTGTATTAAATTTCTGTAGTGTATTACGTAGTTACTTTTATTATTTAGATTTGGAACCAGTTTAAAGTCTTTTGTATTTCCTATACAAACATTTTCTGGACAGAGTGGAAAATCAGAATGTAAATCATGTAGGTTATCAGGATATTCTAAATCTACTTCTAAAATATATCCGATTTCAGAATCGATTGCAACTTTGAAATTTGTCTCAATATCAACCCACTGAAAACCTCCAACCGGGAGATACTGTGACATAGCCCAACCATACAAATTATTAGCATCAAGATATATTAAAAATGATGTTGCCTGATTTTTATCGTAATCATTCATATAGTGGTTGTTTGCTTTGGCATATCGATGACTGCACTGTGATACTCCACCTCGAATACCAGATTTAATAAAGGCAATTTTATCAAAATCTGTTAGCAACTCTATCTCTATTTTTGTGTATTTTAACATCGCATCCCAACTTAAACCTGGTGCTGTATAGTAATGCGCAGGATCCAAACCATAAGTGCTCATACAAACAGTTCTAAAGTTTTCAAAAATGTCACTTAGCAATAAAACATCTGTCTTTAAGTACAAATCCGAATAATCCCTCATAGAACGACATTTAAAATGCCGCCAGACATCTTTGGCATGTTCATAGTCTTCATTTGAAACGTTTGTATTTGTTATTGAGCTAAAGAATTGGTTTTGTGTGGGAAGAGATTTTTGTTTAAGACTTTCTAACCCGGTCATAAATTCATAAGGATAAACACCTTTTCTTTTTAATCGTTTAAAATCCTGCTCATTCGGGAAATGTTTCCTCAATTCATCGAATTGATTGATGTTTAAATTATTTGCTAGTGTTTCCAAACTACATGGCAAAAATTTCAGAGAATCTATAAACCGTAAACTTACTCGATGGTTATTTTTATTTTTTTTTAACTTTTAATAATTTTGAAAAAGATATATAACGCTCTTTGCTTTGGGGGATTATTTCTACTGCGCCTTCAGCAAAATTTAGGGCATGAACAATAAAATGACCATCATAATTACTTAGATTATGTAAGATAACCGGAACGAAACATTGACTTCTAAATTTACTGCTACATATTTCATGAGCAACACCTCGAAAAACGCCTGTATACCAATCGTAGTCTATTATTTGTTGGGATTTTAAATCTCTCCCACAAATGTAGCATGTAGTAGCTACATCTATTTTAATTTTGTCCATATCTGTTAAAGGTAACGGACATTTTTGAAAGTTATTTATTTTGGTAATTATTTCAATGTCTTTCTGTAAGCTTTCCATAAACTTTTTTGTACAGTCATCACCCACATAAGATCTGTATTTTGAGAGACTGTTGTCATAGGCACATTTAATGTAATACCCGAAACTATATACATCATGTCTTTGAACATTTTCAGTATGAGGTAAATCTGAATCATTTGAACAGGTTGCGATTGGTCTCAGAAATGATTCAAAATCTGCATATATAACGAATGGAACCTTGAGTTGTTTTTGATATTTATCAAATGAAGCCTTATTATTGGGGACATTTTCACCGAACCAATTCTTTAAGCATGTTTTTTCGGAAGGTAAGTCAGTACGAATTTGATTACAATCTCGCTCTTGATGTTTCAATAAGTGCTCATTGTCTGGAAAATACAATAAACAGCCATCACATAAATGTATTCTAGCGTGTTGCGAGGTGAGTTGACTTCTTATTAAGCGTGACATATTTTTTATATAGCAATAATGACCATTTGTATCATTTGTTATGTATAATAAGTTAATGTGACAACTTTTTCGACACTTTGTGAAATATAAAGGACCAACAACAGAATTTTGTTTCTTAACATCATCATATTCTAATCCGAAAACATTCACACTGATGTTGTTTAATTTTTCAACTTTTGAGATGTGACATAGTTTAACAGGGAAAGAAATCCCATCAAATTTTAATTTATTTTCATTTCTTACATATGATGTAACTCTATCAGCATTTTTTGCAACTGGATACAATGCTGACAGTAATGCCCATTGGAAACATTTAACGTCTGCGTTTTTAACATTGACTACTGCTTTTTTTGTTTGTATATCATGTGGCAATTCGATGTATGATGTACCACGTAGGGGGTTAAATTTATTGATATTCATATCAATGCTCATTTTAGATAAACTCCAACCACTATCCTTTTTTTCAAATTCGCTTATTTTGTTGGATAACGTGTCCTTTAATGATTTTAAGAATATATCTAAATCATCACCTTGCATGATTATAAAGTTACTAGTTTGAAAGTCAAATGAGTTTTTTATTTCTTTTGTTTGTTGTACAAAATCAGCGTACAATATAAAATTAACTTTAAAAATGAGTTCTTTGATAGCTTCATTGATTAAAACGGAAATTGTTTCAGTGATTGATTCTACGAATAATTCAGGAGTTTCAAAATCTATTTTCGTTTTATCTATTTTAGATGTTATTTTGTATGTATAAACACGGTTTCCAAAAGCTGATTGTATAAGATCAACATTCGATAAAGAATGTTGAATTTTAACAGAGTTATATTTATGCTGTTTACTATTAAAATGGCTATTTAGATACCTCTTCTTTATTGGCAACTTGCAGGCAGTGCAATTCACAGTTCCAGTTTCAGCCTCCATACAAAGATTGAGTAATTCATTATCGAAAATTGGATCAAATGCTTCCCGCGATGTTGATGGTGTTTCCAAATGGCTTTGTTCCTTTGATCGTCTTCTCTTCATTATATATATAGGTATGGCACGCAATTGGTGGTGTCCTCTTCATCAGATATAGAATTATAATAGAATTGCTTGAAAGTGTTATGTTCTTCAACCTCCTCCACGGGAGAGTAACTTGGTGTGTCCTGTAACGACTGCACAACATAAATGCAAAATCATAGATCACAAAGAGTCGATTTCACCGTTTGCAGGCAAAACTTAGATCAACAAAACTAAGTTCAGCTTAATCGAACTCAAATAAAGTCAAAGTTGTGTCAAATGTGACTTGTGCTACAACAGTTTATCATCAAGGGTATCTTGAACTCGGTTTAGCTTATATTGATAGTTTAATCACAAAGGTGAAATCGGTTCTAAGTAAATAAGTAATATAGAACTTACCTCCATTTTATACTGTAGAACACGGAAACACTATTTATTGTGGCACAAGACTGTGTGCTGAGTAACGAATAATTTTAGAATACACGTAGATATAATAGCAGACGTTATAACAATATTTATCTGTAGTTCACTGCACGAATGGTGTAAGACTGTGTCAGTAACTCGAGAGTTTTAGAAATTTATAGCAGAAAGGCATCACAAAAACTCACGACATGTTTCGACAGGTAAACTTGCCTTGTGGGTGGGCGTTTGCAGTGTCACAAAAACTCATGATGAATTATCGATCGAAGATGTTATCTTACATCGTTTTAGCAAGACGTCATGCCCCGACAAGTTTTTGTTTAGATGGCGCCTCCCTGCCGGCTTTTTTTTTATATTTGCATTGAATGTAATCGCGGTTAGTTTATTATAAAGATGGTTTATTTAAATAATAAATATAATTAATAACAATTAAATAATTAATACTTATTAAATTATTAAATAATAATTTCATATTTATATGTATCGTGGGGGGGCCGTACAATAATAAATATTATACACATAGAATAAAATATATATTGGCGTATTGCTAATAAATATATTGGTTATCATATTATGATAATATGATATTATAATTATTTAAATTTAATTCACACGAATTCTTTCTCTCAAGGATTTGGGTCTGCCTACCTAAGCTACCTGCGGCGCAAGCCGGACGTTGCAAAAAAAACGACTATTGTTCCGTTTTAATCGAGGTTGGGTCAGTCAACAGTGGCTTTCTAACTTTTGAACGGAACGAGATACGTTAAAATGGATGAGCGCAATCGATCAGGCGTGTGCCAAAACATACAAAAAGAGTCTAAACTTTTTTTTTTTTTTTTTAGCCGGCTGTTTGGCCAAGACCACCCCGTCACGGCTTTTTAGTGTGTGTGAAAACGAATGAATCCGAATCCATTTTTTTGGTGAGCCAGAATGAACGAATCCCTACTACTGGGTTCCCCATACATAAAACTTTTTTTTCGTTTATCCCATACGTGTGGGGTATCTATGGATAGGTCTTTAAAAATGAAATTGAGGTTTATAATATCATTTTTTTCTAAACTGAATTGTTTGCGCGAGAGACACTTCCAAAGTGGTAAAATGCGTGCCCCCCCCCCCCCCCCCCCCTGTTACTTCTAAAATAAGAGAATGATAAAACTAAAAAAAATATATGATGTACATTACCATGCAAACTTCTACCGAAAATTGGTTTGAACGAGATCTAGTAAGTAGTTTTTATTAATACATCATAAATCGTAAACTGCAATTTACCTTTCATTCAATCAACGCAAATATAAAATGTTACTTGCTGCTACGGAACCCTTCATGGGCGAGTCCGACTCGCACTTGGTCGCTCTATTCGTATAATTTTTTTAAATCTTATTTCTATGTTAATGCAAATTGAATTAATTTTATTATCATAATAATATTGTATAGAACACTTACTGTATTATAAAACATAGTAAATACTTATTTAGTATAATTAAGGTTTCTTAATAATATTTATTTAGTAAATATGAGTTATATATAATTTTTAAACGCAACCGTAACAACACTCACGAACACAACGAAAGAAAAGCACATTCGAATTCGGCATATAACGTACTTTTCTATAGTACTATAATACTACTATTATATACTATATAAATTCGAAAGGGTCTCCGTCTGTCGGTAGTCAGGGGTACTCTTGAAATCGTTTAACGATATATCGGGTCAATAATCGTGCAAAACCCTACTCTTCGTTTCGACTCATTTTGAGCGATAGAACGACCGACATTACTTTTGAAATCGATGTCGTAGTCCTCCACAACAGACGATACGATAACTTGAATTTGACAACGAAACAACTGTCAATTCGACTGAATTAACGACTTTATCATGACTTTATTTTTCTCATACCAAGGGCGGATCGTAGAATAGACGCCCAGTGCTCAGTATGTTTCCTGTTCACGGCTAAACGGCTAATAATGACATTTGGTAAGAAGATAGGTTGTATATAATTCAATCTTTAAATCTTTATTCATTATCTTAGAGCTAAGTGTTACAATAGGAAAAATAATATTTATATTTTATATTATACTATAATACTAATTATGTAAGTATACTTAGGCAACTGCTTACAATATGCCTGAACTAGAAAAACCTGTGTCACTGTGTCTCAGGCTGGATAGGACTAATAATATTAACTTATAGGTAGGTAAACAAACAAAAAATCTGTTAACTGACAGTTCGGTAACACAAGTTTATGTGAAAAACAAACAAAGCGAAAACCTACTTTTAACATGAAAGATTGAACGTTTTAAATATTACCTACTTTTTACTACAACTAATAACTTCTCAGTTTCTTCGTAAGATAGACATGCTAGGGCATGTTGTAGGGTTATTTTAATTAGTCAAATTCATTGCTTAGATGCCTAGATGCTTTTTTTTATTTGAAAGGGTCCCTTCCCAGGTGGTCCTATTTATATTTTAGCGAAATCGGTGGAGCGCTTTTTAAACTATCATCAAAAACACCGATCATATTTACGTTACGTGCAGTGCAGAGCAATGCGTTTAGTTGGTCGGGTGGTAGCATCTAACAAAATTAGAAACGCCTTATTAAATTAGATTAAATTCAATTAGGATAAGTTGGTAGCAGCAGAATACCAAAGTTTCATTTGACAGTTCTAAACCTAATTTTAGCTAAAATTAGTTACCTAGGCTAGGTTGGTGGCAACAGAAATGAGCCACATACTTATATTAGTTCAGTTCATAGAAGTTGAATATTATTTCATTATGACACGATTAATGCTGTAAAGCATGTACGTGAGAAAAAATTGCAATATTTTTTTTTTGTTTGTTTTGATTGTCAAACAGGAGAAAGCCCGAAGCTAGTGTTATCGAGACCAAAACGCACTGATAGCGCGTTCTAATCTACTAGTGGTGCCATCTAGTTCTGACTTCGGACAACTGTCATTCTTATTACTGTTTGACGTAATCAATCGGTTGATTAGCTTTTTAATACCCTTATTAAGTAGGTACCTAGTTAACTAATTTACGGGTTTTATTTTGTAATAAACATAACTACGTTTTAAAAACTAAAAAAAATCCGACTTCATTGAATGAAATTTGAGCCTATAATACATTTTTAGTGGAAAGTAGATTCTGCCCTGCTAATTGTACTTGCAGTAATCGTCATTTTTGTGATTTTAATTTTTTTGCAAAAATGACATCTTAAGGAGATAATCTACACGTAAAAAATATATTTACACGTTTATTCTTATTAAAAACATGTTTTTTATTTAACATGAAACGCAGTTCTTGCACCTAAATGTTACTTTTGCTAAAAAGATCTGCAGCATTAAGCATGTGCTAGAAGATTATACAGTACTTGCTACGTTTAATGTATACTCATTAGGATAGAACTTTTTGGCAACGAATACTAACTAAAGCCAAACGCAGTACTCACTATTACTGCATTTGCGTCTAGCGAAATAACAGAAACCTACTCTTGCGACGCTAAACCTAAACGCAGTTTTCTACAGTGTTGTACCTTTGGGAGGCTCTGGAGGGCTGTGGTATGATTATAGAGATTTTTTTGAAAGAAACGTGACTGCACTGAAATTAACTATTTGGTCCGATAATTGCACTGGGCAAAATAAAAACTGGGCATTTTTTCAAATTGTCCATAGCTCAGAGATTGCTGCAACAAAAAAATAATAAAGTACCTCGAACCAGGCCATACCTTTATGTCTGCAGATAGTTTTCACCATCAAGTGGAGAATCAGCTTCAGAAAGCAAAAAGTCTATGATTTTGCTGATTTTATCGACTGCGTGCAACTTGATATTGCCTGTGTCCAGGTGCATAGAAATTCTATGTCCATTTTTGTTAAAGCTACTCACGGTGGAAGTACGAAAGAAATCGACTTCCTCAAAGCAAAGCTTCTTAAACTAGGTTTAATACCTTGTGCTGTTCAAAATACCAAGCCTCGTCGAATTACTCAAGAAAGAAAGTTTTGGGAAAACCTTCCCGTTGACAATGATTCGATTGATCTCGTACAATACAGAGAGTCTGAAGAGGTAATATTATAGGTGTTTAAACTTTTTATAAGTTTGTTATACGAAGAATTGTTATTATGATTTAGAAGAAGTCTTTATTTTTGACACGATTTTGTGATGTAGGCTATTGTGTTTAATAGTTTGTTATATTTTATGTTCAGTTATTTTTGCTAAAACGTGGTTCGACCGCATGGTTCGATCAATCGGACTACGTGAACTTTTTTTTCCAGCTGGTTCGATTAATCGAACCATGTGTTCTTGAGACTCCTCATAGTCCGATCAGTCGGACTACGTGAGCTTTTTTGTCCAGCTGGTTCGATTAATCGAACCATGTGTTCTTGAGACTCCTGATAGTTCGATCAATTGGACTATGTGAACTTTTTTTCCAGTTGGTTCGATTAATCGATCCTAGTCGAACCTTGTAAACTTAAAATTACTTGAGCTAAAAACAACAACACAATGACTAAGCATGTTTCAAGATTTATTTTACAAAAAAAATATTATTTTTGACCCCTACGGCCGCCATATTTTTGTAGGTACCTACATTTATTTACCTTTTTGTAGTTATTATAAATATTTATGGATATTTATCGGTTTATTTACCTATTATTTACCGACAGAGTGTAAACCTGTCGAAACGTCGGGAAAAATAGGTAAATAAACGCGATAAATACCCGTTAATATTTATAATAATGTGTTCTGATCGCGTAAGTTTAAAAAACTTTTTGTAGTTTTACAAAAAGGTCTTCTTTACATCGAGCTATATTACCTAGAACTATTTACCTACAAAAAGTGACCCCTCCCAAGCTAATCGTTCTAAGAATATTCTTTCATCAATATTACTATTATTAAGCATTGTGCTGGTCTTCAGTATTAATTCATCTCGTTTCATGGGTTCTCTACGACGTTTTTCCAAAAGTCCGCCTTTCATTTTTAATACATTAAAATTGAAATCTCTTTTCAACACTGTCAAAACTTTAATCAAATTTGGTGTTTTTTTGCCAACAAGGTCGTTTATTTTTCCATGTTCGCCGTATACGGACCACTTTTTCATAAATTCATTAATTTTTGAGATTGAATTATGACTTTCTAAGGAGATTTGATAACCCATTGCATTGAGGTCGGTAGTCGGACTATGAGAACATGGGATTCCTTTATGTTTCGATGAATCGAACCAGGTGAACTGGTCATTGTGGTTCGACTAGGGAGTCGAACTACGTGGTCCTAAGGTTTAGTAGTTCGCCTGGTAACATTATAAAATCGAACCAGCTGGAAAAAAAAGTTCACGTAGTCCGATTGATCGAACCATGCGGTCGAACCACGTGGCCAGAAGCGAACAAACACCTATGTTCTTCACACAAATGTTTATCCTGGGAGGGAATCGAACCCTCAACCTACAGCGCAGAAGGCAGAGCTACTACTAACTGAGCGGACAGGGCAGTCAAATATAGAAATAAAATAATTAATAATTCCCAAATAGTAAGTATGTAATACCTAGGTACATACAAGTAGGTATCTAACATACTTTAATAATGATTGCTAGGTTTTCATTTACCTATGTATCTACCTACTCTTGAGATAGGTACAATTGTTAAAAAAAAATGCATACCTATCTACCTACATTACGATACAGATGGTTTAGGTAGGCCACGCCACTTCCCGATATGGGTAAGCTGCCCAGTGACTGCTGCCAAAATGCTTAGGGCAGGGGAATACCTTTTGGTTGGCTGGGTTTCTGCGCAGAAAAAACTGCGAATGGTGCCTGCAAAGTAAAAAAAGTGAGAGCTGTCTGCACCTCTGAGATGCAGTAATGACTGTTACCATTGCAATCTTATCTGTGCGCTTTGTGCCGCTGGCAAAAAGCCAGTGGATCACGTGTCGGGGAGTAAAAAATGCTGCTTACCAAAGCCCTAGAAAAGAGCCCAGACTATCGAGAGATTATCAAAAAGGGGGAAAGAGGCGATGAATCTTAATTAGTATCAATTACTTAGACTACCACTTCTACCAGACGGGTCTTAACCAGTGGATGAATTAGATGGTGATAATCTCCGAACCGTACTTTATAACCCCGAGATAACTGTAACTGGGTAGGGGATGCTGATGGCTATAATTTCCTTGTCTGCCATCGGATACCTTACTGTTGTCACTACAGGTAGGGGCTATGTATGTCGCAGTCAGGTAGAATTATTGAGCTGTCATCATAGTCTCCCAATAAACCAAGCCGAATTTGGTGCTGAGCTCTAAAAAGCCTTATGTTATCGATTGTGTTGCTCCAGAATATTACCTATGCCATATTGCAGAATGGTATAATATTCTGCCAATGTAGGCTGTTAATATCGCTGACTTGTTTTTAATTCCACTGAGTTTAAAAAGAGCGTAAACGAACTGGTGCAGCTTGTTACATTATATTGCCAATGAGAAGTTTCTAGTTAAATTTATTGACAAAAGTTAGTCCAAAGAACTCTATCATAACTTCTAACTTCCACATATTTACTAATGGAGAAGACAAAGGTTTTTTTTAATGCAAAAGTAATCTAAAAAAAATACAAGAATAACTGTGTTTTTACTTTTTTTCTACCTTTAAACATGGCTGAGAAAATGAAGATCAAAGTGTGCATTTTCGTACGACATTATTTAAAAACGCAGTTGGCGCTAAATCATGCGATGACGTCACAATTTATTTCGTCGCGCGCGAAAAGTTTCGGAAACTTACTCGCAGTCATAACTTATTTTACGCATTTTATATATGGTAATCAAATTTGTTCGAAATTAATGCATTATTTGCGAAGGAGTTTTATCAACATTTTATTAATCCTCATCCAAATAAATATGTTATTAATCACAAGCATTTCATGGTGAACAAAATTGTCCTTGACATCACCTGATTTCAATCAACATCTTAGGAGATATCATAATTAAAATAACTCCGCAACATAATTAGGTATGTCTCGAACATTCATGACCGCAACCGTGACGTCACACAGGGAGCGCGCGAAATCTGTAAAATTTAAAAAGTGTCTAAACTTACTAGCAGTCATAACTTCGGTAATACTGCATGTATTCACATGAAATAAAAACGAATGTAACATACGTAGTCTACGCTTTAATATTAGGTATATTTTAGTGTAACATTTTGACCCTTTTGTGTTCTCCATTGTTTAGGCTGAGACTGAAATGAAAACTACAAGGTCAAGGACCTATTCGAATACTTTATGAATGACTTAATGCTTGTGATTTCGTTCATTCTCACCAACTCACTCACTTGATGTTACATTTTAACTTACATGTCACTTAGTTGTTCAACTTCACTCATTCATTAGCTAGACATTCATTCATTCAGACATTCATGGGCAAGTGAAAAAATATATCGATAACTATCGAGTGAAGCATATCGATATATCGAGATATATCGTCAGTTTTCGCATGATCATTCATACATATTCCCAAAGCATTAAAAATTCAGAAACAAGTGGTATTATTGTAAGCATCTTAAGCTCTTTTGTCAAATTGTTCACACGTAGTTAACGACCTCTGAGGCGCAATGGGCTAAAGTCCGGCTGAGACGCAGAAGGTTGCGGATTTGATTCCCGCCGCGGGCCAAATTTTGTATCATCTGTAATATTTGTAAAATAAAAAAAAATAGGTATATAAGTAGTATATCAGTCATGTGATACCCATAACACAAGCTCTGGTTACTTTGGGACCAGATGATGCTATGTCAAATGCCGGACCATTATTATTATTATTAATAATTAGACAGCATAGCTCCTTGTTCTTAGGATCTTATTAGAGTATTTATTTATTTCTTGTAATACAGCCTACAATATGGTTTCCAAATACATTCTTGTTTACAGAATCATAAAATATGGTTTGGTTGTAGAGTTATTACATATTTTGTACAATGCAGTATTTTTGTCGCCATCGTTTCTAAGGCGCACCAGCTGTCATAAATGTTTGAAATTTTTTGTCGAGATTGAAGAGTTAATAGTATTAGTATTTTCGTGCACGCAGCCAATAGTCCTACTGTTATATTGCATTTCAAAAAGATTGTGGAGGGATTTTTTTAAAGTTAACGATGCGCGAGGAGCATGCAAGTAGTATCTAGTAACATTAAACACGAAACCAAAGCTGCGTTTAAAGAAATAGATATGAATTTGATACGCCATAATAAATATCGAATATCGATATATCGCGATTATAAATATCGACGATATCATATCGATAATTGTATGGAAATATATGGATATTTTGATATACTTATTTTTTGCCCATGCCTAGCTTGCTTACCTACTAGGGATGTGACATTGTACATAAAAATCGATTTTTAATTAATCGATTGTTATTTTTATCAGGAAAAATCAATTAATAAATAATCGATTTTTCGTCAAAAAATAATAGATTTATTTATATTAATCGATTTTTCCCTAATTTGTTTATTAATTTCAAAATAAACGCCATAAATATTATATTTATCATAGTTTCATTAATTAAATATATACAACAGAAATAATAAGTTTTTAAATAATCAACATTATAATAGGTTCAAGTTACAATTATTTATTTTTCAACAATAATTAACAAAATTAAATTGTTCAAATAAAAACAATCTAGAAATTCGTAGGTAATAAGATCAGGAATAACAACTTAGGTAAGCGTTTGGATAATATTCGGCTCCTGGTCTTTGATAATGTGTCTAAGCTTTTTAGAACATCTCTGCTGGAGCCTAAAAAGCCGGTACCTAAAGGTTATACGCCAACTCTGTCAGTTGGGGATAAGCTGCCTCATAGCTTCTCCAGGATTTTAAAGCGTCTTCTTTTAATCCTATTACAGGCGCTATGTAAAAAGTTAAGCTTAATTCAGATGTCTGACTGTGACTTTGACTGGTTCTCATATTCTCCACTAGCAGCTTGTTGTGAATTTCTCAAATGTCATCATTATCGACATCATCAGCGGCCGAAGTTATTGACTGTGGACAATGCTCTGGTTCTCAGTTTTCTTCAATGGATCGTCTAATGTAGTTTATAGTTCTTGCCAAAAATGCTCCGTCTTTCAAAACCACAGAAGGTATGCCATCGTAGATGCACAGATGGCGTTAGTGTAATATTATGGAGATGGTATTCATTGGTAGTTCGCACTCCAGGCTATAGTAGACCAGACTTAATGTCGAGGGGTGGCAGATGAAAAATCGGTTATGATTGATTTTTGAATATAAAAAAATCGATCTTTAATCGATTAATTGTAATAATAAAAGCGCGAATGATTAAAATCGATTTTAATCGATTGTTTTATAATCGTTTTTTTTCACATCCCTATTACCTACCTTTATAATTCGAGCGAGACTGGCTGGACGTGTGTAAAAAGTGTGAAAAAAATTTGACGTTGCAGAAATAAGTGAAAAAAATCTAAAACTTCTTTTATTTTTATAGCAATTTTACCACCACTGCTCCTAAAATGGCACAGTAAGTCACATACGAAAACAAGTACCATGAGATAATTTAATTTTGCCTAGGTACTTATTTAAGTACTTACTTAATTAAACTGAATCCTTTAAACTTACTTACATTATTCCTAACAAAATACACTTGTAGACAAAGATAGGTTAGTTAGGTCATAAGTACTATTTCAGAAGATTTGAAAACATACCATAAAGAGTTATTGTTTTAAGTAATTTACAGGTCAATGGTGACAGGAAAAAAACTTTGAATAATTACAAAGCTGTTAGAATTCTATACCATTTGAATATTTTATATTATATTTTATTGCTTACTGGTTATAACCTAAAATGTTAAGTTAGAACACTGTACAAGGTTATTTCAAGGAGAGTACCTATTGCTTTCTTACTCTGTGGCTCTATGCATGTTGGTTTTGTTGACCTGACTGATTTAACCTATGTACCTCCGGTAGGTAGGTACTTACATTATAATAAACTTATTTAGCATCATTACTATGTTTTAAGTAAACTTATCCTTATAAGAAGCCTGTAAGCATTTAATAATAATCTATTATTGATTTCTGAGAGTAATACACCTATTCTGTGTACCTACAAATTCATAGGTATAGGTAGTTAAAGAAAAAAATATAGTTCCAAATTTAAATTTACAGATAAGTTTTAATTTTAATTTTCAATTTCAAATATCATCAGCCAGAGCTTCTTCAATAAATAATAATATTTAATTAATAAAAATGTCTTTACGTCAATCAACATTAATTCATTGTTATCTGAGAGTTACTAAATAACTTTTAAAGAAACTGTTTTGTTCACACAGACCTAAGGCTGATATTGCTCTCATCGGTCTGGCTGTGATGGGCCAGAATATAATTCTCAACATGGATGACCACGGGTTTGTGGTCTGCGCTTACAACAGAACTGTCACTAAGGTAAAATAATGTATGACCTCTAGCTAGAAAGTACATATACACCTTCCTTTCTCTTTTACTGTGTTAACATCATTGAAGAAAGCTGTAGGTTCCTGAAGTAATTTCACCTTGTCTTTTATGATTTAGAATTCAAAATATAAAGTACCTTTATTTAAAAAAAAATGGTAGTAACTCTGCCATCTGCGTTGTAGGTTGAGGGTTCAATTCCCTCCCAGAACAAACATTTGTGTGATGAAATAGCTGTTTGTTCTGTGTCTGGGTGTTATAAAGTATCATAAGTATGTATTTCAAAAAATATTCTATCTGATCCGATAATACAATGTGTGTAAATTATATTTATTTATTCATTTAATGATTCCATGAATCAATTAAATGTTTTATCCTTTAACCTTATGATTCATATTTACTAAAAATATTACTAGTGTATTACTTTCTACTGTATTGTACTACAGTAAATCATTATAGCTTATTTTTTCCAGGTGGAACAATTCTTACAAAATGAGGCCAAGGGAACTAAAATTATTGGAGCGACATCATTAGAGGACATGGTTGCGAAACTAAAAACTCCACGAAAGGTCATGCTTTTAGTAAAAGGTAATACAATAAATACCTATAGAGTGAATTATGCAACTAGTGGTAAAGGCTATTTAACTGTTGTAGCTACAGAAAAGCATTCTTCAAAAATGGGCCTTATTTTAATCAACATTCACAGAGTTCGAAAAAAGGTATCGTCAATGAGATAATGGGCAATTAATAATAAAACGATTTTGATGTCAATCGACCCTATTTCATATAGTAATTAAAATACACCATTAAACCAACTGTGAGAGTACAAAAAATTACAGAAATGGCAGACTTGGACCATACATTACGTAAATACACACAGTAGATCCTACTAGAAGAAATAGTAGGTAAACCTAGATACTAGTTAATTTCAAATTGAAGAGTTGGGTTTTATTAAGTAAGGTTACACTGTGAACAAATAATTGTTTGTAGGTAATTTGATTACGCTAGCATACTGCCGGACTGTTGCAGTCGCAGTCGAGTTCTGAGCAGTGTCTAGCAATGAGTGGTTGAATGATGCTTTAGCATCAAAGTGAGTGATGATCATTCAAAGAGCTTTTGATTTTAACTGTCAAGTGCGAAAGTCACGCTTGAGAGGGTATATAAATACTTACTCTTTTCACTATCACCATCATTTTTTATATGAATAGCTACAAAATAACAGTTATCGGTCATTTTACTTTACTTGTATTGTGAGACCTAGCTTCTTGAAACTAGCTCAACAGGAAGTAGCATGTATGTTTTGATTTACTGGCTGTATCCAAAGTGCCAGTTTAAATGACAGATATTTAAATTTATTTTACAACTTAGAGAATTTATTAGTATTTGATATTAATTTCAACTTGAGACTTCCACGCGTTTATGAGTAATGGGATCTTGACTACAGATATACATACAACAAAGTAATTCTATATGGGCTCGTTTTTTCCTTTTGAGGTAGAGGGCTGAAAAAGAATGACAGGACAAGGAAATAACTAGATAATTTACTAGATAGCAAATAAAACCAACTATTCTACTGTAGAACTTTCTACATCTACGCTTTGGATGGATCATTGGATTCCTCATTATTTAAGTACTAATGCAACTAACTTCAATTGAGTTTACTTTTGTAAAATAGACTACAATTAGAGAGTATCTAACCCCACTTTTTCTGAATTGCCAGCTGGATCAGCAGTGGATGAGTTTGTGAAGAAGTTGATTCCGCTACTCGACAAGGGTGACATTATCATAGACGGAGGAAACTCACAGTACACGGACACTCAGAGGTGGTGCAAGGAACTTGCGCCCACTGGCATCCTCTATATAGGGATGGGAGTGAGTAGACTTACCACCTAAATAGGCATAGTGCAATGCTATGGCTATTAAAAACGCGTGCAATGCAATGCAATTTTATCTCTGGCCAATTTGTTTCTATCATTCAGTCATAAACATTCATGAAGCCCATCACAACTCACTAGGATTAACTAATGGCTCATGCATACTGTTATCCTCAAACCTAGTGCACGCGATTTTCCTTCATGCGTAACTCGGACTTGAATCTGTTTATCCAGTCAGTAATCAGTATAAGACGATAAACTCACAAGGTAACTAGCTTCTGCCCACGTTTTAGCCCGCTTGGTACTCAGATAATCAGATTAGATAATCAGATTATTACTGGTCCAAATCCATATCTATACCAAGTTTCATTCAAATTCATTATATAATTACAAACAAATTTCTAAACATCCACATAAACTTTAACATTGACAATATTAGTAAGTACTTAAGATTTATTCCATGATGACTCTTCTATCAATCTCTGTCTTTATTTCAATGGCATTAGATTTAAAATGCCGTGATTCATGGGTTTTCTTTGAGATAACAATAGTTAATGTTTATTTTCAGGTGAGCGGCGGTGAAGACGGTGCTAGGTACGGTCCGTCACTGATGCCCGGAGGTCACTCGGCGGCTTGGCAACATGTCAAACCTATCTTTCAAGTAAAACTTTTTTAACAATATCAAATATAAGCGAAGTCAGTTAAGATGTGGTTAAAAATAAACCACGCTTAGAAAGTATCTATGGCGATTATGGAACTTGTGACACAACCAATGTCTATTCGTTTCGATTAGCAATAGGCATAATTTCAATCATTAGTTTGATTGTAATTGGAATCAGTTTTGACAAGACGAATTACTATTACGTACGTTCGGTTTCTATCTCAGACCAAATAAATATATAAGCAGAGGGCCGTGAATAACCAAAGTAAATTCTCAAAACAATGCTCTTTTGTGGAAGTACACGCACCCACGCATACACATCCACCCAAACTGTGCTCCACCGGAGCACGGTTTTGCGGCTTTATTATGGATGATCACGGTGTTCCGTCCTTATATTTATTTGGCCTGAGGTTTTTATTTGACAGCATGTATGACACTCAACATCAACCTTCCATAATACAGATTCATAAATAGTAACTGAAAATGATTAGTATCAAAGTGAAAAGATAGTATCAGAGTTCCATAATCGCCC
This sequence comes from Lampropteryx suffumata, assembly GCA_948098915.1. Lineage (NCBI taxonomy): Eukaryota > Metazoa > Arthropoda > Insecta > Lepidoptera > Geometridae > Lampropteryx > Lampropteryx suffumata. The sequence continues at coordinate 21,009,550 of OX402544.1, read as the reverse complement.
AGCAGATCTCTCTTGAAAACAAGATTATAGCCCGAACAATTGTTTGAAACTATAGTCCAAAAAGTATAAGCTCTATCAATGTGAGTCACAATAAATATGCTACTTTCATTTAGCCTTACAGTTTTTTAGGTCAATGTTAATAACAATCACATACAATATGACGTAATCGTGATTGCAGTTTGTCTTTGCTCCATATATAACATCTACAGACACACTAGATTATAACTACGAGTAGTCATATGGGTACTTACTTTGATAACATCTGCTTTGACAAGACTGTCTTTGCTTGTTGAGAATACTTACTAAGATCTTTATAAAATCCCAGAACAAATTGTTTCAAATGGAAGAGCGGTTAATAGTTTCGACTGAATTAATATTTTAGTTTTGTTTATTCGCAATCAATATTTTTTTAGGCAATCTGCGCCAAAGCTAACGACGAGCCGTGCTGCGATTGGGTAGGCGAGGACGGTGCAGGACATTTCGTGAAGATGGTACATAACGGCATCGAGTATGGAGACATGCAACTCATCTGCGAGGCATACAACCTCATGAAAGACGTGCTAGGTAAATTATAGATATATAAATAATGATCTGCAAGTATTTTTCTCGGGTCTGGATGTTTCTATGCATAAAATGTATGTATTTACAAAAAAAATATAGTATATCAGTGATGTGGTACCCGTAACATGATGTGTGAAATGTCCGGCATCTATATATTAATATAGATATATATAAGCAACAACTTTGTACCCCATTTTACAAAAATTGCGTAGACGGAGGAGTATGAAATTTTGCACACTTATAGTTTATATAGAGGAGTGCAGAACGAATTAATGTATTTTTATGCATATTTTTTTAAATTATGCATAAAAAATACATTAATTATTAATTATGGGTGAATTTCGACCAGTGGAGGACCACTAGTTATTATTATATTATTATTTTAAACCCATAGATTTACTAAACTACTTATAACTAACTAATTGGGATAATGGTTAATTTGCGGCTAGATGGTGTTTGTGTGCATTGCATTGTCCACCAATACTTATTTATTTATTTAATGGTACCAGTGCCTTCTGATCTTCCCCACTATAATATTATAAATGCGAAAGTAACTATGTCTTGTAAGTCTGTTTGTCTGTCTCTTTGTTACGTTTTTACGCTTAAACAGCTAAACCGATTTTTTTAATTTTTGGTATAGAGATAGATGGAACCTTGGAGAAGGACATAGGCTACTTTTTATGTAGGTACCACGCGTGCGAAGCAGCGGGCAGCAGCTAGTATACTATATTTTGAAGTCATGACAACTGACTCTTGACTCCTTATGTGACTTAAGTAATCGACTGGTAATATTATAAGTAATAGTATACCAGTCGATTAATCATTTTTATGTATGATCTATCCTTGTCAAAGTTAGTCTACCTCTCTAATTTTATTCCATACCAAAATTATATATACAAAAGTGTATATGTCTGTTTATTTGTTACCTATTCACGGCTAAACGTATCTTGATGAAATTTGGTACAGAGATAAATATAGTATATTTAAGATGGACATAGGCTACTTTGTATGTAGTAGGTAGGTAGGAAACACGTGTGCGAAGCCGCGGGCATTTACTAGTATTAACATATTTTTGTTAACAGGTCTAGAGCAAGGTGAAATGGCGCAAATATTCGAAGAATGGAACAAGGGAGACTTAGACTCCTTTCTGATCGAGATCACACGGGATATCCTCAAATACAAGGACGCAGATGGTGAGTCATACTTAATGCAATTCAGTCCTTGAGGGCAGGCAACAGAATAATCTGGTGTTGCAGATAACAATAGACGACGGTTATTGCTTGCCACCGGAGCCGTAAGTTTGTTTATCTGCGCTGTGCAGTCTAACTTATCTGCGCTGTGCAGTCTAACAAGTAGATACCCACGACCACGAAACAGATTTTTATCTAGCATGGGTATCATAGTTAACTATGATACATGGGTATCATAGTTAACTATGATACCCACGCAAACCAAAACTACCATTCACTGAAACTATTAAAGAAACTATGTGTGTAAAAATGTTAAACACTCTTTGTCTTTCTAGTAGTTTATATTAATTATTTATAGTTTATTAGTTAACTTTAGTAACAAAGCTGTTTTTGTTATGCTGCTAATAAACTTATTAAAAAATGGTTGTCTGTAAAGTTGGCTTACGGATGATACATTTTACGTGATAACGTCATAAAATTGCATACCTTTACCCTATTAAGATACGTCACAGCCGAACGCTTAGGATGATCGTGCCTCTATCGCTTCTTCCGCGCTCTCGCTTGCACGTTCGACTCAGGCGGAACGTGACATTTTTTCGTGCGTGCAGCCGGCGTTCATCGGTTTATAAGACGTTATCACGTCAAAAACTTCTAAAAAATCTTTGTTAATTTTAGCTATTAACTTAGTCACCAGATTAACCAATGTTGGCAACTGACTGACTTCTACGAAGAAATTAGTGAATTCGGAGTTGGTCCTTACTTGTGTGGTACCAAGATTATGTGAATGTTGAATAATATGCCTTGGCATATCAACGATATCAACTTGGAATCAACGAGCACCAGAGAGTGCTCATTGATACTCCCGTTACAGGAAACAATATCAAGACTAAGTATGTGACTATCAGTTGTTTGTATGCAGGCAAATACCTCCTGCCGAAAATCCGCGACACTGCCGGTCAGAAGGGAACGGGCAAGTGGACTGGTATCGCTGCTTTGGAGTACGGCGTTCCGGTAACGCTAATCGGCGAGGCTGTCTTCGCTCGCTGTCTGTCTGCCATCAAAGGTACTTACTACACCATGTGTTGACTGCCATCGTTAGAAAAATTAAGGATAATTTCTTTAAGCTTTATAGTGTAATTTCTTAATGCGCACTAAGAAAAATATATATGTAATTCCAATGCGTAATAACTTCTACGCTAAGGCTTTGAGTATACTTAACACATTTGCGGACAATCCGTCACCCATGTTTGACAGTATATTTTATATGAGAGCTTTGGAGTTGCCATAACAGCCGCGTCCTGTTGCATACGAAACCTGTTACGAGCCGGGTACTGATAAATTATGAAACCAGTCGATTTTACCAAATAATAACTTTAATTTCAAAGTTACCACACACAGAACTTATGTATTCAATACGCGTACTTTGTAGTGCATCTACTCGATACCAGATGGCGTTGTAGGTGAGTATTTAATGCGTTAGACCCGTAATATTGCGCTAGTCGATCCACATAGACAATCTTAGGCTTGCCTCGTAGCCCCTTTTTAATCCGGTACGTGACATCGTTGATCCTGTTCACAATTTGATATGGCCCGTCCCATTTCGCCTGCAGCTTAGGACACTTTCCTTTACTGCGTACAGGGTTATGTACCCACACCAGTGATCTTCACTAAAGCCCAAGTGGTTTAATTTTCGATCATATCGAGGCTTCATTTTTTCAGACATTTGTTGGCTGGATTGGCGAACGTGCTCGTGTACATCGTTTAATTTGTTGCGAAGGTCCCTCGCGTACTCTGTAATATTGCGCGGAGACTGTGAAGGAAAGCCATAAGGTCATATAAGAGGTGGTTCTTGTCTTATAAGTACCCATCACTCAACATGTTTCCTGAAATATTTAGGACTCGAAATTCCTTCCTTGATCGCTGTGAATTTCCAAGGGTACTCCAAAACGACTAAAGACCTCATTGACTAACTTATCGGCTACTGTCGACGCTTCTTGGTTTGGAATTGCAAAAACCTACGGCCACTTTGTGAAATAATCCTTAACAACCATGAAGTACTTGTTTCCATTTTCAGTTGCAGGAAATGGTCCCGCAATGTCCAACGTTATCCGCTCCCAAGGCGCTCCCACGTTATAAATCTTTAATGCACCTCTGCTGTGTGTATGGGGTCCTTTCACTGCTGCGCAACTCGTGCATTTACGGCACCAGTCTTCCACATCATCTCTGCACTGGATCCAGTAGAATCGCTCACGTATCATCAACAAAGTTCTCTTTATCCCCATATGCCCACCGGAGCATCCTTCATGGTAGAGTTTAAGCACTTCAGATACTTTAGCCTTTGGAACAATCATTTGCAGATGTCAGTGATCTCCGCGAGCATTTTCCCATTTACGGCACAATACTCCATCGTGGATAACCAGACTGTCCCATTGTGCCCAGTAGCTTTTAGTTGTTGTGCTCATTCCAGCCACATCACTCTATACAGGTTTAGTAGTTCCAGCCCTTATCCATTCGATGATTGCCTTAATATCTGAGTCATCTGTCTGTGCTTTCTGCAGGGTTTCATTCCACTCATCACTTAGATCCGTGCTTAACATTCAGACGGGTACCACTTCTTTTGACTCTTGTTTTACACAATTCTTACATTCTTCTGGACAAGGTCTCCTTGACAAGGCATCTGCATTACCGTGAGATTTTCCACTGCGATGCTCAGTTTCATAGTTCAATCCACCTTGCCACTTGTCCTTCAGGATTTTTGAACTGTAGCAGCCATTTCAATGCAGCATGGTCCGTGCGTAGATGAAATTTACGCCCCAGCAGATATTTATTGAAATTCTGCAAAGTTTTTACTACTGCTAATAGTTCCCTTCTTGTGACACAGTAGTTTCTTTCCGGTTTGTATAAAGCTTTGCTGAAGTAAGCTATCACGATCTCTCGATCTCCTTTGCGCTGGGACAATACACCTCCAATATTGCTTGCATATATGTCTACGATGAACTTATTCTCGGTGTCAGGGAAACCAAGAATAGGTGTATCACACAGACGTCGCTTTAACTCTTGGAAGGCAATATCACATTCTTCGTCCCAGCTGAACACTCGTTTCTCTTCGGTGAGTTTATGCTAGGGCTTAGCAACATCAGCAAAATTTCTCACAAACCGTCGGTAATAGGAACACAATCCTAGAAACGCTCGGACTTGTGTTTTATCCTTTGGGATCGGCCAATCCTTAACAGCGACGATTTTCTCTGGATCAGTTTGCACACAATCTTCTGAAATAACGTGCCCTAAGAAGCTTACTTGTCGTCTGAAAAATGAGCACTTCTTCGGTCTCAATTTAAGATTGGCTGCACGAATTTTAGCTAGTACTCGTTCTATATTTTAAAGCTGGTCTTCAAACGTACGACCCACTATAACAATGTCATCTAAGTAGACAAGGCAGGCGTCTCCAATTAATCCAGCTAGTACCATTTCCATCAACCTTTCAAAAGTTGCAGGGGCATTGCACAACCCGAACGGCATTACATTAAAATTGTCACAGACCCTTTCCCGTAGATATAAAAGCCTGTTTCTCCTTATCTTTCGGGTCTATTTCAACCTGCCAGTAGCCGCTTTTTAAGTCTAGGGTTGTGAACCACTTCATCCCTGTCAATGTGTCCAGTGTGTCGTCAATCCTTGGAAGTGGATAACTATTTTTCTTTGTTGCGTCATTAAGTCGATAATCCACACAAAAACGTAAGCTACCGTCCTTCTTCTTGACTATACTACAAGAAAGCACCAGGGACTGGAAGAAGGTTCTATCACTCCGTCTTTTACCAATCCTTCAATCATAGTCACCACTTCCTTTTCTCTTGCGACAGGTAATCTTCTTGGTCGTTGACGAATCGGTGACTCGTTACCGGTATTTATGGTGTGCTGTACCAGCCCAGTCTTTCCAATGTCAGCATCATTCGAAGAGAAAATATCAGCATATCGATGTAACATCTTCTCAGCTATTGCAACCTCCTCTTCAGAAAGATCTTTGCGACAATCTTTCAGCAATGATGACACATTGTAATTAACTTCTGATTTATTGTCACTGGATAATTCTTGACATCTTCGCATTCAGGTTACTTCTTCACAATTGCCCATTAACATTCCCTTCTTAATGAGATGTTCCTCATTACTCGGGTTCAGTATTCGCACTGCTGAGATGGTAGATGCTTTTACTAGAGTCCGTGCCATAATCCATGGTAGGTCATTGTCCAACCTTTCTATCAAAACACATATCGATTTCTCTCTGATGTTTGCAATAGGCGTACTTGTACCATGGTTTCTGACCTTGGAGGAAGCACAATTTCTTTTAGGTAGTAGACTTTTCCTGAGGATCCTCCTTCCATAAAGACTTCTTCTGTGCCACATTTTAAAATCCCTTGATTTACTTCGATCTCCGCGTGGTGTTCTCGCAAAAAATCCAAACCCAGAATGCACTCATCAACTATATTGGCAATGATGACGTTATGATGTTAAGTTGTTCCCTAATTTCATCTCCACCTGCATCTCGCCTTGAACGGATATGTGCTGGCCGGTTGCTGTCACGAGCTGAACTCTGTTACATTTGCGGGAAATGTCCCGAAGAAAGCGATTTGCAAGTTGGGATCTCACTACTGTACGAGAAGCACCAGTATCCAAAGTTATTTTACAGGTCGTTTCATTAATTTGGCCTTTGATGATCGGGCTGTTCCCATCTTGGGCTTGTGAGATCGAAACTCTTGGTGCTTTATCAATATCAGCCAGCCCCCGCCACGCGGTCCTGGCTTCCCTGCTGCTGGGGAGCAGAAATGCTCACTACCTGTCCTTCGTGAGGTCTGCCGTTACTCTCTTTGTTACGTTTCGGGCAACTGGACCTCAGATGACCCTTTTCTCCACACTCAAAACATTTCGGACTGAATTTTGGTCGACCGTCGCGGTTAGATTCCACCACTTCTCTGATGCGATGTACTCGAGTGTCCATACGTACAGCTTCCACCTCCAAAGCATGGGCCAAGGCGTTCTTGACTCGAAAGACTGGTGATGGCCAAGTCTCACAGTAGCTCTGACTTCCAAGTCACGTATCCCATCGACGAATGCCTGAACCAAGTTCCCAGCAATAAGTGCAGGTGAAGATCGGAAAGCCTTCCGAACCAGCTTTTCTATTTCCAGGGCTCACTGCTGCAGGTTCTCCAAATTGCGCTGAGTCCTGTCCTTTAATTGAGCGCGGAAAACATGTTCTAGATGTGCGTCACCATATCGAGATGCTAGTGCCTAGAGCAGCTGCTCATAACTGACGTTTCTTCCCAGGGCCTCAAAAACAGTGAGTGCTTGGTTACGCAAGACTAATGTTAGTGCAGTCATAGCCTGCGACTTCGTCCATCCGTTTGCGTTTAGGACAGCTTCGAACTAATTTTATAGGCGGACCACGTAGAACCTCTATTAAATGGTGGCACCTTTAATCCTCGCGCTGACGATGAAGAAACCACTGGAGCAATATCTCTATATATCAGATTTCAACAGCAGCAGCTTTTTTACTCTTGCAATCTGGGTTTCTGCTTCAGAAATTCGGCTATCATGGTACTGGATTTGCTCCTTAACATCCTGAAGCTCCTTGCCAAAGGCTCCATGCAGGTCCTTTATAAGGCGAGTCTGTTCTTCTTGCCGGCGAAACAGTTCATCCTGTTGCTGGTGAGCTTGGTCCTCCTGACGACGAGCCTGTTCCTCCTGACGACGAACCTCTTCTTCCCGTTGCTGGCGAGCCTGTTCGTCCTGCCCGTGAACCAGTTCCTCCTGCCAGCGTTTCTGTTCTTCCCGTTGCTAGCGAGCTTGTTCCTGAAGCATCGCCATTAAGGCAGCAAGATCCCCTGCAGCAGGAGCCTGAGCCACAGCTGATGATGGGACTCCCGATAACTCACCAGATAAACTCCATTGTTGGCTGAAGAACCTGTCGAGATTCTTGTGATGGAGAACCTCCAAACCGCTTCTCATCCATTTCCTGTTGCCGCTGACTCCTTGTCCGGATACCGTCCGTGTCTTCCTTTGGTAAAACCGTAAAATCTCCGCTTCTGACACCAATTTGTTACGAGCCGGATACTGATAAGTTATTATGAAACCAGTCGATTTTACAAAATAATAACTTTAATTTCAAAGTTACCACACAGAGAACTTAATCCACTGATTCTACTAGTAAACGTTCCAATAGAACACAATAAAAGTCACAGCACTACAACACAACTGATAACACTTCAAAACTATCGCACTTGTATCACTTGCTTAGCCGAGAATAGACTGACTGCATCCGCAAAATACCGCCGTATTTATACGAGCGTCGAGTGCGTCGCGCAAAACCGCGACGCAACTCGAACGTTCGAGAACGAAGCGGAACGCGGTCAAATGTTCGCTTGCAATAGAGAGATATTGGTATCTCGTTCACTCTTATGTATTCAATACGCGTACTTTGTAGTGCATGTACTCGATACCAGATGGCGTTGTAGGTGACTATTTAATGCGTCCGCTTGCCAATAGATGGTCAAGTCAAGTCAAGTCAAGAGATTATTTATTCAATACAATCACAAGGATCACTTTGAAACGTCTTACATACTAGGTGAATTTAGGTGCCAATTCATCCTAACCCAAGCCCGAGAAGAATTGGCAAGAAACTCGTCTTGGTTCTAGCGCTTTTTTATATGATCCATCTTATAACTACCTTAACTACGAAATACTTATACTAGAGAGTTTATACATTTCAAGTGTGTCGGTTAACTGTCTGACGGCAGAGCGACATGAGGCCATGCATTCTTATCAATAATATAGTCATCTATATTATAATAAGCTTTCTTCAAAAGACTACCTTTTATGTATGCTTTAAATTTCAAAATAGGTAGTTTAGTAGCATTTTCAGGAACCTTATTATAGAAGCGCACCGTGTTCCCCATAAATGACTTATTAACTTTTTCTAGTCGAAACCTAGGGATGTATAATTTATGTTTATTCCTAGTATTGATTTTATGAAGGTCACTATTTTGCTGAATCCCATCTCTATTTATATGTGTGTATAACAAATTTTCATATATATATTGTGAAGCTATTGTGAGAATATTCATTTCTTTGAATATTTCTCAGAAAGATTCTCGTGGTTTCATTTTATTAATGGCACGTATTGCCCTTTTTTGAATTACAAATATTTTACCAATATCAGCTGCTTTCCCCCAGAGAATGATGCCGTATGACATAACACTATGGAAGTAACTGAAATAAACTAGTCTAGCTGTAGCTTCATCAGTAAGCCACCGTATCGCACGAACTGCATATGCAGCGGAACTAAGCCTACCAGCAAGTGTTTCAATTTGTGATCCCCACTGTAGTTTTGCATCAATATTAAGACCTAGGAAGATCGTGGAATTTACAAGATTCATTGCCTCTCCATGTATTTCAATGTTGGACGGGCTATAAATAACATTTGGCAAAGTGAATTTGATACATTTAGTTTTTTTTTTAATTAAGCAAAAGATTATTTACAGTGAGTTAAGAATTAACAACGATTAGGATTCATTTACGTTATAACGTTGCGTGGTACGTGATAACGTACCACGCAATTTGTAGGACAACATGACTGTTAAATTATATAAATATTAACTAAGTAAAAATAAAATAATCAGCTGGTTAGTAATCATTTATGATGACCTCGTTATCGACACATGTTGGAAGGAGGGGACTCTTTGATCAAACCATAGATTTTGTAGGACAAATATTTTTTCGAATAATTTAGATAATTATCTTGACATTTAACCAAAAAAATCAGTTAGTAATAAATATTTGAAAATCATAAAATCGACATATTTTGTCCTTGCTTCCTCTGTTAGCTACCACGATAGAGTTTCGTACAGGAAATTGTTGGGCGTCTCATCAAAATGAAGCTACTCACGGAAAATTAGCTTGATAGTAATCAAAAGCAAAAATGGACCAGGGCTCCTGGACTATATACATTACCTTTTGTCAAATAAAAATTACTAATAAAATTATTAGTGTCTAAATTTAAAATGTCACTATGACGACATGTCAAATTGTAAAGTATTAAATTCAAATTGAATATTTTGTCATTATCTTTAACACTCAATGATTTTGAGTAAGGGAAAGCACATAAAATTAGTATGGAGCTATGTTGCGGGCGCAACAATACTATTAGATAAGATATAGCACTCGATTTTGTAGTAGCTGCGCCCCATTTCACAGCTCTTATACCATCATATAATTAGTATATGTAATATATTATGTATATGAGTGACAATGCTAGTATCACACTATTGTTGTACAAGCATGTTCGATTTGGTTACTAATGTACTACAGGATGTGTCATCCTCCTTTAATGGCCTCTCAATATTCTTTGTTAATTAAACCGGCCTGTCAGCTCAGTTGGTAGTAGCTCTGCCTCCTGCGCTGTAGGTTGAGGGTTCGATTCTCTCCCAGGATAAACATTTGTGTGATGAACTTAGGTGTTTGATCTGTGTTAAGTATCATAAGTATGTATTTAAAAATATGTTACTATTCTATCACTCATCTGTCACCATAATACAAGCTATGCTTAGTTTGGAGGCTAAATGGTGTTTTATGCATTGTCTACCAATATTTATTTAATATTTATTTATTATGTCAGTGAGATAGAGTCAGTGTGTTTTTCGAGTAAACACTTGATACTTGGCAAAATTTACATTATCATGAGATGACACATGCCATTAACGAAAAAGAAGAATTTCTGTTTTTACATATCTATCTTAGTACTTGTACTTCTAACACACAGCAACACACGTGTGTCTACACACCGATGCAGTAACGACTGGCCGATAGAACTAATCTTCATGTTATTAACTTTCTATATGTGTAAAAATCGTGCTATAAGACACTTTTTAAATTCTGATAGCGTAAAATTAGACAGAAAACGTGTAGCTATCATATTTTACTATAGAAAAACCCATGCTGTGGCGTTTTCGTTTAAAAACGTGGGAAAACATCGAAACCTATAGCGAGTGCTGTAGACACAGACGTTAATAACAGGTTTGTCCGCGAACGTATTAAGTACTTACTGATATACTCGTATTGACTGGTACGACACAAAAAATACCTATTCTATCTATTTACTGGCTTCTATTACTCATGGCTGTGTGATTGCAGAGGAACGCGTGAAGGCCAGTCTGGTCCTGCCGGGATCTGGCAGCAAGTTCAACGGCGACAAGAAGGCATTCCTGGAGGATCTACGCAAAGCATTATACGCCAGCAAACTCATCTCATACGCGCAGGGCTTTATGTTGCTGCGGGAAGCTGCTAGTGTGAGTATATTTTATAGCCATATTTATCTCTGATGGACAGTGATAAGTTCAATAACATATTATGTAATAACATAAGATATGTCAGATGACAGCTGACATATCTCACTAATTAAAGACGCGAAAAACAGTCCGTGTGTGCTTGTATATGTTACTTCTTCTTCGTTAATGACATGTCTTATAATAATGTCAATTTTGCCAGTTTCAAGTGTTTATAGTATGTCACAAAGTCGTATCTTATCGTTCGTAATTTGTTATTTTATATAATATGACTTCGAATTATTTTTGTTTGAATCTCAAAGAAACACAAGTCTTTTATTCCTATTATTCACATTCGAGTCAAGAACTTTAGCTCTATTTAAATGAATAAAAACACCAAAATCCATACTAATATTATAAATTTGAAAGTAACTCTGTCTGTCTGTCACGTTTTCACGCCTAAACCGCTGAACCGATTTTGAGGAATTTTGGTATATATAGATGGGACCTTGGAGAAGGACATAGGCTACTTTTTATGTAGGTACCACGGGTGCGAAGCCGCGGGCAGCAAGTAGTGATTAATAAAACCAGAAATCGAGAAAAATAAATAACATAAGAGCGCAATCTTTGCTTCGCAAGACGAACATAAATAATCGTGTATGTGTTAGTTTCACTCTCAAAGGTCTGGACGGATTTGGTTGACACTTGTAGATACAGACAATGGTGGCAAATAGGTTGGTTCATTTCTAAAATTAGGAATTGTATAAAATATATTTTGTTAGTCATAGCATTATAAAACCCATTCGGTTGGTACCATCTAACTAAATTAGGAACGCTAAATTAAATTAGATAACATTAAATGAGGATATGTTGGTAACAGCAGAATACCAAAGTTTCATTTGACAGTCTAAACCTAATTTTAGCTAAAATTAGTTAGGTTGGTGCCAACAGAATTGAGGCCAATACCTAGAATAATATATAGGCTAAGTTTTATCTACGTGGGTACCACGAGGGCAAAACCGCATGCAGCAACAACTAGTTTCATACAAGTATGTTGGTGCCGCTTCGCGGCGATGTGAATGAAAAGCATTTACAATACTAGGTTAACTGTCATAAATCCTATTAATGAAACCAATAAGAAAGTAACTTTGGTATAAGTAGTGTGATATTGACTGGCCTGTCAGCTCAGTTGGTGGTAGCTCTACCTTCTGCACTGTAGGTTCAGGGTTCCCAGGATAAACATTTGTGTGAAGAACATATGTGTTTGTTCTGTCCTGGGTGTTGTAAAGTATCATAAGTATGTATTTGAAATTATATAAGTATTCTATCAGTCATCTAGTCACCATAATACAAGCTATGCTTAGTTTGGGACTAGATGGTGTTGTGTGCATTGTCCAGCAATATTTATTTATTATTTATTTATTGCCGACCTCTGTGGCGCATTGGGCCAAGGACCGGCTGAGACGCAGAAGGTTTCGGGTTCGATTCCTGCCGCGAGATGAATGTTTGTATGATCTGCAAGTAATTGTCTCGGGTCTGGGTGTTTTTTAAAAAAATGTATGTAAGTAGTATATCAGTTATATGGTACCCACCCATAACACAAGCTCTGCTTACTTTGGTGCCAGATGATGTTGTGTGAAATGTCCGGCAATATTTATTTATAATTTTCTGTATTTTCATATGAAACACATAGGTTATTGTTGCGGTTTTTACGAGACAGATGGCTCTAACATACACGCTTAACCAAACCAGCATGGTGAAACACATTTTAAAAATGGCATGTAAACTAAAATAACTAACGAACAGATCTGTTATTTTAGAACTGACATGTACTTACGTGTAGCCTGCGGATGACTAGCCTGCTTTATGCAAAAGGGACTCGAAGTCAAGGGCTCTTGTACTAACACCATATTGATATCAAATTGAATAAAAGTGTTATAAAATCTACCAATTGATCAGCTGAAGCTTTCGTGTGGTCTTTAAACCATTAGTATAATATGATATGATAATATAGTATAATAAAATTACTACAACGAACAAAATTATACTGATGGTCATAAAATGTTCTATTTCAGTCCAATAAATGGAAACTGAACAACGGTAGCATCGCGCTGATGTGGCGTGGAGGCTGCATCATCAGGAGTGCCTTCCTCGGAAATATCAAGGTAAGATAATAAGTATATGATTCAGATCAACATCAGCCATCTTCAGAATCGATATTAGAAATCGAGCAGCGTTGGCAAAATCGTAATACGGAAACATTAATAACTATCATAGCTGCTGTCCCTATTTGTATTGCTGTTATTTTCCTGTTTGTAAATTACGGAATGAATGTGACCGTATCTACAAGTACATTACATACCAACATAACCCAACCACAAATTGCCACAAGTTTCCTCTTCCTGATTAATAGCCCAGACGAATGTCCATATAAATTGAATAGGTACGACGATTTAATCGTGTCTCTAAAGAAAATCTACCTTACAAACGACCTTTGTGTCATTGTGATAACGCCGTCTTGCCGATATCGTCGAGTCACGCCGGCTATCATACACGCGAACAAAAGATGTTAATAAAATGGCCAAATCATTCGTAATTATTATTATGTAACTGCAATCTTGGAATGATACTCGTACCTGTGGAAGTGGCACTGGTGAGTAGTACTTTATCCAAGGCCACGTGACGAACTCATATCGTATGACGCAATAGTCTAACAAGTTTAACATTTACTTAAGTTTGTTCTTTTTCTTTGTACAAGTATTGATGACTCATTGTGTTAGTTATAACCAGTACCTATCTACAGACATAAAAGGAATGCTATCGTAGTAAATTTCTAAATGTGCTTAGGATTGTAATTAACTGATTACGTATAATGACTTCTAGATAGCATACTTACGTTGATCGTTTTGTATCTAGTGAATTTGTCTATTATACTTATTTATTACTTGCCTACATACCTAGTTTACCGTTTATTTTATTATGTAGAAAGATGATAAAACCTTGAGTCCCCTAAAGTTTGCTCGTTTCGTCAAAGATCGATTGTTGTAACTCGACCCTGGCGGAAAGCATGATCATTGTTATGGCCAGCTTGTTTGTGAACCATGTACCTGGGTTCTTTGAACGTGTAAGCATACCCTAAAGATATGGCGACTATGGCTGGTAGTCACTTCCCTACTAAAAGATCGAGACAAAAAATACATCCCAGGAGTGATCTGCAACGTTGCACAGGAGAAGAGACATGAGAGTTTCGCTCTTATGTTAGAGTAAGCAACAGTATTCTGTACAGCACTAAAAAGGGCAGCTGTGAATATGGGGTGTTGTTGACAGGTATAGGGAGCTGACCTTACCGCGCATCGGTCCCGGATGATCAGGTAGCGTTGATCCCAATAACAAGACAATGCCTGCATTATGTGTTTGTCGGAAAGGCAGACAAGCCCATATGAGTCACGATTATGGTATCACGTAGGTAGATGCGGGTACAATACAATACCCTATTACTTAGTAGAAGGCCCTCGTCAATTTACCCTTGCTGGGGTTGTCATTAAAGAAGACCCTTGCCTTTAGTAAAATAAGCCTGTATAGACTGTTAATAATAGAAAAGTACTTACTAACCGAGTTCCGAGTTGGGTTTGGTACCTACACTATTGAAAACGGACTTAAGGGTCGGGTCCGACCGTATCTCTTTGTATTTCTCCATTACATAAAACAATATAGCATTCTTATGCAAAACAAAATAAAATGTAGCAGCTGAATTATCAACTATTATTAAATTTTCCAACAAACCTGTGATAATATTTACCTACCGTAGATGTTCGTGCGACGCCGTATTCAGTTCCTCTGTAAAGGTGAAAATGGAAATCTCTGCATACTTTAGAGAATTCCATTGCTTTAGGAGGAAACATGCATGGTTCACGTGATTGATCATCAAATAGACGTCGGGTCTTTGACTTTCATTATTAGGTTAATAGGATGAGGATGAGGTTGAGATATGCTGGCCTTGAATATAAATTGCGTAATAAGTGCATGGTTAAGCACTAGTGGTGTATTGCATCCTTGCCGTGAATCCGTGGGTTCGATTCTGGTATTGCATTAATGAATTTTCCTTTCGAAATAATTATATACGGAATGCAAAATTGCTCTCAAATGGCAAAGGAAAACATTTTTAGTGCGGCCACCGCCTCGGACCTAAAATTCGATGGTGTCATCTGTCACGTACGTAATACTTACAGGTAGGTATTTATAAGTATTTTTCTTTTGTTTCATTTTCTGTTGTATTTCCGTTTAGTTTGAATTTCAATATTGTATCTTAGTTAACTTTTCATAATTATATTTATTTTAGTTTTTACTGCACTTATTGTAACTATACACTAATTACAATTATGATGGTACACGACGACAGTGCGCCACCAAAGTGCCAATGCGCATACTAACAAGGCGTCACGGAAGATCAGCGTTATAAGAGCGTTGTAAACGCTACTAAAACACATGCACATGATTTTGCAACACGACCGACGACCGATTTTGCTGTCAATTTACTTAATTGTTAGTTCATAAGTACTCATATGATATCACAATTTGACACGAAATAAACTTTTCTTTCTTTCTTATCTGCTGTACAAAATGTGGGCAGTTGCTAAGTATAGTGTTTTGGGCATGCCTCTAACTAACCATTTAGACATGCTTAAATAAAAATCTAAGTATCTAGAGATCTGGGGAGCTGACGACCAAGCCAGGGAATCAGTCGTAACATATTTTTTGAATGTTTGACTATTGCGTTATGTTTTTAGTGTTGGATTTTAATTTACTGGTATGTATTTGTACCTACCTTGTCTAGCACAACAACCAATGTTATAAGGCGAAATAAAATGTCTTTAATACATGTTTTCGTTCAGCATGAACGGTCTTATTATGCCTCATAGTCAAATTCACGGTGCGGCTACTCGTAAGATGTAGTCTATGGTCACCGCGAGAAAGACTTACCTTGTTTCTATAGCGCTATCTGCGACGAGTATTGAAAAAAGCGGAAAAAGATATAAACGCGCTTGGAAAATGCTAGACTTGGAAATATATACGGCTTCTGATTCCAGGACGCATTCACGAAGAATCCTCAGCTGACGAACTTGCTTCTGGACCCGTACTTCAGCGGTCGCATAGCTAACGCGCAGGGTTCTTTGCGGCAAGTGGTGTCGCAGGCCGCGCTAGTAGGCGTTCCAGCGCCGGCCTTCTCCGCTGCGCTTGCCTTCTACGACGGATACAGAGCAGCGGTACTACCAGCTAACCTATTGCAGGTAAATACCACGCAGCGCTCATAGCATAGTTAATAATTACGGTTTGAAAAAAACCGAAATCTTTGAATGAAATTTGGCCCCTAAAAAATTGCACATCTTGTTTTACCTATCCTTTTTTTTTTACCAAATTTTTATTTATTTTTATCTAAAATTCATCAGTACATTAGTTATTTATTATTACAATACATTTCTACCCTTGTGTTGGTTTTTTTTTTCAAATATAAATAAGACCAAAAGGGAAGTATACCCTCCCAAACAATTAAAAAAATCCAAATCGGTTCATAAGTAACAGAGTTCTCTCAGGAACCTCCTTTTTTGAATTCGGTTAAAAGTCAGAACAAACATCTTTGTTTATCACACGAATTTTGGGTCTGGTAGGGCTGTTCCAACGAAGTTAAATGACGTCGTGCGAGTTCTGTACCTGGGTGACCTCAAATGCATTTTTATCTGAGCGCTTCCGTGCTCGGTTTGTGCACGTATTTCGATCTCGACTTTTCAAAATGGTCATGGGTCTCTGCAAAACGATAAGCGATATCTCGGAACAATAATCGTGCAAGAACCTACGATTAACTGTATTGTATGTAACGACTGACATTACTTCTGACAATCGATGTCGTAATCCTCTACAACAGACGATACGATAATTTTAATTTGACAACGAAGTAACTGCCAATTCGATTTCAACAAACATTACAGACTTCGAGATATCGAAATCGGTTCGCCGAGTAGACGCCCAGACCATGACTGATGCATTCGGACGACCTTTTAACCTCTTCATCAGAGTTTGCCAGGACTCATATGAAGAATACAATACCAAGTGTGTTGCAGATGTCAATAGGCGACGGTAATGGCTTTCCTTCAGAAGTGGCTGTTTAGTTTCTCATCTAATGACACAAAAATACAATAAAAAATGTTATGTAGCATAATTAATAAGTTCGAAGAGTAAGGTGCAGTTTTGAGAGATTCTTGAATTTTTCGTAAACCCTTTGGTACAAGCAATAATACACTTTTGTTGCAGGCGCAGAGAGATTACTTCGGAGCTCACACTTACGAGCTCCTGTCCAAGCCTGGAGACTTCGTGCATACAAACTGGACGGGCCATGGTGGCAACGTGTCTGCCACAACTTACAATAACTAAACACTCGGCGCCGAATCCAAAATTACACTCGCGTGCCGTCGTATATTAGGATTCTGCAATCTGTAAACAGGTTTTCGGATTATGTGACACAATTCACGATTTATTCCATTTATTATTATAGAAAAGTTTTTATACATTCCTTTATTTATTTATTATGGTGAATGTTTTATGTTTTTTATAACTTTGCAATTCGTTTTAGATCATGAATACAATCATGTGATAATGTGGTGCTTTGTATAAAGTAAGGGTTCGCAATAAATCTTACTATTTTTTAAACATTTCTTTTGTTTATTATTCAACTATCATTTACTATTATTCCCATCCCTTACAGTCAAGTGTAATGTTCTAGTGCTTGTCTTGATAGTGATGACTGACTGTGCTGCATTATAGCGTTAGAATAATTAGTAACGAGGCAGAAAATGTAATAAGTAATAGTTGATATTTCGTGCCGACAAAGCAAGGATTATATTATAAAAAGAAGGCCGGTTATCCACCGAGCTTCTGATCCATACTAATACTATAAATTCAAAAGTGTATGTCTGTCCCTCTGTCTGATTGTTTGATACGTTTTCACAGCTAAACGGCTGTACAGATCTTAATGAAATTTGGTTGTAAATTTATTGTATCTTGGGAAAAGACAAAACGCGTGCAAAGCCGCAGGCAGCAGCTAGTCATACATATTTTGTTTATTTAGTTAGTAGACGCCTAAATTGAAATATACACTTTGTTATTTTTGGTTTAATGACAATGCTTTATTTAAAGTTGCTCAATGCAGCTTAGTACTAAGCATAATGCTGAACAATCATGTTATCGGGCTACAGCAAAATGTTTTCGCTGGGATCTGTCTCGTCATTCTATCGTTTATTGATTCAATATCGATGGAAATTTCACACAACGCCATCTAGCCCCAAAAATGAGCAAAGCTTGTACTAATAGAACCTGATGACCTATATACTTACAAAGAACTTCTTTATATTTATATACCTATAATACTTGATAACTAACACCCAGACAGTATTTTATAATTACACAGGTACTTACAGCTCACTTGTCACGCAAAGCGTAATATTTCGCCGCGACCAGGTGCCTGGCTGCGACATAACAATCGACATACAAGCAGAATATACTAATAGTTAATTCTCGCTATAAATGTTCGCGTTATAAAAAAGGGTAGAATAATACAAGTATATTGTTTTAAACTTATTATTGTAATATTTTATATTAAAATTATAGGTACATAGTCGAAACATTACAAAATACAGTAAAATTAAAATAATATTAACATAGGTACCTAAGTCATTTCATTAGGAAGGTACACAACAACACGACAGCTCTTAAACTAACACTGAGACTGAAATCTGTAAAGAAGGCACCATAAGGACAAACTCTAGATCTCTAGATTAATCTATATTCTGTTCACTTATATCAGTCTCACTATCAGTTTCTGCTGTAATAAAATAATAAGAAACGTCAATTATTGCAAGCTAAACTGAGCGAGTTCTAAATACTAAATGATTTATTTTTTAAACAGTATTTGGTACGTGTACCTACTTTTCATTTCACAGATCTGCGACCTCTGAGATGCGTCGAAACGATGTGTTGACATTTCTTCAGCTGGCGACGGCGCGTTTCGACTGCGTCTCTTATTAGGACGCAATGCGTTAGAATTACTTACCTACTCATACTTATATAAAATAATTATTGTGTAATGAATACAACTATCTGACCTGACGATGGATGAACATTCCGGTTCCTTTGATTCGGAATATTGCGTGCGACTTGTACCTATGTACATACTCGTAGGTATAACATAAGTAATGTTGATTTATTTTCCTATTAAATTGATTACTTTCATTTAGCTTATAATTTAAGAACTTAAGTAGAATTTGTTATCGTCAGTTGGGCCCGTAAGGTACCTGCATTTTGTAGTCTGTAGCTGTACCTCTAAGTTCTCGGTATGTTACACTCATTATGTTCCTAAATACGGCAATTCATAAAAAATAATGCCATGCACTCCGAGGAAAAATTGCCATTTTTTCTTCGAGTGTTGGCCTGTTTTGTTCTTTATAGAATGGACCCTTTTCTGTTGGTTATTGAATTTACTTTCACAACCATTTATCGATATTAACCGCAAAGCCATAGTGAACATCAAGTAGATAAGTAGGTACCAAACTGGCAGAGGACTAGGTAATAATGTATAAAAATATGTTTGTGCACAATAAACCATAGCTTACTTTTAAGATTAGCTTACCTAGATAAATTAATCTAACTATGCTACGTACTTACTTGCTAAACATAGGCAATTTTGTAACTTAAACTGAGCTACAACGTAACAACATTGATGAAAATACATAAATTTATTTCGCATAAGTTATTGGCCAAGAAAGAAAAAGAGTTCATGGCAACCAAGACTATACTTAATTGGATTATATAAGACATTTTTGATAAAATAACTTCGAAGGCGCGGAGCGTCTGCTTCTCAAATACCAAACTTCTCATTACGACTTCTTTGAGTGATTACTTGCAAAAATTACTAGTCAGATGATAAAGCTGCGCATTGGTAGATGTTTTCAACACGATAAAATCAAGTAATGTCTAAATTGGTCAATCCAAATTATAGGTTTTCCAGGCGTAAGTGGGTACTTACGAGTACATCCCATAATCAAATTACTAGCTAGCGCTGCGTATAAGTATGTTCTGTCCTTATCATTCTAATGTCAACAGATTTAAAGAACATTAGCGAGTGTGTGTTTATAAGACACGAGTAGATCATATTATGTATTTATAAGGTTTTTAAGATTGTAGCTTAACATAAGTTGCAAAGCACAAAGAATTCAACACATAATTAAGATAACAATTTATTGTAAAGCTTCGCTCTAAGAATCAAGTCAGATTATAGAATATTAATGTACGCTGTTCAGGGTAGTAACAATTTCCTTAAAAGTTACAACTTATTGCAAATATTACAGGTAATGTTAGATATCAGCTGTCATATTATGTAACAAGTGAGAACATCCTTTAGTTTTGCGAGACGAAGAAAGGTGCTGAATGCTTAATATTTTGTTATGGAAATAACGACTTTGAAATTTCTCTCCATTTTCCAATTAAATTCAGAGAGTTCAATTATACTCGTATATTTTTTACAAGAACTGGAAGTTGACTTATTTTTTAGGGTTCTGAAGACCACAAAGAACCCAAAGAGATTCGCCATGTCAGTATGTCTGTTTACTCATAACCAGCGCTTTTGCTCGCAGGTTCTTAATTTTTTTTTTATTAAGATCATAGTTAGATAAATATTTAGCCTTAAAATAGTCATTTTTAATAGTCTAGTTCCCTCAACCTTGTGTTGTTTGCTAACTAAATGGTGTTTAATTCCTTTGAGACCTGACCAGTAATTAGTTCTTGTCATTCATTACGGACTTCGGATGCCTTTACTGTTCGAGGACGAATAAGCATTTGGCCAAATTATTTTACTAACTTCAATAATCTACAATACAATGACCTATTTGCGCTAAATGAGCTGTTTGTTGTTGAAAAGGTCTGTAGGAGCTTCAAATTCCATGGTCAGGTCAATTGACATAAATACGTATTTCCTTACGATATTTTCCAAAATAACCACTGAATTGTTTGACGACGACGCCTTTGCTTTTATTCGTTGTATATAAAACCACGTTACACCTTATAGAATAACAGAATAATAAAAATCGATTAACAATAATTGTAGAACATAATAGCAGGTAACAAACATACTAAAAATAGAGACATATAAAGAATCGCTCTGCGAAGTAGGTATCTTAGTCCCTATGGGCAGTTAATACTAAGGGAAGTGGTCACTAGGAAATAGGTTGTAATGAGAAGATTGCTATAGAAGAAGACATTGCGCGTCTAATAGTTGTTTTTTTGAAATAAAAACCTAATAATAATGTATAATTTAGTTAAAATCAGATAGGAAGAATATGGTACTCTAGGTAGTACTATTTTCTAAGTATTTCAGTAGGTAAGTATGTTAATTGTTTACTTTTATTAAAACTTTTGTTTGAATAGCAGAAAGACAAAACAAAGTAAACAGCTTTTGCAACCAAGACCCAGTGCTGTGTCAGACACTCACTTTTTCGTTGTTCATTGAATAAATAAATAAATATTGGTGAACAATTCGAACAGTATTTTTTAAACTTTCGCGATCAGAAGTCATATTGTTAATTAGGTAACGGGGTTTTATCACGTATCACATTTGCATTTATTCTCAACGTCCGGTTATGTTGCAATAATCGGCCCTCGACCACGGTTAACCGTGGTTCAACCGAAACGTCAGAAATAAATCGAAAGGTTATACGTGAAAATACCCGTTAACTACTAAATCAATATACATTCGAACAGCACTATCTAGCCCCCCCAAACTAAACAAGCGAGGGAACCAGATGGCTGATGGCAGAATACTTATTATACACTCGAAAACACCTACAAACATTTATGATACTTTATAACACCCAGAAAGAACATCTATGTTCTTCTCACAAAGGTTTCTCTTCGGGGGAATCGAACCCACAACCACAAAAGCGCAGAAGGCAGATTTACTACCGACTGAGTGTTGAGTCCAGATGGATGTCGAATCTAAATGGACACTCAACTCCAAGGCAGGGCGCAAACGTGGACACTTCTGTGTCTTGTGTCGGATACAAGCAACCGATGAATATTTCGTTTCTAGCCCAGTATGATATCATCCACTCCCTGCGCACACGTAAATTTTTTTTGTGTCCAGTTGCTTCCACTTTACACGTACTCATTGACGATCAAAAAGTGTTCGGTGTCGGCAACTGGAAACTAAAAGTCGTCAGTTGAAGACACAAGCAACATTAACAAATATCCTTACAATTGTACTGACGAAAAACAAGCAACGAATTGTACCAGTGGCCAGTAGTAGCAACAGGCGACTGTGTCCGATCACCGCCATAAGACACAGCAACTACGGTTCCCTGTGATGGTGTGCCGTATCGGAAACAAAAAGTGTCTTCGTTTGCGCAGCGCCTTAACTAAATCTAATTTATGAACCAAGACTAAGATAGAGCTAGGATGTTTTTGAAACAGGTAAAAATGCTTACTAATTATTGAGATACTTACTGATATGGAACACCACACAACGAACCGCGCAAAGCGACGTGAGGGTGGCACGCGGGATCGCGCGGTTGAGCGAGTATTAGGTAATAAGTTAGTATGTTTACCTATTTATTTCTATGAAAAACAACATAAACATCTAAAACCGCGTGGTTCAGTAGTTCGACTGTGGCTGTCACGCCACAGAATGGAGTAGTAAGTACGTTAAGAACACATCGTCCACGCCCGAACTGTTTTATAGTTTGACCCCTACCAGGCCAGACGCACTCCACACTTTAGGTACGAAGCTACACGTACATCGACAGGCCTGTGGGCAAGTTCGTGGAGATGTGCCGCGCCAGGCAAGATAGAGTTACTCGATAGAAAGAGAGGCATTATGTAGGTAAATATAATGTTTAGGACTAAGCTTGCGCGAGCTGAATTGCATTTTGTTGCGTCGAAGCAAAAGTCGCTATTTATATAAATGTTTTCGTGGATTTTGTACTTGAACTAGTAAGTATTATATGCCTTGATATAGATCCGCAAGTCACTGCGATGCGCGCTTGGTGTGTGTTATACACCATTCAACTTTTAGGTAAATACTTACTTACTAAAATTACAAAAATAAAAACCTTTAGCTATGTATCAGAAAATATCCCAAATCGTAGGTATATAATATAGGTACTATACTATAGATAATATAAAAGATGAATAATGTGAATTATTAGGTAGGTAATCCTTATAAGTCAATGGCCTTGATACTGTAGTTTTGCCAGTAGGAACGACCTTATTTTGTCTGCACAAAGTTTAATTTAGCACACTTAACAACTGCGACTTTACTCTAATTTAGACATCGTGAAAATAACATTGTTCGTATTTTTACAAAATTTCAACTAGTCGGGCGAAACTACAGAATTAGGGCCAATGGCCAAGTCATAGGCTACTTAAAAGGTTCCCGCCATGGTCTCATGTTCAGTTATTATACGTCGGACATTCTGTTATTAATTGAATGACCCACATTAGAAATTAAGATGGTCCAACTACGTTAATAATATTAGTTGTATGTAATAATTTTGCCAGAGAGCTATGGAGCGCAGTGTTTTGGGAATTAAAAGAACCGATAGGGTCCGAAATACCGAAATCCGATCGAAAACGGGCATAGCGGATGTAGGTACGAGGACTGCATGTTTGAAATGGGACTGGGCAGGGCATGTGACTCGAATGCATTCAGAACGTTGGGCAAAGCTAGTCACTCAGTGGGTGCCCGATAGTCGGAGACGACGCGGCAGACCCAGGAAAAGATGGCGAGACGATCTAGATGAATTCGAGCCAAATTGGCAAACTGTGGCCTTGGAGCGCAAAGAGTGGAACGTAAAGGGGGAGAACCTGGGGGAGAGGGGAAACCTTTGCCCAGCAGTGGGAAACTAGATTAAAGAAAAAAAAAAGAAAAAAAAATGAAATAATAATTAAACCCAGGCTTTAATTAGTTTATACTTAATGCTAATTCAGGGTTGTTCGGAACCTTATTATAAAATATGATTTCAAGACTTATACATATGAATGATCATGGTCGAGTGTTTTAAGATGATTTGGTGTTAGCTAGGTATGTTATCAAAATGTAATATTAAACAAATATAAAGGTATATCGCTACGCGTGCGTTTTCGCTCGATGTTGCTATACATATAAGCTGAAACAAAGATATTGCCTTGTACGAGTACCTAGCCCGTCTTAGTCAGCTGAAGTTCGAATGTTCCATGAGTTTTACGCCTATGGCTTGCACAATATAATACAAATTATATGTCTGATTAAATCATAGTAGGTTACTTAGCAATCGAAGATCTTTACTTTAAAAAAAATGTAATCTACCTACTTTAAGGTAGGTACTTAATTATTTTGTTTATAGAATAGTTTAATTAAATGATGGGATTATAACAAGCTTATTATAACCCCAGTAAGCTATAATCGCAAATCACTCTAAAAGAAAATGTCGCAGAATCCCAAATAAACCTGAATTTTTAGTTTAGGCAGCACTGATCAACCTGAGGAGCCGCGCCGGTTACTTCTTAAGCAGACAACGACTTATAATATTGTTTTATTTTATTTACCTAGGCTCGGTTGTCTTGTCACAAATATTTAACTAGTTTGTCTTGTACCAAATAGGCGCCATTTTATATTACGTTATTATGATTTCTGATTTACATACAACTTATCTAAAATACTCAGCAAGTTAATTAACAACTACAATAAATTTTAGTAATAAGTATTAAAAATACAAAACTAAAAGGCAGACCCTTAAAATTATGATGACTCATTCATTATATTATACGTATAGACAGATTTGATTCAGATATCTAGTACCTAATATCAGCGCAGACGCAAACCCATATCGCGACAGCGTCCTTTGTATCACTTCCACTATTCCGTCACTTGAGATATGACCGTCGATCCCTGAAAACGACAACTATATGAGTAACCATACAAACTAATTAAAATAAACAAACGCAACAACATTAGCATGCAGGCAGCACAACTTATTTTATCTATTGTAAATAAATAAATAAATTTATTGCAATTATTAATTAAAATAACAATAGGATCGCCCCGAACCGAGATCTTGTTCCGTATATCCGTACTCCGACCGTATATGACGGCAGGACGCTATTTCAACCCACAACTACAATCATATTTTTTTTATAGTCGAACCCCTATGGTTTTCATCGGATTCTTCATTTTATGAAGAATATGTCCGATGTCCGAAGGATTGAGTATACCTAGAAGCAAGTAAGTAGGTACTTGCCTACATGCTGTCATATTTCTATTATGTTATTACCTACACCATGAAGTCCGATCCAGTCAAATGTAATTACGTAATCAGAAGACAACATAGAAGTAAACAAAACATTTTTTTAATGTGTATACAGCCTATTTTTTACACTGTTGTAAACCTTTTATTTTGCCCCATTAATCTATCTATACCACTGGACTCGGATATCTCAACGGTTCGACTTATCAAAAATATCAAATAGAAAATTTTAAAATCATATCTTACTTCAGACAGAACAAGTTAAATAGATCTCACTCGTTTCGCTCGCTCGCTAATTTATTTCATAATACTTATGTTTAAAAGCAATACCAAAATGGTTTACCTTCGCCGCGTTGTGTACATTTAAGTATTTAAATAACTGGACGATGCCCTATTTATCCCGCACAGCCTTGTGTTCATCATACATCACACAAGTCCTTGTCCCAAACAGAACATTTCGACCACATCTTGACGTGACGTGTAGTCTCTCACTCTCACCCACATATATGGAGTACAGTACACTTTAGTGCTTGTCCCGTGCACATATACGTTGAAGAATTTCGGTGTTTAAAAATTTGTCTACTACTTACTACTCGTATTATCCCAAAAATATTGATGGCGATGTTTGTAGTTAGGCATTATTTTGGTGGTTATACAAATCTTTACTTTTTTGTATCACTTTTACTCATTATCTCAATTTAAAAATAACAGTGGCTGTTGACATGGAAAAAATCGCATCGCTTTGTTTGTTAGAGGTTGAGGAATAAAACTATGGCTTTCGAGTAAAAACAAACGAAAACGAAACAAAACAAACGAAATTAAAAGCACTTCTGGCTCTTAATTTGTAAAGACAACATTGTATAATATTGATAACTATGTTCTCACTGTACGAAATTAAAATTATTTTAAGATCGTACAATTATTTAAGTCTACCCACACAGCACTTTGGATAAAGCGTGACCTGATTTATGTAAAGTTCTTGTTCAGCGAAGATAATGTATTTAGTGGGTAGTTGCGACTTGCGACTGGAAAGCAAGGTCTTGTGTGTTATTCGTTTTTACCCACACTTTGGGAAAACTAGATTTTTATAATATCCCAGATATTTTATTGACGAAGTTGGTATACCGCCACGTAAGATAGATATCGTAGATTCAAGTTCAAGTTCGGATATTTTAGGAATATTATAAAAATAAAGACTTTTGTATAACTTTTGCTCATTATTTCGAATTAAAATAGCAGTGGCTAGCATGGAAATTGAAAAATCGCAACGCACAAGAGCGTAAATATGGGAAATAAAACAATGGCTTTCGAGTTCTAAATTATATTGGGTTCACCGAAATAAACAAAATTACAAAGGCACATTGAACTAAATATTTGCGGAAGACAACATTGTATATCTAATTGAACTAAACATGTTCATTTGACAGTCTTATGTGAATCTATACTAGACTAAAGACACACAAAAAATGCAGTTCAAAGAGGAACTGAAATTCAGAGTTCGCAACTATGCCCTGCGTTTATTGTGTATGACTTTTAGGCCTCAGCCTACCAACCAACCGTACCCGTTAAATATGACTGCGACCATAATTTTTATATAAAGACATACAAAAACAGTTGGTCTGACTAAATGGGCGGCGCTGATCGCCTTGGTTACGGTTTGGTAAACTGATAGCCTAACCTTAACGATCTCTATTTAATTATCAGTAATAAGTAATCAAAAAATCAGGTACAGTAGCGCGTATAAATAAAGAGATCAATATTAAGGCACCATTCATACTCATGCTACAAGTTTTATTGACGTCGATTTGATCAAGGTCCGATCAAGCTACAATGCATCAATGACAAAAATATTATTTGAACTACTTAATCGCCTGCCAGTGTGATAATTTATAGTAAGTTAAGTGTACTCGGTTCTAGCAACATAGATTATATAATAGCCATTTAGATTATTCAAAACTGAGGATGTTTTTTATTCGATATTTATGAAATATGAGAGAGATAGACAATGTGTTATAACAATGGTTTTCTATGATCACAAAATGAAGAAAACAAAAGTAATATCTCGCTCAGTAATTTGGTCGCATTATATTATTATGCATTATGCATTTTTATTTAACTATCCTCGCTAGCACTCTCAGCAAAGTGGACCGTGCAGTTTGGGTGACTAGTTAGTTAGCTTGCTGGTTTTCGCACAGAAGAAAAAGGCAGGCGAATTAAATAAAATAATAATAACGCAAATCACAAACCGAGGCACAATAATCACTTAGCATTGCAAGAGATCGTATTTTTAAAAATATCTTAAAATACTACAAAGTCAGGCGGATTCTTATAAACTATTTTTTACTAGGTCTGTAGCAATAGACAACACTGAGCCTTTGTCATTAGTTTTCATTTGCTTTATATTTCACATTTAACTTTGATCTGATAAGGATCAATATAACTATAGTAAGGTATGCAATAACACCAAAACGGTAGTTTATCTTTTTACAATGATATTATTGGGCAGAGAGTGTATAACTGACAATCTGCCAAAATAATAGACTGTTAATTAGCTGTTAAAAATCAAATGTGTGATTATGTGTGTATCATTGTTTTACACAAAAAAAAACATTACGCAGAAAAATATTGCTTAACTTTATCAGAATAGCACGGGCAGAAACTAGGCGGACTCAGATAGTTAGCTAATTGACACAGACGAAGTAATAATCTAAAACTAATTCCCATTCTCATTCTAATTACTAAATAGCACCATTAAATTCATAGATTCTTGACTGTCTTATAGCCGCAATCAGTGCTTCATGGTTAGTTAAGTCGCTCCGTAGCATGGCATTTCTTTGCTAAAAATACTAAGGGGACTAAAGTAACAAACAATAAGGGATTCTGAGTGCGGCTATTACACTTCACTTTCCTAGTTTATAGATATTATATTTTTTAAATTAGCTTTCAATTCAAGCTTAGTTTTCTAAATTGATATACAAGCAATTTCTGAATAACAATAAAATTTGCTTTGTATGTACAATTAATACTATGTTTGCCAACACTTAATACCTACTTTATTGCTGTTGAGGCGTATTTAGTGACTATTTGAGCTAAGCTAATTGACTAGCCTTACAAAAACATATTTGAGCAACATCCGTCCTCAAATATATTAAGGCATTGACGTATAGTCTTATAAAAATACATTATTCTTTCATAAAAATATATTATAAAAACAAGGAACGTTACACAGCAACTCGATGCATTTTTTCATCAGCGTCGACAGTTGTAGACTTAACGATAAAAATGGTTCAGGGTATCCTAAAAATTATAATATTCGCGAAAGTACATACATTTAATCTACACAAAAGGGGTGAATAATAATCGCGGAATAATACAATCCATGTTTCTTAGTATTTTTAGAAACGGTGATAATAGAATTTCGGTGAACCTCAAATTCATAATAATATTTTTATGTAGCTACAATCGGTTATTGAAGCATACCTGGCGATTCATATATTCACCCCTTCGACGTACCTTTTGACCACAGTCACGAATTGGATTAAACTAATAAATTTGACTAAACACAATCAGATCGTGACTCAGTATGACTAATTACACGAAATATGGACGTGTAACCCAAACGATCTAAGCGTGTTGCATTTCAATCCAGCTACAATACATAATTCGCAGTGCAATAATACTTAAAAATATGTAAACACTATTGAGTAAATATTATAATTACACTTATACTAAGACAGACACTATATTGGTTAGAGCGGATCGTTGGTTTAGGCAACGTAAAGGCTTAGGTTTAATTGGTAAGTGGTTAGTATGAGATTAGTGAACGCGAAAAAACTAAATAATCTTCTAATGGAGAATAGACAAAGAACTCGGCACAAAAATTAACACATCGGTCACCGAGCTCGTAATAGCTTACATTCAAGTAAGGCGAAGCCAAGAAATTTATATTAGTAGGTAATACGTGTTTTTGTGCTACTTTTTTGAGCAACTAATCCTTTTATTTAAAAACCACATAACATTTGAGTTTTCCGCTTCATTCCTATTCCACAACAAACAGGTGAAAAAACGAATGTAAAAGTGCCACTTGACCTAGGAGTTTGTTTACGTTAAATATACCTAAATGAATACCTATTGATTGAGTGGACAATTACGTCAATGCACGAGAAATAATTTATTATAATTATGGCAAGGTTCGTGGCAACTACAATTATTAACGTGAAAATGGCTACGGGGAGGCTACGGGGAGTTCGTACTGAAATGTATTATTAATTATGTTAAAAAGAAGAGAGATCTCTAGGTGTTTAGATTTTAGAAGTGCCTTGTTTGTGTGATACTGAAACCTTTTTGTGCCTATAAAAAAATCCTACATCTAGAATAACGAATTCATCTCATCGGTATTAGAAACGTCTAACACGAGGTCAGTATTCAAGGTTTTAGGTGGTCTGTCTTTGCTATTAGTGTAATATATATTATTTAACTCAAAGTCAAAATAAGTGATCGAATTAAATAAAATTGATTGAGTTAACTTACAGTCCTACTAGTATTAAATGCTTTACTTAACTATATTTTCGGGCTTGAGACAAGATTTAGTCATATTGGAATGTAATATTCTTTTGTCAACAATGATTAAATTAGAATACATATACGAGTTTTCTACATTATAATCAGTCTTTACAATAGAAATGTCATGTCGATTATAAATTTTAATAATACTTTAAAATAGGAACATGTGTAAGCGTAATAAAACATCAAAATATGTATTGATTACATTCATCAATAAAAGCATGATTTTAACAATCACTCAAATGCACGACTATATATTTTATCTACTAACGTAATGAGCGAAAATATTATAAAACATATCACCACGCCGTTTTTTGGGTTATGTTAAATCAATTGTCAATATAGGGCGGCTTGCAACCTCGTGCTTACTGTATTCACATTTGCGAAGCGTACCTCAGGTTATCTACCTTAGGTTACCAAAAAATCCTTTGCTA
Organism: Lampropteryx suffumata; assembly: GCA_948098915.1. Classification (NCBI taxonomy): domain Eukaryota; kingdom Metazoa; phylum Arthropoda; class Insecta; order Lepidoptera; family Geometridae; genus Lampropteryx; species Lampropteryx suffumata. The sequence continues at coordinate 20,979,173 of OX402544.1, read as the reverse complement.
ATGTGACAAAATTACATACTTTAAAAATTACAAAATATTGACGAGCCGCTCAGTAAAAAGATATTTCAAAATTATGATTATCGTCATGACTAATTTCACTTAAAACTAACAGTCAGTTTGGTGATGCGTTAATGTGCAAGCAACATTTTGAGATTAATTGAGTTCTTACCTTTGCCCTATTGGTACGGCGGATAATAATGCTGGTTAGGGTAACGACCTCCCATGTAATAGGGATTGTTTGGAGCATTTTGAGGCGGCATAGGCGGACGCGGCGGTTGAGTCATTAGCACACCGGGATATGGAGGATTTGGCATACCTGTGAATAAACAATACATCTACTTAGATTCCTTGATTGATTATCATTATTATTGTCATCGTACATTTATATTCATTGCTAATTGATCACAACAGTACAGCAACGGGCAAGTGATCAGTTGAAAACTGGTTTGATTATTCTGAAATACAAATGTACTAACCAAATAGTAGAAATCCAGTGTTGTCAGTATCAAGACAATAATGGGATTTCTACTATTGGGTTGGCTGTATCTATTTAGAATCTGAGAGCTGTTACATTATGAATAGACTTACTGTTTGAGGGAAAGTGACCGTAGAACGGTCTCGAAGCCGGCGGCTGAGTCGGCGTCGAGTATGTTACAGGCATGTAAATGGGCGGAGGCGGGGCCACGGCAGAAGGTGCGTTGGGAGGCTGGGTCGAGCCCTCGCAGAGGCCTGGGTGATATTGCCGCGGCGACATCGCTGGCGCCAGCGGCGGCGGAGGCCCGTAGCGGGGAGGGTTCGGGACATTCTCCGCGAAAGGAGGCGCACTAGGACCCGCTCCGCTATCTCCGTACGGGTGCTGGCTTGAAGGTCCCGCTACGCTCTCCAAGTAAGGACGGATTGCAGCGGGATCCGTAAATGCTCTTGCGTTCGCGTTTTGTGACGCTGGTCCTGCGCTATCGTAGGATCTGCTGGCGCTGGCGAGTATGGTTGAGGAACTCGCGGTGACGTCGGCGAAGGGGCGCGAGTTCGCGTACCGTACCGCACTCGGCCCGGGAGATGACGAGTTCTCAGACATGAAGCGGGTGAAGCAATTTGTTGATGAACCCGCAATGCCAGAAGTAGACGACCGGTTCAAGTCTGTGTCGCTCGAAACACTGGATGTTGATGGTCTCTCCGTGGCCGAATTTACTATAACCAAACAACTCACTGATAGTAAATCTTTTATACTTACTTTAATTATAAAACTTATTGCAAGCGGCATTAAGGGAATTCCACAAAATAGTACTTAGAAAGAAACATGTTAACCATTTAAACCATAAAAAGTAAAAGCTTACCGTTCCTCAGAAGGTCAAACAACGCCAGTAAGTCAGTCGTATTAGAGTTATTACTTTGCCGCGACCGGACATTCCGCTGTTGCAGAAGCAGCGCAGCCGCATCGTCGGAAGCAGAAATGGACGGCATCTGTATGATAAATTAACGAAGTAGTTTCATAGTAATTTTTCCTTTTTGATTATTTTATCATCTCAAATAAATTGAAGTTGGTGGAAATACGTACCGGTTCCCTTAAGCTATTCCCCATGAGCAATTCAAACATTTGATGCACCATATCATTATTGGCGTTAGAGATGGACGACAACTGAAAATAAAATTTAAAAAACCACATGTTATCCGCACCGCAAGTAGCTGTTATCTCAAATTACCAGTTATTAAACAAAATCCTATACCTACAAATTATTTAAAATACCTATAAACTTCTAAAAGCTTAGAAGTTTATAGGTATTTTAAATAATTTGCAATAATATTTAATTTACATGTCAATCAATTAGGCACTATACTTTAACATTATAATACAATGTTGAACTTGTGATATAACTTACCGAGCTGGTATATTGATTTGACGAGTTGAAAGTCTCAGTCCTCTGCGTGAAAGGCGAAGGCGATCCCTGAAAGCAAAACTACGTTATTCATACCGATATATTCAATCACAGACTACATATAATTTGAATAAGTTTGTGTTAACCTTATGTCGTTACAAGTTCGAATTGGTAAGAAATGGATTTTGGACTAAAATAAGGCAAACCCTTATGTTTTCTAAACACGTGTCCATATTGTTCAATAAGCATTTAACCGTTAAGTCTTATTTCATTGCAAACTAAATATTACGACTTCACCATCGGAACGCGCACCGCGCGAACGCTTTTGTTACTTTTTTGCTATTACACACTTACATGACCGTGCGTATTTTTTTCCAACAGCTAGAGTTGACTTTGTTCTTCAACACGACTTATCTTTCCGTTAGAGCAATATTCGGTACTTTCATAGTTTATTAAGGAATTGATATTGGACAGTGGCTTTGAATTGGACTAGCAATGTGTAACCGATGGTAAAAGAACCATTAAAGTGAAAAAAGTAGGTACGTAGGTACGGGTCTCAAGCAAGACTTTCGCAATTGACCGCTTTATGATACTGTTTTAACACTTACGTTTTCTATTAAGTCTTCTGCGCGCCAAATTAAATCCGGGCTCAACAACGACTGCAGCACCTGCTTCTTCCTTTCGTAATCTTCCATCTTACTAGCAATTTCCGCGCGAGCTTGTTCGTTTTCTTGTTCCAGCTGTTCAGATTGTTGATTGTACAGGTCAGACCTAAGATCAGTAATTATTATAATGTTAATTTATACACACACCAAACACGTGGTATGGTATACAAGTTTGCCGTGTTAGGAAATCTATGACAATGATGCCCGATGACCATTAGCCATAATATTAACACTATTAATACAAATATAAATTATTTCTATAAATGTAGGCTGTGGAAGAAACTTAAGCTTAAGAAATTGTTACGATTCGCCGATACAAATATAAAATCGAAACTACCCACTTCGTTTTTCATGAGTGAAGAACATTAATTTACACAATTTATTTTTTGATCTATTAATTTGAAATTAAGTTTTTTTATACATTGAAGGAAAGCAACACAACATAACTTACCTAATATTGTTTTTCATAGTTTTGGTAGAGGATTTTTACGTTTTTATTAAGTTCTGACACGAAAGCAAAAACCAGGTATTTACGACAATGATCTGCTAACGTGTCGTCTCGACTCGCGACTACGGCAAACTGAACGAGCGAATGAGGCCGACCGAGCGAGGTGGTAGGGCAACTTAGTCCGTCGTTCGTTTTGTTTTTTGTTATTATTCCAGCGAGAGAAAATCGTAGTGACAACTTGGCGATTTAGCTTAGTATGTTCGTTTGTTTGTTGTATAGATACAACATTACATTAAACCAGTTTGTCAAAACTGACAGTGATTATTAAGGCGACGGCGACCTCATGAAATGATGCAGACAACAGCTGTTCAATTCTAATTAACAATTGAATAAGAGTAGGTAAAATACCCGTGTTTAGGAGCATTTGAATAAGCTTGCGCTTACTTAATATCTTTAATTTTAAAATATTTAACAACAGAAAAAAATCATAAGTTTTACTATACGCATCTTACTTTTTATAATAAAATTATAACAAAACTATCTACTTCGTTTACTTAGTTTGCTAACCGACACGATACGGTACGGACATCGCGAGATCTCAGTTTGGAGCGAACTACTAATAATAACTTTGTAGCGGTAGACTACCTGCGCGTAGGTTGTGCCTTAAGAGGACTTTCATTGTTCCATGTTTCGTACAATAAACAAGTTACATTACCTGGGCGAGACCAAACAAGAATGTATGAAACACAAATTCACGAACGCTTGGCGACTCTTTATCATATTCACTGTTACTCAGAATGACATCTGGCATAGATATGAGAGACGTCTTTACAAATATTCAGGACAATTCTCACCTATAATACTCGTCACAACATTGAGAACGAAATTCTGCCACGACATAGATAAAATTCCAACCTAATTCAACACCATATAGGTACCTATAGTAAGCAAAATAAAATAATTTTGCAGCAGCGAGATGCTACAACACGGATCCTACCGGCTTCCCTTTAGAATTTAAGTTTAAGTATGTACTTACTTACCATACTACCTAGCTATACAAGGGCCAGATGATGTTGTGTGAAATGTCCGGCATTATTATTATTATTATTATACAATAAACAAAACATTTCGTGTATTTCGATAGGTGAGACTTTATTTGAGAATTTGTAAATTGAGAACGTTTTTCAGTAAATTTATCAGCGAAATGGGTTCTTATACAATTACAATGATCGCATTGTTACAAATTCGTTGTTGCCCGACATATTTTCTACTTCTTAAGGTCTTGCTTTGAAATAAAAAGCATGTTATTACAATAGGCCGCGCTCGTAATAACTTGCACTTGCACTATATAAGTATTCCGAGAGAGGAAATGATTAAAACAGTATTGTTTCAATTCGTTTCGTGAAACAGGTTATAGTTGCAGATAGGCAAGTTTCTGCCATCGTGTGAACTTCCTCTCCAATTACTACCTTCGTATAAGTCAGTAGTTAACTAGTGACGAAGTAAATAGGCGGCTCAAAGGCATGCAACGTGGCATATCAACTTATGTAAAGCTTGGTCCAACAGGTTAACGTGTCATTCAAAGCAATTACAAACGATATATGTAGCTGATTGAATACCTATACACGATGTTGAAAGATATATAAGCAACGGTTTCGGATATTGCTGGAGATGAAGAGGGGTTCCTGACACTTAACGCTTGTTCTGAACTAGGTCCTAGTACATCGTTTGGCAGTTCAAGAAGATTCAGCACAAGATGATGCAAGTAACAACATGAAGTTGAAGAAATTTACAAAGACGATAAACAATGAGGACATGGCACTTTTTTTATTTGCTAACTACGAATAGATGTTGCATTGGTTTGGAACAGGACTATGAATAGAAAAAGGCTTCCAAAGTCTTTAAGAATAAGAATGACTCTTTGGACTCTGACTTTGGAAGCCTTCACACGCGCTTTACCAATTTATTTTCTATTCATCAGCTCCGTTCCGTGCTTTGGAAAAAAGTTGAAATGTCGGTTCCAGCTTTTCAATAAGTTGTTAAGCTATGACAAAGGCATTATTTGGACTATAGAGTATCTCAATGACTCATACGAATGTTGTAATAGTTCCAGAACAAGCATTCTGAGCACTTTCTAAAAAGCATAATTAACGTTAGCAAGCTTACAACATGCATAATTGCTTTCATTTAGATAGTTTACATATGTAGGTACGTAGGTATTTAATGGAGGATATCGCACTCCGTGTGTTAACTATAAGGAACTAGCTGCTGCCCGCGGCTTCGCACGCAAGGTACCTACATAAAAAGTAGCCTATGTCCTTCTCCAAGGTCCCATATATCTCTATACCAAAATTCATCGAAATCGGTTCAGTGTAGGCGTGAAAACGCAACAAACAGACAGAGTTACTTTCACATTTATTATAATTAGTAGAGATCCAGTTTTCTTTTGAAAACGATTAAAAGAAAACATGTGTGCAATTCACATGTGGTAGAAGTTCAACCTTAAAAAAACAAACGTAAACGTACACGTATACAAAACACCACGGTTGTTGTGATGCCTTTTATCAAGCTTTGTACTACGCATGCGCGCACAAACACGTAATAATAAATAATTACCTATAATGCTTCCTATCTCATTTTCTCCCACGTTAAATCTTATGAATTTATGTGTCTGTCTCTTTTTCGTTACATCGACTTTCAAATCACAACGATGCTAAAGAAGTTTTCACTTCAAAAATACTTATCTTGATTATGATAGGTTCAGCAAACGGCATTGTCTTTCAAGGTTACACAGTGCGCAAAAGGAACCTCTGTGGCACGCTTTAATCCTTTCAACATACTGGTTCCACAAGTGACACGGTAAGAAGTCCCCGAAAAGATATTCAATATGACTCAAACTCGAGTATCAAATTTTTTTGGTGATTATTTTGATAGCTGGACGCAAGTGAAAAATTAAGTAAGTACCTATCCTAATGACCTTCCAATACACAAAGACACAAAGGCATTAAACAGACCGGGTACGGTAAAATATAGTGGGTATGAAAATAGCAACTAAAGCAGCTGTTAGTCCGCAATGAGTTTCGTACATAGCTGTTTTCAACTCCAACACGTTATAAATTATAATATAGGTATATTTATATTATAAAAAATACAAAGATTACTATTCAGAAAAATTTATTATCCAAATTATATACATATCTAATGAGATAATATAACAAACTATTTTATTCTTGTTTTTTTTCATAGCATAACATATACTAAGTTATATACCAAACACATAAATCTGCATCATATTTCTACAAATCTATAAAACAATATGTACATATTATTAGTTATTTCCATAGTTGTTTCACAGTTTTTTTAAATATGTGGCGTTAGGCTTTATATAATGAAGAAATACAAAAATTATAAAATTATTATAACTCTAATAATTTATTTTCTTTCAACTACGTAGTAATGTTATCATTAATCACTACAAAACCGATCACAAGGGACGTATTTTTTGCTTAGAACCAAAACAGTGCAGTAATGTTATATGAAATCTCATTATTGCACTGTTTTTCAATATTGCACTGTTTTTTACTTTTTATTTAGACATAAATTTACCACAGAGGTTTAATATCTCCCATTAAGTTTAATATAAAACGTTTGCATTAGATCAAAAAGATACTGGCTGATAATAAGAATCGGCTGAATAAAACCGCCATGGTAAAAAAAATAACAAATGGCGCGCATTTTGTACCATTGTAAAACTTTGATTCTTCATATTTTTAGTTTGAATGGGTATATTTTATCACAGTAGGTACCTAGATTGATAGTTGAAAGAAATAGTAGATTGTTGCACCGAGCGCAAAGTGAGTTATTAATACACGAGTGTTATGTTGGTGCCCGAGCGCAAGCGAGGGCACTGAATTAACACGAGTGCATTAATTACTCTCTTTAGCAAGGTGCGTAATTTACTTTTCTTTCAACTACCAATCTACCTACTGTGATAAAATATACCTATTCAAACTAAAAATATGAAGAATCAAAGTTTTACATTGGTACAAAATGCGCGCCATTTGTGTTTTTTTTCAGCCGATTTTTATTATCAGCCGGTATCTTTTTGATCTTATACAAACATATTATATTAAACTTAATGGGAGATATTAAACGTCTGTGGTAAATTTAATATCTAAATAAAAAGTAAAAAACAGTGCAATAATGAGATTTCATATAACATTACTGCACTGTTTTGGTTCAAAGCAAAAAATACGTCCTTTGTGATCAGTTTGGTAGTGATTAATGATAACATTACTACGTAGTAGGAAGAAAAGTAAATTACGCACCTTGCTAAAGAGAGTAATTAATGCACTCGTGTTAATTCAGTGCCCTCGCTTGCGCTCGGGCACCAACATAGCACTCGTACATTCATAACTCACTTTGCGCTCAGTGCAACAATCTACTATGAGATCTTTGGCCTTTACATACAAGCACCAGCGGAAAATTCTCCCTAAATACCAGGGGAGAAGATTTTCCGACCAGCGGAAAATCCTCCCCAAATACGTGTATTTTAATTCAAATTATATTTCCGCCACAATGAATGAAGTTATAAGTATTAGTATAATTTCAAAACATCACATTTAGTCAATTTATATAAACTTCATTTTAACATGAACAAACAATTATATTTAAAATTATGATTAAAATACAATATGTTTTATTGTTTTTTTTTTATTATAATAACAATTTCTGATCTTAAATCTTAAAATAAGTATGTAATGATCTAATGAGTCTACATATGCAACTATTATAATAATCTATCTCTATCTACATACGAGGCTTCTTAAATTGATTAGCAATATTTAAAAGACGTTGCTGAGTCGTCAAAAACCTCATCCAGTCGAGCTTGTATGGATGGTATATTTCCTTTACTACCTATTAATAATCGAGTTGGGGAAAATCTAGTAGCTTTTTGAATATTTTTACTTTCCATAAAACGTGGTAAACATGTTTATAACTGTAACTGCATATAGTTCAACCTGGCCGTTACTACGAGGGGTACCAGTAGATATCATATATTGTTGAATTTGCATTTCCCTAAACAATGACTGAACTTGAATGGAAGTAAAATGTGTTCCTCTATCTGTTATTATACCAACTACCAACTATTATATGTTATTATAATAGTTGGTAGTTCTAAACAATGTAATTATTTCCAGTATAGAAAGATAACAATTCATGACCGTTTAGACTCTAGAGGGGTTACAAAATTTGGTGAAGCCATCTACTATTAATATGTACTATTTACATTATTATCATTTATGTCATGTCAGTCAGTTCTTTTTCCAGAATCAGTGCGTTTTCTAGGGTTTTTGATACGTCGTAAACAATTAAATTAAATCTTCAGTTTTTGTGACATGAATATTATGTGTAGCCATTTTATGAGTTTCATTGTGTATACCACCACAGACAAGCTCAACAAGCTGATCCTCGGTGAAAGCTATTTTTGTGTTTTTTAATAAGCTAAGTTTATCCCTAGCGTATTCACAGTAAGTTTCCGCTAACTCGGATGTAAATAGTATTGCTTTTAATAATTTATCTGTTATGTTTAGTTTTTCAAGGTATAATGATCTTAATGTAGTTTTAAATGCTTCCCAAGTTCTACCTACATCCGAAGCCCATGTCTCATACCATAATAAAGCAGAGCCCTTTAAGGCGTTACCTGCTTTCACCACGGTTGTGATGCTGCTTCATCCCAGGTAATCTGTGATGGAATCGATTACACCGCACCAGTTCTTAGCATCACTTTCTATTTCCTCTGGATCAAAGGGCACCATGGCAGCACCATGTCGTCGCTTCGAAGTTGGTCAGACATTGCATCCCTAAAAGCCTCCAGCAGGTTCTCCACTACGGTTGGATCAATCCGGAAACCTCGTCCACAGTTCTGTAACGTAACAAACAAAGATACATTTTCGTATCCCACTTCTGATAACAAATTAATTAATTCAGAAGAATTTATAATCCAAATTATATACAAATCTAAAGTAAAAGTAAAAAGATAACAGATGAAACTATTTTATTCTTATTTTTTTTCATAGCATATACCAAACACATAAACCTACATCATATTTCTACAAAATACATATACATTTTACACATATATAAAAACTCAAAAGAAATTATAATATTTACTTAGCTTTTATTCTTCGTTTGTATCAGAGCTCCGTTCGGTCCAACAGTTGAAAACAGAAAAAAAAACCGGCCAAGTGCGAGTCGGACTCGCGCTCCGAGGGTTCCGTACAAACCTATAGGTATATAAGTAAAATTTCACCCATCACGACAATCGAGTCATAGTTGGATGATGTAACAAAAAATTTACAGTTTTCGCAATTTTTCCTTTATCTGTGCTATAAGACGTTGCTTCGTACCAATTTTCAAGATTCTGAGTTCACGGAAAATACCCTGTAGGTTTTGATTCCCTTGCGAGTTGCGAGTTTGAATATATGCGACTTAAATTGCTGTTTCTCTTAAATGTTTTGACATAGAAGTTTGATTTTGTTACAGCTTAAAGGTATTATAGACCTGAGTATTTTATATGAATTTCAATTTAATAACTCTACGCGTTCATGAGAAAAGGGGTAGTAAGTTTAAAATTATTAAAAATATTTTTATTATATGATGTAACTAAAAATGTATAGTTATCGCAATTTATCTTTTATATGTGCTATAAGACGTTGCTTCGTACCAAATTTCAAGATTCTGAGTTCACGGGAAGTACCCTGTAGGTTTTGATTCCCTTGCGAGTGTCGAAAATTTGCGGCATAAACGGCTGTATCTTTTGATTGCGTTGGCTTAGAAGTTTGATTTTTTCACAGCTTTAAGGGACAGTAGACCTGAGTATTTGATATAAATTTCAGATTGATACCTCCACGCGTTCCTGAGAAAAAGTGTCTTGACAGATAGACGGACAGACGGACGGACAACAAAGTGATCCTATAAGGGTTCAGTTTTTTCCTTTCGAAGTACGGAACCCTAAAAATAAGCTACCCGAGAGGCAGCGCTTTTATAGTGACGAGTCAAAAAACTCCGCCGGCCACGTATTAACCCTGTGTCCGCTTAAAACTATGATCGAGAACGACGAATTAAAGGCGATCGTGGAAGCTACTCAATCTACGGCTGAGTTAGCAGGAGCTTTCGATGTTAGTGCTCAAATGTTTTCAGCACCAATTTGCAATGCTCTAAACTTACCTCAAAAAAGTTTATTATGTTTTACCAAACGTAAATAATAAATAAATGTATAGGTATAGCATAGTTTAAGTGTTGTAAGGGGCGTTGTGGAACTCTTAAAATGAAAACAGCCAGTCGTAATGTGTTCTTAAGAGTTTGATGCATGCATATAGAACTAAGTAGCCTGGTAATAATGGCATGGTAATGCACATCAACATGTTAGCATATATAATGGCAGCCTCCTACATAACCATTTGTATTACTATAAAACTAATAGTCAGATAAGGGGCGGACAGACGTGATACTTACCATAATGGTTCCTTGTTGGACTTCAGGACCGTAAAGCACGCTATGGCAATTAAGCTAGATATATATATTTGGAGAAGTCAAGAATGTGCATTACCATGCCATTATTACCAGGCAACTTAGTTTTATATGCATGCATCAAACTCTTAATACAACATTACGACTGGCTGTTTATATTTTAAGAGTTCCACAACGCCCCTAAGAACACTTATCGATGCTATATACCTAGTTATAACTACTTGATACATCTTTAACGGTATGTAGATGTATTTTTAATTTATTTTACTATTTTACTACTAAACCCCATCGTGTGCATATTGTTGAATAGGTCTCACTAAGATATTTAGGAAGATTGTGGAACAGTTTTTCGATACAGATATTCGTTTAATAAAAAATAAAGTTTATAAAGAGGGCATTTTTGATAACGTGTCAAAATACTTGAAAGCTCCATACTAAATGATTTTATTTTGGTAACAAATGGTGTTGATTTGGTTTGGGACCAGTCATTATTATTCTTGATGACTTCGGAAGCCTTTGCAGTGCTTTACACGCCGCTTAGTCAATTAATTTCCTTTTATTTTTATAGTGTCGGTTTTTGGTAAGTTATAAGTTATTTATAATGTTTAATAAGTATTACGAACAAGCTGACCCCCTCGCGACTTCGTTCGCGCGTTTCAGTCATGGCGCGCGTCAAGAATTTCACGCACCGCATGAAATTCTTTGAATTAATAATTATGTGTTTAAAATAACCAATTCAAAAAAGTTTAACTATAGAGTTTGTTTTGAAATCTGGTACTTAAATAATATTCTACTAACATTCTATTAACAAAAATTGGAGTAGTTTCACGCATAATAGAAGAATAGAAAATAAGCTAGCATAGTGAAAGTCCCATCCAAACGCTTCAGTAGTTTTTACGCCAATCGTATACAGACACACAGAAATTCTAAAAAGGCTATATCAATATTTGTATGAAAATTCGTTCGGAGTATCTAAACACATCAACTAAACATATATATCGTATGTTTAGTTGATGTGTTTAGATACTCCGAACGAATTTTCATACAAATATTGATTAGAACTATGCTTCAAGCTTATTGATTGCGCCTGCGAGTTCGCCCGTGCGATCCGTGTTTCAAAACCGTATTACTATTTACAAGTTGCAAAATAGTTCATTAAAGTTCTGCGGTTGAGGTGCTATTTTTCTTCCTCTAGGAACTAAGTGGACGCGCAGATTTGGCGGCAGCTTTTTGCTGGCTACAACCGTCAAGTATTGGGTTCTATAGTTACTCGCTTCGCAGGCCCTAAGAGCTGTACTATACTTGCACTGGTATTTTATTGAACAAATAGAATATATAAAAAACACGGCATACCAAATTTATTAAATGAAACAATAAAAATGACACGTTCTTTCAATTACTAAATACATAAATAGTAGCCAGAGATTAAGCTGCTAATTGAATAAGGCGTAGTATCGTAACGATTAAACTCCTTCTCGCACAGCAATTGTTCTCGAAAGCTTCTTCACTGCCCGGTGAAGCCGAGCTGGCCGACAATAGTTAATTTGTAAAATCATTACAATACTATCTAAATACATACTTATAAAATACATATATATACATTTAGAGTTCTGACAGTATCAAGCAGACGTAATAGCCATACTACAATGTCGATTGCTAAGAATTCGCTGAAAAAGGTATTAGAGATACTCAGACTGTGAACGCGCATTGCTAGCTAAACACTCGCACATCCACGACGTCTGGCGGTATTATCTCAGCATACCGACGGCGTCGTTTGTCGAATGATCGGTTCCGTTTTTTACTGTTCATTAATTTAGCATGCGAACAAATATAAATAATTATGAATCATTAGGGATCAAACCTGATCAGACGCTGGACACAGTTTTCGCAGGAGCTGTCATTGGAGGACTCCGATTTCCGCAATTTGCTTGGCCCGGCTGAGAACAAAATCAATGAGCGCATAGCCAAAATACATTAGCAGTTAGAAAATACACAAAATATTCAAAATGCATGCTAACGATTTCCGTGCAAGCAGCATTTTAGGATGGTAAGATGCTGCGTGCCTGATGTCATAATTACTTTCGCATGATGATTGTGATTTATATAGAGTTTATATACTCGAGGTGATAATAGATTTCACTTACATAACGATCCTTTAGTTTGACATAAATTACTATACTCAGCGGTACAACTAGTCTTGCGCACATTAGAAACTGGCATGACTTGAATTACCGTAAAATCAGTGTAAGTGGTTGTCTGTATGTCATGGTTCTGTATTGGAGCTATGAGATTTTAGACCTAAAATTACTATTTGCTTGTGGCTAAGCCCAGTGGCTAAAAGTAAGGAAATTAACGCAATTCAGTTGGGCTCCAACCGTTCAGTCTTGAAATAACTATATGTGAATATAAGTGTATTTAATGTTTGAAATAGGAATAGACTCCATTAAATATTAAGATAGGATCGGTAAGATGTCTTATTTGAACTAAGTAAAAATGAATGAATTATTAATTCTCATAATTACTACATGAGTTCAGTTTTTTTTATGATACTTGCCAAATTGAGCAGCACGGAAATCGCAGCATCTTCTTGGTACAGTAGGTAATTATAAAATATGCTACATAATTAGGACCCCACAGGTAAACAGTATTGAAAAATCATAGAATTATAGCAAATAAGCCTCCAAGCAAAAATGATTAATCAATCAATTACATATTTTACTACTTCAGCCATTACATATCCTGTTTCACTTCTACCTCAATCAATATGATTGTGTCATGTAGTTTTTCCTCAACATCATTTTTTTTTTTGTTACAGCAAATGTTCATAACGAAATTATTTTACAGCTGATAACAAATATATTAATAATTATCTATTACTGAGACTATATTAATTGAATATATAATAATATTCTATTGTTGCAATAAATCATATCAATAAATGTTTTAAGGTATAGCTCATTGTAAGCATTATGCACACAAAACTTCACTACCATGTAAAAGTAAAATGACGATTCAAAGTGATATTTTGATTTTATTGAATAAATCATGTTTTTAATGTGATTTTATTATTATTAACATTGCCATTCAACGTGGCAATGCTGCCAGTATCTTGGGAACGCTGCCCTCTGGCAGGGCTCTGGATCAGTTGAGCTATCCATATATCGTTTTAAACGGTCCTTAAATAGCTCAAATGTTCACGTGTATTTTATATAATTGTAAAAAATTGTATATTATTCTGTACATTGGTAGCGATCGGATCAACAAAACTTTTTTTGTATCAATCAAATTTGATATGGATATAGATTGTATCTTAGAAACGGACATAGGCTACTTTTTATGTCTGTACTATGCGTGCGAAGCCGCTGACAGAAGCTAGTTTTGTTAATAATTGGTTCATGTTTTATTTAATTCCAAGTTGCTGGTCTCTATCTGTTGTGAAGTGATCAGGTCACTTGTAAGCATGCATATCAAAGTGTTTACCTGTCGAGTCCTAAACACAATAAATAAATAAACATATTACAACTTAATATAATTGTAGGTGTAATAATAAATGATTGGCTACATTTTAGCTGGTATTGATAAAACATTATAACTGTACTTAGTTGATTAGAACTGTGGAAATAAAATAAGTGTCATTAAAATTTGTTTTCACATTACATTGCAGAAATACATAACTTATCTATATATGAAGAAAACTTTGTAGGGTTTTTACGAAAATTGCACGGACGGAGGAGTATGAAATTTCGCACACTTATAGTTTATATAGAGAAGGTGTGCAGAATGCTATCTTTTCCTCCAAACTTTATTGTTATTATATTCATTGAATAGTAGTACTAACATACCACAAATTATGATAATTTTATAATAATAATACTTTGTAATGATTACCATACCATTTATTATATAATTATGTAGTGAAACTGGTCTTAATTATATCTGCACTTTTATTTGATTAATAGGATCATTACGCTTTCCCTATCTTAGTCATTTTTATCAATACCAGACAATGTTAAATTAGTAAAATAAAATTTTGAGCATTACCTATTTAATAATGTTGCCTTAGTTTTATCAATTATTCGCTTTAAGCTAGACTATTTTTGATATGGTTTTTCTTATTTCTATATTATCAAGTAATGAAACCATTAGTTGAGGTTATCCCAGGTTAATATTAAGTTAATTACAGCTCTTTTATGATCTATGTCGCTGAGCATATTGTTTTATGAATGTGCTTTCAAAAGAGATTAAGAGACTGAATTAATGTTTAATTTGTCGTTTGTTTTGATAAAAGTTACATGGATGAATTACCTTCACAATCATCAGCTGGCCGTTTGACCCCACGGCTTGTTGTGGCTTGTGCAATAGGTGGAGGTGGTCGTGTTGGGTCAAACCTGAATAAATATTTAAATTTTATAGATATTTTTATATAAAATCCTCAAAAATATATACTAATAATATAAATCCAACAGTATATCTGTCTGTCCATTTGTTAATTTTATATGGCTGATATAGTCGATTTATTGAACAATATACAAAATAAAGTACATATATTAGTAATTTCTTTATATACTACAAGCTTTTTTATATAATGGATGTTAGGTATGTCAAATCTAGACAAACCTGTCTATTTTGAGAACCTAGTGTCTAGACTGCAACAAAATATGGTAGGTACCATGCATGCGAAGCCACAGGCTAGAGCTAGTTATTATAATACAAATATTGGTGAACAATTCACACAACACCACCTAGGCCCATAATATGCATAGTTTATTAATTAATCTCATACTAACATTGGGGGTAGCGCAGACTGGTTGATAGCAGGATGATAGGTAGCAGTAATGTTTTGTGGTACTGGTGGCAGGTTTGCTATAACAAAATCAAACAAGCTTATATTAAAAAATATATTTATATATCCTATTCATTGAGAACGTTCTAATGTGACTAAAAACAATACCTTTGGTTAAACATGGTGAGGAGTACATTCAAGTAACAGGATACCAATATTCAAATTAATCAGACCTATGGAGGTAATGAACTAGAAAGGCGCTGATGTTCTTCAAATGGCTCAATATAACATGATAGATAGTTTTTTAAACAAAAGGAGGTAAATAAAAACCAGCTTATCTGATTGGGAGCTACAATGTCACAGACATACATACATTCACTGATACTGTTACATTGGGGGGTTCACATGAGTCATTCTGGGTAAAATAGCACTTTAGAAATGCACATTGTAGCTTTAGTAATAAGATTTTAGAGGAAAAACACAATTTATACTGATACTATCCAATGAATAATATAGAAATATGAAATTGTTTCAGAAAATGATTATATGAAAATAAACTAGGATACATACATGAGTACATTGGGCCTGCCATCCTTGAGGAAGGACCTGATACCGATGTTGGAGGTGGTGGTGGAGGCGGTGGCATAGGTGCTGGCATTGGCATTGGGCCTTGTATGGGTCCCAGCATTGGACCTTGAACTGGGCCTGGCACAGGGCCTTGCACAGGGCCATGCATGGGGCCATGCATTGGGCCTTGTATAGGGCCTTGCATAGGGCCTTGCATGGGGCCCAGCATTGGGCCTTGCATTGGCATCGGGCCTTGCATAGGACTGTGCATATGACCCTGCATCAACATCATTTGATGATGCATCGGTGACTGAGGCACTCCACCTAGTCCCGTCGGTGGCGGTGGTGGGGGCGGGGGCGGGGGTGGTGGCTGAACTATGTACTCATACATTATGTTAGTGTGTAGTGGTACACCAACAGTCTGGATGTTCTCACAAGGTGGAGGCGCAGATACCGGCACTGGCACTGGCACTGGCACAGGCGCGGGCGCAGGCGCAGGTACTGGCACCGGCGCAGGCACGGGCACCGGCGCAGGCGCGGTCGCGGTCGTTGTTCCGTTGTATCTATCGATAAGCAAACGCGGTATTTGACCCGTCGTCAGAAATAAGTTCTCTTCATCTCTACTAGTATGTAAATATGTGCAGTCTGGTCTGGTGCAGCCTGTTCTATTTTGATGATCATGGCAAAACTTCAGAACTGCTTTCATCGCATCATAATCGAGTTCATGCCGGTATCTGCACTGAGCCCCCATCGAACATATGCCCCAGATGAAATCTCGACATATGCCTTGCGCATCGTCCGTTGGAGGCGCAGGGAGATTTCGCGTTCGTGGATCCGTCCGTGGATCAGTTGGGGGCGCTGCCTGTTGCGGCGATGGCTGGCGGCCATGTTGTGTATTACTATTGTTCATGAACTGTTGGAATAATTAAATTGAACTTTACCTTTCCTTTGTAACAGTTTTCAAAAAATATAAAATAGGGCACTTTACATTTTTTAACGTTAAAAGTTGTAGGGACTCACCGTTATTTTTAGTGCCACCAATGTCCCCAAAATCGGTTGCCGCTAGCACCCCGCGCAAATAATCTTGGTCACAAAGCTTCTACCATCCTAAAATTAAGAAAAATAGAAAGTATTGTAGTACTCTAGCTGACACACAACGAACGCAACCATGTGGTTTATTTTAGTATGACATTGCAGAACGTTACATTAAAACTTAACTAGATTGATAAAGTTTAAACAAAAGCGAAGCTAAACGCAATCAAAATTAGTATGATCAGAGCACAAAAATTCAATGGAAATTTACTTTTATTCTAGGCGAAATTAAGCCGCGGCGCACCACCGAGTCACCGACGCATCAGAAAACTGTTAGTAGTGTCTAGTTAGCGCAGTGTTGCCAGCCGGTTTTTGTCAAAAGTTACCTGAAATAGATCTAAAAGTAACCTTTCAGTCCGAAAATTAAATGTAACCTTTCATATTTTTACCGACTTCTAAAAAAGAGGATGTTCTCTATTCGGTGGTATATTTTATATATTTGTTACCTCATAGCTCCGTAATTTATGAATAGAAAAATAGGGTATACTTTCCGATTGGTCCCATGGAAATTTCATGAAAATCAGTTCAGTAGTTTGATTTTTAAATCAAAATAGCTGGAAAAAATATATCATCCAATTAAACAAATTTCCATATATTGCTTTATTATTGAGGTTCCCAATTCGGTGGTATTTTTATGGGTTCAAATTTAATTCAATGGAGTTATGTTTTTTGTTCTTGGTTTTTAAAACGTAATTTAGGTTGTGCTTTATATAAAGTGATAATAAGTATAGTATTTTTTTATTTTAATGTTGTATTCAACTACATACTTCACTTCTAAACACACACGAGCTTATGAATTGTCTAAATGTGTTGCCATCTCTATTTCTTGACATTAGAATGACAAGGACAAAACATACTTAAGCGCCACTCTAGCGAATTATGTGATTTACAGTTAAAATTTCACGACAAACAATAATGCCATCAGAGGCGACAAGCAAACAAACTTGAATAAGACCGTTCCGATTGATTGATTGAGTGAAGCTTTGGTGATCTGAGGTTTGGTATATAATGCGAGAGAGAAGGACGTGTTTTTAGTAGTCACACTCACTATGTTTCAAACTCAAATTTGCTTAATCAAATTTGAAAGAGCGTTTATTTTCATGTTGGTTTCGTTTAGGAAAAAAAACGACAAATTCCAAAAAATCACCTATAAGTAACTTTTTGAGTCGAGTAACCTGACAGAGTTAAAAATAACCACCTAAAAGACTACAAAAGTAACCTTCTGGCAAGACTGAGTTAGTGTGTGTGTGTGTGAGTGAGTGATGTGCTAATAGTCAAAGTCATATAAGTTAACAAAATGAATGAACTGAATCATAGATATATTATTAGCATCAATGAATGAACCTAACGAACGAGTGAAATAAAATAATAATAAGTCACAGATCGGATATTTTTACGGGTTTTTTTATTAACTTACTGCAAGCAATCGTTCATAACGTACTTACATACTTGACTTGACCTACAGAAACAAGAAACAAATATTCTATCTCTATCGCAATTTCAGAAACGTTTGTGGTTTTAGGTCAGAAAACGTTTTTACATGATCAGATTTAGTGTCTTTGCCATGATTATACCATTCATTATTGATTTTTTGCCACCATTTTGTTTACCATTCTTTTCGTGATACTATCACATTATGTTTTTTTTACAATTCTAGTCTAGGAATACAAACGATAATATAGCATATGTAGTTTATTAAAACAGTAATTTCAAAATGTTAGGTAAGTACATACTTTAATTTGGACTTTCTCGTGAGCAAAAATCTTTCGTATTTGCGACATATTAGCATGTTCGGCGAAATAACAAAATCACGGCCAATATCTGCTAACGTTGTTCTACACATTGACTACTAAGTAGACAAAAAGAGAACAATTTCATGATGTGATCTGTTTAATGAAATGGAGTATGTAGCTTGTTTATTTTGTTAATTAATATAATGTTGCATTATTGTCATAAAAACTCTGTTAAAAGATGATGGTTGTTGGTTTAGTTCCAGCGGCGGAACAAATGTTCGAATGATGAAATATACCTATTTATTTCGTATATGGATACCACCATGTTACCAACGCATACGAATATTTTTTGATAGGTAGGCCTACTAGAATTATATAGAATTACTCGGACACTTGGTACCGACTTACAAAGTAGATTACATCCTTTGCCAAGATACAATCTATCTACTTTCCAAATTTCATCAAGATCCTTTTAGCCGTTTAGCCATGAAAAGATAATAAATAAACAGGCAGACAGACAAACTGACCGACAGTGAAACTTTCGAATTTATGATCTTAGTATGGTAATGGATTGTAGTTAACTAACTATCTACATAAATATTGTGTTATAAATTTAACTACCTACATGTGAGTATAAATACATTTTGGTAGGTAGTATCTACATTTAGATGTATATAATTAAATAATATAATTGATTGTATAATTGATTGTAGTTTCTGTTTGTGTTCTCTCTATTCAATTCACTACAACTACAACATAATTAAACATTGTCAACGTGTTTTGCGAATCTATATGACGTGACGGCGCCATAGCGAATTTTCAACGACAAGAGTGACAAGCGGCTGCGAATGTAACTCTAGTGGAGCGTCGTGTCGATGGTAGCGAGGCATCCATCTGGTTTTTGACTTCTTGGACGAGAAGGGACCAGCCACAGAACAGAAAAAACAATAGAAATAGCATGATGACATTTTATAATGAGAACCAGTGTAGCTAAACTCACACATGTAGAAACAAACACACTTAGAATAAAAGTTATTATTGGCTGAAAAACAACATTAAAAAGGACCAAACCATAAAACAAAATTAAATGTTATTGATATAATACCTTAGTTCCATCAGAACATGGTTCAAAACTCAATAAATTAAACAGTACTAAAATGTAAGTCTACTTACCAAGAGATGAAGCTTTTGCGAAAGATTTTTGTTTTAGTCTCTAACAACAAGAAATATTAATTGATAATTCAATGATTATTTGATTGCCCACTAAACATGGCTACTTCCTTAGTGATGTGCCAAAGGATACAAAACGAATATATCGATTATTAGGTAAACCTACCTAACAAAATACGAATACGATGGGTACGTCAGGTTATATTTGTGGTGGGCCAAATAAACAGCTTTTCTTTATTTTAACACAATCACTCGCTTGTTTCTTTGGCGTTGAGGAAGGTTCTGCTGATAAATTTTGTGTCTGTAATTTTTAATACTTTTCATTAGATTTCGATTTTACGTAATCATAATATAAATGAAGGTAATTAATTATAATAAAACGTCATGAATATAAACACTATAAACACCAGAAAAAACAAAATTTATAAAGTGTGTATAGCTGTGTCAACCATGTATTTGTTTCCACTTTTTTAATTACAAAATTTTGGTCCTTAAAGTTGTCTGAGCAAATTGTGTTTGTTTTTGTAGAAACTAATTTTGTTCAAGTTGCATCAATCCATTTTTTTTAATGTATGGTGCCTTGAGAAAAATGATCCCAGAAGTTTATTTCTTCAAAATACTTCTGTTATTTTCATCTTAACTAACCACTAGACACCATATGGCTTAAATACATTTAGAATAATGTCATAATTAAAACAAAAAAAAACAATGACCTAGAATATATAAACCTTTTAATAGGGGTAACTATTTACATTATGAAGTTTTCGATAACACATTCTTCAGTTTTGAGGGTTCCGTACCTCGAAAGGAAAAAACGGAACCCTTATAGGATCACTTTGTTGTCCGTCCGTCTGTCCGTCTGTCTGTCAAGACACTTTTTCTCAGGAACGCGTGGAGGTATCAAGCTGAAATTTATATCAAATACTCAGGTCTACTGTCCCTTAAAGCTGTGAAAAAATCAAACTTCTAAGCCAACGCAATCAAGAGATACAGCCGTTTATGCTGCAAATTTTCGACACTCGCAAGGGAATCAAAACCTACAGGTTACTTCCCGTGAACAAAGAATCTTGAAATTTGGTACATAGCAACGCCTTATAGCACAGATAAAGGATAAATTGCGATAACCGTACATTTTTTGTTACATCATATAATACATTTTTTAAATAATTTTAAACTTACTACCTCTTTTCTCATGAACACGTAGAGGTATTAAATTGAAATTCATATAAAACACTCAGGTCTATAATACCTTTAGGCTTTAATAAAATCAAACTTCTATGTCAACGCAATCAAGAGAAAAAGCAATTTAAGTCGCATATATTCAAACTCGCAACTCGCAAGGGAATCAAAACCTACAGGGTACTTCCCGTAAACTCAGAATCTTGAAATTTGGTACAAAGCAACGTCTTATAGCACAGATAAAGGATAAATTGCGATAACCATACATTTTTAGTTACATCATCCAACTATGACTCGATTGTCGTGATGGGTGAAATTTTACTTATATACCTATATGTTTGTACGGAACCCTCGGAGCGCGAGTCCGACTCGCACTTGCCCGGTTTTTAAGGGTTACATCCCTAATTGAATAGCGAAAGATGAGGTTTAAGAGAAACGCGACCTTAAACGGTATGGTTCATAGTCTGGTTTTGTTTGACGGTTCTGCATTTTAAACATAACTTAAATAAATCCGTTTAAAACAATAAAATAATACTGACGGGGCTATGATATGCCCCCTTTTGTTAAATTAGAAGAAACAATACAGCACAATTTAATACAGCATTTTATATTTTTTATGACTTTTTTGAGTTACGTTTACCCTGACAAACATCAAACACGACGGAAGTGAGCGAAGCTTGTAGTGAGCGATATTCCGCATACTAGATGTTACGCGGGCCCCGCCTACATACTACATCTATCGTTTTTTTCTGTTCTGTGGGGCCAGCGCACCACGTTTGCGACGAATCGCTTTATATTTAGCCAATCAAAGTTAATCGGGAAAGGGGAATGAACTAGTGTAGATTTCAGTACTAAAAATTATGATTAATCTTTAGGAAGATTTATATTCTATGAGTAAGAGTAATTGAAAGAATCACACCATATCTGTTACAAGGAGAATAATTATTTAGTTTTGCTTATTCACCTGCGTCCACGACAAGTATAATGAATTCTGATGAAGGCCCTCCTGCGCTTTCATCAGAAGTGGGATCGAACGAGCTGCAAAATGAAGCCACGCCACTGGATATTACATACGCTAAGAAACTTTTAAATAAAATATGGAAACATTGCTTTCCCATGTCTTAGTTGTCCAACAACTAAACGTCACCGTGGTGTGACCGTGGTGGTTCCGGCATAGAATAGGACCCCTCCATCTTTTCCCGTGGATGTCGTAAAAGGCGACTAAGGGAACACACACCGGGGGATTGGGCAGCAGCACCCCCCGAGCACAAAATACTGCGGTCACCAATCCGTCTGCCAAGCGCGGTGACTATGGCAAAACCTCTTATATGATGAACACAACTAGAAGACGGCTCCCAGTTCCCGGCAGTTCCGCTATTCCTGGCATAGGTGGCGGCCACGGTAACAGCGGAACAGGGGATGCGAAGAATCTCCGGCAGAGGTCCAGCTACCAATCCCAACGACCCCTGGCCCTGGCAACGACCTGACTGACGAGAAGTTGATAGAGCTAGAAGAAGTAGTAAATAAGTTGCACTGGGATATTATGGGGTTATCAGAAGTCCGAAGAGAGGGAGAGGACACGATAATCCTAAATTCCGGCAACTTATTCTACTACCGGGAGGGCGATCAACTTTCTCAGCACGATGTCGGATTTCTCGTCCACAAATCCCTCGTTAACAACATAGTAAAGATCGAAAGCGTGTCGAGCAGGGTGGTATACCTTATACTCAGAATAACCAAACGGTATTCGCTTAAGGTCATACAGGTGTACGAACCTTACTCGAAACGTCCAGACGATGAAGTGGAGACTATGTATGATAACATTTCAAATGCCATGCAAGCCTCGAAAACACACTTTACGGTTGTGATGGGGGACTTCAATGCGCGGCTAGGTGTGAGGAATGGCGATGAACTGAGAGTGGGGCAATTTGGATTTGGACAGTGGAACCAACGGGGTCAGCGATTGGCCGACTTCATGGAAAAGGAGGGACTCTTTATGATGAACTCCTTTTTCAGGAAGCGGTCGTCCAGGAAATGGATGTGGCTTCACCCCGGTGGACACAAACGCGAGATAGATTTCATCATGACTACAAAAAAGCAAATATTTAATGATGTCTCAGTGATCAACAGGGTCAAAACCGGCAGTGATCACCGAATGGTTAGAGGCTCATTAAATCTTAACGTAAAGCTAGAAAGGTCCCGTCTGATGAAATCTACTCTTCGCCCAAGTCCTGCCCAAATCCAAAACCCCGAGAGCTTTCAGTTGGAACTCCAAAATCGCTTCCAATGCCTCGCCGAATGCGGATCCGTGGACGAAATAAATGACGGTCTGGTGGAAATTGTCCATGCCGTTGGGTCAAAGTTCTGTAAAACCCAGCGCAAAGGTAGAACCCAAAAACTCTCTGAGCCCACTCCTAAACTCATGGCAGAACGTAGCGAAATGAAACTGCTGTCTTCAGTGGACATGTCGAAATACAGCTCGCTCAATAAACAGATCTCTAAGTCTATGCGACGCAATTTGCGTCTCTTTAATACGTGTAGTATTAAGAACGCAATAGAGCGCAACCAAGGTTCCAAAGTGTTCGCGAGAGATCTGTCGATTAGATAAGTCTGTTGACGAAGCTAAAGACCGATAGTGGCAGTGTCGTTTCCTCGAAGCCAGAAATTTTACGAGAGCTCGAGAAGTTCTATGGACAACTATACACCTCATCGCAAAGTCCTACTACAAGCACGAATAGCGATGCAAGAGCCCGCCTAACCCGACACTACACTGAAGACATTCCGGACGTCAGCCTATATGAGATTCGAACGGCTCTCAAGCAGCTTAAGAACAACAAGGCACCGGGAGAAGACGGTCATCCTCGAGGGAACTACGCCAGAGGCGTGGAACAAGAGCGTGGTGGTACTGTTCTTTAAGAAAGGGGGTAACACCCTCTTAAAGAATTACAGGCCCATCTCGCTGTTGAGCCATGTCTATAAGCTGTTTTCGAGAGTAGTTACTAATCGTCTCGCTCGTAGGTTTGACGACTTCCAGGAGGAAATCCGTAGAAGAACCAAAGTCACCGACATAGCACTCAAAATTTGCAAGTTGAAGTGGCAATGGGCAGGCCATATAGCTCGCAGAACTGATAACCGTTGGGGAATAAAAGTTCTCGAATGGCGACCAAGGACAGGAAAACGAAGCGTAGTAGGACCCCCCACCCGATGGACTGACGACATTGTAAAGATCGCAGGAAGTCGGTGGATGGAGAGAGCTCAAAATCGTTCTTCCTGGAAATCTATTGGGGAGGCCTATGTATAGCAGTGGACTTTATAAAGGCTGTTATGATGATGATGAGTTGTCCAACAAACGATCACAAACGATCACAAATAGTGAGTACTATTAGCTATTGAAGTATTTGACATTTAGTAATGATTTGGATATTGATGGTTGGTGTAAGGTAATAGAAGTTATTGTGCAAAATAATGGTCTGGAACGAGAAAAACTTACTTGTGCCCTAGACGCGTGTGCTAAAAGGTCGTGCAGCTTCATGTCTCACTCAACTAAATCTAAATGAATTGCATGGTGTTCGATTTAAAGAGGTTTTAACCGCTAGTTTCTCTAAGCCCAAGCTTTCTCAGGACTACTTTGACTACATTTTACGATTCCAAGTTGGCGCTAAAGAGAGCATCTGAATTTGCTCTTCGATTTTGAAATCTCATCGAGCGAATACCTAAATCTACGATGCCTGAAAAAGTTATAACTGGATTTGCTATATTGGTGTTGTGACAGAAGGGCAACATGATACGTCTCTCGACGTATCATGTTGCCCTTCTCCCACAAAATTCACAAACTCTTACGAGTTGAGCTCAATTGTTCCGAATCCTTGGTGAAATATCACTTAAAAGACGTTTGTATGCTGAAGCCCAAGAGCCGGAAACCAAGCGCCCGCGTACAACGAAAAAAATAGTGGCAAGTGTCATTATTGCGCATTAACTGGACATTGCATAGCTAAGTGTCACAAGCAACGTAACGACAACAACACAAAATCGCAGAATAGTTCATCACACTCTACGGACAAAAGACACCTGTAACCTGTTACGTTACAATAAGGTTATACGAAGACGGCACGGTTCGCGTGGACGGAATTGACTCAAGCTTATTCAAAACAGAGGCAGGTATTAGACAGGGATGCATTCTATCTCCATTGCTCTTCAATATCAATACAGAGAACATCATGCGAATCGTCCTGGAAGGCTGGGCCATAGGTGTTTCTGCTGGAGGTCACAAAATCTCAAATCTAAGGTATGCCAATGACACCACTCTTCTAACAACATCTTAAGAAGACATGGAACATCTTTTAAACAGCCTGGAAATAAACAGCATTAAACTTGGGCTCGCTATCAATCGTGATAAGACAAAAGTGATGATAGTGGACAGAGCCAAAAATAATACTCCTACCGTTAAACATATAGCCAATTGTGATGTTATCCAGAGCTATATCTACTAAGGCTCCAACATTACCAACACTGGAGGTTGTGAAAACGAGATACAAAGGCGATGTTCTGTGACGCGATCTGCCGTCGAAAAGCTCACCAAAATCTGAAAAGGCCGCAGAATAACCAAAACAACAAAGGCACGACTAATGCAAAGTCTCGTCTTTCCAATTTTTCTCTATAGAGCTGAGACGTGTACATTGAGGCTGAAGGAAAGGAGAAAAATCAATGCACAAATTCAAGGAGATGTGGTGCTGGAGACGTCTGCTGAGAATTCCGTGGGCAGCCTATCGCACCAATGTAACGATCCTAAAGGAACTTCACATCAAAGAGAGATTATCGTCGACTGTTCAAATACGAATACTGAAGTTCTTTGGGCACATAACCCGAAATGAAGACTCAATGGAGCGTCTTGTATTTCAAGGCAGAATAGAGGGCAAGAGATGCCGAAGCCGCTCTTCGACCAGATGGGGAGATCTGATAAAATCTTTCAACAAATCCGCAATGACCGACTGCTCCCACAACACCTCCAATAGAGCCGGATTGAGACGCATAGCAAGAGCCGCCATTCATCAGGACTCACTCATAACCATGACCACTCTGCCAAGAGTGCCCGACTGAGAATAAGAAGAAGCTACGTGTGGTCAATGTCGGCATGTGGCAACTGTTTGCAAAGACAGGAAAAGCGGAAGTGGAGTTGTGGTCAAGGAAGTCCGTCAATGCAAGTACCACTCTTCCAGAGGTACTTCGAAAACAACTTCCGGTGAGCCAGTTTCTTTTGTGTTTGATAGCGGATCACCTTATTCTCTTTTAAAAGAAGGCTTTATCGATTAACTTGAGGGTACTGTGCGTAATAGTTCGTTTATCTTAGTGACATAGGCGGTGTTTATATAAAAATTTCAACCGAAATTAAAAGCGATCTGACAATTAACGAACTAATAGTAGGTTCACTTTTTCCTGTAGTTTCCAATAGTCATATTTCGGATCCCATAAATAATAGGGTGGGACATTTTTGACCAGGTAATTTGTGTCAAAGTTGAAAATGACAATCTTCTTTTCCAAGGTACGAAGTGGTTTTTTGTAAACTAAAATCGAACAGTTTGGGTTTTACATAAAATACAAGGATTTATAAGGGAGGATAGGGAATCGCTCACATCGTTATTTAATAAGCATTCCCTTCCGCCGAGTTTGAACAGAAAAATGTAAAATTAATTTAAATAGACCGAGATGAAAAGGTGCGGCAATGACAGCATAGGTTAGCTTTAGCCAAAAAAACAGTTACAACCGTGACAGTTCGAGCCGTGAACTCGAGCAGCAACGAGCGGACTGCGGATCAAACTCACACTGATGAAGATTCTCTATATAAATCGAAACAGTGTCGGTGCCTCCATCGACAAAATAATACGTGAGTTCAACCCGTGTTTATCAAAATGAAAAAAAGTTTCTTGTTTACCAGTAGTTCCACGTTCCAGTAGTTCTTTAATTTAGTTACTAACCACGATGACGTACAACATTTAAGCAAAGATAAAACGTTAGATAAACTTTATGTTTCCTCAGAAGTCAACATGCGTGTGTTAGATTCATATAAATACCTGCTCTAATTAGTATAATATATTACACCTAATATCAAGATTTAGAAGTTTATAATGAAAGTTAGTAAAATTTCTGAAGTTAAATACCTACTTCTCACATGAGGAATTAAAGCTAAATGTAAGCAAGGATAAATTCAATAAGAAGAGAGAATAACAAATTTACCATAGTATATTCAATTTTCTTTATTCAATAAAATTACAAGGACCACTTAGAATCGTCTTCTTACATGCTAGTGAATCTAGGTGCCGGTTCCTCCTAACCCCAGTTCAAGAAGAATCCGGCAAGAAACTTGTCTGGTCCTAACACTTTTTTGTATGATCCTTTACAATTTTACACAACACAAGTACCCTCCTACAAAATAAACACCATAAGGAATATAAGGAAACAATGACAGAATAATTAACTGATACAAATGTATGTAGTTCACAAAGATAATATAGTTTTAAAGTTACCAAATAACCAAACAGAGAATAACACAAAAAGTTAACGGTACACATATTAAATACACACAAATATATTTTAGTACAATATTATTGCAAGGCACTTATCTTTCTAGTTCGGTGGTCACTCCCAATCTATATGTCTTAGGCTTTAACCTCGCCTTTTATACATTTTTGAAATATATACAAAACATCACACCATATTCATTTTTCAACCAATCACAGAAGCCTATTAAGAATCTAAGTATAATAATGAAAGTTATTTACTTAATAACAATAAAAAGATGTTAAAATATAATTCATGAAACAATGGATTCATAGTTTTGCTATATATGTCTTAATAAAAGAATTATAACGAATTTACCGATTTAGTAAACAATCAAATGAAGGACTTGTAAATATCAGAATAATGAGAACAGAAAATAATAAAGTGAAACATTCGTTAATAAATCCAAACTAATTAATAACTGAAAAATAGTAAGAAAGTATGTATCGAACAATTAAATTTACAATATATAACAATCATTGGATACTTTCGTTCTGAAATCCTAATTTCGTTCTCAAATGTGTGTGATGGTATAATCATTTTTATTACAATAATATTTATTAAAGCATATGTTAATTTAAACCAACTATAAAATAATAATATAAGTTTAAAACTGTTTAACTGTTTATCAAAACACCATCTGTGTTTTTAGCTGTGAACTAATTGAATGACAGGTGGATTTTTATTGAATTCTTACGAGTATAATTTCAATTATTCTGTCACGGCCATTCTGACATGTACTTCGTCCCGAAGTACCTACTTACAATATTTAATTATAGGTAGGCATTTAACACAATATTAAAATTATTATATAATTTTGTATGTACACATTTTTATCTATTTTTTTTTAATATGATTTCACATTATGTATTTGAACTGACCACATTTTGAAAGCACATGCCTATCCTCAGCCCTATCCTTAGCTTTATCCACTGCCCTATCCACAGCCCTATCCACAGCGCTTATACACAGACCTATCCACAGCCCTATCCACAGCGCTATCCACAGCTTTATCCACTGCCCTATCCACAGCCCTATCCACAGCGCTATACACAGACCTATCCACAGCCCTATCCACAGCGCTATCCACAGCCCTATCCACAGCCCTATCCACAGCCCTATCCACAGCCCTATCCACCGCCCTATCCACATCCACAACACCTTTATCACATCGTTTAGAAGTGATTGAATGAACTGTTAAGACTTTCCACAGACCACGACTTTCCACAGTCCACTTGGCCAATCTCTGACAAACCATTATACACATAAGTACATATATATGGTCAGGGAACACTTTTTGTCATGTTGTTAACTATGTATTGTTTCTAATATTTAGTTTATCTTATTGTATTATTATTATTTAATTTATTTTTGTAGGTAATATTAGGTATCGATGTTTTTCAGTTTTTGTTATCCTGTAATTATGTATGTACATATTATTTTTATCATAAATCGCTCATATTATTTTCATCACCCTATATTCAGCTATGTTGATTTCTATCCATCAAAAGGTTGTCTGGTAGAGATCGCTATCTAGCGATAAGACCCCCCATTATACTACCGTGTAGCAACATATTGCCCTGCAGTCCTGATATTATAGGCATTTAATAATATATAAGCAACACTAAATATGGCAATAATTACGTAATAAGAAGTACTAGTTTGAGCATTTAAAGTCTAGAAGTTTAAAGGTAACTAAACAAAACTGATTTGGCCGATTTAAAGTGTACGTATTTAGAACGGATTATGTCTAATCGTCCATTCTCTGCCTAATAGTAATAACAAAAACCCCCTTAAAAAAAAGTTCACTTGTTTAAGGTACTGTTTCAAAAGATAAAGCTTGATTAATCTGTTCAACATTTAACAAATTAGACTTGTACCTTTCATTTGTTATGTACTTGAAATGAATCTGAAATATGTAAATAATGTAGCGGTTTTAGATTTATACGTAAATGCAAAACATAAAAAAATGTTAGCAAAGCTTTAGTTTTCATATATCAAGATAAAATATTAAGTTTAGATCGTTTCGGTACAATATGCTTAGGTTTATTTGGTTGTACTATGTAACATAAAAAAATATAATGTATTCGTTTTCATCAAGTTCACCTGCAATAACCTGATGTATTTAATTCTAGACGACCAATAATCTGTATTAATATACCCAACAAACTAGTATCTATACAGAGTTCAGTGAACAATACTGGATCAACAACAGGTATCTTGACTTAGCCAAGTGACTCGATCAAGTTCACGTATTATAACGTATTATTATACGTATATTCACGTTTACTAAATAATCACTTTTTAATATGGATCCAATGAGGAGTAAGTTCTGTCAACCTTCTGGTTCCCATAATATTACCTCTATGGCACAGCTTTGCTTAGTTTTGGGCTAGATAATAATAATAATAAAATATAATAATGAAATATAAATATAATAATAATAATAACAAACTAATAAATAAATATATAAATAATCAATATATTTATATATTAACAAAAATATATAAAAAAAAATCTACCAGACATTTACAGAGTACAGAATCACATATTTCCTCCATGAGTATTTCGCTATGAGTAAACACATACACAGTTCAGTATTCACGTATTTCTTTTGGTATTTATTTTACTTTCCGTTTTGTAACTATTGTTTGTTTATTTGTCATAATGTGGGTAGTTATTGATTCCTGTCCGCTAAACAAAATCGGTCCTAACGTAAGATCAGCGCAGATTGTTAAGGTTGTATAGGTTTTTTTTTATTTTTTTATTTTCAATTTTATTCTGCATATTATATTTATGGCTAATGTTATATCTAATGTCTAATTTAATAGAGTTTAATTCGAATAAGTCTCATGGTGACGAGATAGCATTGATTTTGATTGCTTTGTCTATATTTTGTACTTATTTTCTATGAAGATGGCTGTTAACTAAATCTAATAACTGTACATTCTATAGTTTTAAATTTCATTTACAAACATGTAGTATTTATAATTAGTACGGGATTTACTTATCGATAAATTGTTCATCAGTAGGCAAAAGCATTTTACTTTTGTTTTTGAAGCATAGAAACGGTACCATCCACGAACATAATCACAATATAATTCCGTGGTAATTAAGGTGTGAAGGATTGCTTTGCCACGTTATCGGACTAGTTCATTTCAGACTATGCCTTATTGAGATATCGTCTCCAGATAGAACCATAACAAAGCTGAACCTTTACGACTCTTACCGAATTTTGCTGTTTGTCGTAATGCTGCAGTAAGTATCTCGATACTGTTGCACCAACTAGAAGCGCCGAACTGCTTCTTGTCAGGATTGATCAGCAAAGCGTAGCGTAGCGTAGCGTAGCGTAGCGTAGTGAAGTGAAGAACTACAAAGCGACATCGTCCTTCTAGTAAGCAGAGGCGTAGACTACTGCCAAAAGGTCGCCAATTCTGGTCATACCCATTCTGGAATAAATCAGAAACAACTAATTAAAAATGGCCTGGAAGGATCCCACTTCTGATGTTAGATTCATATAAATACCTGCTCTAATTAGTATAATATATTACACCTAATATCAAGATTTAGAAGTTTATAATGAAAGTTAGTAAAATTTCTGAAGTTAAATACCTACTTCTCACATGAGGAATTAAAGCTAAATGTAAGCAAGGATAAATTCAATAAGAAGAGAGAATAACAAATTTACCATAGTATATTCAATTTTCTTTATTCAATAAAATTACAAGGACCACTTAGAATCGTCTTCTTACATGCTAGTGAATCTAGGTGCCGGTTCCTCCTAACCCCAGTTCAAGAAGAATCCGGCAAGAAACTTGTCTGGTCCTAACACTTTTTTGTATGATCCTTTACAATTTTACACAACACAAGTACCCTCCTACAAAATAAACACCATAAGGAATATAAGGAAACAATGACAGAATAATTAACTGATACAAATGTATGTAGTTCACAAAGATAATATAGTTTTAAAGTTACCAAATAACCAAACAGAGAATAACACAAAAAGTTAACGGTACACATATTAAATACACACAAATATATTTTAGTACAATATTATTGCAAGGCACTTATCTTTCTAGTTCGGTGGTCACTCCCAATCTATATGTCTTAGGCTTTAACCTCGCCTTTTATACATTTTTGAAATATATACAAAACATCACACCATATTCATTTTTCAACCAATCACAGAAGCCTATTAAGAATCTAAGTATAATAATGAAAGTTATTTACTTAATAACAATAAAAAGATGTTAAAATATAATTCATGAAACAATGGATTCATAGTTTTGCTATATATGTCTTAATAAAAGAATTATAACGAATTTACCGATTTAGTAAACAATCAAATGAAGGACTTGTAAATATCAGAATAATGAGAACAGAAAATAATAAAGTGAAACATTCGTTAATAAATCCAAACTAATTAATAACTGAAAAATAGTAAGAAAGTATGTATCGAACAATTAAATTTACAATATATAACAATCATTGGATACTTTCGTTCTGAAATCCTAATTTCGTTCTCAAATGTGTGTGATGGTATAATCATTTTTATTACAATAATATTTATTAAAGCATATGTTAATTTAAACCAACTATAAAATAATAATATAAGTTTAAAACTGTTTAACTGTTTATCAAAACACCATCTGTGTTTTTAGCTGTGAACTAATTGAATGACAGGTGGATTTTTATTGAATTCTTACGAGTATAATTTCAATTATTCTGTCACGTGCGTCAGTTTATAGACACGTGTTTTATCTACAAAGCGTCGAAAGGTTCATCGGGAGCACAACCAGCTCAGGTCAGCTTCAATCAATACCAAAAGTCAGTTACATATTACACATCGATTTTACGGTAAAGCTTAGTGGGAAGAGTGATCGAAAGAAATACTGCGTAGTGATAATCCATGGCTTTAGTAAATAGGAGCATAATAAGGAGCATACCTTCTATGTGGATGCCAAGACCGCAATTATATGCGGTACAAAAAGAAGTCTGCCTATTCCGAGCTCTTATTAAGCGAAACAGAACCGTCTAGATCTCGATGTTATATGAAAAGATGCGTCAGCTAATATTAAAAAGGCAGCTAAACCGGACGCATGTCTATTCAATCAGGACCTCGTAACAATAAAGCTGCTCTAAGTGAATTTGTATTCTTTAAAAAATAGTGAAAAGAACCAAACTAAATTAGGCAGAGAGTTAAAAGGTCCATTTGTTATAACGGCTGTACTGGACAACGATCTGTATCAATTGAAAGTTTAGGTGCTTCTCATCGAATGTGTAAGTTCGCCCATTAGAATTTGCGCTCAGGACCTCGAGACGATGACTTCATTTTTCTTCTTATCGTGTCACTAGTTGTTACTGACTGGTGTGGTGAAAGGATTAAAGTGCGCCTCGGAGGCTCCTTTCGTGGACTTAGGTAGGCCTTAATGTGGGCTCTCGACCTTGCCGACAGGACCCGCAGGAGGGCATGCGGTGTCGGTTCGGTTGCAGGTGCATGACGGCTGGCACAGAGCCGGGCTTGTTTCAGGTTTTCCTTCTCTATTGCTAGCTCTTCGGAGCTCTTCGGTTGGTCAGCAGGGGGACTAATCCCCAATAATTTGAAGACTATCGCAGTCGTCTCCATAATCAGTCTCCAAGCAGCATTTATCTGTTTTTAATGATGACTTCATTAAAAACACGACAAATCTTTTAAATTATGATCAGGCCGAGACGGCGTTGGATGATGAAGTATGTTCGGGTTGTGGTGGTTGATCGCTAACCAAAGGCGAAGCTTGAAGGGTGGTAGGTAGTGGACTGTATGGCTCGATTCCGCTGAAGTAGGTAGGCAGGTAGGTAGGCCAGCAGGTAGGTGGGTAGGTAGAATAAAACTCCAGTATGCAGGGTAATGCACGGGGCGAGGCGGCGCGTTGGCGGTGGGGCAGCGTTACGACTTGTTCTTTGTTGAAATGCACGAAGGGAACTGATTTTTACTCGGTCTCGCCGAAATATATATACAATTTTTGGGCCTCCCCGCCAACGCGTCGTCGTCTAAGCGCCTTTATTAAAAGAACCATTTTTGCTATTTTCTGTCTCTGTTACCCGCCCGATATGTTTCTGTCTATTCGAGCGGACCAATTAGAATTTAGGTAACTAAAATACAGATATTACTCCGGCCAATGGTTACCTAGAGCCGTGTCCTTGCGCACGGCTCAAGGTCATCTTACACGTGCCAGAGGCTTGGAGACAGGTACCTACATGTTGTACCTACTCATGTTATGTCTACCTAAGTGCTACCTAACTCGTTTACTATTTTTACTTTATTGTTTGCGGGTATTAAAACGACAGACAGTTTATATTTTATTACTTGACCTACCTACTGTATAATGTGGAGCTTATTAGGAAGCTTTCCTACTTAGTAGCTATTTTTCCTACCTTTTTATAACTTAATCTAGTGATTTACACAGGTCTAAACTTAAACATCAATCTTATTTAAACCATTCAGTCTCTAGGGTTTGGTCGTGCACAAAGTAGATGTAATTATAATTGATCTGAATAACACGTCATTCACTAGTCTATCCTGGTCGAGAAGTGTCATCCGGGCCACACCCATACAGGTTGGTTAAAGGGATAAACTTGCTCGATTCAGATGAGTCAGTCGACCCTGGTCCAAAAGTGCCGTCCGGGCCACACCCAAACGGGTTGGTTGAAGGGACGCACTTGCTCGATTCAGATGAGTCAGTGGATCCTGGTCGAGAAGTGCCGTCCGGGCCACACCCAAACGGGTTGGTTGAAGGGACGCATTTGCTCGATACAGATAAACTTGTAGTTAGTCAGAGTCGTCCGAGCCATACCCTCAGGGGTTGGTTGGAGGGATGCTCTCGTCCTGTCCAAGTCACTACGATATCTAATGGTCTTAATCTAAGAAACATAGCAAAACGTTAAAGACGATATAGTATAATCAGCTACTTTATTGTCAGAATGGATAAGCGGACGTGCTAGTGAGTGAGTTTTCTTTGTTCCAGAAATTATATACGCCCGTGGACGGGCGAATGTAAGTTCGGCCGTGACGGCGCCATAGCGAATTTTCAACGACAAGAGTGACAGGCGACTGCGAATGTCACTCTACTGGCGCGTCGTGTCAATAGTAGCGAGACATCCATCTGGTTTTTGACTTTGAACGAGAAGGGGCCAGCGCACCACGTTTGCGACGAATCGCTTTATATTTAGCCAATCAAAGTTAATCAGGACTAAATAGTGTTGATATCAGTACTAAAAATTATGATTTATTTATATTCAATGAGTAAGAGTAATTGAAAGAATTACACCATATCTGTTACAAGGAGAATAATTATTTAGTTTTGCTTCTTCACCTGCGTCCATGACAAGTATAATAATGAATTCTGATGAAGGCCCTCCTGCGCTTTCATATACAATATCGTAAAGCAAATACTCCTTAGACTGACGTTGACATAATTATGCTGTTCACATCGTAAGTTTTGATCTTTTGGGCATGGCTATTTCGACAAATTTCCAACTCTACCACCGCGCGCGCTCATTGGTCAAATCAAATAACTCAAATTTAATAGGGCGCGGTTCTCCGGCTTCCTGTTACAGACTTTTATCCCTTTTCACGAAATCACTCCCACAGATTGCAGGAAAACGAGAGGAAAGATGTTACACACCAATTTAACAGAAATACATTACATTGACTTTATATGATTATAATTATCATTATCGATTTAATTATCGATTATAATGACTGAAAATAATCCAAGTCCGATCACAGTAGTTACAGGTCTATTTTAAGGTCGGATATCTATTTATTTACCTATGGTATTAATAGATAAATACCTATATAATAATTTTACCTAGGTAGGTACGAAATATTTGTCTTTGTTCAACATGAACATGAATATACGTTTTTTGGTGTTTTTTATGCTACGAACGGCCACCCATTCACTCTGGTCAACACTTCAGTCGGTGCTCCGGTACATACCTACTTACTTACTTACTGAAAGGCAAAACAAAGCCGCCAAAAACATTGCTTGAAAAATTCTAGACTTAGGATAAGTTATATTTATGTTCACATTCTAAGTTCAAATCAGAAAATTTGTAAGTATACCTAATAGCATCGGTACTTACAACTTCCTTTTTCTGAATCAAGAAAATGGAAGCAGTATTAGTGTCATAAAAAGAGTCGTGGGCAGACATTTATGTCAACAATCTAAGATACAAAATGCAATGATCCACGACTCACAACACGATTAAATGAAGGGCTCACTTCATTATTAATTGGTTGGCTCGACTTCTATTTCGGTTTCGACAGATATCGATTGATTGTTTCTAGGCAACGGGGTAGAAACGTGACACGACGCCGGGACGCCGGGACGCCGGGACGCCTCCACCAACCTCGCCCCCCGCACCCTCCCCCTTTCACCCCCATTCCACCCCCCTTCCACCCCTCCCTCTCCCCTTCCCTCACCCCCCTTCCCCTCTCGCCCTTCTCCCCGTAGCACCCCTGTCAGAGCGTCGCGTCGCGTCGGTCGGCGCCGATCAATAGCCAAAACGCTCTCAAGCACCTCACGTAGGAAGCTACCGCCGCCGCCGCGCCGCGCCGGTTGTCCGAGACTTTTTTTGGTGATTTATGTAAGTTTTTCCGTTTATAATATCAGTTTCTCATTGAAAAACTCCGAAATGTGTTATTGACATAATCAACAACGTTCTAATTAACATGTAGTTCGCTATTTAGATGTATTTTCGCAGTTTTTCATTCCGTGATGTTTGGGACCTACTCGTATGACGCGAAATTGGGATCGATAATATTTTATATTTTGTGCGGGGTTCGAGTAACTGTAATTATAGAGTGCCTAACCGCTATGTAATGTATAATCTTTTAAAATAAACCGACTTACTTTGTTTGTCTTTGTGATTGTACTAAAATTTTATGTAAAATGGTGAGAGTAGGTATAAGTGGCAGACATTTTAAAGCAAAACCCGCGCCGCCGCGCCGGCTGCCCGGTTTGATGCTGTGTTATAAACGTAGGGAGACAGTTCTGACTAAGTAACAATTGAACCAGTTTTTGATGCGAAGCTCTGGCTAATTATTATTAACAAATACAAATGTTGTAACAGCTTTCGATTTAAAGTGCACTCGTCAGTTGATATCAAAAGGTGCGTTGCGTTTATGTAGATATGACGTTACAGTAAGATTCGTTTGGTATTTACAAGTGATGTTGGTGTTAAAATGTTATTTATGAGGCCATAAGGGTTTTTAAACTTAAGGTTGGGTCTGGCACAATCGCGGGACATATTTATAAGGCCATTCTTTGTGTTTATTTTCAACTTTAATTCAGATTTTAGCATAAAGTGTTGTTTCCACTTAATACGTGTCCGGGTAGATAGAACGTTTACTTTTTTTTTGGCACTTCGTGTAAGACCTTGCTTTATTAATTTATAGGTGTTTCAAGAATCTTTATTTATTGTTTTCTAGATCAGTACATAAACTACGAAACAATCAAACCATGAGTCAGCGTAAGAAGCCTGTTCTTCCTAGCCGTAATCCGCGTCGGCGTCGTCACCAAAGTGACGAAGATGATTCTGATGAGCCGACCAATCGACGAGCCGAACAATCGACCAATCGACGAGTAAGTACTCTTTTTATTATTTGAATCATAAAGGTTCTTCTAAGTAGGTACTTAGGGTTTAATTTTTGGTACGTATTATAAATTGTAGACCTGTTTTGCGCAAGACTGGTGGCTGAGATAGGTCTGCGAAACCTGTGTTACAGGTCACCAGGTGCGCCCACTCCGCGGAGTGTACAAACAAATGATGTTCCCTTGACCGACCTATGGTATGTTTATTACTGTCCTAGGAAGCACCTTATAACGAAGGGTAAGAGAATGAGCAGCAGAAATAAAATAAAAAATAATAAATAGTACTAGCTAAAGAGGCTAATTTGCTAAACATAATATAACTCGTACATTAAACTAGATGATGCCAGCGGTTTTGCCTGAATGGTGCGTAGATAATCAGTAGCCTATCATGTTAATCCTGGTCCACATCTACATTTATTATTTATGTATATAATTATCTTTCCTATTTGCTAAGTTTGTGCTTTGAATAAATGCCTTATTCTTATGCCATATTATCATTGTTATTTAAAAGGTGAACCAGGTACCAGGTAACTAGGTAAGTACATTAAACATGGATACAACTAATAATAGCCTAATCTAGGGTAGTTTTTAATTGGCAATATAGTCTGCAATTTTGTCGTGCCCATCCCAATAGTAATAGTGCCCAATAGTGTCCATCTCAATATTTTGGTTCTCATCTATATAAGCAATAACAAGTATTTGCTCAAAAACATTTTTACTTCATAAAGGCATGCTTTATAATTATAACAGAATAAATAAAATTGCATCGATCTATCAAACAACACAACTAAATTAACAATAAATTCAAATAATACTTCTCTGGCTTAGACCACATATAACGTTGACTTGATGTCTGGTGTATTTTAGTCTATAACTAAAATAAAATACCTATAGAAAATAGTATCATTTATTTAATTTGAGCCGGAGCAGAGATCCTTTCGTACAAATTAGTGATCGGCAAAGTACGGCAAACCGTTTATTTCCGGCCCGCTTTGCCATCATTCGTACTCAATACGTATTCGTGATAACTCGAATAGTCTTGAAAATAGAAATGTAGACACCCACTTAATTTTCGTATCGACACAAATCAATAAATGATTCGGCCACGCTAATGAAGGTTTCATTATTAGTGGTCAGGTTTCAAACCAATTCAAAACGATCTAAGTATAAAATAAAATAATTTAGTATAGAGCTTCCATTCATTTTTTAAGTTGTTTTAAATGTTTTTAAATCAGGTTGTTGCTCATAATCTAGTAAAGCCTTAGAAAAATGTCACTAACCGTGACATTTTTCTTATAATTTAATCAAATAATGATACTATTTTAAAAACTTTGAAGGTACTTCCAAACAGCGATTTAGCCAGTACCTAGTCAAAAAATGATTAACCGCACTTTACATAGAAAAGTTACAATAAAAAAAGTTTTTTTTTTATTTCATAACTTTGTATGGGCTTATATGTATTTCTGTGCAAAATTTCATCATGCTGAGACTAATAGTCTGCGAGAAAAAAGCTCTGATAAGTGGCGGATAGAAAACACATACCGACGGAACCGAAACATTAAGAGTTCCTTCGAGACTTTTTTGACAAAACTCTAAAAAATCAATACCTACGGTAAACATTAATAAAGCAGAGACAAATACCAATTTAGTAAAATCCCTGCGGTTTTCTAAAAAAAAACCGGCCTTACCCTGGTTCACCTTACGAAGTTTCATCCATCAGCTCAGCTATTCTTGAGTAATAATCAAATATCAAAACATCCACGTGAATGAAAAAATACCAAACATCTACACAAACTTTACATTAATATTACTACTAGGATAACATTTTGTACCAAAGGTGAGTACCTACAGTTCACACAGTAGACCTTTTTAAGTACCTAACATATTTGTTTATGGTTTTAGACCCCAGGAGAACGTGATTGTCCGATTGTAATTCGTCGCGGGCGTGCCGCCTTGAAGCCGCCTTCGCGATCAAAGCCGCGTCAAACTCGCCCACCGGTGAAGGTAAATCTTTATCTCACAAATTGTTCAAGATCTGCAAGTATTTGTCTCGGGTCT
The DNA here is from genome assembly GCA_948098915.1 of Lampropteryx suffumata. Classification (NCBI taxonomy): domain Eukaryota; kingdom Metazoa; phylum Arthropoda; class Insecta; order Lepidoptera; family Geometridae; genus Lampropteryx; species Lampropteryx suffumata. The sequence goes on along the minus strand of OX402544.1, from coordinate 20,939,878 downwards.
GGGTGTTTTTATGTATAATATGTATGTATCTACAAAAAAAGAAGTACCTACCTATATAAGTAGTTTATCATCATGTGGTCACCTATAACACAAGCTCTGCTTTTGTTGGGGTTATATGATACTGTGTGAAAGGTCCAGCATTATTTATTTATTATTATTTTTACACAACTACCTACTAATATTTAAGTATACATTTTACTTTGCCTCAACTATGTTTAAACAAAATGAAAAAATTCTAATATTGGTAACAAATCAATTAATAACAAAAAAAAAAACCTACTCACGACTACGTTACCGCCCTAAAAAGGGGAATAACCACAAGCCCCCCACAAATATTTATCTACAATTATGACAATAACAGATTATTAGAGGTGTATTTACTGTGCTGATTATGAATATAGGCATTAGGAGTTAATTATACAGTGAGGTCAAGATAATTAGTTAGGAGTAGGCAGGATGGCAGGCAAGATATAGGGATTATTATATTATTGGATTTTTTAGCATATTTATTAATGATATTTCGTCCTATTTTCATCAATCTAAAATCATCATCACAGAAGGTTACGGGTTCGATTTCCGCCGCGGGACAAATGTTTGTTTGATCTGCAAGTATTTGTCTGGGGTCTGGGTGTTTCTATGTATAATATGTATGTATTTATAAAAAAAAAGTATTTAAGTAGTATATCAGTCATCTGGTAACCCATAACACAAGCTCTGCTTACTTTGGGGCTAGATGATGCTGTGTGAAATGTCCGGCATTATTATTATGATTATTATTATTATTATTATTCTTTACGCTGATGACATGAAAATTATTTATAGGATATATAAATAATTTGCAATCTATCAGTGATGCCTATCTCCTACAGGACGACCTTTTTCGATTTCAACTACTGTAACTACTGAAAGTGGACAGTTGAAGAGAATCAAACAATCTTTGGATATTAAATTGTAATTTGGTTTATAAGCATCAATAAATCTTGTAGAATCAAAGACACCGCACATAATAAAATGTTTTATTTATTTTATAATTATAGAAAAAACTTGTAGTCAAAATGTTTTCATTGCTTTAGAAATATGCAGCCGCCCCCGTGCTCGTTTACTTCATACAAGTGTTCAGGTCAAGGTGAGTTTTTATGAAAAGATGAAAAGGCAACGTAGTGGACATTAAGAAATACTAATCATACTTAATTACATACATACTTTTATCATTCACAAATAAGTGAAACTGTTGGTTTGTCGAAAGGCAAAGGCTACTGAAACTACTGTATTCTAAATAAATTGGATTTAAATGTCGCAAAATGTTTCGTTTGTTCTCTCACTCGTAAACTAACGTCGATCAAATTTGATTATACTCTTCATAGTACACTGCTTATACGAGTAGATTCAATCAGATATTTAGGTGTATATTTTGATAGCAAACCTAATGTTCGATGCCCATATCAATAAAATAGTTAATAAGGCATCCCGTGCACTGGGCTTCGTTTTTCGTATGTCATCAGAATTCATAAATATAAAAACATTTAAAATATTGTATTGTGCGTTTGTACGTAGCCATTTAAAATACGCGTGTCAAGTCTGGAACCCATGTTATGACGTTTATATATCACGGTTGGAAAGTATACAAATAGCGCAACAAATCAAAAGATTTTAAAAGACTAAGTCAAAGTCAAAAGATGATTTATTCAATACAATCACAAGGATCACTTTGAAAAATCTAAAATCTTTAGTATCGCGCTAAAATATTTCTACCCGACTTATCAAGATGCCGTACATTTCACATTATGCCACTTTATGAACGGAGGAAAATCTTTGATTTATCGTATCTCTTGGGCATAGCAAATGGCAAGCTCGGAGTTATTGGAACTCTTAGGATTACGCACTAACAGGGCTACATTAAGAAATCCTAATGTACTTTATGTACCGCAAGTTAGAACTAATTATAGGCAAAATGCATTTATTATAAGGGCATGAACTTCATTCAACAATTTAGCTAAGGCGGATGATGGTGTTGATGTATTTAATACCTCAGTAACTGCATTAAAACGCATATTAAATGAACATTTCTTTATAGAATAAGTTAGCAATATCCTTTTAATTATATCACTGGACCTATCTTATTTTATTGGGAAGTAACTTGTTTAATATTTTTTTCTTTTAATCTAAATTCTGAATTTTAATAGTCGTCTACCTTCGAAATATTGGGAAGCAGAAAAACTCATTGGTAAATATCAGGTCAGGTATGTTCCCGGAGGCGCGCGTAGACGACTTCCATGCCATGATGCGTAAGCGAGTCGCTTCCCTGATGTGGCGCGTGCGCGCCAGCTCCAACAGCCTCCTGGGCAAAGTGGCTGAGCGGTTGGATGGTCCGATCCTTAGCCACTGGACCAAAACGCATGTGCTGCCCTGCAACTACATGCGTTGCGCTAAATAATTAGTGTACCTATGTTTAATGTATATTTTTGTTTAAATTTAATATGTATGTTTTTATTTTATTTTAATGTAAATTATTATGTACTGACTGTATTTTATGAATTATGGACTGTTTGTTGTCTGAAATAAATAAATTGAATTGAATTGAAAAAATATGAATTTCCGTTTTGAGTGAAAATTATGCTCAAAACTATGGTAGTTTTAGAAATTATATAGGGATTAGCCAGCCAGCTATGATAATATTAGAGCACTTTGGAGTCGAGACCCTGGGCCCGTGGGGAACAGGAGCCCCCCGCTTTTTAAAATTATTTCACGGCGGCGTCTCATCTAGTAGAAACATTATGTGACCCAAAAGCTAGCTCAACAACAGCTGAACTGAACAGCTGAAACAACGTTTAAGCCTCGGGCAAGATTGGCTTAAATATTTTGAATAAAGTATGACAGTTAACCTATTAGTTTATTATATACTAGCTGTCCGCGCGCAGCTTCGCCTGCGATGAAGACTTTTCCCAGGACAAACCATTTTTCCTATGTCTATGTCACTCGGGGATAGTGTAGCTTTCCAACGGTAAAATAATTTTTCAATCGGTCCTGTAGTTTCGGAGCCAATTCAATACAAACAAACAATCAAATCTTTCCTCTTTATAATATTAGTATAGATATCATTATCTTATGTAGTATTGTATGATAGGGTTGGTAATCAATTCATCATAAGTAGAACACTGGTCTAGTGGTAGTGCTCTGTTTTCAGATCATTAAAGGTCGTGGGTTCGAATCAAATCGTGCACCAATGGATTTTTGATCGAAAAATGTATGTGCTCTATACCAGTTAGTTTCAAGCTCTTTTAGGCTCGTGTTAAGCATCTACCTTTGTCTAATAAATTTTTGTTTTGTTATATTATTGTACGTACTAAGTATTTCAATTTTAAATATATATTTTATTATTAATATTGTTATTCTATACTGAATCATCTCTGATATTATAATGTTTAACTGAATGAATACATTAACATAGGTATGATATCTCTGATATCATAATGTTTAACTGTTATATTATATACTAGCTGTACGCGCGCAGTTTCGTCCGCGTTGAAGATTGTTCCCGGGACAAACCAATTTTCCCTCGATAAAAAGTAGGTATATAGTGTATATAGTCAAAAACGCGGGCGGGCTACGTACGAAGCAGACGTGTCGCAATACTTTGCTAAAATATTTAAAATTTTAAATACTAATCATCAAACAATTTTCAACCCTAGCGTAGTCAAATTAATTGTGAAATCATTGAAATCGCCTTAAATTACTTACGCCAGTATAGCTCTAACATAAACTCGACGCTCGAGAACAGGTATTACGACCGGGACACGGATCATGAGTGGAATGGTCTCACCAACTGGAAGTGGCTTAGCGTCTGGGCTCAGTGGATCGCAACCGAATCTGGTAAGCGTTTTCTCACTATTAGAAGCATCAGATAGAGAAGCTCGATCCACGTTGCGCAAAGAGCGAAAACTAACTGATGATAACTGTCAAATTAAAGAAGAGCTTAGTGAAATTCGGAACGAACTATCACAAATGATGAACATGATGACGTCACTAAGCTTAAATCAAAAGTAATTTATGGACAGGGTCTCTGGTGATATCAAAACCATCAAAACACAGATAAATGATATAAAAGACGCTACCACCAATATGACTACAGAGCAAAACATAATTAAATTAGACATACTTCAACTAAAAACAACGAATGCGGAAGCTGAGAAAGTGATTAACACACTGAAAGCGGATGTTATAAAACTTAGAACTAACGTATTACCTACTTCAGCTCCTACAGCCACACCTTCTTCAACTGGTGCGCTGGAGACGATGATGATAGAGCTCAAAGAAAGAGAAGAAAGGAGCAAGAACATGATCGTCTTTGGAATTCCAGAACCAATTTCAGACATTAGAGTCGAAAGAAAAAACCTGGATAAAAATGAAATTGTAAGAATTACGAGGATCGCTAATGTTGAGTGCCCTGAACCTGTCTATATCACTCGTCTTAGAAAATACAACACTAACAAGTCCCGTCCACTAAAAGTGTGTTATCAAACCAGCGCATTTGTGGTATCGATAATCCGTAATAGAGATAAAGTTAAATTAGATGGTAACAAGATGCTCGCTGACCAAACACCTCAGCAGCAAACCTATATGAAAAGTTTGAAAGAAGAGCTAAAACGAAGAATTGATGATGGTGAGAAAGAGCTTACCATAAAGTATATAAAAGGTGTACCTAAAATTACAAAAGTAATCTCAAAAAACTAGCGAATCTGGAAGTCACAAATAATAATGATGATGATAAAGTGACTGCCAAAGCATGTGACGATGTTACTTACGAATTAGTTGATAATTATGAAAAAATTCAAACGAATAAAAAGTCACAAAAATTTCTGTACGCCAATATGAGAAGTATGGTCAAACTTGGAAAGTTCGATGAAATGAAATGTGTCATAAAATCATTTACAGATTATCTACATATCATTGTTTTGACTGAAACATGGGTAAAATCTGAGAAAGAAGCAAAAAGATTTCAAATTCCAGGCTATTTTAATTATTACAACTACAGAGATAATACAAAGGGAGGTGGAGTATCAATTTTCGTAAATAACAATTTGAAACATAGTTTAATCGAAGAAAAATGCTTAAATGGCATACATTACCTCTGGATTCACATCGAAAACTACTCACTAGATATCGGTGCTGTATATAGACCACCAGAGCCTACCAATTTTAATGACTTTTTAGACATGTACTCGCCACAATTACGCAAAAAGAAGAGAGGACTGGTATTTGGAGACTTCAATATAGACCTTCTGAGCTCAGAGCGGTTTACTTCCTCATATACCGAAATGTTACAAGAATTGGGATCCAGAGTCATCAACCAAATCGACTCAGATTATTGTACTCGAGAAACAGTTTCTAAAAAGTCTATAATAGACCACGTATATTCAAATCTACAAGAAAATAAATTTCATTTTGCAATTATAGAATCCTCCATATCAGATCATAAGCATTAAGAGAAACAAACCAGAACCCCTAAGAAAAATAAAATACCAGGCAATAGTCTATGACAAACTGTGTAAAATAATGGAAGAGAATCTGACAGAATACTACGAATATCATGAACTGGAAGAGAAAATAAAAACCAGTATCGAGAAAAGTAAAATAACAAAGACTAAAATAGTAAATCTACCAAAGCAAGACTGGATAAATAGTTCTATTATACGAGATATAAATACAAGAAACATACTATGGACAGAGCATAAACGCAATCCACAAAACAAAATAAAACGAGAAATATTTAATAAGAAAAGAAATAAAGTAGCTGAAAAAATTCAAATTACGAAGAGGAAGTACTATTTAAAAGCATTTGATAATTGCAATAAAAAACCAAATGAAATGTGGAAGCTTTTAAATAGCCTTTCGAACAATAAAATCAAAGAAACTGGGACCCCGAATAAACTGGAAGTGCAAAACAAAGCCGTAAGTGATGTTGGTGAAATCTGTGAAATTTTTAACATAATACACAATAACAGGTCGGTAAAAGGTACAATATCTTGCGCAACTGGAAATGATTCTAATACACTGAATAAACTGTCACCAACAAATCCAAATGAGATAGCTAAAATAATTAATAATCTAAATAGCAACACCAGTTCCGGTATAGACGGCATAAATACTAAATCAATTAAGTCAATTAAAAATATAATACTCTATGAACTAACTGGTAGCATTAATAAATGTTTAGAGAAAGGAACTTTTCCAGATACCCTAAAAGTTGCAAAAGTGACCCCTATCTTTAAATCTGGCAAAAAATCTGACCCTGGAAACTATCGGCGAATTTCAGTTTTGCCAATTAGATCTAAAATTTTTAAACAAGTGGTTTATAACAGACTTGAAACCTATCTAACTTCACTAAATTTTCTTTATAATAAACAGTACGGTTTTAGACCCAAATCAGATAATAGCACATGCACAGCACGATCTGGATCTACTAAATGAATGGTTTCAATTTAAGACAAACTATATCATATTTACCACATTAAATAAGAAAATACCGGATTACTCACCATTGACAATAAACAATATAGCTATAAATAGAGTCTACCAAGAAAAATATCTAGGAATTCTTTTAGACACTGGTATGACTTGGAAACCTCACTTACAAACAATTCGATCAAAACTATTATCACTAACAGGAGTTTTACGAGGTTTTGAACGTTGTATCCCGCGGTAGGTACGATACACAGTTTATAATTCACTCGTAAAACCTCATTTAGAATATTTGGTGGAAGTATGGGGAGCAGCGGCAAAAACTAATTTAGAAATAATACAAATAGCTCAAAACAAACTAATAAAAAGATTATCAACTATGATTTTCTAACTCCTACTGATAAAATATATAAAGAAACTAAGATTTTAAACATATCGCAAACATATATATATAACACCTGCATATTGATTAAAAAAAATCTTAATAAAGATATACATATACAAGTGACGTTCACTAAAAAACAGCAAATACAAAAGTTACGGTTAAGAAGTAATAATATAGTAAGCTAATAATATAGTATTACATGCACCTCGTACTAATTATGGCAAAAAAAATATAAAGTACGAAGGCGCGCAGCTATATAATAAGTTACCGAATGATATTAAACAAGCGAAATCACTGCTTGCTTTCAAAAAACATCTCAAATATTTTATTATAAATAAGAAATAATATGCATCCAAGACGCTTAGTTCACATGTCACTTCCAGTTGCGCTCACTCTGTGTATCTCATTGTTTGTTTATGTTCTACCCTCACATTTTTGTTTTTTTTTATAATTGATGTAGTAATTTATTGCGATGTATGGTTTTGTAATAGGTATCTGTGTACTAACTATACCTAACTCCGATTAAGTGCTTACTAGTTTTAAAATATTTAATTTACTCTGTACCTACGATTAAGCCTTTATTTACTAATAAAGGCTTAATCGTAATAAATTTGTGTTCTCATGTAAGTGAATGTATTCTTATGAGAAAATAAATAATCTTAAACCTGATATAGAGATAGTGTATCTTTCTAACGGTAAAATAATTTATCAAATCGGTCCAGTAGTTTTTAAGTTTATTCGTTACATACAAAAATACAAATCTTTCCTCATTATTATATTAGTGTAGATATGGCTCTCTTATGTCATTCCCAAAACGGTGCACAAATGCTGGTCTGCAAACTGAGGTAGGAAATCTAAAACTTTACGTCGAACAAGGAGTTCTTATTCCGGTGAAGCTAACAAGATTTATGAACTGTTGACGTTTTTAAAACTAACAGTTTTACACTATTCTTTTTGTATAGTTTTATCATCAGGAATCTATAAGGGTTTTTAAGTATGACTTAGAGAACTGAGCGCTTTGCTCTTTTCTATTGGCCCATATTGGCTCGTAATTGGCGTATGTATCAGTACTCAAACATATACCTACGTCCATGTTTAGATATATATCATGTTGGCAATCATACTAATAAAATAAATAAATAAAACTACCTTCGGCGACCGGTAGCAAACTACACCTCTTACACAATCCCTCCTTCCAATGCTTGATTATCCTTGATCTCGACATCACCGAAGAGCAACTTTATAAGCTTGAGCGTCTCCAAAATTACTGTATACGGTTCATATTTGGTTTGTGCTAGTATGACCACATTTCTGATTTTCACAATAAACTTCAATGGTTACCAATCCGTTTTCGTCGGAATGCTCACATTGTCAATAAAATAATAAATTGTGGAACGCGTTGCCTGTAGATGTCAGAAAGGCCAAGACTCTTCCCATCTTTAAAAGCATGGTCATGAAACATTATTTGTCTTGCGGTTATACTTAGTTATTTCTGTATTGATTTACATCAGTATTTGTTTAGTTTATATATATATATATATATATATATATAATGAACTTTTTACGGTAACTGTTGATCCAGTATGAATTCTGAACTAATGTTGATTTCATGTGTACATTCGACTCCAGATCAAGAAAACAGATATACTTTGATCCGGAGCTAATGAGTACCTGCCGAAGCTGGATCTACATGAATCGGTTTTCAAGATACTTGCTATCGAAATATCACTATTTTGTTGATCCACTAACGGTTTAAAAAATTACATAGAAACGTCATTTTCACATCCATTACATACTTGCTATATACGCAACATTAGCGAACACAATGTTGATCCGAAGATTCTAGAGCCACAAATGACTGGTTCGACTGCTCGTTTCTATTTTCAAAGCGGCAACGTCACACGTGCAGTTTGGCCAGCCGTCTTTAGTAGTGGCTCGAAAATCACCTCTTATTAATCAAAAGCTACTCTTTCCTGATTAACTTGACTTCTATAATAATTCTGTTGATGATTAACAGGATAAAAACGATTTCGACGTCTTTTATTATGTACTAGATACAGTCATCATTTCTTTTTCTTATAGATATTGTTAACGTAAGTATTAGGTTGCATCCATGTCCTCTTTTGAAGAATAGGCTCTTTTTTTAAAACTTCCATACATACATGCTCTTACCAGGGTTAATTTTTTTATTTATGTAGGCTTGGAAATGTTGTTTTTAACTTTCTTAATCTCTTCTTCCAACCATGTTCTGTGTGTAGTTTTGTTTCTTTTTTGAAGTGGTTTCTCTTTATCACCATCACTGTCGCTTAAACTTGGTACTTATTCTTCTTTTTGGTTGAATTTTATTTCGGTTCACTTTGGTTTTATGATTTTCCGCATTGTTACTACTTTCACTTGAACAGCTAGAGTCTTTGGTTTTTGTTATATTTGTACTTGGTTTTATTTTGTTTTGTCTAGTTTTAGGTCTTCTTTTCACTAAATTCACTTGGTCATCATCATTTTCTTTGTTGGAGGATAATAATAATTTTTAATTTATTTTTCTTTAAATAAAAATTTGTGCTAGGAATTTCATCCAAATTTTCCTCATTATTTGAAAGAGAGGACAAAGATATCTAACAGAGATATCCTTGTTTCTATTTTATTCAGTTTTACAAAATTTTGTACTTTTCTTTTCTTGCTAGTAGTTATTTGTCTTGTGTTTTCGAATTCTCCTTGATGTTTCCCAGGCTTATTTTCAGAGCTAACGCTTTTGATCGTTAATTCTTCTATTTGCATTCGTATTTTCAGGATCTTCAATTTTGTGTGTCAATTCGGGCTGTTCATTTTCATTTCTATTTTCAGGTTCTTCATTTTCAAGTGTAATTTCGGGCTCTTTATTATCATTTATATTGTCTGGTTCTTTGTTTTCATTTGTGTTTTCTGGTTCTGCATTCTCATTATTAGGAATGATCTTTGAAGAGATATTGATATTTGAAAGGTCGCTAGTACAGGATGTAGTTTCAGGGGCTTTGTTTGTTCTGTCAGGGTTTTGACTAAGGCTTTAGACTGAAAACGCTGAGCTCTAAGTTCAAAATTAATTCTTGCAATCTGGTGCAAACAAAAACCGACTCTAAGGTGACCAACCTTATCATTACGTGACTGTACATTATAAAAAAACGTCGAATTCGTTTTTATCCTGTTTGTCTTCAACAGAATGATTATAGAAGTCAAGTTAATCAGGAAGAAGTAAATTTTGATTAATAAGAGGTGATTTTGATTTTATTTGTTACGTTTAAATATAATTTAAGAAATTAATCAGGTTTTTCTAGCTTTTGGTTTTTTGATTTGATTTTCTTGTCGTGTCATAAGTTCTTCCGAACCAGTGTGGTGAGAGGATTTTAAAAATTATCCTTCGTGCGCTTTTGGATTTTTTTAGGTTATACGTCATGCCGGTTTCCTCACGATGTTTTCTTTCACCGTTTGAGAGTACTGGCGTAGTGCACATAATTTTTTTTGACAGAAAAACTCATTGGTGCACGACCGGATTTGAACCCACGACCTTAGGATCGGAAGGCGGGGCCGCTACCACTAGACCACCAGTGCGAACATCTGATTTAGTAAGACTGATTTAAAATTACCTAGACAATAATTTTTAGTAAAAGTTTTATTCCTTACCTACCTGCTAAACAAAACATAAATAACATTAAGGCAAGATCGCTGAATTGCCACCGTTCTGCGTTTGAATTGGTGTGCAGTTTCAGTATGCAACATGTGTGCAGTTTCAGTATGCAACATCTGCACAGAGCGGCAACGTTGCAGTCACTATCGACCAGTAAGACGTTTACTGCGTTCTCATTGGTTCATTTGAATCGGATCAACATTTTAAAGGTGGAATTTTATATTGGATCAACAAGCAATGACGTAATACCAGGGCTACGAGGGTCCAAATGTTGATCCGGGTCGGAGCCACACTTGTTAGTGAAAATGCAAATTAGATCAACAAATAAAGCTGTGATCAACATGTGTTTTCGGATCAACAAACTGCTCGCCTAAAGTCGTCATTGATCAACATTTACCGTAAAGTAATATCTATATATCGACGGTTAAGTGTCAATTTATAATAACTACAAAATCGTAATTTTACAGGAGACGAAAAAAACGTTTCATTTCTTTAATTTTGAACATAAATAAATAAAAGTTACTTTTATTTCAATATTATCAGGAAACGCATGTTATGATGATATAAATGTTAATAAAACATTTCAGGTTAATGAAATAAATGTAGATAGAATGAATTGTTTAAAATTTAACTGAAGAATTACAGTTTATCGCGTAGATACTTGCTATTGCATTTATGAATAAACACATATTATATCAAAAATTTCAATTGTATTTATTAATTTTAATACAAAACAATACCTTCATTATTTTTAAACTTGATTTGTAAACAAGTTTGTCAAAATTTCCACAATAATAAAAAAAGACCGTTTATTTCTACTGGAAATAACAACAGTCTAAACTCAACCTCGCATTTGGAAAACAAATTATAGCTTTACTGTCACATAGCATCTACATTTACCTATATTTTAACACTACAAATAATATAAATGATCAATTTACCAGTAATTTTGTATCAAATCAACTCATATTTTTAACAACTCAAATTCTGGTATCGGACAAGTCTTCATCACGTCCATATCTCTGTATAACTGTCTCATCGTGTACCACTGAATGTTGTTTTGGGGCTTTCATCAAAATTAGCCATGCTGATACGTGAACCCCCATCATTTGGAGAAGATTGACCACGTTGACTGATTGGCCTATCAGCATCATCCATGGGACCAATGTGTTCATTTACTGGAAATGAAGGTCCTTCATGTCCAGTAATGGTAATGGTGGTAATTCAAACAGAAACAGAGGATTGGTCCACTGTTACTGGTCTTTCTGTCACTATCATTATCGTGTTGTTGAATCATGGACATATTTAGTATTTTATTACCGTTATCTGGCGTTTGGTGGTGTTGGTGTTGGTGTCGATGGATTGACCGACATTATTATTATATCTTTCGTCTTTAGTTCCACTTTCATCAGAAGAGCTTACAAACGGTCTTACTAATCTATATCGTGAAGTCTGAGCCCTGGGTTCTTCACTCCCTCAACTAAGGTAGACTTGAAAATTCGGTTCATAATTTTTGTTAGATCCAAATTCATGCAGAATGCATTCAATACTTCTTGAGCGACGTCGGTTACGAGCGGTTCATCTATAAAAATAAGGAACAACCAATAAAAAAATTTAATAGGGTACCTAGTCATTTATTTTATATATAACAACAATATATTAAAACATTATAATTCAGTACAACACTTACATTTTGCTTATAAAACCCACATGACAGTACAGTCGAACAATATGAAAGTTCCATTGAAACGACACTGCCGCAACCGTAGTTGAATCAATGATTCAAAACTAGACGGGAGATCCCGTGATGTCATATTTATAACTTTAAATGTAGAGGTTAGGACCGTACTGCTCACCATCGTGTTAAACTTTGTAGCTGAAATTGGGATCCTGCTTGTATGCAACAGTCGATACTTGATATCCTTAGACCTTACTATCTTATCTGGGGTAGAGCATCCAGTCTGCATCATAATCAAGTTTTACTTCGATAGTCATTGTGTTGTAATGAATGACTCTAATATTTACAACTTATGGATCGCCAGCCTTTCAAGCTGTGCTTAGTTTGGGACTAGATAGTGTTGTGTGCATTGTCCACCAATATTTATATTATTTTATATACATATATATAATCTATAACAAATTCGTGACCAATCTGAATTGTTTTATAAGGCTTTGGACTACATGCCTCTCTTGTAATTTTGATGTAGTTTGATAATTTTGATAAACTTGGCAAACATATTTAGCTATTACCCTATTCTTCAGCTTTCGCTCAATCGCGCTGTGAACTGAATCACATTACATTTGTGTATGACCAGATTTAAATTTTTTTGAGTTATCATAACATTGTTCTTCTTGCCTCAATTCAGCAATGCATTTGCCTAAATAACGTTGCGGTTTTTGATGAGTACATCTGATCCATCTGATAAATAAGTATAGGCAGATTTTGAGGAATGATTTTTTTTTTCACTGAGACACGGTAGTCAGCGAGGAACGTTACAGTACACGTTTTTAATTGTAGATGTTTATTATTGCCAACAAAAATTGCGCACGGTAACTTGTTAGGTATTTCTACAAGTAAATTTCTCATAAATTATAGCAATTAGAGACCCAGTGTCTTAGGGAATAGAAGCTCTTTTATATTTTACTTACGAATATGCAATAAAATGAAAACCGCTATATTGTTAGTTATTATAAATTGACACTTAATTATATAAATACACCACACCTACATGTCCCTTCTCTGTTTATTTATAGTCCAGTCCATCCAACGGTTGCCTGGTAGAGATCGCTATTAGCGATAAGGCCGCCCATTGTATTGCGTTAAATAAGTTAAGTTATTGCTTTTGTATTAGTCCGTGTGGTAGTCAATAAAGAGTTATCTATCTACATCTCTGATTGATAATGGTCTCCTTAATAATAATAATAATAAATATTGGTGCACAATTCACACACTGCACCATTAAACTAAGCATAGCTTGTACTATAGGAACCAGGTGACCAGATGAACAAACGTCTACTCGTATACCTATCAATCACTGGATTGATTGGCCTGTCAGATAGTTTATAAAAATATATAAGTATTCTATCAGTCATCTGGTCACCATAATACAAGCTATAATTAGTTTTGGGCTAGATGGTGTTGTGAACATTATCAAACAAATGTATGGGATTCGAAGCCACAACCTACAGAAGGTAAGCTTCCTACTTACCAATTGACCTGTTAGGCCAATCACCGTCTAGTTCTTATCGTGCCAGTAGTTATTTGGAACTAGTGAGATGAAAGGATTCAAGTGCACCACAGATCTTTCGTGCACCTGGCGCATGACTATTTTGAATTTTTTAGGTTCTACGACAAACCTGTTTCCTCACGATGCGATGTTTTGCTTCACTGCTTGAGAGTACTTGTATAGCGCTCTTCAGCTGTTGCACTACCAGATTTGAGATTCGTACCTTTTCGGAAGGTGGGGCGGGTGGATCACTAGAGAACCAGTGTCCTCGATGCAATGTTGGACATCGGTACTAATCGACACGACTACTTGAAATCAATGTTTCTGTGCTGAGTCTGGCGGTCACACGTCCCGCCATTCAGCCCGTCCCCACACTTTTCCACTAGATTTCGAATTCTTCAGCTATAACTGAAGCCATTAGTGGGAATTTAGAATTTTGATTCTTGGCTTCTTTCACCATCACCATACTATCAAATACTGTAATCCAGTGACTATGACCATAAATAAATCAATTGAATTCTTATATTTTCAGAAACTGAGGGCGTCTAGCTCAAGTGATGATAGGTAAGTTACCTACGAGTAACTACCATAAAAAACCAATAGCCTTCTTTAGTTGTACAATGGACGACGCGACGTCCAAGTTTAGTAGGCTCTTTACAAACATCTCTTTTAAAAAAATTTGCTTATTACAGTGACGATGAAGTTCCGCTCGGTCTGAAGCGGTCGACCAAGGGTGTTGTTCCAGAAAAACGCACCAAAGCTAAAGCCCAGGAAAAACCGCGCCCGGTTGAAATGGAACTGACAGATGAGGACGAGCTTCTTGAGGACGTTCTGGAACATGATGAGCAAATCAAAGAAAACGAGACCGATAATGACGACGAGCAGGATAAGGATAAAAATCCGGTCCCTGATGATGATGAGGTGTCTATTGAATATCTCGAGAATGAGGAGTACAGGCCGGTTTATGTGCCTAAAAAGCAGCCTGATCTGCCTCTGAAAGAGCCGGGCATTTCGGAAGAGATCAAAAGGTGAGAGAATTATAAATGCTGTGCTGGGCAAGCCTAAAACCTACCCCAGGCACTACAATGTTCTGTAATAAGTAAGCAACTTCCACTTGACACTGTAAAATCATGATTATAATACACTAATGCCAGTTTTCACTGTCCGAAGTCCAACAAGGAACCCTTATTAGTGTCGCCATGTCTGTCTGTCTGTCTGTCTGTTTCCCCTAATCTCGATCGCAGACTGTTAGTCTTATCGTGATGAAACGGTAATATGCATTAGTAGCAAAGAAAAGAAGATATATTTTAATTTAAGGGGTGGCTCATGAAAACATAGTTTAATTCATTTTCTCAAACATTTAAAATTTACTATTATTAAATGTGCAGTTATTAAAAGTGAAATATGCTCATTTACTTGGAAAGTTTATTCTAGTATTTGTTTGGTTTATTTGTAAATAGTAATTATTATCATCAGAATCAGGCGATACAGGAAATCGCGGGCTTAATTTCAAATAATTTCCATGAGAAGTAGACGGACGTGGTGATGTTGATCTGTGCAAATGAATTGATTCCGTTTTGTTTTGAATGATTTTACTTTTATTTTGGTCCGATTCCTATTTTCCTTCTGCTACTTGTTCCGATTTCCATCCATCATAACGCTGTATCGCCACAAATTGGGTCGATCACTGTCTGGATACGACAATAATAAAAGGTATCAGTTCTATCTACAAGAAGAGATAATGTCAACTTTACATTTCTGCGCAAAATTCTACGCTCAAATATAGATTGTCCTAGTAGTCTAGCGTGGATCAACATAGACACATATGTAGATCCCGAAATCTTGCAACCTTTGGCTTAAAACTACGCAAATACAATATCTCATTCCACAGTCCCCTCCCTAACATGTATCAAGTTATACATGAATCATTTTAACAAGTTGGCTAAAGCTCATAACTCGTTTTCAATAACTGTATTATCTGTATTAAGGTTTAAACGGTGCGTTTACAAATTTAATGTACAATTATCTAAGTGTTTTTTCTATTTTCACAGCGATGAAGAGCCTCTTGCTGTGGATAAGAAATCCGAGCAGAAACAAGTGCCAAAATCCAAGGACAAGGATCCTGTGGGACAAGATGTAGATGCAGGACCTGATCCAGATCTGGACCTGGAACCGAAGCCAGTTCCGGTTGCAGAGCCTGCTCCGGAACCGAAGCCAGCTTCGGTTGCAGAGCCTGCCCCGGAACCGAAGCCAGCTTCGGTTGCAGAGCCTGCCCCGGAACCGAAGCCAGCTTCGGTTGCAGAGCCTGCCCCGGAACCGAAGCCAGCTTCAGTTGCAGAGCCTGCCCCGAAACCGAAGCCAGCTTCCGTTGCAGAGCCTACCCCGGAACCAAAGCCAGCTTCGGTTCCAGAGCGTACCCCGGAACCGAAGCCAGCTTCGGTTGGAGAGCCTGCCCCGGAACTGAAGACAGCTTCGGTTGTAGAGCCTGCCCCGGAATTGAAGTCAGCTTCGGTTGCAGAGCCTGCCCAGGAACCGAAGCCAGCTTCGGATGCAGAGCCTTTCCAGGAACCGAAGTCAGCTTTGGTTGCAGAGCCTGCCCCGGAACCGAATCCAGTATCGATTGCAGAGCCTGCCCCGGAACCGAAGCTAGTTTTGGATGCAGAGTTTGCTGTAGAGGCTCCAGTAGAGCTAATGGAGTCTGCTTTGGAGCCGGTTATGGTGCCAGACCAGGATGCAGACATGCAGCTCTCTCAAGAAATGGCTGTTAAGCCTGACAAGGTGACTAATGTACATACGAATGATGATTTTATGCCGATGATACGAATCATTTTTTTTCGTTCCGTTTTCGTGGATGGTTTTGCTATGGAAGCTCTCTTCCTAATTTCAGCTTTCTTGCTTCAGATGTTTCGACTGATGATGATGATTTAGCTACGCTCTTTTATATGTATAGACGGTAGATTTTCGTATAAAGCTATATACGGATTATTTTCGCTCGAGTCACAAAACAATAAAATTTTTATTCCAATTATTCACACTTGAATAAAATCACTGAAACTCATACTAATATATAATTTATTAAGTAGTGTCACAGTGTCTCTCTGTCTGTCTGTATGTTACCTTTTCACGGCTAAACGGCTGAACGGATTTTCATGAAATTTTGTAAGTAGATAGAGTGTACCTTGGGGAAGGATATAGGTTACCTTTTATGTAAGTACCAGGCGTGCGAAACCGTGGGCAGCAGTTACTAATAAAACCCAAAATAACTCGAAAAAATAAATAAAATAAGAGCGCAATGTTTGTTTCGCAAGACGCTATTAGGTTGTTTGTCTTTTGGCGAGTGCAGACTCAGTCAGAACTGGATGACTAAGATCTGGATGACTGGTGGTGATCAGGTCATCGGGATCACCAAAAACGTGTCTTGATCTACGGAGAGCTTTGCCGTTTAAAATAATTTCGATTGATTCATCTCGTATTATTAAACGCTGCAAAAAAAGGAGAAAAAAAAAATCTCGGAATCAATTTTTTTGTACGTCACCGATTACTCAAAGACGCCTAAACCGATTTGGAAAAATCTTTTTTAAATAATAATTTTGTTTCAGGATGATGAGTAGACGTTGGACGCTCATTACATATTGGCGTTAAGGCGTCTGCGATACCTAATTACTTTTTTAAAGTAAGATCAGCAGTTTGTTTTTCGATTGCCATCCTACTTAAGTAGGTAATTATTGTAATTAGTGTTTTACATATGTATGTAAGTACATATTGCTAATACCCACTTTCAATTTTGTGCCAGTATTATAATATAATAATCTCATTGATTTTTTTAACTTTTTAATTAGAATAGGTAATTAGATGTAAGTCTACTGTTTTAAAAACTGTGTTTTTTTAAGTAAGATAATGAAACAATAAAAAAAAGTATCAACAGTGTATTACATAGGACTTCGAACTTGTAATCAAAATTAATTATGTTTTTATTTACCTACCTAACTTATTAAAAAAAAATTATATATAATCGAATTTATAAATAAGTCGTAAATGTATAAGTACTAAGTACGATTAGTTTGAAACATTCGGAAAATTTTAATTTTATTATGAGGTCTATAGTAGCTTAAAAATTTAACGTACTTATACTCGTAGGTTCTGATTTATGAGGGTATCCATGTATTTTATTTCAGTTTGAGGTCTCATAGTTTTTTCTTATTCTTATTGAAAACTTGGATAAAGCCCTAAGCCGTCATTTCGTTTTTACTTGAAACAAGTAATACTTACTCTTTTATAACTGTAATTTTATAACTGTATTCATAATCACTTACATGGTATATAGTGTATGTAACTTTTGATATTAGCAAACTGATGGATGCTGTCCAAATTTTTCATATTATAATAAAATGTGTGTGCATACAAATCGATCGTTTTATTGTGAGCCTCTTCCATCATATCATCATGATACCCTTAAAGGTATATTTTTTACAAAAACACATTTTAATGTATATTCTTTTTACTTTTACCATCCGCTGTACTCTACAACGATCAGCTGAGGATCATCAAAAATTGCTCAGCACTCTGACTGTAAAATCGGGTTGGTATTTTTCGCTGAACTATATAACACTTCGAGTGAGGATTCTATGTGGAACTGATCCCAGATGAGTGTTGCTTGGAGACTGATGATGGAGACGAGTGCAAACTAACTTCAAACTATTGGGGGTTAGTCCCCCTGCTGACTAACAGAAGAGCTAGCAAAAGAGAAGGAAACCTTGATATAATCCCGGCTCGGTGCCAGCCGTTATGCACCTGCAACCAAACCGACACCGCATGTACTGATTCGTCTTTCCTGCGGGTCGGCAAGGTCGAGAGGTTAGTGTGGGTACCTGGGAAGGTCTGCGCTATCAAACAGAAGCCCAGGCAGACTGGCGTCAGTGGAGAGGAAACTTCACTCACATCAGCTTGCTGGAGAACGAATGTTTTGAATTACAAATAACTGCTCTGTAACTTGACTGATGCCACCTCAATTATCTTCAACAGATGAACAAAGGCAGAAGAGAAATAGATGATGAGCCTCTACTGTTTTTAGTAGTACCACTAGATATTGTGGGGTTCACAGAATGCTTACGCGACGTTTTACCGCGGCTTGCCTCGCGCCTCGTTCTGTAAGCCAGCCACAGCCAGTCATCTCCAGGTATTGCAACCAATAAGCACTCTCGTGTTGTAATACTGAATTATCGCGAGAGTAAATGTATTATTAAGTGAATACAGAGGTCCTGAATACGTACGGTAGAGGAATCTAAGTATACGTGATTTCTAAAAGGGTATTTAGTTCATAGTAGTTTATTCCATTGACAAATTACATTGTATGCGGAAATATAAATTAAATTAAAATATAATTAAACATAAAATAATTATTGATAAATTATGGTAATCATGCAATATATTACAATGTCAAAAACCTAACCCAACAATGAATAATCAGAACATTTTAATGTGATCAATCAAAACAATCAATAATTATAAAACGGTTATATTTATGAATACCTTGATAAATTAATATAGTGGTGACCTCGACATGATAAACTGATTAACGTGTTAGATTATTTTTATCTAAATTAATGAGAAATATTCTAATAAAAAAAATCTGTGAAAACGTGCCTTTGATGTTACCTTTATACGATATGGAAATAAGTTCTGAAAAATATCAGCATTACCATTTTCCAAGCTGCTTTTATTTTATCTTGACTGTTTCTAATTTTTGAGCTTAAATACTGAGATTTAGCAAAGCGACAAATATTCTTAAAGATTCTTGAGTAATTTTTTACTTTTTCTTTAAACTTTTCACTAAAGTTATACCGTTTTTCACTGTACAATTCATACAAGGTACGCCTACTCTTATGAATACCTGCTGTTGCCCACTCACAAAATGTTGAACTGCCAGAGACCACAATAGTTTTTTAAGTCTTTTATAGGGCAATGTGTACGCTTCTATAACAAGGTCCCAAGCGACGTGTTAGATTTGTCGATTGGCAAATTTAAAAACGTAATTAAACATAAACTGTCTATTAAAGCATATTACAAAATATCTGATTATTTAGAAGACAAAAAAGCTTGGGATGAATCTGCTCCAACTCGACTCGGCATCCGTAACAAAATTGTCAAGGATCATACAAAAAAGTGTTAAGACCAGACAAGTTTCTTGCCGGATTCTTCTTGATCTGGGGTTAGGAGGAACCGGCACCTAGATTCACTAGCATGTAAGAAGACGATTCAAAGTGGTCCTTGTGATTATAATGAATAAAGTTATTTTGAATTTCGAATTTTGAATTTTGAAAACTTATTAACTTTAGCGAGCCTAACAGTGGGAAATTGTTTACGAATACAATATTTTTAGTTCATAGTGCAACGTTTGGTTAAAATAATTATACCAACTGCTTCTTTTCGACGAAAGTCTTCTCTAGTTAACCGTTATAAACGAAATTTTCGCCTCATAAAATACTTTGCGTCAATGTGCATCAATTCCCTCTGATGGTTACCAATTATACTTAAGGCGTGTTTTTTAGATTATGTTTGTCCACTGTGGTTTTTATTTGCAGTCGGAAACCCAGATATTTCAGATATTTTCAAAACAAAGGATTTTGAAGTTGAACAATTTAAAAACTCATACAGTTACCTTGCAAGACCTTTGTCATCTAGTCACCAGAATAAATAAATATTGCTGGACAATGCACACAACACCATCTAGTCCCAAACTAAGCATAGCTTGTATTATGGTGACTAGATGACTGATAGAATACTTATATATTTTAAATACATACTTATTTTACTTTATAACACCCAGACACAATATTATTTATTTATTATGGTGACTAGATAACTGATAGAATACTTACTTGATCAGTTCGTGCGCTTGCCAATATCGGACGTGCCCAATAATTTATTCAAACTAATAAACAAAATCTGACCTAGTTTGATAATTACAGTGTGTGTTTTGAATTATGTTTTGATTCAATATCTAAGTCGAATACATAGTTTAATCATGGACAGCTCTTTTAACCGAAGCAATAAGGTGGCTCGCCGTCCCCCGACCACTCCACCGTCCGCCCCGCCCACCCAACCTATACCAACATCTCCACCGCGAACACAACCAAGATATGAAAATACCATTACAACCGTGCCTACGTCGGAGATTCAGAAATGCATGTCTTCTATTGAACAGTGCCTAAATGAAGTTTCCACAATAGCAAATGAGGGAAAACTTAACTCGGAACAGAAACTGCGGATAAGTAGTTTATGCAGAAAGGAGTTTATCCCATGGCTCATCTCTAATGGCAGTTGAATATCAAGCTCTAAAGTCGAAGGTCATACGCTAACTACAAACATACGCAAAACACCTGAATGAAAAGGATGATTTATCGGTGTGCATACATAGCACCTGCACCTGCAACATAGCACCAGAGAATCATCTCAACCGCCAGCAAAGACCTCTTTTGCTAACATGGTCAAAAAGAGTACTAATTATTTTATACGGCCATTAAACCTGTAAAACCTATCAAACCTCTTGTCGCAATATATCCTAAAGATAAGCTCAAGACCAGTGATGAGACCAAAACGTTTGGCCAAACCAAACAATCGGCTTCCCAAACAGCTAAGTATTAAGACTTACTCAAAGTATTCTGAGTTATTAGATTGTAACATTCAGGAAGTTGAACGAATTTTGATGGGGTTAAAAGATGAATGTGCTACAGGCTAGGATAATATTTCTACTAAAGCAGTACAAACACATCTTAGCCCCACCACTCACTTTCACGACGGGAAATCACAAGTTGCACAAATGAGTAGAACAATCCATGCACATCAATGTAACCACGTAATTGACAATAATGTATGTCGCTGGCCCGCCATCTCCAACACTAGTAATATTAAGCACCTGTGCGTTATAATAGACGAAAATCTATCGTTCAAATCGCATACAGAAGTTTTGAGCAATGGAATCCGAAAACTAATATATGTATTTTAGACGTTACGATATATTGCAGATTCAAAGCTAGTTTTGAATGTATATCTTGCTTTATGTCAAACAATAATTTCGTATTGTATTACGTCATGGGGCGGAACTTCAAAACTTTTATATTAGCTGCAGAAAGAGCTCATAGAGCTATCCTAAAGGTAGCCACCTACCGCCCATTTCTCTTTCCTACTAATCTATTATATAAGTCCTGTAAAGTGCTAACAGTTCGACAGTTATTGACAATAGACGTAATGATATTCGTACTAATAGCATCCCACTAAAACATGCTTTTGCCTCTAAATTTATGGTATTCCTCGGGCCTTTCGTGTATAAAAGACTTAATCGTAAACTAGGCATCTATGCAATGCATTTTACTAATTGTAAAATAACCCTACAACATGCGTTATCATGTCTATCTTACGAAGAAACATAGGAGTTTTTGGTTGTAGTAATGTTTTAAAATCTCTACCTACCTTTATGTTTAAATTAGGTTTTCGCTTTGTTTGTCTTTCACATGAACTTGTATCACCGTTTATATTGTAACCTTGTTTATTTAATTTTATCATCTAAGTTTACAGGTTTTTTGTTTATTTATATACCTATAAGTTAATGTTGTAGTCCTATCCAGCCCGAGACACAGGATCTCCTAGTTCGGGCGTATAGTAAACCGTTACCTAAGTATAGTTACATAATAAGTATTATATTGTAATAATAAATATTATTTTTCCTGTTGTAACCCTTAGCTCTAAGATAATGAATAAAGATTTATTATTATTATTATTATTACATATTTTTAAATACATACTTATGATATTTTATAACACCCAGACACAGAAGAAACATCTATGTTCTTTGCACAAATGTTTATCCTGGGAGGGAACCGAACCCTCAACCTACAATGCAGAAGGTAGAGCTACTACTAACTGAGTTGACAGGCTAGGCTAGATACTTCTAAAAACACATTTTGGCGATGTTTGGCAGCACGAGTAAAATTTAGAAGTTTTTGACTATGATGCCACTTGGAAGCACCTTGCCCGCATGCTGCAAGATATTCTTTACGGTGCTTTATAGTCAACAACGTTGAAAAAAAATGTTAATAGTAATGTGCACTCTTAACCTCAACAATAGATTTCCAGGAAGAACGATTTTGAGCCCTCTCCATCCACCGACTTCATGGGATCTATACAATGTCGTCAGTCTATCGGGTCGGGGGTCGTCCTACGCTTCGTCATTCTGTCCTTGGTCGCCATTCGAGATCTTTTACTCCCCAACTGTTATCAGTTCTGCGAGCTATATGGCCTGCCCATTGCCACTTCAACTTGCAAATTTTGAGTTCTATGTCGGTGACTTTGGTTCTTTTACGGATTTCCTTGTTGCGGATTTTATCACGTAGTGAAACACCCAACATAGCTCGACTTTAAGCTTGTCTATGTGGCCAATAATTCGCGACCAAGTCTCAGTTCCATATGTCATCACTAGCAACACGCACTGATTATAGACATTAGTCTTGAGGCTCTGCGGTATCTGTGACGAGAAGATGTGCCGTAATTTCCCGAACGCTGTCCATCCGACTTGGATTCGTCGGCTGACCTCTGTCGAATTTGGACTTGCCTAGTAGAATCGTCTGACCCAAATAGACATAATGGTCTATAACCTCGATTATATCACTCTATCACGCTAAATCACTCACATGTACCAGTACGGGTGCAACATGGGCATTTGACATGATTTTTGTCTTGCAAATGTTTATTTTAAGACCCACCTGTTGGGAGACGATATTGAGGTCGCTGAGCATGGTGCCAAGGTCTTCCAGCGATTCTGCCATGATGACTATATCGTCGGCAAATCGAAGGTGAGTGATGCGTTCGCCATTGATGTTGATACCATGTCTATGCCAGGACTAGAGCTTGTAAACATCCTCCAATGCAGAAGTGAACAGTGTAATGGGATTGGATTTGTGCTCTAGTCCTGGAGTTGGATAGTGGCGTTACTATAGAGACATTTCAATTCTTCGATACTTAGATATACCGATAGTCGTTTTGGCACCGCTGGAGTGACCGCAACACTGCCCAGGTTTCGACAGAATCAAAGGCTTTCTCATAGACCACAAACGCTAAACAGTGGCTGGTTAAACTTTCGGTCTTCTTTATAACCTGTTGGAGCGTATGGATGTAGAATTAAAGCCTTTTTGCAACCCGGCTTGTTCGGGACGCTGGAAATCGTCAAATCTCAAGACGATTAGTAACTACTCTCGAAAACAGCTTACAGACACAACAGCAAGATGGGCCTGTAACTCTATAAGAGGGTGTTAGCCCCTTTCTTAAAGAACAGTACCACCACGCTCCTGTATAGTTCCCTCGAGGATAACGCAGTTGAAGAGCTTGTGGAGGACCTTAAGTACCGGTGTTCTAACCGCTCTCAGAAGCTCTGTCGTTATTCCGTCTTCCTCGGTGCCTTGTTGTTCTTAAGCTGCTTGAGAGCCGTTCGGATCTCGTATAGGCTGATATCCGGAATGTCTTCTGTGTAGTTTCGAGTTAGGCAGGCGGTGCATCGCTAGTCGTGCTTGTAGCAGGGCTTTGCGATGAAGTGTACAGTTGTCCATAGAACTTCTCAAGCTCTCGTAAAACCTCTGGCTTCGAGAAAACGACCCTGCCACTGTCGGTCTTCAGCTTCGTCAACATGCTTTGCCCAATAGACAGATATCTCGCGAACACTTGCGTTCATTATATTAGAAGTATTAAATATTCTTTTAATGTATATTTGACATTGTTTTGCTGCAGTAGACGTATTAGCGAAGAATCTGCGTTTTTTTGCATGCATTCTAAAAACTTTATTAATTTTATCGTAATGAAATTCTGTACGGTAATACTTATTAGTGACCCCTACAAAGTCATTAAATTAAAACTTACAAAATGGTTTTAAGGGATACCTTCCCTACATTTAAAGTGGGTTTGATTTTCTTAATATGTTCCTCATCGTGTGGCATATAATTGTTGGATTTATTAAACCGTTTTTCGAAACAGATATTAGTTTAAGAAATATTAAGCTTTAAAGTGGCCATTTTTGATAGAGGTCAGTGTCACCCTCCCCTACCGACTAAACTAGGGGGAAACCCGAAATGTTTTACAATGTAGTTGGATATATAATGAAATTACAAAGATTTTCATGTTATACTTCTTGTTATCTATAAAATGAAAGGCCCATTCATATTTTTATGCTATGCTAATTAAATGGTGTTAAATTGGTTTGCGAGCTGACCTCCAGTAATTCTTAACCTTACTGACTTCAGAAGTCTTCACTGTGTGGGGTCACTTGGCCTATGGCGCTTGGCCTATTTATTATAGTATGTTGTCACAACGTTGTATCTTGTCGTTCGTCATGTGTTATTTTATATAAAATGGTTATTCTCATATAAATTAAAACCACAAAGTTTGAATCACAAAGTAACACAAAGCTTGATTCCAATTATTCATACCCGAGTCAACAACTCTACTTATTTAAAAAAAAACTAAATTAATAACTACCCGGAAATATCTCGAATAAAATAATAATGTATGTTCACAAGACGGTCAAAAAGAATAAGTTTCTCAAAACCATTTGACATTGGCAAAATTGAAATTAAGACAGGTGTCATTAATAGGAAATTATTTTTGTTTAGCAACATGCAACGTGGTCAATCAAACCATCCAATCAGAACATAATATGTATAATTTCCATTGTCTATTTAATGTAAAAAAACGTAAATAGCATGAGAAAAAAATAAGTAATAAAAAAGTTTACATTAATAAAAAGGCTGAAAAAAATATATTAGATGCAACATGAGCCAAATTGCCAACGAAAAAAGAAACTCAATCTGACAGTACGTCAATAACGTAGTTTCAATTCTATTTCGCCAAAAGATCAAATTAAATTAATTTTGAGTTATTTTATAACGTAATGTTTCAGCCTAGGTAAGGAAGCGAGCAATATAATTACAATTACTGTGTTGATCAAAATACAGAAACACTTTACATACTCTACACGCTTGTTAATCTTCCAATAATTTAAATTGGATGCAGATCGCCAGCACTCCAATAATTAAAATATCTAACGACCGCATGAATGAGTGCCCGATATTAATTTACTTTACCTCTGTTCTGTCCTCTGTTCTAGAAATGAGTCAAGATGGTGTATGCAATAATGCTGGCAGCAGCACTATTTGTAATGTGGGCTCCGTGTTTCAAGCGAGGGCTATGGCCCGACCGAGGGCCAATATATGCAAAAGATCGCCAAAACAGAGTCTTCAAAATAACGCCCACTGGAAATTGCTGTGATCCTATTAACAAATGCAAGGGCTGATTTCGGAATTTTAAAATTGGTGGGGAAAATGAGTACTCTGTTTTGAATACTCTATTGAAACACATTTCACGTAATCAAGTTTTTAAAAAAATGATAAAATAAAAATAATTTATGTGCAACCGCTGTAATTCTCAAATTATCATAGTTTCTTAGTAGTCAAGCCAAGCCACAGCGTCAAGCATCCACATAATGTAAGGTATCAATGTGAGCACATGTATTTTTTAGGTTACGTTGGACTACTTAATCGTGATTAGTTTAAAAAACGGAAAAGTATTTAACAGAAGTACTGAGTAAAGTTAATGACATGCTATGGAGGCATACAATGCAACTTAAATTAGGTAGGTACCACAATAAATAGGAAACGTAGGTCCTTCTCTAACATTAATAAAAAGTGGACAAGCACGTTTCAAACCACGCATAGTGAAGTCCGAAATCTGTGTTCAGGTTCCAAACCAGTTAAATACAATTTAGTTAGTAGTAGTAGTGTAGTACAACAAAAGTATGTTTTTACCTTATAGATAAGGAGCTTTCCTGATTTTTTCAACTTTACAAGGCTGCTACACAAATTCTAGTAAAGCCTTACTAGCTAATAAAAGTTCTTCGTAATTATGTTGATACTATTTTGAAAACTTTGCGAGGTCACTGGGCTTTATCTAAGTTGACGATTTCAAAGCTTGATGATTGATTGATGATATAAAAAAAAATAACCCCACTTTACATGTAGAAAAGATACCCCAAAGATATTTTTATCAAAATGTTTGTTCGGAACTTCAAAAGGCCACTAAATTACGTATAGCCGTGTTAAATTTCATTACGAAATAGTCTGCGAAATGTTAGGCTCTAATGAGGGTCAGACAAACAGACAGACATGGCGATACTATTAGGGTTCCTAGTCAGATAACACATCCTTAAAAAATGCGTGAGTGTCGTGGAAAACTCGGTTGGAACGAATTTCCTATCGTAGTATATTATTATCGATAAACGTATTATATTATTGATTAACAAATACTAATGTTACATTAGTATTTAACATAATTACTGGGTCTGAGAGCAATTAAATAAAACGCAGAAAAAGTAATGAATTTAAGGAATTCCACTTTCAAAACATTCGTGAGTTGTACTATACATTTTGATAAACACGGGCTTTAGTCACGTATTATTTTGTCGATGGAGGCACCGACACTGTTTCGATTCATCTAGAGAATCTTCATCAGGGTGAGTTTGATCCACGGTCCGCTCGTTGCCGCTGGAGTTCACGGTTCGCACTGAATTCAAGGAATTTCAGGAAATTCAAATGAGCCTACGTAAAATGTTGCCAGCTCGCTATATATATGGGAGGTTAAATAAAACAAATTATGTTATGGAAAGTTGTTGTTTATTCATTTTAAATCTATGAAAAATGTTATAACATAGTCGGCATAACATATGTATTATTATTTTCTTGGGTTCCTTTGCAATTCGTTAAAGATAAGGCACGAGTTATTCTTGTAGGACTTTCGTAGTTACTCAACTGATCTGATACATGGATACCTTTTTTCCCTTTATTATACGTACTGTAAAATCCATTCAGGGTTTTAATGGTATTTGCCCGCTACTTATTTTCATTCCTTTCCATTGCATGTTGAAAAAAGTGTCACGTCACGTTTATCATGCCATTTTATGATAGTAATGTTGCCTTTCTGCATAGCTGCAATCTCGTCTCTCTTCAATATACTACCAGAGACAGCTTGCGGTAGCCCTCTTCGTTTTCTATTCACTGTACCTAGCAAATCAGTAAGACGGCTCTACAAAAAGGTGGCTGGCGGTATGCTGATGTAAAAACTATCAGCTATTATCAATCTACCCTCATCTAGCAAGTTTTCAGCAAACGTACGACAACACTTTCAGACAAATCCAAATCGACTCTTTGGATTTGATATTTCATACTAACCAAAACATGTTAATAATAATCTTCGTATTTAGATACATCTACAAGTCCAAGACTTGGAACGAGCCTACCATATTCAATTCATACGTCTATGATTCGAAACGAGTCACAACATTTTATGTTTAGACATCCATGACTCCTTCCGGAGTCATTTAGTTTATTCAGATTTTTCCTGAAAAACATTTTTTTTACATCATGTTAGCATTATTGTAATCCCTCAGATCCTTCTGCCAGGTTATCAAGAAATTTCAGTTGGACGTTAGGGTATATTTTAAACTTTTGTTTTGGGACAGTGAACGTGTAAGGGCAATAGATGAATTGTAATGGCGGGTACAGATTTGCGAAATGTAGCATGCAATGTAACATGAAAGGAGCATTTCATAAGTGTGGACGCAGGGCGCGCCCAAACCGAGCATGTACGTACTCGCATCTGTTTCCGGCATGCGTGCGGCGAACGTAGCTCAGTCTGTCGAGAACACGCGAATAGAATGGATAGTGATGACCAGTTACTGGCTATGTTGATTGTTGGTGCTTCATTGATTATCATCAATCATGAGATAAAAAGACGCCGAAGACCTCGACGTTAGTGGCGCACAGAGTTGTACAGTCAGAGAGCTGGTGCACAATTAATGGCCGACATGAGATTAACCGGACAATTTCAAAATTTCACAAGGATTACTCCAACGATATTCAAAAATCTACTCAGATTAATCGGACCATCAGATTATTGGAATCACACATCAAACAATATAGTCTAAGAGCCCGTGAACCCCAAACCTTCGTTATTTTATAAAAGCTGAAAGTTTGTCAGCGCATGCTCCCAACACAGGTAAGAACGATGGACCATTGTGAAGTTTGGGTTACAGTGGCTTTGGCAGGTAACCGGTACTAAAGGTTTGTAAAATACCGATCTAAATTCATCAAATAATAAAGTGTAAAATTTGTAAAGTTTGGTATTACCATCAGAATATTATTGAAAATCACGTTATGAATTGCCAGACACTTAATAATTGACACTTTGAAAGGAGCTGGTTCGGACGGGATACCATCAATATTTATTTTTAAATGTGCTAGTGCTTTGGCAAAACCGCTCTCTATTATTATAAACAAGTCTCTAAGCTCTGGTGTTTTCCCAACGACTTGGAAAGAAGTTCTCGTCTTACCCCTGTTTAAGAGTGGCAATACCAGCAATGTCTGTTACTACAGGTCAATATCTCTCATAAATGTTTTTGCTAAGGTTTTTGAGATGGTAGTTAATCCAATTATGTCTTGGCACGTAAGACAATTTATAGCTTTGGAACAGCACGGTTTCATGAGAACCAGATCCACAGCTACTAACTTGGTGTCGTTTGTCGGGGAACTCGCTGAAAAAATGGATCATGACCACACATTAGTTGTAATTTATACTGACTGCCTTCGGCAAAGTTCAAAAATTCTAATGGTGGATGTTGATCGTCAATTTTAATTAATGGCTTAGTACATATATCTATTTGAGACACAGTCAGGGTAGTTAATATCAAATCTAGATTCCTGTTTTTGCTGTTTAAGCTTGAGTTGAATTGCGATAAATCCTTAAGTTTATTTAATTATTTATTTATTAGTTGCATCAACAAAGTGACAAGAAGTCACTTTGTCACTTTGTTAAGTGACATGAAGTCGATCAGCATACCGTGCAGTAAACTATTAGAAACTTCAGGTGTAAGTTTGGCACTTTGCGTATCCTTCCACACTAGTGTAGTCAAATGTAGGTCACCAAGGATAAATAAATAAATAAATAAATAATCCCGGACATTTCACACAGCATCATCTGGCAACAAAGTATGCAGAGCTTGTGTTATGGGTACCACATGGCTGATACACTACATACTTATATACTTTTTTTTTGTAAATACATACATTTATTATACATAGAAACAGGATGATTGTATCACCGTTGTGGTTTTCCAGTACACGATTAGAATTGCCTATAAAGTGCTCGAAAATGTGAATTTGTACAGGAGCGGGTATGTAAAAACCACAAATGTAAAGGTAAACAATTTTAATATTTGCATTGCGCACTTCAACATAACCCAAAGGTCCTCGCAATCAGATTCGCAGGTGAGTAAACGATAAGATTTAAAGCGTTTAGGGATAGCAATTAGCACTCTTTTCTATAATGGAATGCAATGGAATCCTCCACTTTCGCGATCGCGTCTGTTTAATACATAGCGATCGTTATTAGAGCCACTGCTGTTCAGCCAAGTCTCAGTAAAAACCACAACATCATAATCACTACATACAACACTTTTAAAAAGTTGGACAGTTTTGGTTCTCAGTCCTCTAACATTCTGATAATAAAAACTAAGATTAGTAAGCATGCCTTTTAGTAACAATAACAAGTATAGCGTTATTATAATAACTGATTTAACATATCCTTGTTCTTAACATGCACATAGTTTGATTTGCCGTTCTTGCGCATGAAAATCTGCCCATCACGTACCCAGACGTATCTGAAGTTAAGTTTCTTCGCTTTGGTTCGGGCAGCGGCATGAAGAGTCTTATTTTCTGTGGTGAGATGTTCAGCTACGTATATGGTTCTCATAGTGTCCCCTTCGATTCCCAAGTTTAAATTACAATAAATGAATACAAATAAATAATAATCATGTGTTTTCTTACCTTTTCCTGTTCCTTTTGATTTTTTTCCTTCAGTTTTTCACGAAGCGTAGGATGATAGGAGACTAATAATTTTGTTGTTACGTTTTTCATGCGTTGTTTCCATCATGTTCGCAATTTCCAACCACGCATCCAGTTTCAGATGTTTTCTGTAAAAAGATTAATTTTGTGGATTCCACAAAACTTCTCTTGTTCTGTACATCTCAATTAACTGCATTACTTTTTCGTCACTCCATGATTCAACTGTAGCTGTGTTTTCTTCTATGGTTCGCGCGCGTTCCGCAGTACAGACACACACAACCCGTCCACACTGGCACTTTGTGCATACTGCGGCGGTTCACGGCGCGCACGAGTTGAAATGCTCTGTTCGTGCGTAAAGGATAAAAATAATGTGAGCCGTCGCGACGCGACGGCTGGCAGATGTGAAACTTCGAAATTATTTTGTACAAGTAATAGACACAAAAGTACAGAACAGGAAAGACAGAAACTAAATATGGCATGATGAAAAATACAATATTACGAATTTGTACGATAGTTTAGGTAGGTATGTAAATAAAACATAAACAAGTGACGGAAGGCTAAGTAGGAAGGTACCTACTAGAAGCCTACCTACTTTAATCTTCCTACCTATGTGAGCCTAACTGTTTAGTTTGCCTAGACTAGAACCCATGCATAATAAATGATTCCCAAATAGTAGGTACGTAATACCTACATAGTACCCAACATACTTTAATGATGATTGCTAGGTTTGCACCTACCTATGTACCTACTCTTGAAATGAAATTGTTCAAAAAATTACCTTACCTTCCTACCTACATTACGCCACAGATGGTTTAGGTAGGTATGTAAATAAAACTTAAACAAAGTGTCGGAAGGTTAGGTAGGTACCTACGAGAAGACTACCTATACTTACCTACTTTAATCTTCATACCTAGGTGAGATCAGCGCGCGCGTTTTCGCGAAAAATCGAAAAATCGCGGTGAAATCGCGTTGAAATCGTGTCATAATGAACGGGCGCTTACGAAATGCGTCGCTTCGGCCCAGACAGTGACAGTGCTATATGTAAGAAGCGTCTGGCTATCTCAAGAACGTTTAGAGGATATGCGAGCTGAATTAAACTTTGTTGCGTCGCCGCCAGAGTCGCTATTTATTTCATCAAATAGCGCGGCGATGCGTCGCCACCGCCTGTATCGCCACGCCAACAATTAGGTTTACCCCTAGCCTATAGATATTTCACATCAAAAAGAGGACGTAGATGGAACTTGCAACAAAAAAATAATATGTCTAAGGCTAAGAGCAAGGAGCACGATTTCAGTGTATGTGTGTGCGTGGGTGCGGGTATTTACATCGGAAACACGGTTTTGAACTTTTATTTTAGTTGATCGCTGTCCTCAGTCCACCTCTGTAATGGCATCAGCGCATGTTGACGGGTCTCAAAAATAAAAGCAGGTCTGCCACTAAGGATAAGATGCGAAAAGTGACGCATCTCATCCCAGTCTGCTGACTTGTAACGCCACAATCACCTACATCCTAGAGGCAAGGGATCGGGTGGCGAGTATGACGAAACATACTTCACCAGACAGTGATCAGAGGTGCCTAAAAGAGGCAGCACCGATACTGAATAGCAATCCAGTTCATTAGTCAGCAACAGGTCCAACCCAATTGGGTGTGTGGACCTCAACGTCTGATACCCTGGTAGCCTCAATCACCATCTGAGTGAGATTATGTGAGAGAGCTTTATAAGTTTCTCTACTTCGTCGCTACTTCGCAGATGTAGTTAAACAACCTGGTTGTCTCAAGGTCTCCAATATGAGATCTATACAATCCGGCGTAGATTACTTTATCTAGGCCGGTATCCACCAGTCCATAAGTCCATAGATCAGAGAATTCGGGCTCTTCAAGGTCACGCAGACGCTGACAACAAATGTCACCCCGAGCAAACAGACAAATACCAGCTTTCGGCTTAAAATTGTGCTTCAGTGTATAACTTGGGCATATGAGGTACGCTGTGTCGGAAGGGCATTGGATCTGCGTCTCCGTGAGAAGTAATTTGAGATACTAGACCGGAGACTGCGGGGACGCCCGAACCCCCCAGGAATGGTCACCGGGTCCTCACAACCGGTCGCCAACCAGCTCGATGGAGCATTCTGGGATTTAACGCCAGGCGGTGGGCAGCCTTTCATGAATTGCTAATTCGCTACTTGGGCCCCCTGCGGTCAGCCAGCGGAGAACCGTGCTTCGGATTCCGCTACCCTCCGTGTCTAGCCTCCCTGCACACTGGCGCTGTTGTGATCTCATGATTGCCCTAGCAAAAAACCAGAGCAAGATCTGCTCAAACCCGTCATTTCCGTGGCGGCTGCACCAGACATCAGTCCGAAACACGACATCGTCGCTTTTCGTCCAAGCAGCCAGTAAATCTTTTTGAAGCGTATTTCTAGTTCAACTCTTTTCTTCTTGACGTGTGCTTTCCAGCGCAGCTATGCGTCAAGATTAATTCCTAAATACTTTGCTGTATTTTCGACAGGTATAACCTTGTTTTTTATACATATATATATTGATATCTTTCTTATTTGTAAAATTTATATGAACTGATTTTGTTTCATTTCTTTGTCCAGTTATGGATTTTATTGACAGCTACTTGAACCTTTTCTGCGGCTTCTGCGTGAGTGTTTCCAAAAGCCATTATAGCTGTGTCGTCAGCAAAGGTTGCGATGGTGTTGGTTTTTAGTTCAGGAATATCACAGGTGTATAGCAAGTACAGGACCGGGCCCAACACACTTCCCTGCGGTACTCCAGCTTTGATTTCTTTTATATCAGAGTAGGCATCGTCTTGCTTTACTCTAAATACTCAATTTGTTATATAAGATTCATGTATGTCTGCGTATGATTTCGGACATCATACATGAACATTTGTCTTAGTTTTAATACAAGGCCTTCATGCCACACTTTATCAAAAGCCTGTGCTACATCTAAAAAGATAGTAGAACAGACTTTTTTATCTTCTAGAGCTTTTTCTATCAGATTGGTGATTCGGTGTACTTGGTCTATCGTTGAGTGCTTTTCCCAGACACCGAACTGATACTCTGGAATAAGATTATTGGTTTCTATAATAGGTAATAACTTTTCGAACAGTTTGGACATTATAGGTCATTATAGGACATTATTGGACATTAAGAAATTGGCCTATATGATAGTATGTCATGAAGTGATTTTCCTGGCTTGGCTATCATGATTACTTCCGCAATTTTCCATAAGTCTGGCACGTATTTAAGCCTCAGCGCAGAAGATTGGTCAGCTTAACCAAAGCCTTTCTTGGAAGGTTATGAAGTATTTCTCCTGATATAAGGTCAAACCCAGGAGATTTCTTTGGATTTATATTCCGTCTTATTTCTCATAGAAAACCCTACTCAAAGAAAGCTGCAGCAGATCTTGTGGAGGGATCACCCGCATCCATTCGCATCCATTAAAAGCCTACGAACTGAACACTGTCACATATGGCAGTGCAGCCTCAGCATTAATCTCGACACGCTGTCTGAAGCAATTTTCTCTTGAGTGTAGCGATCCCATATTGCATGAAGTTATTGCCAAGGATTTCTATGTAGACGATTAAATAAGCAGTGTAAACACAGTTAGGGAGGCCATTGACCTATACTCAAATCTAACAAAAACTCTGAACAAAGGCTGCTTTCCACTACGAAGGTGGAGATGCAACAACAAGCAGGTTATTGAAGCAATTCAAGCTGAGACAAATGATAATCAAAGCAATTTAAGTTTAGCCCCTAGCCACACAACAAAGGTACGAGGGCTCACATGGAACAATAGCGCAGACACTATTTGTTTCACTACAAAAAATAATTCAGACACTTGTGTAACAAAAAGAAACATACTATCAGTAATATCACTTGATCACTATACATTTTTGACCCACTGGGTCTAGTAGCACCAGCAGTCTTGGAAGCCAAGATCATGCTCCAAAGGCTCTGGCTTCACAAGCTTTCCTGGGACCAGCATGTACCAGATGATATCAGGGATACATGGGTGGCATTTGTCAGGACCTTGTCTAGTTTAAACGATGTACAGGTGCCTAGGCAGGTACTCATTCATGATCAAAATAATGTACAATTACATATCTTTACAGACGCATCTGAAAGTTCTTACGGAGCCTGTGCATACATCAGATCAAACAATGAGAACAGCACAGCTGTACACTTACTATGCGCTAAAGATAGGGTAGCTCTTGAAAACAATCACAATTCCAAGCATGGAGCTGTGTGCGGCGCTACTAGGTACACAGTTATTAGTCAAAATCACACAATCAATGAGAGTCAGTTTCGATCACTGCTTTCTTTGGACCGATTCATTCAAATTCTTGGGTTGGTTAGGCATGCAGCCAAACAGACTACACACATTCGTAAGGAACAGAATAGCAGAAATACAGTCCACTTGTAGTAACCATGTTTGGAGGCACGTTCCCTCCCACGAAAATCCTGCAGACTTAATATCACGTGTCTCAATTGCCTCTGCCTTAGTACAGAATAGTCTGTGGTGGAACGGTCCACAATTTCTAAAGCAATCAGAGGAACACTGGCCTAACTTAATGAATAAAAGAACAATGATGATAACACATTACCAGAAATAAAAGCTGTATGCTTGGTAGGAACAACTAACACATTAGAAACATTTCCATTTCACAGGTTCTCAAACTTTAAGAGAATGCAAAGAGTTTTTGCTTACATGCTCAGATTCATTCACAACATCTGTTGTGAAGTTTTCCAGCTTAGTTTGTTGATTGCACCCTCAATCTTGAAGCACTTGATTTTAAGATCTTCTACAATTCTCTTCGGTTCGCAGGTTGAAGGTAACTTTTTAACCATCACCCTTATTGGCCTCTCCTGCTTGTTTTCATAAGAATGCCAGTGACAGAGTTATTTTCTGACAATACTTTTGTCAGTCCTCTGTATGTTTCTTCATCAGAGGCATTAGTTTTGACGCTTTCACCACCCAAATCCTTACCCAAATCACCACCCATATCCTTAGATGTGGATGGGATTGACGAATTTGTTTCCACAACACATTTTAGCTGTTGTTGAAATATTTCAATGTGACTTCGTAGGTCCTCAATAAGGCATTGAAGCTTTTCCCGTTCTTGCTTCTCTTCTTTGAAACGGTCATGAGTCTCCTTATAACGCTGGTACAAGGTGTGCTCCTGTTCCATTTCTAGTATCACTCTATCTTTTGATGGTGTATGATAACCGTTGCAAAGGCAGGTAATAGCGTCGCCTTAACAATATATTTTACCGTTATTTTACCGTACAAACATGCCTTACGCAATGAGTAACTAGGTCATCATCGCGATCCGGCCGTCACTACGGTTTGTTGTGATACGTTAGCACTTTGCACTGTGGTAATGCGAGAACGCGAGACGCGGCTATTCTCAGCGAAAACAGAATGATCGCTTTTTAATTTTTTAATTTATTTTTTAAATGTCCGGTCTTTTTTCGATAAACCCGTAGTCCTAGGACTTGATTTAACACCCTTTTAACAGTTGTTCTGCTTAACGGAATAACGTACAACGAGGTTTTTGTAGTAATCTCCTGGATGTTTGTTGCATTGTTAGCATCTTTGTTTACTAAGAAACTTTGCATGCCTGGTTTCAGGACTCCTTCTGAAATGCTAGACGACCTTCTGATTCTGACCTGGTGGATGAAAGACTGTTTTGTTTTTTTTGTTTGTTTGCGAGGTTTTGATGTTCTGTTGTTAAGGATATTTTTCTGGCAAGACGGAGAACAATCTTTTGTTGGTGGTATCTTCTGTCTTTTTGTTTATAATAATAAGCTTATCATATTTTATAATAGTTTGGTGTCCTTTCTTTCTCTCTCTAGTTTTGAGAGGGAACCCCTCTTGTGGTATTTCTTCAAACTAGTCGGTTCTCGGTGGTAAATCCTTTTTTCTACAAGTTTATATATTTTATGAAAGCGCCATCTATTTTCTTTACATCTTCCTACGATGGTGTCTCCTGCGCATGTCGAGTCCCAGTGTGCATAGTAGCCATAGCCATTGGTGTCTGTGGTATTAGCCAAATTTCTTAGGTGTCGCTTTGATCAATTTAGCTTATTGCAAGATGATAAATATAACATGATTGATTTAGGGCTTTCTGATCAGAAAGTCTAATTTCCAAAATGCCTAATTAGTAAAATGCCTAAAATGTAAATGACTATTTTGGAGAAAACCTAAACAGAAAAATGACAAAAGTCCCATTGTGCCTAAAATATAAAAGGTCTAACATGTGTGATGCCTTAACTGTCTAAGGTCTAAGAAGGAGTATACCTAAAATGATTTTCGCCAAACTTATAATACCTAAGAGCTAAGAAGCAAATTACCTAAGCTGTTAAAGCTCTCTATAACGAGTATGTTTAAGAAGTATAATAACGCCTAAAATCTTCCACGAGTTAAAACTGAAATCCTACTTATATTATAAATATAAATTGTGAGGATGTTTGTTACTTTTTCACGGCTAAGCCGTTGAACCGATTTACATGAAACTTAGAATATACATAGTTAGTGACCCACTATAACATATAGGCTACTTTTTATCCGGGTACCACGTGAGAAAAGTCGCGGGCGGACGCTTGTAAGTACATAAACACTGCAATTATTATTAAAATGTTATACAAAGCTCTCTTAATCATATCCTTCTTCTTCTTCTTCGCGAAACATACGTTTCTTTAAATTAAGAACATTGTTTGAAGTTGTGATGGCGTAATAATGCCGTCTAATTGCTGGTATTGTCAGTACCTCTTATTGAACAATATGTCGCTATCGTAAGATTTAGTCATCCTCCTACGTAGGTATTGCATTTTAGACTATTTGATTCATAGGAAATTTTATATATATACAATTTGCATTTTAGGCATACTATCGTTTTAGGTGTTCTGAATCTTAGGCATTTTGCTTTTTAGACATTATACTTCTTAGGTAACTTAAAAATTAGACTTTCTGATCAGGAAGCGATTTAGGTATGTTCTTTTTCGCTTTTTTCTAATGTACATTGCATTTGTTATTTCAGTTCGATATTTTATAATTCTTTTATGATGTTGATTTACGAAAATGCGTCCTTTTTTCGCCACCAATATTAATTTTTAGTTTATTTTTCTTCACTGTTTTAACACTGTTTACGTATTTTCAAGGTAATTCTATTATTTCAGTCTTTTTACCATTGTCAAACGTTCACTTTTACATGTTGCCTTACTCGATATTTGCATTTTTAATATTGTTAACATAAAAAAAAATAACAGAGCAGAAGTTAACAAAGACACGGTAGCGCCTTCTCTTCCGCCTAGGTATATCTAGTTATTTAATAATCTCTCATTAAAAAAGGTTCAGGAATAATAATTAAAAAACTTGTTTTCACTATGGTTATATTTTGTTTAATGGCAATACATGATATTTGGACAGTTGGTACATCATTAAGTTTACAGATAGATGTGCGGACAAATAGTAAGAAGAAAAATCTAAAGAAATTTACCACATTAAAATGTTCTGATTATTTATTGGTAGGTTAGATATTGACATTATAATATATTGCATGTTGTAAACATGCAACATGCATGTTTACAACATGCAATATATTATAATGTCAATACATAATTACTCAATAATTTATTAGGTACTTAAGTAATATTAATTTTTAAATTTTATATTATATATATATTTATTATATATTTTATATTTCCGCATACAATGTCATTTGTCAATGTTATAATGGTAGTATCTGTGGTATGGGTAAGTGCTTAAGTATAATACTCGTAGTAGATTAGCTATAGAATACAATTGTTATTAATACCTAGCAAACATTGAAATACATGCAAATTGTTTAATACATTAGCTAATAATTTTAATACAAGTATAAAATTTTAATATTGATTACCGACACATGGTAATAATAGAGTAGGTATACATGTTTTCATAATTAACTACAGAATACGTTAATAATGTAACTTTATTAATAGTTCACATCTTTATTATTTATGATTCGTACAGAATGTCTGTTTTTTTATTCAATAAATATCATTATTATATTTACATTTTTATTTATATATACATAAGCAGCTCTTAGTTTTGGGTTTCAGCTACAACTTTATATACCTAACAACTTTTATTAGCAGCTCGCAATTACAAACCAACTGCGAGCTTCGCACACTGTTTATGTCGTTTAGTTTAAAATAGCAAACTCATTTTATTTTTTGTATTTTTTAAGTTCTAAGTTTTATTTCTCTTATTGTTAAAAAAATTCTACATTATAAGGTTTATAACTTATATGCATTAAGTAATGCCATTTAATTATTTAGTCATATTGTATTGTGGTTCTGTTTGTTCTCTAAAATATAAATAATAATAATTTTATTTTTTATTAAGTAGAGGGTTCAGAAAAGATCGGGAAAAAACCTAAGTAATTCAGACAAGTACTAACGAGGTAAGAGGAAACGTATTTGTTAGCAAATTCTGCGCAGGCGCGGAAAATCAGCTCAATGTGTTAAGTAGCATAGAGCTGAGACTGCGTTTTATGGACAAACGCAGACTGAGTTGGTACAGGGTACGCTACACATACTCCTTATGTACTCGTATAGGAAAAATGTTTGGCTTACGAGTATGTGGTTGTCTTGTTATTTTTTTACTTACCTAGTATGTTACTTATATCTAGGTAAGTCAGAATAATTCAATTTAATTTAACAATATTTTTTTCAGATAAGTTTACCTAAACGTAAAATGATTACCGAGTGGTGCCCCATTAACTTAATAATGTAACTATAATTATTAACATGTAATAATATACTGTTATGTACCAAAGTCATGTTATTAATGTTGTTATACATTATATTAGATATATTATGTATAACTTTTATACATTATATTAGAAATATAATGTATAACTTTCAATTATATGACCTCAATTATATTATTGAAAGTTATTAGTTTCAAATTATATTTACTAAACAAAAAATTATATCTATATAACAAACATATATATGTTAATATTACTTAAAGAAAATCAATTTTAAGAAAAACTTAACATAAATAAACACAACGTAATTCTTAAAGAATATACATGCATATATGAGAAATCATTAAAACAAAGTCCCAACACAGTTCTTTATATTTGTATACAGAGGGCTCCATATCTATCTACAAATATAATGTAGGGATAGAAATGAAAAACGTATAATTAAATTGACATACATATTCTCAACTAATATAAATATTAAAACTTAATGTCAATTAATTAATTGTACCTAAAAAAAACTGTAAATTTTAACGCGTAGAACAAACGACGACTACAACACATACTTTGAAAATCTAATCTCACTAACATAGTCACAGTCTTATTGCAGAACAAAATTCATTCCTAAGCTAAAACAGTACAAAGTCATTTTACTTCAGGATCTTAAGAAGTAACAGTGATAGCACATATATCTAGAAAGGCATAGTAGCGGAAATGCTCTTATGACTCGGCACGGTTTCATCTTTGCTTACTTGAAACTACCAAAATTAAACCATTCTTAGTGCAAATCTAACAAAGAATCTGTGTTTAGAACACAGTCACGACGTTGGAACATTTATCAAGTTTTAGAACTGAAACAGCCACTCATGTATCGATCATAGATTGACATGATAAGTGGCTGTCGATAAAAGTTCAAGACGCCATAAAAAATCTAAATAACGAGTGCGTGCGATAGCAAAACTATTTACTATAATACGGCAGTGTACTTTTTTGTGCGCTTCTATCTATGCATTTAAAAACCAATACCAAAATCATAACACAACATAACATAAAAAATATGTATTGCATTATTTTATAAATATATGTATTTTATTGTGCGTGGTTAAGGTGGAGAAAATAAATATTGATAAAAATTATATAAAATAGATAAGAAACAAATACGTTATAATAGATACGTTGATAACTTTCAAGATGGAATCAGAAGTGTTTTACCTTCTTGACTTCGACTAAAAGAACCCAGAAGTTGACATAAAATTGACAGATGGTCCGCGTGATGTTAAGCGGTACCAAATGTAATACCACTAAAGTAACCTGGCAAAACAAAAACCGTGGTATTACATGGTCATTTGAGATAATGTATATGATATTTCTCCTGTGACAGTAATTTAAATTTTAACGGAAACCATACCCTTCGAACAGTTGCTCTGCTTAATGACAGAGAAAGGTATGGTGGTAGTACTTCCCCGGACGAACTCTTTCACAGAGAGCTCTACTACTCTTGAACTCCTTTAGTCGTAAACAACGACCTTACTTCTTCATGTCGTTGTTTGGCACGAAAGGAGAAATCAAGTAAGATTAAAGTAAGATTTCAAGACGAATCTAAGCGAGAACGTATGCAACCGTAAGTAAAAATTAAGAGCATTTTGTTGTTGTCCTTGAATTATAAGTACGTTTTTACAAATGAACATAATCAGATTCATGAAACAAAAAAGCCCCCTACGTATCGATCATAGATTGTGCAATACGAGGTTTACAAATGTAAGTATAACTTAACAGAAGTGCAATACGTTATATTAGACACCTAAAGCTAGAGTGCAACCAAAGCGTTACAACTATCTTAAATGAAGCAACATATACATTTAGGGCGCTATTACTTAGACTTAGATAATGTACATAACCAAATAAAATAATGAAATTAAATTTATTTTTTGTTTTTTATACGTCCAAGGGTTACTATCTAAAATGAAACAGCAAATAATTTTTTTGCGCTATTACCTGGACTAAGATAAGATTTTTAGATGATTAACAAATTAAATAAAAATTGACTCATAAGTGTACCTAATAATTTTTTGTTTTTTATATCGCATTGTGTGAAGTACATTGAGCTGAAACTGCGCTTTTTTAACAAACGCAGACTGAGTTTGTACAGGGTACACTACACATACTCCTTATACTCCCACTCGTATAGGGAAAAATGTTTGGCTTACGAGTATGTGGTTGTCTTGTTAATTTTAGTACTTACCTAGTATGTTACTTTTATCTGCGCAAGTCAGAATAATTTTATTTTATTTAACTATGATTTTTTCAGATAAGTTTACCTAAACGTGAAATGTCTACTGAGTGCCCCCATTGACTTAGTAGTGTAACTATAATTATTAACATGCAATAATATACTGTTATGTAACACAGCAATGTAATACATTATATTAATATTGTTACACATTATATTAGAAATATATTATATATTATACGTATAATGTATATATTATATACATTATATTGAAATATAATGTATAACTTTCAATTATATGACCTTGATTATATTATTGAAAGTTATTAACTAAAGTTACAACTTATATTTTAATACTTAAACAAAATCAAATAAAATTTAAGGAAAACTTAAACAAAATAGAGACAACGTAATTCTTAAAAGTATATAAATGCATATAAATGAGAAATCATTAAAACAAAATCCCAACACAGTTAAGGTCCACTTTGTATATACACATTTTAAATGAGAATATAAAAGGCGCCTATTAGATGTACAATGTAGTCGAAACAGCTTAATTTACGGGTTATCAACTACAATGTACCAATTGGCTTTTACCGTTTTATATTGACATTACAATGTAGTCTAAGCCGAGCCCATTAGTTACGAGTTATTGTCAGACACTGAATCAAGGTCAACTAAGTACTTCGATTCAGAAATTAACAATATATCATAAGAATTAACCAACTACATTGTTTGTTTATATTTACAAGAAGGTACCTTTTGAAGTTAAACTTTCTACAGCTAACTTAAATTTACTTTATTAATAAACATTTACTTAAGTAACCATTGCTTAAACACGACTAAACGACTTTCTTATATGTACGAATGTTACCTACCTATGTTATTTATAACTACTTGGGTATAAAAATATGAAAAGACTTACAAACTAATCTAAGCCCTAATTACCCCATTTAGATTTGATTTTAATCAATTTCAAAAATAACTACAATGATTATGGGCGCTAGCCGTTCGTTCACGTTCCGGTGAATTTGTACGC
Source organism: Lampropteryx suffumata (assembly GCA_948098915.1). Lineage (NCBI taxonomy): Eukaryota > Metazoa > Arthropoda > Insecta > Lepidoptera > Geometridae > Lampropteryx > Lampropteryx suffumata. The sequence continues at coordinate 20,897,188 of OX402544.1, read as the reverse complement.
AATAACGAAGGCCACTCCACCGAGAACATGTGCATACCATTAAAAGTGTCACCAATCTGGTAACACACATAGTGGTATTCATGCGTGCTCGCCCCTAGTTCTTGAGTTGTAAACATCATTATCAATGAGACATAAACGTAAAAGGTATTGAACCAATTGCGACGTTTATGTAAAATAGACACCAATGTCTGTAACGCGAGAACCCCCCGCTGGCTGTCGTCTAGTTAAAGTTCATTTAGGCGAAGGACTAGAAATCGAAAAATGTAATTTTTACATAGTACAGAATACTAAGCGAATCACTTTTTTATAATTTAAGACCTTCGGCAGAATATCTTGCTCACTACCGAAAACCACCCTCCACCCAGAAACCATTAAAAACTGACTAACGTTCAAAGTCTTACTGCAAAACCAAATTCATTCCTAAGCTAAAACAGTACAAAGTCATTTTACTTCAGGATCTTAAGAAGTAACAGTGATAGCACATATATCTAGAAAGGCATAGTAGCGGAAATGCTCTTATGACTCGGCACGGTTTCATCTTTGCTTTCTTGAAACTACCAAAATTAAACCATTCTTAGTGCAAATCTAACAAAGAATCTGTGTTTAGAACACAGTCACGACGTTGGAACATTTATCAAGTTTTAGAACTGAAACAGCCACTCATGTATCGATCATAGATTGACATGATAAGTGGCTGTCGATAAAAGTTCAAGACGCCATAAAAAATCTAAATAACGAGTGCGTGCGATAGCAAAACTATTTACTATAATACGGCAGTGTACTTTTTTGTGCGCTTCTATCTATGCATTCAAAAACCAATACCAAAATCATAACACAACATAACATAAAAAATATTCATTGCATTATTTTATAAATATAAGTATTTTATTGTGCGTGGTTAAGGTGGAGAAAATAAATATTGATAAAAATTATATAAAATAGATAAGAAACAAATACGTTATAATAGATACGTTGATAACTTTCAAGATGGAATCAAAAGTGTTTTACCTTCTTGACTTCGACTAAAAGAACCCAGAAGTTGACATAAAATTGACAGATGGTCCGCGTCATGTTAAGCGGTACCAAATGTAATACCACTAAAGTAACCTGGCAAAACAAAAACCCTGGTATTACATGGTCATTTGAGATAATGTATATGATATTTCTCCTGTGACAGTAATTTAAATTTTAACGGAAACCATACCCTTCGAACAGTTGCTCTGCTTAATGACAGAGAAAGGTATGGTGGTAGTACTTCCCCGGACGAACTCTTTCACAGAGAGCTCTACTACTCTTGAACTCCTTTAGTCGTAAACAACGACCTTACTTCTTCATGTCGTTGTTTGGCACGAAAGGAGAAATCAAGTAAGATTAAAGTAAGATTTCAAGACGAATCTAAGCGAGAACGTATGCAACCGTAAGTAAAAATTAAGAGCATTTTGTTGTTGTCCTTGAATTATAAGTACGTTTTTACAAATGAACATAATCAGATTCTTGAAACAAAAAAGCCCCCTACGTATCGATCATAGATTGTGCAATACGAGGTTTACAAATGTAAGTATAACTTAACAGAAGTGCAATACGTTATATTAGACACCTAAAGCTAGAGTGCAACCAAAGCGTTACAACTATCTTAAATGAAGCAACATATACATTTAGGGCGCTATTACTTAGACTTAGATAATGTACATAACCAAATAAAATAATGAAATTAAATTTATTTTTTGTTTTTTATACGTCCAAGGGTTACTATCTAAAATGAAACAGCAAATAATTTTTTTGCGCTATTACCTGGACTAAGATAAGATTTTTAGATGATTAACAAATTAAATAAAAATTGACTCATAAGTGTACCTAATAATTTTTTGTTTTTTATATCGCATTGTGTGAAGTACATTGAGCTGAAACTGCGCTTTTTTAACAAACGCAGACTGAGTTTGTACAGGGTACACTACACATACTCCTTATACTCCCACTCGTATAGGGAAAAATGTTTGGCTTACGAGTATGTGGTTGTCTTGTTAATTTTAGTACTTACCTAGTATGTTACTTTTATCTGCGCAAGTCAGAATAATTTTATTTTATTTAACTATGATTTTTTCAGATAAGTTTACCTAAACGTGAAATGTCTACTGAGTGCCCCCATTGACTTAGTAGTGTAACTATAATTATTAACATGCAATAATATACTGTTATGTAACACAGCAATGTAATACATTATATTAATATTGTTACACATTCTATTAGAAATATATTATATATTATACGTATAATGTATATATTATATACATTATATTGAAATATAATGTATAACTTTCAATTATATGACCTTGATTATATTATTGAAAGTTATTAACTAAAGTTACAACTTATATTTTAATACTTAAACAAAATCAAATAAAATTTAAGGAAAACTTAAACAAAATAGAGACAACGTAATTCTTAAAAGTATATAAATGCATATAAATGAGAAATCATTAAAACAAAATCCCAACACAGTTAAGGTCCACTTTGTATATACACATTTTAAATGAGAATATAAAAGGCGCCTATTAGATGTACAATGTAGTCGAAACAGCTTAATTTACGGGTTATCAACTACAATGTACCAATTGGCTTTTACCGTTTTATATTGACATTACAATGTAGTCTAAGCCGAGCCCATTAGTTACGAGTTATTGTCAGACACTGAATCGAGGTCAACTAAGTACTTCGATTCAGAAATTAACAATATATCATAAGAATTAACCAACTACATTGTTTGTTTATATTTACAAGAAGGTACCTTTTGAAGTTAAACTTTCTACAGCTAACTTAAATTTACTTTATTAATAAACATTTACTTAAGTAACCATTGCTTAAACACGACTAAACGACTTTCTTATATGTACGAATGTTACCTACCTATGTTATTTATAACTACTTGGGTATAAAAATATGAAAAGACTTACAAACTAATCTAAGCCCTAATTACCCCATTTAGATTTGATTTTAATCAATTTCAAAAATAACTACAATGATTATGGGCGCTAGCCGTTCGTTCACGTTCCGGTGAATTTGTACGCAATAACGAAGGCCACTCCACCGAGAACATGTGCATACCATTAAAAGTGTCACCAATCTGGTAACACACATAGTGGTATTCATGCGTGCTCGCCCCTAGTTCTTGAGTTGTAAACATCATTATCAATGAGACATAAACGTAAAAGGTATTGAACCAATTGCGACGTTTATGTAAAATAGACACCAATATCTGTAACGCGAGAACCCCCCGCTGGCTGTCGTCTAGTTAAAGTTCATTTAGGCGAAGGACTATAAATCGAAAAATGTAATTTTTACATAGTACGGAATACTAAGCGAATCACTTTTTTATAATTTAAGACCTTCGGCAGAATATCTTGCTCACTACCGAAAACCACCTTCTACCCAGAAACCATTAAAAACTGACTAACGTTCAAAGTCTTACTGCAAAACCAAATTCATTCCTAAGCTAAAACAGTACAAAGTCATTTTACTTCAGGATCTAAAGAAGTAACAGTGATAGCACATATATCTAGAAAGGCATAGTAGCGGAAATGCTCTTATGACTCGGCACGGTTTCATCTTTGCTTTCTTGAAACTACCAAAATTAAACCATTCTTAGTGCAAATCTAACAAAGAATCTGTGTTTAGAACACAGTCACGACGTTGGAACATTTATCAAGTTTTAGAACTGAAACAGCCACTCATGTATCGATCATAGATTGACATGATAAGTGGCTGTCGATAAAAGTTCAAGACGCCATAAAAAATCTAAATAACGAGTGCGTGCGATAGCAAAACTATTTACTATAATACGGCAGTGTACTTTTTTGTGCGCTTCTATCTATGCATTCAAAAACCAATACCAAAATCATAACACAACATAACATAAAAAATATTCATTGCATTATTTTATAAATATAAGTATTTTATTGTGCGTGGTTAAGGTGGAGAAAATAAATATTGATAAAAATTATATAAAATAGATAAGAAACAAATACGTTATAATAGATACGTTGATAACTTTCAAGATGGAATCAGAAGTGTTTTACCTTCTTGACTTCGACTAAAAGAACCCAGAAGTTGACATAAAATTGACAGATGGTCCGCGTCATGTTAAGCGGTACCAAATGTAATACCACTAAAGTAACCTGGCAAAACAAAAACCCTGGTATTACATGGTCATTTGAGATAATGTATATGATATTTCTCCTGTGACAGTAATTTAAATTTTAACGGAAACCATACCCTTCGAACAATTGCTCTGCTTAATGACAGAGAAAGGTATGGTGGTAGTACTTCCCCGGACGAACTCTTTCACAGAGAGCTCTACTACTCTTGAACTCCTTTAGTCGTAAACAACGACCTTACTTCTTCATGTCGTTGTTTGGCACGAAAGGAGAAATCAAGTAAGATTAAAGTAAGATTTCAAGACGAATCTAAGCGAGAACGTATGCAACCGTAAGTAAAAATTAGGAGCATTTTGTTGTTGTCCTTGAATTATAAGTACGTTTTTACAAATGAACATAATCAGATTCTTGAAACAATAAAGCCCCCTACGTATCGATCATAGATTGTGCAATACGAGGTTTACAAATGTAAGTATAACTTAACAGAAGTGCAATACGTTATATTAGACACCTAAAGCTAGAGTGCAACCAAAGCGTTACAACTATCTTAAATGAAGCAACATATACATTTAGGGCGCTATTACTTAGACTTAGATAATGTACATAACCAAATAAAATAATGAAATTAAATTTATTTTTTGTTTTTTATACGTCCAAGGGTTACTATCTAAAATGAAACAGCAAATAATTTTTTTGCGCTATTACCTGGACTAAGATAAGATTTTTAGATGATTAACAAATTAAATAAAAATTGACTCATAAGTGTACCTAATAATTTTTTGTTTTTTATATCGCATTGTGTGAAGTACATTGAGCTGAAACTGCGCTTTTTTAACAAACGCAGACTGAGTTTGTACAGGGTACACTACACATACTCCTTATACTCCCACTCGTATAGGGAAAAATGTTTGGCTTACGAGTATGTGAATGTCTTGTTAATTTTAGTACTTACCTAGTATGTTACTTTTATCTGCGCAAGTCAGAATAATTTTATTTTATTTAACTATTTTTTTTTTCAGATAAGTTTACCTAAACGTAAAATGTCTACTGAGTGCCCCCATTGACTTAGTAGTGTAACTATAATTATTAACATGCAATAATATACTGTTATGTAACACAGCAATGTAATACATTATATTAATATTGTTACACATTATATTAGAAATATATTATATATTATACGTATAATGTATATATTATATACATTATATTGAAATATAATGTATAACTTTCAATTATATGACCTTGATTATATTATTGAAAGTTATTAACTAAAATAAACAAATTATATTTTAAATACTTAAACAAAATCAAATAAAATTTAAGGAAAACTTAAACAAAATAAAGACAACGTAATTCTTAAAAGTATATACATGCATATAAATGAGAAATCATTAAAACAAAATCCCAACACAGTTAAGGTCCACTTTGTATATACACATTTTAAATGAGAATATAAAAGGCGCCTATTAGATGTACAATGTAGTCGAAACTGCTTAATTTAAGGGTTATCAACTACAATGTATCAATTGGCTTTTACCGTTTTATATTGACATTACAATGTAGTCTAAGCCGAGCCCATTAGTTACGAGTTATTGTCAGACACTGAATCGAGGTCAACTAAGTACTTCGATTCAGAAATTAACAATATATCATAAGAATTAACTAACTACATTGTTTGTTTATATTTACAAGAAGGTACCTTTTGAAGTTAAACTTTCTACAGCTAACTTAAATTTACTTTATTAATAAACATTTACTTAAGTAACCATTGCTTAAACACGACTAAACGACTTTCTTATATGTACGAATGTTACCTACCTATGTTATTTATAACTACTTGGGTATAAAAATATGAAAAGACTTACAAACTAATCTAAGCCCTAATTACCCCATTTAGATTTGATTTTAATCAATTTCAAAAATAACTACAATGATTATGGGCGCTAGCCGTTCGTTCACGTTCCGGTGAATTTGTACGCAATAACGAAGGCCACTCCACCGAGAACATGTGCATACCATTAAAAGTGTCACCAATCTGGTAACACACATAGTGGTATTCATGCGTGCTCGCCCCTAGTTCTTGAGTTGTAAACATCATTATCAATGAGACATAAACGTAAAAGGTATTGAACCAATTGCGACGTTTATGTAAAATAGACACCAATGTCTGTAACGCGAGAACCCCCCGCTGGCTGTCGTCTAGTTAAAGTTCATTTAGGCGAAGGACTATAAATCGAAAAATGTAATTTTTACATAGTACGGAATACTAAGCGAATCACTTTTTTATAATTTAAGACCTTCGGCAGAATATCTTGCTCACTACCGAAAACCACCCTCCACCCAGAAACCATTAAAAACTGACTAACGTTCAAAGTCTTACTGCAAAACCAAATTCATTCCTAAGCTAAAACAGTACAAAGTCATTTTACTTCAGGATCTTAAGAAGTAACAGTGATAGCACATATATCTAGAAAGGCATAGTAGCGGAAATGCTCTTATGACTCGGCACGGTTTCATCTTTGCTTTCTTGAAACTACCAAAATTAAACCATTCTTAGTGCAAATCTAACAAAGAATCTGTGTTTAGAACACAGTCACGACGTTGGAACATTTATCAAGTTTTAGAACTGAAACAGCCACTCATGTATCGATCATAGATTGACATGATAAGTGGCTGTCGATAAAAGTTCAAGACGCCATAAAAAATCTAAATAACGAGTGCGTGCGATAGCAAAACTATTTACTATAATACGGCAGTGTACTTTTTTGTGCGCTTCTATCTATGCATTCAAAAACCAATACCAAAATCATAACACAACATAACATAAAAAATATTCATTGCATTATTTTATAAATATAAGTATTTTATTGTGCGTGGTTAAGGTGGAGAAAATAAATATTGATAAAAATTATATAAAATAGATAAGAAACAAATACGTTATAATAGATACGTTGATAACTTTCAAGATGGAATCAGAAGTGTTTTACCTTCTTGACTTCGACTAAAAGAACCCAGAAGTTGACATAAAATTGACAGATGGTCCGCGTCATGTTAAGCGGTACCAAATGTAATACCACTAAAGTAACCTGGCAAAACAAAAACCCTGGTATTACATGGTCATTTGAGATAATGTATATGATATTTCTCCTGTGACAGTAATTTAAATTTTAACGGAAACCATACCCTTCGAACAATTGCTCTGCTTAATGACAGAGAAAGGTATGGTGGTAGTACTTCCCCGGACGAACTCTTTCACAGAGAGCTCTACTACTCTTGAACTCCTTTAGTCGTAAACAACGACCTTACTTCTTCATGTCGTTGTTTGGCACGAAAGGAGAAATCAAGTAAGATTAAAGTAAGATTTCAAGACGAATCTAAGCGAGAACGTATGCAGCCGTAAGTAAAAATTAAGAGCATTTTGTTGTTGTCCTTGAATTAGAAGTACGTTTTTACAAATGAACATAATCAGATTCTTGAAACAAAAAAGCCCCCTACGTATCGATCATAGATTGTGCAATACGAAGTTATTAAATGTATGAAGATATCAGCACTCGTAAATAAAATCTAGTGCATTTTGTTGTTCATCTGTTGACAGTAACTCACCCAAGTTTCAGCCATTTGGGAGACGCAGTTTTTATGTTTGAGTGAGTTGATGTGTTTTTATGAAAATAGACAAAATCGAGTATTGAGCTGTCGTTAAATATTTGATTTTGAAAGGCAATACGCCTACGCAAATCAAAGATTTGTCCAAAAACAGCAATTTCCGATGAAAACATCGCCAAAGTTGGTAGACGAGCGCCGAATTAAAGTGAGAGACAGCAGAGGTTATCATCATAATCATAACAGCCTTTATGAATTATATTTAACGATTTTGAGCCCTCTCCATCCACCGACTTCCTGCGATCTTTACAATGTCGTCAGTCCATCGGGTGGGGGGTCGTCCTACGCTTCGTTTTCCTGGTCGCGAGAACTTTTCGAAAACTTTTATTCCCCAACGGTTCAGTTCTGCAAGCTATATGTGCTATATGTGCCCATTGCCACTTCTACTTGCAAATTTTGAGTGCTATGTCGGTGACTTTGGTTCTTCTACGGATTTCCTCGTTGCGGATTTTATAACGTAGTGAAACAGCCAACATAGCTCGCTCTATAGCACGTTGCGCGACTCTGAGCTTGTGTTTGAGGCCAATAGTTAGCGACCAAGTCTCAGTTCCATATGTCATCACTGGCAACACGCATTGATTATAGACTTTCGTCTTGAGGCTCTGCGGTATGTGTGACGAGAAGATGCGCCATAATTTCCCGAACTCTGCCCATCCGAGTTGGATTCCTCGGCTGACCTCTTTGTCGAAGTTGGACTTGCCTGGTTGAATCATCTGACCCAAATATACATAATGGTCTACATCTTCGATTATATCGCTCCCAATATGTACCGCTACGGGTGCAACACGAGCATTTGACATGATGTTTGTCTTGCTCATGTTCATTTTAAGACCCACCTCTTGGAAGACGATATTTATTTATAAATTGGCGATTCTGCCATAAGGATTATATCGTCGGCAAATCGAAGATGAGTGATGTGTTCGCCATTCATGTTGATACCATGTCTATTCCACGAGCTGTATGTACAAGAGCTTGAAAATATCCTCCAATGCAGAGGTAAACAGTCCTGGAGTCGAATAGACATGGTGGCGTTACTGTAGAGACGATTAGTAACTACTCTCGAAAACAGCTTATAGACATGGCTCACAGCGAGATGGGCCTATAATTATTTAAGAGGGTGTTATCCCCTTTCTTAAAGAACAGTACCACCACGCTCCTGTTCCACGCCTCTGGCGTAGTTTCCTCAAGGATGACGGAGTTGAACAGCTTCTGGAGGACCTTAAGTACCCGTGTTCCAGCCGCTCTCAGAAGCTCTGTCGTTATTCCGTCTTCCCCCGGTTCCTTGTTGTTCTTAAACTGCTTGAGAGCCGTTCGAATCTCGTATAGGCTGACGTCGGGAATGTCTTCTGTGTAGTGTCGGGTTAGGCGGGCTCTTGCATCGCTAGTCGTGCTTGTAGTAGGACTTTGTGATGAGGTGTTCAGTTGTCCATATAACTTCTCAAGCTCTCGTAAAACTTCTGGCTTCGAGGAAACGACACTGCCACTGTCGGTCTTCAGCTTCGTCAACAGGCTTTGCCCAATAGACAGATCTCTCGCGAACACTTAGGAGCCTTGCGCCCTATTGCGTTCTTTATACTAAAAGTATTAAAGAGACGCAAATCACGTCGAATAGACTTAGAAATCTGTTTATTGAGCGTGCTGTATTTCGACATGTCTACTAAAGACTGCAGTTTCATTTCGCTACGTTCTGCTATGAGTTTTAGAGTGTGCGCAGAGAGTTTTTGGGTTCTACCTTTGCGCTGGGTCTTTGAAATTTCATGGCATTTTAAATGTCATCATATATAGTCTCCACTTCATCGTCTGGACGTTTCGAGTGAGGTGCGTACACCTGTATGACCTTAAGCGAATACCGTTTGGTTATTCTGAGTATAAGATATACCACCCTGCTCGATACGCTTTCGATCTTTACAATGTTGTTAACGAGGGATTTGTGGACGAGAAATCCGACACCGTGCTGAGAAAGTTGATCGCTCTCCCGGTAGTAGAATAAGTTGCCGGAATTTAGGATTATTGTGTCCTCTCCCTCTCTTCGGACTTCTGATAACCCTATAATATCCCAGTGCAACTTATTTACTACCTCTTCCAGCTCAATCAACTTCTCGTCGGTCCTCAGTGTGCGCGCGTTGTATGTTGCCAGGGCAAGGGGTCGTTAGGATTGGTAGCTGGACCTCTGCTGGAGATTCTTCGCACCCTCTGTTCCGCCGTTACCGTGGCCGCCACCTATGCCAGGAATAACGGAACTGCCGGGAACTGGGGGCCGTCTTCTGCTTGTGTTCATCATTTTGGGGGTTTTGCCATAGTAACCACGCTTGGCAGGCGGATTGGTGACCGCAGATTTAGTATTTTGTGCTCGGGGGATGCTGCTGCCCAATCCCCCGGTGTATGTTCCCTTAGTCGCTGTTTACGACATCAACGCGAGGAGATGGAGGGGTCCTATTCTATGCCGGAACCCCCACGGCCTGGCAGAGGTTATGAACATGTCAACGTGTTTGTCACATATTAAATCAACATTTAGACATAAGAAAGCTGTCCGTGCGTTTGGTGCCGCGGTTGCTCACATCAACGCCAACGCACCTTTTCACACCTCAGTGGTTTCCATGGCCAAAATACACGAATTACGGTTTGAACTGCTTGAACATCCGACCTACCCACCAGATTTAGTCCCAAGCGACTTCTTTTTGTTCCCTCATCTAAAATTTGCGCGCGGTGGACGAGATTTTCGTCAAACCGTGATCAATACAAAACACGCAGAGGAAAACGCCGAGTACTATTTAGACGGGTTACAGAGATGGGAGCAACGCTGGGAAAAGTTTGTTGAGATTTGTTAAAAAAAAAGTTCCCGGGTTGCACTCCGGGAGTGCCGACAGAAGTGAAAACTTATTTTGTTACTAACGTTAGAGTTTAGTAATAAATCATTTAAAAATCAGTAATTATGGCGACTGCCAATCAAATACTGAACGAACACAGATGATGCAAATTGTTTTGTTCAGAATATAGATCATATATCAAAGAACCTAACTCAGTAAACTTCTCTATACAAAAGTAGACTGTAAACATGTGAATTAAGGTTTTTAATCAAATGGGGCGAGCGCGGCAGCCCTGCGTCTCGCCCCAATCGGTAACGGTGTCGCGAATCCAGAGGTTTTACCTCGTCTAAAAATATGCGTACCGCGCTAAAAGAAGTTTTCACTTCAAAAAAGTTTTTGTTGTTAAATCGGAATCGGAATCAGACCAATTCGAATTTGAAATTTCAGAGTGAATCTTTTTTCTCATGATAGCCAAACTATTCTAAATTTAAATTTAAAATTTATATATAACATTTGATTGGTTTTCGATTGTAGGTATAACTTAATAGAAGTGCAATACGTCATATTAGACAGAGACACCTAATGCTAGAGTGCATCAAAAGCGTTACAACTATCTTAAATGAAGCAGCAAATACATTTTGTGCGCTATTTTTTAGACTTAGATATTTATTTTTTATTAGAAGAAGCATGTAACTACGAGTACCTTCAACTCTCCAATCGGTAAGTGGTTACCGTAATATATGAAAGCTTGTGATAATAGAGGTATGTATTACAACAAGCTTTGCCAACTTTAGAAGTTTTTAGTTTTTTTTTTAAATCAAATAAGGATACAACCGTTACGTTACCTGGTATTGTATAGTATCTGTCTTAAAGAGAAGAAGAAGTTACATCTCTTGGACCAGTAACCCAACCGGCAACCATACTTTTCGGAAAGCATGGATGACCTGCTGCAGTTAGTGGTCGGGCGGTGGGATCGCACTGGATGAATTTTTTCAGGGCCCTACTACACTTAATTTATCCATTAGGCAGCTTTACGACATCCCAGATCCTATTCATTTAACAGGGATCACCACGGTTCTAAAACAATTGTAGGGAGATTTATGTACATTGTGTTACAAAAATAAAACAAGAGAATTTAAATAAATCAACATGCAGATGTAATGTAAGCAGAAAAAAACTTGGATGAGGATGAGAGCACATAGGATCCTGTCTTTATAATTAGCTTACAAAGACAGGGCAAATGCTCTCATTACTGCTACACGTTTAATTTTTTTTATTCATACTAATGGGTTTGCAACAAGACGTAAACTTAGCATCTTGTATTAATGAAAACAATACCTTCTTAACTACAATATATTGCTTAATTAACCACCGAATAAAAAAAAAAACTATTATACCAAAACGAACAAAAAATAAAGAGAATGGTTATATTTTCCTAACATGTGTTAATTGCTTTTATATTGTTGTATTTATGTATAAAACTCAATGTTTTTAATTAATTAATGTTCTTACAAAAAAAAATCATTTAATACTACATGGTTTGAATGAATTACTTTGTTTTTTCCGATCCCGGTTTGAACCCTATGTATATGATATATATTTATATTTTTGAAAGTTATTTTTTTTAAATTACATTTTTTTCTTTTTATAAATTGTAATAATATTAAATAATAATGATCTTATGGATCTTAGTCATCCTTATAATGATACACTTTCAATTGGTCCAGTGCCCTTCAAGCCTAAACACCTAAACCAAGCGTTATGCTTGGTGACTGAATATCTGGCACTGTAGTAACAACCACTCATTCTGAAGAGTTCCTTTACCTGGTGTATAGAGTATTATGAATAGTATCTGTAAAATTATTACATATTATTATAACATTATTACACAGATTGGTTGCGCAAAAAATACAAAATTTCTACATATACTTCACAAAGACTCAAATCGTAAAAAACATCACATTTAACTATCACATAACGGTTACTTAAAAGCTATTTTTTTAAGTAGGCCTAATTTAATTCGAATAAAAAGTAGCAAATTAAAAATAAATATTAAACAGCTATATTATATAACGTTCGTATTATATAGCTCTTCCGCCGTCACAATAAAACACTGTTAGATTACATAGGAATTCACAATGATTTTTAAAGTTAGAAGCTAAAAACATCACGCGTTGCAAATATTCTGTAATATTTTTTACTCCCCGTTACACCCTATTTAAAGGTGATTTTGAAGTACCCTCAAACATGTATTTCATATTAATTTTAAAGAGATTATTTCCAAAAATAGAGTAACTAGAATCAAGCATTTAAAAATGTACCCCCTTGAAAACGTAGATTTGCAATCCCCTGAAACACGTTTTTCTTGATGTCGAGTATTATCCTAAGATTGAACTTATGAACTTAGGCTATGCTGTTTCTAATGTTATCTCAATGGCATCTGTCAGACAATTGCTGACATAATTGGCTACTTTTTATGAAGGTAACATGCGTGCGAAATATATTATTAATAAAATACACTAAAATTTAAACACTTCTACACCTAAGTATGAAATCTCACACCAGTACTTTGGCGGTAACTTTACAATATAAATATCACAATGTAATGTTTTGCGTTTTGCTGTTGAGCACTCTTTCCTTAATACATTATCTTCTTCTGCAGCAAAAAAACAATCTGTTGCACAGCCGACGAAACCAGTGTCAGGCTCTTTCCTCGCCCTCGTCTGATTGGCCTAGAGCCTCTGAAATACTCCAATCTTCGTCTAAAGATTTGCATTCTTTGTCATAGCTGTTTTTTTTTTTACGCTTCATTTTTACGCCTTTGAGGGTATTGCTGCTCCGCCTGCTTGTTTTATCGTCAGCATCTTGGTCTGACTCACTCTGCTCTGGACTCGGAGAGAGGGGCAAATCTTCATTCCTGTGAATTGAATAGATTTTTGACTTTCCAACCGTTTTGCCAATTAGCCACTACACTAATAGCCTAGTGCAGTGACTAATCGGCAAAACGGGTGGAAACTACCTAATAAGTATACAATTTTGTATGTTGTAGCGTATTATTTTATATGTAACCCAATATTTCCAATACATTAGGTACAATATTTACAAATCATTGTTCAGCATTATTTTACAAACTAATCTTTACAATGGGAAGTATTTAGCTACAGTGGGACCAAGCGTGCGCTAATAGCCAAAATAATTTTGGTATTCGGCAAGAGTAGATACCAAATTTATGAGTTGTTAATATTTGTTGGTATAATATAAAATTTGTTAAGATCTATGGTGGTTTTATGTATTGATGTACTCACAAGTATACTACCTGATCATTAGCTACATCTACATGGCGCAGAAGTAAAATTTAATTAGGTTTTTAATAAGTTACGTTCAGGTCTTTCTTGTTGATCTTGTCTTTATCCAGTTGGGCCTTATCCAGAAGAGGCGAAGCTCGGTAAGCACTGGTGCTCGGCGAAGGTGAACGTGAACGTTGCCTGGCGCTGCCTTTGAAAGGTTCCACGTGCGAAATCTTCTCCAAGATCTGCCAAATAAAAGAATCTGACTATAACACGGACATATTTTTTAGTAAAGACTAGAAGCAACTGACGTAGACAAGACAAATTAGCTCTGTGAACAGAACTTTCAACATATGGTAACGAATGACCAATCCCACGTCGGCATAATGAAATCACGAGTTAGTCTGCTAAGTCCTGTATTTATTATTCCTGTAGTTTCAACTATACTGCCTAAGCTGACGACCTCTGTGGCGCAGTGGACTAAGGTCCGGTTGAGACGCAGAAGGTTGCGGGTTCGATTCCCGCCGCGGGACAAATGTTTGTATTGTAATAATGTAAGTATTTGTCTTGGGTCTGGGTATTTCTATGTATGATATGTATGTATTTATATAAAAAAGTATATAAGTAGTATATCAGTCATGTGGTACCCATAACACAAGCTCTGCTTACTTTGGGGCGAAATGATGCTGTGTGAAATGCAAAAATAGGGCAGCCTAAATAAATAAGGCCGGACCTTATTTATTCAGGCTGCCCCATTTTTGCTTTTTACTTTATAAGCAGTTAGTAATTACTTACCCGACGTGGAATATCCGTCATACTTGTAACGTTCTTAGTTCTTTTCAGCGGTGGATTTGATTTGATTATTGAATAGTTAAATGCAGTTCCCCGCGATAATGGTCTGAAAATAATAAAACAATTTTAAAATTCCTGTTTGCTACACATAGCTGCGGATTTATATGTTAATATTAACAGTGAATGGTATATAACCTTGTAGGACTTGGAGGAGGGTAGCTAGACCCTCGCTGCTCCGGGCTCAGGAACTGATGACTCGCAGTAAGTTTGTTGCGCATCAGTTCTTGATGCGATCTATATAATTTTACAGACGCCGTGTGCGTTTCAATATTTTTCCTAAAAACAGTAAAGAACATGATAAATCAAGAATACAAAATTGTAAATAAGCAAAGCGTTCAAAATTTTTTGCATTACTTTATCAGGGCTTCAAAAGTTGAAGTAGCAATGAGAGAGAAGAAGGAATTAGGACTTACAGCGGCTCTGGGCGGTGTAGTTCTACGCTTATGTCTGGCATACTATGCCCTTTTGTGTGTGTTGGCGAGACAGCGAGCAGTGTTGAGGACACTTCTCGTGGACTTCCTCCCGCGCTAGCGCTGCGGGTGCCCGGCGAATTGTTGGGTGACGACTGTTGCAGTACCAATGTAGGCGGCTGGTGAAAATTTACAATTTATATTATGTCATACACTGATTGTTAGCTATTTTTAAATTAACCTAGCCGATGTTGCTTAAATAATAGCTAGGGCTCGCTCCTCGATAAAACATAAGTCTACTATTATAAATGCGCAAATGTTTCTATCGTTTGTCTGTTTTGTATCGAGTGCGCGATTACCTTAGCACGGATTTACAAATCCAGCTATGTGACTCGCTTATTCTATCTAAGTTTAACTATGCTGATAATGTTATTGGAGAATGTTTACTGGCACGCACTAAAAAGCTGAATCAACGCGTACAAAATGCGTGTATTCGTTTTTGTTTTCCCATTCCGCGTCGGGCTCACATCTGTTTGGGATTGTGATAAGCCAGCAGCCAGTATATCTATACAAAGAGCTCGAATTTTCAGACCGCCTCATGCGGTTTGCTATAAGACTAAACTGCCCCCGTCACAGAACAGCTGCCTTTCGTGGCAGCTTTAAATATGCTGCCACGAAATGCTGGAACAATCAACCCCCGCTTATCAGAAAATCATTGTCAATTTGGTCTTTTAAAAGATCTTTAAAAAAAAACACCTGTTAATATCTCAAAAAAATTTTACACATAGGTAGTTGTTCTGGACTTCAGTTTGATTTAAGTGCTTGGTCGTTAGACTTTTGTGGGTATTTATAAGTATTTTAATTTGTTATCCTTAAATATTTTTGTTTTATTTTCTGTTGTATTTATGTTTAATTTGAATTTCAATTTTGTATCTTAGTTAACATTACATATATATATATATATATATATATATATATATATATTAGTTTTTACTGCACTTATTACATTAATTGCAATTATGATGGTACACGACGACCACAGTGCCGATGCGAATACCAACGGCGGCGTCACGGAAGACCAGCGTTATAGAAGCGTTCTAAACGTTAATTATAATACATGCTGAGTGACGACCAATTTCGCTGTCAATTTAATTAGTTTATAAGTTCTATGATATGATATGATTAATTAGTTTATAAGTCATATGATATCATAAGACACAAAATAAACTTTTCTTTCTTTCTTTCAAGTTTGTGCCGATAGTCTGTGATCTGGAATACCACAATAGGTTTTAGATGTAGTAAATACTTACACATGTGAGAAGTCACGGGCCAGAATTAGGTAAGAAAAGAAACCATATTGATGTTACAATTAAATACTTGGCACTTTGAATGCCTTATTAGTAAAGAAAGTAAAGTTATTGCCTTGTTTTGAAAATAACTTAATATACTCCACTCCAACGAAGAGTCATATTCTTTTCTGCTGTTACCTAGTAATATATAAAGTTTTTCCCTCTGAAAATGGCAGCTATCTAACTAGAAAAAATAAATAGTGATTTGAATAAAGGGAACCGCTAATTTGATGAATTGATCCAGATCATTAGTTTACTTTATATTTCCTCAGCTTTAAGCAACACCACTTCTACGTGTTGGTGAGTGCTTCAGTGTGGCAACATTATTCATTACGCATTTTGGCATGTAAGTACATTGAAAAATATATAAACGGAAACTAATTAAAAAAAAAAGAACTATTACCATTGGTTCATTAACAGTGTAACACTTATAAATACTGTACTGTACACTATATAATATTGTACTGGTGGTACTAAGTTTAATTAAAATATGACTCACCAAACCCTGTCGCGGAAGGTATTCACTATCCGACACTGTATTTATAGTGATAGACGGCGAGCGGGAAACTGCAAAAAAAAATGTTTTATTCCCTTGTATGTAAAAAAGAAAACTTTGTAAAAAACTTTTAGTTTCTGAAAAACCACTGGTACCATCGAATATCTATGAATATTATATATCAAACACACAACAGCAACATTAATTAGCTAACTCGACAACTAATAATTATATCTTACGAGCATCAAACATAATATTGTGCCGTGTCAAAGAATGTTTTATAGAGCTACCTGATCCATGCAAGGCCAGTCCAGTTAACTCCATGTTACTGCCTCTGAAACAACACATTTTTATTTATCATTTGTTGTAAATACCTTTGCTTTACCTGAGCGATAGAAAAGTGTAATGATGCACGACCAGGTTCATTTCAAAAACCTTGGCAGAGTTACCAATAATAACTCAAATGCTAACGAAAAAAACCTGGACTAGTGGGAGTCTGAATTGCGCAAACTGAGCGTTCCGTATAAGTAGGATTGAAAGACAAACATAATATTTTGTACTTGAAAAATTATTCTTCCATACATCGACATCAATCAAATAGCAAATGTAAGATACAAACTAAACATAAACATACTTTTTTATCTGATTATTATAAATAACATAGCAATGACTTATGTATTTTCCATTACTTGTGCTGTGACCTAGGTACTTACAAAAAATCATAATTTTGGGAATTACCCAATAGATTTTGATTTAAGACAATTCACTGATCAAATGATCTTGACGGGGCGCTCAAGTCGCGATTTTTTTCATCAACATTCAAATAAAGAATTCCGTAAAATGTTAAAGGCGTAATGTATTAATTAGGTTGCTTTCTGCCTATTAATGTAAGCTGCAAAATGAAACGACGTCAACATTAGAAGACAATGTTGATTAATTAATAGTTTATAACTATTATTCCTTTAATAAACGAGCAGATAGCCACTAAATAATAAAAAAGGACTTATTTTTTTTACAAAAGTTTATTTACTGAGGGCAACGTCTTTATAGCGAGTGCCAAAATATGCGGCATAAAGTGGCAGTATTTCAGCCGTATTTTTTGTTTGCATTGATTTAGAAGCTTGTTATTTTAAAAGATCCAATTGACTTTAGAACTAAAATTTTGATATTCTTTTCAACATAAAACCTGCAAGCGTTTTTGAGAAAAAGAGTCGTGTCAGACAGACGAATAACGAAGATATATTTTTGAGGTACGGATCCCTAAAAATAAAAACATATCCCTTTGCAAAGACCTCTTACGCATAGATCTATTTTAAGTAGTTGGAGATAGCGACATAAGTGTACTTACTTTTTAATCTGTTGATGGAATGTGGGAGAACGGGATTGAAGTGCGTTATAGTTTTGAAACCCCATTTGAAATATTCTATGCAGGTCCTTTGGCCCTTTTTCAACTGTAAACAAAAGTTCTTATTAATCGACAACTATGTATTTTTTGTATCCTTAAGCAAAAAGTTGGGTTAAAGCTTATTTGAGATACTGTTATAGGCTTATCTTATATAATTATATATTATTTATATATTATTATATCTGAATTTTCAAATGACAAAAAAGCTTGGGATGAATCTGCTCCAACTCGACTCGGCATCTGCAACACAATTGGCAAGGATCATATAAAAAGTGTTAAGACCAGACGAGTTTCTTGCCGGATTCTTCTTGAAGGTTAGGTTGGGTTAGGAGGAACCGGCACCTAGATTCACTAGCATGTAAGAAGACGATTCAAAGTGGTCCTTGTGATTTATTGAATTGAATATTGAATTGAATTGAATTATCTAATATAATGAATAATATCAAATATACTCGAAATTATAAAATTCCTACCATTGGTAAGTATCAAAAAGTAAAGTTAGACTTACGATCACATACGGTCGGTATATCCACATCTCTAGTAGAGTCAGGCAAGTTATGGTACTTGTTCGGAAGCAACATCGCGGCTACTCTTTCTCTCGCTTTTTTCTCCACTGCATAGTGTGGGTGCTCTTTCTGCAAATAAAACCAAAAACATATTATTGGTCTATCAGAGGGCTTTAGCTGGGAACTTATGCTCTAAAAGTGAGATACAAATTTTACGTATGAACATCATCATCCCACCAGCAGCGGGGCGATTATGGAATTCTGATACTATAAAAACTTCGATACTAATCGCTTTTAGTTATTATTGATGAATTGGTATTACAGAAGGTTGATGTTGATTGTCATACATGCTTTCATATGAATAGAAACCTCAAACCAAAAAATATTAAGACTGAGCATCGCGATCAACCACAAATATAAATTCTGTGACAGTTTTTACATGTGACATGAGTTGAACTATAAGTAATTCAACAGTTTCACGTGTATTTTATATTATTTTGTAAATTTCTGTAAATATTTCTGTAAATAAATGTAACATCATCGTACAAGTATTTATGGATATACTAAGAGCTCAGTTTGGTTGGATGTGTGTACGTGGGAGCGTGTACACAGAGGAATAAGGTTTTGAGGCTTCACTTAGGTTATTCACGGCCCTCTTGTCTAAATATTTATTTGGTCTGAGGTAGAAACCGAACGTACGTAATAGTAATCCATCTTGTCAAAACCGGTTATAATTACAATCAAACGAATTATTGAAATTATGCTGATTTCTAATCGAAACTGATAGACATTGGTTTTGTCAAAAGTTCCATAATCACCATACTGAACTCGCCCGTTTTAAGGTGAGATTATGACGATATCTGCGTGAGATACTCATTTGATTTGATTTTTCAATCGTCTGTAAGCCCAATTTACACGACTTCTGATGAATTAAAATCAGTGAAACAGACATTATCAAAATGCTTGTTTACACTTACCTTAAAATTGTCTCCACAATATGTTCGTTCTACGATGGAGATGTTGGTTACTGGATACTTGTGGTACCACTTTGTCAATGTGTAAGTCATCATCGCCTCGTAGTATTTTGCCTCCCAAATCTGTAAAATAAATATGAAATTAGATTGTCTTCTTTTAATTCGTACGTATCTGTGATTATTTTCTAGTTCTAGTTTTTCTTCTTTGTGTTTTTAGCAAAATCAACAATTTGCTAAAGTTTCATCCCAATATATTGTTTAAAGAGTATCTTTAAGTACATACCTTAATGGCCTGATTCGGACTAGGTTCTTTGGTCTCCAAAAGCTGAAATGAACTACACGCGCAACCGAGTTCATCCAGTATTATATAGGACAAAGACGTCGTGTCGATTGGGCTCTTGTCCGGTTCAATGAAGGGCACTGTCCTATGCAGCAATATCTTTGGCCTAAAATGGAAAAAATATCAAAATATACATTCGCTAGATATATTCGCTAGACATACACTATTCAAAAATTATTTAGCTATGGCACAACTTTACATAATAATAAGATGGGTCGTAAGGTTAGGGCGTGAAATAAAAAAAATGCGGTTTTCACATTGTAGTTACTCGAAAAAATATAATGATCCATTATAATTTCAAAACCTCATTTTTTTTACCGTGCACCATAAGGTATTAGTGTCGTATAGGGTTTAGACGCACCTTTGCAGTCTCCAATGATTTGCACTCTTCGGTGTTTTGGATTGGCGCTTGCATATGAGTATCATGTCGGTAAGCAGGATGACATGTGCATCGAACTGTAACAAAAGTAACAATCCGAATTTTATTCAACCATTTTTATTAGGATTCAATCGCTAAGGCAGACCAATAAACAAGACGACTCCTTTTGAGAACCTGTGTCAAAAATCCTTACATAATCCTTAATATTATTATTATAAATACGAAAGTAACATTGTCTGTCTGTCTGTCTGTCTCGCTTTCACACCAAATCTACTGAACCGATTTAAATGAAATTTGGTACACAAATAGTCTAAAGCCTGAGAAAGGACATAAGATACTTTTTAATTGGAAAAAGTGTTGTAAAGGGAGATGAAAGATTGTATGAAAGTATTGTCATTTTTAGAACTAGAAGCATTACATTTTAGGCTGTTGATTCCTACTAATATAATAAATGTGAAAGTAACTCTGTCTGTCTGTCTGCTACGTTTTGACGTCTAAATCGATTTTGATGAATTTTGGTATAGAGATAGATGGGACCTTGGAGAAGGACATAGGCTACTTTTTATGTAGGTACCATGCGTGTGAAGCCACGGGCAGCAGCTAGTATATTATAAAATAATAACTTAATTATATTACTACAGTACAGAAACACCCTCTATCTTATATTCACATAACTAGCTTGCAATTCGAAAGTAAAAATATAGTATAGGCTCACTTGGTCTATCTAATATTATCATTACATATTAACTGACATGTAGTTATAATATGTATAAGATTTAAGAAAGATGGCAACAAGTTTAAACAATATATTAGTTAATATATGATTATAAGATAGAACATATGACCACTTTAAAATAGACAGAGAGACAGTAGGTGCGTGAGAAAGCACAATCGAAATTAAACTCTCGAAATCTAAATAAGGTAAGTAGAGGATTTGTACTTTATTATGTTTGCTTTAGTGATGCAGGCTAGGTGGCTGACATTTCAGCAAACTACGCCGTCCGTTCCCATATTAAGTAAGTAATTATTCTAAATTTCAAAAACCAATTCGGTGGGTATGACCGATTCGGTTTCAAATGAAACGGATGTTTGAAATTGGTTTGGCGACCGGCGAAGCAGCCGATTAATTTTAATCTTGGGTCTTGCCTCCTTTAGATTGTCCTTATAACGGATGTCGCCCTGATGGATGATACATCTCAGCATGTGGGAGGCGCAATCCAGCATCGGCAAAAGTAGATTAGAAGTCGATAGCGTCTTGAAAACCTTTTCAATGCCATCATCGCCTTTGAAATCCTGTAAAAAAAAGATTCTATCATAAAACTTGTATCTAAGCCTCGAACAACTTCTCACAACATTGTTAGCGAATCAGATTTTTATACAAGCTTCAATTCCATTGTACTGAAAATTAACACTAGCTTACCGGTTCATAAGGCTCGATCTTTAGCGCCAGAAGTTTATTCATCTCTTCTGTTTGCCGACAGCTTCGGTTTATTATTTCCAGGAAAGTCTTGATGCTGGATTCCTAAAACAAAACAAAAATTGACCGTTCAGCAAATGGGCTTAACTAAGATAAGTACATAAGTAATTTTGCTGATGTTTTATGACGAATGTTGCCCTCGGAATAATAGCTCCCATTTATGTAGCCAAGTTTTACACCCACTAAAAATTTGCATTTGTATAACAATTCTAGGTTCTGTTATTGGTTTTATTTGGGTAGCTTTTCAGAAAAGAGAGGGTAGTCATTCAATGTTTATGTTTTCGTCATGTTAAAATAAAAAATCGGTGTTTAAAATTGTGACAAATACTCGTATTGTTGACCACTTGTGCCCTGAATGTTACCATGGAAGTATTTACTGTAGTCTGGATATTTTTAGTCAAAATATGTTTAACGCACTGATGGTGTGTTGATATGTAAGTAGGTAAAATTTTGAGCCACTCAACAACTTATTGGTCTGTACGACCGTCTTTGTGCAGCGTACGTCTTGCAACTTGCCATCTAATGCTGAGTTAGAGAATCTTCCATAACAAGAAAATAGCCATTCATTTTTTTTGTTTATTACAAATTACTTACCGCTAGTCCCAGTTCTTGTTTTTGAACCCCACCCGAGTATGTCTCTGCAAGGCGATTGACGATAAGTGTGTATTTTGTCACTCGTTGCATCGGTTTCACTAACATGTCCGCTAATTGAAGCCTGAAAAAGGTGATAGGGAACACTAATGCATTAATTTTTGTTAACAAATAATTATAAAAGTTGTATTAAAATAAGAAGGTAGTTTCTGAGAACTGGGATAAACTATCTAACCTAATTGCGTAGGTACTCGGGAAACACTTGTTAAAAATCATACAATGTTACAGATTTAATCGAGAATTTGGATAAATACTTACCGATTCTCTGTTTGCTGGTCACACCAGGCCAAGTACGTCATAAACTCTTGATCAGAGTTCAGGGTTCTCAGGTAATTAACACCGATTGTGTATTTCTGCAGATATTCTTCATATGGAACGAATATATGTGAAAATTCAACAAATCCAGGGATCATCTTGCTAACGTTGAACCTGAAAGAGTTATATTCTAGACATACCAATACAATAAAAAACGTTTATTAACAAAATTTTTTAAATTGAAGGGGTTTTAGAAGCATTTATGTAATCTTATTAAGAAACAAATAATATAGAAATTCAGACTGGCCTGTCAGCTCAGATGGTAGTAGCACTGCCTTCTGCGCTGTAGGTTGAAGGTTCGGTTCCCTCCCAGGATAAACATTTGTGTGATGAACATACATGGTCATGGTACAACATACTAGGTCTTTGTTTTGTGTACATATTTGGATTAGCTGGCATATTTTATACTTAAAATCTATATGTGTTAGTTGCAATACTACATACTAACATAGTCAGAATAAAATACTTTTTCAGATACTTACAAAGTGCCATTTTTCATTGCATCATCCAGCATTGGAAATAAAGTTTTTTCCCAAAACCTCATGTTTGAGTTTAAAATATCCGGTATGTTTAAAAACAAGACGCTTGTATTGACGTCTATAAATGCGCCACTGCTTTGTAAACAATGCGCTGCTGCAATATATACCTGAGAAAAAAAAATCTTGTAAGTTGAAATATTTTGAAGTAGGTAATCCATCCTACTAATATTTATTGTAAACTAGCCGTCCGTGCGCAGCTTCGCCCGCGTTAATGAACTTTCCCGGGATAAAAAGTAGCCTATTTTTTTTTTAGTAATAAAACCTTCCTTGGGTCTTAAGGAAAAAAAATCGCCGAATTGGTCGAGCCATTCTCGAGTTATGCGCATAGCAACATTCTTTTTTATTTATATAGAAGATAAGAAATTTACAATAAATATTAGTAGGATGGTTCAGTGGATGAATCAGGTAAAGTTTCGCGAAATAGCTTGCAGACTAACACACTGTTATTAAGATTTAAAGTGTATTAAAATTCATGTTTAAAATCAAAATTCATTTATCAAGCAAGTGATTCATAAGACGTTTCAACATATGGATATAGACACATTCAGCCAATATATATATAATATTGTTAAATGAAATGTCTCTGTTTGCTTATTTAATACCTTTACACGGGTAAATGCTTGTATAGCTTGTATTTTGAGGTCGGATATGGGCTATTTTATATTTTATGTAGATACCACGCGTACGAAGCCACGGACAGCAGCTAGTACTACATAATTGTAGGTGACCGAACCGTAATCATAAGCGTACGTATTATTCCAAAATAATGACAAAACAAAACATAATAATCACAAAACAAAAAATAAACAAAAATAACAAATATCAAGGTGGGTTCGATTATATTATACGGGATGTTAGATACGGATAATGAAGAACGATTCGAATTTCTTGCCAACATAATTTGGGACCGGTTATTGTAGTACGGTGAATCTGCATGCCTGTATTTATCTAGCGAAATAAAACACTAAAAACCTTAATTGTTAGAAATAAGGTTCAACTTTGAAAATCTGTTTCGTTTAAAGATAAATCCTCAAAGAAATGTAGCTTCCTTTGCTAATCCCTATTTGTTATCTGATAAAATCCGTACTAATATTGTGAATTCACAATATTAGCAGGGATCTGTTAAAATCCGTACAAATATTGTGCTCACTTTTTGTCTGTTTGTTTGTTACGCTTTCACGGCTAAACAGCAGAATAGATCTTGACTAAATTTGGTAAGGAGATAGATGCATCTTCTACGAATAGTTTGCTATTTATATAGACACGCGTGCGGGATAGTACTAAATATTTGTCTATAAAGTAAATAAACTGAGTAAACAACTTACTTCGACGATGACCTTGAGGTGACGAATGTGGAGAGCTTCTGTATATATGAGCTCCATTAAGATTTCTTGTCGTTTTTCTTCTTCATCGGTCATAGCTAAAAACGAGGATAGAGATTCGATGATATCAGTTTATCTTAACGATCCTTCAATTTTAATGTTTGTTATGAGAAACTTAAGAATATTTTTTTCGAGCATATGAACTTATTAATAAGAGGTTAAAAATCCGGCTGGCGGTTACATGTATACCTTTTATTCATGAATGAGGGTACATAGGCCAACCCAAGGAAGATAAACGGAAAGCACTTATAAATGAAAAACACGGGAAGCCTGCAGCCATTACCTTCACTTAAGGTTATTTTTACGGCGCAAGAAATATTAATAGCAGACAATAAACAGAGAATCGAACTGTCTCAGTGGAAAGTAGCTTTATTTGAGCCAGCTAACCAACAAAATAAAAGGAATTTTATGAGTTCTGATATCTGAAAGGTTTGTACGCTAAAAATATTTTAAAATAAAGTTCTAGCTCCTTTTCTCCTGAGTGTGGACTCAGTAGCGGATATGATAAATTATTGGCATATAAGTATATCAGTCACGTGGTACCCGTAGCATAAGATTTGCTTACTTTGGTGCTAGATGACGCTGTGTGAAATGTCCGGATATTGTACAACAGCGCCGGAACCGTCCAGACACAAAACAATTAGATTATGCATCACAAGGTTGTAAGTTTCACTGTTATTTTACTCTTATCGTGACAATTATTTCAAACCAATGTAAATGGATTAGGCGCAGAAAGCGCCTCAAAGGCTTCTTTTGTTCACTTGGCACATGTCTTCGAGGTTTTTGAGTTCTACATGCCGGTTTTCCCACGATATTTTCCATTGCTATTTTACTGCTTTAAATACAGAAAAATAGATCAATATTGTTTTGGAAAGTAAGAGTGTATTGTTAATATGAATTCCAGTAAAAATCCAAGTTCAAAACAAGTACAGATTCTTGTGAAAAAGCGAAGAAAATATTGATGTTAACAATACTGTACAGGTAATAAGTACTTCATAGTAATAAGTACTTCATAGTAATAAGTACTTCATGGTAATAAGTAATTCATAGTAATAAGCACTTCATAGTAATAAGTACTTCATGGTAATAAGTACTTCATAGTAATAAGTACTTCATAGTAATAAGTACTTCATAGTAATAAGTACTTCATAGTAATAAGTATTTCATAGTAATAAGTACTTCATAGTAATAAGTATTTCAAGGTCATAAGTTTTTCAATAAGATGTACCTATATTGAGAATATAAATATCCAATATTATACGGAATTCCAAGAAAAAATATGAAAGTGGAACATTTTAAACTACTTACCAGTCGTGTATTTTCACGGAGAATATTTCTAACAATAGTAAATTTAAATAATTATTTATAGTAGGACTTATTAGTTTTCCATAAAAATATTTTTCATTTCAATGTTTTATCGTAAGATTGCACGTTGCTTGATTGGCAAATAAGGCACAGCTAGAAATAATTATTGTGTAAATCTTCATAGATGGGTCTTCCTCTCAAAACTTCGAGTTACATGGGAACGGACTGATATATTAAGACTTGAAGAAGGACTAAAGTTAGAATGATTATAAAAAATCACAGGAATCTGACCTCTCGCCTCTGCCTTCTGCGCTGTAGTTTGGATTCGATTCCTTCACCGTACAAACACTTATGATGTTATGTTTGTTTGGTTTTAGTGTTATAAAGTATAATAAATATGTATTTAAATATATTATGTAAGTATTCTAGGAGTCAGTTTAGTAAACTATGCTTAGTTTGGAGCTAGATGATGGTCTACCAATATTTATTCATCTTCTAATTACACTGAATGAACTAAGCGGGTGTCAGACCTGAGCACGCTTAGTGAAAAGTTCTGAAGTTACAAGTGTCTAGTTGTCGCAGGTATCTTAGGTTCAAACGGCAATATGTTGATATGTTTGTTGTAGATTCTGTTGTTATGCCAGCAAAGCTAAAATTTCGTGAGATACTAACGATTTTATTTTGCTCGCACCTACATAGTTTTAGTAAGCGAAATCGATTTGTATTTTTGTACAAAATACCCTGATCTGCATAACTACAAAAATGAGCTAAAAAATGCCTGTCAAAAATAACTACAACCAAACAAGAAAAATTACAAACATTAGCCGCTCATAATATTAGCATAGTTGATAAGTAATTTATTTGCTACGAGCGCGCTGCTATGCGCTGCTACGCGCCCTTACTCTCGTAGGTAGTTCTACGATACGGCTACGACTTTTCATAATAATAAAATCATTTTATATTATTATAGTACAGATAGCTCTATCTTTCAGAATCATCCTTAAGCATGTGCTACACGGTTTGAAACCAAATTTCGCATAACCTTTAAACGCCCTTGGTAGAAAGGCTTGCCCAGCAAACCACTGGCAGAAGCGGTGGTTGCAAACCGTCTAGCCGCTTGTTTAAAACCACGCGTACCACAGTCGCGCCGCTGCACGCATCGAGCGCGGACGTATTGCGCGCACGCACGATATTATGGAGAAAGATCGTGAGGTTATCACTAAATTCATCGAGTTATTTAGAGACCTACCCTGTCTTTGGGACTTAACGTCTAAGGAGTACAAAGACTCGACCCAAAAAAATGATGTTTTTTCTTCAAATGCACACAAAAATGCAATACAAACTCCAAACTTTAGAAATTTTGATGAATAAGGAGCCATGGCGTCTTTGTAAATTGTAATAGTGCATTACAAGCATTCTGCACACGTCTATTCATAACGAGCGTTTTAAAAACACTGAATTTTGGGGTTTGTTTGCAAACCGTGTAGACAGAAAACGTTCTACTAAGGTCACCTTGGTAGAAACTGCGGTTTCAAACCGTGTAGCACATGCTTTAAATAACTTTTACTACATACCTACCTCATTTATATCTAATGCCTACCTTAAACACGACTGAATTATAAACGTTTTAAGTTTCGCGTTCTGCAAGATTGAATGAGGAAGAGAAGTATGTCAGGATCTTAGCAAGTTTTAATCCGTTATCTCGGAAAACAGGTGTAATTCTATTTATGTATGTGCATTGTTTAAGACCTATGTAGATTTTTACGAGAAAGTCTAAATATCATTATGCTTACCAAAGCTACCAAGTTTCATTGATTGTTCTAGTAGTTTTTGAGCAAAAATTGGAGCTGACAAACTAGTCTAAGAAGTGTGTCAGTCAATTACAGGCGTGATTTTATCGTGCAATAGTTATGTAATGCAGATCGGAACTTTTGCCTCGGGAACACTGCGTGCCGTGCTGCGGTGGCGTGCGCCAAATCAAAATGATTCGTGTAAACTTACGAGCCCAAAATATTGTTTATATTATTGTAGGTTACACAAAATTTAAGATTAAAGGGCGAAAGTCCGCAGGCACAGGACAGGCTGTACCTTTTATGACCCTTTTTGGACCTTTATAATGGAAAAAAAAGTGT
The DNA here is from genome assembly GCA_948098915.1 of Lampropteryx suffumata. Classification (NCBI taxonomy): domain Eukaryota; kingdom Metazoa; phylum Arthropoda; class Insecta; order Lepidoptera; family Geometridae; genus Lampropteryx; species Lampropteryx suffumata. Next base: position 20,868,768 of record OX402544.1, on the reverse strand, counting down.
CTTTCTTGCCTAATTAGTTCTTGCAGAAGATCTGCTCGTTAATTTATGGAATAATAATTATAAAAAATATGGTATGGATTTGCAATATTTGCCTCCAATTTCCTCGTTTCAAATAATATTTAAAATTATTGTTAATACTGTTATTGTTATACACAATTAAATGAATGGATAAATAATTAGGATAAGGATAAAGTAATTAAAATACTTATACCTAAATATGTTCAACTTTTTTTAAAATTTTATATTATTTGATTTGTTTCTGGTAAAAAAAATGATTTTAACACTGAAAAGACGTCAAAATCATATCAAGGCTCAGAGTACTGTCATAAAAACACAACTTTGTCACTGTTTACCAACTAAGTTGTCTGAAATTAAAAAGATTATAGATGAGCTATAATAATACACAAATCACCTTATTTTAACATATAGTATTTAGATTTTAGTATAGAAAAACAGTGCTCAGTTTCCAAACTGATTATTGACTAGCCGCCTGTACAGTTTTACAACTGATAGGATAATTTAGCAGTATATCAATGAATTTACTTTATGATCCGGTTCAGTAGTGTCAAAGATTACCCGCTACATCCAAATAAAACTAATAATAAATTCCAAAAAAACCTACTCAGTTACAAACTTTAGTATAATAATTAGTGTAGATATTTCATCATCATTTCCATAAGTTCTAATTATTGGTGTATACCCAGGAAGTAACAATTTATATAAATTTGATGGCCGGCAGAATGGCACTGCATTATTTCCCATCCGATAAACTGATTAAAAACAATGCAAGACGTTTTGAAATCTAAAAAAGAGAATGTTTAATGCCCATTCAATTAAGGTCGTAATTGCCTTTCGTAATAACGGAGCGGTAATTCTTCTTTTATTACCGCTATCAGTCATCGGTAGCAGTAAACTTGGCGAGGTAGGGTGGGATTCACACGCCTACACTGCCAGTTCTTGGCCGAATCAAGCAAATCGAACACATCTGTTTTCTTATACCTAACTATAATAAGGTACATTTTGAGAAAAACAGGTTTTTACTCGTGCAAGCAAACCACAAATCAAACTTACCTGAACATTCTCTAGATGGATCAAAAGAGTGTCGGTGCCTTCCACAACAAAATATTCTTTATTCTTTTTTGTACACACATTGAACACATTTTGAAACATACTTTGTCGTTTGTCATTTCGTTATAAAACATAGCACTATTTTTTCTAATGTTATTGCTGATTTTATTCAATTTTCTTAGCGGAATTTTAATCAATAAATTGCTACTTCATAGTACAAGTAGGGAAAATTTAAATGTGTATTATGTTGCAATGTGATCTGAACGACGAGGAATCCTGAGAAAGTTCTAGACGGCCATTCCACGATGCCATTTTAGAATAGGTAAATGACGGTCGACTAAGACTTTATAGCCAAAAAATCACTTGGCACTTGATAAATTGTCATAAAGACAGACGCTATTACAGAAAGAAAAGAAGAAGAAAATACATATGAACGCGTAAGTCATAAAAAACTAAAAAAAACATCTTTGTTGCTGATCATTGTGCTTTACCTACCATGGACGGAGTTGTTACCACTTATCCCTATTCTATCTTATAAGGGATTCAAAATCTTCATTTATGAGTTCCCAATTAATCCCAAAAACAATGATGAATCTTTCCCAGTTAATCTTAACAACGTGTCAACTGTCACGTGAACGTCGTCACGTCACGTCACGTCAACGTGTTAGTGTACTGGATACAGTCATGTAATTATCATTTAACTCGAGTATGAATTAGGTTTTCTTCATAATAAATAATGCCGAACATTTCATACTACATCATCTAGCCTCAAAGTAAGCAGAGCTTGTGTTATGAGTACCACATGACTGATATACTACTTATAAACATAAATACATACTTTATATAGTAAAAAAACACCCAGACCCAATACTTATACTTGCAGATCATACAAACATTTTTCCCGCGGCAGGAATCGAACCCGCAACCTTTTGCGTCTCAAACCGTTCGCCTCCTATAGTAGGGGAGCCCAAAGGGCTAAATAGGGATTTACTCAAGCAGCGTGGGGACCTATTGTGAAGGTTAGATGCTAAAAAGAAACAAAGTTTAAATGATGAATTTAAATGATACCCTTTCATTAGTGGGGGGAGCGTATACAGGTTTTTTTAAAAATGTAAAGAAAATAGTCACTAAGAAATAATCGAGCGCTTCAGATATTTATGGTGTAACCGGCAGATTCATATTTTTCCGTTATCATAAATGCGTGAGGCGTACACACTATAAATATCTGAAGCGCTCGATTCATTCTAAGTGACTGTTTTTTTTATCATTTAAACTTTGTTTCTTTTTAGCATCTAACCTTCACAATAGGGTCCCCACGATGCTCGAGTAAATCTCTCAGAGTCACGGAAATAACAATTCCTGTGACTAATTTCCTTCAAGATAAAAAAAAATTAACCGCGCTCGAAAATGTCCAGGTGACGTTTTTTTTTGCAACTTTGTGACTCTGCCATTGAATTCTTCGTTTGTCATTTCATGAAGTAGCATGGCCCTGCTAATTTAATATTGTTTTATTCGTTTTATTGCATGTTTTATTCAGTAATAATGGCGGAATTTTAATGAATAAATTGTGACTACAGGACGGGTATAGAGAATTGAATTAAATGTGTGTTGTGATGCAATGTGATATGAACGACGAGGAATCCCAAGAAAATTTTAGACGCCATTCCGCGTGACGTCTAAACTTGACAATTGACCATCGACTAAGACTTTATTAAACAAATTGACCATAAACAAACATAAACACTTGACACTGGCAAAATTGGCATTATTATGTCACATGCCATAAACAAAGAAGAAGAAGAAGAAGACTCTGCCATTTCCTTAAGTAATGCTCAAATTGACAGATTCTGGAAATGCACATTTTTCTACATTTATTTAACTTACCTTACCTTAATCTTGCGCTAGAGTTTTTCTAACTATATTGTTTTTTACTAATCTGATTGGCTGCCCTAGACGTTTGACCGACGTTACTTTCGGATAAAGGGCCCAGGTATGGTGGGAGTACTTCACAAGATGCAAGGTTGCCCTCCTTATCTTATCCTCTCGAGTAAATCTCAAAATCCCCGCTTGGGCTCCCCTACTACTATGATCACTATGAATATAATAGTTATAATTATAACAACATTGACGACCTCTGTGGCACAGTGGGCTTAAGTCCGGCTGAGACACAAAAGGTTGCGGGTTCGATTCCCGCCGCGGGACAAATGTTTGTATTATCTGCAAGTATTTATCTCGGGTCTGGGTGTTTCTATGTATAATATGTATGTATATATGTATATGTATGTATTACAAAAAAAAGTTTATAAGTAGTATATCAGTTATGTGGCACCCATAACACAAGCTCTGCTTACTTTGGGGACAGATGATGCTGTGTGAAATTTCCGGTATTATTATTATTATTATTATAACATCATTTGACGACTCTGTGGCCCAGAAGGAAAATACCGCCTGAGACGCAGAAGGTTGCGGGTTCAATTCCCGCCGCGGGATAAATGTTTGATCTGTAAATATTTGTCCCTGGTCTGGATGTTTTTCTATGTTTAATATGTATGTATGTATATCAGCCATGTGATTCCCATAACAGGAGCTCAGCTTAGTTTGGTGTTAGATGATGCTGTGATGATGTCCAGCATTACGTATGCTTTTATTTTCTTTTTAAATCAAAACAAAACTAAAATTCCAGTTTAGGCCTTTTGTTTACCGCCATCCATTGCAATAGACAGCAAACACATTCACAAAGTGAAAATGAATTGTCAATAAAATTATTTTTCCAACATACGAGTTTCATTACAAAGAGGTGATATTTGCTTTCGAAATCCAGTCTTTATTTACCATTAAAATGAAATGCGTTTCCATTTTTGTGAAATTCAGAGAACTATTTTAATGGCAAATACTCGGTACCTGCTTTTACATAAAGTTTTATAGGAAAACACAATGTGCAAAAAAATACTTTTCGACTAGAAAAAACAAAAAAAAAACCCTACCCTAAAAAAAAAAAAGCACTATCGCGCGTAATCGACGCGAAATAAGAAGAAAATCCATTACCTGTTGGTTTATTACCTTTTTAAGTCTTGATATCTTGGGGACGGCAATAGGCTACTATTTATGGATACACGTAAGCGCAGCCGAGGCTTGCAACTACTCGTATTAACTAGTAATAGTGCGGTTCCAGATACATTTTCTCCCGTGAACGCTCCGGTATTATACTGAGTTCCTGAGCATTTACGGGGTAATACAGTATGGGGTACTTCAAGAGGGTAATAGGTGTCTCAAAGGTCAGCAACGCGCATGTGATGCTCCCGGTGTTGCCGTAAGCTTGGTTACAAAATATATATTATATTTTTTTTGTACCACAATGGTGGCAACCGAGCTTACGATATTCCTGATGGCAACTAAATATATATCATATATATGGCAAAAAACTAAATATATGGCAAAAAAATATATATCATATATTTTTTTGTTCAGGTAATTCTGTAGTCAAATAAAAAAATATATTTAGCTGGATTTAGTTCTATAAAAGCTCGAAAGGATGTAAATGAAAGATAGGATATAAATATTGTTTGCACAATAATATTTGACTTCGGTGTTTGCTGGTACAGTGTGACCCTTTTGTTTTTGTCAACAATGCTTCGACTATTCGACTGTCTCGTTATTTGTATGGAAACTGTTTGATAAAAGGTTTATTTGTAAATAGCTACAATACACTTTATGTAGTGATAATGTGTGCAGTTTTCCGATGAACTCTGTCTAGTCCATTGAAATGTTACATGAACTTTGCATTTTTTAGAGGACGCAATTTTATTTTTGGGATATGTGTCAATGTCAATAGAAGCTTAACCTCAAGTTTGTGGGGTCGCCACCTTTGTCCCCCGGCCGCCATCTTGGAAAAAGGGGTGAAAACATTTTTTTCGCGATATCTCAGAAACTATGCGTCTTACAAAAAATTTGTCAAGTCATAATTTGTAGCAAATTATTTTGCCTACAAATATGTTTATATATTTTTTTGTCCTAAATTAAAAATTAAAGAAGTTATAAGCAAAAAAGTGAGAATTTTTTATAAAAATTTTCAATTTTGCTCTATTATTTTTATACTATTTACAAAAAAATTACCGCAGACCAATCTTGTTCAAATTTTCTTGACCAAATTTTTCCTTATAGTTTTTTTTAATTTCATTGATTTAAAACGCTGTTACAGCCCTCCAAAGTTGACCGGGTTCGTCAATGCTCATGAGAATCTGGTCGAAACGAAATGTTTAACTTATTTTTGTTTTTTTTTAATATTGTAAATATTTTCTTACAAATTTTTTGTTAAATTCGTACAACTTTACTTATTTATTCCTAACTCTTTTCCCCGCCACCTATGAGGTAGAGTCTGTAGGCGCGTTTTTTTTTACGTGGTATCCCCAGTAGGCCTATTCCACGGACATCTTGCTTATAAGGTAATCCTCGACATCATAATATTTTTATTCACTTATTAGCTAGCTACTCTAATCGACTTTTCTTCGATGGTCCAGGCTGTGGCTCAGAATGTAAATCAACGTCAAATGTGTAAGTTTGAGGAATGACAGGAGTTAAAATAGGAGTCATAGTTGGAAGTTCATCTTCAAATTCATTTTCTTCCATTAACTTTGATATTTCCATAATGTTGCTGCATGTTTCGCCAGAACAATGGAGGCATACTGTAGAGCATTTCAGGCCTGCTTTTCTGCAGCCACACATGCTTTCAAAATTTCCTTTGCATCTGCAGAAAATTAATTTCATGACATCGGGGGGTGCTGGAGGCTTGGAAGCTTGTATTGGCATCCAAATGTTTGCATGCTTTTTCCAGCCCCAATCTTCAGGATTTTGATATCTTCCGAGCCACGACTGGACCTGGGTGATATACTCGGAGACTGTGAAAACGAGCAGCATCTTGTGTTGGAGGCAGCGATGATAAATTAAATGAATTTTTAGTCACTGTCTTGGCAAATCGTTTGTATCGGTTGTACTCACAGTTTAATTGATTGAACTGAAAATAATATCCGCAATTTTCAATACATCTACACGTGGCAAAATATGTAGCACAACTAAGAGAATAAAATGAGGTAGAAGAAACAGCTGATCCTACGTATAATAATAATAGTCGTAGCAGGCAGATGTTCCTTTGTCCCCAAACGGTAACTCAGACCTTTTCTACCTGCTTAACATTCGATAAGTTAAATTTGGTAATTTCTATGGTAAAGAACAGAGTAAGGAATGAATAAGTAAAGTTGTACGAATTTAACAAAAATTTTGTAAGAATATATTTACAATAAAAAAAAAACAAAAATAAGTTTAAACATTTCGTTTCGACCGGATTCTCATGAGCATTGACGAACCCGGTAAGCTTTGGTGCGATTTAACAGCGTTTTAAATGAATGAAATTAAAAAAACTATAGGGAAAAATTTTCCTCAAAAGATCATCTACAAGATTGGTCTAAGGTATTTTTTTTGTAAAAAGTATTAAAAATAAGTTATAGAGCAAAAATGAAATTTTTTATAAAAAAATTCTTACTTTTTTGCTTATAACTTCTTTAATTTTTAATTTAGGGCAAAAAAATATATAAACATATTTTAGGCAAAACAATTTGCTACAAATTATGACTTGACATTTTTTTTGTAAGACGCATAGTTTCTGAGATATCGCGAAAAAAGGGTTTTCACCCCTTCTTCCAAGATGGCGGCCGGGGGACAAAGGTGGCGACCCCACAAACTTGAGGTTAAGTTTCTATTGACCCCCCACACATGTCCCAAAAATAAAATTGCGTCCTCTAAAAATAATTATGGAATATTCGGTCCTTAAATTGTAACATTTCAATGGACTAGTCGGCCTTACTTAGAAACGTTTCTCAACTTCTGTCAAATGTGAATAAATGTTTAAAATAGTGCCATCGCTTTTTAGGGTTCCACAAGTCTACAAGGAACACTTATACTTTCACTTATGTTCGTCTGTCTGTATGTTTGTCTGTCTGCCTTTAAAATTAAGTGATACCTCTCTTTATTCAGTAAAGTGGGGTTGATTTTTTAAATATGTCGCTCGCCTATCGTGTGGTATATAATATATATAGTATCTTTCAAAGATACTATAAGATTTCTTAAACAGTTTTACAGATAAAAATTACAGATTTTCTTTTGTGGCAAAATAAGATAGTGATATATATATATATATAGATAGAAGTGTTACAATTAAGGTCGTATGCGTTATAACAATGGCAATATTTATGTTTATTCGACTAGCCTGTCAGCTTATTTGGTAATAGCCTACTGCGCTGTAGGTTGGCGGTTTGATTACCTCCCGGGACAAACATTTATATGATGAAGGTGTTTGTTTCGTATCTGGGTATTACAAGTATGTGTTTAAAAATATATATGTATTCTACCAGTCTCCTGGTCACCATAATACGAACTATGCGTTGTTTGGCGATAGATGGTGTTGTTTGCATTGTCCTCCAGTATTTATATATATTTCTATACTAATATTATATATTAGAAAGTTGATCTGTCTGTCCGCCTGTTTGTTTAATTGTTACCTTTTCACAGTAAAGAGACATATTGTATCTTGTGGACAAGGATAGGCTACTTTTTATAAAGGTACGCGTGTGCAGCCCCGGGCAGCAGCTAGTATGTTTATAAAATATTGATTGTACCTACCTTCATAGCAAGTAGTAATTAACCTATAGCATATTCGCATATTCAAAAATATATGTCTGCATTTACCACGATATTCTGAGGAACATTGAATCAGATATAAGAAAATACCGCGCACACTATCGGAAATTACCGCGTTGAAGATGACATACTTCAGAATATACTGCAGAATAGTGCGATTTAAACCGCTGCGGATTAACTTACTAGTGCGTGCTAGGCCTTAGAATTGAACAGAAAGAGAATGAAACTACATGTACCTATATACAGACTTTTTGTTCGAATTGGGAGTTCTACGTTGATTGTAAAAACAATAGGATGACAAACAAAACATCTGGTTCCCTTATATATGTACATCCTGATTTATCAGACCGCATTTAGTTTCATCAGATAGCTTTAAATTTGGGTTCCGTAAATAATACTTCGTAAACTTTGAACCGCAGCGAGTACATTACGATCAGGTTAGTCGCTACATCATTTAGTATGGCCAATTAAGCTTCAGCATTATCGGCAAGGTAATCTATTAGAAACTTGAGATACAGCTATCTATCTCTAAACTGTGGACATATTACTGTTAAACTGAGGTATCAACTTACTAAGTTTACTCAGGGTGTGTATGTAGAAGGGCTGGGGAACTCTTATCTTTCAATGAGTCCATCGGGCCATGGCCGTGTAGAAGTACGAAGTAGGGACCAGAACTAGGGATCTATGCCTTACGCTTGGCTAGAATAGCTTCTGGCTGTGATTGTATGACGTATGAGGACATGTATGTATTTGGTATTTTAAATAAAGTTAAACTAGTGCCACGCAATGAGGAAGTAAAACAGTAAAACTTACAAACTTGAGATGCATTATCGAATTATTTTTTTGTGCCTAGACTGTTCCGTCCGTGGTACTAATAGTTTCTCATATCCACAAAAGAGTCAGAGGGTAGAACATTATTTTATTTATAATCTATTACTAATTGCGTACAAACCTTTCAGATATAAGAATTTATCAAATTCCGTAGCTTTTGTCGGTCAGCTGGCTCAAATAACTACAGGCTACTTATCATTGCGACAGTTCCATTCTCTGTTCTTGCCTGTCTGTCTTTTACAACTTAAGATACTAGGTAAGCGTACTCGAATGCTAGTAAGTAGCAAGTAATGTAATTTTATTGTCGGGTGTATTCAATATGCCTGCTACTTGTAGCTATAAAATACTATGGTACATTATTGAACTTTGAACGGTGCAATATTGTACGCCGACGACGCCTTTCGGAGTAAATGTCGTTTGAATATATCTGTGCATGTATTTGATGGTTTTACGAAGATAGAAATAGAAATTATATTTTATTTTTGTACGTAACTTTGGAAATTTAATCAAAAATAACTCGTTCTTTTCCAAATTTGTTGGCTACTCTTACGATCTGAATAATAGTTTATCGTGTCTTCCAAAGTACAGAAGCGTGCACTTAAAAATGCCAATGACTAACCTTGCATCAGTTTGGATAACCTCGGTGATCTCTTGATAACGATTTAGTTATCAAGAGATCAGAGAGAGAGAGAGAGAGAGAGAAGAATGTATTATTTGCTATAGAAATCGTTTTATCAACTACTGATAACTGATGCATGGCTATGGTATAAATGTGAGTGGACAATCCATACAACATTATCTGACCTCCAACCAAGCATAGCTCGCATTATAGTGACCAAATTACTAATTAAATACTTACTACTACTTAGTGAAGTTGGTATTAAGCTCTTTAATTTGGTTCAAATATAAGTAGGTAGAACTTACGTTGTGCCTCCAGTTCATTGCGCTAAATAATTCATAGAAACAGCAATTTATTTTAAACAAGCGAAACGCCCCGCGTTCTTGTTTTCCTAATGTTATTTTCAAAGATCTCCCCGCCATATCTCTTGGGGTTAAATTATGGGACTTTCTTTCTTAGTGCGCGTCTACACACTATACTTACCCTCGAAATTTCAAGCCTTTACGACAAGCTGCATAAGCTGTGCGTGTGTCAGTCAGTCGGTCAGGACTTTTATTATTATATATATTGATTGTCAGAAGGATGCACAGTCAGCGAATGTACAGAAAAGGGGGCACTCAACCCCACCCGATGGAGGGACCCTTAACGATGTGATTATCTAACGGGATATTTATGCCAAGAACCCTTGACTTTATGTCACAGTGATCGCAGCAATAATGTTTTTGGAATACTTGCGGAAATCAAATAATTATAAATAATATATTTAAAAAAAACTGGAAACCTACTTTTTTATCCAAATATTCTTGTTTGGAAAGGAAGGAAAAAAACGAGCTTCCATGTTATTCGTAGCTTTAACTACTAAGTACTTACTACTCTACTTATTTCAAAGTCAGCGACCAACTCACCTGAAAGACTTCGTCATAACTTAACAAAGCTGAAACCGACAGCTCATCACACGTGTGTGCTGATACATATATTTATAATATTGCTAATTTTTAAGTATGACTTCAATGGTTATATAAATATTTACCTGGGAATTTAAAATGTTTAACAATGGCTTCAACAGAGTCCAGCAAATTGAGGAGTTCTTCTGCCTCTGGGCAAATCTTCCAGGGGGTATACCCGATAGCAGGTGGGATGCCCTTTTCAGAGAAAACGGCCAACATGGTCTCGATCTCCGGCCTAACATTGCCCTGCAAACAAATATATACATTAATAAACAAATTAAAGCACTTATTAACATAATAATTACAGAAATGTACAAAATAATATAAAATACATGTGAAACAGTTGAGCTATCTCAGGACCGTTTAAAACGATCTTTAGATAGCGGTTTTGATTATTAAGATTATTGTTTATTATTGTGATTGTTTCTGTAAATAACATTTCATTTATTATTAGGCATACAATCATTTATAAACTAACTTATTTATAATACATAATATGAGGTATCCTATAATAAAACATTTGACCTAGTGGGATGAGATCTATTGTGCGTGTTGTGGTCTTAACAATACTAATTACTCACTTGAAGACACGCTATCCACGTCGTCTAAGCAAATCAATAAATCATCTTGAAAAACACGTGTTTATCAATATGTTTCTAACATTCTATAAATAAGCTACTCTATAACCTTTTTCATTAATTAAATCTATGACTTTTCGACCATTGTTTTATTAAAGTATAGATATATATATGTATAGAAGTACCTACATATATAAGAGTACCTATGTGGTTGGATTTTTGTAACTTACTTTATTGTTGAAGTGAAAACTTCTTTTAGCGCGGTACGCATATTTTTATATGAGGTAAAATCTCTGGACTCGCGACACCGTTACCGAGACGCAGGGCTGCCGTGCTCGCCCCATTTGATTATAAACCTTAATTCACATGTTAAAAGTCTACTTTTGTATGAAGAAGTTTACTGAGCAGGGTTCTTTGATATATTATCTACATTCTGAACAAAAACATAAAAGAATATTAAATGTATTTTAAAGTTTCTAATAACTAATAAAATACAATTCATAAATAACATGCAATTCATAACCCAATAACCCTAGTACCCATCTAAAAAATGTCTATCGCGCCAAAATAAGTTTTCACTTCTGTCAGCACTCCCGGAGTGCAACCCGTATTATGATTTGCTACAATAGTTTGAAAATAAGGCTAGTACTTCTAGCTTATATAGGTTATAATGGTTAATGATGATTACTCCATTTAGTCTTATCTAGGTATGAAAAGTGGCCTATTTTAGACCAGTCAATTATTTACTAAGCCCAATACTGCGTATTTAAACCTTCTCCCCAGCAAGTTAAGCTTTTAATACATTGCTTTCTTTTAGAATTGCTCTCCATTCTCGAAGTTATTTAACATCAAGAGGCATCGAAGGCCAAAAGCTGGTGCTAAAAGAAATACTTTAAATGTTTACCCTGATAATCAACTGAAAAATTTATATGATAACAATCATATAAATACCATTGTATTAGGTACTCAAGTTGTTGGTATCGTGATACACCTTTTTTTATTAATACAACAATATTTTTAACCAACTTCCAAAGAAAGGCAGAGGTTCTCAGCTGTATTTTGTTTATTGTGTGTACTACTCTGTCAGAAAAGTACCAAGAAACGGGAAACGGGATCAATAATACACGAAATGTTATCTTTCTTATACGCCAACGAATAATCCAATCATCAAAACATTTTAAAACGTTTTTTCTGGAATACAGTTCAGTACTCGCTGCGAATTCTCCTAAATATGTCTTCTACCGAATGAAAACGGGTGCCAAGAAGTGGTTATTTGAGTTTAGGAAAATGAAAGAAGTCGACTGGAGCCATATCTGGTTAATAAGGTGGATAAGGTGAATAAGGTTGCTCGATGGTACTTTTTAGGTTTTGGTCATCAATTATTTCACAATGATGGCCTTGTGCGAAGACAGTATGGTGGTGCAAAATCCAAGAATTTTCTTTCCACAAATCTGGCCTGTTTTGTCGAATTTGCTCTCTTAAACGCCGCATAACGCTCTAATAATGTTCTTGATTTACTGTTTGACCTTCTGGCATGAATTCCGAGTGCACAACACCGCGATAGTCAAAGAAAACAGTCAACATGACTTTGTCTTTTGATCGAGTTTGGCATGGTTTCTTCGGTTTCGGTTTAGTTGGAAGGCGCCACTCCGAAGCTTGTTGACTAGTTGCTGCATGTCAAACTCGTAAACCGTAACACGTCTCGACAGCAGTAACAATGCGTTTCATGAATGTTGTGTCGGAATTGACTCGTTCTAGCATGTCCTCAACGACTCTTATGCGATTGAGTTTTTGGCGAAAATTCAGCTCTTTTGAGACTAGCCGAGCTTTAACACGTGTCCATACCCAAGTGATTATTTGAAATACTACGGATCGACTCGCGAGACACAGAAAGTTCAACGGCTATCTCTCTCAAACTTGAATGGGGATTTTCAGTCACTATTGCCTTCATTTTTGCGATGTTAACTTCAGTTGAAGACGTTGATGGCCTACGAGAACAAGGCAAGTCTTCCATCACATCTCGACCACTTTTGAAAGTTTTGTAACACTCACAAGCACGTGTTTTGATAAAGTCGATTCACCGTGAGCCTTCTGTAATATTTTCAGGGACTCCGAACCCGAAATTCAATCAAAATACAAACTCTTTGTTTGATGTTTTTGTCCATTATGAAATTCGCAATACACACTAGATATTTATGATCCATCTCTATGATCGAAATCATCACTGTATTTAACCTAAATCACGGATGAACAGTTTTGCCAATTTGACTACAAAAAAAATAAAAAATAATAATTTGGAACCATAACCAAATTATCCATACCATTTATACTTTTTTGACGGAATGTATGCGACCGATAATGATGCTTATTTATTTTTTTGCAAAATATGTAAGTGGGGTCAAGAGCCGACTATGAATTACTATGAAGACACAGAACTCTTCAACAACAAAAAGCTCACTTAAAGCAATTAGAGCTTAGCAAAGGTGATCACAAACTACTACTAGGCTTAGAAGGTGCCCTAAAAATTCATCAACGAGAAACAGCGTATTTCCACTAGGGCATTGGATTCGTGATCACAAGCAGTTGAACTTGTCAATATGATCAAACTCTGAAGATAAGCTTTGAAGGTATCCTACGTAACTCATCAATGATAAAAAGCTCATGAATCGCAATAAGAGAAGGTATTGTATTAGATATCATTATAATCATAACAGCCTTTATTAAGTCTACTGGTGTACATAGGCCTCCCCAATAGATTTCCAAGAGAACGATTTTGAGCCCTCTCCATCCACCGACTGCCTGCGATCTTTACAATGTCGTCAGTCCATCGGGTGGGGGGTCGTCCTACACTTCGTTTTCCTGTCCTTGGTCGCCATTCGAGAACTTTTATTCCCCAACGGTTATCAGTTCTGCGAGCTATATGGCCTGCCCATTGCCACTTCAACTTGTTAATTTTGAGTGCCATGTCGGTGACTTTGGTTCTTCTACGGATTTCCTCGTTGCGGATTTTATCACGTAGTGAAACACCTAACATAGCTCTCTCCATAGCACGTTGCGCGACTCTGAGCTTGTGTATGAGGCCAATAGTTAGTGACCAAGTCTAAGTTCCATATGTCATCACTGGTAACACGCACTGATTATAGACTTTCGTCTTGAGGCTCTGCGGTATCTGTTACGAGAAGATGTGCCGTAATTTCCCAAACGCGAATCCGAGTTGGATTCGTCGACTGACCTCTTTGTCGAAGTTGGACTTGCCTAGTTGAATCGTCTGACCCAAATAGACATAATGATCTACAACTTCGATTATATCGCTCCCAATATGTACCGGTACGAGTGCAACATGAGCATTTAACATGATTTTTGTCTTGCTCATGTTCATTTTTAGACCCACCTGTTGGGAGACGATATTGAGGTCGCTGAGCATTGTGCCTAGATCTTCCAGTGATTCTGCCATGATGACTATATCGTCGGCAAATCGAAGGTGAGTGACGCGTTCGCCATTGATGTTGATACCATATCTATGCGATTTCAAGAGCTTGAAAACATCCTCATATGCAGAGGTGAACAGTTTTGGAGAAATAACATCCCCCTGTCTCACCCCTTTATGCAATGGGATTGGATTCGTGCTCTGGTCCTGGAGTCGGATAGACATGGTGGCATTACTGTACATACACATCAACACTTCGATATACCGATAGCCGATCTGGCACCGCTGGAGTGACCGCAACATTGGGCAGTGTTTCGACAGAATCAAAGGCTTTCTCATAGTCCACAAACGCTAAACAAAGTGGCCGGTTATACTCTTCGGTCTTCTGTATAACCTGCCGGAGCGCATGGATGTGGTCTATGGTGTTAAAGCCTTTTTTGTATTAGATATAACAGGTAATATTTATATTATATTTTTATATATTTTTATATGCAGTATAATACAACTATAATATTTAGTCAAGTGAAGGGGAAGTTAACCTTCAGGAAAAGAAGTACTAGTAACAGGTTTGAATGTATTTAAAATCATCAGCTATATGGTTTAAACTGCTTTTTGTTATACTAACCTCAGCACAATAAACATATTACTTTGTGTTGTGTGTGTTGAAACTTTTACCCAATACATACCCAAACACTGTTAGTTATGCTTTGCATGTCAAAAACTAACCAAATTGAGTTAAAATGCTTGCATTCGAAGATAGCTCGTAGTATTTTTTCATCGTTGTGGTTTTCTTCCTGTACGATAGTATGGTATAAAAGTAGACAGCATGAAGGTTGCGACGACACGAAATCAATAAAAAATTGCAGGTGATATAATTTTCTACGATAATTGCTACTGAATTACTGAAATGATGTATTTCCTACTGCATTATTATTTATACCACATAGTAGTAATTTTGAGAACCTTTAGACATTAACTTTTTACGAAAAAAGCTATTGAACATAAGCCTTAAACTAATTAACACAATGTTCGTTTACGAGTAGTTGTGCTACTTTTATATATTGTTGAAATCTTACGATATAAGATGGATACGTTTCGTTCAAAACATTGTTTTAAACATAATATTTTTTTGCCGTCCGTGACCTTTTTTGGACCTAAATACGTCCGGTATTGAGTGGAGTCAGAACTTCCTGGTGGCAACAAAGTTGCATTTTAGCTTGTTCTTACAAATATGAGTACAATCAGTTTTATAAGAAAATTCATGCCAAAACTACGAACTGTAAATATTTTTACAAAAAAGTGTATTGGATAGGTACTTATATTTTGAACTCTAGATCGATTTCTAGGGATGTAGAAGTAATCTTGAGTGTCTGTAAATAAAATACTGAGTGCATCTTACTCTCATTTAACTTTTCTAGTTTCTGATTTGTTATTGTTTACTTTAGTGAAAGAGCCGCAAAAACATAGGCCACCCGATAACTCTCGCTCGGAAGTTAGAAACTTTATATCCAATGTGTGGGCGATGATCCTCATTATTTGTCCATAATTGAGTTAACTTTGACAATACTCGTTCCGGTTCCTCCACTTTCATAGCACCCACCTAATTATCAACATTGTATAAATAAACTGAGCATTAATTGTGTAGTGTCAGCAACGATCTTAAGGTCGTGTGTTTAAGCCTGGTAGTGCACTTATAGATATTTCTCATAAAAAAAATATGAAGGGCCTAAAAATAAGAGGTGCAGCAAGCACACAACACAACAAGCACAAGCAGCTGGCTTGCAACGTACTGAATAATAACGTTTACAGAATACTTTATTTTAATTTTTCTGATAAAAAAAATTGCTAATTGAGCGCCGTAAGATCTGTAAATCTTATAAAAAGGGATGGTACTATTTGAAAAAAATAACTTTTAATAGAAGTTTAGAGACGTTTCTAAGTAAACGGGTTAGTAAATAAACTCTGCAGCAATTTTTGTAGATAGATTATTATAAATATTAACGGGTATTTATCGTACCTATTTTTCCCGACGTTTCGACATGTTTACACTCTGTCGTGGTCACGGGATGATTGGAGTACTCAATCATCCCGTGACCACGACAGAGTGTAAACCTGTCGAAACGTCGGGAAAAATAGGTAAATAAACGCGATAAATACCCGTTAATATTTATAATAATGTGTTCTGATCGCGTAAGATTAAAAAACTTTATTTTGTAGATAGATTGTTAGACAAGAAAAATATATACTATTATTAGTTTAGCAGTCTACTTCTTCTTCTGATCGTGTCACTAGTTATTTTGAGCCAGTGTGGTGAATGATTCAAACCCACTACCACTTAAGGATATCACCACGTAAGGCAGTAGCGTAAGTTTAGCAGTAGCGACGAATACGCTCAACGTCAGCATCCACATGTACTATTTGACTATTATTATGTTTTGTAGTTGTTTTTTTTATATTAACGTCTCATTTAATTTTGTATTATTACAGTTGTAAATCAATCAACGTCTTGACTAACTCACTGGCATTTAAACAACGTACAACGCACAAAATGTAACCCTTAAGAGGTGTATCGGGAGTTTGCAAAGTTTGTATAAAGATAACATAACACGTTTTACATGTTTTATAATACCTAATTAATTTACTTTACAGTATTTTGTATACTTGTATCAACAGATTCTTATAACAATTGTAGACTAGCTACGGCGTAACTCTCGCTACGGCGTAGCCTTTGCTACGGTGCAGCTCGATTTAAATTATTCCGGCAGCATGGATCCAATGGATTGATCCATTACATTCCAGCACCTGTTTACCTTATCGCAATGGCAATCTAATGCTGAACTGGAATTAAAAGGTGTTTAAAGGTGTATTTGAGGCATTAAGTTGGTTTGGATTTAGATTAGACATCTGAATAAAATGGAGTTTAATACTAAGTATTTTGTTTTCCTGTGATAACTAAACATATTTCTTTTTCCAATTTTCAATAATATTGTATAGTCAGCTGGACTGGAATATTTACATTCCATAATTTGGTACAGTACATGGTACAGTCAGCCCGAGTCACGTAGCGGCAACGCAGCTCTTGATAACTATGAGTAAACAGAGGGAAACGCTCTGAAGAATGAAATAAATAACATTAGAAACTCTGATGATAATTCGCGTCAATTTTTTCCATAAAGCTTGTTAAACACCAGGTTAACCAACGTTGAGTGTCACATTTGTCGGCATCTCACCCAATGACAATTTATCTGAATTTTCCGCGCCTAACCCCCCGCCCCCTTGCGTGCATAGTCTGGAGGGGGATCACGTTCAACGAAGCGGAAGTCTATAAGGAGTAGTTTGCATCGTTCGTAGTTGCTTTATTTTGGCATCTTTATTGGACTTTACAGCCAATCGTCACAATAAAACCAATAAAACAGACAAGCGTTAATAAAACAATGGCGACAGAATGTAACGAGATGAACGCGAATACATTATTCTATAGCCATGATAGGGTTTTTTGGCCTATCAACTCAAGACACTTGTTTTAGGTGCACCCAGACACAGAAAAAATATAGATGTTTAATTATCATGACAAAAATTCATGTCCTGGAAGGGAATGGAACAACAACCTGTAGCGCAAAAGACTTATACTGTAAAAACAGCTACATCTTCGAATGAGTAAGTCGCAAACATTGCAATAGTCAGATAACTAAAAATGTCCCGGAAAATATAACAAAAAAATGTAGTTCGTATCTTACTCGTATCGTATCTATCTTCTAATAGATACCTATGTAGATATAGCTGTAGAAACTATCAGCCTATTCGTGTGTAGTATATGCAGTGTGTTTGCACCCTATCTAACCAATTTGGATCAAGTTAATTTATTTATGATTAAAAATGAACTCTAGCAAGCTACGAAGCAATTTTATCAATAATTACGACTAACTTATTTAGATTAATTAAGCGGGATCTCACAACATCATTCACGAGCCTCGCTTCATATAGTGTAGTATCACACCGAAAGAAAAGGTCACGGCGCATAAATATTTCATAATTTAAAATTATTCCGGCTATACTATGGTATATTGGGTGCTGTAAAATCGTCAGTAATTTTCGCTGAATTATATAACACTTCGAGTGAGGATTTCTGCTGCGATAGACTGCGATAGTCTTCAAATTATTGGGGGTTAGTCCCCCTGCTGACTAACGAAGAGCTAGCAATAGAGAAGGAAAACTTGAAACAAGCCCGGCTCGGTGCTAGCCGTTATGAACCTGCAACCTAACCGTACTGATTCGTCTTTCCTGCAGATCCTGTCGGCAAGATCGAGAGGTCAGTTTGGGTAACTGAGAAGGCCTGCGATTTCAAACAGAATCCCAGAGGGGCGTCAGTGGAGAGGAAACTTCACCCACCTTAGCTTGCTGGAGTGAATCCATGAACAAAAGTTTTCAATTACAATAAACTGCTCTGTAACTTTACTGACGCCACCTAAATCATCTTCAGCAGATAAACAAAGGCCAATGATAAAAGCTCTTGCAACTAATCTAGATTATTTATACAGCTTTAAGTGAGACCTTTTACTTTTTTACAACACGATGTAGTGCTGGTTTCCTTACGATTTAATTGTATTAGTAATTTTAATAATTCTCTATTTGTACAAAAAAAAATATTCTTTATATTTATTCTTTATATATACCCGGACATTTCACACATCATCATCTGGCCCCAAAGTAAGCAGAGCTTGTTTTATGGGTACCACATGACTGATATACTTTTTTTTTTTTTGTAAATACATACATATTATACATAGAAACACCCAGACCCGAGACAAATACTTGCAGATCGTACAAACATTTGTTGTACTAAAATTCAAAAGGTTATTTAGATGTTTCCGGATGAAGCACTCTACTACTATTGGTATTTCCGTAAAGCTGAGTATCATGATGGCACTATCAACGGGGCTATATATATATATATATATATATATATATATATATATATATATATATATATATATATATAGCCCCGTTGATAGTATATATATATATATATATATATATATTATTATTATTTATTATTAAGAGTTCCATAATCGCCATGCTGGAGTTACTGAAGTTTATTGGACATTTTAAAATGTCTTATTGAGATAAAACTATGCAACACCCTTCTGAATGGTAAAGGTCTAAAGAAGGGCAAATATATATATATATGTCGGAGAGTAAACGAAATAATATGGAAAATAACCAATCAATTAGTTCAAAATATTACTTGATTAATTTGATTGTGTTAATAAACTAAACTTATTTTTGTTGATTTCTGAAATGTATTAAGTACTAAGATGTTCATTTGATTTTCAATCTTTAAAATTGCGAGATGATTTCCGGTTAGCCATTTCCGGTTAGCCATTTCCGTTTAATTATTTTTTTGTAATAAGTCACTCGTTTGATTTCCGAGAGTGTTAGTATTATTGTAAGTTCATTTCCGTTTACATTCAAATTAGTTGGGATTTGACTTGGTATTTTAAAATATCATGAAAGCGGAAACGCAGACGCGGCCAATTATTTTCGGGGCGTCTGGACAAAGCTTTTGTAGTACATCTTGCTTTTGAATTCGGTCAGTTATTTTGGAGGGTTGGTAATAGCAAGACGTGGTCAAAAGACTTATCTGTTACCGCGTAACTCTGTTAATAAGGGCATAGTTTTTAAGAATAATCTGTGTGCAAATTCGAATAAAACTTACGTGTTTCGTTTACTTCGTCGCCTGGAGAACCTATTAGCGCCCACAATAATGGAAAGTGAAGAAAATGTCCACCTAATGTCGCACCCTGCCTGACGCGACATATGTATATATTTGCCCTCTTTTAGACTTTTAATATTGGTGGACAATACACCCAACACCATATAGCTCCAAACTAAGCACTACTTGTATTATGGTGACCAGAAGAAAAATAAATAAAAATGAAATAATAATAATAATTAATAATAATTAATATACTTTTATTTTGTACTTTATGCCATTGACATGAGATCACCTGACGTCTTTGCTATTATCAAACAAACTCCACTAGTTAGTCTATAAGAAGTAGACTGCAGGAAATAACACAAAAGAGTTAAGCTACAAAGCAAACTGCAGGATATAACATAAAAGAGTTAAGCTACTTTATACTCAGTATATGGTCTTGCTTCGTAATAATTGAACAGTTTTCTTTGAATAATGTATTTCAAAGGAGCGTTTGGTGCGCAAAGCGAACTTAAGTCCTTTCACCACACTGGTTTTAAAATAACTGGTGACACTTTAAGATGTTGCATTATGATATAAATTACACGAAATTTAAGGAAATTTGTCTATTCTAAACGAATGACCGTCTAGAGTTATTCCGCGATGAGGTTTAGAATAGACAAATAATTACGTTTAAAAAACTAAAAAGACAACCGACTTCATTAAATATAAAAAAATGCAATCGAATTGAGAACTTTTTTGAAGTCTGTTAAAAAAGAATCATCGAAACCGGTTGGCGTGATATAGAGTTATTCGTCCATTTATCGCGCACATACTTAATGCAAATTTAAGACTTACATACATGGTTTTCACGTGGATGCCATTGTCAGAACTGGACCAAATTGAAATGGGACCACACGGAAATAAAAAAAGATTCATCAAAATCGGTTCACCCAGTCGAAAGTTCTGAGGTAACAAAAAAACAGTCTAATTGAGAACCTCTTCCTTATTTGAAGTCGGGTAATGAATAGAATATACAGTAGCCAATAGAAGAAAACATTTTGACCGTGTATATTTTACTCTACTATTTTAGTTAGTTTATTTCTATTTTGGTGATATTTTCAAATAAACCAAGAATGATTCAGACTCAGACAGTTTGAATACAAGTTTAGTGCTTCCTTGTGATTCGAGCAAAAGTTATCTGTTTATAGATTTATGACGAATTATACTACATATTTTTAACAAACTATTTACTTGACACTGGAAAAAATCTTTAAAGAAAGATGCCAATTAAAAAAAATATTTCTATACTTATTTCTATAAATCAAGTTATAAAAATAAAAATAAAAATAAACTTTGGTAAAAATAATTACGTTTTAAAAACTAAAAAGACAACAGACTTCATGTAAAATAAAGCAAAATATGAAAATTTCGTTTCATTCAAGTGAATGACATATTTTTTCAGCTTTTTTGATTTAAAAACTTAACTACCGAACCGATTTTTATGAAATTTATATGGGACCATGAGCAAGGCAAAAATCATGTCAAATGCTCATGTTGCACCCGTACCGGTACATATTGGGAGCGATATAATCTAAGATGTAGACTATTATGGAAATGAAACTTGGTCGCTAACTATTGGCCTCATACACAAGCTCAGAGTCGCGCAACGTGCTATGGAGAGAGCTATGTTGGGTGTTTCACTACGTGATAAAATCCGCAACGAGGAAATCCGTAGAAGAACCAAAGTCACCGACACTCAAATAGCACTTATAATTTGCAAGTTGAAGTGGCAATGGGTAGGCCATATATCTCTCAGAACTGATAACCGTTGGGGAATAAAAGTTCTCGAATGGCGACCAAAAGGGCAGGAAAACGAAACGTAGGACGACCCCCCACCAGATGGACTAATGACATTGTAAAGATTGCAGGAAGTCAGTGGATGGAAAGGGCTCAAAATCGTTCATCCTGGAAATCTATTGTGGAGACCTGTGTTAAGCAGTGGACTTCTTATATGCTGATATGATGATGATATATGGGATCAATCGGGAAGTATATCCTCTCACATGAAATCATTTTTTCCGAAATCCGACTTTTCAATTCGGTTCATAAATGACAGAGTTACGAGGTAACAAAAAAACAGTCGAATTGAGAACCTCCTCCTTTTTTGAAGTCGGTTGAAAAAGCTGGTACTTGCAAAGGATTACCTGTTAGATAAGTCTTATGTCTAAATCACTTCAAAATTCACATTATTTAGATAAAACATTGCAACAACTCATGCTAATGATCATAATGATGTCATGTGTTCTCCTTAGCTTTCTAGAATTCTGTCGCTTTCCACATCTTGTTGTTGAATTCCTCTTAACCCTGTTTTCTCCTCTCCATATAATGACCAAGTCCTTGCCCAACAAAGTTACGTATTTTGGCACAGATCAAAATATGTTTGTAGAATCTTTATTCAAACAGTAAACGTAATCAGTCATATGATACCCTTATGGGTAAGCTTGTGTTATCACAAGCTCTGCTTACTTTGAGGCCAAATAATGCTGAGTGAAATATCCGGCATTATTATTATTATTTCATGAACTTTCTTCGCTAATAATCATTCATCTAGAATCAAATATCCCAGTTCATTCTCTTTTAAATCCTGTTCCTCTTCTTATTTTTGGAACCAATTTCCTTATCGCGGGTCGGCGAGGGGACCTAGCCGAGAAAAAATTTAACGCGTTACGAAAAACTGTAAGAGAAAGAGAGATTGAAGGAGACCGATAACTTGTCTCCCACGTATATATATATATACATCTATATAATAAAAATCAATTGCTGTTCATTAGTCTCGCTAAAACTCGAGAACGGCTGATCTGATTTGGCTAATTTTGGTTTTGAATTATTATTGGAAGTCCAGGGAAGGTTTAAAAGGTGAGTAAATATGAAAAAAAAATGCTTGCTTTTTTATTTATTGATTCTGAGACGGTACGAAGTTTGCCGGGTCAGCTAATAGTGTATATATATGTGTGTAATATATTATTTATTGCATCAATAATCAAAATTAAAGAGATGGGTGGGTAGAGAGAATGAGAGCCTGGCACGTTATGCCAACCCTGCATACGAAAACCTAGTCAGATAGGTAGGTACATTGTGTTAAAATGAATATTAACAAAGCATGTCCTTATATGATGATAAGTATCCTATTATTTTTGTTGGTATTATTATTAATAGTATTATTATTGGAGTATAGTGTTTTTTTTTTGTTTCAGATGAAATAGATTTGCATTGACACAAAACTATAACATAGTTGTCACCGACCATTTTTTTGACCACCGACTCTTCTTGCCTTGAGGTATACATAATATTGTGGTCTCTTCCACAATTGACAATAACCAATAATTAAATTGAAGTCTATGAAAAAATTGTTGAAGACCAATTAGGTATCATGATATTGGCAAAATTTTGGCTCGTTCTACAAAGGCCACACAAGCCAAGAATTGAATTGAATGGAAGACTTTAATCGGACTATGGTAGAAATTCAATGAAAAATATCTCCAAGAAAAATGTATTGGCTAATAATTATACTTGGAACGAGCTGATTGAGATAGTTCTCTGAAGTCCAATGCTTTTTGTAGACGGCACACTGAAAATAGTTGAATGAAAGAAGGATACCTATGTACCTAAAGTCATTAGCAGAAATGAATTTTAGGATTTTAGAAATTCTGTGTGTCTGCACCGTAAATTTATTATTAGTATGTGCATCTTCAATCACATAATTTGTTAGTTTGGCGTTAAATGATGAAGAACTATAGATTCAAACAACACATTAGCATTACTATGATTTTAGGATAAACTCATAATTAAAGGACCGCATACGATTGGCGTAAAAACTACTGGTCTTAAATAAATAAATAATGGCGAACATTAAACATAGCATCATCTGGCTCCATAGTAAGCAAAGCTTGTGTTTGTGTTGAGCGTGGGTACAACATGACTGATATACTACTTATATTTTTTTTTGAAGTGATAACATCTTATGGAATGGTAAACCGCTTCGTTACGTAACGCGTTACGGCGTCAGTCTGCCTGGTTTCACTCATATGGCAGCGGTAGGCAGGTTCCTCCTCTCTCACTCTAATCCACAGCAAACATGTATATGGCGTGGCAGGCATTGAACCCCCACCCTCAGCGTGTCAGCCGTGCCACTGCGCCACAGTGGTCACCAATATTTTCTAAGTTATTAGCTGAAGTTCAATCACGCCCACCCGAAAAGGTTCTAAATATGGGGATACAGTTTGAATGGAAGAACTTGTTAACGCATCGTGTTATTTGTGTATACTAGATATTATATGCTCTAAGGTTTAAATTTCTTATTTTGTTTTGTTGTGTTCGCAAAATAAAGTTTTTATTATTATTATTATTATAACGTAGGATGGTATTTTAAATTATGAACGATTTACTGCCTACACGGGAATTTTTTAACGAATCCTTTAGCAGAATATTATATTAGATTATTAGAATATTTTTTTACGATAAGGTTAGAGTATTGTGCAAGCGATTAATTCGACATTGCAAGCAAAGTTTTATTTGGATTTTTTTTTAAATTGGTAACCTGTTTTTTCTTTACACCTTAGCTGCAAATTACTTTAAATCTATAAATAAAATACCCTACCTTATCTCTATAACTTAAAGTTAAAGCGGTGCGTTCTTCTTCTTCTTCTTCTTATCGTGACCCTAGTTATTTTTAACCGGTGTGGTTAAAGGGTTATTGTGTACCTCAGAGGCTCTAGTCGTGCTCTGATAGT
The DNA here is from genome assembly GCA_948098915.1 of Lampropteryx suffumata. Classification (NCBI taxonomy): domain Eukaryota; kingdom Metazoa; phylum Arthropoda; class Insecta; order Lepidoptera; family Geometridae; genus Lampropteryx; species Lampropteryx suffumata. The sequence goes on along the minus strand of OX402544.1, from coordinate 20,844,120 downwards.
CAGTCCGTCGTAAACTGTAGTTTGTGCCTTTGAATTACATCTGATTTGCACCTAGTTATTACATATATTTAGGTAAGATGGACGAAAGAAGTTCTAACCAAAAGAATAAAAAGAGCAAAATTGTATCTATTTAATCTATTTTAGTTCAAGATACAGGTACTGACGGTCATGTGTTGACCTATTGCATGTTGCCCTTTATTTGGCATTTGCTATCAATGGAGCACCTTGTAACGATAAGTACCTATCATATTATAATATTAATGTTTTATTTTTGTGCGTTTCCTTGTTTACTTTGTTTTGTTGTCATATTTCTCACATAGAGATCACAAAAACGTTTGGAAGGTTTATCTTGTGCACTTCCATCTATACCTATAAAAGAGCTTAACGTGACTGATTTATCATCGCCGAGCCGAAACCGCTGAAGCTAAAAAGCTGAAATTTGGAAGGTCCCTTCCTTTTATAGCAAAACTACCCACTAAGGCAGGATTTTTTTGAAATTCAACCCTTAAGAGGGTGAAAAGGGGTGAAAACTAATGTATGAAACTTTTTTACGCGTCGTGCGATTTACTCTAACTTGATTTGAAAAATTAAAATGCAAAATAAATGGACTCGTGTTTCAGGATTTTCAAAATAACTCTTACAAAGGGGTAAAATGGGGTGTCAAAGTTTGTATGGGAACTTTTTAACGGGTGGTGTGATTTCTTAGAAACTTGGTTTGGATACTTAAAATGCAAAATAAAAGGACAAGTGTTTCAGGATTTTTCAAAATAAATCTCAAAAAGGAGTAAAATGGGGTGTGAATGTTGTATGAAAACTTTTTAATGGTTGGTGGGTGTGATTGGTTTGAAACTTAGAGTTTGGCAAGGAGATAAATTGCATCCTGGGGAAAGATTTAAGCTACAATTCTTTCAAAAAAAATGCGGACTATGTCGTGGGCAACAGCCAGTTTTACATATAGTTATCTATATTTATTAATCAGTAACGTAATTAATTTTAATACTTATTATAATAAGTACTTGAACTATATCAGGGTAAATGTGTTTTTTATCAACAGTTCCTACAATTGGAGCTTTTTAATTCAATATGCCTAAATTGAAATCATTTTACCTCTGTGCTGTGCATACGTACTCGTAGGTATACCCATTTTCTACGTTGTGTAATATGCAACTTGAGTTTTACAAAAGATTTAAAAAGATGTCTTACAAGCCTTTTGTATAAGCCTTTTGTATGTTTGTTTATTATTTCGATATTTTATAGAAGATTTTTAAGTTCTTCTTTTCCTCGTGTTACTAGTTATTTCAAACCAGCAGTGTTGTGAAAAGGTTTAAGTCCGCAGAAGTTCCTTTCATGCGCTTGGCATATGTCTTTGAACTTTGTAGTTTTTACGACATGCCGGTTTCTTCACAATGTTTTTTTTAACCGACTTTATCAAAAAGGAGGAGGTCGGTCGGTCGAGCTGAAAAATCTACGAAAATCTAAAAATTGTATACATCGATGATGTTTTCATGTACTTCGTACATGTATATATATAATACCGTTCAGCCGTTTTCGAGTAATCGGTAAACATACATAAAAAAAAAATATAAAAAAAAACCGACGAATTGAGAACCTCCTCCTTTTTGATAAAGTCGGTTAAAAATAAATTGAACGTACGTAAAACGAAGTCCATACAATCGATAGGAACACAGTCTTGTCAAAACTGGATCCCCTTGCAACGAAACTAATGAGTTAAAAAATATTTCGATTTGCCGGAGCCAAATCTCCGATTAGAATCAATGTTTTTTTCGTAATTGAATTACATACTGTATGGCCTCAGCTCAGATTGTAGCACTGTACGTTTAGGGGTTTGATTACTTCTCAGAACAAACATTTATGTGATGAACATCGATGGTAGTTCTGGGTATAAGTATGAATTAAAGAATATAGATAGATAGATACAAATATTAGTCATCTGGTTCCCATAGTACAATCTATGTTTAGTTTCGGGCTAGATGGTAATGTGTTGATTGTCCACCAATATTTATTTAGTAAGTATGAATTCGTTTATTTAGTTTATCATTGTATTTAATATTATTTATTTATGTCATCCTGTAAATATTATAATACTTAGAGAATCACTTAGAAATAAGTTTAAATAAATTAATATTATGACAGTACCTTGTGTACCTTGTATGTCCACAAAAATGTTCATTTATTAAAAAAAAATGCGATAATCATAGTATTAACAATAGAAATAAAGATAAACACGCTGTTCCCACTGTTAGGTTTGCTAAAGTTAATAAGTCTTTTATAGGACAAAGTGTACGCTCCTATAACAAGGTCCCAAGAGACGTGTTAGATTTGTCGATTGGCAAATTTAAAACGTAATTAAACAGAATCTGTCAATTAAAGCATATTATAAAATATCTGATTATTTAGATGACAAAAAACTTGGGGTGAATCTGCTCTAACTCGACCCGACATCCGTAACAAAATTGTCAAGGATCATACAAAAAAGTGCTAAGACAAGACGAGTTTCTTGCCGGATTCTTCTTGAACTGGGATTAGGAGGAAGCCGCACCTATATTCACTAGCATGCAAGAAGACGATTCAAAGTGGTCCTTGTGATTTTATTGAATAAAGAAAGATTTGTATTTCTATTTGTATTGTATTATATATAAATAAATACATATTATTTTTATCATAAATCACTCGTATTATTTTTATCACCCCATAGTCAGCTACATTGATTTCTATCCACCCCATTGTTGTTTGATAGAGATCGCTATTTAGCGATAAGACTACCTATTGTACTACCGTGTAGCTAAACATTGTTTCTTATAACAGTCCAATGTATTTGTGGTGTGCAATAAAGTATTTTCTACTCTATTCTATTCTAACAACCAGACACAAAACAAACATGTTCATCACACAAAAGTTTGTCATGTGTTATACTTAGTTGATATTTAGTTTGATTGGCTTCGTGCCAGCTGCGAGATCCACATGCAATTCTACCCAACCTCGTTTTTGGTTGGATTCACAAGCAAATAGAACTTGAAACCAACCGTGTTTAACCCTCTTGATTGAACAATCCATCCCACGATGCATACTGGTACAGATCCATTCGTAGCTAATTACCAGATCAATCATTGCAAGAATTCATATTACCAGTACAGTTGATGAGACTACTGTGAAATTCTTGTAATTGTAGTTCTATTAACAACTTAAGTATCCATGTTTGGGAACATGTATTCTAAAGGTTATCTAAAGCTTGCATTTAACAAAACACACTTTATTTGATGCTTAATAGCTGGTTTACACGAGCTAATACTCAGTAGTGTAACTTATGGCTGGTTTACACGGGATTCGTAGCTTAGTGCTTAGTACTTGTCACTAATACGAAGTCCCAATGTGTAAACTGTGAAATTAGTGCTTAGTATTAGTGTTTGTGAATAATGCAAGTGAACAGAAATCGATCCTATTTACTAAGCGACAAGTCGATACCTACCTGACCGCGTGTTGTCGCTTGACCTACTTTCAAGCTCTTCGATCATGTTTGAGATAATTATGTTTGAATAATGTTTAAACACACTGCGCAAAATCAGGCGACGTCGTTCCATTTCGAATGTCTGGTCACTAATACCTTGTACTAGCTCCAACGTGTAAACGGTTACTTCTCGCTTGTCATATTGGGGCTTAGTGTTGTGACAAGTACTAAGCACTTAGGTACGAAGCCCGTGTAAACCAGCCATTACACTAACACCTTAAGTAGAAATATACTGATCTGACAAGTATTAGTGCTTAATATAAGATAAACCAGTAAATGCAAGTGAATAAAAGCCGATCCTAATTATTAAACGACTAGTGACTTCCCCCTCTACAATTTACTAAGCAATTGTCACTTGTTGAGACGTCTGAACAGCTACGACAAGTGGTTACGACAAAACAAGGCGGTGTTTCATTTCGTTGTCTTATTACTTATACATTACTAATGTATATTGCTAATGCTAACGTGTAAACGGTTGCTTCTCACTAGTTGTTAAGTAACGTGTTACTAAGTACTAATGACAAGTACGAAATCCGTGTAAACTACGCATACATTTGAATAGGTAAGTAAAGTATGTAACCATAATTGTAACATGTCAATATTTTAACAAAAGACAAGCTTATGCAGCCCACAGCCTTACTTATAAACGTTCTACTTGAACACTGCGTGAACAGTGCGCCCTGTCAATATTTGTCAGCTTACAAAAAGGGATGGCACTATTTTTAACCGACTTTATCAAAACGGAGGAGGTTCTCAATTCGTCGGAATCTTTTTTTTTTTTATTATGTTCACCGATTACTCGAAAACGGTTGAACCGATTTGAAAATTTCTCTTTTTGTTTGAAAGGGTATATATACTTCACAGGTGGCCCCATATAAATTTTATCAAAATCGGACGAGCTGAAAAATAAACCAATATCTAAAAATTGTATACATCGATGATGTTTTCATGTACTTTCATACCTCGCTGTCTCATTGGAGCGTTGCGTTTATTTGGCCTACCCATATTATATATACAAAATATATCTAATTTCCACTAAAAATGTATCATAGGCTCAAATTTCATTCAATGAAGTCGGTTTCTTTTTAGTTTTTAAAACGTAATTATTAATTTAACCATTCGGATACAATTACAAGGATAATTCAGGGTTAGCAACGCCACCAGGTATAATTTCCACGTATGGTCTTAGATACTGATACTAAACGCACGTCATATTTAACGCAAGTATCCGCACTTAGCTGTTCTACACACACTTATATGACTTTAGTTTCTTCTTACCCACAATTTTTTTTAACCTGCCTATTGTTTTGTTTCCTTACTGTTGTAATACATTATTTGTACAATTTTACGCAAGAGGCTAGCTACTCACGACACGGTATCCTAGTGTGAGAGCTAGTGTGCACAACTCAACTGATTCCCATTATGTTGATATTTTGTTTTTAATAGTAATAATAATAATGCCGGACATTTCACACAGCATCATTAAGCCCCAAAGTAAGCAGTGCTTGTGTTTTGTTATAATAGTTACGAGTGTACGTAAAAATAGTTTTTAAACATATTTTCAAAAAATAATGTAGGTACTTACAGAGTCATGGCGAGCGCGGCGGCGCCTCTCGAGCTTATTGCGGTCTGGCATCGTGATGTAGATGCTGATTTAAATAATGATGTTGGTGATGGTTATGGTGGTGATGATGGTCAAAGTGGTCAAGAATACGCTCAAGGTAGATCAAATAATCAATAATTAAATAAATCACAATGAGTTCGTAGGTAGATATAAAAAAATAAAAAAGTACAAACAAAGTCATGAAAAACTTTTCTTGGTTAGTACCTGTGTAAAGAAAAATTAATATTAGCCAAGGCACAGGTTAGTTATAAATTTATTTCTACCTAAAAAAACATTCGCAACAAAGTTGCCACCTACTAAATTAAACAACACCTAGTACCTACTTAGAGTAATTGTACAAAGTATATAAACTAATATTATAAAAAGAAAAAAAAAGATTTTTCGTCTATTTGTTTGTAATAAATAAACTCCGAAGCCATTTCACCGACTTTGAAAAATCGATCACATATTGAAAGCTACTTTATCACGATTAGCATAGAATGTAATTAATTTTTAAAAACGTTGGAAATCCGTACGCAAAATCGAAATAATGTAATGTAATGTATCAAAAATTGGCATATCCAAACCATTAAAGACTATTATTAATACATAATATAAGGTACTATATGCCACAAAAAAAGTCGCGAGACTTACATAAAAACGTCTCTCAATTTCTGTCAAAAGTGAATCACTATTTTAAAATAGTGCCATCCAGTTTTGTAACAAATATTGGCAGGGTGAATATAAAGCAGTGCTTAGGCAGTGTTCCAGTTGAGAGGCGTTTAAGGAAGGCCGTATATGTCCAACTATTATTAATGTTTAATTTGTCCATCAAAACACGGATAAAATTAAAAGATGTTTGCAACTGTGCGAAGCCGGGGTAGATAGTGATTTTATTAGAGGTATTTTGCTTTTGTTTATGTTTTTGGTTCACATAAATTTAACGGGATTGGTTATTGATATATTGGTGTTTCATATGTATTTTAGTATATAAAGTATATATTAATTATTTTTATTGAAATTATTGATTGATTGAAATAAATTATTTATTGTTATTTAACATCAAACCGCTGTCGGCCGAAAATGCTAATGAACAAATCATTGTTGGCGCAGACTAATTAATTCAATGAAATTCTCTAGCAAGCCGACCTGCAGCGATCCAACAAATAGTTTATGAAACTCGCGTTTATTACTGGCATATTTAGCTATATATAAATACACGTAGGTACACGTATTTCACATAATTATATTTAGAGAGTTCGCGCACATGAACTAATTAACTGTACAAAACCATTTAATCGGATACGGTCCATCAAATGCTCATTAAAAGCATATTTTAAAAGTTTAATTTTAATTATTCTTTCATATATTCTCGTGAATACTGGTGTAAACAAGAGCGTAAGAATTAGTCAATGTCAAAGGCTCCATACGGGCATAGAGGAAATTTAAAAAAACCTATACCGAGGTCAAGCTAAATGGATTCAAAATCATTTTTATTTATTGGGCTTCATTTATTTGAAAGGTGCACAATGCACTAACATCGAAGATAGGATTTAAAATATTTGTTGTAATTGTACGTTTGAAATCTTTTCACTCGAGTCTAGCTCATAACAATGTCAAATCAATTCAATCAATAAAAATCAATTAATTAACTCAATAATCAATTCTACTAATACTATAAAAGTGAAAGTTTGTCACACTAACACCTGTCCACACCTCCTCATACTATGCCAATTCTTTCAAAGTACAGACTGTTCAACTATGGAACGCATTGCCAGATGCTATTAGACGCGCCAAATCACATATTTAAATCACTTTTTATCATGTTGTTAACTATTGCCTGTTTCTTTACGTTATTTTGGTATATAGTTATGTACTAATTTATTCAATATATCTTATTGTATTTATTATTATTTAATTTATTTTTATAATATTAGGTATTGATGTATTTCACTTTTTGTTATTCTCTAAATATGTGTGAACATTATTATTTATATCATAAATCACTCATATTATTTTCATCACCGCATATTCAGCTATGTTGATTTCTATCCATCCCAAGTTAGTCTGGCAGAGATTGCTATCTAGCGATAAGACCGCCCATTGTACTACCGTGTAGCTAAACATTATTTCTTATAGCAGTCTAATGTCGTGTGCAATAAAGTATTTTCTATTCTATTCTATTCTATTCTACCTACCGTTGTATAATTTTCCTACCAAGTTACCTAAATACTACACAGTTCATCCTGCCTAATACAACATTATTTTAACACCGAACGACTACTACCTACTAAATTTTAATTATTTTCATTTAAGTGACTGGCTCTTTGAGAACACATTTCTTTCAACGTATAAACTAGGTGTAGATACAAAATTTCTAAACATAAGCCATTAATCCTAATACCTACGTAGATACTAATTTAACGCTCTCTTAACATATCTCCTGAATTGAGTGGTTTTACAGTTACCTGCATGGGCACCAGCAGCGTATTCGCATAGATGAGTCACACTCATCCTGGTGTGATATTAAAGCTGGTGTTCCTCAGGGCGGCGTTTTATCTCCACTACTTTTTGCAATATTTATAAATAGTATCTCTCAACATCTTTCTTCATCCTATCACCTATATGCAGACGATCTCCAAATCTATACTCACACGTCTTTAGCAAAGTTACATGAGACGATTGATGTCACTGATTATAATTTGCGTTGCATTCCAGATCCAGATCCAGAAACGCAGATCATTGTAATAGGCAGCTCCAGAATTATATCAAAAATTGACTGGTTTCATCTCCCTCCTGTGATCTTCGACAGAAGATGCATTCAGCTGAGTGATTTGGTCAAAAACTTGAGCGTACACATTGACAAACAACTTTCGTGGCGACCGCACCTGGCTGAAATCAGTCGGAAGGTGTTTGCTTCTGGTGCCTCTCTCAGAAGGCTTCGGAATTTTCTCCCTACCGCTACCCTATTAAAATTGCGCTTGCACAATCCCTTCTACTTCCAATCCTTGATTATGCTGACGCCTGCTATATTGACATCACTGAAGAGCAATTTTATAAGCTTGAGCGTCTCCAAAATTACTGTATACGGTTTATATTTGGTTTGCGCAAATAAGACCACATTTCTGATTTTCGCATTAAACTCAAGTGGTTGCCAATCCGTTTTGGCTGGAATGCTCACATTCTCAATCTTCTCTATAATACTCTTTTCTCTTCTTCAATTCTCTTTTATCTCAAAGAACGGTTTGAATTTCTCCATCTCTCTAACTCTCGATCCTTACGCTCCTCAGAAACCAATGTACTTAAATTCCTGTTCACTCCTCTACCTTCTATGGAAAGTCGTTTACAGTGCAGGCTGTCGCTTATGGAACGCTTTGCCTGTAGATATTAGAAAGGCCAAATCTCTCCCCATCTTCAAGAATATGGTCATGAAACACTATTTGTCGTACTGTTATACCTAATCATTTCTATATTGTTGATATCTTATATAATACCTACTTTTGTGCTATGATTTTATAAAGTTATATGTTTACTATTATGTATGTATTTTTGTATTTATTTATATCAGTATTATATTTAGTTTATTTAAAGATTATTTAAGTATAGAATTATATTTACCGAAACACCACATCAACAAGCCCCTTCTCTGTTTATTTATAGTCCAATACATTCAAAGGTTGCCTGGCAGAGATCGCTGTTAGCGACAAGGCTGCCCATTGTATTGCCTTTTATTGTAAAATAATTGTTTTTGTATTTTTCTGTGTGGTATAACAATAAAGAGTTCTATCTATCTATCTATCTATCTATACTCGTATTACATTACGAATATACCTACATGTTAATTATGTGCTTGCAAAGATAAAAAATATAATTATAAAATGATTAGGTATTATTTATTTATTACAATTATTATTAATATAGAAGGTAGAAGGTAGATTATAATAAACAGGTTTAAGTCCAGGATGTAGACCCCCTGGACATAAACCTATAGCTTCGTTTCCATTGACCTGACCACACTGCATTGAGCTTAATCCTCATTATATACGACAAGTACCTACGCTTTCCATACGGGAATATTGAACGGAAGTACTTGACAAATACCCGATAGCCTTTGTATTCCAGAGACCCATTACGTTATCTCTAAATGCTTGTAAGTGCTAGCACGCATAAGCGAATTGTTCAATGCACATTCTCAATATTACCAAAATAATTTGATATATAGTTTTTAGGGTAAACAAAAACGATTTTTATCCATTTATAATTTTGTTGTAACCCGACCGACGGTACCCACAATTGTTAATAATTATTAATTAACTAGCGACCCGCCCCGGCTTCGCACGGGTGCAATGCTGGTACTAATTATACCACAGAATGGTTATCCCTTAGAGATAGACATAGACCATCGCGGACATTTTTGTAAACCTTTTTAAGGTGTACAATACTGTAGTACATTATTTCGATCTATCTCGTAGGGTTCAGCCAGCGTTTGCAATGTAAGCGCAAAAAAAAAAGTTTATTAACGACACCACATTAGAAACCTCTAAAGTTATCAATGTTTCTCTACTATATTATACATGTATTATAAACCTTCATCTTGAAATACTCTATCTATTAAAAAGAACCGCATTAAAATCCGTTGCGTAGTTTTAAAGATCTAAGCAGACATAGAGACAGACAGACAGCGGGAAGCTACTTTGTTTTATACTATGTAGTGATGATTCATCTTGCATGTCGTTTAAATCCTGATAGTAACATTGTTTAGTGCTTACAAATCCATTGAAATCTACCTACACCATACATCAGAGCTTCACGGATTATGCTTGTATGTTGCATAAGTGCCAATTTGGCTTATTAAGTGAAATGCTTTAACCAATCTGACTTATTAACTGGCTACTAGCGAACTAAATCAGCGATATAGAATGTACAGTACGAGTATAGTACATTAACTGTTAGTTCAGCCTACGATCGATGACCTAACTATAAACCACGGGTATATTTCTCTCAGTTCAGCTGGTAGTAGCTCTGTCTTATGCGCAGTAGGTTGTAGGTTCGACTCCCACTCTGGACTAACATTTGTGTTACGAACATACATAGATGTTTGTTCTGTGTCTGTGTGTTAAAAAGTATCATAAGAATGAATTTTAAAATATATAAGTATTCTATCAGCCATCTGTGGGGCGATTATGGAACGTTGATACTATCAAAACATTGATACTAATAGCTTTCAGTTACTAATGATGAATTACGGATCGCTGCGTTTTCTATCAGCTTCTATCGCTAGTTACAATGTGAAGTTGGTGTCAAACTATAACTCGACCAATTTACAAAGTACGATTATGGTAAGAACCGTGTTCAGCGTACTAAGCATTTAATTACATCGTGTATGATTGATTGAAATAATGCCTATTGCTAATCGAAATTGATAGACATTGATGCCGATTGCTAATCGAAACTGATAGACATTGATTGTATCAAGTTCAATTCAATTCAATTCAATTCTATTCTATTCTATTTATTTCATCAAATAGGCACAAAAGTACAATTTTGAATGTCGATACAATACAATATTAATACAATAAAAAATAAAATAAAATGTCAAAACAATAGAATACAATGCTAATAAAATACTATGTCAATACAATAAAAATAAGTGATATATATTATTGAATTTGACTTACAAAGTATCAAGAGTTTCATAATCGCAGTACTGTTTCCCATAGTACATGTTATGTTATTTATGCTTTGTTTGGGGTTAGATGGTGCAGTCTTTATTGTATTCCAATATTTATTTATTTATTTATTTATTTCATAATAACACATTAGCTAATGTGTTTTTTAAATCTGTTGCCTTATTTATTCATTACCATTAGATTGGCAAGGCACTGGCACTAGTTAATAATGTGATGTAGTGTATAGAATCACGCAGGTTTCTCTACTATATTATGCATATATTATACATATAAACCTTTCTCTTGAATCACTCTATCTATAAAAAAAAACCGCATCAAAATCCGTTGCGTAGTTTTAATGATCTAAGCATACATAGGGACAGACAGACAGCGGGAAGCGATTTTGTTTTATACTATGTAGTGATGCGGGTATAAAAGAAAAATATAACCTAACGTTTTAATAACGAGAATAATTGCTGCCTTGTCTCCTCGCTCCAAACAATTGGAGGCGTTAGGATAAGCTAGATAGGATTTGCCCATGACTCTAAACACATTATTTAACAGGTAGGCATAGACTTTAATAGCGCTATTTTTGATCCAAAACAAAAGCACAGCTAGAAACGTTATATTTATTAAAAATATTAACAAATACATTCAAAACACATTAGCTAATGTGTTTTTTAAATCTATTGCCTTATTTATTCATTACCATTAGATTGGCAAGGCACTGGCACTAGTTAATAATGTGATATAGTGTATAGAATCCCGCAGGTCAGAGATATAATGTACGATGCAAATAAGCCGATGGTTGGTTTCTTCTCAATCTAAATCACCAAGTATTTAACGAACAGAGAACGTTTTTGATATAGTTTTATTTGCTAGTTATTATTATATAATAGTTTCTATCACTTCATTTCATTTCATGAATATAACTTGCGTTTTGTTTGATTAAGTAGCCTACTATAAAATATTTTACAAACTTGTAATGTCAAATGAGAGAAGCCCAAATAAAAAAAAACAGCACGTCCTAATACGTAATGATAGAAACAACGCGGAACTGTTAAAAAAGCATACACCAGCATATTGGAAGACAGCCGCATATTGAATGATTGATATTGCACGCCAATGGATGTGCAATATCAATCATTCAATATGCGGCTGTAAATCATCCAACACATTAAAGTATCCTGATAGTAAATGTGATTATTACCATTATTACCAGATAGTAAATGTGGTTTTTGATGTTATAACTGGTAAAAGTGTGGTTTTGCAACCGCCATGAAATATTCATTCTTTTTATTTTCGGTATAAAATAATCACGAAGCTGGTCAAGGTTCAAGGTTTGTTAAGCACGGTGTCGAAGAAAATGGTTCACGCTTTTGTCGCAAGATTATGTTTTTCCTGGCTACATTGGGATACGCAAAATATTTTAAAAACGTATTAAAAATATAGGTACAGTCTTCGGACTACCATGTAATCTATGTCGCACCCCGCGTCAAGGGCACGAGGGTTTAACTGAGTCTCGCTCGATCTCACCTACCGACCTACTTAAACAAGCTTTCATATTATATTCACACCAACCAACTTAGCGGGGTCAAAATGCCTCATAAGTTGTATTTTTGGCTCTACTTCTATAAAATTAAATTTTTATATTGCCTTATTGAATTAAATAAGGTTGTATTTAATTTTACATCCAATTAATTTAATTATCAAAGGGGACAGTATCATTTTGAAATATTACTTCTGCATAATTGTTTATTTAATAGAATATGGCGGAATATATTCTTGTAAATTGTTAGGCCTATCTTAAATTATTTCCTACTATCGATCCGCTACGGCTTCGCACGGGTGCACGGGTTACATTCTTGCATTTTCTGAATGTCAATCGTTTTTTTTTTAAATAAAATACCGCCCATGTTACTAGCTGATAATGTAGATTTCTATAGGTGGCACACTTTTTTAAATCGGTTAAGTAGTTTTCATGTTTATCTATTACAAACAAACAAAAATCTGATCTTTTATAATATTGGTGTAGATAAGAATCGATGACTAAAACTGAGTTACTCTCTTTGATGATGGGTGTATGTAAATTAATACGCTATTTTGATTCTCCCGATGACACAATCTTTTGGCTGTTTTATTAGAACCCTATTTTATGCAGGTACACGCAGATAGAGTTGTGTGCGGACAACTGTATACCTTAAGGGAAAAGTGATATCTCTTAAGGCGATGGACAAAGTGGTAAGCCAAATGACTATGATGGGTTTCGACGGCGTTTAAATTGCGATATTTTATCAGGAAAATTAAATATTATACAATTGAAAAAGATTCGTTTATTCCTATAAGTATAAACTGCCAAGTTGAAACGACGTCCATTTTAGAAGATGATGAGGGTTTTTTAATATGTTAGACCTTATTTAATAATTAAACTCCCATTAAATTAGCAATAACATTCAAAACCAAATGAAACCAGGAAGCTGGTACCAAAATACTGAAAAGACATTCAATATCTTTTTATAAATATTACTCCTTCAGTTAACGAGCAAATAACTAAATAGCCGCAAAAAAAACTCACTTTTCCCATTTAAAAGGTCATTTACTTAGGGATACCGCCTTAAATTTCAGATTTATGACCGGCGAGGGTGCTGGTTTGTGAGGATCGCGGATATTTTAATGCATTCTAATATAATTCCCGTCGTCGATCCGGCGCCGGTAGACTTTTAACAAAGTGGACCATAATTTGATATTCATATTGAAGGAAATCATAGGATAGTACCTACTAAGTATAAAACTTAATTAGCATTTGGGGCGGGTGGTTGGTTATTTAATTAGCAACCTACTCGCTCAAGATTTTAATAAGCATATAATAATATGATTCACGATTTTGAAGCTTTGATTTTTTTAATTGTTTATATTTTGACGATTTTTATTAACCGCTTCCGATAATAGTTCTATAAGTCGTTGTTTAAAAGTAGCAGCGGCCGTCGGATTTTATAAAAATGTTACTATTTCCAAATTAAACGTTTATTATTTAATTTAACATTATCTTATGCCTAAAATAAACCCTATGTATCGTATTGTAACAGTACTGTTACATAGTCATCATTTAAAGTCACTTATGTATCCATAAAAATGCCGACGGCATTTGGTGCAGATTAATGTCCGACGGCAAAACAATCCAACCGGTCTAAAGTACACTAAATTATACTTTAAGGCACGACTAAATTATATTATGTACTTCTTACGTAGTTTAATTAAAAAAGATTATACTTTTGTATTGTATTGAACATTTTTCACCTTAGGTTTGTACCTAACGGAAATCGGTTAGTTTTTTATAATTTTGATTTATTTATTTATTATTAATTAGATTAATTATTACTTGATAAAACTCCACATCATAAACCGGAAGGTTTTATTTAAACACGTTGCTAGAATTTTAATAATATAATAAAACATGGCTGTTCTAATAATTTTAATTAAAACTGTTGATTAATTGCGTAGGTATCTTTTGTAAATTATAAAAGAACACTATAAATTATTCTCTTCTTTTATACTGTGTATTTTTAATATTTCTTTATAAATACAGAAATAACATATCTTTTAAGCCGCCCCTGTAGTCAATTTTAAAACGCGAATGTTTGTTAAAGAAGCGTAGGTACCGTACCGTAGAAAAGTTTCGTCGGACACATTCCATCCAAGGAATATTGATATAGGTGTAACATTTTTAATATACTTGTCCAATACTATGAAGACAAAGATAACCGGAGCCGACGCAACCGACGCTTACTAAAAAAAACTTTAAACTCTAGAAATACAAATATAAAATGTGTTGCTCCGGTCAGGAACTTTGATACCGGGAACTAACGCAGCCGGCGCATACTAAAATAACATATAACCTCTTTAAACAAAAATACTGTAACGAGAAATATGTTGCCCAGGTCAGGAACTTTGATACCGGGACCCAAAGCAGCCGATGCTTCCTAAAATAATATTTAACCTCTAGAAAACAAAATACTGTAACGAGAAATATGTTGCACAGGTCAGGAACTTTGATACCGGGACCCAACGCAGCCGACGCTTCTTAAAATAACATTTAACCTCTAGAAAACAAAATACTGTAACGAGAAATATGTTGTCTAGGTCAGGAACTTTGATACCGGGACCCAACGCAGCCGACGCTTCCTAATATACCATTTAACCTCTAGAAAACAAAATACTGTAACGAGAAATATGTTGCCAAGGTCAGGAACTTTGATACCGGGACCCAACGCAGCCGACGCTTCCTAATATAACATTTATTCTCTAGAAAACGAAATACTGTAACGAGAAATATGTTGCCAAGGTCAGGAACTTTGATACCGGGACCCAACGCAGCCGACGCTTCCTAATATAACATTTATTCTCTAGAAAACGAAATACTGTAACGAGAAATATGTTGCCAAGGTCAGGAACTTTGATACCGGGACCCAACGCAGCCGACGCTTCCTAATATAACATTTATTCTCTAGAAAACGAAATACTGTAACGAGAAATATGTTGCCAAGGTCAGGAACTTTGATACCGGGACCCAACGCAGCCGACGCTTCCTAATATAACATTTATTCTCTAGAAAACGAAATACTGTAACGAGAAATATGTTGCCAAGGTCAGGAACTTTGATACCGGGACCCAACGCAGCCGACGCTTCCTAATATACCATTTAACCTCTAGAAAACAAAATACTGTAACGAGAAATATGTTGTCTAGGTCAGGAACTTTGATACCGGGACCCAACGCAGCCGACGCTTCCTAATATAACATTTATTCTCTAGAAAACGAAATACTGTAACGAGAAATATGTTGCCAAGGTCAGGAACTTTGGTACCGGGACCCAACGCAGCCGACGCTTCCTAATATAACATTTATTCTCTAGAAAACGAAATACTGTAACGAGAAATATGTTGTCTAGGTCAGGAACTTTGATACCGGGACCCAACGCAGCCGACGCTTCCTAATATACCATTTAACCTCTAGAAAACAAAATACTGTAACGAGAAATATGTTGCACAGGTCAGGAACTTTGATACCGGGACCCAACGCAGCCGACGCTTCCTAATATACCATTTAACCTCTAGAAAACAAAATACTGTAACGAGAAATATGTTGCACAGGTCAGGAACTTTGATACCGAGACCCAACGCAGCCGACGCTTCCTAATATAACATTTAACTTCTAGAAAACAAAATACTCTAACGAAAAATATGTTGCCCAGGTCAGGAACTTTGATACCGGGACCTAACGCAGCCGACGCTTCCTAAAATAACATTTAACCTCTAGAAAACAAAATACTGTAACGAGAAATATGTTGTCTAGGTCAGGAACTTTTATACCGGGACCCAACGCAGCCGACGCTTCTTAATATAACATTTATTCTCTAGAAAACGAAATACTGTAACGAGAAATATGTTGCCTAGGTCAGGAACTTCGATACCGGGACCCAACGCAGCCGACGTTGACTAGAACAATCTTTAAACTCTAAAAAAAATATACTGTTGTGAAAAATGTGTTGCTCTGGTCCGGAATATTTTAACATCCTATAAAAAAAACAAGATTCAATTGTACTTACTCCTTCAACGTCACACATTCACTAAAAACGTTCATTAAACTTCAGAATGTTTAAGTAACGCGAATTAAAAATATTAATTTAAAGTTCAGTTTAAAAAAAAACACTTTCTCTCACAGTGAAATTAACGCAATAAAATAGAAGTAGATACTTTATTGACTGTATTTTTTATTATTTTTTTAGTTATTTAGTTATTTGTGGTTTTTTAAAGTTCTTGAGGCTCTCAAGTTTCTTGGCTTCTGACTGTCAACTAACGACGACGCTGAGCGCTGACGTTTTATACGCGGCTCACGGCAAAATCGCATGCGCGCTTGCGTTCTTCTACCTTTACACCATCAATGCACTTGCGACTTTATTGCAATGCAACATTAATTTTTATGAAATATTTTTAAGTGGTTCCCAGTGAAAAAGCTGTTGAAAATTTACATTTTACGTATAATTTAGATTTTTTTTATTTTATGGCATAACTAAGTACAGATTCATTAAACTACACCTGAAATGTAGGAGGAGATTTATCAACCCAATAGCATATGAACAGGTATATGATTGGAAGCTGTGGCGCGCATAATACGAATTCAGATGGAAATTTCATCAGTATGCTTAAGGATTTTGACTACATACAATGTCGTATGAACTATGTATAGGATTTTTTATTTTATAGAATTTGAAAACTAAAGACAAAATTCGTGACTATTTTAAGTGCGTGGGTTTTTTAGTTCGGTTATATTTTGACGTCAAACAGTGTCCGTACAGTTTCCGTCGGGACCCACTTAGGTACATGCGTCCGACGGGAGTATACCGCTACCGACGCGACGCCGACGGCTTGGGATTTTAAAATTGAATATTTGTAAATATTTTAATAAAATTTGGTTTTGACAGAGCTCTAGAAGCCACATAAGACGTGCATTCACAATAACAGTATAACGTGAGTGCGTGTAAGAAGAAAAATATTGTAATTAGTGCACGGTGTGCAGAGCCAGCTTTGATTCTCCTAAAAACATTTTGCGGACTAGGTAAGTAGTAGTACTAAGTAGGTAAGCTTAAGCCCTACTTTCAAATAAGATATGATTGAACTACAAATTAACAAATTATATTTAGGCCTAACCTAACACTCAACAAATAATTATGTCAAAAAGTATCTACCTACATACTAACGATGAGTACTAGTTGTATTAATTTCATAAAAGATATAGATGTATGGTTTTTAAGCAATTAGAACATTATACTACATACTTAGACAATTATCTTTCAAGTTAATTGTTCATTTGAAAACTCAACACCAAAAACTCGTTCATTTCCGTGCTTATTATTATGATATAATGGTTTTTGTCTCGCAGCCCCGGGAAGGGTTACCCGTAGACAAAAAACAGCTAATTTTTTCCGGGACTTTTACATCGGGCTTATAAATTCAGCCCCGTAGTAGTTGAAGCAGGTTACGCTCATTTATGAACGGCGTCCGGCTGGCTTGGGGAAAGGTTTTGTTCGTTCCATGGCCCGAGGTGGTGCAGAGCTTCCTTCATGCGCGTATATTGAAGGGGTCCGCAATAAGTGGGCCAGCGTCAGCCACTGTGCTTGCCTGGCTATATAGCACTGTAGAGTTATAGTATCTCTTCCTTCTTCTTTAACTGAAAGGCATTCATGAGAATTTCCTCACGGAAATAAAGCATTTACAGCGCATTCATTTCTAGAAATTAATGAATGGGATCTTACTAATAATATTAAAGTGAGTCTGTGTAGTATTTGGATGATTGTTTGTTACTTAAACATACAATGATGACTAAACCAATTGGATGAAACATATTATGGATAGAGCAGTATTAACATAATATAGACCTACTTTTAAACCGGCTTCCAAAAAAAATGGGTTGTATATTTTTTAGTTTATAAGTATGTTACCCGATATCTCCGCCAATTATTAGCCACTAGAGTGTAGCCCGTACAAGTTTGGTGAAGATCTGATGATGGAAAACATGAAAAAAATCCGAATCTATTTGAAGTAATGATTTAGAAAAAATATGGTAAGGAAATACCTTTTTGGGTACCTTTCAGTGGTTAACTGACATGACCATGGACTTTGAAGATACCCTGTAGAACTCTTCAACGACACGCCGCTCATTTATTGCTGTTTAGGCATTGCATTAGTGATTATTGACAGGTAATAGCTTATTAGGAACTTGTACATGATCAGACAATGGGCTTTGAAGGTATCCTACGGAACGTATTGATGACAATAGTAGATATTGTATTAGTTACTATCACTGGTTTTGATATTCAGTTATGAAGCCGGGTTTCAGATTTTTGTAAAAATATATCATTATAATACGTAACACGCATGCAAAGCCGAGGGCATCAGTTGGTTAAATTTAACAATTGATTACGTGTAAGGATTGTAACTTTATAGGTAGCTTTTTAATTGTATGTATTGTATAAGCACGGATGTTTTTCAATTAATATGAGCAAACGGATACTACATTTTGGGAGTGCTTCAGAATTTACCTCAATGTATCTTTACAATATTACTAAATACGTCTTGATTAAAGTTTTTTTAACTATGAAATCCTAGTTTTTTGAGGTACCAAATAACTTATATCGACGTCTTTTTAGACGGAGATATCCAAAGTGTCCTCTCGACAGAGGATTTGCCGGAGGCCCAAGACGTAATCACCACGATGTAATAAAATGCCTCCGTGTCAGTAGTACTACTATGAAGTACAACTAGTAGTTTGTAGCTCTAGTTTAAAAACAACAGAAAACTGGTATCTTAAAAAACAACAAAAAACTTGTATCTCTAGTATAAAAAAAACAACAGAAAACTTGTATGTCTAGTATAAAAAAACAATAGAATGTAAACAACCATGAAAATGGTTCTCACCTTTTTCATTAGAGCACGCCCTTGTTTTTTAACTTAACGTAATTTTTCCAAGAATAGAGGTACGTTAATTTCCCCATCAACAAGCTGCATTTGAATGTTTAGAATGTAAGTATCCCGATCTACAACATTCCTTGAACGCTTTTTTGCTGGTTCTAATGTTAAAGAGTTCGAAGCGTTAAATTCTGCATCCTCCTTCATAATTTTCAAAGCATGAATAATTCTTGGTCTTCTTTTAAAAAGTTTATTAAATTGACCGTTCCAACCCTCACAGACATTATTCGTCCGGTGTCGCTCACCGAAACTATGCCATAAAGCTTTTTTCGGCATCCAGTATTTTTTATGTAAATAAAAACTGTTGTAGGTTTTTGTTACTTCCTATAATTTCACTCTCCATCAGTATATAACTAAACCCTTCTTCAATTTGTGCTTCTGGGAGAAGTGGCAACACCATGCATAAACGTTTTATTTAAAATTCCAAAAATCGGGTGAATTTACTTGTATGTTTTGTATTAGTACTAGAGATACAAAGGTGTGTAATTTGTACAAAACACTAGACACTCCACCTGCGCAAAATACCGCACTGACTTTTATCAATTTTATGCGCTTTGGCAGTTGTAATTTTAGTTTATTTTGTTTGTGAAAGGATTAAAGTGCGCCTTAGAGGCAACATTCGTGCACATCTTGGCACATGTCTTCGAACTTTTTAGTAGTTAACGGGTTGTTAGCGCGTGTTACCTTAATATGTTTTAGTTTATGTAATTATTTTAAGATTTCGGTATCTAACGATCTACATCAACTAATATTATAAATGCAAAGGTAGCTCTGTCTGTCTGTCTGTTTGTTACGTTTTCACGCCTAAACCGCTGAACTGATTTTGATGAATTTTGGTATCATCATCAGCCCGTGTCAGTCCACTGCTGGACATAGGCCTTTCCCATGTCACGCCATTTAGCTCGATCTTCAGCTCTCCTCCTCCAATCCTAGCCCGCTGCCTTACGAATATCATCGCCCCACCTAGCTTCAGGGCGCCCTACACTACGTTTGCCGACACGCGGCCTCCACTCAAGAACCAGTCTGCCCCAACGGCCATCGGTTCAATTTTGGTATAGAGATATATACATGGGACTTTGGAGAAGGAGATAGGCTACTTTTTATGTAGGTACCACGCGTGCGAAACCGCGGACAGCAGCTAGTTAAAATATATTTTGAGAAACAATGGATTTTTATCACGTTCGATTTCGATGAAGGCATTGTCAAAGAATTTAGAGAATCTTTGTATGTATGTGCATGTATGTGGGTACTGATGGTGGCATATTATCTTCAAAGTCATATTGAAGAGTGTTCAAGGTACTGAGACGGATCATGATAAAAGTCGGCTCTTAAGTCTGTGTCTGTTGGTTTATGATACACAGACACACCAAAATAATTAAACTAACTAAATATGGAAAAATGCCCATCGGAGCCATGCCCATCGGAGGGGTTTCTACAATACCTTTACTTACTTACTTACGACCTTAATTTGCCTACATAAGACTTAGAAACGAATTATTTCGTTGGTATTTAAAATAATTTATGCCCGACAAAGTCACAGGCGAAACAGTTACCTACATGCCTCTAGCCTATTGTGTTATTGGAAACGAATTATTTCGTTGGTATTTAAAATAAATTATGCCCGACGAAGTCACAGGCGAAACAGTTACCTACATGACCTCTAGCCTATTGTGTTATTGGAAACGAATTATTTCGTTGGTATTTAAAATAAATTATGCCCGACGAAGTCACAGGCGAAACAGTTACCTACATGACCTCTAGCCTATTGTGTTATTGGGAAACTTTATATATTATTAGTACCAAACATTACAATTTTACCTAATTAGTCACTATTGTTGACAAAATCACTAACAATATAATGATAATAACAAGATAACAAGAATAACATCATTATGATACTCTTAGGTATAGGTAGGATCATTGGTCCACGTGTAATCTTTTTGCCACGTTTTAGCTACGGGGGCGACTCAAACCCAGAAGTGGTTTCAGGTATAATGTGAATTTTACAAAGATTTTATTTCTAACGCAGATACCCCCATTTACATATGGCAGGCACAGGGTTTTTTTGTAATATATTGCTGTTTGCTTTCCAAATCATGCAATACATCTAGACCTTCTTCTAGTTTCAATGTTTATATATATAAATCTTCTGTGCTTGTTTGTAATTAAACTCCTTTTTTAAATGAAATGAAACTTAAATCGGCTGGACTAATTTTGATGAAATTTTTTGTGTGTGTTCAAATAGATTCGAGAATTTGGTGGTGAAAGTGGTTTAGATATATAATTATATAACTTTAAAAAAAAAAACTTTTTAAAACGCGCGGTCTAAGATGGAGTATACCTAAAAAGATTTTCGCCAAACTTAGAATACCTACCTAAGAAAGAAATTGCCTAAACTGTTAAAGCTCTCTATAACGAGTATGTTTAAAGTATAATAACGCCCACAATTTTTCTTCCACGAGTTCCACATAATAACGGGTCAAAACTGTAGTAACACTATTCTACTAATATTATAAATAGTTTGTGAGGATGTTTGTTACTCTTTCACGGCTAAACGGTTGAACCGATTTTCATGAAACTTAGAATATACATAGTTAGTGACCCACTACAACATATAGGTTATAACTTTTTATCCGTGTACCGCGTGAGAAAAGTCGTAGGCGGACACGTGTAAGTACAATAAAATACTGCAATTATTTTTCAAATTTTTAAATTCTGTTTTTGCAGTCCATAAATAATTTCTCCTGGTTCTAAGTAAGGAATCTTTTTTGGTCTTAAAAACAAGCAATAAATCATTTTCGTCAGATTCCGAAAGATGCCCAGTAAATACTACTTCACAAATTTGCACCGGGTCAAAATTTTTGCATACCGTCTTTATGCAGTGTTCCATTAAAATGTACACTTTATTTTTCGATGAAACTGAGGCACAAGCATGTGTGCTTTCACGCACAACTGTGTCTCTTTTTTCGCCAATTTTCAGTGACGCGCTGCAGTTTTTTCTATTAGAACAACGCCATAAACTAGTTTTGTCTGCGTTACTTTTGTTCAAAGTATATCGAAAGTAAAATAACTTTTGTATATTCAGTCATTCAGCCACAGAATGACATTAATAAGACTCAAACTCAAGTGGCCGGTATCAATCAGATTAAAAACTCTATACGTAGCCGCAAGATTTAGTTATTTTCCTATGTAGGTGTATTGCATTTCAGACTATTTGCTTTTTAGGCAGCTCACATTTATACAATTACAATTAGCATTTTAGGCTTACTACCGTTTTAGTTTTCTGAATCTTGCATGAATGCATTTTGCTTTTTAGACATGGCATTTAGGTATTTAACTTTTTAGGCAACTTAAAAGTTAGACTTTCTGATCAGGAAGCATTTTTTAGAGAATAAAAAAATACTTTTCAATTATAATTATTTAATTTTCAAATTAAAAGGCGACTGTTAAGATTGTAATTTGTACTTTACAAATAAAAGTGAATTCAAAATCGGATTTTTTTTAAAAGAATGTACATAAATTAGCTCACACGGACAGACAAGTAGAATGAGGGCTCTCTGTTTAAGTTGTTTACCGAGGGAAGGTAATATGGCTCTTTGCTTTATAAAAAGGCAGGATCACAGCAGGATGTAGGTAATGAGGATCCGATACTTATAATTAAGTAGTTTGTTTGATATTCGGAGACGAAGCTATAAGTACTTGTTATAGGTAGGTACTCGCATAAATCAACTTACATCAAAATCAGATTAAACTTTAAATATAAGGGTATAAAAAACTCCGCTTGCGTCTTCGTACAGTATCTACATGTTGACTTTCTCATTTGAACCACAAACATAAATAACTACGGCTTATAATGTTTTACTAGAAGAGCCTAATTAGTAAGAGGCCACGAATTTACATACATAGACATACTGCAGTTATATGCGGCAGACAGTTAGCTATACGTGCAAGTACACAAACAAGCGAGTACAGAAGTCATAATTTTCACATTGAAGTACTCGTAAACATAATGTAAGTAGCATAATATAGGCCTTATCGATCTCGACAACTAAAAATATCAACTTTGTTAATTTCTGACTTTTAAATACTGGCTAGACCAAACATAGTTTTACTCTATTACTCTGTTACAATAATATCAATAAAGTTGCTCTGCATCATTATATGTGTACGTGTAGGAGGGTATAGGTCTTCATTTTCGAGTTTTGCGTTTAGAGACGAGAGTTTCGAGCCAATTTTCATAATTCCTAATCTTATTAAAGATGTTAGAACGGCAAGATGACCTTTGAGGAGCAAGCTCCTCCCAACACAAAGAATCGATAGCGCAAATGATGAGATGTCTATCCCTTTATAAGGCTCTGTCTATATATTGGACACCACACGTTTCGATCAATATCTCGTTCAGTATTTGTCAAATCGAATTGACATAAGGACATACTTCATCGTGATTAATTGCGAAACAAAACGTAAAAAAAAGAACAATATGGCGATCTATTTGCAAGCAGCTGTTAGTTGTGTATCAAAATTTGGTGGTTTTTCGTTGGAAAAAATAAATCTAGACAAATCTCTGAAAATAATGAGTGGGAAGGTAAGTTTTGTATTACAATTTATTAGAAATATCATCTATTTGACATCTTTGAGTATATTTCAATATTTCCATGAAAAATTCATACAGATTTGAAGAAAAGTTATGACGTCCATATATTGCCCAGAGCCCGTCCAGAACAGATTTTTTCGAAATTTGTACCTCTAGATAGACGAGAGGAAACTTTAGATGAGCTTTTTGGCTTATCAGATGGTGATGAGTCAGAGGATGGATTCGAAAGTGATGAAAGGGAAAATGAAGCGATTTTCGTGGAACCAAGTCGGGAAGAGCTTGAGGAGATTTTTGATTCACCGTCACTCGGGAGCAGGTGATTCAAGTAAAGATGTTCCAGGAAGCAATATTGCAGAGTCGTTTCTATCAGAATCTGAAGAAGATGAAGATGATTTTGATGATGATTGAAGAAAACCATGTTCCCTCATAATGCACCTTTTGATAAATTTGATGATGTTCCAGTCAAAGCAAACCAAACATTTCCAAACAGAAGTAGTCCTCTAGCATATTTCAAATGTTTTTTCTCTGATTGTGTTATATCTCTAATTTTAGAGCAGACCAATCTATATGCTGCACAGAATAAACAGAAGAACTGGGTTGATGTTTCTGCTGAAGAGATACAGGCTTTCTTTGGAATGTTGGTTCTAATGGGTGTACATCCATCCTAATATTGATTTATATTGGTCAACAGATCCATTATTTTGCGTGAGGGAAATTGCAATTGTTATGACTTCAAAAAGATTCAAAATGATACTGAGAAATCTACACCTAAATGATAACACAAAAATGCCCAATAGGGGAGAGCCAGAGTTTGATTAACTCTACAAGATTCGGCCGGTAATCAACTGCATGAATACTGCTTTTCAAAAGGGAGCAAGGAATTCTACATCCCAAAGCATAGACGAATGTATGGTCAAGTTCAAAGAGCGCAGCACTTTGAAACAGTACATGCCCAATAAGCCAGTAAAAAGGGGCTTCAAGATTTGGGCCAGGTGTGATAGTAACAGTGGTTACTTATATGAGTTTGAAGTATATACTGGCAAGAAAGGACACGAAACAGAATTTAGATTAGGAGCTGCTGTTGTAAATAGTCTCTGCAAAGCACTGATTGATGAAAAGATGGATCATATTCATGTTGCTTTTGACAATTTCTTTTCTTATACCGAACTAATGCCGAGCTTATTTGAAAATAAAATATATTCTACAGGAACAGTTAGATCTAATAGAACAAATTTACCAAATAAATTAAAAAAAGTTATAGCTAAGAAGGGTAAGTCAGCCCAAAAAATGACGAAATGCGATTATAAGTGGCGAATAAACAAAAATGTCGCTTTTTTCACATGGATTTACACCAAACTAGTCAATGCTCTTAGCACTGCCTATCATCCAAGATATAAAGTAACATGCATGAGTACCCAAAAGGATGGAAGTAAATAAGAGGTGCCTTGTCCACTAGGTATTGTGGAATATACCAAGAGGAAGGGGGGAGTGGACTGGTTTGACCAAAAACGTGGCACATATCCTGTAGCTAGGAGGAGTCGGAGATGGTGGATGAGAATCTTTTATTTCCTCATAGATGCTGCCATCACAAATGCACACATTTTGTATTCTAGGAGAGTCCAATACCCAATGAACAACCTGTAGTTCCGTACGACACTGGGAAGAAATTAGATTGGCAATTTTACCAGTAGGAAGAAGAGAATATCTAACTTGCCATCTTTTGTGAACAAAAAGCCAGGCATTGAAAGCAGACAGAAGGCTAAGTATGGTGTCCCAAACGATCTGCGGCTTGTTGATGTCGGATCCCACTTCCCTGGTCCACTTCCAACATTTAGAAGATGCAGAGCTTGCAGCAGCAAAGAGAACAGCAAAAAATCTAAGATTCAATGCATCCGGTGCGGAGTTCCTCTTTGCGCTGTCCCATGTTTTGAAGAATTTCATAAGTCATAGTAAAGCTCTGTCCAAATAGCGAACCATGTTTTTTTTTTAATTTTCGGTTTTTTTTTTAATTTTGAAATAAAGGATCCCTACTTGTCCCGTTTCTGTAATTTTTTATTCCTTTAGCCATTTCCTCTGCCTTATAAAGTCCTATTTAATAAGTAGCATATAAGTTATCATGGAATTTATCATGGATGTACAAGTTACACTGTGAATATAATTCACGGTTTAAAAATAAACAGTACCAGTCGGTAATGAACATTTTAACTAAGTGTTTTTTCAGGTCAAAATATCTATGAGTGTTGTTCTATTGAACTTCAAGAAATAAACATTGGCCTTACTTATAAATGTCTATCAACTTTAACCAAAATTTTATCATTGTTTAAAATAGTGCTATCCCTTTTTAGGGATCCACAAGAAATCCTTATAGTTTCACTATGTCCGTCTGTCTGTCTGTCTGTCTGCCCCAAATTAGAACTATTGCTCGTAGAATATGAATTTAAACATGATGAAATTTCACACGGTAATATAATAATAATGCCGGACATTTCACACAGCATCATCTGGCCCCAAAGTAAACAGAGCTTGTGTTATGGGTACCACATGACTGATATACTACTTACATACTTTTTTTTTGTAAATACATACATATTATACATAGAAACACCCAGACCCGAGACAAATATTTGCAGATCATACAAACATATGTTTTAATAACCCTTATAAAGCAATGAAATAAAAACATAGTTTTTTTTTTTTTATATATAGGGATAGGGATTATATGTATTGTGGGTTACTATTTTGTAAAAAACCCATCGTGTGGCATTTCGTTATATAGGTCTAATAAAAATACTACGATGTTTCTTGAACAGTTTTTCAATACAGATATTCGTTTAAAAAATATTAGACTTTAAAGTGGCCATTTTCGATATAGGTCAATCTTCCCTCCCTCTACCTAGCCGGTCAGGAGGTCACCGACCGCTGTTTGGGGAAACCTTAAATGTTTCCCAAATAGTTAAATATAATTATGAAATTACAAGAATAATTATCACAGCTAGGTTTTACTAGATTTTGAGTAATAGCCCGATTAGTAAATCTTAAAAAGACAAAATATTTTTTTTTGTATATACAATTTTGTAGTATTAAATTGGGTTTATCACTAGTTTTTTTATGTATACTGACTTTGGAAGCTTTAACTGTGCGTGGTAACATGCGTTTAACCAATATATGGTGAGATAGTAACAAATAATTACATGGCGATTTTTAAGCAGTGTTTCGGTAGCGTTTAAAGCCGTAATTGGAAATTTGAAATTTTTTACTATTTAGCTATATTTTTTAATTTTATTTGACTTATTATGGCATATTTTTACGTGCTACGCCACGCCGTGATTTCTATCAAATGTTTATCTTATAGTTGACTTTACATAGACTTACAACTACCATACTACCATACTCTACTACTCTCACATACCATATTAAAGATTGAACTGTCTATTTTGAAAATATACAGGTGTTTTTTGCATTCGTTTGCGCATTTAGGCGCTATACAGCCTCTACGACTGCGTAGGCTTAGGCGTAGTACGATCTACGAGACAAAAGTATAATTTTTAATATATATTTCAGGTACTTTGATCAAATGTACTTTTTCAAAGATGTATATATATGAGATTTTGTTAGCCGTAACTGGAGGTATTTCCCAGAAACATCAACACGTGTTGCAAACTATTCTCGCTTCTCTGGATGACGTCGAGAACCTGGATATTAAGAACTTAGATACTAGGATATATAGTCTATGTAAAAGCCTTGATAGATTTTGGAATAAATCAACTTTATTGCATAAGTACTCTGATTGGCTAAAATAAATTGAATGTGTCGAATTAGTAAGAAGTAATGAGCAGTGTATTCAAGAAACCGCGTACTAGCCTGGGCCGTCTTGCGGACTCCCCAAGAAAAGTTTTTCAGAATTGACAAAGCGGTCGAAACGTAGAAGAATGGCCAAATTATCTCGAATAGATGACTCTGCTGTGAATGCACTACTCAATACTTCTGATACGTCTAATACTAGCTTAAGCCTAAATATAAGTGCGGACGAAGTCTTATCCGTTTTTGTTGAGGTTAAGTTGACTAAGCATCAATATTTATTAATTAAGAACTTTACTAACCGTAAAACTCCATGTGACATTTACCATCTTACCATAGCGTACTGATTGCTAAAAAGAAATTTGAATATTATTTAATTTGATTGAATTTGTATTAAAATGCCCGCCCTGACGAGACGTGTCACATTCTTATATATTTTTAAGATTTTTCTTTTGTATTTGATCGAAGTATTGTGTATAAAGTAGGTACCTACCTACTATATGCATAATATTTCGAACATTTAAATAAAACTTAAGTTAAGTACATACCTATGTAGGCATGGCAACAGCAAGAGGTGTTCCATAGAACTTCGTTGAGAATATTTGTAATATACTAGTGTTTAAACTCATTTGAACCAGCTTGCACTTACTTAAGATTTTGTGACTATTAAATTTGTATATCTAATGTATTAGTAATAAATAATTCTAGCCTCGACCAAATCGGCCGGCCGGCGGTGGGCATTGGCATACTTTATCACAGGACCCAAATACTGGTTTAGGTACCAATGATCGTCCAATCAGTAACAAAAAACCATAATTATAGAAATATATTAATTAGGTTCTGTTATGATTCAATAAAGACCACTTCATTTCAATTCACTTAATAAACGCTTTCATTAATAAATATGTTTTTGCATTTTATGTTCGTCGAAGATTTAAACTTGCCAACTATCTTATCTATTGATACGATACGAACATCGCGTTATCTCAGCGACAACATAGACATTTTAGCTTTGTATGTTTGTTAACTTTCGAACCGTTCATCCGTTCTGTATCCAAACTTGGCAGGTTAGAATTAAGAAATGAGCTTGCAACTTACTGAACCACGTTGGACGTAGTTGTTAAAACAATTATGAGGTTCCAGAAGGCGGGGAAACAAAGTTACTTATGAAAAATATATTAGAGTGCCATGATTAAATTATTCGATGATGTATTTTAAAATACAACGTAAAAACTAAACTAATTTAACATGGGCTCCCATATGCCACAGTTTTGTCGAGTTTGGTCTGAATTTAAAACGAGACTCGTCGATTACTGATTCAATTCGAAATCGACTGGTCACACAGCTTAATGACTAGTAACTCAGTAACTCAGACTTTTGTGCTGTGGGTTCGTTTCCCCCCAGGACAAACCATTGTGTAATGAATATAGATGTTTGTTCTATGTCTGAATGAAATAAAATATCATAAAGTACGATTATATTTTTACGAGTATATAAGTATTTTATTAACCGACTTCAAAAAAGGAGGAAGACTCAATTCGACTGTTTATATTTGTTACCTCAGAACTTTTGACTGGGTGGCACCGATTTTGATGATTCTTTATTTTTTTGAAAGCTGGTGGTCAAGTTCTGACAATGAAAAGAATACACCTAAGTCTTATATTTGAATTAAGTATACGCGCGATAAAAGGACGAATAACTCAATATCGACCAACCGATTTCAATCAATATTTTTTAACCAGCTTCAAAAAAGGAGGAGGTTCTCAATTCAATGTATGTATGTACGTATGTATGTATGCAATGTATTTTTATGAAAGTCGGTTATCGGTGGTCTTTTTAGTTTTTAAAACGTGGTTATCAGTCAACTGTTTCCCATTGTACTATTTATGGTTAGTTTTGGGGCTACATGGTGTTATGTGAATTGCACAACAAACAATACATTAAACAGATGGACAAATATTGAGTACAATTCGCAATACAATTCGCGGAGTGAGTCAAGTGTTCCTGAGGATGCCTCGTGGAGAGGCGAAACACGTGTCGAATTTCTTTAGGAATAGATTAGCGGAATTGTACTAAATATTTGTCCATCTGTTTAATGTTTTGTAATGGATTTCCGCAAAGTCACGCCTGAATCAATTATCAACAAACAATATAAATTTACATTTATTTATATATTTAAATGTAACTAAATTAATAAATTATTTGTAATAATAGTACTTAAAATACCCGTAGCTGGGCTGATTTGAATCTGCTCACGTTTACGTAATGAAAACATTAATTTATTTTTATAGATGTTTATGTAAATCTTAGGTTTTTACTTTTTGAACAACGACACGATAAGGACATCTTAGTGTGGGCTGAACTGAGTTATGGTACTGATAAAACGAACTTACAACGAAAATTATTTTAATAAATCAATAAAGGTTTTGAAGTGAAACTGTTTTTTAAAAGATTGTGAGTACAGTTTTAAAAGTCTTAACAAACGTATCTACATAATGATGTCTTTGCATTTTTATACTATACTTGCAAAAATTCAATTTAAAGGTGTGAGAGAAAAAATCGTCTCAAACTGGAATGAAAAAGAATTACAAAATGCGTGCATCACGCGATTCAAACATAAACCAACTTCGATCTGACGTCAAACCGTAGAACAAACCTAACCCCTCATTAACTTACGGCGTACGGTCACTGGACCGTACGATAACGCCTGCGATAGAAAGCATCTTAAATATTCAGCATATCAGTGCCAAAAGCATTTGTTAGATGTTAGATTGAAATTATATTTACTAACCCAATTTATAATTATAATAAAATCAGAAGAAAATATATCAGCCAAGCTCATATAAGCACGCACAGGGCACGCACAAGCACAAGGCTTCCGATGTCCAGTAAGGAGAAGATTGGCTAGTGGTAATCACAAAACAAAAGAAGCATTAACCTATCATTTTTTTTTAAGTTTTACAAATCAGTCTGTTACTCAAGGTTTCGTAAAGCCGTGATAATATTCCTTATAATTTCAGCATATATGCTACAATATTGTCGGTATAGCCGGTATAGGGGTAGGCTATTTCAAAATTTAATATTTATCGAACAAATATAATTATCGATTTTTTTTTTTTTTAAATCTTATTAATTTCCTTGAAATACTCATAAAAAGATAAGCTACACGATGGGGTAGTAAATTAATTGAAACGACGTGTGAAGGTAGGTAGGTATCCCTTAAATCCATTTTGTCTGAAGTTTTTATTTCAGGACTTTGTTAAAGCTCTAATTATAATTACCTTTTAAATTTAATTTACTATAAAACGAATAGTCTGCGAGCCAGACCTCTCATTATGAGCGGCCAGACTGACAGACAGACGAACGGACATAAACTATAAGGGTGCCTTGTGGACTTGTGGACAAAAACTAAAAAAGATGCCGGTTTCCGTTATACACTCTGCTATTTGTTGGATTTTTAAAAGACTTCATCGAAAAGGAGGAAGTTCTCAATTCGTCAGAACATTTTTTTTTATGTATGTCACCGATTACTCAAAGACGCCTGAACCGATTTAAAATTATGAAGTGAAAACTTCTTTTAGCGCGGTACGCATATTTTTAGATGAGGTAAAACCTCTGGACTCGCGACACCACGCAGGGCTGCCGCACTCACCCCATTTGATTATAAACTTTAATCCACAAGTTTACAGTCTACTTTTGTATGGAGAAGTTTACTGAGTTAGGTTCTTTGATATATTATCTACATTCTGAAAAAAAAAACATAAAAAATATTATATGTATTTTAAAGTTTCTAATAACTAATAAAATACAATTCATAAATAAAATGCAATTCATAACCCAATAACCCAATAGCTCTAGTACCCATCTAAAAAATTACTAAGGCGCCAAAATAAGTTTTCTTCTTCTTCTGTCGGCACTCCCGGAGTGCAACCTTTTGTTTCTAAGTATATACTTCCCAGGTATACTTCCCTTATATTTCCCAAATGTGGTCCACATTTAAATTTTATCGAAATCGGTCGAGCGGTTTTTAAAATATCAACAAAAATCTAAAAATTGAATACATCGATTTCTATTTCAAAATAAAATAATTTTATGCTCTCAAGTTGTATCTAATAAAGTCAATTTTCTTTTTAATTATTAAAACGTAATTATAATTCCCCATAAAGTCCTTCTGTAACTCGTTGAAACTTTAAGCATAAGATGCGATACACCCATGTAACAGTATATAACTCGTTGGGAAAAAATATCCCAATGACTCACTTCCAACTTTTTCCCGCTTAAAGCATAACCCACACCTGCGCGACCAAAACGTCTGCTAAGCGGAAGCGTCTGCCGCGCGGCGGACGCTACCCATGCTTTATCATGCAGACACTCCCGCATCGCGTCCCGCTTCCCGCGTTACTGACGCGCAGGTTTGGCCGAACCTTAAGGCAGCGTCTGGGACGAGAAAAATAACGTGCACACCTGCGCGACTCCGGCGCGAACCGCGAACTTCATTCATCACATATAATAACATATCCTCTCACAGTTTCTATAAACAGTTATGTATTACCTTCTGTTGTAGTCATAGTGGAACGATATAACTAATAAAATAATAAGAAGGAAGCTTTCTCGCACATACACACGTCTTACTACTAGACGCATGCGTCGCGCTCTGCCGATGTATAAAATTTTTAGACTTTTGTTGATTTTTCAGCTGGACCAATTTCGATAAAATAAATAGGAAGTATACCCTTTTAAACAAAAAAGAATTTTCCAAAACGGTTCAGGCGTGTTCGAGTAATCGGTGAACATACATACAAAAAAAGTTTCCGATGAATTGAGAACCTCCTCCTTTTTCATGAAGTCGGTTTAAAATGAATCCCTATGTTCCTTCGTCGCGCTATAACTTGAGAACGACTCAACCGATTTCATTCATATTTTTTATGTTTTCTAATAATTTGTAGAAGGTTCTTACGGAAAAAAATTAAGAAAATTGCAACATAGGCTACTTTTTATTTAGGAATCACGCGTGCGAAGCTGCGGGCACCAGTTAGTATACAATACAATAATATAAAATACACGTGAAACAGTTAAACTATCTTAGATCGTTAGGATGGGGTAGATAGGAGCTAACATATACTCTTATTATAACAATCATGTTGATGTTGATGGTGATGGAAATAGTGACGATAATGACTGATCATGATGATGACTTATTTGATTTACTTTCTAATACTTAGTAATATCGTCTAATTCCAATTTTGTTGTACACGTACTGTTAAACAATGGATGCTATGCAGATGCCATGCAGACAATCAGCTTCGTTTACAAAAAGCTTGAAAACGGTAATATAAAATACTGTAAGTACAAAAATGTGGGCATGTACTAAATACAACGTAGGTTTTACATACACTATACTTGTTATGTACTGATTCGTCTTTCGTGCGGGTCCTGTCGGCAAGGTCGAGAGGCTAGTTTGAGTACCTGGGAAGGCCTGCGATATCAAACAGGATCCCAGGCAGAGTGACGTCAGTGGAGAGGAAACTTCACCCACCTCAGCTTGCTGGAGTGGATCCATGAACGAAAGTTTTCAATTACAAATAACTGCTTTGTAACTTGATTGACGGCACCTAAATCATCTTCAACACATGAACGAAGGCCAATGATGATGATGATGATACTTGTTATGTTGGAGGCGTTTCATCTCGTTTGATTTGTTACCTCGAAAGGTTCTAGCTGAAAATGAGTCATCGGATATCAATGTGGTTTTTGCATATATACAACAGCTTCTCGATTTCTAATACATTATTAGGAATCGAGAAGAACGTTCCGCAACCGCTAGATTATGATTGCACAGATATGGGTTAAAATAGATAAAAGTATTGATATGATAATAATATATATAAACAATAATTTGATTTCAAGTAGTCAGCAGTCTTAACATAAAAAAATCGTTTCGAGTAAACAACACAATATCGTACCAAAATGATACGGGCAGCATTGCAATTGTAGGTCTGTTAGATTACCAGACGAATTACTAAGCACGTATGTGTCCTCCATCGTCGGCAGGGCTGTCATCTGCCGCTTAAATCGCAAATGCTGGCTAAACCTTACGAGATAGATCACATTAATGTACTACAGAATTGTATATCTTAAAAAGATCAATAAAGAAATCCGCGATGGTATTTATTTATCTCCTAAGGGTAATCCACAGTAACCATTTTTATCTTTTTCATATTACAAAAAAAATATGTGTTATTTACCAAACTGTTTTATCCAACACTAGCTGTACCTGGCATGCGTTGCAATGCCACAAATTTTCTCACCGTTTAAACCTTCCCTGGACTACGACAAACATTTCAACACCATAATTAGCTAAATCAGTCCAGCCGTTTTCGAGTTTTAGCGAGACTAACGAACAGAAATTGATTTTTATTATATAGATAGTAGTAGTAGTAGCAACATAGTATAGTAGTAGTATTCCTTATCCAATTAAATACATTACATACGTTGTACATTTCATGTAGATCAAAACTGCCCTTAACAGCATTTCATTAAAATGAATATCCTAGAAGATATCAGAGATTTAAAAAGCAAAGGCACAGCGGCTGGCGGAGCGTACATTTTGTCCCGGTTGGCAGCGGCAGGCGGGCGCGGGGTGCACCATCCCTACTAATATTATAAATGCGAAAGTACATTGTCTGTCTGTTTTTTACGTTTTCACGCCTAAACAGCTGAACCGAATTTGATGAATTTTGGTATAGAGATAGATAGGTCCTTCGAGAAGGACATAGGCTACTTTTTATGTAGGTACCATGCGCACGAAGCCGCGGGTAGCAGCTAGTACAATATAAAACAGGTTCTGAAATAAATAAACTCTTAAGTAACCTACGTTTCGCCGATGATATATACTCTACTCAGAAACAGCGACGCAACTAGAAGGTATGATCAACGAACGAAGCAATGTGAGTGGAAAATTGGCCTGAAACTAAACACCACTAAAACAAAGATGAACAATGAAGAAAGTCCTATTATAGTCAACAATATATTGTTAGATTAAAATTGTTAGATTTTGTTACATTTTTGTTATAGTGAAAGAACATGTCCATATAGAGAAACAATTATCTGTTATATAGTCTAGACTTTATTATGAGATAAGCAGACGTGTAACATTAACCTTAAGCGTAAATTCTGGAGCAATAAAGAAATACTAAAGTCAAATCTTTTTATATACTTAAAAAAATGAATTCCTGCATACTGACATGCCAGTCAAACATGGATCTACAATAACAACACGACATATAAAATACAAGTTTGCCAGCGGTAAATGGCAAGAAGTATTTTAAACATATTTTTCTTCTTCATTGTTAATAGCATGTGACATAATAATGTCAATTTTGACAGTGTCAAGTGTTTATTTTTGTTTATAGGCAATTTGTTTGTTAATAAAGTATTAGTCGATGGTCAATTGTCAATTCTAAACGTCATCGCGGAATGGCCGAATTTTCTTGGGATTTAAATCACTTTGCACCATAATAGACATAATTTAACTGTCCATACTTGTCCTATGTAGTCACAATTTATTCGTTAAAAACCCGCTAACATTACTGAATAAAACAAGCAATATAATTACGTTTTAAAAACTAAAAAGAAACCGACTTCATTGAATGAAATTTGAGCCTATAATAATTTTTTAGTGGAAAGTAGATATATTTTGTATATTATAATATGGGTAGGCCAAATAAACGCATCGCTCCAATGAGACAGCGAGGTATGAAAATACATGAAAACATCATCGATGTATACAATTTTTAGATTTTCGTTTAATTTTCAGCTCGACCGATTTTGATAAAATGTATATGGGACTACCTGTGAAGTATACCCTATCAAACAAAAAAAAGAAAGAAGAGAGAGAACCTTCTCCTTTTTGATAAAGTCGGTTAAAAACGAGTAATAAATATTATATTAGCAGAGCTATGTTATTTCATGAAATGACAAACGAAGAATCCTATTTTAAAGATAAAAAGACGAGGTAGAAAAATAATTTCAGTTATAAGAAAAACGACAAATGACATTGACGCTCTAGAGCATTGTCAAAAGCTCAAATGGAAATGGGCCGGCCACGTTGCGCAAATGAATGATTATCAACAGACTAAGGAAATAACAAGATGACTAGAACCACTCAATAAAAGGAACAGAGGAAGACCAAAAGAGAGATGGATAGATGAGATAAATAAAACAGAAAATTTTAACAAAATTGAGGAGGCCTTAACTGGTTGAGAAGTCCTTAATATTATATATTATGTATAATTATATAATAAACTATATAAAAATACTAAACTATTCATAAATGCACGTTAAGATAACTTATAATAATTAAAATGTACATAATTAATAAATTGTAGTCATGTTATTAAGGTACCTACTTAATAAAATGGCTTTTATAATAAATGCTTAGTTTGGGGCTAGATAATGTTGTGTGCATTGATGTGAATATCCTTATATATAATGAAAATCTTGTGTCACAGTTTTCGTGTTTATACTCTTCCGAAATGGCTTGACCGATTTTGATGGAATTTTATATGTATATTCAGTAGGTCTGAGAATAGGTTTATAACTAATTTTTATACCCCTAAGTGTGGCTCACCTCAAACATTTTTTTTATATTCAATAAGGTAAAACAACGTTTGCCGGGTCAGCTAGTTTAAATATAATGTTATGGTGTGCCTCTGACTTTATGGTAGCTGATCGTGACATACCAGCCACACGAAATATTTGCCAATCTTTTTAACAAACTCTATGTTGGCAAATACTGTAGTTATTTGTAGTTAAGGTAGTAAGTAATACGATGGATCATGCAAATAAGCTCTAGGACCAGGACGAGTTTCTTGGTGGTTCTTCTCAAGCTTGGGTTAGGCGAATTGGCACCTAAATTCACCTAGTATGTAAAAGGTTTCAAAGTGATCCTTGTGATTGTATTGAAAAAAGTATCTTTTGACTTTCAACGAGTAGAAAAAATACTTATAATTTTTATGTAAAAATATACTAAATCATACACGAGTAATGTTATGCTTAGAAGATTGTTCTTAATCACAGATAATAAACCCGCGCTTGAATCGAAATAGTACGAAAACTTGACATAACATACCTCAATTTCGGGATTTTTTTTTCTTCTTAAGCTTGAGTCCTGGCTCCTCGAAGGTAGTACTGGATCTTCACCAGATACAGCTCGCACGTATGACAGTCTTCGGCCCTTGGAGTCTGTTCTCGGGCCGAGCTTCTTGTTTTCAGGTATCGAAGAGATGTCTTGGTAGGAGTGCTCTTTCGATTCTTGACTTTTCTCATCTTGGATAAGACGTCGAAAGTAGTCTGTTAAACTTTCACTCGCAAGCCATGACACCCTGTAACAAAATCATTTATTTTTAGTTATGATATGTCTAGTGGTCATCCTATGGTTTCGGTTGGTGCACTTAATGTGACGCCTATCTTTAAAATATTGTGTGGGTTGCATTTGAAAAAAAAAACTGTGCGGTTGATCATGAATAGGGTGTGTAAATATGTTTACAAACATTACAAAAACCAAAAATACCTGATAAGCACACGCGGCGGCGGTGCATACTTAAATAAATTATAAATAAATATAAATATAAATTAAATAAATAATAATAATAATAATAATCCCGGACATTTCACACAGCATCATCTGACCCCAAAGTAAGCAGAGCTTGTGTTATGGGTACCACATGACTGATATACTACTTATATACATTTTTTTTGTAAATACATACATTTTATACATTATAACCCGAGACAAATACTTCAGATCATACAAACATTTGTCCCGCGGTGGGAATCGAACCCGCAACCTTCTGCGTCTCAGCCAGACCTTAGCCCACTGCGCCACAGAGGTAATAAGCATAGACATACGTGAACAAACCCTTGGTTTAAACACCTCCAAAGAAAAATACTTTTGCAAGATTGTTTCCTAACTTTTGGCTGTTGAATACGTCATGTACTCACCGTAGGAAGATAGAAAACTTCGATATAAAAATACCTGTAAAATCCATTTTAAACCCGCTTTGAGATAAAATATTTTACAAACGTGCCCACAGCCCGGAAATTACAGAAATGTTCATCCCATTCGGCGGCTAGCTTCCTTCATATTTCCTTTGCAGCTTTCATCTCAGACAACGTGGGTCTTCACTTCAAAAAACCAATTTGAGATGCAATTCGCCCTCCTAAATTGTACATCAGTACTAAAGCACAGTAAACTGTATAGCTAAAGGTATACACTTACTAATTGAACAAACTCAAATAATACATAGTGAATACATAGCATGAATACCTACATAGTAATAGCGCGTAATTCAACATTGAAAACTAGCTTTAATTGCTTCGGTAATGAAATTCTATTTAAAGTATCTTCATACTGGTAGCTACTTTGTTTTATGCTTTACTAGCTGTAGCTCGCGACTTCGTCCGCATTTTCATTTGAAAGGAATTGTAGCTTAAATCCTTCCCCAGGATGCAATTTATCTCCTTGCCAAATTTTATTGATAAGTTTAAGGTAAGATGTGTCTATTTATTTTGCACTAGCTGCTGCCCGTGACTTCGCATGCGTGGTTACAAAAAAAGTAGCCTATGTCCTTCTCCAAGGTCCCATTTATCTCTATACCAATAGTCATCAAAATCGGTTCAGCGGTTTTAGCGTGACAGACAGACAGACAGACAGACAGCGGTTTTTTCGCATTTATATATAATATTAGTAGGGATCAACAGCCTAAAATTTTATGCTTCCGAAAATGACAATACTTTCATACAACCTTTCATCCCCCTTTTCAACCCTTGACAACCTTTTTTCCAATTAAAAATGTCCTTTCTCAGGCTTTAAAATATCTGTATTCCTAATTTCATTTAAATCGGATCAGTAGTTTTTGCGTGAAAGCGAGACAGACAGACCGACAGAGTTACTTTCGCATTTGTAATATTAGTAAGGATTTTAGGTATCCAAACCAAGTTTCTAAGAAATCACACCATTTGTTAAACAGGTCCCATACAAACTTTGACACCCCATTTTACCCATATGTTAAGGTTATTTTGAAATATCCTGAAAAACCTGTGTTCATTTATTTTGCATTATAATTATATAAATCAACTTTCAAGCAAATCGCACCACGCGTTAAAAAGTTTCATACATTAGTTTTCACCCCTTATCACCCTCTTAGGGGTAGAATATCAAAAAATCCCGCCTTTGTGGGTGGTTTTGTTATAAAAGAAAGCAACCTTCCAAATTTCAGCTTTTTAGCTTCAGCGGTTTCGGCTCGGCGATGATGAATCAGTCAGTCAGTCAGGTTAAGCTTATTTATAGGTATAAATGTAGGAATAAAATATTAGGTCTCGATCTCCCATAGTGTAAACAAGTACTAAGGAGTTTGGATTACATTTCACTTAGTTACACTTATGTGAGGTACAGTTTAGATATTTAGAATTATATTAATACCATTTAATTAGCTGTTTGGATTTTTATTGTTTTTTTTTAAGGTCATCGGATAACTTCGTTGCCCGTCTGTTTGTCCGTCTGTCTATAGGTACGTATATAATGCCTAAAGCTGAATCGCGCTACCGTTCCATTTCATCTTTACTACTGTTAGCAGCATGTTAATTGGCTTTGTCCCATTTAGAACACCACTGAATAAACCTATTGAATAATTTAAAAGTGCGTCATTTTTAATCATTTGATCATATCTCATTTGAGACTACTTTGGAGCGATCCGTTACAGTACAAAAGTCGCGTCTGGATTACGGTACCTATATATGTCTATGTACCTATTTCTTACATCAACATGGTTATTTTACCATCGATCCAGTTCACATACACAATCGCAAACTATTAAAACACCGAAAATTGCTCTAGCGAAAAGTTAAGTTCGATTCAAGGACAATTCGCTTTGAAGTTGAAAAAATTTTCCCATACTTCTCGGTCATGTAAGTTTGAAATAGCAAACAATTGTTTTGTGTATTACAACTATAAATTAGGGTTTTTGGTTTTATACCTTTACTTATACAGTGAAATCTTGCTTCTTTTCAAACTTCATGGTTCTAAGTCAACGGGAAGTACTATTAGCTCAGGTTCACACGAGCGCGATATCTTTCGGCGCGACTTTGCGCGCGAGTCGCTTAAGCGCTGGTAGCTCCTCAGACACTTATGAATTTACAGTTTATGTCATTCGCATAAAGTACATATATTATCGATATTAATGTACGAGCGCACGCTCAGCACCAGAATAGAAACCGCTTCGCACACGAGTCGCACAAGCACAGTGCCCGTGCCGCCTCCTCTCTCCACACGCGACTCTGAACGGACGCGACACGTGCGCTGATGAAAAGCTACGCGAGCGCGATCAGCACGCGTTAAAATCGTGTCATATGAACGGGCGCTTAAGGTTTTAATTTACAGGAGCTCACCAAAATAGCAGCATATATATTACGTACTTATTTAGGCCGTATTTTTTTGATTGTGTTACTTAATAACCTTGGTTTTTATAAAGCTCCTAGAACATGTAGATCTTTATATTTGATATTAGTTTCAACTAGATACTCGGAACTCCACGTGTTCCTGAGAAAAAATGTCTTACATACAGACAGACATACAGACAACGAAGTAATCCTATCAGGGTTCCTCAAAAGGAAAAATCTTTTTGTGGTACGGAACCCTAAAAATAAGGTAATAATAATATATCCGGGTCTATTCATATTGTATTGTTAGCACTTGGTACCTACTTTTAGTTACAGAAGTGGCAGGTAAATATTTTGTGGGTGATTTTAATTTGTGCATTTGTGCATAGAACAGTATGGCGATTACGGAACTTTTGACAGAATCAATGTCTATTAGTTTTGATTAGCAATCGGCATAATTTCAATCATAAGTTTGATTGTAATTGGAACCAGTTTTGACAAGATGGATTTCTATTACGTATGTTCTATATCTATCTCAGACCAAATTAATATATAGACGGAGACTGCCATGAATTCCGTAATACCAATTCATCAATAGTAACTGAAAGTGATTAGTATCAAAGTTTTGATAGTATCAGAAGACCATAATCGGCCCGCAGTTATAGTTATAGAACAAACTCGAGTTACTAGGAGTATAATGTACTTAGTTATAACTTCTTATAGTTAAAAATGGGCAGGTTATTCTGTTGATCTTCTTCTTTAATAACATTTGTCATAATAATGTGAATTTTGCCAGTGTCAAGTGTTTATATTGTTTATAGTATTTAAAAGTATATTGCCGTTCGTCATTTGTTAATTTTAATGAAATTTCGTCTTTCATATAAAATAACTACAGATTTTTTTTGCTTGAAAGAAACACAAAACTTTAATTTCAATTATTCAAATCCGAGTCAATAACTCTAGCTCTATTTGAGTAAAACCGGAAATAACTCGGAAAAATAAATATTTTAAGAGTGCAAAGTTTGCTTCGTAAGACGATGAAAAATAATCCCTGGGTGGGTTGGATAAGGCTATTGCATTAGTCTCATTTTCATACGACTGGCATACGACTTTATGTGTCATAACTGGACTTACCTGTTTGATTTGGAAGCTTTTCGCCTTCGTTGCCCAGTTGCTGTGTCTAGACCAGAGCTCATTGATATTGCACGATTATTCCAAAATAAGTCTTGCATATAACTCTCGTTCAAGCCTGTAAGCACATTTAATATTATTATACTTTTTAGGCGCATATTGATCTCTCATCATCACAGAAATAACTAGTAAAAAGATAATAAAAAAAACCATAGGTCAATCTTATAAACACACACTAGCTAATGAATTGTTTAAAACTGTAGCGATCTATAGAGATTATCGCTACAGTTTTAAAAATCTATAAAAAATTGTCTTGACATAGGATTATATTTGGCCGTTTTGCGGAGTGTGCACATTGTGCACTCATATTATCTGTGGGC
Organism: Lampropteryx suffumata; assembly: GCA_948098915.1. NCBI lineage: Eukaryota > Metazoa > Arthropoda > Insecta > Lepidoptera > Geometridae > Lampropteryx > Lampropteryx suffumata. The sequence goes on along the minus strand of OX402544.1, from coordinate 20,802,456 downwards.
ACGGCAATGCCCCCGCCAAGTCGAGGAAAAAAGCGGCACGGCCGTACCATTCTTTTCTTTAACCATGAAAGCACAATGTATCTCACAAGTAATACATATTATATTCAATTTGATTGTTTAGTGCGATTGCCAAGTCAATCTAAATATTTAAAACTTAAAATATTTTTAATATTGATATGGTTACTTAAGATATTGTTAGGTTAACTAATTACGTAATAACTTAAGACAGAAGATCCCATAAGTAGGGACTGAATAAAATAACCGACTTGGTATTACATGGATCTCACAACTTTTTACGGTAGAAGAACTGAGTTGCGCGAGACTTGGTTTTTTTTACATGTTATGTTTTTGATGGCATATATTTTTCCCGAGTTATTTCGGGTTTTTTAGGTATGTAGTTTTAGGTATTTTATTCAAATAAAGCCAGAGTTATTGACTCGGGTGTGAATATTTGTTTTTTTTTTGTGTTTCTTTGTGATTCAGCATCAGTATAATTTATACTCTTTACTTATATTATAATGAGGAAAGATTTGATTGTTTGTTTGTTTGTATTGAATAGGCTCCGAAACTGCTGGACTGATTTGAAAAATTCTTACCGTTGGAAAGCTATACTATCCGGGTGATAACCCGGGGATAGTGTACTTACCTTCCTAACTAATTGTACTAATTACCTAAATTTGTTTCTACTGGATTATCAATATATGTACCAAATAAACAATTTATTCTATCTATATATTAATACGTGAAGCCAAAACTTTGTACCGCTTTTTACGAAGATTGCGCAGACGGAGAAGTATGAAATTTCGCACACTTATTATTTATATAGAGAAGGAGTGGAGAATGCTTGTTTTTTTAAGTTTTTATTTATATTATTTAATTATGGCTGAATTTCGACCAGTGGGCGACCACTTTTTATAATAATAATATAATGATGCCGGACATTTTACAGAACATCATCTGGCCCGAAAGTAAGCAGAGATTATGGGTACCACATGACTGATATGCTACTTATATACATTTTTTTTATAAATACATACATCCTATACATATAAGCACCGAGACCCGAGACAAATACTTGCAGATTATACAAATATTAGTCCCGCGGCGGGAATTGAAGCCACAACCTTTTGCGTCTCAGCTGGGCCTTGGCCCACTGAGCTTTTCGTAGAACACAGAGGTTGTCGTATATGAAAGTACTTAGTCATAAATTAAAACAAAGGGTAACGATTGGCACGTGTAGAGATAACTACTATCATGTAGTAGTAACTAGTTCACGATGGTATAATAATTGCTATCAATACCTAAATATTTGTTTGTTGTGTTTTTTCATACATATATTATATACTTACATACATTTTTTTTTATATTTTTTTTTTATTTTTGTTTTTTTCGTCCTGCTGATACTCGTCATAGTGATTCGCCCGTAACTGAGATCTCGTATGTGTTCGGCTATTCGACGACGGACTGTTTCTCCCAGCTTTGTGCTAAGTACCCACACACTACCTACATCCTCATAGTAACACAAAACTAAACAGAAATAGAACGGAGTGTTTCCTTTATCATGAAAATATTATGTAATGCATGATTACACGTTTCAGAATTTTCCTTTCATCAATGTATGTGGGGTTCACATAAACCTGTATAACAGGATAATGCGATGGCTCTAATTATACCAGAATGTACACTATTAGAACTAAGCACTGTTTAGATTTGTTGTATGTTTGTTTCATTGTTTATAATTGATAAAATCAAAAACTACCAAACCGATAAAAATATATTTTACATATATATAGAAATCTATAATAGCCGGTATTTTATACCTAAAAAAAATTTACATCTCTACGAAATTTATTCTACTAATATTATAAGCGCGAAAGTTTGTAAGTATGGATGGATGGATGGATGGATGGATGGATGGATGTTTGTTACTCTTTCACGTAAAAACTACTGAATGGATTTTAATGAAACTTTACAATACTCAGCTTATACATCAGAATAACACATAGGCTACAATTTATAAAGATATTGTGTGAATTGTCCAAAATATGACGATATAAGTGTCAAATAAGTAGGAAATAATCTACCATCTGCGAGCTATTCTGGCGTGCGCTGCCAAAACCGCTAGAGTTACACATATGTAATGTATGATGGAAAAGTTTATCTTAAATAGTCTTACAAAAAAGCCCGCCACTGTATATATCTACCTATATCTTATGTGTTAGCCATTATAGCCAAAATGTGTAAGCCATTATAGCCAAAATAGTGAACCATAACTACAATATAACTACAATAAAAATTGATATATTTTTTTTTTGTATTAAAAACCGGCAAATTTTTTTTTGGGTCAGAAAAATACTTTGGTGCACGACGGGATTCGAACCCACGACCTTAGGATCGGAAGGCGGGATAACTACCACATACCACCAGTACTCTTTATTATAGACTAGCTGACCCGTGCCCACTTCATTGGGCGGTTACAACTTCACAAAAAAATATTAAATTACTAATATCGTTGTTTAAAAATAGATAGCTATTCAAATTATTCTAATAATTGCACAGATTAACAAACATACGGAAAAATATCGATAGATGGTGCTAGCAGCCACCTGCAGGTTCGCCCAACATTTCCCGTTCCCGTTCCCGTTGATTTTCCAGGATAAAAGATAAGCTGTATCCTAATCCAAGTTACTTACTATATTCATTTTAAGTTTCATCCAAATCGGTCCAGCGGTTCTCGAGTTATAAGTGGTGTAAGTAACACGACTTTCTTTTATATATATACATAGATAAGTCACCATTTTTTTTTTTGTTTTTTATTCAAATTAGTCAATAAAATCAAAGGTAGAACTGAAACATTCGAATTATGTTAATCCTTATCTAACTAAGTAGTTTTATAATCAAAATTGATTATGTACATATTTTGACGACCTCTGTGGCGAAGGCTTGGCTGAGACGTAGAAGGTTGCGGATTCGAACCGAGGGACATATGTTAGTATAATCTGCAAGTAATTGTCTCGGGTCTGGGTATTTTTGTATTAATAATATGTATGTATTTACAAAAAAAGAGTATATAAGTAGTATAACAGTCATGTGGTCCCATAACACAAGCTCTGCTTATTTTGGGGCTAGATGACGCTGTGTTAAATCTCCGGCATTATTATAACATCTTTAAATTGCACCCGTGCGAAGACGTAGCGGGTCGCTAGTATTGAATAAAGTTGATATCTGCTAAATTACGTAATAGCTAATGATGGGCGAGGGTTGTTTCTGCTATGTACTTATCATTTCTATTTCTAATATACCAGCAATAGACTGTGATTATTTCCCTGCAATTCCACTATTCCCTAACCACTTTGAGTTCTTGGAACGATTCATTTGAAACCACTTATCAATAAAATAGTTCGCGACTGCGATCTCGTGTCATCGTTTGATAACTATGTACCAAGGTCTGGATGTTTCTATGTATAATATGTATGTATTTCTATGTATAAAAAAAGGAAATAGGTAAGTAATATACCAGTGATGTGCTACCCATAACACAAGCTCTACTTACTTTGGGGCAGATGACGCTGTGTGAAATGACCGCCATTTTTTTTAAGAAACCTATAATCAATAAATCTTATAATATGCATTAGGTATGTGCGAGCTGGTTCAGATGAGCCTAACTACGGATATTTTACCTACTCATATATATATATACATATATATATATAAATAGATTGGACAATTCACCCAGCACCATTTAGCGCTAATACAACACATAGCAACTGATAAAATATCATATAGGTAATAGTAAATATATAAATATACTTATGGTATCTTAAAACACTAGATACAGAACATTCACAACGCAAAATGTAAATGCAACGCATGTGCTGCCCACAACACAAGCTCTGCTTACTTTGGGGCCAGGAGATGCTGTATGAAGTGTCCGAGATTATTTATTTATTCAGAACCTTGACTCGCACAATGTGATTTACAAGATTATATGATACAAAGATGAAACTGTCAAAGTTGGAAAACTGTGTATCAGTTTTTCCTAATTTTCAACTTTTTAACTTATGGAGTGTTATGTATGTATTTACCTACCTACCTAAACATTTGTGTGATGAACATGGTGTTATCAGTCATCTGGTCACCATAATACAAGCTATGCTTAGTTTTGGGATAGATGGTGTTGTGTGCATTGTCCAACTATTTTTTTTATTTAAAAACCTATCCTATTTCTATCGAAAAGCTGTTAAATAAACCTCGTAATATATTTAAAACACCTATCCAAAGATTTATCACAAGATGGGGTAGTAAAAAAATGCTACTTTGTGTGTACCCCTAAAAAACAGTTTGGCCCACGTTCGTAAATAAAATTTAATAACTAGTTATATATCAGGATTTTTTTCACTGTTTTATAACCAGTTATTAAACAAGACTTATTTTTTATTTCTATTCCTCTGAGTCATGTATGGTCTCCTGGTATACTGGACAAATTAGCGACCGAGATAGAGTAGAGTCAGGAGAAAAAGTTAAATCAGATAGAAACAAGTTAGTTAGGTTATGTTACCGTATAGAAAACAACGCGCAAGACGAGCGAGCAAAGCGAGCGTGCCTCTGATGCTGTGTGAAATGTCCGGCATTATTATTATTATTACTTTCAAATGAAACATAACTTGATACATAATAATTTTTTTTTCACCCTTTTGAAACCCTATAACCCACCACCCCATTTCATGTACTAGCACATTTCTCAATTCCTCTCTGTCCACCTTCCAAATTTTATGCAGATCGGATCAACTGTTCAATAGTTGTCTACAAACCAACATACAAAGCCAAATCACCCAAGTATCCACTGAGATCTTAGCTCACTTCGCTCGCACAATCTCTCGAATTAAATGACAGTAGCAATTAGTAACATAAGCTGACCAGCAGGGCAATCGCGCTATTTGTCAACTCACTCTTATTTACTATTGAAAGGGAAACGTTTTGTATTTAGTTCGAACAAATCAAAATCGTACATTTAAAAGAACTGCTAAAAAAATATATTAGCGTGATACGAAATGCAACAATATAGGTATTGCAACCTGGTTCCAAAAATATGTATATTAAACCCTATAATTCTAATGGAAACATTAACAAGAAAGTTCGTGTGAGCTAGTCTAATAAAGTTCTGAGTCCACAACAAACGCGTCGGTTACGAAGTGCTACGAAGGATGGTCGTCTTCACTATACCCTGCGTAGCACGAATGCTTTTAGTCGCGAATAACTCAATTACAGTGGCGGTAGCCCTTAGAAATGAAAACCAGCTCTTGTTTACTTTGCACTAGACCTGCACTTGCAGGTTAGATGAAACGTTTAATAAGACGGAGCGCAGGTAGCTACTAAGCACACCAATTTTCAATCTAACCGGCACGGAAGGAAACTACTTATCGTGGCAATTTGGCATCCCAACTTGGACAGTCACTTAAGTCCATAAGAATTTCAAATCAAGTGACGTTGCCCCGTGCGACCTCTGATTATTCAAACAAACTTGCTCACTATTGCAGAAAGTTTAAAGCTTCATTTCCAACGTAACTTCGCAAAAGCATTTCTACAAATTATTTCTCATCAAGACCTCACCAGGAAACCTCGTTTAAGCGGATGGATATTATTTCGTTTAGCAAGGTACATTTCAACTTAAAATTATGTAACTGCTCCGTTCAATTCATTTAATTAATAGGTGAATTCATATATGTGGGAATATGGACTTTACAAGACGCAATGTATAATAGTAAAATCAATGTAGCTAAAGTTTTTTTCTTGATGATCGTTTGAGAATGATTATAATTCAAAAAATAATAATTTACTAATGCTGATATATCTCCAACAGAAAATAACCTAAGTACCTAGGTTAGGTACGAAATACTTAGGCCATTCCAAAAATTCGTCGAACATACAGTGCTTGGCCAGACTGGCAGCGCAGCGCGGGGAGCAGCGCGGGTGTGTCTGTCCGCAGCGGAGCGCGGCTTCGTTCCTGTGTTGTCGTGTCCACAGTGTTTGTCAAAATATAATATGGATGAAGAAGACTTATTTTAACAGGAAAATTCTTATTTTAAATGGAAATTTTGAAATGAGATCAAAAATTTCGAAAGCAACCCTCAAAGTTTTTTGATTTTATATTATTCCACAATCTTTAATTAACTTTTATGTTTTTGAATTAACGTTGTTTCGACATCCACAGTGAAGGTCGTGCTTGAATAGCACTTATATTCATTCTTCTACATTAATTTGTGAAGACGCCATCCCAAGAGCGCGCGCGGTTAGCTCGAACTAGTTTGAGATCCCCGCTCCCGCGCGTTAAGTATTTTTAAGCTTCACAATCAACTCAACTCATAATCTAGTAAAACCTTACTGTAATTTTTTTGCCATATTAATTTTTGCTACTATTTTCCTACTGTTTTAAAAACATTTCTGGCTTTTCCAAACAACGGTTTAGCCGGTAGGGGGTGGGCACACTGGACAGTAACGAAAATTAGCATATCAAAGCCTCTTCATACGAATCTCTCTATTGAAAAACTGTTTCTTACTATTCTCGAAAGACAATCGGAAGAATTGCACGCTGGATACAAAAATGAAAAAACAACACCCTTACCTTACTATGAAGAGGACCAAATAATTATCTTAGAACAATTTCATTTAATTTGTTTGTAGGGCCTACTAATACGTATTACCATACAAATACGTACCACAAATATGTATAACGTCACGATAAAACGAATATGTAGTTCGATTACAGTTGGACCAACAGAGAGATAAACTGCCGAAACATGGCCAAACATGGTTCTTTACTGTTTATTTCAGAATCTTAAAAAGGGTATTCACTTTTAATGTTTTTTTCGCCCAAACGTAATACTCAAATGATCTTATTGTCACGATTGTACACATACTATGATTATAGATAAATTTTTGACAAGCAACATAAATGTATGCATCTTTATAAATAATGACTGATCCTAGAGGAGTTCAAGGAAGAAAACAACAAGGCTGTTGGCGTATACCTGCCCACACCTTAAATAACCAGAGAGCCTTGACAAGGTCCACTTTCTGTTTCCGTTCACGGATGCGGTAAGATCCACTTTTATGGTTATGAAACTATCTAGTGATAAGTCACGTGATTGCTGCTGCTCTTTACAATTTTATCTTTCCGCTAAATAAATAAATAATGCCGGATATTTCACACAGCATCATCTAACCCCAAAGTATGCAGAGCTTGTGTTAGGGGTACCACATGACTGATATAATATATTTTGGTCTGTAATTGCTTACATATAGAAACACCGAGCAATAGCGTAGGTATAGGAAATTAAGCGAGAGGTCTAGACAACCTCTACTTCATATTGCACTGGCGGCGTAATAGGCAAATCACTTTGATAAAGTAATTTCCGCCATGAACTAGCATTCACGAAAGTTTGATTGGCCATCGTCTGCAACGTAGATGCTGTAATTATCGAAGAAAACTCGATTTTGCTCTCATCTCAATACATGTACCTATGTAGGTAAGTTCTCAACGTAAGCTAAGGGGTTAGGGGTAAGGGGTTACATTAGTTGTTAATTTAAGTTGACAATGTTGCGCACAAGATACACGTAAAGTAAACGGTAACGGTACCTATAGTTGCAAAGGTACAACGAAAGTCGAAAATCCAACAGGAGAGACTAATAACTTTATGCAGAAAAGTAGATTCTAGTAGTAGGTTTGCCAGTCTATGTTATATTTCGGGATCTCATTTCGCTTATATCAAGGTCCAAATTAGAGTAACATTTCTATATAGGGTAAAGTGGGGTGAATGCGTGTACCATAACTAGAATTATTCAACCATACACACCTTTTTAGTTTGTTATAATAGAAATTACATAGTTCCCATGTGTATTAAGCATTTATTATGCCAAAGTTTTAAGTAATTTGTTTTATTAAAATCACTCTGATAGTGGAAGATAATTAAAGTTTTAATAAAAGATGGCTCACATATTACATTTGCCTTTGTATTCTGGGCAAATGTAATAATGTTGCTCAATTACTTAGGACTGTAGATAGTTTTAAAACAGGGGTTATATAATAGCAAAACAATGCGAAAAAATAAACTAACTTTTGGTTTTTATTTTAAGAATATCAAGTGAAAACTTACAAAGATATGAACTTTTTCTTACAGACTACACTTCAGTTTATTATACCAGTTTTCTTTAAAAAAACATACCATCGACGTATCCCTATTACTTTTACCCCGCTATTGCGATTCCCCCTTTTGACCATAACTGTTTTAAAATAAGTTAGTATTTTGTTTTTTTATTCAAATGGTTTTCGTAGGCTTCTTGCTGTTTTATAGAACACCAGTTTACATGGCAACACAATGATCTCAAACCGGACGTCAACCACACGTCAATTAAGTAAATTTAATGAGTGTCATATTCTGATTTTGGTGCAAACAAAATAAGATCGTTAACATTTTTCAAAAAAATGTATATTCTAGCAAAACATCAGAATCACTATGAATAACTGATTTTCAATTTATTTAAGACTAGATGGCGCTACATCTATTTGGAATTGCTATATAATACATTATATATATCTCGTGATACTTAACCTGATTAAGAGATTTATAATATTATAGTAAGATCGGATAATCTATATTCTATAAATAAAGTTTTAATTATTGCTGCAATCAAATGTAACGGTCAAGTTCACTGATTTGGAGTTTACCACACACACTGCATACCTGGACATGGTCGTCCCATACCTACATCAAAAGCCAATCGATATCAGTCTCAATGTGTTCGGGCTTAACGTGGGACGAAGCTTTTGTGTACGTTCTGTGCCTAAAGCTGAATAGATTTGCGTTAATTAATTTTGACTGGACTTCAAGTTTAACACAGTTACGCGTGGAAAATGTTGAAAATAGCAAAATTGAGATCATAATTAAATCGAATGCTATTAGAGATAAATAGTGGGTTTGGATTTGATTACTTTTGTACTATGAAAACATACTATAAGGTTGTTCTATGGTAGTATTTTTGTAAATGATTGTTCGTCAGACGATTCAAAGTGTGATTATTTTTCTATTAATAAGTATTAATTTGGGTTAGACGTAGAAGGTTGTGGGTTTGATTCCTGCCGCGGGACAAATGTCTGCATGATCTGCAAGTATTTGTCTTGGTTCTGGGTGTTTCTATGTATAATATGTATGTATTTACAAAAAAATAAAAAAAAGTTTATATATGTAGTCATGTGAAAACATTCTATATTCAATAAAATCACAGGGACCACTTTGAATCGTCTTCTTACATGCTAGTGAATCTAAGTGCCGGTTCCTCCTAATCCCAGTTCAAGAAGAATCCGGCAAGAAACTCGTCTGGTCTTAACACTTTTTTGAATGATCCTTGCCAATTTTGTTACGGATGCCGAGTCGAGTTGGAGCAGATACCACAATCTCTGCTTACTGGAGCAAGATGATGCTGTGTGAAATGTCCAGCATTATTTATTATCATTTTTTAATTACTAAGATCCTATGTACGAAGATCAGATAGAGCTTGTCAAATAATTTTGAAAAATGTATGAATGCTTCATTCCGTTTTAAATGAATTATACAGAATATGATAACCGGGCTATTAAAAATCATACCTAGGTCGAACCGACTGCAGTTTACGTGCGTGATTCAGTTGGCTAATTATTTATTATTTTTCCCCGCTGATTCGATGATGCGGTGTTTTAATAAGTTAGCACATCATAAATATCAGAGAAAACAGCACAAAAATCGATAGATACATGCGATGCATCCATCTTTAACACTTAAACTTTTTAATATTAATTAATATTAGAATTATTACTTCTTATTATCTAAATATTCAAGAGCTAACTAAACCTCCAATGTTTTTTGATTTTATTTCATTCTTCAATCTTAAATGAACTGTTATGTTTTTGTATTGACGTTGTTTCGCCATCCCCAGTGCAGGTCGTGCGTGAATAGCATTTATTCTACATTAATTTGTAAAGACGCCATTACAAGAACGCGCGCAGTTAGCTCGAACTAGTTTGAAATCCCCGCTCCGGCACGGGTTGTCGCTTGTCGCTTGCCGCCGCGCGCTCCCCGCGCCAAGTAGCCCGCGCCAAGTAGCAAGCGCAGCTTCCCGCGTCCGCCCCGCACCTGCGTGCCCACTATAGACGCTCAAATGAAGTTTTTATGTTTGAGTTTGTCGCGCCGCGACCGCCCCGCTACTTTTAAACTACATAAGTACCACGAGGATAGTAGTTAGTCTTCAATGCGCACGCTTACCAATAATACTTGTAGAACAAGTGTCGGGCTGGGGTTGATTTTCAACTAACTCTAGGCAGCCAGCTTGGCTATCCTCCTCAGACGTGTCAGCAGGTCTGTCGCACACGTTCACAGATAAGCTGGAGGTACTCCCAGCTGGCGTTGCCAATGAACGTAAACTGGTTGCAAGCCCTTGTGGATCCTGAAATACCACAAGTAATATTTTGTGTCAGTAGCACTATGTGCCGGGCTACGTGATTTTAATATCAAAGTATTTTTAACTGACATTCTAGCCCTTTTATAGTTAAATACTATTATTTATTCGTTAAATATTTGCATTGTTTTGTAGACTTATATAATTTGTACCATGTTTACGGCACTTTTTCTTTTATATATATATTCACAATTATAGAGGAATTCTGCTCCTCAACAAACCACATTAAGGTTTTTAGTGATTAATTTTGTTAAAAAAAAAAATCACTAACCTAGCAACATGAATTGAGCTTTGTTGTAATTATACCTATGTTATATACATACGTACTTACCTACTTTGTTTTCTGACATTAAATAAAAAGTAAAAAGCCTATAATTACAATAACTTTAACCAAATATTTATGATTGTTTTGTTTATGGTTAACTAACTAATAAGCAACACAATTTATGAATAATATATGTATTAAGTATTCATTTCATAGTTATTATTATATAATGACTGGCCTCTCCGCTCAGGCTTCTAGGTCTGACTTCTCCGCTGAATTAAAAATATATAAGTAGATGTTCTATTTCTATCAGTCATTCCCATAGTTTAAGCTTAGATTAGAGCTAGATGGTGTTGCGTGGATTGTCCACCAATATTATTTATTTAGTTATATATTTATTTAATAAATATTGAGGAGTGGTTCGGGAAAAATTAAAGAAATTTGATTTTGTGTGATACTAGAACGGCTTAATATAAAAAGTATATCATTCAGACCCTGAAGGGTGTAAATGTCTCCGCCGTGGAGGTATTCCAACTCCCCTCAAGCTCCGCTCAAGCGTCACAAACTAAGTTTGTATGTAACTTAGCGAAACACATGTCTGTGTTTCGCTAAAGATCTCATTAATTTTCAGGACAGTTTTTACACCTTTTGAGAACCATTTCTTTTTACCCCAAGATTCGTAATAAATAGTCACCCCAGGAATTACTATTAGGACACTCCTCTAATAGTACGTACGTGAGTACCCGAGATTACAAGCTAGTTCAGTTGTTTACTTACGTGGTATTTGTCTACAGACTCGTTATCAAAATCTCCATTAAACACAGAATTTTCATTTAAACACTGCATAGAAACAGACATGCGAGAGCTGGTAGAGTCTCTTCGTTGCACTGCTGGCGAAGGGATCGATTTAATACTCATAGATTGTCGCTTGAAGATTTCAGTGGTATTCTTAAGAAAGCTATCCATTTTTTTTCTAAAAAACGATGACTTTCTTTCCAGTGGCGACTTCCCTATCGAATGTAGATCCATTTCAGATTGAGAAAGACTCTCACGCTTAGACAACATCGTATGATCTAGTGAAAGTTTCCTTTCTCGAGTTCTTACGCCAGAACTCTCTAGCGGTGATGACTGAACAGCAGTGCTATCGTGTACATTATCACAATTGTCAGCACAGTTCTCCAAACCTTCAGAAAGACTTTCTGATTTGTGAATTACCTTTGTGTCAACTTTGGTTTTATCGTTTTCTTCAATCTCATTTTCGAAACCATCTGAGTTCGAATTAATTTCTTCATTTACAAAGGTTTCTTTGAGAGCTACATCATCGTAAATGTTGCTATTGAGAACAGTGTTGGTGGCGCTTGTATGCTCTTCATCTTGACCTTCAACGTTAAGTGTATCGTCAAAAAGTTCTTCATTCTCATTGAAATCCTTATTTTGCATCACTTTACTCCCGCGAGGCGCTTTTATTCTCATACTGCCATTCATTTTCACTGACCTTAAAATTTCCCTTATTTTCAAATTTTCTTTTAAGGTCTTAACGTCTGATAAGAGAGTGAAAGATTTCTCTTTATCAATAATTGGTTTTTCTTTCTTCGATTTCTGTTTAGTTTTCTCCATTTTAACATACTATAGCACTCCACTGCAAAGGTCACTTTCAACACGTATAAATTCCCACAGATCATAAAACTATCACGTTGCAGTCCACAAAACTATTACTTATCAGTTGCCCGCGCGCGACTACACCTGTAAATCATTCATAGTGAACGAAGTACAACAATATCAATTTATGGCTATAAAGTGGAAATGGTATCGAGTAATCATGGCCAATAAAACACAGACCACTCGAATTGAGATATCGTGTGACTCGATCATGAATTTACTTACAGTACATAATATTAAGCGTGGAATCGGAAAAAGTACGAATACAGACGGTTACTCGATGTTACAATACAGCGCGGCGCGGAGGCGACGACGACGTCACATATTAAAGCAAACATGTTACCGAACAGTCCGAAACACGCCAGCTTGGAAACTAGTCCATTACGCCACATACGCACTATCTTGAGGTTGAGATAATCTCTGATTAACCATATCGTACTATCTTTAACAAATGTACCGCAGCCAATATAATAATAATAAGTATGTAAGTTTTTTTTCAAACTGCGCTACTCTGATATAATGTTTATGAAATACATTATATTTATAACGTGTAATTGTGTAGATAATAATAATGTAACATAAGTACGTGTACTTTTTTAAACATACGTATGCTGGTGATCTAACTATTACGTTTTTAATGATGTCAAAATATTTTAAGGTATATATTTTAAGGTATGAGTAATAAACGCAGTGCGCAACGCCAGAGTGAATCCAAAAATGGACACCAAATGGGCTCAGAATCAATATTTGAGCAGTAAGTTTGATAACATAGGTTGCAATACTAATGCTACATATACTACAGTTTCCAATAAGAAGGAACATTTTATCGGTATAATTATTGGCCAGTGTGGGCACTAACCTAGTTAAGTTTGAGTACAAAATGTTGTATATCTTATACATACAATTCAGAATAAAATAAAACAATAGTTAATGTATGGATTTTTACACGATCCAAAATTGAGGTCAGGACCTCATCATCCAGCTCTGGGTTATACTAGGAGTCAATAATGTGGCAATACATGATGTGACGCTCGCAAAAAAACTCGCGCAATTGTCGAGGAATATTATTGCTCTCACTGAAATATTGTGTCTAGTCTAATGACAAGTAGTAACCTACCGCGACGACCGACGTGCAGTGTTACGTGCCTGGACTCAACGTTACACAGCGCTACACTTTTGTCCACTATCTAGTCATAATCAAATCAACCCTGGTGTTGCTCCTAAAAACTAAAAACACTTGATTTTAGAATCCCAATTTGTGTACAAAATATTCCTAGTAAAAAACACAGTCAGCCTGTTGAATGTTGAATCAGAAAACAGATCCCGTCAAAAGTAAACAGTTTCATGGAATTGCAAACTGAAATGGTAATTCCGTTTGTCGGCTTATGTGGGAACCCCAGTGAAAGTAAATCAAACAAGGAATAAATTTGTAAGGAGAATTGTAGAACAGAGAAACGTAGTACTTGACAAAAACTACCAACTTACTCGCTTTAAATGCTTAGAGCTTAGACTGCACCTACGGCGGATAATGTAAAACAAACTAATTTGTGTTTTATTAAGCTTACTAAAGGCTCACTTTACAATATAACTGAGGCTGAGTGGGTACAAAATAGGTTCCTACGTAGATACGCAAGTAACTTCATCAAATATTAATGGAGTCGCGTCTAAATTGCATGAAGGTGACTTTGAATCTAATTTTACATATTTCGCTTCTACTTAACTTCGATGGAAACGCACACTTCACTATAATATTATTCTGCATGTTTCAAACACTGCGGCAAACAAGCGAGAGACTACCTTGCTTATGATAAAATAACAACCTGCAGATCGTAATTTTCATTTTGAGGTGAAAGCCAGACATAAGACATAAGAAATGTAGGAATAGGACGCGTCGTCGAACTTTCACACAAAATATATATAAAGACGTAAACAAAACATCGTCTGAGCCTTTCCGCGACGCACCCTCGACTTATGTCTCTTATCTGTCTGGTTTGCGCCTTAAAATTGCTTCAGGTTTTGTACCTTCAAACAACAAATTAAATATAAACAGGAGAGAAACTGAGTGTATAACACATGGTTCTGGAAAATAAGGATTTACAGAAAACAGAATTTACGATTTACGCGTAAAATATTAGGTGGTAAATATTATGGAAAATTATAAGCAATATTTGGTTATTGCTTTCTGTCACGTACAGAGTACAAACAACTATGACTTGGGCATGTGCCAATGCAGTGTTAGGATATGCCTCTAACTACCCTAAAAAAGTCGAAAGATCTAAATAAATGGAGATCCGAGAACACGTAAAAGTATTAAACATCTTGGGATAAAGGCTAAGTAATATTCAGAGACAGAAACATACGCCTAGCCCACGCTTCCGTATATATATTTGCACTGAACTTTGACAATTGACAACGTTAACTGTCACTTCTCTTGTAATATGAAATCAAATCTCGGTGTCTAGCGTTCTAGCATTTTACGAAAGGCGATAACACTTGCATTATCCTCATTTTAAGTTAAACGAATTAAGTCTTTAACTTCAGCAGGATTGTTTTACTTGAAATAAATTCATGAATTTTGTACTCTTTGATCGCGATACTAACTTTAGTTTCAGCCAAAGCGTACACGAAAGGATGCATTTACATGATTAACATACCGGGAAAATTATACTCTGTGAAAAGCTGGAAAGTAGTATGCATCAAACTTCCACAAAATTCCTCAAAAAGCATACGTTGAGATGTGCACTGAGAGCGAACTTTGTGGATACTGGAGATACCAACCACTCACTGCTCGCAATTTTACGACCTCGTTGACGCTATAAACCAAGACCCGGCTGAGACGCAGAAGGTTGCGGGTTCAATTCCCGCCGCCGGTCAAATGTTTGTATGATCTACAAGTATTTGTCTCTGGTCTGGGTGTTTCTATGTATAATATGTATATATTTACAAAACAAAATGTATATAAGTATATTAGTCATGTGGTAGGTACCCAAAACAAAAGCTCTACTTACTTTGGGGCCAGATGATACTGTGTGTAATGTCCAGATAATATATTTATTTATTACAACAATGCAGAAACGCTTGTGGCATAGCTGGCTTAGTCAGCGCTAACAGATGAACGAATTTAAGCAACTTCCTGCGAGAGTAGTTTTTGAATGGGTGACCGCAGCGGCATTTTCATCAGAGCGCTTCTGTGCTTCGGAGAGCACGTAAAGCTGTCGGTCGCAGTTATTCTAAATTAAGGCCACGACAGAGGCCTATATACGGGTTGCCTAATAGCTGGGTCACGAGAGTGGGCTACCGTATGATACGAAAGAAGAAGTGCATTTTCAGCGCAATCCCTAGATAATAATAATAATAATGCCGGACATTTCACACATGTAAACGCACCCTATGCATTTATCAATGCCGTTTACCTGAGCTTCCTGTATCACATGAGAAAGAACCTCGGAACCACAAATAACCTTTGAAGCCACAACTAATTAAAACTTAGACTTTGCCAAGTTTATTTAGCTCAGATGTTAAATAGACGGTATTTATCAAACCAGCTAATGTTGTAAGCACTTAAGTATACTCAACTGCAATAATTAACATTCATGGAGTTTCAATAAATACAATAAATAATAAATAGTGCCGGACATTTCACACAGCATCATCTGGCCCCAAAGTAAGCAGAGCTTGTGTTATAGGTAAATACCACTTGTCTGATATACTACGTATCGCATATGCTTTTTGTTATTTTTTTTGTAAATAGGTACATACATTGAAACATAGAATCGCCCAAACCTGAGACAAATACTTGCAGATCATACAAACATTTATTCCGCGGCGGGAACCGAACCCGCAACCATCTGCGTCAATAAAAACCTATTTATAAATAATCTTACTATTTTACTTCCGTTATTTTTCTACCTATAATGTAGTGTTAAATATTGAAGATTATTTTTGGCCGTCTTGCGAATCAAACATGGCGCTCTTATATTAAATATTTATTTAGAGTTAATTCCGGTTTTATTAGTGATTTTGGGGTTTTTATTTAAATAGAGTTATTGACTCGGGTCTGTATAATTGAAATAAAAACTTTGTGTTTCGTTGTGATTCGAGCATAATAGAGCAAATAATCCGTATAATTATTTTATATAATAGACATTATCTATACCTATAAAAGAGCTTAACCTGACTGACTGACTGCTTCATCATCGCCGAGCCGAAACCGCTGAAGCTAGAAAGCTGAAATTTAGAAAGTAGCTTCCTTTTACAGCAAAACCACCCACTAAGGCCGGATTTTTTGAAATTTAATCCCTAAGAGGGTGAAAAGGGGTGAAAACGAATGTATGAAACTTTTTAACGCGTGGTGCGATTTCCTTAAATCTTAATATGAAAAAATAGAATAAGAAATCAATGGACACATGTTTCAGGATTTTTCAAAATATCCTTAACCCTAACAAAGGGATTAATGGGGTTATAAAGTTTGTATGGAAACTTTTTAACGGGTGGTGTGATTTCTTAGAAACTTGGTTTGGATTTTACAAGAGTAGAGATATGTTACAAGCGCGCCCGAGTTGAAGCTTCATTCATCTGACCACTTTCGCTCTCAGTTCATGCCAAACAAGTCGATGAATGTGACGTTATGACCGTCGAGCTGAAATTGAACAAAATGTTTGTATGAAATCTTTTTATAGGTGGTGGATGTTATTGGTTTGAAACTTATCAATAAAATTTGGCAAGGAGATAAAAAGCAACCTGGGGAAGGACACAAAAAAAATGCGGACGAAGTCGCGAGCAACAGCTAGTATTATATAAAATAACAAACGACGTACGACAACATCCTATTTTGTAACGTTTTAATAAAAACAATAAAAACACTTGACATTGGGAAAATTTACATCATATGACACATGTCATCAACGAAGAAGAAAAAGATTGTGACAAATAAAGTCTCAATTAATTATGATAAAGAAGAAGACTGTCACAAAACAACATTAAACACTTAAAATTAAATTGTCTTCACTTGTTCGAAGAAGTCACAATTTATTGATTAAATTTCCGCTATGATTAGGTACACGAGGAGAATTTCCTTTTACCTAATAGTCACATAAGTAGCTATCGTGGCGTTTAAGTATGCTCCGTCCTTGTCGTTAAATCGTCATTGTCACTTCAATGAAAAAATGGTAAAATTTTTGAAAAACAGTGTTTGATTATAAAATAGACTCGCTAACTGTAGCAAAAATTCATCCCTCTACTTCCTAACCAATTTGAACCCATATCTATTCTCCCGAACTACACAACCGTACCACAGTAAGTACTGGTATAATGTCTGTATTTACAAAAAAAGTACCTACATAAGTAGCATATCAGTCATGGTGCTTTATTTTCTTAGGCACTACCGCTTGGCATTACTAGTAGAGTGAAGGGAAATTTTAATTTCCCGTGCCATTTTAACTTTTTCAATAATACTATTTTTTATTGAAAAAGTTCTTATCGAGCAAAGCAAGCGTGCTTCGGTTGCGGCAGAATATAGTGACTATATTCCATGGTTCGGTTGACCGGACACAGCTAATTTTTTTTTCTTGAACAATGGATGCCTTGATGAATGATTCCAAGTGATAGACACGTCTATCACTTGGAATCGTAATAATTAAACAATTGCTCTAAAACAAATCAAGAATCAATTTAGTACTTACCTAACTAGCCTATTAAGTATCTACTACGGTAATCTATACTAATATTATAAAGCTGAAAAGTTTGTTTGTTTGTTTGTTTGTTTGGTTGAACGTACTAATCTCAGAAACTATCAATGGAAAATGTTGCAAATACGGGAAAAAATCTTCCTTTTTGAGAGCTTCCGTTGCGTGCGCTGCGTAAAAGTTACGCAAAAAATATGTATGATGGAATTGTTTCTCTATAAAAGTTCTAACAAAAAGTCTGCGACAGCATTACGTCTATCTCTTCAGATTGACTCACTATAATCAATTTTATGGTAATACAATTTGTTCGAAATTAATGCATTATTTGTGTAGGAGTTTTATCAACATTATTATAAATCCTTATCCAAATAAATATGTTATTAATCACAAGTATTTAATTGTGAACAAAATTGTCCTTGACATCACTTGAATTGAATCAACATCTTAAAATTATCATAATTTTAAAATAACTCCGTAACTCCGCAAAACAACAAAAACACAACATAGGTATGTTCGGGTTCCCGCGCGCAGAAATAACTCTGCCTGTTTGTCTATCTGTAACGCTTTCACGGGTAAACTACTGGATCGATGTTGACGAAATTTTGTATAGAGTAAGCTTAAGCCTCAAGGAAGGCATAGTAAAAATATTTATCCAACCGCGATAACTGATATTCACACGGACGAAGTCGCGAACAATTGCTAGTTCAAAATAATTATCATATTATACTTGCCATTTCTTGTTACTAATAGCTCTACGTTATTCATAAGCCAGTCTCGCGTTTCGCACATTCTTTTAATGAGGGTATTTCGTGAAAATATTAGCATTATGCACTTATTACCTATATACCCACCCAATACTTCCCGACTTAATTTTATTGTTTGTATCTAATCTACTGCCTACAAACCTGACCTGGGTGATTTTGAATTTACTGTAACCATTAAGTCTAAAACACCTGCCTACCTGTATCACCTGTACCTGTAACTTGTTAAAGAGTATTACTTTGTAAACATACATTCTACCTATTGAACTAAAAAAATTAACAATGTTTTTGGAAAAACTTAGTAAGTAAAACATACCTTTAATTATTTTATAAGTTACTTACACACTTATTTGGCTGTATTCTGGGTAAGTGCTTACTCGACCTAATATCTAACTAGTCTACGTAGTCAGTACGAGATGGATTTTGGGTGGGCAAGTGACTGCCAGATTTATGCCATATTCGTCCCGAGGAAGTTCGTCCCATATTCGTACGTGCCATATTCTGCCCATAATACATTTTATTAAATATAATCTTATTTCGTCCTACTTATTAAATATCATCAAGTTTCTTAAAAACAATAAAACATTATGCCAAAATCAATCGTGAACGAATTCAAGGCGAAGGGACAGCAAGACATGAGAAACTATCGAAATGGACAAATATATTCAACAATCTATAACATCCCCACATTCACATTTTAACATGCGTAGGAAATAAATATAATTAAAAAAATGAGTTCATCGTATGTATATATACAGGGTGTCCCGGAACTAGTATGTTATCCTGAGTACATTTCTCGACACTTGGGAGAACAACAAATGTTCTACAAATTTTATGAATTCAATAATTTTCATTGAAGAAATATGCAGCAAAGTTTGCTTTAAAATTGGTAGAAGTATGTATCCATGCCTACCTATCTTAGTATACCAATAAATTTGTACTTGCACAAACGTATTTAGGTAGGTAACGTGCTTGGAACACTGTAAACCAACGAGGGTTGTCAATATTAATAATTGAAATAAACTTAAAAGTTTATGTATGGAAATTTGAAAATAGGAATTCAAAAAAAAATCACTCCCATATCTCTTTATTTACATGGTCAGAATCACCTCGTTCAGGCTTAAAATACTAGTTCCGGGACACCCTGTATAATATAATATTTTTTTAGAAATTATGACTGTTTATTGTAGGTATTTTAATATATATCAATATTTGTAGTTCAAATCAATTTTTCTACAGCAGGCGTGCAATAGTTCTCATCATAGTTGGGCCGCCGCTAATTTATCTGGAGTGGTCAAATCTTCTCTGACTGGTGCGACTTGAAAGCCCCAGGGAGGAATTTATTTATGAATATGCTTTCCTCTCCAGATACTATGCTTCCAGATTTCAATATAGATATCATCATATCATAATTTTTAGGGTTCAGAGTGGTACTACAGTTCTAATACTACCTTGAAACTGATAACGCAAACGCTGCTTTATATTATTAATTTTGATTTACTTCAACTTAAATCCTGGTCTGACAGTTACAGCATTTAAGTAAACCATTAGAAGTGTTATACAATCAATGTTGGTAGAACTCACCAGCTCGCTAAAATTTATCCACTCGCTCTCACTCCTCTTTTGTACAACAACTGCACGATTCCGATTCCTTCTATCGTGAAAAATCTAGGCTTCCTCAGTGATGCCAACCTGAGCTGATCAGTTGAGGTAAAGTTGTCTCGTAAACTTTTCGCATCGCTTCACTACATTTTTCGTTTTAAGAACTTCCTTCCTACTTAAACCTACTATGCATTTCATATCTTGACCTCAACCAAAATCAACTTCTCGACTCGAATCGAATCTCCGCAAAAATAATGAGTATCGGTCGAAATATAAGCTCCTAATTCGCGATAATAGAAATATAAGAATATTGTGTTTGCTCTTCTTAATTCTTAATGATCCTCATTCCCCACAGTATTCCAGTTTTCCTTCTTCTCTGACACCCATAACCGTAACCGTGAAGAAGAGTGTCGGTAGATCTGAGCTACCGACACTCTTCATCAGACAACTCCAAATCACTCAATCTCTTACCGTGCTAAATCTTTTCGAGTGGTTGCCGTTTGTCTATGGAATGCTCCCCCCACTAAAATGAAAACTGCACCCATTAAACCTTAAATACATAAAGACTGAACTCTCTACTCTCAAAGGTATAAAGCCTGAACATGCCGAAATTATAAAGTACTTACAACAGAACATCCATTAAAATTTTGTAATAGGAGAAAAACGTTCAATCTTTTAAATATACGAAAACTTCTTCAATTGCATGTGAAAATAAACCTTAAATACATAAAGACTGAACTCTCTACTCTCAAAAGTATAAAGCTTGAACTTGCCGAAATTATAAAGTACTTACAACAGAACATCCATTAAAATTTTGTAATAGGAGAAAAACGTTCAATCTTTTAAATATACGAAAACTTCTTCAATTGCATGTGAAAAGCTTGAAGGATACAGGAAAATGATGAGAGGTCACTTGTTAACAATATTGAAATAAAATATAATAACAAATATTGCTGGACAATGCATACAACATCATCTAGTCCAAAAATAAGCATAGCTTGTATTATGGTGACTAGACGACTGATAGAATACTTATATATGTTTAAATACATACTTATGATACTTTATAACACCAGACACCGAACAAACACCTATTTTCACACAAATGTTTATCCTGAGAGGGAATCGAACCCTCAACCTACAGCGCAGAAGGCAGAGCTACTACCAACTGAGCTGACAGGCCAGTCGTTTTAAAGACTAATCTCAAATTCTGCGAATCTCTTCGAGGTCGTTTATTTAAAGAGCACATTAACTACATTGCAAGGGTTGCTATGCGCAATGATTTATATATTAGGCCAATTGTTGTTTCTGTGCAAAATCGGTATTTTAAGTATGACTTCGTGACTGCGGCGAAAAAGTGCACCACACTCCTTTTTTTTTTTTTTTTGACATTTCACACCGCATCATCAGGCCCCAAAGTAAGCAGAGCTTGTGTTATGGGTACCACGTGACTGATATACTACTGATATTTTTTTGTAAATACATACATATTATAAATAGAAACACCCAGACCCGAGACAAATACTTGCAGATAGTACAAACATTTGGCCCGCGGCGGGAATCGAACCCGCAACCTTCTGCGTCTCAACCGGATCTTAGCCCACTGCGCCACAGAGACGTCGTCCCTATGGACCTAGGGATGAGGGCTGGTACCTGAATATATGTCAATGATCACCTGACACTTCGGAATAAAGTACTGCTCAATAAAACGAAAGCATCTGCCATCTCTATATCTTTAACCTTGCTATTAAATGATCGCGTAACTGATTCTTATTTCGCACAATACTTGGTTTGTGCGAAATAAGAAGGTGGGAGAGCAAATAAACGAATACGAAGAATTCATATTGTACCACTATGGAGTTCTAAGGGCCTATACAGAGTTGGCTTTTGCGTACGAACAGTATGGAAAAATAACACAATACAATTCAAAGGAATATCAGATAGACTAGCAGTTTTATAATTTAACAAAACAGAAAGATAAACCATACATTTCATCCAAATACATGGATGTTCCTACGGCAGGCCCACCCGAAGATAAAATTATACTACGACTACGAGACTACGAACATAATATAATAGGTCAATATACTCTACCGACAAATGAAACAAAAACTACCAACAGCTTATAGAATTCTGCGCTGAACATAACTTGAAGACAGAATACCTTCTTCAAAAATAGCCTGGCATGAAAATGAACGTGGCTTTCACCAGACTCGTCGATGACCTACCGAATTTCGCAATGCCGAGGTTTTGAGAAAATTTCAGTTTTACACAGACCACCGTATACTACAAAAGGCAGCTCGGAATAAAGATATAAATAACCATTCTTATGCGCTCAGAGAAGTTACACTCGACTTATGCAAACGCAATTCAAAACAATCTGTTCATAAACAACATAATGTCTATCAAAGAAATCGTAGAGTTGAACGATAAAATTAAAAAACAGCAATAACACGATATTAAACGTAATCAAAAAAGCAGCAAAAAAACACATCAAAATACGCGCCCAAAATAAACTAGCACATCTCACGGAGGAAACAGCTAGGAAAGTAGAACAGAAAGCACGACTAAATCAGATACTTACCTAATCGATCCAAAGAAGAGCAAGCTAAACTACAAAAAATAAACAATAATAATTACATTAAGAAAATCATAAGGAAAGATTTACGAAATAAAGAAAATGAGGCTATTGACTTTACTTGCTCTACTGCCGTAGTTACCATAACTTGTTTTCAATAAGCCTAATAAGTTCTTTATGCTCTACAGAAATACTATTTAACAATTTAACTGTTATCAATGCTCCCGATTAAAACGTACTACAAAAACGTACGAGGGTTTTCGTACTAAAACTGACACTTACCTAAACTCGTATGATGTTATTTGTTTTGAGTGCTTACCCACCGTCCACCTCCCTGAGACCATCTGATGGTAAGAATGTTGTTTGGCGGAATTATAAAGCTACGAATCTGCTGAAAGGTGGCGAGGTTTTAATAGCTGTTCGTCGTGAACTTGCTGCAGAGAGCCGGGTGGCCAAGAGAGGTGGAAAGAGTGGTCATGCTCTGCCGAGGATTATCCTCACGTTTTGTAATCGACATCTTAGATCTACTTGTAAGATGCATATATGTTGTATATAAATGCGACAAGAATTTAGGCAACTCAATTCAATCACAGTTGTCCAACTTTGCCATAATCTAACGAAAATTGTTTTAGAAAACCCACTTGATAAAATCATTGTGCTGGAAGAATGCCTTACGTCACTTGGTTCCCTAGTGAAATCTCATTAACCCCTAGTAACTTTCAAGGCTCACACCAAATAGATTTAATAGATAGGCTGAATACCTGCAATCTTCTTCAATATAATACTTTCCTTAATCAAAGTAATGATTTAATATTTGTTTAGTTTTTTAATTTTAATATTTTTACTTAATATTTTTTTTATATAATGATGTCACCGTTTTTGTTTGCGACCGCGTTTTAGTCCGTTGTTCGG
The DNA here is from genome assembly GCA_948098915.1 of Lampropteryx suffumata. NCBI lineage: Eukaryota > Metazoa > Arthropoda > Insecta > Lepidoptera > Geometridae > Lampropteryx > Lampropteryx suffumata. Next base: position 20,778,507 of record OX402544.1, on the reverse strand, counting down.
TGTAGGACAGATTAGTGATTTGCCAGATACGCTACTCGACAGCTACATTTTTATAACGGGCTTTAGTATCCGAAGACCATCGATCTGTGATTGTTTCTGCCGAATTCGTTCAGTTACACACAATCAAACTGCGCCCGTACAGTAATTTTGACTACCAGAATGGTGATTTTTAATCAATCTGTGCACAATGAGACGCTGTAAACTGGTAGGTATTCAAAGTTTGGTAATGGGATTATGAATGACGCTCTTATCTATAGCATAATTTATTTGTGACGTGATATTTACATTACTGCAAACTGTAGTTCCATCACGCAAATATCCTTTATATCCTTAATTTAAAATATACGGTAATCTATATGATCAGGTTTCGTTTGTTATTTTACAAAATAGAGCGAAGGTTATGTAAAGGGAAATGTATAATGACTATACAAAATGTTTAAAACTCTATTCGAATGAACCCTCGAGCTTTTTGGTCCTACGTAAAAAGTACAAACCAATACAATGCTACCTCACTGTGATGCAGTATGGTACTCGCTCTTCTGATTAAGGTGATTTCATGTAATATGTTTGGGTTATTTCACTCTAGATTTCTTCAAAATAACTCGCTAACCAACTTACCTGACAATAGGGCGCGCCAGTGCCATTCTACATCATCTGCTGACATCAGCACGGTGGAAGTGCTTAAGGAGGAGGTTTTAAACTGTTTAAGGCTTAAGACTTAAATAAATCAGCGGGGCCTGATAATATCCCCCTATATTAATAGTAAATTGTGCCAAAAGCCTTAACAATTTCGCTTTTGTACCACCTCTTCGTAAACAAAAGGCGTTGGGCCTAGTATACGGAAGTCGGCTTTCATCACCCAAAGGGTTTCAAAATAAAAATGAAAACTACAGGCCTATATCTAAGCTATGCTTGATTGCTAATATGCTTGAAAGAATTGTGTACGCGCAATTATACTTAGCACTCAAACATGATCTCGCACCGCAACAGCATGTTTTTTTAAGGGGATGGTCTACCATATTAAATCTCTTGCTATGTACTAAGTTTCTGACCCATAAGGTCTCAACCCTCACAAGTCGATATAATTTCGGTATAAATTATATCTACTTGTGAGGGTTGAGTAAATGCTACAGTAAATTGATCGTATTGACCATTTCGTTTTGTTAAAGAAGTTGCAAAAGATAAGTATAAGAGGAAACCTCTTATGGATATTGCACGACATCATTTAAAGTATGAAACAATAAAAAGAAAAAACGTTAATGTTATATACAAGAAAAAAAGACCTCGAGTCACTCTTGTGCTCTTGGCTGAATGTGGAAATGCATGGCTGTATATACCAGACCGTTAAACTATTTAATCAATCGCCTACTGATATGAAGTCAATCGACAGTCTTTAAAAAGTTATAAAATCTAAATATAAATAGTTCTTTATAGAAGTAAAATGCGAAAACTTTTGTTGGAGGGGTCGTTTTATTCCGTGGATGAGTTTTTTGATGTTAAATGTTCGTAGATAAGTAGTACTCGAACATTCACTACTAAGTATCTACGCAATTATCATAATTTATATAACATATTTCTATTGTATTATTATTCGTTATTTTTAGTTGCAATTCAAATGCGATTGAAAAATTGTCCATAAATAAAGAGTAACTGATCATTATTCAAATTCATATGCAATCATATGCAGGAACATTTAATTCGATTTCATAACTACTGTTTACTTAATAAGCTATAGTAAATAAGTTGGAGTACTCAATAAACAATTCACCTCCAACAAGGGCTAACACAATTGAATATTTGGGCGTCATCTTTGATACAAACTACATATTATTTGACGATCATATTGGCAAAATAGTAAAAAAGAATCTCGTGCACTTGGATTTTAAAAGTTTTATAAATATCATCTGAATTTTCAACCATGAAAACCTTTAAAATTCTATATTGTGCGTGCGTGCGTACGCAGTCACCTAGAATACGCCTCCCAAGTCTGTAATCCCTGTTATCGAGTGTACTCAGCACGGATGGAATGCATTCAGAAGTTCTGACGTTATTTACAGTTTAGGGGTAAAATCTTTCTACCCCATTACATAGCAAGATGTCGAAAATTTCACTTTCTCCTACTCTATGAATGCAGAAACATATTTGATCGTATTTGTCGTATCTTCTAACCATTGCAAATGGCACTGGGACTGCGCACTAACACAGTCGCATTGAGAAAACCTAATGTTTTATACGTTCCGCTTGTAAAAACTACTCAAAGGCAAGATACATTTATTATTCGAGCAAGCGCCCGCTTAACACCTTGGCAAGTGAAAATATCTATTTAATACTCCAACAAGCAAGTTAACACGCATGAATAGTGACAAATTATTTTTGGACTCCTAATTTTAAGTAAGTTTTATTATGTTTTAAGTTTCTCTATTTTTTTTTATAACCATTATTGTAATTGTTATCATATATATATATTTAGTCTCTCGTCCACATCAAAACTTGTACATGGCCATCAGCGTACATGCATCCCATAGATATCTACTTATTATAACGAGTTTAATATTCTTGGCTGTTCGTTTTCAAAACATTCAATTTAAAATAAATTAAAATAATTCTATCCCTTTTTATAAGATGTTCAAGTTAATAGGCGTTTATAAATCATGCTGTAGATACGAAAATACCACCGACAAAACGGAACAGCCTTTGCCAGAGTTCCGACTTGCAGTCAACTGTTGTTTTTGGCTAACTGGAGTTTTTAACCCTTTCAGTATTACATTAAAAAAACCATAAATAAAAACAAAACATACTAAAAACGATTATAATCAATATTGGACACATAATTTGAATGTCAATTAGTATAAAAAAATCGGAGTCAACCGTTTTGATACCAATTTTTTTAAATGATAAGTATATTTTTAAGATTTATGTAAGTGTTTTAACTTTTCGCGTTACTTCTTAGACGGCTAAACCACGTCGAACTCGCTGACTTGAGCCTCCACCAATTGCTTACTCCTCAACTTGACAATAGCATGACTTGGCACGTTTGCGTCCTCCATTTCGAACTCAATCAAACCTAAAAAGAAAACAAAGATACATATACATATTAGGTTGGGGAAAAAGTCAGTCTTATCGCATATTTCGTATATATGAACTTGTATTATAATCTCTTTGGCTATACTATTTGTATCTGGCTGGTTTTGGTATCATCAAAAGTTTAAATTTTAAAGAACATAATTCCAAATTCAAATTAGGAAAATGTGTGATTTTTATTTGTTTTTCGTACTGTCAAGATGAGTGAATCTAATGAAAAAATTCGATACATTTTAAAATTTTACTACAAAAAAGGTAAAAATGCAACGCAAGCCTCGAAAAAAATTTGCGATGTTTATGGACCTAGTGCAGTGTCTGTGAGAGTAGCACAAATTTGGTTAAAGCGTTTTCAATCCGGAATTTTCGATGTCAAAGATGCACGTCGCTCTGGTCGCCCTATTATAGATAAAATGTATACCATTTTTCAAAAAGTGGAGCAAGATTGGCATATCAGTAGTTACGACGTAGCTGAAGAACTGGGAATTGACCACAAAACAGTTTTGGCGCATTTGAAAACAACTGGGTACACAAATAAGCTCGATATTTGGGTACCTCACGAGCTCACTGAAAGAAACCTAATAAAACGTGTACTCATTTGTGATTCTTTATTACGACGTAATGAAACCGAATCATTTTTGAAGAAGCTGATAACTGGTGAACAAAATGGTACCTTCATACTTTAGTTAAATGTAAATAAACTATATTAAAAAATGTTTTGAATTTTCTTAAAAAATGCGAAGAACTTTTTCCCCAACCTATTATATAAATAATCACAATGTTAGATTACTTTATTAATAATAATAATAATTCCTGACACTTCACACAGCATCATCTGGCCCCAAAGTAAGCAGAGTTTGTGTTACGGGTACCACAGGACTGATATACTACTAATATACTTTTTTTTTGTAAATAAATAATAATAATAAATAAATATTGCTGGACAATGCACACAACACCATCTAGTCCCAAACTAAGCATAGCTTGTATTATGGTGACTAGATGAATGATAGAATATTTTTGAATACATACTTATGATACTTTATAACACCCAGACACACAGAACAAACACTTATGCTTTTCACACAAATGTTTATACTGGGAGGGAATCGAACCCTCAACCTACAGACCTACAGCGCAAAAAGCAGAGCTACTACCAACTGAGCTGACAGCTGACAGATATACATACATATTATACATAGAAACACACGAGACAAATACTTGCAAATCATACAAACATTTGTCCCGCGGCGGGAATCGAACCCGCAGCCTTCTGCGTTTCAGCTTTGAAAAAAAACTGATAACAGTTATATTTGCTCCGTTTGTAACCACCGTGGCGCATTGTCATAGCCGAATCAGAAGGTTGCAGGTACGATTCCCGCCGCAGGAAGTATTTGTATGATCTGCAAGTGTTTGTCTCGGGTCTAAGGTCTATGGTCTCGGTCTAGGTTTTCGTAACACAAGCTCTGCTTACTTTATGGCTAGATGATGTTGTGTGAAATTTATTTATTTCCTTACCGATTGTAGAATTCTTTATAATACATAAACTCGTAACACAATTCCAGTGCCTAAGTCAGGGTCAAATCATTGCTAGCCAATTATATCCCACTCTCGCATGTCCAATTGACCTACATTAGCATCAAATGCTAAATGTAGATTGCAACCCAATGTTGCACTAAAGTGACAGTGAGACAATATCATAATATTGAGACAGATATTTTGCCGAACAATAAACAATCTTATTCTGTTCAAAGTCCAAACTAGCATAACAATTTTCAAATTAGTTTAAAAAGGTATTTTTTATCTAAGTCAATACCAAAATACATGAAATTCTAAAATGCGCTAAATGCACTCAATTACGTCACGTCACGTTTAGTAAATTCAAAATAAGATGGTTCATATTTTACGATTTTATAATTAGTCCAGCAAAACAATGCAATGAAACCCACTATCCTAATTGGTACATATTGATTTATTAGCTACGGTTTTTATTTTAACACTCTTGTTGTTTATAGTATGTCTCATAATAAATTGATATCAATTGATATAAAGGGGTATAGTCTAGCAGACGTAACATATAAGATACCTACTTGGATTGGAGAACATGCTTTATTAAAGAACCTTAACTGTAAATATTAAAAGCTCAGGAAGGCTGGAATAAAATGTAAGTAAAAATTAGCAAACAACGCAAACTGAGAGCACACCATTGCGACGACCGCGTAGCAAAATAAAGTTGAGTGCAAATACTCGCCATTAGTACTTGTTTAATATAGAACTTTCTAAGGGTTTTCTTCGTCTTAAATTATCCCTTTTGGCCGTTAAAAACTTTTACTAAACGTTTTGGAATGAAATGCAATTATCACATAGAACTCTTTCTTATAGCAGAAATATGCACACGCTAAAGTTTAGAGAAGTGATTTATTTGCGACTAAGTATTCACTGTCAGGACGAGAACAATGATGATTAATGTGACTCAGAGCCACATCGCCAAAGTAAAATTAAACTCGTGAGCTTTAGAGTGCTGACCTTTTGTGAAAGTTATATGGAAATGTCAATTATGGATAGGTACAATGAAAATTGTGAATTCATGCAGCTACATTACACATGGAAGTCATACGTCTAAAAAATAGTGAGTTTAATCAGACTCAAATATATGCAGTGAGGCAACCGCTGTCATAAGCAAGTACTGCCAGAACGTGAGCCACGTGCAATCTAGTTTAACTTTCTCTTGCACCTAACACTTCTAATTTACTCAAAAGCATAGAATCATTGCATTTTGTATCTTATACAAATGGCATAAAGGTTTATAAATGACGGGAGTATTCGTAAAATGCAAAAACTGTACCATGGTTTTCAATCAAATAACTTGTTTTACTGTGAAGCAGGAATCTAGCCATGACATATTTTTATGTTAACGCAGGTCATTCTATTTTAGGCTTTATTTCACAGATACTAAGATATCAAAATAAACTGCGTTCACAAAAGTAATCAACAAACATCTGTAGGTATTTTTACAATGAGGGACAATTTATTATTTAAAATTAATATTTTGCGCAAGTTTGAACACCCAACTAGTTTTTATATTTTACGAGTGAAAAACAATGCTTAATAGGAATATTAATCTGCTTAAAAGCACTTTGCTTCTCACTGCGATCACGATTATGACTACTAAACTAAGTGAGCAGACAAGAATTCTTATTTCTCATAGTTTAAATCTTGGTTCCTTTTAAATAATGACTTTATAACAGGTACGATCGAAATCGAGTGTAACTTTATGACAAATTCAGACGATGTAACTTTATTTAAAAAAAAAACTCAATTATTCATTTATATTGGAAACCAAACACAAAATGAACTTGCATAAAATTCGATACATCACAATCCTATCAATTGCATAAAAACTGATAGGTACCAAAGTTCACAGACCAAAAACCAAGGGCACGGCAGGGGGGTAGGGGAGCACGGTAGGGGGCGCACCCCCTGCCAATTTCTGCCCATTGACGCGAAAGAGATCATGGTGTTTGAAGCAAAGCCGACCTTTTGCTGCAGTGATATAGCTTCTATATTTGCGTACTACAACGTTTTTCATTTGTTACGGCTTAGCTTGATGATGTGGTGGCTGGTGGCTATCGGATTCAAAACAATGCACGTCAGGGTATTGATAGTACCCACAAAGCGTATGCGTCACATTCGTAATTAATAAGCTAAAGTTACGCTCGTAATATCACGGTAGTGCAATGGTAGCACCCCTTCCGTTATTATGGAAATGGTTTCGACGAAACCGATCGTGCATCAATAGGTACGAAGATAAGGGAAGGCCTACCCTTACCTACCTACAATTAAGCATTTTACACAACCTGCTTCGAGGATTTCTTTGATATAAAAATAGTTTATTAAAGCATAATATTTAAGCATAATGTTGTCACTTGATATGTACTGAGTGGCATTGTTCAAGTATTACGTAGGCTTCAGTGTTAATAAATAACAACCCCATTAAAGATAATACCGCTCCATCAAATCTGTTCTTTTGTTATAAAAAGCTGATGTTATATAAGTATCTTCACCTGAGACGTTATAAATATCCCTTAGGGCTCGTCTAGGTATTGCAGTATTGTATTGTTGTAAGAAAACGCTGTTACTTTGTGCTGGTTAGACGGGCTTGACAGGCATATCAAATTACGGAAGTATTAGCAAAAGATACAGCTAATAATAATTATTTTACACGAGTAATATAATTCAACTTTATATTATCAATTAAACTTTATTGCAATGTATCGAGCCGCAAACTACTTCGCAGTTCGTATGTTCGTACCCGCCGGCTATACACAATGCCGATATTGAAACGTGTGAATACGAGAAAACATTGCGGCCACTTTCGTTAGGTTAGTTCAAATGTAAGTCTTTGATAAAGTTTTTCTCATTTCATAAAACTCTTGCTCCTTTGTGCGGATTTACAAAGGCTGTCGCATACTGTGTCAATGGGTTTAGACGTGGCGTTCATATTTAATCAAATTTGGTAACACATTTTTCTGTTCACTGTTATGAAATGTAAAATCACTATGTGCAAAACATTAATTAACGGGCGGGAGAGGAGTGCAACACCACACAGGATAAAGTTTATCATAGTTTCAAAAGCTGGACAGCCTTCGTACCTTGGCTTGGTCACCAACACGTACAAAACATGCATAAGAGAGATAACGGGGCCTCAAATATTGGAGTTGTTTGTGGAGTTGTTCGCATACTCGGGGCATTAGAAAAATAATAGGAGCACATTATGTTATAACTACCAACTGACTGGCCTGTCAGCTTATTTGACAGTAGCTCGGCTTTCTGCGTTGTAAATTGCGGGTTCGATTGCCTTCCAGGACATTTGTGGGATGAAGATAGGCATTTGTTCGCAGTTTGGATGTTATAAGTTATCATGTATGAATTGCATTGCTCGTGCATTTAAAAATATGTAAGGTTTCGTGGTTACAAAAATAAAGCATCTATTACTTCCAAAACCACAAACAAACTTTACTTCTGTAGTTTGACCACCACTCATATACTTTTTCTTGACTGGTTCTAGACTAATTCTAGACCGTAATAGAAATGTAAGAATTGTTTGTATAAGGTTTCATTTCCAACAGTCCCGTTGTGTATTTAACTATACGTTTAATAATAATCCAGGCTCCGAGATTATAAATACCTTGTGTGTCTTGTGTTTAAAAAGTTAGCGTTGCTCGCTTATTATGCAAGAGAAGTTTCTAATGTTCTAAACTTCAAAATTATAATGATTCGGAAAAACAGCAGCTAGCAATGATTCCGTGTCTAATACCATTGGTTTGATACCCTGCGTTGTCTATATATTTAATTGTTTTATTCTACTCATATAATTCGAACTCTAATATTATAAAGAGCGGGACAAACAGACGCCACTATGGGTTCCACTCCTTAGTAGTATTTATTAAGTTTTGAAAGCTTTGATGTTGTCCCGTTGCTTGAAATGCACAAGTAGTTAATATCCAGTCCTCAAAGTTATAATGAAAACGGCATCATCGGTCAGTTCCACTCGTTGTGGGGTTACGTATATCCCATATGCGTATTTATTTTGCGTAGTTTTTATCCTGAAAAACGTGCTTATTTATTTTCTATAAAAAAAGTTGACTCAAGTTTGGGACCGCGTCACGGGAATCACAGTAAACTACTCACAGCTATTTAAGGGTTCTTTTGTAAAACCTTTATACTCGTGCCCGTTTGTTTTGTATTTTAGTTAACAAAAGTATACAAAAAAACTCGATCTACGCGTTGTAAAGTCTTATACAAATGTTGACACCCCCATAGCATCATCAGTGTATATATTTTCTTAGACATTAAAAAAACAACGTTTTATTAACACAAACAACGTTTCAAGAAAATCACACCACGCGTTAAAAAGTCCTCATACAAATTTTAACCCCCATATTGCACCCCATTTAAAGGGTTGTTCTAAAAACCCTAAGAACATCATCAGTGTATATATTTTCTTAGACATTAAAAAAACAACGTTTTATTAACACAAACAACGTTTCAAGAAAATCACACCACGCGTTAAAAAGTCCTCATACAAATTTTAACCCCCATTGCACCCCATTTAAAGGGTTGTTCTAAAAACCCTAAGAACGTGTCAATTTAATTTCTATACCTTAAACACAAGTTTAAGGTATAGAAACCAAATTTAAAGTGAATGGCATCATGTCATGATGTCATGTCATCATGGGACTTTTGTAAGTTCCCATAAAAATTTTAAACCCACGTAGCACCCCCTTTAAGGCCTGTTTAGTTTGTTGTTGAAAAAACTAAAGTATTTTTAATTTTGTATATCACTCCTTTTTCTGGGTTGTTTTAAAAAATCCTGATATATGTATCCATTTGTTTTGTATTTAAGGCATACAAACTTTAGTTTTTAGCAAATCACACAACGCGTTAAGAAGTTCTCGTTCAAATTTTAAATACACATTTCAACCCAAGGATCGTTTAGGAAAACCCTGAAAAAGGTCCCCATACAAATTAGACCCTTATTGCACCCTTGTTTAGAGTTTGAAAATAAATACTTAATAATATATATTTTATTATTTGTATCACAGCATATTTGAACAAAGTTTCAGAATTGTAAGTTCAACGATTAGAATTTTTCATACAAACGTTTTAACCCTTTTTCAACCTCTTAGGGGTTGAATTTAGAAAAATATATTCTTAATGAGCACCTTTCAAATAAAGCTTGTGCCAAATTTCAAAACTGTAACCCTTCTAGTTTCGGAGATTTCATGATGAGTAAGTAAGTCTGGGAGTGGACTTCTTTAAATATTCTATCAATCAGCTCCTCACCATAATACAACCTATGCTTAGTTTGAGACTACATGGTGTTGTGCTCATTGTCCACCATATATTTATTTATTTTATAGGTAAAATAAGTGTAAACAGATGTCAGATGGTCGCCTTAATTAATTAAACATACCTCCTTCGATAACAGCCTCGTCCTTGTAATTTTCTTTCATGGTGCGCGCAAGAATGTTGTGATAGAACAAGTTTGCGTTGATCTTAACCTGAGGAGTCACTTCCATCTTGGAGACAGCTTGGATGAGCACACCCAGCTTCTGCTTTGCCGTCAGTACTAACTTGTCAACTGTGAAAATATTACTTTTTATTAACACAAACAACGTTTCAAGAAAATCACACCACGCGTTAAAAAGTCCTCATACAAATTTTAACCCCCATTGCACCCCATTTAAAGGGTTGTTCTAAAAACCTAAGAACGTGTCAATTTAATTTCTATACCTTAAACACAAGTTTAAGGTATAGAAACCAAATTTAAAGTGAATTGCATCATGTCATGATGTCACTTACATAAAATAATAAAAAAAAAAAAAAAAAAAAAAAAAAAAAAAAAAAAAAATATATATTACTTTCACTAATAAAAAATATTTCACTTTCAAAACATTCATGAGTTGTACTATTCATTTTTATATAAACGGGCTTTACTCACGTATTTTTTATTATTTTGTTCGCACTGCAAACCGTGAACTCGAGCGTTCAAACTCACGAATCAAACCCTGGTGAGGATTCTCTAGATGAATCGAAACAGTGTCGGTGCCTCCATCGACGACAAAATAATACGTGAGTAAAGCCCGTGTATATCAAAATGTATAATAAAAAAATGTGAGCCGTCCCATGACGGCTGGCAGATCTGAAACATCGAAATTATTTTTACAAGTAATTGGCATAAAAGTACAGATTAAGACAGGACAGGAATTAGATATGGCATGATGAAAAAATACAATATTACGAATTTGTACGATGGTTTAGGTAGGTACGTAAATAAAACTTAAACAAGTGTCCGAAGGTTAGGTAGGTACCTACGAGAAACCTACCTACTTTAATCTTCCTTTTTAAAACGTTTAGTTTGCCTAGAACCCATGCATAATAAAGTAAATGATTCCCAAATAGTAGGTACGTAATACCTACATACAAGTACCTTACATTCTTTAATGATTACTAGGTTTACACCTACCTATGTACCTACTCTTAAAATGCATTTTTTTTTTTAATATTTACCTTCCTACTTACATTACGCCACAGATAGTTTAGGTGCTAAGGTACCTATGTAAATAAAACTTAAACAAAGTGTTGAGAGGTTAGGCAGGTACCTACGAGAAGACTACCTACTTTAATCTTCATACCTAGGTGAGCCTAGCTGTTTTTTTTGCCTAGAACCCACGCATAATAAATAATTCCCAAATAGTAGGAACGTAATACCTACATGCAAGTACCCAACATACCTTAATAATGATTGCTAGGTTTGCACTGTGTACCTATGTACCTATGTACCTACTCTTGAAATTACACCACAGATAGATTTTACTAAATGCTTCGCTCCGGCCCAGACAGTGACAGCGCTATGTGTAAGAATCGTTTGGCTATGTTATAGATATAGAGGATATGCGAGCTAAATTGAACTTTGTTGCGTCGCCGCAGGAGTCGTTATTTATATTCCATCATAGCGCGGCGAGGCGTCGCCACCGCCTGTATCGCCAGGCCAACAATTACGTTTACCCTAGCCTATATATGCCTAATACTATGAATAATAAATATAATAATAATGCAGCATCATCTGGCTCCAGAGTAAGCAGAGATTGTGTTATGGGTACCACATGACTGATATACTACTTATATGCTTTTTTTAATGACATATGTACATATTATACATAGAAACACCCAGACCCGAGACAAATACTTGAACTCGAACCCGCCACCTTCTGCGTCTTAGCCGGGCCTTGGCCCACTGTGCCACAGAGGTCATCAATAGGTTGAGGGTTCGATTCCCTCCCAGGATAAACATTTGTGTTTATCACTATAACGATGGTGTTTATTCAGTGTCTGGGTGTTATAAAGTATCATAAGTATGTATTTAAAATATGTAAGAATTATATCAGTCATCTAGTTACCATATTACAAGCTATGCTTAGTTTGATGATGGCTAGATGGTGTTGTGTGCATTGTTCAGCAATATTTATTTATATATTTATTTAATTCTAGTAGTTCACTAGTAAAGCTGAGACCTCGCGATGTCCGTATTACATAAATATCCGTGTTACCCGCAATGCCTGCGTAACTAGATAGAGTAAATTTAGTATTAAAGGAAAGGAAAAAGTAACTGATTATTATCTTATGCCTTCCCAAAATTTAACTGTTCAATCAATGTGGCTCAATCATGTCTAATAACTTGACGTATTTGAATGATAATAAGCATAGATGTAGCCTGTGATCTGGAATCGTACGTAGACTTTTTTATGTAGGTATACAATGCGATAAGCCACAGGTGCCAGCTAGTTTTTATTTATTTCAATTTCACATTACCATTACAGTACTTAATATATATAATTATAAATATCTTTATATATATAATTCTACTCTACGTGTGTATGTCACTGAACTCCTAAATGGCTGGACCTATTTGAATGTTTTTTTTTGTATGCGTTAGGTTGGCGCCCTGGACGGTTTAGATTCACAAATCAGCCCGGCAGATGGCGCTGCATTCGGTACAATTAATCGCGCGGACGAAGTCGTGAACGGGACAGCTAGTATATGTATAAAAATCGTAACGTGACTGACTGAAGGACTGGTAAATATGTTCACCAGTCCTTCAGTTAGTCACGTCACGTCAGTCACGTGTCAACAAAAATGTAGAAATAGTAACTTTATTGCATACCATAAATACATTGGACTAAACGAAAAATTTACAATGTTTTGCTAGTCTAATATATAATATAATAAAATAGAAAAATATTTATTTTGTGTCAATAATGATTATTCTGTTCTTTTCTAAAAAACGCAATGTTCTAGAGAACTGAAATTCTCTGCCCTTAGTTTTTTTTTAAACTATTTAAGTAAGTAACAAAATCAGACACAAACGGTTTACAATCAACAAAGTTCTCGCTGCTCAGCCGATACGTGTATCTACGAACATTATACGTAGAGCACTTTGCTACGCCGTAGGGGCAGCTTCGGCGTAGCATCGATTTGCACGATTGTATGTCACAATGCCGTCTGTCTCTATAGGCATATGGCGTCTATACAATAATGTGTCGAAATGTTGGTTTGCCTTTCAATGAAAATGTAAAAGCTTTGGATAACGTTTGAAACTTTTAAATTATTATGGCCTGCTATAGAAAGAGTATTGGAATGCCTGAAATGTTCATGAAACCTTATAATATATTTGAAAGGCCTATAGGGAAAATGTTTAGTTTTACTCAGTAAGACTATATTGGATGGATTTTAATAACAATAATAATAATAACGGACATTTCACACAGCATTATCTGGCCCCAAAGTAAGCAGAGCTTGTGTTATGGGTACCACATGACTGAAATACTAAATACATTATACATAGAAACTCCCAGACCTGAGACAAATATTTGTAGATCATACAAACATTTGTCCCGCGGCGGGAATCAAACCCGCAACCTTCTGCGTCTCAGCCGGACCTTAGCCCACTGCGCCACAGAGGTCGTCAATTTTTTGATCGCTGTTGAAAAACTACAAACAAAATAAACTAATTTTAATCCCAGATGCAAAAGATGACGTGTGAACCGGTGTACGTGATGATATTTTGGATTTTTTGGTTTCACGTCACGATCAAGCTTATTGTTAGCTATTAATTAAGAAAATGTGTTCAGCCACTTGAAGATCCTTAGCTCTTTTCTAGATAATGAAGGATCTGAGCATCTTTCAAATGTCTGATCGATAGGAAATTAAATATCCTGCATAGCATTTACTTTAATAAAATGCAAGAAGGCGATAACCCTTAAGCGTCACCTATGAAATGAAATGAAATGATTTATTTGCGTGAAATGTGGTACACAGAGAACTTAAATACATTATTAGATTCACACATTTCGCTAGGAAACCCAGCATGCAAAAATTAAGAAGTTACATATTTAATAAAATTAAAGACTACATTTTTAAACAAATTAAATAAACATTACAATAATTATTACAATCTCGAATAATTAAATTTAGGTATGAATTTACCATAGCAAACGGAACGTCAATTAAGAAATTCTTTGACACTATAAAAACATTTGTCAACAAGCCAGGTAAGCATTTTTGTTTTAAATTTATTCTATGGTAATTCTCTTATAGATCGAGGTATTCTATTAAATATTTTTATACATATTATGTAGCTATTTTTATGACTTAAGTGTGTGTGAATGAGTTGTTTAAAAAAATACTATAGTCTCATAACATTTTACCCATTCTCTTATTTTAGCTATCTTTGTAGAAAGTCCGATAAGTTGTTGACTTCCTAAAATCAGTAAGCGTGGTTTTGATTTTTCCAACACTGATTTCTCAATCATAGCCGCATCACAACTATTTGTGAAAATTGATTGTGTTATTGATGGAGTTGACTGATCAATAATATTATCAGTTTCTATGTCTATTTCTGAATTTATTACAGCGCCATCTTGTGACCCTTGCTCCAAAAAACTCCGAACAGTATCTTTTTCCCTTTGGGAAGTTTTAGGTGAATTCTTTGATAATACTTTTTTAGATTTAGCGTTTTTCTTGCTGCTGTGTGGGTGTATGGTATTATTCATCCCATCTTGTACGGCTACTTGCTGTTTACCATCTAGTTGCCTCTGAAGTGAAACATTTTTAGAAGTCAACTCCTCTATTTTCCTTGTTGCTTCTTCTAGCTTCAATTTTAGATTTTGAATTTGCTCATTGAATGCATTAAATTCTTGAAAATCGGTTGATAAGTCTGGTAGGCATCATTAGATACCACACATATTCTTCTATCAACATTTTGTCTCATGGTAATAATATCGAAATCGTTATTTTCCATCTTAGGTTGACGAAGATAGTAAAACGATATCAATAACGATAAAACGATTTGTACAATAAAGAAATCAAAAAAAAAAATACAAAAATCTTCTTCCCCACTGAGATTTGAACCCGTCCAGCCAAGTAGGTAAGATGAACCTCATTCGCGCGCACCCATTGCTTTGCCAACTTGCACTTTTGACAGTACGACGAATTCAGGGATCTAATAATAATAATAATAATAATTTTATTAGGGATTCTAATTGTTAATTAACAGCGACAACTGTAGATTAACTACATAGAACCCAGCTCATCACCAATTTACAACAGAGGTATTATCAATCATGTTTTAACTTATTGGAATGTTTTCAATTAATATTTTATAGATATACGGCCTTACTTAGAAACATCTCTTTACTTCTGTCAAAAGTAAATCTCTATTTAAAATAGTGCCATTCCTTTTTGTAAGATAGTAACAAATAGTGACAGAGCGAATCTTAAGCAGTATTTAGACAGTGTTCAAGTTAAGAGAATATGTATGACCAATATTTTTTGTGCCGGAGGTTTTTAAATTTAAGTTATTTGTATATTTAGTTCATCGGTAAATATCACACATATCATGATTGTGTAAAGTTTCAATTTAGGTATACTGACAGTCTGCAAATAACGATTTATATCGAATATACACAAAGAGACAGTCAGACAAAGCAATATAGTTCCCTGTTCAACTGCGACGCCCTTCAAAAATATTTCAAAGTGAATCACATGTTTCACATATTAGACGAGTGTTCGTCGAAATACGAGTTTTCCGTTTTCTGAAATCCGAATATTCAGTCAGTTTCCACTTGTTTCTAATTTCAATTAGTTAGTGCGCCGGTCGCACACTTGTCAAGGGCACTTGAACGTACGTGGAATGCACGTCAAATGACTACTGGATCGGGAAAGTCCTGCTACTTTTTGTTACTGACAAACAGCTAAATTGGTAAACATGAAACAAAGAAACATTAATTACTCTGTCTGCATCGGGATCCACTGTAAATCGCATGAATGGACGCATTATTAAAAACGGAACCTTGGTTTTAACTGGCCTCTCTGCTCGGTTGCTTGTAGTTCTAACTTCTGCTCTCAAGAATCGCTGGACCGAATTGGATAAAACTTTAAATTAATATAGTTAATAACTTGGATTAGGATATAGGCAATTTTTTATCCCGGTAAAACAACGGGAACGGGATGGGTGAAGCGCCATCTGCCGTGTATGTCTATCTATGATATACTTATTTATTTATTATTATTACTATTATTTGTACGGACCAATAAATACGGACCTCTTTTACAGTTTTAGAAGTAACCGTCTAAACAATAAAAGATATGTTATCCGTCTTGCCATTCCACTCTTTTTAGTAACAGTATATTTTGTATGACAACAAGAATCTACAACCACTTGACTTTGCAGGTTTTTTGGAAATAGAGTATTTTAATTCTATTCTATTCTATTCTATGGCCCCAAAGTAAGCAGAGCCTGTGTTATGGGTACCACATGACTGATATACTACTTATACACTTTTTTTTTGTAAACACATACATATTATACATAGAAACACCCAGACCCGAGACAAATACTTGCAGATCATACAAACATTTGTCCCGCGGCGGGAATCAAACCCGCAACCTTCTGCGTCTCAGCCGGACCTAAGCCCACTGCGCTACAGAGGTCGTCGTATGTATAATGTATGTATTTAAATATATAAATTCACACAACAACATCTAGTCCCAAACTAAGCATAGCTTGTATTATGGTTACCAGATAACTGATCGAATACTTATATATTTTTAAATACATACCTATGACGAGCTCTTCGGCGCAGTGGGCGAATGCACGCTGAAGATGCAGAAGGTTGCGGGTTCGATTCCCGCCGCAGGACAAACGTTGGTGTGATCTGCAATTATTTAATTACGACACACGATTTTCCCAATCGTGATTGGTGTGATTGTTTAACCAATTTGAATGAAATTTGCAACAAAAATAGCATTAGACATTGAATAATGGATTATGTCCATACTAATATTATAAATGCGAAAGTAATTCTGTCTGTTTGTTACGTTTTCGCGCCTCAACCGCTGCACCGATTTTGATGAATTTTGGTAAGAGATAGATGTGACCTTCAAAAAGGACATAGGCTACTTTTTATGTAGTACGACGCGTGCGAAGCCACGGGCAGTAGCTAGTAATGTTATACATCATGTTTCGTCTCTCGATCTTGATGAAATGTTTTAAAACCAAATATAACTTTCAACTTAAAATTCAACAACTAAATACTTATAAAAAATATATTTACAATGGGTCTTATCGCTAACTCCTGACACATCATGTATGATATAATGTTTATTATTATAATGTTTTTGTTAGATGTATGTGTCGATTTAAGAAAAAGTACCAGGATGACCGATTGTAATACTTTCTTTGCTCGGTATAAAACATGGATAAAACGACGTTTTCTAAAATTGAAACCTAGCTAGATCGATTTATCGCCCCCGAAACCCCCTGCATTGTTAATTTCATGATAGTCGTTGGAGCCGTTTCCGAGAATAAGATTGTGTATATACTGTCAGCTTAGTTGATAGTAGCTCTGCCTTCTGCGCTTTAGGTTGAGGGTTCGATTCCCTCCCAGGATAAACATTTGTGTGAAGAACATAGGTGTTTGTTATGTGTCTGGGTGTTATAAAGTATCATAAGTATGTATTTAAAAATATATAAGTATTCTTCAGTCAGTCATCTAGTCACCATAATACAAGCTATGCTTAGTTTGGGACTAGATGGTTTTGTGTGCAATGTCCAGCAATATTTATTATTATTATTTTTATATATATAAAAACTGCTCGTTTAAAGGTAGATAGATGTAAACATGGTACCGTGAAAAAGATTATTGAAATCTAAATAATGGAGGCTATTATTTAGCAGATCTGTATTGTCATTAACATTCCAAATGGAAACTCATCTTACGAGTATATTGCATTTAATACTTCAGGATCAAGTAAATCTAAAGTCAACGGCTTAAACTTGAGTGAATTAAACTTTTGCCGTTATTTTCCACGAGACTGACATCTTCCTTATAACATAATGACGACCTCTGTGACGCAGTGGGCTGAAGGCCGGCTGAGACGCAAAAGGTTGCGGGTTCGATTCCCGCCGCGAGACAAATGTTTGTATGATCTGCAAGTATTTTTCTCGGGTCTGGGTGTTCCTATGTATAATAAGTATGTATTTACTAAAAAAAAGTATGTAAGTAGTATATCAGTCATGTGGTGCCCATGACACAAGCTCTGCTTACTTTGGAGCCAGATGATGCTGTGTAAAATGTCCGGGATTGTTATTATTATTATTTTAATCATTTATTATTTTAATTATTATTATTATTATTATTTTAATCAATCAATTATAATAATAATGTGGAACTAAATAATGGTTTGTTCGTGCCATTTAGAGTCAATTAACAAAAATTATATAATTAGGTTTTAAAAACTAAAAAGAAAACCGACTTCATTCAATATATAAAATACTAGGTGCTGCCCGCGGCTTCGCGCGCGTGGTACCTACATAAAATATAGCCTATGTATTTTTCCAAGGTCCCATCTATCTCTATACCAAAATTCATCAAAATCGGTTTAGCGGTTTAGGCGTGAAAACGTAACAGATAGACAGACAGCTTTCGCATTTATAATATTAGTAGGGATTATCTAGGGGGGCGCTTAAGTATTGCCTGTTCTTGTAATTCTAATATCAATTCATAAAGATGGTAACACATCAGCTAGTGTGTGATTATAACATATACCCTTACCCTCCATTTTATAATACCATAGTTCATCATCATCATTGGCCTTCGTCCATCTGTTGAAGATGATTTAGGTGGCATCAGTAAAGTTACAGAGCAGTTAATTGTAATTAAAAACATTCGTTCATGGATCCACTTCAGCAAGCTGTGGGTGAAGTTTCCTCTCCACTGACGTCACTCTGCCTGGGATTCTGTTTGATAGCGCAGGCCTTCCCAGGTACCCACACTAACCTCTCGACCTTGCCGATAGGACCCGCAGGAAAGACGAGTCAGTACATGCGGTGTCGCTGTCTTACTAGCATAGTTAGTAAGCGATAAAATATAAACTGTCCTCGAAATTCTGACCTTACTTAGTAACTAACGTCTTTCAACTTTCTGTCAAAACTTAAATTGTTGTTTATAATATATAATTGAACTTTTTATTAATTATTTACTGTTTTATCCCTTCTTACAATATAGTGAAAAAAGAGACAGGGCGAATCATAAGCAGTATTTAGACAACGTTTATGTAAGGCTGTGAAGGGGCTATTCACGGCGCTCAACCGCGATTTTTTTGGCGTGATAACGTCTTATAAATCGATTAACGCCGGCTGCACGCACGAAAAAATGTCACGTTCCGCCTGAGCCGAGCGTGCAAGCGAGAGCGTGGAACAAGCAATAGAGAGGCACGATCGGCCTAAATGTGATGCATCTTAATAGTTTAAAAGTATGCAATTTTTCATCAATGTTTTCTTATGACGTTATCACGTTAAATTATCATCCGTAAACCGACTTTACAGACAAATTTTTTTTTATCAGAAAACATTCAAATAAGGAATTAAGGAAAACGTTTAACGGTTTATATTTTAATTAGCTTACTTTTTACCTATTAGTGTAAGCGGCAAGTTAAAATGACGTCAACGACGAGACGATGATGGTTGTTGATATTTTAGATATTATTTTCATAATTAAGTCAAATCGCGCTTTTTAAATTAGAAAACATTATGAATAAAAGGTATTATGAACAAAGTTAATTGGGTACGGTTTTAATTAGCATGCTAGTACAGTTTTAGAAAAAGATGCTGATAATTGAATATATAAGACATTATTTTATAATTAAATTATAAAATTATCAATTACTTTAAAAACAATTTGAAACGAGGCAAAATATTGAAAATACATCAACAATATCTTTTATAACTTATATTCCTTCAATTACCGCGCAGATATCTACTTAATAGCGGTAAAAAAAGCTATATTTTTTCATATTAAAGTTCCATAAAGTTCATTTACTGTGGGCACTTTAAGTATAATGATGGCAAAAGGTTACTACGAGTACTAAACACCCCTAAAAGGGTGAAAAGGGGTAAAAACTAATGTAAAAACAACTCTCATAAAGGAGTAAATGGGGTATGAATGTTTGTATGGAAACTTTTTAATAGGTGATGGGTGGGATTGGTTTGCCACTTATCAATAAAATTTGGCAAGGAGATTAATTGCATCCTGGGGAAGGATTTAAGCTACAATTCCATTCTAAAACAAAATGCGGACGAAGTCGTGAGCAACAGCTAGTATAATATAAATGATATCTACATAATAGTTAGGTGGTAAAATCCACACACCGTTAATACATTTTCGTCAGTATAAGCCCTTCTTTCAGATTCTTGATAGTAATAATATTGCCACACGCGTCAACCCTAGACATGAAAGGCTCCTCCTAGACTCTTAGTTCGGAGCAGTCTGAAAACTAGCACTATTTCGCACTGTGTGAAATAGCATAAAGCTGAGACTGTGCTTTTTGACAAACGCAGACTAGGTTTGGAATAGGGTGGGTACTTGTACTTGTAAACTTGTACTCAAAATGGTAAAAAAACAGATACTAAATAATAAATAATGTTTAGTATTAGTTAGATTATTAATTATGTTGCTCTTCTAACTGTGTACCTGCTATGTAATTCTGTTACATAGCTGTTACACAAGGTGTGTGTATCTTGTATCTGTGAGTGCGTCAAAATAAATTTATTTCATTTCATTTCTATTTATCATTTCAAAGACACAATTCGAAGCGCTTCAGGTGCCTACTGACCCAGATTATGTTGATTAATTGGACCAAATCAAATTAAAATACTATTAATAATGGTAAAATACTACCAATATTAATTAGTGATCGCCTGATTAAAATTTAATTAAAATTAATATTTACTTTAATGCAAACGGCATTACAGTAAATTTTAATTTTAATTTTATATGTATCAATAACATGAGATTGACGTGTTTTAATTAAGTTTGAGCTATTTTTAGTTTTTTTGAGGTGTTGATTAAAACTGAGTAAACCCATAAAAAACCAATTCAATTGAAGAACAAAGTGTAAATTTATCTTAAATTAAATCTGTTATTTAAAAATGTTACTCTAATTTAAGCTTTAAAACAAAATTAAAATATTTTTATTAAAAAATTTTAGTTAGTTCAGCGAAACTAATCAGGGTCTAATGCCCAATTATAAAAATATTGAAAGGTAGTGTTTAAAAATGGGTCGTCATCATTCAATATTCAATAAATACAGATGGTAACATATTAAAACAATAGATCTTTAGTTTAACGAACTAATTTCGTTTGCACCAAATTCTATAACTTTTCGCAGTTTTAATCAACACGAAAAGGCGCCTAAAATGATTTAAAACACGTCAATAACAACGTCAGTTTAGTATTAAGAAGTGTAATTTAAAAATTTTATTCCCATTCGGGCTTTAAGGTAAACTTAATAAAATTTGTATTTAATAATATTAGGGTAAACTTAATAAAACGTTTTTATATTACCATATTTTAGTTAGTCCAGCTAAACAAAAGAATCAAGATCAATGTGTTGTTATAATAAAGGGTTTACATGTAGCGGTAACACTTACAGTCAGCTTCCAGCTCAGGAACGGTCTGGAGCATATCATCGAGTGTGTACTGTATTGCCGGAGGCACATTGCGGAAAGGTCTCGGCGCGTTCGGTGCACCTGTCATATGAAGGATATCATCAATTAACCATATCAATAACAAATAATTAATACAAGCTGCTGCCCGAGTTTT
Organism: Lampropteryx suffumata; assembly: GCA_948098915.1. NCBI lineage: Eukaryota > Metazoa > Arthropoda > Insecta > Lepidoptera > Geometridae > Lampropteryx > Lampropteryx suffumata. The sequence goes on along the minus strand of OX402544.1, from coordinate 20,756,704 downwards.
GAACACGTATTGATACCATAGTAATAATAATATAATAATAAACCGGACATTTCAAACAGTATCATCTGGCACCAAAGTAAGCAGAGCTTGTGTTATCGGTACCACACACAGATTCGAGATATATACTTGCAGATCATACAAACATTAATCCCGCGGCGGGAATCGAACCCGCAACCTTTTGCGTCTCAGCCGGACCTACGCCCACTGCGCCACAGAGGTTGTCAATCTAGTGGTCTATTGGAAATGACCCCGTCTTCCGATCTTAGGGTCGCGGTTTCAAATCCGGTCGTGCACCAATGGTTTTTTCAGTTCAAAAAACGTATGTACTCTCAAACGGTAAAACATCGTGAGGCAACCGGCATGTCGTCGAAATTTCTCAAAATAAACTTATAAAAGCTCTATTTAAATACCATTATCTGACAAGCACACATACCATTTACGAGGAAACTAAAGTATTCTACAACAACTTTATACTATCACGCGTTCTAGTAAAAAAGATATTGATGAATAAAATACACACACAGGCATTAACATAATCGTAATTCTTCACAGCCCGATTCCGAACAAACCGGTATCACTGTCCAAATCGAACCGCGTTTTAATCAATAATCAATCAAATTTCTACGAAAATTACCAAAACTTTCCATTGCTACGCTGGCAACATAACATTGTTTGTACAAAATTTAATGCGCTTCATTAAATTTTAATCGTGTGCAAATAGTTCCTGCGGTAAATGTTCAAATTAATTAATATGCTGGGCTGGGATTCAAAAACACTGTGCATATTAACCCACATAGCAGTAAAATATTATCAACAACCTACTCGTATAATAACAAACTCTCATCTCAAGTACTCCCGCGTCCTCACATATGGAAATTCATTGAAAATAAAGATGCTTTCTTAGAATTTCTTTCTCTCCTTTCCTTTGCAGGACTTCGCTTTTTGTCTCAACCTGCGATATCAGTATTCTAAAGCTAGTTTGCAGTAACTTGTTTACAGTATCTCAGTTACTTGTTTACAGTTCACTAAGTAATCTGGTAACATGATTACTCGTTTTCTTTTTAGTTTGTCTCTCAATGCCTGTGCTCTCAAACGGTGAAGGTAAACATAGTGTCCCTTACTTTTGTTTTCTTTCACTGTTTAAGATCACCGGCACATACCAGGTATAACCTAAAAAAACGAAGGTGTGTTAGTCTTCCTGTTAAAACAATTCCAATTTATGCAGCGTTGGGCTTGAAACCTGTCACTTATGAAATACTAATTATAAATAAATAAATAAGGCCGGATATTTCACACAGCATCATCTGGCCCAAAAGTTGACGACTTCTGTGGCGCAAAGGGTTAAGGTCCGGCTGAGACGGAAAAGGTTGCGGGATCGATTCCCGCCGTGGGACAAATGTTTGATGAACCCGCAACCTTTTGCATCTCAGCCGCGCTTTGGCCCACTGCGTCGCAGAGGTCGTCAGTGCAATTAGTGCAAAATTATTGTGGGCATGAGCATAAAATAATACTTGGTCGTGCCTCTGACTAACCAATTCGGACATCCTCTAAAATCTATGCAACTAATAGATCTGAGTTGTAATCATGTTTTTTGTCTCGAAATATTTTATAATTATATAATCAACTAGCTGTTGCCCACGACTTCGTCCGCATTTTTTTTGTAATTGTAGCTTAAATCTTTCCCCGGATGCAATTTATCTCCTTACCAAATTGTATTGATAAGTTTCAAACACGGTGGGTGTTTATCCCCCATTAATAAGTTTCCATACAAACATTCACACCCCATTTTGCTCCTTTATGAGGGTTATTTTGAAAACCATAAACACGTGTCCATTTATTTTGCATTTTAAGTATCCAAACCAAGTTTCTAAGAAATCACACCTTCCGATAAAAAGTTCCCATACAAACTTTGACACCCCATTTTACCCTTTTGTAAGAGTTTTTTGAATAATCCTGAAACACGTGTCCATTTATTTTGTATTTTAATTATTCAAATCAAGTTTCAAGCAAATCGCACGACGCGTTAAAAAGTTTCATACATTCGTTTTCACCACTTTTCAACCTCTTAGGGATTGAATTTCAAAAAACCTCGCCTTACTGGGTGGTTTTGCTATAAAAGGAAGCTACCTTCCAAATTTCAGCTTACTAGCTTAAGCGGTCTCGGCTCGGCGATGATGAATCAGTCAGTCAGTCAGTCAGGATAAGCTCTTTTATAGGTATAGATTAAAAAGACTAAGAGACAAAAAAAAACATGTGCGTCTCGGGACGCCCGACAGAAGTGATAACTTAAACTAATTTGACTAGCGCTATGGGTTAGAGTGAGAGAGGAGGCGCTTGCCTACCGCTGCCGTATGCGTAAGAGAAAGGGAAGCCAGACTGACTGGCGCCGTAACACGTTACGTAACGAAGCGGTTTACCATCACATAAAAAGTTATCACTTCAAAAAACCTGATCACGACTATTATCATGGCTCTTTATTCTAGGGTATCAAATCAAAAATTAAATCAAGGGTATTGGAAAATACAACCTATAAAACACCACCATAAGTATCTACCACGTAATGGTGAATAGATACTTCGTAGATACCTTCCAAACATTGTGGTATCGAAAATGAGTCTATGTCACTTGTAAAGACAAAATCCAGTGATGCTTCGATTAATCAAATCCATTGAGCCCTTTAACCAGCGGGGAGTACAAAGGATAACAAACGTACATATGCATACACACATGCGCTTGAATTACATTACACGCATTCTAGGATGTACTATAAATGTACCAAACACAGTCAATTCGAATATGTATTTCGAATTTTCGAATTTTCACTATAGTTATACAAGTTATTCACTCGTCAAATAGAGATTTCAAAGAAAAAATCTTTCGAGAAAAGTTTAAGATCGCTAGCGTTTATACACTACATATCAAAAGTTACCAGTGACATGAGCAAAATAGTGGATGGATCTTAATTTCATTGCTATGAGGCCCCTCACATCATTAGTCGCTATAATTTTGTTATTAAGGAACCTATTTATTTATTTATTTATTTCGGATTGGATTCGGCATCGGATCTCCGGCTTACGGAGCCAGAGTTCCAAGTGAATAACAAACAACCCCTAATACGTTGCCAGTTGCTTTCAGACGCCACTTTACAAGTATAGCAAAATCATCCGAATCCGGCGGAAGATTTCAAATTTACAGCGACGCATATTTGAATCAATAAACTCGGAAATACTCAAATACATAGTACATACATATATAGTATATCAGTCATTTGGTACCCATGAGATAAACTATGCTTACTTTGGGCTAGATGATGCTATGTGAAATGTACGGCACTATCTATTAAATTATTTGTTGTCCTTACAATTACATATAAATACTTCAAAAAAAACGTTACCGTCAAACATAAATTCATCTGTTTTTTAAACACATAGTAGATGGGGAATAATGTAGGAAAACTATTACGAACTAAAACAATATGTTCAGCCAAAATGGAAGCAAAGACTCCGCCCACCGCCTAAAGTACCCAGCACGCCCAGTTGCTTGTTCAGGATGCTAGACAGTGCTGGTGCATTAAGCTTGACGGACGAATACCGGGTGCTCTCCCAGTGCACATTCAACTTCCAACCCCCCACACCCCCACCCGTGCACGTCCGTGTATTCTCACTGAAATATCCGACCCTTTAAATATTTCATTAACAAATTTTTATGCTTTAATATCAATATCGTTCAGCTATAGTATAATCGAGTTTTTTATTTTACATAGTGCTGATTAACGTATTTCTTGTATTCAAATAACAGCGGGTTCATAATACACGCTCAAATAATTTTTTACTCAATTCTCGGAAAAATAATGAGTGATTAAAGTCCTCGTTATGGCAGGGCTATTGTGATGCGACTATGAATTTGGGGTGGCGGACATGAGACAATGAGCGGGTTATTATCCCGTGGCATAACAATCAGATTACACAAAGCTTTTCAAAACTCAAGATTTAAGCTTTTTACTGGCTTACCACCTCCGTCTCCAGGGTTGGCAAACGTCTTATATCTCATCTTTATATATTTTTTTATCATTATAATAATATTTTTTGTTTTTATTATTGAAAATTTAAATTGAATAAATCTAAGAAAAAAAAATATTCTACTGTACGTTTGTACGTCACTGAACTCCTAAACGGCTGGACCGATATTGATGAATCTTTTTGTGTGTGTCAAAGTGTATTCGAGAATGGTTTAGATTTACAACTAGATTTTTTAAAACGCTTGAATGACGTAGCGAACGGTACAACTAGTCTAATTATTCTACTGTACGGTGTGTATGTCACTGAACTCCTCCTAAACGGCTGAACCGATTTAAATGATTTTTTTGTATGCGTTTGTGTGGCGCCCTGGATGGTTTAGATTCACAAATCAGCCCGGCAGATGGCGCTGCAGTCGGTACCATTAGATATATTTTTTTCTTTTAAAACGCGCGGACGAAGTCATGAACGGGACAGCTCGTATAATATGAAATATTAGTGATGATAGTAGCTATGTATAGTATGTATTTATATGTAAGTATAGCTATGTATTGTAAATATTTACCTACATATCTCCTTAGTTATAATAGACTTTATTCATAAAAAACAAAAAAATTATAACATGTATGAATTAATAAAACCTCTCGAGTATAAATATTGGTCGATAATACATACAATACCATCTAGCCCTAAACATTGCTTAGACTATGGTGACTTGATGACTGATAGAATACTTATATATTTTTAAATATGATGATACTTTATAAAACCTAGACAAAGATCCAAACACATATTTTCATCACACAAATGTTTGTCATGCGATGCAATCGAGCCCTCAACTTACAACGGTTACTAACAACAGAGCTGACAGGACAGGTGAAATCCGGAAATGAGAGCCAGCATTTCCGGATTTTGCCTGCCCTGTCATCACCTCACACAGCACGCAGTTACCGCTCAATGATCATCCCAGACAGAAGAATTTAATTATTGGCTTTTGTGCTACCGTACAGTAATAAATAATAGTTAAAAAAAACTGAAAAACACGCTTTATATAGAAAACCAAACTAAAAAAATAGAAAATAAATTTTAGTAAATGTAGGTAAGAAAAAAATGTATTATATAAAAAAAAGCGTGGGTGCATGGTGTCAATAGTTATAAAGATTTCATTGACAGATATGAGAAGAAGGATTATCATTTCGATAATATCTTAAAAAGCACCCCACGCTTTTTTTAAATAAAACTTTTTTTTTACCTACATTTATTAAAACTTATTTTCTATTTTTTTAGTTTGGTTTTCTATATATAAAGCGTGTTTTTTAGTTTTTTTAAACTATTATTTATTTTCTACTTCTTAGTTTTAGGATAATCGTTTTTTTTTTTTTTTTTAATTATTGCATTGTCATCGGGCTTTGACAGGTGTGCAAAATTTGAATGAAATCTGGCCGTTTAAAGTGGGTCAAAATCGCGTCCTAAGGGACTCCTTAGGACGCGATTTTGACCCACTTTAAACGGCCAGATTTCATACTACTTTTTTATTATTTTTCTTTTTACTTTTTTTTTTTTATATCGACTGATTACAAACATACAAACATACAAGTGAAGCTAATATAAAGCGTATAAAAATAGTAGTACCTGATAGTCGTAACATAAAGTAAGAATAAAAGTCAATTGACCCCTTGACCCAAAGACTGACTCACTCGTCGTCAAAATTTCAGGCTTCACTGTCGTAGAAGCCTGAAATTTTGAGGGTGGTTTCTTTTTCTACGATTTTACTAGATGACGACAGGATATTTACCACAGAACACTTATTACTACAAGTATGTATAGATGTACTAAGAGCAAGAAGCATGGTTTGGTTGTAAGAGCGTGCGTGGGTGCGTGTATTGACACAGGAGCACGGCTTTCAGGCTTTACTTTAGTTTTTTGCGCTACTTCGTCTTTATATTTATTTGGTCTGAGACAAAAACCGAAAGTGCATAATAATAAGCCATCTTAACTCATCTCATCTTATCTAAACTGATCCCGGTTATAATCAAACTATTGATTGAGATTTTGCCTATTTCTAATCAAAACTGATAGACATAGTTTGTATCAATAGTTCCATAATCGCCATGCAGTACACTCGCATCGCTCGCCCTTGCCCTTCTTAATTAAGTAAGTACCTGCCCAGTGACTTAAGACTCGCCTTAAAAATTTGCCTGTAGGTTATAGTTTCGATTTCCAACCCTGATAAACATTTGTATGATGAACGTCTCTGTTTGTTATGTCTGGATGTTTCAAACAATAATAAGAACATAATTGATTTATCTTTTAATTCACACGCTAAAATATTCTATGAGCCGCATCTGGTTTCCATAGTTTAGTGTACAAGCTTTGCTTAGTTTGGGACTACTTTTGACTTATATGAAATTAATGTACAAAAAAACAATTTACAAATCATATATTTAACCCAATTGCCCAGAAAGAGGTGTAATGTTTCTTTGCAGTGCACAGAGCAGGACTTATGATTGGACTCTCAGCTAAGTTGGCTGTAGCTCTGCCTTCTGCGTTGTAGGTTGTGGGTTCGATTCCTTCCCAGGACAAACATTTGTGTAATGAACAAAGATGTTTGTTCTGTGTCTGTTCAAAAGTACCATAAGTATGTGTTTAGAAATATACTAGTATTCTATCAGTCATCTGATCAGCATATTGCATGATATCATTTAGATGGTCTTGTATGGATTATCACCCAATTATACTATTCCGATATATATTTGTATTTCAAAAACAGTTATAATGTATTGCCCAAAACGACAAGGCTTCATATTGTACTATATTAAATAATTTTAAGTTCTATATGTTTTATTTACATAAATAATTAAATACAGATATGTACAAATTAATATATAATGCATATGAAACAGTTGAGCTATCTAAGGACCGTTTAAAACGATCCATAGCATAACTGATCTAGATCACTGCCAGAGGGCAGTATTTCCAAGACACTGGCGGCATTGCCACGTTGAATGGCAATGCTAATACGCTGAGCCAGATAGGAGCTAGCTCTTGGGTCACGCAATATATCTACAATGCAATTTTGAAAACGGTGGGCTCCTGTTCCCCAATGGGTCTCGACTCCAAAAGGATCAAATATGTAGGCCTTATCAAGATCAATATTTACGCTTTTTGAGGTCCTCGGCACATTCCTATAACTTATACCAACAGGCCTCTTCCCATCATCATGTATCAGACGTTCGGTTCAAAAACAGCTGTTACATTAATAAGTTTGGTAAAATACACGTCGACTTTTTTCTACAGCCAGACAGACGGATTTTATCATCAATATTTATTTAAACGAACAGAGTGGATGTCAATGCATAACAAAGAATGATTTGAAAGGTCCATTTTTTGCAATAGGGGAGTTCAGTATGAACACAATATAATTTACTAAAAGCATACTCTACGCGTACAGGTTAATCATGTACATATTCCGTATGTCTATAACATTTAAGTGAATAATGCTCCCGTACGAAGCCGGGCGGGTCGCTAGTATAAAATAATATTATATGACAAGCCTAACAGTTCATTAGTAGTACTTGTTACTCTGGTTGATGCCGTAGGTAGGTAGGTACGATCTCCATTTTGGACAAACATTTGTGTGATGAACACAGATGTTTTTACTGTTGTTGTTGTTGTTGTTTGGGAGTTGTTAAGTATAAGTAGGTATTAAAAAGTTTGTATATATGTTTCTATCATTCATAAGGATCTTACAGAACAAGCTTTGAATTTGATTTGAATTAAACTTCGTATAGGTAACAATTCAATAGCATAAGCTTACTATTTACGAACCACGCGGGTAGACGCTATTTAGTTATAAAATAAACCTGTATAAAAGCACGATGCATTGTTAGGTACAATAGAAACATTCATGAATGGAAAACTTACCCACGCTTGAGAGAAGTTCATTTATTTGCTGCAAAGCTGTTTTCATTTCAATAATAAGCTTTCCCTTAGCGTCCAAGGCTGCACTCAAGTTATTCTCTTCGCGTTCCTCCGCCTCTAGTTCAGCTTTACAGTTATTTTTATCTTGTAAAAACCTGGAGCCAATAAAATATACATTTAACAGAACATTACAGAATCCTTACTAATATTATAAATTTGAAAGTAACTCTGTCTGTCACGTTTTCACGCCTTAACAGCTGAACTGATTTTGATGAATTTAACTTTTTTCTAGGCTACTTTTTATGTAGGTACCATGCGTGCGAAGCCGCGTACAGCAGCTAGTGGATTTAAAAATGAGGTGATGAATGTTTATTTTGTTAAAGACATTTGAAATAATGTGAAAATGTAGTATATAATATAAGTTTATTTGGTCCTAATGCAGTAGGCGGTGTGTACCAATATTAGTTTATTATTCAAATAAATAAATAAATAAATAATGCCAGACATTTCACACAGCTTCATCTAGCCTCAAAGTAAGCAGAGCTTGTGTTATGGGTACCATATTATGACTGGTATACTTAAACATTGCAACTTATACATATTTTTATATTTGTAAATACATACATACATATAGGAACTTCTCGACCCGAGACAAATACTTGCATATCATACAAACATTTATCCCGCAGCGGGTATCGAACCCGCCACCCTCTGCGTCTCAGCCGTGCCTGGCCAACTGCGCCACAGAGGTCGTGCAATTAGTATTCAGACAATCTAATCAAATAATGTATATTATAATAGATAATGGATAATGTATTATATTATAATGGATAATGTATATTATATATATCATAATAGAACGCAGTATCAATTAATGGAGTTAAGAGAAGGTTAATGCTATTAATCTGATTCCCAAATGCATTAGTATTAATCAGTTACTGATTAAATGGTCTGCCAATCGGATACTATACTATACATTAGGCACCGTAGTCTGCTTACGTATAAAGTTAAATCTATATTATACTGTATCAAGTTTTAGTACGGTATAATCAGATATGATTTATTAATATATAGTACAAACAGTCAAAAAAGTACCAACGTCGCGTCGGTCTGTCTATCTGCGATATACTCGAAAATACCGAACGGATTTTTATACATTTTCACTAATTCATCAATGGACAGAGTGTTTCATGCTAGTGAAAGAGCTCATAAAGATCTTCTAAAAACAATAATCTGATACTTATCTAGTTGTTAATTAAGTTAATTTAAAGGGATAGTTCATTTTATTATTATTCAAACTATAATAACCTGATAAATATCGCGGTATTACCATGCCTTTAGATGCCTTATTGTACAACAATAAGGCATCTAAAGGCATGGTAATGATGTTAGTTCAGTCACAATCAATTCAATTAAGTTCGAACAGGATGTTCGCCCCCCGTATTTATAATGTTATTAAGATGGAACGATGGTCTCTATGAGGAAGTGGTTTCTAGTTCACTTTATTCTTTCACATGCTTTATAAGTTGGTACCTACATATTGTGAATACGTATTTGCACTTAAGGATACACGAGTCAGCGGCACAAACTCGTTAGTAGGCGCAGCTAAAATGCATGCTATTTCACCTAGCTTAGTGTGAGAAAAGGATAGACATGCACCAAGGATAGAGATGAGCACTAAGGAGATAGCGTGATTATAATTTCGAGTCATATGATCAGATTAGACTATGATTTCTAAATAAAACGATTACGTAAAAATAATGAAGAGACCTATGGTTCAAGGGTTCTCATGAAAAAACTGCTGAATGTATTTATTAAAAAAAAAGTTGTTTGAGCTCTTGAATAAATAATCTATGCTTGTATTGGAATATTTTTTTAGTTTGCGTACTCCGTTTGTTATTTATTCACACCTAAAGTTGCGCTAAAATCACTGATGAAAAACGATTTTTTTGAGTCATGTTTCAAACCCATATTATTTTTACAATTCTGTATTGATACAAGCATAGATTATGACAAAACAAATTTATATCACTTTTACTTTTGGTTGTTCATCATCAGACAGTGGTGTGGTGGTGGTGGTGTTTCTTCTTCGTTTCTGTCGGGCCTTGGCCCACTACGTTACAAGGGTCGTCAATGCTAACTATTTAATATTTTAGACATAATTTCATAATCTATACCTATAGGTATAGATTATGAAATATATAAGAGCTTAACCTGACTGACTGACTGTCTGATTCATTATCGCCGAGCCTAAGCCGCTGAAGCTAGAAAGCTGAAATTTGGAAGGTAGCTTCCTTTTACAGCAAAACCACCCACCCACTAAGGCAGGGTTTTTTGAAATTCAACTCCTAAAAAGGTGAAAAGGGGTGAAAACGAATGTATGAAACTTTTTAACGCGTGGTGCGATTTGCTTGAAACTTGTTATGAATAAATGAAATGCCAAATAAATGGACACGTGTTTCAGGATTTTTTACAATAAGCCTAACAAAGCGGTAAAATGGGGTGTCAAAGTTTGTATGGGAACTTTTTAATGGGTGGTGTGATTTCTTAAAAACTTGGTTTGGATACTTAAAATGTAAAATAAATGGACACGTAATTCAGGATTTTTCAAAATAACCCTCATAAAGCAGTAAAATGGGGTGTGAATGTTTGTATGCATCCTTAAACCCTTATTAAGCTAAAATTCCTTTCAAAAAAATGCGGACGAAGTCGCGAGCAACAGCTAGTTAAATTATAAAACTAACCATTACTTTAGAAAAATGCAGTAAATATATACCATATATTTTTTATTATGATTATCCGTCAGTAAAAGAGCGGTAAAAAAAAACATAATTTTACATACAAAAGATAACTTACTGAGAGTTTTAGTAAAAATTTGAGTAGATGGCGTTACTGTAAGAGCTTCAGCTTTAAAAAAACCTGTATCTTAGAATCACATAATTAGCTAGGTTGGCGCTTAAAAATGCTCCGTCCTTGTCATTCTCATGTCAAAGAATAGAAATGGCAACATAATTAAATAATTCATTAGCGTATAAATACCTTGATAACTCCAAATAAATATATTTGTATTTGTAGATACATACTTCTAAGTTATATATAAAGTATTGGTAACGTCCGGGCATAAAATAAAATGCAATCAAGTATTCGTTTCACGTGTTTTATTCTATTTTATAAAGAGTATTTTTTGACGCATGCAACGCTATTTTTTAACACATACCAACTGTAGCAATGGATCAAAGTAAAAACGCGATATGATTTTACTGTTGGGAATTCGATTTTTTAGATTTCCTTTATCCAACTTAATAAAACATCCAGTCATTCAGCCTATCATAAAGGAGTAATATTAGCTACTAGCTGATGCCCACGACTTCGTCGGCGAAGAATTAGTACTTCGTGTAATTCAAGCGGTTTTTGCAGCGTACGACAGAATAGCTCGCAGATTTTTTTCCTATTTACTTGACACTTATCGTTATATTTTGGGCAATTCACACAATATTTTTATAAATAACTAGCTGTCCTCGCGCAGCTTTGCCCGCGATGAAGATTTTTCCCGAGACAAACGAATTTTCCCGGGATAAAAAAGTAGCCAATTGTCACCCGGGGATAGTGAAGCTTTCCAACGGTAAAAGAGTTTTTGAAATCGGTCCAGTAGTTTTTATTCGTTACATACAAAAATACAAATCTTTCCTCTTTATAATATTAGTGCCTATGAGTTATTTTGATGTATAAGCAATATTATTGTAAAGTTTCATTAAAATCCATTCAGTAGTTTTTGCGTGAAGGAGTAACGAACATCCATACATCCATACTTACAATATTTCACTTTTATAATATTAGTAAGGATACTTAATAGAACATAATAAAAAAGAATATCATTTATTTGATATCACAATGAAAATGAAGTAGAAAATCAAAAGATTAAAAAATGAAATCTAAACAAAATATGAAGGTATTAGGTAACCCCACCCAGAAAGGTAAGTACTTAAATATATTACCTATATACTGAACGATCGAACGAACGATACGTAAACGATCAACAACATATTCCTGTGTTCCGTTAATACGCTACGTACGTTTTTACGTTATACCTATTTACAATTATATGGTTAGTTGATGCTGTGAAACGTTTATCGCCTTGGGCTCAGAATCATCCCATTGTCACCCCGCACAGGGTGCAAAGGGTGAAACATTTACAAAAGTTGACAATTCAGCGAACAATGGCAGTCGGTTTATCTAAAGTGATCAAATTAATATTTAAAATGCGAAAGTTTGTGTAGATGTGTGTATATTTTTTGTCGGACTTTATACACAGCATCATCTTGGCAAAGTAAGCAGTGCTTGTGTTATGGGAACCACAAGACTGATGAAGGTACTACTTATATACTTATTTTTTCTTTTTCTTTTGGAAACACATAGATATTACACAGAAAAACACTATGACAAAGACAATTTTATCTCGTAGCAACCGGTACGTTGCAACCTGAGCAACGTTATAGTGCCCTCCCCGCGTCCCACGCCAGCGCGACGGGCGCCGCCGTTATGAAATTTAATTTCTTAGTATATCATTTAGTCTATCTAAACTTTCGTGAGTTGTGCTATACATTGACTAACACGGGTTTTACTTGACTAGACGAGCCGAAAAAGAAACCTCCATCGAAATAATACGTGAGTAAAACCCGTGTTTATTAATGTATCATTTAGTCGAATGTTTTGAAAATTTAATTTAAAACATAAATTTAATATATAAGACTTCAATTATTAGGTAATCTTTTTTATAATTTCCTGATAAGTAGTGTTGTACACCCGTGTGTTTTTATAATGTAGCCATTGTAGCTCTTCGTTGTATACTCGTATAACGAAGCTAAGAGATCTAAAGTGTTCTCATGGTTAATAAAGAAGTTGGATTGAATTCAGGCATTTCAAAGTCTTAACTGACAAGCACATCGCAGTCTTTGTAAATTACTAGTCACAGTCATAATGGTTAAAAACTAGACAAAGCATTTCGCTCAAGGGTTGTTAGATAGAGTAAGGCAGAGAATCAGGATCAGTATGCATTGCTGTTTCAAGTGGATTAATTTGTATTCATTTAATTTAACCAGCAAAAACATGGAATAAAGAAAGCCAAACTAGTTTTACAGTTTTTAGTTTTAAATACTAATACAAGAGAGTTTATACATTTCAAGTGTGTCGGTTAACTGTCTGACGGCAGAGCGACATGAGGCCAATAATATCAATAATATAGTAATAATAATATCTTATCAATAATATAGTCATTTATATTATTGATAAGAATGCATGGCCTCATGTCGCTCTGCCGTCAGACAGTTAACCGACACACTTGAAATGTATAAACTCTCTTGTATTAGTATTTCGTAGTTAAGGTAGTTATAAGATGGATCATATAAAAAAGCGCTAGAACCAAGACGAGTTTCTTGCCAATTTTTCTCGAGCTTGGGTTAGGATGAATTGGCACCTAAATTCACGTAGTATGTAAGAAGTTTCAAAGTGATCCTTGTGATTGTATTGAATAAATCATCTTTTGACTTTGACTTTGACTTATTATAATAAGCTTTCTTCAAAATACCTTTACTACCTTTTGTGTATGCTTTAAATTTATTAATAGGTAATTTAGTCGAGGGAACTCCTCAACGATTTACAGCAATTACCTGGTGTTTGGGCTTGATTGATTCATTTGTATTGATGTGAACTGTACACCTAGATGGGTTGTGACTGTCATTAGGGGTCTGATGATGAAGACGAAGGACAGTCAAGGGAACTCCTCAATGTTTTACAGTAAGCTACCTTGTATATATACATGAAGTCGGTTGTCTTTTTAGTTTTTAAAACGTAATTATAATTTCATATTTATCAAAATATTTGTATCGAAAAACTATTCAACAAACCTCCTGGTATCTTTAAAAAAGCTACCTAACTATATGCCACACGATGGTGTATAGTTAAATAAAAAAAACCTCGCTTTACATGTAGGAAAGTTTTTGTTTTTATTTCATAACTAACGAAAAAATACATATTACCTGCGAGCAAGAGTTTTGATTATGGACGGACAGACAGACAGACATCCAGACAGATACACTATGTCACTATGAATATGAATATATACTATACCAGGATCATAGCAAAGGCAAATCTGTAATCTCTAAAACAAGCTTGATTTTATGCATGTTTCTTCATCAGAAGGTTGCGGGTTCGATTCCCGCCGCGAGACAAATGTTTACATGGTCTGCAAGTATATATCTCGGGTCTGGGTGTTTTTATATAATAATTATGCATTTAAATCAATATAAGTAGTATATCAGTCATAACACAAGCTCTGCTTACTTTGGGGTCAGATGATGCTGTGTGAAATATCCGTTATTATTTATTTATCTAAAGGAGCATCTTTATGTCATCATCACTGTATAAACGATTATGCAATGTTGTATCTGACTACACCTTTACTTTCTAGATCTGCGAGACAAATTTAGCTAATTATATATATATTTTTTTTTAATTCCCGGACATTTCACACAGCATCATCTGGTCCCATAGTGAGCAGAGCTTGTGTTATTGGTACCACATGACTGATATACTACTTATATACTTTTTTTTGTAAATACATACATATTATACATAGAAACACCCAGACCCAGGACAAATACTTGCAGATCATACAAACATTTGTCCCGCGGCGGAATCGAACCCGCAACCTTCTGCGTTTCAGCCGGACCTTAGCCCACTGTGCTACAGAGGTCGTCAAAATTTTAATTAATTAATTTACCTGAACACACGTAAGGCATAATTAACAAGCTTCCCTTCTCTATATGCAGAACACGTCGATAATCATATCACATTGTTGGCATATATGTATACAGAATTGATCATAATTAGCAGTTGCCTACGCCTTCAATTTATTTATGAATGTGAAGCAATGCCGCTTCACATTCATAAATAAATTGACCAAGGGCTGACCAAAGTCACTAATTATAATAAAGACAATTCAAATTCAAAGTCAAAAAACCATTCAACACCAACTCGTTAAAATAATCATCAACAAAGATCCTTATCGCACGGTACGCACTTGGCGGATGGGGGCTAGGCGAAAAAAAGAGTAAGATTTTTCCGTCACGAATTTCCATAACGTACCTTTCTTTAGTGTAGACGGTTATCCATAGGGTGACACGAAATAATTAATTAGATTAACGAATGAAAGAATGAATTAGATGAATTTAATGATGTATAATATAATATAATAATATAATAACGAAATTTCCTACCATTCCTTCAATTCATTAGTAATTTCTGGTTTTCATTTAATTGCTCTCAGAATTCATTAATTTATATTTGTTAATCAATAATATAATACGTTTATCAATAATAATATACTACGATAGGAACTTCGTTTCTACCGAGAGTTCCACAACATTCACGCAATATTTTTTTTTAATTATTACTTTTTTTTTTAATTTTACAAATCAGGCTGTTAATCCTAATCTAGAAAAGCCTAGCCGAGTTATTTTTTCTTTTAATTAATACGTATAACATATAATCAACAACTTTGAAATTTGAAAACAAACAAAGGTTTCTACAAACAGCGATTGCGCCGGTAGGAAATGGAACACAGTCCTCTAACAAAAATAGCAACTTTTAAACTTAATATTTATCAAACGAATAATTCGATGGAAAAACAGTTCAAGAAAATTCGTAATATCTTTAAAGGACCTATCCAACAATATGCCATACGATCGGATAAAAAAATAAAAATAATCAAGCTCGCATTACACGGGAATGTACCATAAAAACATATTTTTTTCATAACCTTGTCACTTATATGTATTACCGCATCAAATTTAATGACGACAATACTAATTGCTTACGAGTAAAAGCTCTCATTAGGTTCGGACAGACAGACATAGTCAGACGGACATAGCGAAACAATTAGGGTTCCTTATAGACTTTAAATTCGTCTCTTATAAGCTAAGCTATTTGAGGTTACAGATTTGGTACATCTGTACCAAGTTAATCCAAATCCGCTATTTCGTAACGGTGTGATTGGACCACAAACAAATACACAAATATTTTTGACTGGCTTGTCAGCTCAGCTGGTAGTAGCTCTGCCTTCTGCGCTGTAGGTTGAGGGCTCGATTCCCTCCCATGATACACATTTTTGTGAAAAGCATCGGTGTTTGTTCTGTGTCTGGGTGTTATAAAGTATCATAAGTATGTATTTAAAATATATAAGTATTCTATCAGTCATCTAGTCACTATAATACAAGCTATGCTTAGTTTGGGACTAGATGATGTTGTGTTCATTGTCCAGCAATATTATATAAATAATAATAAATATTAATAAATATTAATAATAATATTATTATTATTTATTATCTTCATAAACTTACACAAATTACTTACTTATGGCCTTACTTATAAAAGTCTCTCAAATTCTGACAAATATGAATTACTGTTTAAAATAGTTATATACCTTTTTGTAAGGCAGATTAATTTTATCCGTTTTGCATAGCAGACACTGCGCTCTTATATTTATTATATTTATAGTTATTTCCGGTTTTATTCGTAATTTTGGTGTTTTTATTCAAATAGATTTAGAGCTATTGAGTACTGGGGTGTGAATAATCGGAATAAAAGCTGTGTGATTCTTTGTGTTTTAAAAATAATCCAGTTAATTACTTTAAATGAAAGACGCCGTTTTATAAATAACTAGCTTAACAGCTAGCTGTTTTCAATTTTAACACACACTTATAATACTTTATAACACCCAGACACAGAACAAACACCTAAGTGCTTCACACAAATGTTTATCCTGGGAGGGAATCGAACCCTATACCTACATTGCAGAAGGTAGAGCTACCAACTCAGCTGACAGCCAGTCTTAAATATAGACACTGGACATTGGCTAAATAGGCATGACGACAGTATCATATAATGGTCGGGGAAAACTTAATATCAAAAAACTGTAAAACATTGGTTTAGTTTTATTTAAAAAATTCTGATCATAAAGATTTTCAATAAAATAAAACATTAAAATACAGCAATCGGCCATTTTGACTGAAACACCAATCACAGCGCTTAACGTCACCCATATGAAAACTCAGTTGTCAATACTGTCATTTACTGTGTTTTGTTGTTGCAAATACGCATTTGGATTGATTTTTTATTCTTTAACTTGTGTTTTATCGACTCCAGTCGACTCTAACAATGTAACCAAACTTTATTAGGGCAAATAGCTCAAATTTGGGATTTATTAATTTTAGGCCATTTCCTCGCAACAAATAAATAAATTTGCTCGTCTGAGTTTAGTAACGCAAAAACTTCTATGTAAGTAAATTTTGTATTTACCTATCTTTACCCTAGATACAACCAACTTAGATATAATCAAACTCGTTTTGAACTCAGGCGAGTTTTTTATATTTTACTTTCATAAGTTATTAACCGACTTCAAAAAAGGAGGTTCTCAATTCGTTTTTATTTTTTTATGTATGTTCACCGATTACTCAAAGACGCCTGAACCGATTTGAAAAAATATTTTTTTGTTTCAAAGGGTATACTTCCCAGGTGGTCCCATTTAAATTTTATAGAAATCGATCGAGCGGTTTTTGAAATCTCAACAAAAATCGAAAAATTGTTTACATCGATGACATTTTCATTGCGTGCAGTGAGAGCGGTGCGTTTAGTTGGCCTACCCATATTGTATAGATATAAACAAAATACATACTTTCCATTAAAAATTTCAAAATAAAATAATTTTAAGGTCTTACATTGTATCTAATGAAGTCGGTTTTCTTTTAAGTTTTTAAAACATTTTTACAATAAACTTGTCATTGTTTATTTTTAAGGTTAGCTCGCAGTTGCTATTTTAGAGTTAATATCAATTTAATACCCGATAAAACGAGTAATTTTCTGTAACTAAACGGAACCTACTAGTACTAGTAGTATTTTTCCTCATAGTAAACACCTAAAATCTGATAATCACCAAATCAATGAGTATGTATTTATTCAATGTATTTCTGTGTTTATTCATGTACAAACACTTTGTTGGGTATTCTTATTAATGTGTTTTACACTGCGGTACTGCACACAACTTATAAACTTTAGAATTCATTTTTATCACACGAATTAATTTAATATTTTGTTTATTTTCTTCGCCAGGCATATACACAATGACATGTTTAGATAGGCGTGACGTCAGAGCCGACGCCATGACACCTGCGAGCTGTTTTCGCGCCCTATTGAAAACATATTAGGAAAATGGCTTTAAACTTCGTTAAACTAAAGTTTATTACCGAAATAAAGGTTTTTTCGTTAATAGTAATTATGTACCCACATTACGGAAAAGGATTTCAAAATCTTTCGTCACGCCTATTGTCATTATTATAACATATGCCATTAACGAAGAAGGTAGTTTCAAATAGTGATAGGGCGAATTTTAAGCAGTGTTTACGTAGTATTCAAATTGACAGGCGTTTATAAATAAGGCCGTTATAATACTAGTAGGGTAAGATAGAGTTTTAAGATATCTTGTATCCTGAAGTTTGCAAAACGGAAAATACCTATATTAACTCATGAAAAAATTGCAAGCTTCGTTTGCTGGTTAGTCGGTGCTGAGTGAGATACTCAGCACCGACTAATCTGCAAACGAAGCGATGTTTTCTTTCAGTTTTAACTCGAGTGCAATACGAGTTAACGTCCATAACAGACAGACAATTTTCCATTCGCTTGATTTCCTTTTGGCAATTAACACTTTAGTGGACGAGAGTGTTCTAGGAAATTACAAATTGGCATTTGCAGATATGGCTGACTGTCTGTAGGTACTTTTGAAGAGCTTTGTGTTTTCATAAAGTGGAGGGTTTAACTAACCCAAAAGTAAACAGTGCTGATATACTTTTATATTTTTTTTCTTTTACATAATATAGTTAGTGAACAGACCCAGGACAAATACTTGCCAATCATACTAACATTTGCCCCGCGGCGGGAATCGAAATCGAAGGGCAGGCTTCGGTCCACTGCGTCACAGAGGTCGTCAAATAACATGAGAAAACAATTTTATTAATCTCGTTTTTTTAAATAGATACTCATGATTGTGCAGATTATTTTGAAATTTTGAAATGTAGTTGTTTCAGCTTGGACAAAAATGATTTCGTATGTCTGGAGGAGGAGCGTAATTATCGTCTCAAAAATCACTTTGACAAAAGTTAGATTTCTACATTTTTTTATGAATATATGAAGTAGGATAAATTAACTACCATATACCACAAAAAATATGCTACAATAACATATTTTAATAGCTATAGCTTGAACTCGAATGTAAGGAAGTAGATTCATTGATGTAGGAAAATTTGTAATATGACAATTTCAGATCGATTTTTTACAAATATTTGTTGATAAACTACCACTTATTACACATTATTAAAAGCGTGGTATTAAACACTTTCCGCGTAATTAAGCATATTCGTATATGTCTAAGAAGGTTAGCTTTTACAGTAAATTTTTTAAAGCCCTCCTATTTTTTCAGTTTCAGGATTTATTTTAATTATCCGGGGTCCGGCCGGCGTCTGTTCAGATGTTCTCCTCTACAGGTCGCATTTCTCAACCGATTCTCGTGAAATTTTGTGAGCAGGTTCTATATAGATTTTTTTGTCGATTTAGATTATGGACATTTTTCAAAATGTCGGAGATATGGGGGTTGAAAACGTAAAAAAAGTTATATTTCAGTTATTTCGAAAAATGTTTGCGAGGTCTACAGTTCACAGAGCCACTAGTATATAAATAAGGACTAATAAATACATAGATGGGCAAGCAAAGATCCTGGCTGATGCTACAAACAAAGAGAAGCATAGTAGGTCTAAGAAAGATGATGATGATGAATACTTGTGATTTTTACGTACTCGCTAACAATTTGAAGCTCGCGTTAAGGCCTTTGTTCCCATCACAGGTATTTTTTTCATATCTCAAAGTTACCGATTTAATATTTAAAATTCAAAGGTTGTTTTTAGTCATTTGAACTCTGTTTCTTGTATATATTATCTCTTTTGTGTACGCATTTTAAGTGTAGGTACATAAATCGATTTAAATTAAATCTCCTGAAACATTGCTTTGAAATCGATTACAATCTCATCACCATCAGCCTGTAGAAGTCTGACTAATGGAAAAAGATCTCCTTACTTAATGTTAAGTATCATTACCTATTATGGTCGTACGACGGACGAACCTACGTCATTTCAAATTTAATTATGATTTATAAGTATAAAGTCAGTTTTTGACAGTTTTATAGCTTTTTTATTACAGTGTATATAATATATTTGTTGTTTTTCTTCTTTTCGATGCTTCAGTCATTATATGGTTTTAGAGTAGCATGTGGCGATCTCAATTGCACTTACTGTGCCCGCGATCGTAAGGCTAATTTCGAAAGAATAGTTGATCTGTTTTCAGAAAAACCTTCAATATTAATTGAGATAAGATCCGTTGGTTGAGTGAAGCATCGTGTTAGAAAGATTAGCCAGTTTAGTTCAGACACTGTGTTACCGTGCCTAGCTGTTACCAGAGGTTCAAAAAATAATTGGCCTATTATCACATAACCATTGTTTAGGGTTCCGTACCTCGAAAGTAAAAAACGGAACCCTTATAGGATCACTTTGTTGTCCGTCCATCCTTCTGTCTGTCAAGACCCTTTTTCTCAGAAACTCGTCGAGGTATCAAGCTGAAATTTATATCAAATACTCAAGTCTACTGTCCCTTAAAGCTGTGAAAAAATCAAACTTCTAAGTCAACGCAATCAAAAGATACAACCGTTTATGCCGCAAATGTCTTATAGCACAGATAAAGGAAAAATTGCGAAAACCGTACATTTTTAGTTACATCATATAATAAAAGTATTTTTTCTTTTTCTCATGAACGCGTAAAGGTATTAAATTGAAATTCATATCAAATACTCAGGTCTATAATACCTTTAAGCTGTAACAAAATCAAACTTCTATGTCAACGCAATCAAAAGAAGCAGCAATTTAAGTCGCATATTTTCAAACTCGCAACTACTCGCAAGGGAATCAAAACCTAAAGAGTACTTCCAGTCGACCTAGAATCTTGAAATTTGGCATGAAGCAATGTTTTATAGCACATATAAAGGAAAAACTCCTAAACCTTAAGTTTTTAGTTACATCACATATTTTTAGGGCTCCGTACCTCGAAAGGAAAAAACGGAACCCTTATAGGATCACTTTGTGGTCCGTCCGTCCGTTTATTTCAACAATATACTTATGCCATAAAACAGTAACATATTCTTGCACGCGTATCGCACACAATCGCAGGCGACGAGGGTACGTGTGAACAGAAATCCTTACTTATCAGACAAAGTTTCGAACAGAATTTGAATCGGATTCTTTTAAACTCGAACCTCGCTTCAGGAGAGATTGAAGACGTAGTTTTGAAGTTTACATTTTCAGTTCCTCCTATTCATTTAATCAGTTAAATAAGTGAAATTTAAAAGTTCAAATCAAGACGTTAAAAAATAAGCATGACTTTTCTTACTTTAATAAAATCAGGCTCAAAGCTCACTACCCATAAACTTACGAGTCGCAGGACTAATTGGATATAAACAAAGAAGATTTCTAATTAATTAACTTCCACAGTTCAAATACGACATTCAATCCGATGCAAACGTCTGTAATGGCCGGCTTCGGTAACTGTAAAGGGCTTGGACAAACGAGAAACCTTTTGTAGACTTCATATAGTTATAGTTATCCTTAGTGCCATCAGGTCTACAATAAAACCTTAACACATCACACACGAATAACATAATACAAATTATAATAAATGCAAAAGTTTTTTTGATTAGATCGTCAAGCAACTGAACTTGTTTCGATAAAACTTAAAAGCATTATGTCACCGAAACACCGCCTACTTCAGCCTGATACTTGTATATAACTAAAGTAAACTACATAGTTTATACGTTTAAACGTTTAGTTAGATACTGATAAAGAGTGCACTAAGATGTCTTAGTAAAACAGAATACTGTCTCTTATTTATCAGATTTTCAACGTCGATACGTTGCGTGTATATCAGAACCCAAGATCCACGAAGACGTGAATACAACATCCGCCAGCCAATCGGAAGTATAGCTGAAATCGTCTCAAAACTGTCGAACTGACAAATTACTTTTGCAATGAATAGCTAGATTTCTACGGCAGATAAATATTCCTAGCTGTGTCTAATCACAATAATATTGCAAACGGAAACGGTTATTCGTCTAATTTCAAAACTTGACTGCATGAGAGCATGTTTAGTAGGATACTCATAGTAATATTGAGAAACATTAAGTTTGTTACTATTGTAGTTATGTTTGGATGTTGTGGGTTCAAAGAACAATTTCACATGCAATAATCCCTCAGTGGTAGAGTAGGCTTTAGTAATAATAATAATAATAAATAATCCCGGATACTTCACACAGTATCATCTGTCCCCAAAATAAGCAGAGCTTGTGTTGAGCTTGTGGTACCACATGACTGATACACTACTTTTATACTTTTTTTTTAACGTGAAACTTTTATTACATCTTCTCAAACTTTTTCGTCTGTGTGTTGCATGTCGCAACAAAGTTCAATTCAGCTCACATATCCTCTATAACATAGCCATACGCTACGCTTCTTACAAATAACTCTGTCACTGTCTGGGCCGGAGCGACGCATTCAGTAAATTCTATCTGTGGTGTAATTTCAAGAGTAGGTACATATGATAGGTTAGTGCAAACCTACCAATCATTATTAAAGTATATTGGGTACTTGTATGTAGGTATTACGTACGTACCTACTATTTGGGAATTATATGATAGAAATATACCCACCACGAGATATGGTACAACGATCGATGCGGTTTTTACTAGATACATTGAAAAAATCGAATGTAAGTTCACTGTTCACGTATTTTAGTTACCATAAAATATTGGTTACATTTATAAACTGTGAAACTCATAATGAAGATGGAATTGATAATAATGATTGAAAATAATTGAAAAACGGATCAAAATAACTCGACGATAATAAAATATTGTTTTCAGTTTTTAAATTTAATATGTGTATATAATCTAAATAATTGTTAAGTATTATGCATGTCGTACTCTACTAAGACACAGAGTTCAATAAAAATATTAGTTGGAGACTTAGTCTACTTTTATTATTTCCCATTATCATTCCAATTTTCGAAGTATAAAATTAAGATTGATAAAGCGATTTTTATACCCTTAATGGAATATTATTCCAAAAATTTTTAGTTAAATGTCTATAATGTGAAAAAAAGTTTCACTTTTACCGTGGTTTCATAAAACCACACAATCCTTTTTTATTTATTTTCACCGTTAACTCGAAAACGGCTGAACCAATTTGGAAATTTTTTTTGTTTGAAAGGGTCACACAGGTGGTCCCATATAAATTTTATCAAAATCGATCGAGATGAAAAATCAACAAAAATCTAAAATTGTACATATCGATGATGTTTTCATGTACTTTTTAAAACCTCGCTGTCTCATTGGAGCGGTGCGTTTATTTGGCCTACCCATATTATATATATACAAAATACATCTACTTTCCACTAAAAATGTATTATAGGCTCAAATTTCATTCAATGAAGTCGGTTTCTTTTTAGTTTTTAAAACGTAATTATTTGTAAATACATACATATTATACATAGAAACACCCAGACCCGAGACAAATACTTGCAGATCATACAATCATTTGTCCCGCGGCGGGAATCGAACCCGCAGCCTTCAGCGTCTCAGCCAGACCTCAGCCCACTGCACCACAGAGGTTGTCAACCTAAATATTTATTATTATGTCGTTTAGTTTGCGTTCCCACGGATATGAGAATGTCCGGTGTATGGTTGTCATTACATCACTAATAGTCGCTAGTGTCGAACGGAATAGTGATTCCAAACGACACCACCGGTTGTTTCGTTCTGGTGGTGTCGAGTGGAATGAACGCTTATAACAAGCTTTACTACGAAAAACGAATACAAATTACAGTAGTTTATACATTTCAAATCTGTCAGTTATTTATCTGAGGACAGGGCAACATGAGGCCGTAGATTCTTATCAATAACATAATCTAATATATAAAATTCTTCTGTCACGGGGTGCGTAATCGAACTCCTCCGAAACGGCTCGACCGATTTTCGTGATCCTTAGCGAGGATATTAGTCAGGGGGGAGAATCGAACAACATCTATTTTTCATCCCCCTAAATGTTAAGGGTGGTCCACCCCTTAATTTTTATTTTTTATTTTTCAGACAAATTTTTTTGTTTTTATTTTTTTATGATACATCATACAAAAATACATGCAACCCTAAATTTTCACCCCTCTACGATCAACCCCTATTTTTTTTTCTAATACATACATGGCAAAACAACGTTTGCCGGGTCAGCTAGTCATTTATATTTTAATACGCTTTCATCAAGAGTCTACTCGACTTTATGTAATTAGTCGAAACCTAGGGATGTATACTTTGTTTCTGTTCCTAGAATTGATTCTATGAAGATCACTATTTTGCTGAAACCCATCTTTATTTTAAGAGAGTTGATCAATTCTTCATATATATACATATTGTGAGAATATTAATTTCTTTGAATATTGCTTTCTGTACGGAAACGTTTATCACTTTTTGTATATGTACCTTCCGATCACGTCGGACTCCAGATCAGAAGGTTGTCTAACTTTGGAAATGTTATTTTTATAAATGAAAAAATACGTAGTTGTTAATCACTCAGCGTCTATTCCGTATTCATGTAGGTACATGTACTATTCGTATGCTTGTCGGGAGTTGACTGAGGTATCCAGCGCGCGGGAAGTATTGCATTGCTTATATTTTGCTGAGCTAAGCTGCGCTGCGATCCCTACACTCTCAAAGACTCGCGGTTTCATGGAACCGCTCTTGAATATCAGCTGCTTAAAAAGAGCCTCTGAAGCGCCTTTAATCCTTTTACTACACAGGTTCTAAAGAACTAGTGACACGATAAGAAGAGCTTTCCCCCAGATAATAATGCCATATGACATAGCACTATGGAAGTAGCAGAAATAAACTAATCTAGTTGTAGCTTCATTAGTAAGCCCACGTATCACACGAACTGCATATGCAGCGGAGCTACGCCAAGCTAAGTTTTGCATCATTATAATTACCTAATACAGTCTCATTTGCTCCAGTTTTGGCGGCCAATGTAACAAATTGAGAATTTGGGCTTTTTAGACTTATTTGTTCCATCAATGGAATTGGAAATGGGACAAAGCGGGAATGAACGTACTAATATCTTATGCAGCTCATTTATAATGCTTAAATTTGTTAGTAAGATTTAGATGTGGGATGATTGTTAAATTGTATGTTTATTTTGACAAACATATATATGTTTGTATAAGATAAATAATCCTGGACATTTCACACAGCATGATCTGGCCCTAAAGTAAACAGAGCTTGTATGTGGTACTCCACATGACTGATATACTAATTAAATACATATTTTCTTGTAAATACATACATATTATACATAAATACCCAGACCCGAGACAAATAATTGTAGATCATACAAGCATTTGTCCCGCAGCGGGAATCGAACCCGCAAACTTCCGCGTCTCAGCCAGACCTTAGCTCTTAGAATAATATATAGGCCACTTTTTATCTTTGATGAAAACAAATAAGCGGAAGATGGGTGACGCGTCTCTAGCACATGGACCGCTTCAATTAGGACTCCGAGTCCCAATTTGTCTCAGTCGCATGACATCGCGCGCGT
Source organism: Lampropteryx suffumata (assembly GCA_948098915.1). Classification (NCBI taxonomy): domain Eukaryota; kingdom Metazoa; phylum Arthropoda; class Insecta; order Lepidoptera; family Geometridae; genus Lampropteryx; species Lampropteryx suffumata. The sequence goes on along the minus strand of OX402544.1, from coordinate 20,730,987 downwards.
GAGACGTGAAGATACTCTTTTATTATTTTAAGCGGCATAAACATTACTAAAATGCCTTCGTGTGCTTTTATGCGTTGTACCAATCATTCCAATAGAAAAAACAAATCTCATGGAATCACTTTTCACTCGTAAGTACACATAAACATGAAATTTCTTAAGATATTTATAAATTAGCTTATTGTTTTGATCGCCATTTTGCAGAGCGAGATAGAAATATACGATACTTTTATGTGCGACAAGTTAAGTATGATCACGCACGTGGTGCCGAGCGAAAGCGCCCGTGGCCCGCGTATTGTTTTCGCAGTAGCGTCAGCACAAGAATATCAAAACATGTAAAGGCTTTTATATAAAAAAAATATTAGCCACCTAAAAATATTTTTGGTGTTCATTTATTACTTTATTGTAGATAAATGAAATAGTTGTCATGTTACGAGTATATGTAAAAAAATTAAGAATTTATGTTAGTACAAACACTAGTGTGTTTGTTAAATTTTTAAAAACATTTGATTTTATAATGTTAAAGCGTTCCGTGTTTGTTTGTTTTCTAGGTTTCCTGGGGATGTACTTGTGAGACATAAATGGCCTCTTGTAGTTCGTAAACAAAGGCAAAAGCCAGACTGGACACCAACTCAACATAGTCGTATATGTTCGATACACTTCAAACCGGAAGATATATATACTACCAACAAGGGTTATAGAAGATTGTCAAAAAATAATATTTGTTGAATTTGTACCATTATATACTATGCGTATCTTGAAATTTTGAACTTTACGCCCGGTAGTCCAATATTAAACGTTCTATAACTCAAAAAGTATGGACATTAGAAAAAAAAGTTTAAAGCAAAAGTTGTAAATAAACTGATCTTTAAGAATTGTTTGATGCATTTTATTGATTTATCTAATATTTCAAAAGTTACCGGCCGCGATAGAAAAGCCCGTTCATTAAATGGGCCATAAATCGTAAACGGTAAGTTTTACAAAAAAGTTTACTTGCAACAAAAGATGCGAAATTTTATTCTCTACAATAACGGTCTCTATAATTTTTTACCTAAAGCGCATAGTTTCTGAGATGTCGGCCAAAAAGGTTTTTTCAAGATGGCGCTTGAAGCGTCACCTGGATCTGTCAGCATTTTGTGATTTTATGCTCAGTAAGTGATCCTAAACCATTACTAAAAACAATTTGGATCGGAAATTTAGTGCAAAGTTTAATGCTATTTTGACTGGCCTAATAATTATAATTTGTCTGCTGACGCTCCTTGGTAGTCATTGTCACGGACACGACTCGACCCGAAGTATGCCGGTGACGCACGACATTGGTCTCTACTGTCAAAACAAATCGATTTGTCTCTGTCGTTCAGTAGTGTTCAACGTAAAATAGAACTACAGCTGTGTGAGTGTTTGTGCATGTGGTTGTGCATCATGCCTATAATTTCACTGACGAATTAATGGACGTGCCCCATCTTCCGCTTATTTGTTTTCATCAAAGCTTTTTATCTACTTACCACGTGGGCAAAGCCATGGACAGCACCTAGGCATCAATACTATGCGTCAAGTCCTATGATTCCAATCCATTTAAATGAGTTCATCAATCATCAAAAGATAGTATTAATATTAAAAATAATATTAATTATATTATTGTCTTCTAAGTATTTATTAATTATAAGGATTGACTAGCCTGTCAGCCCAATGGTATTTTGTTCAATTGGCATTAGCTCTGCCTTCTGCGCTGTATGATGAGGGTTTGATTCCCTTCGGTGATAAACATTGGTGTGATGAACATTGTATGTTCGGTGTCTGTGATAAAATATCATAAGTATGAATTAAAAAATATATAAGTGTTCTATCAGTAATCTGGTCACCATAATACCATAATACAAGTTATGATTAGTTTGGAGCTAGATTGTGTTATCTCCATTATCCACCAATATTTATTTATTTATTCAAAAGCTGGTTCACAATTCGCTGATTCAACAAGTGGATTGTTATGTAATAAGTCGAACAAAGTGATACATTACAGCGCAGTTTATTTTTAGGGTCTAATATCTACTTTATACAATACACCTAAAATACCGCTGTACATTTTTTAATCCAAACCAATAGAAACTAACATTATCATCATCATCATCATCATTATCATAACAGCCTTTAAGATGTGCACTGCTGAACATAGGCCTCCCTAATAGATTTAAAGTAAGAACGATTTTGAGCCCTCTCCATCCACCGACTTTCTGCGATCTTTACAATGTCGTCAGTCCATCGGGTCGTCTAACGGGTCGACCCGGGTCCATCGCTCGGGTCCACGCTTCGTTTCCTGTCCTTGGTTGCCATTCGAGAACTTTTATTCCCCAACGGTTATTAGTTCTGCGAGCTATATGGCCTGCCCATTGCCACTTCAACTTGCAAATTTTGAGTGCTATATATATATTATGAGATTGTAGTTTTCAGGAAACCAACATGAACCAATATAATGATTGGCGCTAGTAAATTTACTTAATTTAAAATGTTATTATTATATTGCATGTATAGGGTCTTCCAATAGGCACGTCCGAACTTTGACAGTTGGTAGCGGCCATCTTGTTGAAGCTACATCTGTCAAATTGGTTGTAATTTATTCATTCTGTTTTGCCAAATCATCATGGATAGCTATAGCATTCAACAACACGTGCAAATGATAAAATTGTTTTATCAAAATGAGTGTTCTGTTCGGGCAACGCACCGCGCGCTTCGCCCATTTTACGGTCGCCATAATCGTCCTACCGAGAGGACTATTCGTCGTGTGGTGGATAAATTTGAGTCCACTGGTTTGGTAAATGATCGACCAACACCCGTACGTCAACGAAACGCAAGGTCTGCCGAAAACATCGCCGCTGTCCGTGAGAGTGTGCAGGAGAATCCGAGGCAGTCGATTTCGCATCGCTCACAAGAACTCGGCCTTTCACAGACCACAACTTGGCGAATTTTGCGTCGTGACTTGGGCCTGCACCCGTATAAAATTCAACTCACCCAGGAATTGAAGGTAAACGACCATAGACAACGACGTTTGTTCGCTGAATGGGCACTGGAGCAGTTAGCAACTGACCGTAATTTTCTCAGAAAAATTATCTTCAGCGATGAGGCCCATTTCTGGATGAATGGGTACGTAAACAAACAAAATTGTCGAATTTGGGACGATACCAATCCACATGAGATCCATGAGCGTCCAATGCATCCCGAAAAAGTTACAGTTTGGTGTAGGTTTTGGGCTGGCGGCGTCATCGGGCCATATTTCTTTGAGAACAACATTGGCCAGGCCATCACTGTCAACGGCGAGCGCTATAGGTCGATGATTACCAACTTTTTTTGGCATGAACTGGATCATCTGAACACCAACGATATGTGGTTTCAACAAGACGGCGCTACGTGCCACACAGCTCATGCCACATTGAATATTCTGCATGAGAGATTTGAGGGCATGGTCATCTCACGTGGAGCTGATGTGAACTGGCCACCGAGATCTTGTGACTTAACCCCGCTAGACTTTTTCTTGTGGGGTTTTCTTAAGTCGCAGGTCTATGTGAATAAACCACAAATCACAGCGGCCCTCAAAGCCAACATAACCTATGCCATAAGTCAAATTCAGCCTGATTTATGCGCAAAAGTCATGGAAAATTGGATATCTCGCATGCGCTCCACCCAGAGAAGCCGTGGCGGACATTTGAATGATGTCATATTCCACACATAATGACATCACTACATCTTTCAAATAAATAAATAATTTCGATAATATATCACACACACTTTGTTTTATTTAAATTTAAAGATAGGACACGCTTAATGAAAGACCCTTTACTAAAGAGGTTTACCAAAATATAGAATTATCATTTATCAAAATTCGTTAAAACACTACGAGAGGCGTCAAAAGATAATACACACCAACAAACGCCCAAAAAGTATTACATCCCCTCTAAACTAGACAGATGAGTGAAAGTTTTTTTTATCCGATGATGAGGCACGCAGTTCTATAAGACACCTATTTACTCTTGACTTGAGAAGACCTAGATTGTAGTTTTCAGGAAAGACACACGACGGCAAAGTATTCCAATCCCTGGCTGTACGCATTATAAATATGGAAGCAACGAGACTCTGGAACTTAGTCTCAATATTTCAATAAAGTTTATTATTTATTCATAATTTTGTACAATTGTTGCTACATTAAATTGAAACAATGTTTCTGTTGTGAATCATCAATTCCCACACAGTTAAATCATGTTGAAAATTAATACTAAGGGATGTAAATACCACCTAACTACATTAATTCTAACATTAGTAAATAAAAAATATAGGTAGTTATAATTGGCTAACTAAAAAGTACATTAATATCTTCGTACCTTCCTAAAGTATCCTTTTCAGTCGGAACTGATGCTGTTGTTTCATAGTTTTTTTTATTTAGATTTTTATTCATAACTAGCTGTTGCTCGCGACTTCGTCCGCGTGAATATCAGTTATCGCGGTTGGATAAATATTATTACTATGTCCTTCTTTGAGGTTTAAGCTTACTCTATACTATATTTCGTCAAAGTCGATTCAGTAGTTAAGCCGTGAAGTCGTTGCAAATAGATAGACAGGCAAAGTTACTGCGCGCGGGAACCCGAAAATACCTATTTTGTTGCGGAGTTATTTTAAAATTATGACATCTCCTTAGATGTTGATTGAAATCAAGTGATGTCATGGACAATTTTGTTCACAATTAAATGCTTGTGATTAATAACATATTTATTTGGATAAGGATTAATATAATGTTGATAAAACTCCTTCGCAAATAATGCATTAAGCTCGAACAAATTTAAATACCATAAAAAGGTTATTGTGACCCAATCTTAAAAGATAGACATAATTATGCTGTCACTGACTTTTTTTAGAACTTTTAAAGAGGAACAATTCCATCGTACATCATTTTTGCGTAACTTAAACCATTTACGCAGCGCACGCGACGAAAGCTCTCAAAAAGGAATCATTTTTCCCGTTTTTGCAACATTTTCCGTTGATGCTTCGCTCCTATTGGTCGGAGCATGATGTTATAAAGCCTAAAGCCTTTCTCGATAAATGAACTATCCAACACTAAAATATTTTTTTTATTCAAACCAGTAGTTCCTGAGATTAGCGCGTTCAAACAAACAAACAAACACACTTTTCAGCTTTATAATATTAGTATAGATAAGTTGTACAGATTACAATAGAACGATGAGTCTGTAAAAGTAGCAGCATTAATGAGTACCTATTACTATAAAAAAACATTGATTATTTAGAAATACTCAGAATGTCTTCAGTTTCCTCATAAGAGAAAAACAGGATCCAGTCTGCATACATTGCCGTTTGCATTTATAATATGAGAAGGTGTATGAAGAAGCGTGTTGTACAGGGAAGGACATAAATAGCAAAAATGACCCCGGCGGCTGCAGTTCTACGAAATATAATTCCGCACGCCATGTCAGAGCGACGTATCACGGTACTCAGTTAAGATCAAAATTCAGAGTGCTTTTGTAAAATGGTCGCTTATATTTACGGTACATTTCTATTTGCAGTAATTTATGGGAATATAATTTTGGCAGATTATTATTATGACTCGCTTCCTAGCTCAGTTGGTAGTAGCTTTGCGTTCTGTGCTAAAGGTTTGATTGCTTTTTAGGGTTTTGGGGCTAAATAGTATAGTGTGAATTGTCCACCAATATTTATTTATTTTAAATAGATTATGGATAGTAATTTGTGCCACGAAAGGAATTAGCAACAAGCCATTCAAATCAGCATGATATTGACAAGCTCCTATGTGATAAGTGTGTAGTAAGTACCATGTTTGTAAGGTTCATTTTCAATAGTACCAAACGTTAACATGCTACACATTTTTTTACATTTCTGGTTTCATTTATACTATGTATAATGTTTGGATGTGGCTCTTACTTACAACAGCAGTCGATGAGTTAAGAATTCTATATTTCGCGTTCACTTGTTAGATTTTTCACATAGCTATCAGACCGTTGAATTTTACGTTACGATAATTATTTATTTTTTAATAAATAATGCATTCGTGGCACGAAAACTTACTTTAAATAAACATTCGCGATCACAATTCATTGTTTTAAAAGTTAACGGGTATTTAAAAGGTAACACGTGATACATAGACGACCTCTGTAGCACAGTGGGCCCGTCTGAGACGCAGAAGGTTGCGGGTTCGATTCCCGGCGTGGGTCAAATGTTTGTATGATCTGCAAGTATTGGTCTCGGGTCTGGGTGTTTCTATGTATAATATGTATGTATTTACAAAAAAAAAAGTTTATAAGTGGTATATCAGTCATGTAGTACCCATAACACAAGCTCTGCTTACTTTGGGGCCAGATGATGCTGTGTAAAAAAAAATATACTAATTTAATCTTTAAAAAATATATAATAATATACTCTAGTATATCTTTATATATAAAATTTTACTGTACGTGTGTATGTCACTGAACTCCTCCTAAGCGGCTGGACCGATTTGAATGATTTTTTGTGTGTGTTCAAATGGATTCGAGAATGGTTTAGATTTACAATTAGATTTATAACTTTTTTTTTTATAAAACGCGCGGACGAAGTCGTGAACGGGACAGCTAGTACATATATATATGTACTCGTATATATATACATGTTAACTACTGACACATTAAGGTAAAAAACCTTGACAAATATGTGCCTTATGAACAGAATGACCTTGCGTTACTCAACAGACACAGATGCAAAGAGATGTTAAACTGCATTGTCGCTGACTACGAAAAGTTTATATATTTGACAATCGTAAGCCCTCATCATGTTAGCTGGACCTTGGTTCAGCTAGGCAATGCCTTAAACGAAAAATATACCCTTAAAAAGTGATGGCCACTGTTTGACGGTATGATAATCAAAGTGTTTTACCAAACAGCACGAATATTACTGCTGATGTGTACTGTGAAGGACAGAACACAATGATGGAGAAGATCGCTAATCTTCAGACAGCTTTGTTCAATCGCTTATCTCCTCTGCCCCTGAACAACAACCCCATACTACCGGTCAGACGGTCTCCAAGCTACAAGAGCTAGGGTTGGAAGCTCTCCGTCATCCACCGGTCTCATAGGACTCGCGCCAACAGAGCACTAATATTTCCAGAATTTGGACAACTTCTTGGCAAGAAGAAATTCAATATCCGAGAAGCAGTACAAAATGTTGATTTCTTCAGAAAAGGTTGCCACTGCGCTGGCAAGGACGCCAACAACTTATTTGTAAAAAAACAGCAAATTCAAAGGTAAAATGACCTATAAAAAGAATATTACATTAAGATTATCTAGCACGGAACGCAGAAATCTGATCACTCGCTGTAGATACGTTGTCTTAGTTTATAAATAGCCATAGTCATTACAACTAAAGAGCCAGGCAGAAGCCCTACCTTTAACTTTATTGTAAGCTCTTCTCTTAAGGTCCAGCCTTATACACGTGCTATGTATAAAGTTCACATGCACAAGAACATGCTAATTTTTAGTGGTTCATACTTAGTAGCATAACAAATATCAAAAAGAGTGTGCTGTGAAATAGCACGATACTCAATCTCAAGTCGGTCTTTATTTTCATGCTTAGGTACTATCAAACGGTGTTAGGCTCGGGTGGGGTGATACGAGTATGTGCTTAAAAGCAAGTCAGAGCGTATAATTTGCGAGCATTCTACTCGATTTGTTGTAAATACCAAAATCATGAATGTTGGTAGAATGTACGGTCACCACTACAATATTTCGATATATAAATAATAATAATAATACTGGACATTTCACACAGCATCATCTGGCCCCAAAGTAAGCCGAGCTTTTGTTATGGGTACCACATGACTGATCATACTACTTATATATATATATATATATATATTTATAAATACATACATATTATATTATTTTTTTGCGTCTCAGCCGGACCTAAGCCCACTGCGCCACAGAGGTCGTCATCAAATATTTTACAATATTTTGCGTACCATTTTTTTTGTTTCCTTGAACCACAGTAATAATTACCTTCGTAGGTGTATTGTTAATTTTCATCAAAAGGTTCATTATTAATAGTGTTGAAGAATCTATACCTATATAAATACGTGAAGCAGTAACTTTGTACCCATTTTTACGAAAATAGCGCGGACGGAGGAGTATGAAATTTCGCACACTTATTCATAGTTTATATAGAGAAAGAGTGCAGAATGCTAATATTTTTTTTAATTATGTATAAAAAATACATTAATCAATACTTAATTAATTATAGTCGAATTTCGACCAGTCTTCTTCTTCTTATTGTGTCACTAGTTATTTCTAACCAGTGTGGTGAAAGGATTAAAGCGCGCCTCAGATGCTCCTTTCGTGCACTTTCCTTTCAACCAGTGGGCGACCACTAGTTTTATTAATTCCGCGAAGGCTATTCCATTTTGAATGCGAAATAATGAACATGTGTATCTCAGACGTGTATATTATGTGTATATTATGAGTCGTATGCTCATAATAAGTAGCCAGGCTTCAGAAGTCTGTGCTTTCATAGCGAATGTACACACTCAGAGAGCATGCTGTAAATAGGCATACTTAATATTAACAAGTATGCTTTTTAAATTAATGTTGATGTCCTATAAATAAAGTCTGTAATACTCGTACATAGGTATACTATTAATTAATTTAATAGTATATATATTCCAGGCTTTATTTATAGGACATCATTGTAAATAAATAAATAAATAAATGACCCCGGACATTTCACACAGCATCATCTGGCCCCAAAGTAAGCAGAGCTTGTGTTATGTACCACATGACTGATATACTACATATATACTTGTTTTTTGTAAATACATACATATTATACATAGAAACACCCAGACCCGGGACAAATACTTGCAAATCATACAAACATTTGTCCCGCGGCGAGAGTCGAACCCGGAACCTTTTGCGTCTCAGCCGGACCTAAGCCCACTGCGCCACGCCATGATTGGTAAGAGGTAAATGATTATTTTGTCTACCGAGCTTGGATATTCGTCTTTATCATACATCTATATCTATATATAAAAGAAAGTCGTGTTAGTTACACCACTCAAAAACCACAGGACCGATTTGGATGAAACTTAAAATGAATATAGTTAGTAACTTGGATTAGGTTATAGGGTATTTTTTATCCCGGAAAAACAACGGGAATGGGTGGGTGAAGCCGCGGGTGGCCATCTATCAATATTTATCCGTAACTTTGTTAACATCTGTAATTATTACAATAATTTAAATAGTTATCTTTTTTTTAATAGGGATATTAGTACTTTAATATTTTTAGTGTGAAGTTGTAACCGCCCAACGAAGTGGGCACGGGTCAGCTAGTACATTTATATTTTAAGCTCCTAATAAACAATTAACGTCATTAACCTTCCATTCCATTGCATGGTAATATTGACTTTGCACATCTCATATATTGACATTGCATCAATATTGACATTGCATTGGACATCAAAATTGATGCTTCAAAGGACCGACCGGATGTTACATAATTTTACAATGTACCTACATTTTAAATAGACACTAGGAAACTCGTATAATATACCAAATAATACAAACTTGTTATATAGTTTTTCATCTATTATGTAACCATGCATAGTTTTAAGTTTGAAAAAAATCATTAAAAAAAAATATTATCTAAATCCATATTCAGTCTTTGGTTTTGTTATTTTATGTGCATAATTCATAGTAATCCATATTTTATGTTACAATTCTAAAGCATATCTGCATGCTTATTTGTCTGTCTGCATTTATTTGTAACCTTTTCACGGCTAAGCAGCTGAACAGATATTGATAAAATTTTGTAAAAATATAGATTGTAATTTGGGGATGAACATAGGCAATTTTTATATAAGAGTACTAGTTATAAGTATAATATTGTTTCAGATTTAATAACCACTGTTTAATATGAAACCAGGCGGTGCAGGTCGTAGCTGGTTGGCTGATCACCGAAATGCCCACGCATTCATAAACCCACTGACCTGTAAACTTGTAGGAACAAGAAGCAGTGGTAATAACATATTTGGCACACGTTTTCGTATATGTAAAAGTTTTGAACCAGACCTCTCAATACTCTGTGAGTTTTTAAAAGAAAATGACCCCATGAATAACCCCACAAATAAGTTGTGTTTAGAACCCGTGTGTGCCCAGCATCCGTGCATCTGCCTGAAGAAATTCATCTCTCGTCGGAACAAGAAGAACAATCACGAATGGATTACAAAAAATTTGACCATGGATGTGGAAGAAATACCGCTATGGCTTAGGGCAGAAACCTACAAGTTTATGTTGGCCTTGGCCATATTATTTTCAACTGATAATATTGCATTTCGCCAAGACATTGAGCAGTTCATACGGTATGTATAATATACGGTACCCTACAATGTGAAAGTTGGTGTGGATGTTTGTGCATAGCTGAATGTGAACCCTGTGTATTAAAAATGACTTACATTTTCAGATATGTATTTCCAGGATCTAAAGAGTTTACGAGGACCAAAATATGTCGATACCTACGGACTGATATGTTTGAAGTGGTAGACGCTACTATTGCAAGAAATAAAGGTAATTAATACATGTCATGCATACATGCATACTGTCGAATTTTTATAGTTATTTGCATTTAGTATATGCAGCTTGCTATTTATAATTATTCAACGATATATCAGCACAGGATCGTGGAACTTACAGTGTGGTCTATACCCAGCAACTATTGAACTCAGTCAGTCTGTGGATGGTAGTGTTCAAAATCTATTCATTAACAAAACCATGCAGGTGAAGACGTAAGCGGGTCAAATTGAAAACTCCGGTCGACTCGACACAAATAAAAACATGTATATCTTGAGACCGTTAAGACCATTCCAATGAACCCAAACACGTTCTTGCAATATCATAAAAGTAATTTTGAATCGATCAGACCTGTGGAAGTTGATCACATCTCTTCAACTAGGAAAGAGCTGATTATCTTTATCTTTAACGTATTTTCTTCATAGTTATGAATTCAATCATCATCTAATTGTTTGGTTTTTTTACAGTTTATGGATTCGAAGAAAATTCCAAAGAATCAATAATTAAAGGAATGGGTTTATTTTTAAATGCACGCCCTACCGAACGAAGACGACTCGCCTCAAATACAGGTATGATGCAAGGGATTCAATATTCAACAATTGCGTGTTGACTACTATTTGGGTGTATTTCTAACACGAAATAACAAAACACTGAATTTCAAAGAAATGAAAGACTATAATATAATCGTGATTTCCCAAAAAAACCTGCTAATTGTGCTAATACCACTGGGAAAGATATATTTTACTCGCTTTGTTCGCTCAATTGATCTCCTCATTTTGTCGAGCTGGCTTAAATATAATATCAGTAGCGTCTGCTCGTACGTAGTACATAGATATTAAGTAGCCTAGATTTATTCAGATCTAGATCTACGAGTAGGTATATCCAAATCCGTCGAGCCGATAAGCGTAAAAAAGTAACAAACTAACACACTTATTTTAGCATATTTAAGTAATATAGTGTAATTATGTCGCAGCAAAGCGAAATGGGACGCTATTATCACATTTTGATCGGGTGATTTTCAATGGCATCTGAGAGCGTTTGGTATATTCCATTTGGTATGTTATCATGCCTGGCTATAATGACTCTGTTTCTGTTTTGCCGGACTAACTTAAATTTCGGAAAACACTTATCTTATTTTGTTTGCATCAAAGTCTGGATTACAATAACATTTACTAACTTGACATCATTTATGGAGGTGTTGATTTAAACTGCGATAAATCCTAGAGATCCCACAGATCTAGAATCCTAGATCTGTGTAGGCAAAATAGAGATAGATCGTTCGTATGAAATTTGAGTTAGTCTGGCAAAATAACTGAATCACAAGCACAAGGCTTTTAGGAAAATAATCTTGAAATTTACTATAGGCTCTACGGTCTGCATGAAAATTGCACCGTTTGAAGTTGGCGTGCAGTCCTACACACCGCAGTCCCAATGCAGTAAGGTCAACTTCATGTACAAGCGGACTGCGCAGTCGGTTGGCAGTTTACGTGCAGTTCTAATGCAAACTGTCTGTCAAGACCTTAGGCCTAAGAATATTATTTAGATAACACATTTTACAGCTTTACAGCCTACCATTTCGGCTATTATGAACTACAGACCAATTGCAGCAATTGATGCCCAAGAAGACTTTGTAATGGCTGAAATAGTGGAGGCATTCGTATCTGTAAGTATACGCTATCAACAGGTTTGAGTTGGATACGTATTTCTTTGAATAGCGACATTAAAAGAAATACGTATCCGGTTTCTAATATTATAATAAATATTTTTATTCGAAATATTTTTTATTTAATTTAAACGTTAAATTCATCGTATAATAACGATTTTTTCATTATCATCTCGGAAAAACCTGTACGTAAAAAGCTGTAGCTACCTCCCCGCGCCCCGAAACGTCGCCGCCCCGCATAGTTGCATCTCTACGTTAGCGCTCACATAAAGAGTGATTGAAAATTTGTTTCTTAATGTCTCATAATTTGGTACGTTTCAACTACTCTGATTATCTGATAAGTGGCTCTACTCGTGTGTTCGTGTAATGTTGCCATTGTAGTTTCATGCTGTATACCTATTTATATTAGGTATACAGCATGAAACTAATTATATGATTATACCTATATATTTTTCTGAAGTGAAAACTTCTTTTAGCGCGGTACGCATATTTTTAGATGAGTTAAAACCTCTGGACTCGGGACACCGTTACGAGATGCCGGCTGTCGCGCTCACCCCATTTGATAATAAACCTTAATTCACATGTTTAAAGTCTACTTTTGTATGGAGAAGTTTACTGAGTTAGGTTCTTTGATAAACTACATACATTCTATCGATCTACATTCTCAACAAAAAATATTGCATCATCTGTGTTCGTTCAGTATTTGATTGGCAGTCGCGTTTCGCGTTGGTTCGTGTGAGTTCAGTGAACTTTGATTGTGTTTTGTTAGTGGAAAAATACAATTCATAAATAAAATGCAATTCATAACCCAATAACCCAATAACCCTAGTACCCATCTAAAAAATGTCTAACGCGCCAAAATAAGTCTTCTGTCTTCTGACTTCTGTCGGCACTCCCGGAGTGAACCCCGTAATTTTTTAAGTTTTATACGTTCGCTGATGATCTTAAGTTCTGACCTATGAAGTCAACAAAAGTCTAGTTAATGTGTTTTGTTTTTACGGTGTATCTCAAAAACCATACAACCTGGAATATTTTAGTAATATTACTTGCTATAAGAGCCTTGAATAAAAAAATTAGTGTACATTGTAACTTGTGTCCAACTATTGTCCCAATTTAGTTATCATGTCCATTTCTTTAGACCCCGAAACAAAGATCTTTGTTTTCAAAAAACTTCAGCTCTCTCCGACATATTTGTTTAAGCTGTGCGTTGATTGGCAGCACAGAACAGAAAGAACGATAGAAGTAGTAAGTAGGCGGGGTCCGCGTAACACCTAGTATGCGGAATACCGCGCACTACAAGCTTCGCTCACTTCAGTCGTGTTTGAAGTTTGTCAGGGTAAACGTAACTCAAAAAAATCATAAAAAATATAAAATGCTGTATTGTGCTGTTCTGGAGTGCAAAAACGATAGCCAAACCAAAAATTTAGCAAAAGGGGGTATATTATATCACCGGTAAGTTTTATTTTATACTTTTAAACGGTTTTATTTTAGTTTTGTTTAAAATGCAAAACCGTCACACAAATACAGACTATGAATCATACCGTTTCAGGTCGCGTTTCTCTTAAGCCTCATCTTTTGCTATTCAATTAGGGATGTGACCCTAAAAAACTGAAGAGTGTGTTATCGAATACTTCATCTTGTAAATAGTTACACCTATTAAAAGGTTTATGATTTCTAGGTCGTTGTTTTTTTTTTAAATACTTACGGGTATTTATCGCGTTTATTTACCCGTAAGTATTTATAATAATGTGTTCTGATCGCGTAAGTTTAAAAAACGTTGTTTTTTTTGTTTTAATGATGACATTATTCTAAATGTATTTAAGACCGATGGTGTCCAGTGGTTAGGTAAGATGAAAATTACAAAAGTATTTTGAAGAAATAAAATATCTTCTGGTTTCAGTTTTCCCAAGGCACCAAACATAATAAAGCGACCAAGTTCGAGTCGGACTCGCCCATGAAGGGTTCCGTAGCAGCAAGTAACATTTTATATTTGAGTTGATTGAATGAAAGGTAAATTGCGGTTTACGATTTATGACGTATTAAAAAAAAACTACTTACTAGATCTCGTTCAAACCAATTTGCATGGTAATGTACATCATATTTTTTTTTTTTTTTAGTTATATTATTCTCTTATTTTAGAAGTTACAAGGGGGGGGACACATTTTACCACTTTGGAAGTGTCTATCGCGGAAACTATTCATTTTAGAAAAAAAAATGATATTAGAAACCTCAATATCATTTGAATACCTATCCATAGATACCCCACACGTATGGGTTTGATAAAAAAACATTTATGAGTTTCAGTTTTAAGTATGGGGAACCCCCAAAATTTATTGTTTTTTTTTCTATTTTTGTGTGAAAATTTTAATGCGGTTCACAGAATACATCTACTTACCAAGTTTCAACAGTATAGTTCTTATAGTTTCGGAAAAAAGTGGCTGTGACATACGGACGGACGGACAGACAGACAGACAGACAGATAGACAGACATGACGAATCCATAAGGGTTCCGTTTTTTGCACATTTGGATACGGAACCCTAAAAATTGATTGATGCAACTGGGAAACAAAATTGGTTTCTACAAAAACAAGCACAGTTTGCTGAGACCACTTTAAGGACCAAGATTTTGTAATTACAAGGTTGACATAGCTATACCGACTCTAAAAATTTTGTTTTTTTCAGGTTATTATAGTGTTTATATTCATGACGTTTTATTATAATTAATTACCTTTATTTATAATAATGATTACGTAAAATCGAAATCTAATGAAACGCATTAAAAATTACAGGCACAAAATCTATCAGCAGAACGGAGTTCAGAAAATCCTCAACGCCAAAGAAACACAAGCGTGTGATTGTGTTAAAAAAAATAGAAAAGCTGTTTATTTGGCCTATCACAAATATAACCTGACGTACCCATCGTATTCGTATTTTGATATCCATCAGTAGGTAGGTATAATAATCGATATCCTTTGGCACATCACTAAGGAAGTAGCTATGTTTAGTGGGCAATCAAATAACAGCCATTGCATTATCAATTATATTTCTTGTTGTTAGAGACTAAAACAAAAATCTTTCGCAAAAACGTCATCTCTTGGTAAGTAGACTTACATTTTAGTACTGTTTAATTTATTGAGTTTTGAACCATGTTCTGATGGTACTAAGGTTGTACATCAATATAACATTTGTTTTATGGTTAGGTCCTTTTTAACGTTCTTTTCAGCCAATTATGACTTTTATTTCTAAGTGTGTTTGTTTCTACATGTGTGAGTTCAGCTACACTGGTTATCCTAATAAAAACTCATCATGCTATTTCTATTATTCTTTCTGTTCTGTCAGTTAGGCAGTCAGTCATTAAAAAAACAAATTTGAATAAGTACTTCACAAGGACCTTAGAACAGCATAAGGACGACTTCTGTGGCGTATTTCAGACTTGCTAAGCGAATACGCAAAGCGCGCAGCTTTAGCGATTTTTAATATAATCCAGCAAAACGCCAGGATAAAACTGTTTCTATTCAAAAATCAATAGTTCACTAAGCTGTCATTCTTATCAGTTATTATTCAATAGTATGTCTCTTTGCAAAGTTCAAAGTTCAATGATCAACAATAATTGATATATTTTCATTATAGATCACTCACCGACTAACGAAAACCTATCAACATCCTATCTAATAACACAAACCGCCTCAATAGAAATGTTATCAGATAAGTGCGAAATTTATAATTTTCTAATTGTATTTTATTGTTACAAAACACAGAAACAGGAAAAATATCTACTACTACCAACTAAGCAAGAGGCCATAAACATAAAGTGGAACAAAAAGAGGAAACAAATCCATCGATGGATTTCTCCAGTGGATCAAAGTAGAGTAGGATAATTTGAAGGTGTTTTACAAGCTGGTTAAACGCTCGTCGCTTTTCAGAATCCAGGTGAACAGGAGTATGAAACATCGGCGCTGCCAGGAGGGTTTCTGGGTTACCAAGAAGAATGTGACCTCGACTTTACCAATGAATCATTGTAATGACCAACTCTTTGACGTCGGTACGGACTACTTTGACTACCATAGATTACATAAATAGATATTTTTTTAGTTTGAGAGCTCTTTGAAATGAAAAGTTCATTAGTTTGAATTGAACCCGACCAGCCAATCGAAAGGATCGAAACTTTTAGTCACGTGTGTGGGAGTACCACACACACACGTGAAGTTCAAGTTATATAATTAATAATAATATTGCCCAACATTTCACTCAGCATCATCTGGCCCCAAAGTAAGCAGAGCTTGTGTTATGGATACCACATGACTGATATACTACTTATATATATTTTTGTAAATACATATTATACATAGAAACACCCAGACCCTACAAATACTTGCAGATCATACAAACATTTGTCCCGCGGCGGGAATCGAACCCGCAACCTTTTAGTCTCCGCTGGACTTTAGTCCACTGCTCCACAGTGGTTACTTTATAATGACTTATCATTGACGTATTTCTCATTATTTTACAGATTATATGAACATGGAATATAATGGATGGATTTCTAACGATTACGGATAAACGACACAAGCCAAAGAGATAAATAAAACAAAAAGTACATATGTACGAGTATGTCTATGTGATCAGTAGTTTGTGCTTTGTATGCATTATTTATAGTAACGATATTATCACTACATATTATAAAGCTAAGTCGCTTCCCGCTGTCTGTCTGTCCCTATGTATGCTTAGATCTTTAAAACTACGCAGCGGATTTTGATGCGGGTTTTTTTAATAGATAGAGTGATTCAAGAGGAAGGCTTATGTGTATCATACATGCATAATGATATGTGTATGTGTATAATGATATGTTTATGTGTTGGGATATCACTTTGATCTCTATTCGCTATGCAAAGTTCCCTCGATTCGACAACTTTTTATTCTACACACTATTCTTTATAAACACACTCAATTATTTTAAGACTCTGAATCTGTAAATGCTAGAAGAAGATCTGACATTGTTTGTATTATTGAAAATCGCCGAACAGCTCTAGCGAGTCGACATTTCCATTACCTCAGTCCGTCGTTGTATAACAGAATAAACCATAAATTAAACATCTATCCGCTACCGCACTTTAAATGCAAATTAAAGTGTTTGGAATGGCTCTTGTCTTTATCATATGAAGAAACTGAATCCCTCTTACAGTTTTCTGAATAATTATGTACTAATATATTACTAAAATTTACCAACGCACAGCACTACACAACATCCACACATATTTTCTCTCACACACACACACACACACCGTCACTCTCGAAAACTCATTTTTTGTATCCTACTTAGGTTATAAGTAGCTTTATATTAGTTTAATCTTAGTGTTAAACGTCCTGTAAAATTGGAACCCGGTTCTCTTCGGTATGGAGGAGGGCGCTGGTACTTGCGACACAGTATTCATACTTCTGTGAGTATCATCGTTTTTAAATTGTTTACTGTACTTTTATTAAGTTCCAAATAAAGATATTTGATTTAATTTGATTTGACAATATAGTAGAGAAACACTGATAATTTAAGAGGTTTCTAATCACATAAGACATTCTGTAATATATTTAGTATAAGCATTGCACCCGTGCGAAGCCGGGGCGGGTCGCTAGTACATAATAAGTTGTAACTTTAATCTCTAAAAAAAGTATATCAAAGTGTTTGTTCTTACTTGTATTAAACCACGTATTTACCAATGATATGATATCCCATCAAATTCGCTATGTATGCACTGTTAATTATAATTATATTAATTAGTTGTAACTTTGATTCTCTATAAAAGTCCGACATTTTAAATCATAGTAACATCAATGAAATCAAACATCATCAAAAAAAAATAACAGTTATTATTATTATTACCTAATCTTAATCTTAATCTTAAGAATTAGATTGTATAATGTGTATCTAATAATAAATATAAATGTACAATAACATGTTCTTTTTTTAAAATTTTCATAAAAGCGTAGAATAGAATAGAAAATAGAAATAGTTTATTTGACAAACAGAACGAAAAAAGATATGAACAGAGAGAAATAACGAACTATATAATAACGATCAGAGTAAGTAGGGATAGGTAGATTAATCTACTCATATAAATCCACTAATATAGGAACATCCGGTCTCATACGGTACAAAACAGCTCGAGTGTTATTAATGACAAGCTCTTTACGTATTGCACTGGGTTATCGTCGTAATACGGTAATTATTTATAATTATGTTGCCGACTAAGACTGATATACACAGTAAAAATACTTTTGTCAATAATATATTTAATAATAATTACGTTTTAAAAACTAAAAAGAAATCGACTTCGTTGAATGAAATTTGAGCCTAAAATATTTTTTTAGTGGAAAGTAGATTTATTTTGTAAATTATAATATGAGTAGGCCAAATAAACGCCACGCTCTAATGAGACAGCGAGGTATGAAAGTACATGAAAACATCATCGATGTATACAATATTTAGATTTTCGTTTATTTTTCAGCTCGACCGATTTTGAAGATTTTGAACCTGTGAAGTATACCCTTTCAAACAAAAAAATAATTTTCCAAATCGGTTCAGCTGTTTTTAAGTAATTAATGAACATACATAAAAAAAAAAGATTCCCACGAATTGAGAACCTGCTCCTTTTTGATAAAGTCGGTTAAAAATACTGATTTCTCAACCTTGAATAACAAAACCTGTGGTATCAAATAACAAATACAGTGCTTCAATTGCGAACGAGCTGTTGTAGGGCAAAGTCTTCAAAATCGATTGTCCAGTTAATTGACTACTAAAAAGTAGGTACCCAAATAGGTATTCCCTTACTATATTTTCCAAATGACATAATTTTATCTTATGCGTTATGGAGTTTTTATCATGTTTGCTATCATCAGACCAAACATATATGGGACAACCTCGGGGGTATACCCTATAGAATAAAATAATCATAAAAATCGGTTATTAATTGGCGGAGATATCAGATAGACAAACAAAAAACTGCGGGACAGTCTTTGGGGACTGCCGATAGAAGTGAAAACTACGTAACTTGTGAATTATATGGTCGAGCTATTAGATAATTATTTTTGAATTATTTTTCGTTTGTACAGAAGTGCTAATGACCAATTTTAAACTTTAAACCTTGATCAGAAACACTTATAAACTAAAAATAATTTCAAAATAATAATGTAATAGCTCGACGATACAATTCACAAGTTACTTAGTTTTACTTCTATAGACAGTCCCCAAAGAATGTTTACGGAATAATTTCGCATGAATTGTGTTATTTATCAGTAGTAAGTACTAGCATGTACCTATATGGTGAAATAAAATTTTCATTTATTGCGCTATCGTAAACAATTATTACAATTATTTTACATAAAAACATAAAAACATACACTTCAGAAAAATCTACTCTCATGCATAGCTCATGGAAAGCGTTCGGTGACGATGACGCGAGTTCCATGATTTCTGTTCACCCAAAAAGAGCTCAACGCGCCTAAAGAGAAGTTTTCACTTCAAAACCAAAGAAGGATGAATTAATCTAAATTAACCGAAATAGCTCAAAAGGAGTCACATACATTTTTTAGGGACGTAGTTGTCTGACCTGAAGATAATGGATCTGTTTACGCTTCCACAGCTCCGTACTCCCCTATGTTGTAGGTAGGCGGCGATAGACGATGAGTGGCCTTGAGGTGACGGAGTAGCTGGTACACAGTATACATATATCTCATGGAAAGAGTTCGGTAACGATGACGCGAGCTCCATGATTTTTGTTCACCAAAAAAGTGCTCAACGCGCCTAATGAAGTTTTCACTTCAAAAATACAGAAACAGCTGAATTGAGAATCTCCGTCGTTTATGGAAGCCGGTTAAAAATTACCTACCAGCGGAGTTTTATTTCACAAGATTCTTTCAGCGCGAGTGACGGAACTCATCTTAAACGTGATCACCATTGTTTATTTTTTATTAAATGACAACGTCAACCTTGTTACGGTCTTTCATTGGATTGTATAGAATGAAGCACTAGAGGTTTCAGTGTTTATACTCCATTGTTGAACAGCTTCAAACACTGCACGCACCAGGAGGATTTGATTAAGTTACTGTATTTGACGACACGGGCTAATAAGATTAGGGCAGTGTTTGTGCAAACACATAGTATTGACATTAAGCGTATCTAGACAGTAGCCTGTAAACATCAGGTAGCCTGTATCCGTTCCAGGTGACATGATATTTACCTTTGCTGTTTGTTTGCTTCAATCTATACATGTTACTCTAATAAAACTTAGGGCTCAAAAAGTTCGAACTAAATACTAAATTCTAAATTTGTAAGTCGGTGTCACCCGCCCGATGGTCAAATGACATCGTAAACGTATTCGGAAATCACTGGGTGTGACTTGTAGGGACCGGAAAGAGTGGCGTAATAGAGAGGAGGCCTATACCCAGTAGTAGTTGCAATTAGGCTAAATGATGAATGATGCAGTCAGTATTTGTTTGATACGTTTTCAAGCCTAAACGGCCGAACGGATCTTTGAAACTGAAATTTTGTAAGAAACTGCATGAATTTTGATTGAATCTTGAAAAAAGAACATAGGCTACTATTAATGTAGGTATCAAGCGTGCTAAACCATGGGCAGTAGGTAGTTGGAAATATTTTTATGAAAAAAGGTTAGGAGTACCTGAAAACTAGTAGAACTCGATCCAAGCATTTTTAGAATTCCTATGTCAGTATGTCTCTGTAATGGAGCAATTTGTATGGGACTGTTATCGAATTTATATATAAATTAACAAACAATTACTTGCTGACTCGTGACCTCGTCACTATATTAAGGAATGCACGAAGAAGGCAGATGAACCAAAGTACACCACTTGCTTCCACTTACATAAGCCGAATAATTACTGTACCGGCACTCCGCAGTGTAGCGGAGTGCCGGGCGAATTTAATTTCAGAATAAATTGGCGGGTCGCGGGACTAACTACGTACAGTAGGTTTTCAGTTTTCAGTCAGTAAGTCAGTAAGAACAACAATTGCTAGTGGTCAGATTCTAAACTAATTCAACACCATTTTGTTATAACAAACTACAAGATTTTAGATTAACCTTTCATGATTTTTTTTATATTTTCAAATCAGTCTGTTACTCATTATCTAGTAAAGCTTTACGAACCGTGATAATCTGACGACCTCTGTGGCGCAGTGGGCTAAGGTCTGGATGAGACGCAGAAGGTTGCGGGTTCGATTCCCGCCGTGGGACAAATGTGTGTACGATCTGCAAGTATTTGCAAATAAGAAGTCCACTGCTGAATAAAGGCTTCCCCAATAGATTTCCAGTAAGAGGGATTTTGAGCCCTCTCCATCCACCGACTTCCTGCGATCTTTACAATGTCGTCAGTCCATCGGGTGGGGGGTCGTTCTACGCTTCGTTTTCCTGTCCTTGGTCGCCATTCGAGAACTTTTATTCCCCAACGGTTATCGGTTCTGCCCATATGGCCTGCCCATTGCCACTTCAACTTGCAAATTATGAGAAAAATATATAAATATTATTATTATTCGTAGGATGTTAGAAAAATTAAGATACACAGTTATTTACACATTTCTTGTACATAATTGATACACACAATTATGACAAAAGCACTGTAAGTATTTATTTAATTTAAAACTAAAACGCAAGGTCAAAGGCGTGATCGGGTTAATTCAACAAACATGTGATTGTTTGTTAATATAACGGAACGGAACACGTTCGATACTAACGCCCTTATAAACGCCTCTCAAAGCTTGAACACTACCAAAACACTACTTAAGATTCGCCCTGTCACTGTTTGTCATTATCTTACAAAAAGGTATGGCACTAATTTTAACAGTGTATAACTTTTACTTATAATTACTTAGGTATACTTACTTATAAACGTCACTCACAGAAAGTGAGTGACGTTTATAAGTAAGGCAAGTAGTTAGTATCGACGTTCAAGAGTGTTTAATATATTCTAGGGTACTCACTGAGCAGTTCTCTCCTGGCCGACGTTTTTCAGCGTGTCTAGCATCATTATGGCATGCTTCCTGTCCTCGATAAGGGCGTCGCGCTTGGCGCTGTTCAGTGTAAGTTGCATCATCAGACGCTCCGTTTGGTAACGTTGTTCTTTTAATCTGAAACAATCCTGGCTTTGTTTTAAATGAATTGACAAACCGCATGTGTGTGACCACGCACAGTGAAGGTTTCCGAAGTCAGCAAGGATAAGAATGACCAGAGGTCAGGTTCCAAAATAATTCAACACCATATAGTTAGCAAACTACAAGAATTTTGTATGAAACCTGCACGTATGTTTAAGGTTTACAAATAAGGCTGTTACTCATGATCTAGTTAAGCCTTGCGAACTGTGATAATTTTCCTTATAATTTCATAATTTCAACCCTACTTTACATGTAGCGGAGGTAACACTTACAATTTTTTTTTTTAATATTATAATTTAGTTACTTTTTAGTAACAAATATGTCATGGGAAATTGTATTACAAAAAAACTAATAGTATACGAGCTAGAACTCTGATTAGGATCGGACAAACAGACAGACAGACAGACATGACGAAACCTAAAAAAGTATAAATACTAAAAAGTTTGTGAAATCGAGCTAAAGTTCTGCCCCGTTAATTCAAAATTGGGTGTTATAAGTTTATATGTTTGGCCGTTACCTTCTTTTTTAACAGATCACCTTTTTTGGTTTTTTCTTTATTAATATTAGCAAGATGGTCTTAGCTATGCTTGGTGGAAAATAGTGCCGTTGTTTCAGAAACACTAGCATACTAACTTTTAATCTTAACTTCAACTGAATACTCAGCTGAAGCATCAAACTTTAATTTGAACTTATGTTTAGTTTTAACGACATCCGAGTTGAGACTTCAGGGTCTAATGATAATGAGTAGGTGTAGAGAATCTACGGTAGGTGCTCAAATTAAATCAAATAAAAACATTATTTAATCAATAAAACAACAAGGATAACTTTGAATCATCTTCTTACATGCTAGTGAATCTAGGTGCCGGATCCTCCAAACCCTAGTTTAAGACGAATCCGGTAAGTATCTCATCTGGTCTTAACACATTTTTATATGATCCTTGCCAATTTTGTTACTGATGTCGAGTCGATTTATCCCAAGCTTTTTTGTCATCTAAATAATCTGTTATTTAATATGCTTTAAGAGACAGTTTCTGTTCTATTACGTTTTTAAATAAGCCTATCGACAAAACTAACACGTCGCTTAGGACTTTGTTAAAGAAGCGTAGTGACGAAAGAACTAAAATTTACAACTTATAAAAGTTTATAAGTTCAGTTTATAAACATACGCTGACGTTTTAGTGTTTTGAGGAATGTTTAACAAACACAAAACGGTCATCACAATACTCAAAGGTTTATAGCCCAGGGTATGATGATGACCAGCATAAATGACTAACTGGATCTAGGGTGCAACGCTACTACAATACAACACAAGCAACTGATCTACTTTTTATCGTGTCTTTTAAAGTACGATTAAAGTGCGCCACAGATGCTCCTTTCGGGTACTTGGTCTTCGCACTTTTAAGGTTCAACGACATGCCGATTTCTCCCGATGTTTTCCTTCGCCGTATGAGAGTAATGTTAATGTTATAATGTTTTTAGATCAGAAAAATCCTTTGTTACGCGACTGGATTCGAACCCACAAACCTTAGGATCAGAAGGCTGGGCCACTACCACTTACCACTAGACCACAAGTGCTTTCATAAGTTAGGTAACTGCTGATCATAAGATGACATCGGTTGTTGAGTTCAGGTTCAAAGCAAGTGATGAAAAGGATTAAGGATACTCCTGGTGCAATAACTGTATACGAGTACATTATAACACTGAAGAATCTGATGTGATTCGTTACGGTCAGAACATCCAGCTATGCATACAATCGAAGTTCTAAGAAGTTCTACGAAGACAGATCAACGGATCTTTTACATTTAAATTTAACATTTATTTATTTATTCAAATCAACATTGGATCACTATTGTTAGTAAATACTTAAATTAAATGTATAGGTAATTAACTATTTCACAATATTATACAAAAGTTTATTATGATTTGTCATTACAAGAATCATCGAACAATGATTAATGTAATGACAATCAAACCTGTTTGCCAGCACGTTCAGAATGCTGTTAGAACTGGGCCGCGCCCTACGCCACAGGGATGTGCACCTCTTCCGAATGGTAGTATAAAAACAATCTACTCTCGCCTCGGCGAACATCCCTGACGCACTACAGAATCAAGGCAGCTCCATAAGTAACCTGAACGCGTTATTATATTGAATACTTTAATGATCTGTCTGTCTGTGTAATATCAATACTAAGGCCTACAGTCACGTGGAGCTGTAAAAAAATGAGCTTCTAGGTCAACTTCTAGGTTTGATTACAAAAATGAAAAACAATAGAATAGATAGACAATCGATTTTTGATTTGTGGTTTTGAAAGAATTAAATACGTTTATTTATGCAGCATATTTCAACATTCTCCAGTAAATCAAAGCCTATATAACACCATAATTCACCTAAAATCATGAAATCAAGAAGCAAGGTCCCACAGCACAAGTAAAGGAAAATATCCGAAAACCGACAACTTGTAGTTAGACACACAAGAAAAATATACGACATACTCATATATCAATCCAATGTATTTTTTCGTAAGAGCAATGTTCGTCTACTCCCACCTGTTCTGTTAAGTAGTTCTATTGGGAGAACTATTGGGATTTTTTTCCCATTAGTTCTGTGACTTATAAGACTATGCTTTACACCTGGCTTCAATGTCAAATTATATTCTTCTGGCCCTTCGGCGGCCGCTGCCGCGGGAAGCTCGCATTGCTCGCTCGCCTTGCGCGTTGTTTCCTATACTCTAACATAACCTAACCAACTAGTTTCGATTTGAATTTCATGTCACAAGATTCGTAAACGGACTACTGGAAATTCTTTTCCCATTAGTTCTGTTCACAGAACAAATGGGAAAAGAATTTCCAGTAGTATAAAAAAATCCCAATAGTTCTGCCAACAGAACTATTCAACAGAACAGGTGGGAGTAGACTGCAATGTTCGGTGCTTTCATAGAGTAAGACGGTATCGTACCTCTGAATTGGACTAGTCAATTGTAACCGATAGTAAAATAAACATGATGAAAAAAAAAATTAAGTAAGTTCGGTACCCTTTGAGTCGCGATTTTTTCCAAATAAATTTTTACATAAATACACTACTAGCTTCAGCCCGCGGCTTCGCACGCATAGTACATATGTACATAAAAGTAGCCTATGTCCGTTCCTAAGATACAATCAAAGATGATTGACGCAAAAAAGTTCCGTTGATCCGATCGCTACCAAACTACACAGGATAACCCCCGCTAGGCCAATCTGAAGATTTCTTAAGAATTTCATCGAAATCGGTCCAGCCGTTTAGAAGTTTATAGGGAACATACAAACATACACACATCGCCTTTTATATTAAAGAAAAGATTATAAAAATACTAATCTAATACTAACCAACCGTTAGCGAAAGTCCACGAAAGAGAGAAAGTCGCGGTAAAAACTGAGAACGATAGCATGTGATAATGGAAGCCCAACAGTAGGTGATTGCAGGATAAAATGATAATCATCGTGATTCAATATCCAAATCCATAACGAATCATTTTTTTCTATACTCTTTCAAAAAATACGACAAACCTCCACAAAACACGACACGAGTAGTAAATAGTTTTAGAGAGAGAAGTAGATGGTACCTAACGTTTATCCACCTCATCCCCTTTTACAATCTGATATGAAGTCCCAACTCAAAGTATAAGTTTCAGCTTCGCAAATTATGAAGCTAAATACAAGCTCAGTGCTCTCATGAATAAGCAGATTCAGATAAACTTCCGTTCTCATATTCATGTTTCTGCAATAATAGAAGCTAAATGTGAGCAAACACACATGCAGAGTTCATCCTATAATTATAACATAAAAAACTGTTAATTATGTTATTAGAATTCCACGAATTTTGTCGAGAACCTATTACTTAATACGAGCGTAGCTAGACTAACTTTACTCCGAGCATACATACATAGGTACTAACTTGTTTTTCAATATGTAATTAATTGTTTAATATTTACATTGTCTTGGTGCATGCAAATAATAGACACCAGAAGTTTGTAATACCGTATCTGTATGGCAATAGATTGATTTATTGTATAGTAATGTCACATGTATTACAGATAAGTAAAATGCAATTGCAGTCACCCACCCATCCTGGTAATGAACATGGACAAAGCTGCTTAATTGCGTGCCGTGTGCGCTTTGATCTATGGAAAGCTAGGGTTAGGCATTGATCTAGTTAATGTAATTGACTATAAATAACTGGTGGTGAGCGGAATTTGTCATGTCATGGCAGAGTTAAGAGACAAATTATTAGTGGATTATTTCGAGCGCAAACTTACCGAAGCAGGATTCTGTCGAAAGAGGACACCAAGGTCGCTTTTTGCAGACGCTTACAGATGGCCATCACCTCCTCCAACTCCCAATGTACTGAGTGCTGGCTGCCGGCGTCTTCATCTTCATACAAGTCATCAAGATTAGTAGCTTCCTGCGTAAAATACATTAATAAATTAATATGTTACTTATTTATCAACTAAAACCATGCTACTATATATAAGTTTCATTGTCGATATGAATAAAGTCCGTGAGATAGACACAAAAATGGGCTCACCGGTTTTGTTTATAAAATTTGCAAATCGGGATAACATGCTATCCTATTGGCATTATAAAGGCAAGAGTTCGTTAGTGGACGTGGTTGTTACTCATTCACGCCGTAATAAGATAACGAATAGCAGGATAGCTTGAAATGACATGGCTGTGGCCATACACCCAAAGACTGACAGATACACAGCACACCAGATGCAAAACATAAAATAGTTCCAATAAACAGTAAAAACGGTGAAGCCAATTTCCTGCTGCATCTACATCATTTGTAGCGGAAAATTGAATAAGCCATGAGGTAAAGTGCATTTTCCGTGTCGTCTAAGATACACTTTGAAACATCGTGGTTTAAATCCCTGTCACTTTAACCAAAGTACGCTATCCCGACCCGATGCTGTCTGAACTTTGATTGAATCCAATTTTCCATTTGTGAAGTGAATATCGACTCGGAAAGTGTATTCGAATATCGTGAATATCGGTTGCTCTGCAAAAGAATATGCATATCCTCAGGTGCTTTGTTTGAGCTTTGTGCATATTTTAAATAAAGGGGGTTTCAATATAGCAGGTGTTGAAGCGTATTCCTAATATCGTGTGAACATAATCTCTTTTTTAAGATTTATGGGTAAAGAAAAACCACCTACAGTGCAACGGAAGATGAGCTCTAGTTTGCTTGCGCCGAGGGAATAATTAATCATGGGTACGGGAAATAATTAAGCTCACTCTATGAAAACTTCTTGTATTAGGTTGTAGAAGGATCCTAAATAAACTTAAGGTAGGACAAAGGAAGTGAAATTACTAATACTTGCACCCTGCTGAGGCTTTCTTACTGCCGTTTTCCATTTGACAAACTAATTTAGGCAGGTAGAGGTAGTAGCGTCGCGTTGGAAATTCATAAGGCGATGTTTAGTACCTAGACTTATTGTTTCAGCTCGAGTGTGATTACGAACGGCTATAACTAATACAAATTATTAATTTAAATTCAGCATTCGTCAGCAAAATTACATTGGGTGATGACGAAAGATTTTTTCAAGATTAAAACTGATGCATATTCTTTACGGAACGAATTGCGATCGAGGCAGCTGTTTTATAAAGTACTTTCATAAATCAATATGTTAAATTCGGAAAAAGTACAAAATGCGTCTATTTCTGCAGAACGTGCGATACGACGCAAAAGCTGCAGTTTGGTCAATTCACTACTGAGATTAACATCTCAGTAGTTTTTAATCTGATAGCTAAAATAAACATGTTTTCGATATCAAATCAGATAGACTGTATTTGATAACGAAAACTTTGCTCTATATAACAGATCATAGATGCATCTGTCCCACTGGAACTGCTATTCCCTCAATCTAGTTAAGCTTACTGTAATATCATGCACGATGCATCAAACGCATTTATGTAGGTAGATATTTACCATTTAGCAAGAATCGTTTCATTTTGCAAATGCGAATCCGCGCTCAAAGGCTCCATATCTGGTAAACGCTATTTTGATGGATATCTACCGTACACTAAGGCCGCGGCCGCACAGGAACACGACGCGACTGCTATAAAATTATTTATTACTTTTATAACGGTTATTTTAAACTCGTAACGAAATGCAGCAGTTTCAAGCAGACAATTTATCGTTTAGGCTTTGCTTTAAGATGGTGAATGAGTCAGCGATATAGAATGCTTATCTACTCGTATAAATCGTAAGGAAAAACTTTTCTTCTTGTCAACTGAGCTAAACACGTAGGTTATCTATAAAGTACTAATTCTAACCGACCTTTGAGGCGCAGTGGACAAGTCCCGCCTGAGACGTAGAAGGTTGTGAGATCAATTAACACCGTGTGACAAATGTTTGTATGATCATATTTGTTTCGGGTATGTGTGTTTTCCTATTGTATAATATGTATGTATTTACAAAAAAGTATACTGAAAGTGGCTGAAATATCAGCCATGTTGTTCCCATAACAAGCCCTGATTCCTTTGAGGCTAGGCGATGATGTGTGAAATGTCCAGCTTCAGCTTTATTTTTTAATTATAATCTACAACAAGAAAGTTTTTCAACAAGAGTTTTTTTTTTCAACAAAAAATAGCTCTATTATCGCATTCAGAGTAGGTATTGAAATCACAGGTACATGTAGGTTTATAGGTACATGACATTTGATCAGACCATACATAGGCTTTGATACAATGGAGATCACAGGCAAATATTGGTTAAAAAGTCACTATTCAGTTTTATTTCAAAAATAAATATCGTTTTAAGCTGTCGGCATTTGCAACCGGCACAGGCTACCACTATGCGCTAGATAACTATTTCACTAATAGGAGTTGGTCAAAGCTATTCATGCCATGAATACACATAATTAACCTTGCTGCCCACCAACGTTTCGCAGCTTCAACTATGTCAGTTATGTACGAATAATGCATAGTTTACACGAGCATCTGACGTATTATTAGTATAAACCAACTCAACAATAAGTGAGAAGTTAGCAGACATAAGTTTTAGCAGAAATGTTTTAGTAATACGACATTCGAACGCTATGGAACAACACAGTGTTTTATCTTGCCGTCTCAATTTGTTATTAAACATGCAAGACTGTTCACAAGACTCAACAAGCTACAAGTGCTTTCTTACTCGTGGTACCACATTTATCGTCTACTTATCGCTTAGTAGAGGATCAGTTTCTATTCACTAGCACTTGCTGGCTTCACTAATACTTGACTGATCACCATGTTTATATGCAAGGTGTTTGTGCAATTGACGGGTATTAAGAATTAGGTACGAAGTTTAGACGGCACTCGACTCTGTGACACAGTGGGCTAAGGTCCGGCTGAGACGCAGAAGGCTGCGGGTTCGATTCCCGCCGCGGGACAAATATTTGTATGATCTGCAAGTGTTTGTCTCGGGTCTGGGTGTTTCTATGTATCATATGTATACATTACTAAAAAAAAGTATATAAGTAGTATCAGTCATGTTGGTAACCATAACACAAACTCTGCTTACTTTGGGGCCAGATGATGGTGTGTGAAATGTCCGCCATTAGTATATTTATTAGGTACGAAGCTCGTGTAAACTAGCTGATATATACCTCAAACAAATTAAGTGGTTTTGAATATGAAACATGATGTTTGAATCTAGTCTCCTAAATATCTAACATCGTATACATCGTGTTCGGACCGCCCGGCACGAGTAAAACTATGACCATTGTCGAAGCTATAATAAAAGTACACATATATCAGCCAATACACGTGTTTATTAGCGTTTGGCTATCATTTAATCAGTCTTCGTAATTTTATTTTTCTGCTATAATATTTATATCTAATGTAATTCTAGTATCTAATACTGACTATTACTGACTTACTACCTATTATATATATATATTCGCCACTGATAAGATCACACAACTGTTGATGTGCTCCGTGACGCTAAATATACAGGTATAGGTATATACATGTATAAATATATAGGCACTTCATAAAATAAATGCTGCATGTTTTTAGAAAATGCTGGAGGCATTTCTTTTGAGTGAAAAGCATTTTCAGTCCGATTGGATTCTAAACGAATGGAACTTTTTTTAGAAAGGCTTACCTATGTACCTATTGGCCCGGGCACTCTGAGTAAAATAAATCAGATAGTACTCAGTCTGCGAAATGAGGTGCACCACGAAGAAAACTAATCGAATACAACCAATACTATTTTACAAAGGGCACCTTGTGGAGTGGCGCACCGCTCCGGCATGTCAAATACATTTATATCAGATTTGTAGTATAGGTACAGAATGTATATAACATAAATATGAAATAGAAATAGAAATAAGTAAATAACAGAACATTTACTTTATGGCTCGATGTTTTATCCCCAAACTAAGTAAAGCTCGTACTACGGGAGCTAGCCACGCGATAGAATACTTTATAACACCCTGACACAGAACAAACTTTTAAGTTCATCGAGAAAAATCGATAAATTCGAAAAATCTAACCCACAACTTACTGCGCGGATACACAGCTACTTCAAACTAAGCTATGAGGTCAGTTGAAGTTATCATGTATTTAAATGCGTCCTCCAGACGGACGAGTCCAAAGTGTAACAGTTAGAAGTTAGACGGAGCCCGTCTAACTTTGCAATTACACCATCGCAAATAGATCCGGAAACCCCACTATATTGTAACCGGTCACAATAACCGTCTAAGGGTAGGCTCACCAGATTCACCGGCTTGAATCAGTTCAATTAGAGAACAATAGTAGACATGGAATGACATTTATGTCAATGGTATAAGATCCAAACTGCAACAATTCAT
The DNA here is from genome assembly GCA_948098915.1 of Lampropteryx suffumata. Lineage (NCBI taxonomy): Eukaryota > Metazoa > Arthropoda > Insecta > Lepidoptera > Geometridae > Lampropteryx > Lampropteryx suffumata. The sequence continues at coordinate 20,699,733 of OX402544.1, read as the reverse complement.
GACAATAGTGAATGTACTGTATAATGTACCAGTATTCATGTACGGTATTGACGCACATTGACATTCGCTCCGTAATCAATAAGGTACCTAAAAACCTGTAGCGCATATGGATATATATATACATTATATAGCTTTATCGTCGTGGCTTATTAAGATGTTGTAAAACTTTGAGGTACCTCTTTCCTTATAAGATCCGGAAATGAGTCTACCAAGAAGGCGATTTCCCGCCTCGCCAACTTCAACGTTCGCTCCCTCTCTTTCATGTTAGCTTTTATCTCCTTTTCTAGCTTGCTAAACTCGTATTTTCTATCGTCGAGATACTCCATAGCTAGCTGACCCATCTCCGTGGCTCCCATCAGGCATCTACCTTGAGCTCTGCAATCAACTTTTAAGGCTTCAAGAACCACGGTGAAGTACGATGAGTCCTGAAAGTTCCATACCAATAAGGTTATTAATTATAGTAAGCGTAGCTAAGCCAAATTAAAATATTTCAATCGCTCAATTTCGTTATGACCACTACATCAGTATAAAGTTTTAATTAAAATTACTGATTTGACTGAATTGAAACTAATTGAACTGATTGAACCATAACTGAAAACTGAAATTGAAATTGTATTTTGATTTTGTATATTATATTTTATATTATATTATATATTAATTGAATTTGTATAACTTATACATTTTACATCAATAACTATTCTACAAGTTTCTATCGGATATGCAATCTCATGAAAATCAGATCTGCCATTTTTTGTAAACGTTGTGCAATATATTTGCAAATCAGTCCCTCGGGCCATCAGCTCAACTAATAGACTTCTCTCGTCTCGCGTAGGCCCCATTTTGCATTTAATAGATGCAATCTTAATCTAAGCTAATCTTAGTTTTATTACCTTTTTAAGTATATCGAGTATTTTTTTATACATGACTTTGATGGCCAGCGCTGCATTTTTTTTTATATTAGCCCGTTGTACATAGTTTGCCACCGCTTGTTCCTTCTTTTCAGCAGGCAACTTGCCCCCTACTTCGTAGATAAGTCGGTCGCGGAGTTCAGCCGATTGTAACTGAAACATTTACAAGTGACACCCTCTATTCCATAATCATATAAGTAGCTAGTCTAGCGTTTAAGGATACACAAGTCAGCGGCACAAACTCGTTAGTGGGCGCAGCTAAAATGCATGCTATTTCACCTAGCTTAGTGTGAGAAAAGGATTGACGTGCACCAAGGATAGAGATGAGCAGTAAGGAGATAGCGTGATTATAATTTCGAGTAATATGATCAGATTAATCTATGATTTCTAAATAAAACGATTGCGTAAAAATAATGAATAGACCTTTGGCTCAAGGGTTCTCATGAAAAAGCTACTGAATGTAAATATAAAAAAAAAGTTATTTGAGCTCTTGAATAAATAATCTATGCTTGTATAGGTGTATTGTTTGCGTACTCCGTTTGTTATTTATTCACACCTAAAGTTGCGCTAAAATCAGTGATGAAAAACGATTTTTTTTGAGTCTTGTATCTTTCAAACCCATATTATTTTCACAATTCTGTATTGATACAAGCATAGATTATGACAAGACAAATTATATAATAATTATATCACTTTTAGTTTTGGTTGTTCATCATCAGACGGTGGTGTGATCACCCTTCGACGTTTGTATGGAAAGATAATCGACTTGTTCACTCTTAAGTGTGTTTTGTCCTTGTCATTCTAATGTCAATGAATAAAGACGGCAACAGTTTAAACAACGCATTAGCTAATGTATGATTATAAGATATACCCTTCGGTTTAATGATTTAGAGGTAAAAACTTACCCGAAGCATATGCTTTCGTAAATCAATATGTACTGAATTATAACAAACGCAAGTATATGCTCAGAATCAGTTTCAAATTGATAGGATGTCTCGAAAACTAAATCATAAACAAACAACAAAACATAGGGAGGTGAAAGTTCACCCCCTATGTTTCCCCCTGAGTTCGTAGTCGCCATGCAGGTCTGAAAGCTCACTCCCCGTGCCTCCTATTTATTCCATTTTACAGAGACCGGTGAACTAATGGATTTTAAATTTTATATCATTCTTAAAGGTCATCGCAAATACTTCACGATATACCATACGGTTACTAGCTGTTGCTCGCGACTTTGTTTACGTAGTATTTTAATATTTGCTTAGGAGTTTTTTACAATTCTACATATATTATACCTATCTGTGATAGTTCGTGTAGGTGTTTAAATGATACTCAATCACGCAACCGATTTGTTTTATTTAGTAACCTATACTTTACCACCGCTGGACAAAGGTCTCCGCAATTCCTTGATTTGGATTAAACTTGGTATTTGATTTGCACCTAAAAAGGCTTTGGTTATCTAAAAAGGTTACTTTTAGTCTACGTACCACGCGGACAAAGCCGTGGGCAGCTATTGATGAATTATACAACGCTTTTGATCAAAACATACATTTTGAACAACATCAGTAATACTTATACATTTTGATAAACAAGGACTTTACTTGCACTTTACGAGTTCAGTACGACCGCGGATCAAACTCACCCTGATGAAGATCCTCTAGATGAATCGAAACAGTGTCGGTGCCTCCATCGACAAAATAATACGTGAGTAAATTACCGTTTTTATCAAAATGTATACAACTCACGAAAGTTTTGAAAGTGAAATAGTAATACTTAACTATAAATAAATAATGCTGGATATTTTACACAGCATCATCTGGCCCCAAAGTAAGCAGCTCTTGTGTTATGGGTACCACATCACCGATATACAACTTTTTTTTGTAATATATATTATACATACCCAAGACAAATACCTGCTTGATCATTTGTTACAAACATTATCTATTGATCCAAAGCTTGAGGTTATTCATCTCAAACTAATTGTTATTACAATTAGCATATGCTAATGTGCTATGTGACCTTTTGTGTGGAAAAATAAATCATTTTTATTATTATTATTAGTGAAGTACCTACTTTTTTGAGTTATATACGCTAACATGACTGAAAACTATTTATTTATTGAAGGAGAGTATTGAATTACCTACAGGGATCTACCCCACTCACTGATGGCTAGCCCTGACTGACCTCATTGCTGTGACCCTTTTAGCTTTGCTTTGTGGCCCGCAGGGAAGATATAAATAGGTTACTCTTGGTGGCAAGTCAATACTAACCTCATCAGGACAAATATAGCAATAATGATAACATAATCAATCTTTTGTACGGATCGCTGAATCCGAACGCTGCCCATCCGAGCTGGATTCGTCGGCTGACCTCTTTGTCGAAATTGGTCTTGCCTAGTTGAATCATCTGACCCAAATAGACATAATGGTCTACAACTTCGATTATATCGCTCCCAACATGTACCGGTACGGGTGCAACATGAGCATTTGACATGATTTTGCCTTGCTCACGTTCATTTTAAGACCCACCTGTTGGGAGACGATATTGAGGTCGCTGAGCATTGTGCCTAGGTCTTCCAGCGATTCTGCCATGAGGACTATATCGTCGGCAAATTGAAGGTGAGTGAGGCGTTCGCCATTGATGTTGATACCATGTCTATGCCAGTACAAGAGCTTAAAAAAATCCTCCAATGCAGAGGTGAACAGTTTCGGAGAAATTACATCTCCCTGTCTCACTCCTTTATGCAATGGGATTAGATTCGTGCTCTGGTCCTGGAGTCGGATAGACATGGTGGCGTTACTGTACAGACATTTCAACACTTCGATATACCGATAGTCGATTTGGCACCGCTGGAGTGACTGCAACACTGCCCAGGTTTCGACAGAATCAAAGGCTTTCTCATAGTCCACAAACGCTAAACAAAGTGGCCAGTTATACTCTTCGGTCTTCTGTATAACTTGCCAGAGCGTATGGATATGGTCTATGGTGTTAAAGCCTTTTCGGAACCCGGCTTATTCGGGAGGCTCGTCAAGCCTACGAGCAAGACGATTAGTAACTACTCTCGAAAACAGCTTATAGACATGGCTCAACAGCGAGATGGGCCTGTAATTCTTTAAGAGGGTGTTATCCCCTTTCCGAAAGAACAGTACCACCACGCTCCTGTTCCACGCCTCTGGCGTAGTTCCCTCGAGGATAACGGAGTTAAACAGCTTCTGGAGGACCTTAAGTACCGGTGTTCCACCCGCTCTCAGAAGCTCTGTCGTTATTCCGTCTTCCCCCGGTGCCTTGTTGTTCTTAAGCTTGAGAGCCGTTCGGATCTCGTATAGGCTGACGTCCGGAATGTCTTCAGTGTAGTGTCGGGTTAGGCGGGCTCTTGCATCGCTAGTCGTGCTTGTAGTAGGACTTTGCGATGAGGTGTACAGTTGTCCGTAGAACTTCTCGAGCTCTCGTAAAACTTCTGGCTTCGAGGAAACGACACTGCCACTGTCAGTCTTCAGCTTCCTCAACAGGCTTTGCCCAATAGACAGATCTCTCGCGAACACTTTGGAGCCTTGGTTGCGCTCTATTGCGTTCTTTATACTATAAGTATTAAAGAGACGTAAATTGCGTCGCATAGACTTAGAGATCTGTTTATTAAGCGTGCTGTATTTCGACCTGTCCACTAAAGACTGCAGTTTCATTTTGCTACGTTCTGCCATGAGCTTTAGAGTGTGCTCAGAGAGTTTTTGAGTTCTACCTTTGCGCTGGGTTTTACAGAACTTTGACCCAACGGCATGGACAATTCCGTCATTTATTTCATCCTCATCCTCATTTTAACTCATTTAACCTCATCAGGACAAAGATAGCAATAATGATAACATAATCAATCTTTTGTACGGATAATTACGTTTTAAAAACTAAAAAGATAACCGACTTCATGTATAAAAAAACAATATATCTAAATTTCGTTTCATCCAAGTGGATGACATATTATTAGGTTGCGGAAAAAGTCTTTTCGCATTATAGTATGTATGAACTTGTAATAAAATCTCTTTGGCTACCTATACTGTTTGTATCTGGTTGGCTGGTTTTGGTATCATTAAATGTGTAAATTTTAAAGAACATAATTCCAAATTCAAATTAGGAAATTGTGTGATTTTTATTTGTTTTTCTTACTGTCAAGATGAGTGAATCTAATGAAGAAATTCGATACATATTAAAATTTTACTACAAAAAAGGTAAAAATGCAACGCAAGCCTCGAAAAAAATTTGCGATGTTTATGGACCTAGTGCAGTGTCTGTGAGGTAGCACAAATTTGGTTTAAGCGTTTTCAATCCGGAAATTTTGATGTCAAAGATGCACGTCGCTCTGGTCGCCCTATTCAAATAAAATGGATGCCATTTTTGAAAAAGTGGAGCAAGATCGGCATATCAGTAGTTACGACGTAGCTAGAAGAACTGGGAATTGACCACAAAACAGTTTTCGCTCATTTGAAAAAAACGGTACACAAAAAAGCTCGATATTTGGGTACCTCACGAGCTCAGTGAAAGAAACCTAATTAACCGTGTACTCATTTGTGATTCTTTATTACGACGTAACGAAACCGAACCATTTTTGAAGAAGCTGATAACTGGTGATGAAAAGTGGATCACGTACGACAAGAACTTGCGAAAAAGATTGTGGTCAAACGCCGGTCAGGCTTCACAGACTGTGGCGAAACCCGGGTTAACTTGCAACAAGGTGATGCTGTGTGTGTGGTGGGATTGGAAGGGCATTATTCATTACGAGCTGTTACCACCAGGCAGGACCATCGATTCTGAACTCTACTGCGAACAACTGATGAGATTAAAGCAAGAAGTTGAGAGAAAGCGGCCGGAATTAATCAACAGAAGGGGTGTGGCTTTTCATCATGATAACGCTAGACCTCACACATCTTTAGCCACTCAGCAAAAATTAAGAGAGTTTGGCTGGGAGGTGTTAATGCATCCACCGTATTGTTCTGACCTTGCACCTTCAGATTTCCACCTGTTTAGGCTCTTCAGAATTCTTTAGGCAGTGTCAGGTTAACATCACGAGAGGACTGCCAAAACCACTTGTCGCGGTATTTTGATCAGAAGTCCGAAAATTTATATAGCAATGGGATCATGTCCCTACCTACAAGATGGCAAAAATGGTACCTACATACTTTAGTTAAATTTAAATAAACTATATTAAAAAATGTTTTGAATTTTCTTAAAAAATGCGAAGAAACTTTTTCCCCAACCTATTATCATGCATAGAATGTTTTAGACCCGAGGCAAATAACTGCAGATCATACAAACATTTGTCTCGTGGCGGGAATCGAACCCGTAACTCTCTGCGTCTAAGCCGCGCCTTCGCTCACTGCGCCAGAGAGATCGTCAAATAATACGGATGCACTCCAGCATGGTGCTAATTGAACTAAGATATTAAGTTTTTGAGTGGAACCACTAAATGGGTCTTTATTATAAGAGCATTATGAAATATAATATATGCAGCTACGTTATTGAAATCTTACAAGGGAACAATATATAGGTAGGGGCATTGCGAATTTGTCAGTTAGCTAGTCGAATGATCTTTATTTTGCTTACACCTACAAAATAATGATTAATTGTATATTAATTAATCATTAATTTTTTGCAAATCCGGCAAAACAACGGTATCACCAGCACTGTTGACTTGTTGACGATTAGCGATTTTCCAAATCCGATTGTTAAAACTAAAAAAACACGCTTTTGTAGATAACACATAACTAAAAAGTAGAAAATAAATACTTAGTAATTAAAAAAACGAATAAACACGCCTTAATAGAAAAGCAAACTAAAAATTAGAAAATAATTTTTAATAATTTTAAATTACGAATTTTTATTAATAAAAAAAATATTTCATTGTAGAAAAGCGTGGGGTGCTTGATGTCAAATGTTATAATATTTTAATGACAGATATTAGTAAAAGTAAAATAGTCATTAATATCTTTAAAAAACACTCCACGCTTTTCTTCAATGAAAGGTTTTTATTGTTAATCACACTAATTATATTCTATTCTAATTATATTTAAATGTATAAAAATAATTTTCTACTTTATAGTTTGCTTTTCTATTAAAGCGCATTTTTTAGTTTTTATAAACTATTTTTTATTTACAATGAGTATTATTTGTCAATTTACTGACATTGCACAGCCCATCCTGTATTCGAAGTGTCTTCAAAGAATGCAAATGCCTGTTTTATTGTAGGTAGGTATGTAAAAGCAACATAAGAAAGGTATTGTAACTCTAAAGGAGTATATAGGGGATCAAAGTTTGTATGAAAATAACAGTAAGCGAAGAAGTCGCAGTGCTTTCTAGTCTTGTGTACCTACTATGATTATGTTTACGACACAAGCCAAGCTTCTGTGGACGTAAACATGCGACAGGTCTTTCCCTAAGGCTTCATGAGATTCAGTGTAGGTAAAACCATGATCACCAAAACAACAATACATATATTTTTCAATTTGTAGTAGTTTTGCTTTTTGCGGTGTAAGTTGGGGGTTCTATGAGGGCATCGAACCCCCTGGCCCTGGCTGAATGTTTGGCTGGCAGGGGCAAGGGCAAACATTTGTTTATGATGAGCCGAAGTGTTTGAAACATAAAAAAATAATCCTGAATGCTACTCCAGGTCACAGACTACACCTAAGAAGTTTTATTCAAGTCTGTTTAGCAGTTACGATATTAAACCACAAACAAGTTCTTTCAAATATAGACACATCCAAATATCCAATCTAACTTTTACGTTAAGAATATCATCTTACAGGAAAATATTATTCAAATTGAATTAAAAGTTCTAGGAGTTCAGAGTTCACCGTAGGTACCTGAGTATGGCGAAAATTCTCCATTTTCTTCTTCTTCGTATACCTTATCCTATCAAGTTGTTTTCTCTTGTTAAAATTCTCTTGATGAATACTCTCCAGCACTCTCTGTAAATAAATAAAAAACAATTATACAATAGTTAGACAAGTATTATATAATTATTACAAATTAACTACTTAATATATCGCTAAGGTTAGCCCTTTATATGAGTAAAGAAAACGAAAATTGCGCGGACGGAGGAGTATGAAATTTTGCACACTTATAGTTTATATATAGTGCAGAATGCTATTTTTTTTTTAAATTATGCTTAAAAAATACATTGGTCTAGCGTGTTTCCAGAAAGAATACGAATGACTAGTGGTCATATCCTAAACCAATTCAACGGGTACACTCGACCTCTATAAAAAATTACCACTTAAAAGCTTAATATTTATCAAACGTATATATGTATGGAAAACTGTTTAAGTAAACTCCTCGTTACTTTAAAATACCAACGATATTACACACGATGCGGTATTAATGTATCTAAAAAATGAACACATGTAAAACATTACATTACACATTACGTGTTACTAAAGAGTGATTCCGTGCCAATTTAAAAAAAACTAATAGTCTACGATCAAGAGCAAGATTGGGCCGGACAGACAGACAGACAGACAGACAGACAGACGCACATAAAGATACTATAAGGGTTCCTTGAGGACTTCGAAACCCTAACAACAGTCAGACCCGAGGTAAATACTATCAGACGGCGGTAATCGTAACCACAACCGTCGTCGTCTAAGTAATTGTGTTAGATGTAATACCTACCTCATAACTTTTATTTATTTTCAGGTACAAAATGAGCGTTTACTACAAAGTTGAGGGGTCAGACCACATGCAGTTGAATCGAGAACTGGAGCAATGGAACAAAGACATGGCTTCTTATGAAGTTAGACAATCGTAAGTACAAAAAAAACATTAAAAATGAATCTGACGGAAAACCTGCTCATGTGTTAGGTACTTGTTTGTAATTATTATTTATTTATAGTAATTATTATTTATTATTATATCTAACAACGATCCACATAAAATTTCAGTTATTTTGGCCGAAAATAGGTAACAACGCGGCACGCGGTGTTATGACGTCCCGCGAACATAGCTCGCCTCTACGAAATATTAAAATAATGCGCTAACAAAAATAAAATTATCGTATCAAAATCACTCGCTTGATTTCATTGAAAGAAAAACTACTGTAATTCTAGACATATAAGCTATACGCTCATAAAGTTCCAGTTTGATGTACCCAGTAATATTCTTCATTGCGTTTTATAAAAACCGCATGATGACTTGTGAGCTTGTCTATCGTCTAGCTTCTGTTGGACATAATCCGATCGAACAACCAAACTAACATATTAAAATGCAGTTATGTTATACTATTTTCTTTATATGTATGTATTATTATTCTCAGGCGTTCGTGAATAAATGACTTCCAAAAAATTGAAGAGGTTCTTAATTTGTATTGAAACTTTTATTTTATAGTTGAACGTCGTTATAACAAAAACAAATCCACACATTGAGTGAAACAGTTACACAAGCATAATCCAGTGTGTTCCCTCTATAAAAAAAGATCTTGGCCTTCTATCGACTCATTACAAGCATAATAAAACATTTAAAAACCCTGTCTCAAAAATAAAACATATATCTATAACCTTATCGTTGCGACTCTAATGAGCCCAAACACGATACTTCTGCGGTATATTTGTGAGGTCTGCCGTAATCCTTAATATTCCAGGTGATACTGTAGCACCAGGTTAAGGTTACCAATCAGATTGTGGTTTTTGCACACGTCCTTTCATCAAAAAAATTGCTGATAAAAATACAGACTTGTCACCTTGGGAACCAACACACATTTTGAAACATTTTGAAACATTTTGAATTACAAACTAAAACAATGTTACTTATTTTCAAAAACATCAATTTAATTGCTCTAACTGGAAGCATACTACATAGTACCTGCGGATTTTCAATATGTACAGTACGCAAACTAACCAAACTTCGTGGTTCCTGTTAACTAAAGAATTTCGTCTTCTTTTTGAGTCAACTAAATCATTTTAGTAGCTGAAAGTATGCAGGTGGTCTTTATGAGATTTTAAATTGTATTTTACTAGTCCAATATTAAATAAATCGTAGATGTTTTACACTATTATGTTATATTCCTCCAGACGTAACGTCGTGTTAGCGCTTAGAAAATCACTTCAATAAATCAGATCAGAGTATCGTAGTTTCGTACTCGGTTTGCTGAGACGCGGCGGTGCGCTAAGCGTCATCTCTGTGGTTTTACCGTAGACTCAAGAAGCCAATCGTAGTTTCGAATCAATATAAATTTCGTAGTCTGTTTACAGCGACGCGGTGATGCGCTAAAGTCATCGTTGGATGACGTATGACGTATGAGGATGAAGGATGACGTTTAGCGGACAAATTCGCTTACGCGCGCAGCACAAGTACGAGAGATATTTTTGTATCTACTGCATTCATAACAAAACATGAATAAAACACGTAAACAGAAATTTCACAATAAATGATTTTGCCTCGACTTTGTACCTATAAAAATAAAGCTCTATTGCCTAACATTCTTACAAGCTGTTTTCCAAAAAGCCAAGTAAGATGTTTTCAAAACATTCAGTGCCTCGGTAATTTAAAACGACTTTCACGATGACGCAAACTTCAACGTTGCAAGTCGTCTAGATATTAGTCAGTGAAGCATGAACAACAAGCAGATTATTAATTTGTTTTTACCCTTAGCTAGCTAACGTGATTTTGAGTCACACTACGACGGCGGTCTTGGTCTTTTTGAGTCATAATGTATTCTTAAGTTTTTTTACTTTAAAACAGAACATTCTACATATCAAATCAACGATTTGAATTAATTTATAAATCTGAGAAAATTTTAAATCTAACAAGGACTAATCCTTTTATCCTATAAAATTGTTTTTCTTACCTATTACAAAAACTGATTAATGCCACAATCAAAGCACATCTTTTATAAAATGACAATCTGTGTTTACAGATTGTCATTTTATAAAAGATGTGATTTAATTATTTAATTACGAATTACGTAATTGTTTAATTACGAATTTCTAAGCAAACAAACACTCAATGAAAATTAGAGAGAGCACTGGTGGTCTATCGGAAGGGTGGTAGTGGCCCCGCTTTCCGATCCAAAAGTCATGGGTTCGAACCCGGTTGTGCACCAACGGATTTTTCTACTCGAAAAATGTATGTGCGCTATACCAGTACTCTCAAACCGTGAAGAAAAACGGCATGCAAAACCTAAAAAGTTCACGAAAGACCACTTTGAATTGCATTTTAATCCTTTCAACACACTGGTTTGAAATAAATAGTTTAAATTATAATCTTGTGCCGTATATGGCGTTCTCTACTGAGTATTGTGCGTGTATATAAATGAAAGGTAGAATCACGAGACACGTCCGTTTATTCGATGTTCAATGCAATACTGCCTGTGTGTAGGTACAGTACTTCCCCCTTATTTTTATTTTTTTTAATAAGTATTTGTTAACATATTGGGGTGACAACACAAAAAACTTAATAGATTACTTACATTGATTACACAAAAAAATAAAATTGGTTACATACATTGATTAGGCACACAAAAAAATAAAATTGATTAGATACATTCATTACACAAGTTATAAAAAAAACATTCATAAAAAAACAATAAAACAAGTATAAAGTTTCAGTTCTTTCGTATCTATCCACGACTAGGTAGGTACCACTTATTCACTGTGCAAAACGAACCACAGGTTTGATCGTTCGACCACGGTGCTTACCGGCGAGTCACGAACCCAATCCTAATTTCGGATTTCAGCTGATTACATGCCATTTGGCACTCTCGAACGCGATTTGCGCGCACTAGTTGACATCGGCTAACTCGATCTAATTTCGCTCTCACGGTACCCTTGACGCCAATTTGACTTGACGTATCGAGATTTTGAGAGACATAAAATAAGAAAAAATATTCGTCTTCTTCCATGATAACACATATATATTTGAGGTTAAACTAACTGTTTTAATTAGGTTTAGTTTAATTGCATTATTTTATTTATTAATGATTGTAAAAATCGGACGATTTCAAAGGTTTTTAAACTCCAAACATGCGATCCTGGCGGGGAGTAGTGGGAAACTTACTTAATGAAAAAATTAAGATCGACCAATTTCAATCTCATGGCACCGTAGACGGAAATTTTACATTACCTACATATTAGGATCGCAATCGAGTTTGCTGTCAATTTTTCACAGTTTACAAAAAGTAACTTTAAAGCGACTGAGCGAGCGGGTTTTGGTTGTATTTCTAAGTTATTTGCATAATTATGGCACGTTTGGGCCTTTGGTTTAATATTTTAGAGGATGATCACAGAGATGACACCCAACAAAGACGTTACACAAGAATAATAGCGCGCTCTAACCAAACCACCGTTAACATGACCGACGAAGAGTTTAGAAAGTGTTAATACTTTAAAAAAGAGTACCTAATGACCCCCCATCGTGGTTGCTCATACAGACTCTCCTGAAGAATAGTACACGAAACTACATTGCAGAGCCAGAAACACTGTAGAGCGTACAATAGGTGTGCTCAAAGATAAATGGCGATGCCTCTTGTGCCACCGAACTCTTCATTATCATCCAGACACAGCTGCTGAAAATGAGTAATGCTATCAAGCACGTCTGCAACATGCTTGAGTAATGAATGATGATGATGCTAATGAAAATATACCACCCATGGCCGAAGAGTGGGTTTGAAAGAAATAAATACTCGCTGACCAACAGGGGCCTGCCTCCGCTGAACCTGATTCGGCAATTAGGGGCTCCACGGGGACTTCACAAGAACACCTGCCCTCCGGACGTGATCTTCCATGGTCAGTTTAGAAGACTATAAACTGACTGCAGATTTAAGTCTGCCGCTGTAGAGAAAGCATGGGCCTATCGGGACTATACCTGTGCACAATGCGTCTGCGGAGCTGCCATCCAAACGATGTCACATTTACTCGTCTACCCCTTGTGCCCTTTTACCTGCACAAGGGATTACCTAATGGTCACCACGGACGCCACGGACGATGGAGTGAGGGTGGCAGTATTTTATTCAAAATTTATTTACTTGTATCATTGACACGCAAAAAGAAGACAGAGACTTCGTCCCAACTAGTGTAAATTTTAACACTTCTATATTACTTTATAGGTGGTAATAAAAATATTTTAAATCATAATTACATTTATTTTCCTTTAATATTATATTACTAGCTGGTGCTAGCGACTTCGTCTGCGCAGGATTAGTACATCGAGTAGCTTATTTTCTTCTCCATTGTCCTATCTATCTTTATACCAAAATTCATCAAAATTGGTTCTGCGGTTTAGTCGTGAAGGAGTAACAGACAGAAGGAGTTACTTTGAGAGACCCTTGGACAAAGTTTATCTACTTAAAATACCAGCGATAAAGGTATTCATTTTGATATAAGAATCAATTTGTTACTACTAAATGTGCATTACAAATAAATTATCAATTTTTATTGTATTTATGGTTCACTGGTTTGGCGATAATAGGTTACACATAAAAAGAAGATATAATGTTGTCGCGGGTTTTTTTAGGATTATTTAAGATAAACATTTCCATTTTACATTATATACGTGTAATTCTTCCGGTTTTCGTAGAGCACGCCAGAATAGCGCGCATATGGCGGATTTTTTTACTACTTACTTGACACCTAGCGTTATATTTTGGACAATTCACACAATATCTTTATAAATTATAACCTGTGTTATTCCGATATATAAGCTACATTACTGTAACGTTTCATTAAAATACATTCCGTAGTCTTTGCGTGAAAGAGTAACAAACATACATACAAACTTTCGCGTTTATAACATTAGTAAGACTATGGATAAGGATGTAAGAATATATAATAATAAACAACCAACATATAAAAAAAATACTATTATATTAACAGGCATTCGACCGAACATTAAAGAATTGCATTTGCAATTCTTTTATGTGCTAAAATCTTTATCTCCTTGGACTCCTATTGTAGCAGATGTCAAACCCAATACTGACGCAGTACGAAAGAGCCCTTGCAGCGGGTAGTTTCTGTCTGCCCCTCTGTCTTCTAATGGGAGCAAACATATGTCGGTCCCGGTCCATCATACTCCTCCCAGCCCGAGCACGCTGTTTCATACGAGTGTACCTCCTCAATGGGAGCATCATTTCACAAAGCCTTCTCAAATGAGAATTCCTTAATGGTGATCTCCATGATTATTTCACTTATTGGAGGGTTCCTAAACAATGACCATGGTGTTTAAGCTAGAAAAAATAAGTAAAATTGTAGTTAATAAATGTAGGTTTTACCACATAGCATTAAATACAGAAATTCGTAATCACAAACCATTATATTATTTTTAAAACCTATCCCTGCGATCCGGGGCTCCGCAATTCGTTTTTTGGACTGAAATCACAACTGTTGATATGAAGGCAGAGATGCACTCATGCTTCGCTGTAAATTAACGCAAAATAATCAGTCTAGGTTTAAATACTTAAACACTGAACGTACTTCTCAGCATATAAGTTGGCAGCTTACTTACCTTAATTATTTTTAGAGATTGGTATTGGAATGGCCGGTAGACCCCCATATCTCGATACTTTAGGCTGATTGTTTATATCAACTGATTCCTTATTTGGTGTGGAGATGCATTCCTCACATTTGATCATAAACGCTGGCTTCAATCGATCTATACTAACGACATTTTCCGAGTCTGCTTGCATTACCTTAAAATATTTATTTGTCTTTTCAATAACCATGAAAGGTCCCATGTATGGTTGAGTTAAGGGTCTCGTAACTTTATCAAATCGCACAAATACATATTTGCAATCTTTTAAGTCTGGATGAACAAACATTTTTCCTTGATGTGATTAATTTTTAGGTATTGATGCTAAAAATGATATTTTCTTACGTAATTCTTGTACAAAACCGTCGTTATCGGATGTTTCTTGCTTTAAGGGTTGAAATCAATCTCCAGTTAATCTAATCGCTTCTCCGTATATCATTTCCGCAGCAGATATTTGTGTATCGTTTCTTAAACTTGCTCTTAATCCAAGTAGTACTGATGGTAACTCTGAAACCCATTGAGTTTTGTTTCCTCTACACATCTATGCTGTTTTTAATGACGGTGCCACCTTTCTACTATGCCATTGGATTGCGGGTGGTAAGCCGTGGTTCTTATTTTTTATAAACCCATTCTTCTGGTCAAATGCATAAATAAATTTGATTCAAATTGACGTCCTTGATCTGTGGTTAACTTGAAAGGGCATCCAAATCTGGTAATCCAACCGGAGTAAATGATATTAGCTATAGTTTCTGCAGTTATATCTTTTACTGGATGTGCTTCTGACCAACCGGTTTTTCTATCCATCATTGTTACAATATACCGGTAACCTTCACAGTACGTCAATGGTCCGACAATGTCCATATGAAGATGTTCGAATCGATCACTATGTATAAACGTTCCGTGCGATGACGTCGTATGCCGGAATATCTTAGATTTTTGACAGTGTAGACAGGATTTAGCCCACATGGTAACATCTTTGTTCATTGACTTCCAGAAGTACCTATCTTGTATCATCTTTCGTGTCGTTCGTATACCTGGATGGCTTGTATCATGTATTGCGTTGAAAGCTGTCACACGAAATTCCTCAGGCAAATATGGACGATCTGTGCCTACTGATACTTCGCAGTAGATTGGCTTGACACAATTATTTAAGAATACTTGTCTAAATTTTAGTGATTTTGATTTCATTAGTTCCTTTAATTCACTGTCTCTTTCTTGGGCATCGTGCAATTTTTCATAATCTATAGGCGATGGAATATCTATTGCCGCTATACGCGATAACGCGTCGGCTACTACATTGTCTGTACCTTGTATGTATTCTATCGAGGTACAAAATTGCATTATAAAATCTAAGTGTCGAATTCGTCTTGGTGTGTCATTTTTACCAACAGTATTTTTCATCAATGCATAAACTATAGGTTTATGGTCCGTATACACTGTGAGCGAGCTGCCTTCGATTAGTGGCCTAAAATGTTTTATAGCCATGTAGATTGCCAATAATTCGCGATCGTATGTACTGTATCGCTGTTGAGCATCACTTAGCTTGTTAGAAAAAAATCCCAAAGGTGTCCAAGTATCTCCTTCTTTCTGCTGTAGTACGGCGCCTGCGCAAGTATTTGAACAGTCTGTCATCAATGCAATAGGCGCATCAGCTGATGGAAATGACAATGTAATTGCGCTTTTTATGCTCTGTTTACATTGTTCGAATGCCGCTATGGAATCGTCTGTCCATGGTATCAAACTTTTATCCTTCTTTTTGGCATTGTGTAGAAATATATTTAATGTAGCATGTAGACTCGCTGCTTTTGGAAGATGACGTCTGTAAAAGTTAATCATTCCAAGAAATCTGCGTAATTCGTCTACTGTTTTCGGTTGTGGGTACTCAGATATGACCTTTACTTGTTCCTCTAAGGGTCGTTCTGTAAGACTCAGCGCAAAGGTAGAACCCAAAAATTCTCTGAGCAAACTCTAAAACTCATGGCAGAACGTAGCGAAATGAAACAGCAGTCTTTAGTAGAAATGTCGAAATACAGTACGCTAAATTAACAAATCTATGCGACGCGATTTGCGTCTGTATAATACTTCTAATATAAAGAACGCAATAGAGCGCAACCAAGGCTCCAAAGTGTTTGCAAGAGATCTGTCTATTGGGCAAAGCCTGTTGACGAAGCTGAAGACCGACAGTGGCAGGGTCGTCCTCAAAGCCAGAGGTTTTACGAGAGCTCGAGAAGTTCTATGGACAACTGTACACTTCATCGCAAAGCCCTGCTACAAGCACGACTAGCGATGCAAGAGCCCGCCTAACCCGACACTATACTGAAGACATTCCGGACGTCAGCCTATACGAGATCCGAACGGCTCTCAAGCAGCTTAAGAACAACAAGGCACCGGGGAAGACTGAATAACGACAGAGCTTCTGAGAGCGGGTGGAACACCGGTACTTAAGGTCCTCCAGAAGCTGTTCAACTCCGTCATCCTCGAGGGAACTACGCCAGAGGCGTGGAACAGGAGCGTTGTGGTACTGTTCTTTAAGAAAGGGGATAAAACCTTCTTGAAGAATTACAGGCCCATCTCGCTGTTGAGCCATGTCTATAAGCTGTTTTCGAGAGTAGTAACTAATCGTCTTGCTCGTAGGTTTGAAGACTTCCAGCCTCCCGAACAAGCCGGGTTCCGAAAAGGCTTTAGCACCATAGACCACATACATACGCTCCGGCAGGTTATACAGAAGACCGAAGAGTATAACCGGCCACTTTGTTTAGCGTTTGTGGACTATGAGAAAGCCTTTGATTCTGTCGAAACCTGGGCAGTGTTGCGGTCACTCCAGCGGTGCCAAATCGACTATCGGTATATCGAAGTGTTGAAATGTCTGTACAGTAACGCCACCATGTCTATCCGACTCCAGGACCAGAGAACGAATCTAATCAATCAATGCAATGGGATTGCATAAAGACAGGGAGATGTTATTTTTCCGAAACTGTTCACCTCTGCATTGGAGAATATTTTCAAGCTCTTGTACTGGCATAGACATGGTATCAACATCAATGGCGAACACATCACTCACCTTTGATTTGCCGACGATATAGTCCTCATGGCAGAATCTCTGGAAGACCTTGGCACAATGCTCAGCGACCTTAATATCGTGTCCCAACAGGTGGGTCTTAAAATGAACATGAGCAAGACAAAAATCATGTTAAATGCTCATGTTGCACTCGTACCGGTACATGTTGAGAGCGATATAATCGAAGTTGTAGACCATTATGTCTATTTGGGTCAGACGATTCAACTAGGCAAGTCCAACTTCGACAAAGAGGTCAGCCGACGAATCTAACTCGGATGGGCAGCGTTCGGGAAATTACGGCACATCTTCTCGTCACAGATACCGCAGAGCCTCAAGACGAAAGTCTTTAATCAGTGCGTGTTGCCAGTGATGACATATGGAACTGAGACTTGGTCGCTAACTATTGGCCTCATACACAAGCTCAGAATCGCGCAACGAGCTATGGAGAGAGCTATGTTGGGTGTTTCACTACGTGATAAAATCCGCAACGAGGAAATCCGTAGAAGAACCAAAGTCACCGACATAGCACTCAAAATTAACAAGTTGAAGTGGCAATGGGCAAATACAGCTCGCAGAACTGATAACCGTTGGGGAGTAAAAGTTCTCGAATGGCGACCAAGGACAGGAAAACGAAGCGTAGGACGACCCCCCACCTGATGGACTGACGACATTGTAAAGATCGCAGGAAGTCGGTGGATGGAGAGGGCTCAAAATCGTTCTTCCTGGAAATCAATTGGGGAGGCCTATGTCCAGCAGTGGACTTCCTAAAGGCTGGTATGATGATAAGGATCGTAAACCGTCTTTTGAAACGTGGAATCCAAGAAAGTTTAGTTCCGTTTTACCGAAGTCACATTTTGCCACGTTTATAGTTATGCCATATTTGTCGAGTCGCGCCAGTACGTCTCTCACGTGTTGTTTATGCTCTGACGCGCTAGTCGATGCTATGATGACGTCATCGATGTATATGAAAATATTGTTCAGACCTCTTAAAACTTCGTTATTTAGGAATCGCTGGAATGTTTGAGCTGCATTTTTTAAACCAAATGTCATTTTCGTAAACTCATATACCCCAAAAGGTGTAGTAATTGCTGTTTTCGGAATATCTGTTTCATTAATTCCGATATTATGATACGCTCTTTGCATGTCGATTCTTGTAAATATAGTTTTACCGTGTAATAAATATGTACAATCTTGACTATTCGCGGTATAGGATACCTATCTGGCTTTGTAAGCGCGTTAAGTTGCCTATAGTCTCCGCAGGGCCTAAGTTCACCATTTTTTTTCGTCACTACGTGTAAAGGACTTGCCCAGTTACTCTTCGATGGACGACATATTCCCATATCTTGCATGCGTTGGAATTCGGCTTTTGCTTTATTATATTTATCAGGCGGTAAGGCTCTCCGGCGCGCGTATACAGCTGATCCCGTAGTCTCAATGTAATGAATTACCGAATGCGATGATGTTTCTTTGAAGCACATGGGTTTTGTAACGTTCGGAAACTCCAATAAAATGTCACTGTATTCGCTTTGATAGTCTATGGTCCGGACTGTAGGTTGTTCTTGTAATGTCACTGATGCAATGGTATGTAAACTCGTAAGTGAATCGATGAGTTTTCTCCTGTTCACATCTACTAACAGTTTATGTTGGCTTAGAAAGCCAGCACCGAGAATAGGTTGCTTGACCTCCGCCAAAACGAATGACCAACGATACGGTCGTCGTAATCTGAAGTTTAAATCGAGAGTTTTAACACCATATGCTTTAATTTCAGTCCCATTCGCCGCATGAAGTTTATAATCCTCACACTTTCTATAAAAACGTTTTTATTCACTGGTATAACCGAAATGTTCGCACCGGTGTCCACTAAAAATTTTAATCAACTATTATCGTCCGTAACACATAGGCGTTGTACTGGAGCGATGGTGCAAATCTCCGCCTGCGACTGCACCGCCATTAGTTTTCCGTACTCTCTTTTTTCTTCCAGGCACACGGCTCTTCGTATTTTCTAGCTCTATGGCGATGTCTAAAATGGTAGGTACAGAGCCAATCTGGATGCTCCGGTGACCGACGGGTCGAGTTACGACCGCGTGATGCAGAGCGCGATCGTGATCCATGGCGATTAAAATTTCTACAATTATTTCTATGTCTTACTTTTAGGCTTAATTTAGCGATTTCAGCCAAAATTAATGCCGTATCCATGCTGGTACTCGGCGTTGCCTGTACTTCCGCTAACTGTAAAGGCCGCGTGGTTTCCATCACTTTATCTGCGATGGCTGCTAAGTTCTCAAGATCCTTCACCTCGCTGACCGCCAATACCGCTCTCACTGAAGAAGGCAGGTGTCCTTGCCACATGATTCGAAGTGTCTCATCTGGTATCTTTTCGCGGGCTAGATCTCTCATCCGCCGAAGCAGCTGGGATGGCTTCTGGTCACCGATACCCATTTCAATCAAAAGTTTCTGGAATTGCCTTATTTCTGATTCCTCGTACACCTTCAACAGACGTTCCCGCAGGGCGTCATATTTTTTTGATTCTGGTGGTTTCTATAGAATATTGCTGACTTGCTGGATTACGTCTTTACCCAATTTCGTCACCACTAGGTTGAACTTTGCTTCATCACTCAATTTTTGAGGTCCCAGAATTGCTTCATACTGAACAAACCACAGTCGAGGTTGGTCACACCAAAATTCTGGAATTCTTGATGATACTGTCACAACAGCTACTTCTGTTCCGTCTTCTTTGTTCGTCGTAGGTATTACTTCCTTTTGAGACATTTTGCTATGATCCCGTCAACAGGGCAAACAAAGCAAAAATGTTTTAAATCAAGTCGGAGGTGTTCAATTCGCTATCGGGTCACCACTGTGCCGTATATGGCGTTCTCTACTGAATATTGTGCGTGTATATAAATGAAAGGTAGAATCACGAGACACGTCCTTTTATTCGATGTTCAATGTAATACTGCCTGTATGTAGGTACAATCTAAACATTAATACGTGAAGCTAAACTTTGTAACCCTTTTTACGAAAATTGCGCGGACGGAGGGGTGTGAAGTTTCGCACACTTATAGTTTATATAGAGATGGAATGAGAATGACAAGAATTAGAATATTTTATTTAAATTATGCATAAAATACATTAATTATTAATTAATTATGGTCGAATTTTGGACCAGTAGGCGACCACTAGTAAGTATAAATAAATAACGATATAGCTAAGAAGAAATGAAAATAAGATTTTACATTAAAAACACATAAGATAATGTTTTGCGTTTTCACAGTTTGAACAAGTCTTCTTAATTTGCATCTTTCGATATTATCAGTCGACGATTTACTAGGTGGTAGTAAAGGGTTAAAACCCCCTGTTTATTCATTCAAGCTGTCGGCACCGGTTATCCGTTTTCCAGTTCGGGTGAGAAGTGTTCGAAGTAAACAACTTGTCAACTAGTCAGTAAAGGTTGAGCACTAACCTGATGTGTACCTAAGTAACGCTCATTTGCAAGCGAACTTACACTTCACACTTCAAGAGTCGCCGAGCATTAAGCACTGCATAAACTATCTTGGAACTTCCAGAGGAATTGTATTCAAGGGGAATTGTTTTTGCTTTAACTAGTAGAGCTGATTTCGGTCGCTAGCGACCGAACTAATTCATACCCTCGAGCGGCGGCCGGTCGCCAGCGACCGCGCGGAACCAAGCCAAATTTTACCTTCGCATTTAAAAAATAGGATGAGATTCAACTTACAACCAAGTTAATTTAGAAATTTTTTATTTACATTACGTAAGTATTCAGAAATACAATACAATTTTACATAGTTTGAATCGGTCTGGTAGTTTTTAACTGACGATGATTTTTGTCCGCAAGGCCGGGAGTTATTGATATCTGAAGTACGCTCCGCAGCTTGACGGATGTGGCATAGATAAAGTTCACCCGCCTGAGAGGTTAAGTTATTTTTTATTATTTCGGGATCCGGTTTAGGTGTCTCCTAGGAATGTAAGAACGGGCATTTTTGTACTTAGTTTCAACACAATAATGCTTGGACGGCTTGGACGCAGAATATGTTGCAGTGTTGTGGGACCCACCATTGCTGTAGAGTCCTACCCAATATTTGCAACTAATGCAAACTAACTATTTGCAAATAATAATCAAGTGGAACTTTAGTGCATAGGTTCATATTTACTTACATCAGCCTGACTATTCATATAAGTGAGCTGCAGTCGTCGGTGTTCCTGGAAGGCATTCCTAAGGAACTGTTTGTCTCCGTAGACGGCCACGCCGAGCTCCTCGCGACGCGTTGTTATATCCTTGCGCAGCTGACGGATGTCGCGGGAGTACCGCTTCTTCTGCTTCGCCAGATCACCCTCATGTATCTTACGATCTCGTTCTGTCCCCAATACAATGTTGTTATACATATTGACTGGCTTGTCAGCTCAGTTGGTAGTGGGTCTGCTTTCTGCGCTGTAGGTTGGCGGTTCGACTCCTTCCCAGGGCAAATATTTGTGTAATGAGCATATGTGTTTGTTCTGTGTCTGGGTGTATAAAGTATCATAAGTATTTAAAACTATATTAGTTTTATACCTGTCATCTGTAGGGCGATTATGGAACTCTTGATACAATCAATGTCTGTCAGTTTCGATAAGCAATCGGCATCAATGTCTATCAATTTCGATTAGCAATAGGCATTATTTCAATCAATCAAAAACGATGTATTTAAATGCTTAGTACGCTAAATACAGTTTCTACCACAATCGTACTTTACTTTGGTCGAGCTATAGTTTGACACCAACTTCACATTGTAACTAGCGATAGAAGCCGATAGAAATCGCAGCGATCCGTAATACCAATTCATCAATAGTAACTGAAAGCTATTAGTATCAATGCTTTGATAGTATCAAAGTTCCGATAGTTAATCGCCCCACTGGTCACCATAATACAAGTTATGCTAAGTTTGGGGCTAGATGGTTTTGTGTGCATTGTCCACCAATATTTATTTATTTATACATAAAAAACCACGCGTTTTTTATTTTAGAAATTTAATTCCGTCTCCGCTACGCTGGATACTATCCCTTATACTTGAACTAATTGTGCGTTGATCATAGGTGTTTGACCTGTGTCTGGGTGTTATAAAGTAGCATAAGTACCTTGTATTTAATATATTTGAGTAAGCTATGCTTTATTTGGGGCTAGATGGTGTTGTGTGCATAAATAAATATATATAGGTACTTATCTAATTGTAAATCTAAACCATTCTCGAATCCACTTAAACACACACAATTTTTTATGTCAAAATCGGTCCAGCTTTTTAGGAGGAGTGTTATTATTAAAACACGCACAGAAGATTTATCCGCGGCGCTGCTTGTATCTTAACTATAGGGCAGATAGGGTAGGTAAACCTTGAATGCTTTATGTAATAACTAAATATTACCTTGGTAGAAGCTTACGTATTTGCTTTTAAGAGCTTAAAGGTAGACTTTGTATTAGTGATAAACTGGGCAGGTTTATGTACCGTATAGGTATATAGGTATATATTTCCGTGAACAGAGTAACTTTGGCCAGACTTGAAACACATGTTAGTCAAAGTAGCTACGTCTTAAGTTTGCAATGGCCAACAAGTTAGTTTTCTATCAACACAGTTGGTAGACTTGTTAGTAGCTTTGCCTTATGTGCTGAAGGTTGGGTGTTCGATTCTCTTCCAGGGCAAACATTTGTGAGATGAGCAAAGGTGTTTGTTCTGCGTCTTTGTATTATAAAGTATCATAAAAATGTATTTAAAAATATGTTAGTATTATATCAGTCATATGCTGTATTTAGTTTGAGAATAGATGGTGTTGTTTATTGTTCACCAATATTTATTTTTAATTTATTTATTATATTTCAATTTACCAGTGTGTTTGCCGTTACATTAATGTACCTAATTAAAGCGTAAAGTGTATTTCTGTCTGGCTTTCTTACTCAATTCTATATATATATGCGTAGTATGGTCTGTATAGGTTATTTTTCATAGGGATTTTGACAAGGGTTTATTTTATGTGTATGCTGTACTGCAGATTACATATTAATCTCATGTATATACTTAAATAAACCAGGTATTTCTGGACTTTGTGTTGAATAATTATAAATTTAGTAATATGGCAAACAAGCATCTGATGTTAAGTGGTTACCGGAACCTTTGACGCACGCATTACCAGGATGTATCGAAGGTTCAATTCCCGCCGTGGGACAAATATTTGCATCAAAGCCGCTAAGAACTTTCTAATAATTCATAAATCTACTAAGTAGTTAAGAAAAATCTACGTGTTCACGGTTTGAGTGCATGTTAGGCTCGGAAGGCAGGGATGCTACCACTACACCACAAGTGCAGTACTGTTAAGTAGGTACCTATTTTGTATACCTATTTACCGTTTGCTAAAAAAGGGTCTTATAAAATTTAGCTATTATCACAGGGAAATAATTTACCATTGCTTGAACTTAAAGGAGTTATATTTACCGTATAGTTTTATAAGCCCCCGATACTGGTTTATCTTGTCTATAATCACCCAGTTCTCGTCTTGCATTCCATGCAGACGAACTTTTCCGGACGACAACATTTTTAATCAATATATAGTAATTTTTAATGAAAATGTAAACATTCAATAGGAACTAAAATGTTTTTGAGCCTTCAGTTTATTTTGACAGGTTTGTTTGCACTAACAGAAGATGATCAAGTAGGTCTGCAATAAAAGTATCACTTGGAAACCACTTCCAAACTAATCTTTTTTAACTAATGTTAAAAAAGATTTGGGTCACGGTCTATTTTGTCTCTGAATGCACAGAAAAAAAAATTTAAGCTCAGAAAGCAGGTTCTTATTAATTGACCCAAAAAGTTTTAAATACTTCCTAAATATAACTTAACTGATGAAACCATAAGCGCGCATCGAAAATACATATAAATGAATCTGGTGCCGCGGAATAGATACTGAGAAAACGTCTACGTCGTAGCAGTTCGTAGCAGTCTGCGTACTGCGTAGCACCGTTAAGAAGTGCTATTTTTATAATTTATTGTGCAATCACGTATATCATTCTTGTGTACCACGCGTTGCACGTGTTACATTTTTTCCCACTTTTCATTTCCGGTCTACTGGATGCTCTGTGACGCTTTCTTAACTTCTGGTTATTTCTACAAATAGCTACAAATAATTGCAAAATATTTTACTACCATAAAACCTTACTGGAACTGGAATATTTTACTACCATAAAACCTTACGTGACACAGATTAAGATCAAGATGCATAATTTGGGTGCATGTGTGTTTACACAAGGGATCACGATTATGATCCATCAGGTCTGCACTCCTCTATCACAAAACTGCAGCATTCACGTAGTTTCCGTTATCTGGCAACGAAGTGTTGGAACAACATTTCCCCTTCAATACGCAATCTCAACACTAGGGATTACTTTTAAAACACGTTTTAGATCCTTATTATTAGAAAAACAAAGAGAGGGTATTCCTAAACTTCGTTTGCCTTTTGTAGGAGGATTGCTCAGGGGTAGTGTTATCACTGGTCACATGCGTTGGTTCACACGCACACATGTTACTTGTTAAGCTGCAGGTATTTCATCTCGTTCAACTTGTTATCTCGAAAGGTTCTAGCTGAAAATCAGTGTTTGCTCCTTGAGCAAAATTATGCGCTGAGCTATGACCTTTTTGTCTGGCTGCAACACACACATGGACCTATGTAAATGTTTTGTTTTAAGTTTTTATTTCTTAATTTTTTTTGTATTGTTTTTGTTTATATTTACCAACTTAAATTTGTTCCTTATCTTTTGTTATTTTTGTATATGTGCGTTTGTAACTATTAGAAATAAGTACTTTATCTATCTATCTATCTATGATGATTGTATTAAATGTGAAATGTACGGCACTATTTATTTATTTCTATTGCTTGAAGAGACATATACAACATTTATAACTAGAGTTAGACTTATTTATTTCAGAATAAAATAACACTTACAGTGAACACCAAAACGTTAGCTGTCTTAATTCAAACTTTTCAAATACTTTTAGATGGGTACTTAATAAAAAAATATAAAGACCTATCAAACAAGTCAATATATTGGAACTCGTGTACGAATGCATTTAGAAAATGAAGCGCTCTTAATGTTGGCGCATTCCAAACGGGATGAGTATGTGTTGTGTGGCAGGCCCACAATGGGCGTCGACGCCGATAACCACAGCGCACTTAATTATTTGGTACATACATAGGTATGCTGCACAATATAGATATACTGTTTACATTGCTTCGCAGAGTTCACCAGTAATGTAAGGCCAGACACAGTTTATGCCACAATTAAAGCGTTTCCATACCTACTACGCCAGCAACAGATAAGGAAGGGTATAGGTACGGATAATAGCCACGCTTATAGACGTACCTAGCAAATTTACGTTAGTCTTTCTATAAGGACTGTTTATAACTGACTGGCCTGCCAGTTCAGTTGGTAGTAACTCTGCCTTCTGAATTGTAGGTTAAGGGTTCGTTTCCCTCCCAGGATAAACATTTGTGTAAAGAACATAGGTGTTTGTTCTGTGCCTGGGTGTTATAAAGTATTATAAGTATGTATTTAAAAATATATAAGTACTCTATCAGTCATCTAGTCACTATAACACAAGCTATGCTTAATTAGGGACTAGATGGTGTTGTGTTCATTGTCCAGCAATATTTATTTATTATTTATTTAGCTTCAAGCGGATTCCGGCTATGGATACACACTCAAGTTTGCTACGAACAAATGCATTGTAGAGGATAATCCCAAATCCAATATCACTTAATTGACAAGCCGCTCGCATTATGAACTTCAGTGTTCTGTTTGATATTTTACTAGTTGCTTGATTGAGTCGAGCACTTCTCTTAAGTTCTGTATCTGCTTTTCCATGTTTCTGGACTATAATAATAATAAAACACTTTACTTGATGATGTGATACTACGTAGGTATATCCTTTGTAGCCAATGATGTCAAGAAGGTAGGTATCTGCTTCTCGACGACGGCTCCGAGATGCTGAAGATACAATGAAGCCCGAACGAGCACACACGTGAGATGCTATAATGAAAAATTATGTAATGATGAAAGATAACGACTATGATCTCACTTGAACATTATCCACTGAGTCCTTCAATAGGCAGAGTTCGTGTAGGCCGGAATTTTGTTATCCGGCTCAAAGAAATGTTAGGGGATCTATGTAAATGTTTCAACCCAATGAGTTCTTATTCGCAACTGGTTTATTAAGTAAAATAATAAGACATGGAAATGATAATCTTGGTTAGACAAATGGAACATTTCCTATACAGGAAATGTCGAGTCTACAAATATTATATGTACTAGGTGAATAGATTACGATAGCTCGTACTACATGCATATATAATAATATGCTCACGAGAGTTAAGTTATGAATGAGACTGACAATGAGCAAATATGGGGTTCTGAGTAAAGCTTAAAATTGCCTTAGCTTGAATTCCTACCATGCGTTTACGAAGTAGATGCACGCCATTTAAGAACCACATCTCATCATGTCTATTAATAAGTTCTAAAAAAAAAAATTTTTATTGTGTCACTAGTTATTTCGTACCAGTGTGGTGAAAGGATTAAGTGCGTTTATAAGGCTCCTTTCGTACACATGCCTCATTTTAAAGCTTAACGTACCGGTTACCTCACGATGTTAGCCTTCACCGTTTGAGAGTACTGATATAACCCACCCACATTTATTAAATAGAAAAACCCATTAGTGTACTACCGGGTGCAAACTTAGAAACGTAAGACCTGAAGTAATAACGAAAAGAAAATTAAAACGTTATATAATTATCATTATTACGTACATAAAAAATAGATACCCACCTATAGTGTAATAATAGACTAAAATAATTTAAAATAACTGTTTGCCATCAGGATCTCCAAGTACGGAGCATAGCGCGCGATGAGTGCGGTCGCCGCACTGTGTGCCTTGCGGGCAGTTAGCGCAAGATGACCCAGCATTGTAAATAGGGAACCCATCTATATTACCGGCTGGACCGTAGTTACAAAATGTAAAAGCTATTATATTTGGCTCTCTACGCTTCTGTTTACCCTCCTCTGAAACTAAAATACCGCGGTGCAAAAGTGAATCTCTTGTGCTCATAGTTTCGGTCTTGGTGAAGTCTTCAAACCTAGTGCTTTTAGAGGTGGTCATGTATTTTGTGCGACGCAAAATATTCTCACTACTCGGAGATCTTCCGGTCACGTTTTTTAGCTTTTCGTACATAGGCTCATGACGCAATCGTCGTCGTTTCCGAAACAGGACACAGGAACGCTTCTTGGCAGTGCAAAGCGCTTGCGAACAGCCGAGGCGCCAAGTGGACGCCCAGGCTGCGGCCGAGTACCAGTGAGCATTGCAACCGCCTGGCGCGCTGCAATTACTGTGCTTGAACGACCAGATATGTTCTGGAACCAGCACCCTCGATCCGGAAAACCAAGCACCGACAGCATCCGCCAACAACTGCGCTTCGGTTACTCTGGCAAGCACTGGGCGGACATCCATATTCTGTAGTACGTTAAAGCGGATGGTGTTTCTACATTCGTCGTGACGTTTCTGACACTGCCGGGCCCACACCTCCGCCATCTGCTCGAGCTCATAGTCCCAGTACATTTTACGCATATTAGTGGCAGGAGGTTGGCCGGCTTCTAGCCCCATTGCTATGTTATCCCTGTGTCTGTTGTGCAGTAGCAGCAACTGATACCGCATCCAGGTAGTCATGCCGGAAGCATAGAGCCTCGGGCTATGCTTGTGTGAGGCCACGCACATCGTGTGTTGGTTTTTCAGAGAGCAGTCTGGATGGGAGCAGTAGTCTTGTTGTCCGTAATAATCGTTAGTATCATTTTCACAAAACACAAGCCCTAAGAAAAAAATAATCAAAACAAAGTAAATGGTGCAGTGCATTTTGAAATCAAAAATGTGTCAAGCACATCTTATTAGTTTGTGATGTCAAGTCATGCCAAAGAGAATACAATACTAGACTACTCTACGTAAGTCATGATGCATGTCATCATAACACATCATGAAGTAACGTAAAATGGATAATGCCCGGGATACACGAGGCTATTTATTTTTTGGTAAGATACTAGGCAGGAAGCCACATACGTATCCCGGTCATAAGAACATAGAAGAAAAACATGTAAATTTTTGAACGGTGATTCTGCAGTTTAAAGATTAAAGATTACGCTGGTAGAACAATATCTAGATTTTGAGTTATTTTCCCTAGTTTTGTCTGTGAAAATTATTTGACTTACAATTTCTTATTATATTTTTTCTTAGTATAACAGTCATGTTGTTCCATAACATAAACTCTGTTTACTTTGGTGCTAGATGATTTGACAGCAAAAGTACCCACTAAAGCGGGATTTTTTGAAATTCAATCCCTAAGAGAGAGATAGATTCAGGGAGAGAGAGATCCCTGAAAAGGGGTTGAAAACTAATGTATGAAACTTTTCAACGCGTCGCGCGATTTGCTTGAAACTTGATATGAATAAAAAAAATATAAAATAAATGTACACGTGTTTCAGGATTTTTCACAATAACCCTACAAAAGGGGTAAAATGGGGTGTCGAAATTTCTATGGGAACTTTTTAACGGGTGGTCAGGTGATTGGTTTGAAACTTATAAATAAAATTTGGCAAGGAGACAAATTGCATTCTGGGGAAGGATTAGAGCTATTCCTTTCAAAAAAAATGCGGACGAACTCGCCAGCAACAGCTAGATATTGATAAGAATGCATGGACTCTCGTCGCTCTGCCCTCAGAAAGCTTACCGACTTGAATTGTATAAACTCTCTTGTATTTGTTTTTCGTAGGTAGTTATAAGATGGATCGTGCAAAAAAACGCTAGGACCAGGACGAGTTTCGAGCCAGTTCTTCTCGGGCTTGGATTAGGATGAATTGGCACCTAAATTCACCTAGTATATAAGACTTTTCAAAGTGATCCTTGTGATTGTATTGAATAAAGTATCCTTTGACTTTGACAGAGTAATTTTCGTAATTCCGTCTCTGTTGGCATCCCCAAAAAATAATATAAAAAATCAAAAATAATACCAAACATAAAGCTAGCTCAAAATAGAAACAACAAAAAAGCAAACCGATTCTAACACTTGTCAAAAAAGTGTAAGTCCTAAATAAGCTTCTTTCTCAGTTCACCGGAATGATCCTATAAAAGTTACTTTGCATGTAGCCTAATTTACATTGGAGAAGTGTTAAGAGCAAGGACAGCAGTAGTGTAAACCAATTAGCTTGTGGCAAGTTTACCATGCATGGCTTGCGCGCTACCTTGCCAGTGGATCCATGTTATGGAAAAACAATACACTAATCGCCTCAATCCGATGTATGCCTGTCATAACTTCCTTAACCTAACAAGTTAGAAGGTTAAATTTTGGTTACCTGTAAATCAAGTGAATGTTAACAGTGGCTAGTCGATGTGCGAGTTACTCGCCAATGTTCTCGTATTTGCCACTTGCCCAGTGTAAATTGCGCTAACCTATGAAAAACCTTGATTCACAAGTTTTACAACAACAACAACTTTGAATTGAATTACCTTATTTTTGAATTTTATGTTAAAACCATACTTAGGTACTTAAATGCCAACAATTTATTGTACAAATCTGGAGACAATAGCTGTGTACGTGTAACAAAAAAATAATAACTGTAAAATATGTCTTACAAAATGGTCAAAATGTTTTTGAGAGGATTCACACTTACCATGATGATGCTAGGATTGTACTTCAACTGGATGTGCTATGACCTAACCACGACACTTCGTTTTCTTATGTTTGGGGTGTTCGGAGGTTACGCTATCGTCACTCTTGGTTTTATGATCGAGGCAGGTCTGTACCTAGAATCTGATAAAGTTATCGAAGACTCGTTTCTTATTAGCGCCATTGCACTGAATCTGCTTTGTTCAGCGATATCATTTCTTGAGATATATTATGTGGTACAGCATATTCATAAAGATGAGGCAGTCAACAAAGGTTTCGTTTCTTTGATGGGTGCGTTCGTGTATTTGATGGATTTAATGCTCGTAAATTGTTAATAAAGTATGATATGGAAAACATTTCAATAATTTCAAAATAATGAAATTACTAAGTGATACCTACCATAGTGGTAACGTGGTTTCTATTCGAGTAGGTATGTGTTCTGAGTAACCTAGGTACTGTAAATATTAAAAAGTTTTAATCTCAGTGTAACTTCACCATCTAAGTGTCACATAAGTTTCTATAAATTATTTAGAGTCAGTAAATTGTAAAATATCTATATCTATAAAAGGCGATGTGTGTATGTATGTATTTTCCCTAAAGACTCTGAAACAGCTGGACCGATTTCGATCAAATTTTTAGAAATCTTCAGATTGGCATAGCGGGTGATCCTGTGAAGTTTAGTGGCGATCGGATCGAAGGAACTTTTATTTTTTGCATAAATCAAGTTTGTTATGGATTTAGAGTGTAACTTAGGAACGGACATAGGTTACTTTTTATGTATATACTATGCGTGTGAAGCCGC
The DNA here is from genome assembly GCA_948098915.1 of Lampropteryx suffumata. Lineage (NCBI taxonomy): Eukaryota > Metazoa > Arthropoda > Insecta > Lepidoptera > Geometridae > Lampropteryx > Lampropteryx suffumata. Next base: position 20,668,733 of record OX402544.1, on the reverse strand, counting down.
ATGCAGAAGCTAGTTGTTTATAAAGCTAAATTATGTTAATGTGACGGTTCCGACGATTACCTCTGGACCAAGGCCTGGCTGACATGCATTGCGGGTTCGATTCCCGCGGGACAAAAGTTTGTATGATCTGCCAGTATTTGTCTGCGATCCCAATGCGAACATGAAAAATTTCATTTAATTTTAGATGACATGTGTAGTATTTATGAATAGATCCTCTGTTCAGACCCTTGAAACGAAGTTCTATTCTATGTAAATACTTATTTGGGGAATGTTTTTTTATTTTTTTCCCCAGCACATAGAAATTGTACCTACCTATTTTAATTTTCATTAGAAAATAAAACTTTTGAAAAAAATATTTTAGGGGTTCCTCCTCTACGTCCGAAGGGGGGTTGAATTTCTTTTAACTATACTACCCCCATCGTGTGGCACAACGTCAAAAATAAAAGAAGGTTTCTAGAATAGTTTTTAAACCATAAAACATTTCTTGAACGGTTTTTGCACTAAAAACACTTCTTTCGTTCGATAAACGACAATACTATATTCCAACTTCTTTAACCCTTCCAAAAAATAAGTTTTCTCGAAATATTAAAAATAGGCGTCAGTTTCAGCTATGACCTAATCGGATGGAAATCGTTTTCCACCTAGACAATTTTACTTAATTATGAACAGAAAGAAATCACATGGTTGCAAATCCAGAGAGTAAGGTGAGTTTGTAAAGTAATTTTAACAGATTGGCCGTCACAACTGCCGGAGTGTAACGGTGCATTGTCATGGTGGCAGAGGACATTTTTTTGCAAAATATGGCTATCCAGTTTTCCGAAATCTACAAGAACTTCAGAATACTTATTATTTCGCTATGTCCGTCTGTCTGTCTGTCTGTCTGTCCGCCCTTAATACTCTTACTCCTTAATAATAATAGAATAGTCTGTACGTTTTGCACAGTAATTCGTAAAATAACGGTTACTAAAAATAACGGTTTTAAGGGTTCCTACAATAAATAATAAATAATTAAATATTTTTCCACTAATGCCACAAGCATTGACGGTATATTTATGAATATGATCATACTCACGCTTCCGCAAACCCTTCCTTTGATAACTACAATAGTTAACATGTCAATAAAATCTTCCTTATGGAAAACAGCCATAGTCAAACCGATACCCAAAACCAATCATCCAACCAATTTGAAAGAACAGGGTCCAATAAGTATTTTAACGTTCTTCAGCTATATGTTCAGCACATCTATCAGCTATCTGATAGCTAATAATATATTTACTAAAAAACAATCCGGATTTAGAAAAAGTCATAGGACAGCAACAACCTCGTCATCAACATCTAATAGATGTTGATGACGATGTTCTGGCGGGCCAAGATATAGAGGAAGGAACTATGTTAACACTATTTGACTTTTCGCGTGCTTTTGATACAATTAATACTTATCTCCTATTATCTAAGCTTACATATTGTGGATGTGACGAAGCTTCAGTTGAATGGTTTGCAAGTTATCTCAGCGGCCGTTTTCAGCTAGTTAAAGTCCGAAAACCAGATGGCTCAATCTCTCTATCTACTACAATTCCTGTAACGCGGGGAATCCCTCAGGGTTCCATTCTATGACCATTACTCTTTGCTCTTTACTGCTCAGATATAATTCACAGAATTCAAAATTGCAAATACCATTTATAAACAAAGATAAAGACACAACATTGATTGTTCAATTAGGTGATAATAGTAGTGTCAAGTGATTAGACTTAATTAAACTGATTAAGACCCTGTTAGAAAAGCTAGATCTTGGGCTGGGGAAACTTATTTTAAGTGCTTTCCCTTACTCAAAATCGTTGAGTGCTAAAGACAATCAGAAAATATTCAATCTGAATTTAATGCTTTATAATCTGACATGCCGTCATAGTGACGTTTTATATTTAGACACTAATAATTTTATTAGTAATTTTTATTTGACTAAAGATAATGTATACCTTAGTAGGCGTAGTAAATTGATTATTGCTAAATTGTTAGCATTTAATATATCTGATCCTGTTATTAGAATTATAACACAGTTTAATGACGACCCCGTGGTTAGTAATAGTACAAATGAGGGAAAAAACGTAGTAGGGCCAGCTGACCAGCATTTAAACTGACCAAGTCGACAATGGGAAAAACAGGCAGTTTACAAGTAGTTTACCAAAATATGCAAGACCTGCCCAGCAAAGTATTAAAATGTGAATTGTTTTTTAACCAACTTTATCAAAAAGGCGGAGGTTCTCAATTCGTCAGAATCTTTTTCTTATATGTATGTTCACCATTACTCATTTATTACTCAAAGACGCCTGAACCGATTTAAAAATGGATTTTTGTTTTAAAGGGTATACTTTCCAGGTGGTCCTATTTAAATTTTATCAAAATCGGTCGAGCGGTTTTAAAATTATCATCAAAAATCCAAAAATTGTATACATCGATAATATTTTCGTTACGTGCAGTGCAGAGCAGTGCGTTAAGTTGGGTAGACATCCATATCATACATAAATACATGTGGGAGACTAGTTCTCGGTCTCCTTAATTCTCTTTTTCTCTTTCCATTTTTCCATTCCATTTTCACGCGTTCCATAGGTCCATAGGCTAGGTCCCCTCCCCAACCTACGATAAGGAGCTTCGTTCCAAAAACCCTTTCAGCTGTAATATTTCAAATTAAATCTGAAATCAACAAGTCTCGTTTAATATACGGACCTTTGAAGTCAACATAACTCTACCGGCTTTATGGGAGCTCAAGTTAAAATGGTTTTATTTTCACGTGTTATAAATGTATACTTTTAAAGTATACATTTATTATGTATGTGTTTGTGGTTGGTACTTTAGGATTACCTTTATGTTGTTGGCGTTGTGTGTGGGATGCAGCGTAAATTATGTAGTCCACACCGTGCAGTTTAAGTTGTAACAATCCTTTTATTAGGTAAGACACTAGGCAGGTTTACACAGATAGTTCGATAGTTCACAATCACACAAGTATAGAAGAAATGAAGTAGAAATAAGCACAGGTAGAAATTAAGAGCTGGTGGTCTAAAGGTAAGCGGAAGCGCAAGACAGTATCGCGGTAGAAAGCTTTCTCTCGACTGGAGGCGCGGCGCAGCGCCGTCGGTCGCCGCGCGCGCATCGGTAGGTATTTACTGCGCCTTGCGGCTCAGGAATGCGGTTGCGACTCGCCTGGCGCATACTACGGGTTTTGCCTGACTATGCTTGTGAATTAATTTGTTTATGTTTTATGTGTAATGTTATGTAATGTAATGTAATGTAATGTAGTGTTATTATGTAATGTTAGGTATGTACGAGTATTGTGTTGTGCCAATATAATGTAGGGGTTCCCTACATCACTCCCTCCCAGAGGCCGTGTTTACGGTCGATAATAGTCCGGAAAACGAACACGTCTTCCCGACCGTGTCCGTATTATGGCATCTTGGGGATGCGGGGTCGCAGGTTGTGAATGACGTTCTTCTGGAGGCCTGCGGTCATCAGCTGAGGCCGTGTCATCAGACAGTGTGTAAGCTGGTTTGAGGCGGTCTACTGATACCGTGACATCTCTGCCTTTCGCATGTATTTTGAAATATTTTGCACCTCTTTTTAAAACTTCATGGGGTCCAGTATAGGCGGGTTGAAAAGATCCACGTAGCGCGTCTTCCCTAAGAAATACGTAGTTACATGTGGTAAGATCCTTAAAAATAAACACCTTATTTGTGGAATGATGTTGGGTTGGGACCGGACGAACTTTATCGGCGAAGGATTTCAACCGAGCTGAAAAATCAGCAATGTCGACGGTGTGGTTGGCGATGTGTTGGTCGAAAAATTCGCCAGGAAGTCGAAGTGGCTCTCCATACAGTAACTCAGCTGACGATGACTTGATGTCCTCTTTGATAGCGCTTCTTATGCCTAGGAGAACAAGTGGTAAGGTTTCAGTCCAGTTTGGCTCACCGTGGCAGGTTATAGCTGTTTTCAGCTGTCTGTGGAATCGCTCGACCAAGCCGTTGCATTGAGGATGGTAGGCGGTGGTTCTTCGATGTGTGAAGCCAATGAACTTAGACAATTGCTGGAATAGTGCCGATTCAAATTGCTTACCTTGGTCGGTAACGATGTCCGTAGGGCAACCGAACCGGGACACCCAACATGAGATGAATGCTTTGGCCACTGTTTCTGCTGTAATATTGGTTAGTGGAACAGCTTCAGGCCATCGCGTGAAACGGTCGACTGCTGTCAAGCAATAACGGTAATCGCTTGAGGGAGGCAGTGGTCCGATAAGGTCTATGTGGACATATTTAAAGCGCGCAGTAGGTAAGACGTGCGTACCCAAAGGCGTAGAGACGTGACGAGTTACCTTTGCGCGTTGACATGGTAAACATGCCCTGGACCATTCACGGCACTCTTTTCGCATGTGGGGCCAGACAAAACGTTGTGCGATGAGCTTGGTGGTAGCATTAGCCCCTGGGTGACTGAGTGAGTGTAGGCAATTAAAAATTTGTTGACGAAGTGGTTTAGGAACGAACGGCCTGGGTGTCGGTGTACTGACATCGCAGTACAAATCTGTCCGACTTCCAGGGAAGTTCATCTTAGTCAGACGAAGAGATGTTTCGCCTCGGAGATATTCAGCGAGCTCAGTGTCGGTAGCCTGGGACTCAGCTAAAGCCTCTAGATCGACCGGCGTCTGCAGTTCATCTATGCGAGAAAGTGTGTCAGCGACTACATTGTCACTACCCGAGATGTGCTGTATATCGGTGGTGAACTGCGCTATAAGGTCCAGGTGCCTATACTGACGAGGTGAGCAGCTATTCTTCCGTTCGTTGAATGCGTAGCAGAGCGGTTTGTGGTCCGTATAGATTGTGAAGTGCGTTGCTTCTAGCATAAATCGGAAATATTTTATGCTTTCATAGATTGCTAGAAGCTCGCGGTCGTACGGAGAGTATTTAATTTGAGATGGGCTTAATTTGCGAGAAAAGAACGCCAAAGGCTGCCAGGCTCCGTCTGTCGATTGCTGTAGAACTGCACCTATCGCTGTATCTGAGGCGTCAGTGACGAGTCCTAATTTGGCTCGAGAGTTGGGATGTGCCAGAAGAGTTGCGTTGCAAAGGCTTTTTTTACAAGTTTCGAAAGCTTGCAGAACATTACCTTGTATGTCGACCGGGTGGGTTGCTTTGACAGATCCGGCAAGAAGAGCGTTTAAAGGTGCTTGGATTTGAGCAGCGTGTGGTATAAATCGCCTGTAAAAATTTATCATGCCCAGAAAGCGCCTTAGTTCCCTGACCGTTTTAGGAACTGGAAAATCTGTGATAGTTTGTACTTTGCTGTCCAGAGGTTCAGTACCTTTTTCGGAGATTTTGTAGCCCAAAAATATTACTTCAGGGGCTCCAAAGACACATTTCGTAGTATTAACGAGTACTCCGTAGTCTCTCATGCGGGTGAAAATTTGGTGCAAGTGGTCTTCGTGCTGTTCCTGTGTTTTGGAAGATACCAAAAAATCGTCCAAATATGGGTAAACAAAGTCTAGGCCACGTGTCATCTCGTCTACAAACCTTTGGAATGTTTGTCCAGCATTGCGCAACCCAAATGTCATAGATGGAAATTCGTAGAGTCCGAAAGGGGTTGTGATTGCAGTTTTGGGGATGTCTTGTTCGGCGACCGGAATCTGATTGTACGCTTTTACTAAATCTATAGTGGAAAAAAATTTACAACCCGACAAGTAGTGAGAAAAATCGTGAATGTGGCGAATTGGATATTTGTCAGGTATGGTTCTGGCATTTAAAAATCTGTAGTCGCCACACGGGCGCCAGCTGTTGTCCTTTTTGGGGGCCAGATGCAGGGGAGATGACCAGGGGCTATCGGATGGGCGGGCTGTCCCGTTTGCTAACATGGCCTCAAACTCCTGTTTGGCTATTTTGAGTTTTTCAGGGGCTAGCCTGCGGGGTGAACATGACACGGGGGGCCCTGGTGTGGTTCGAATGTGGTGTATAGTGTGGTGTTTGACAATACCTGGAGTACCAGCTGGTCGTGTGATTTCGGGGTACTGTGCTAATATCGCGTGATAACCATCATTACCTAAAGACGATACCTTTACACTTAAAACTAGGCTGTCCGGTGCAGCGATGGAAGCTACGGTGCTGATATTGGTTAGACTATCGATGAGCCTTTGGTTGCTGATATCGACAACGAGCCGGTAGTGCGAAAGGAAATCAACACCGATTATGGCTTTTGTTACATCCGCAATGACAAAACGCCATGGAAAAGCGCGGCGCAAACCTAAGTTTAAGTTGAGTGTGAGATAGCCATAGGTGTCGATAGTGGAACCATTAGCAGCACTTAGTTGATAAGAAGTCTTGCTACGGCGCTCCCGAAACGCGGATACAGGGTAAACACAAATATCACTACCAGTGTCCACTAAAAATTGTACTTTGGAATCACGATCGGTGATGAATAGGCGACCGGTGAAGTTCTGGCAATCGTTGGTCGCTATTTCTAGTGATTGCCCCGGGCGTTTCCCGCCTTGTAGTCGCACGGCTTCAAACATTTTCGGGCTTCCGAACCAAAACTGGTATGGTACCAGCAAACTGGGAACCTCCGATAGCTGGAGTCTGAGCGACACGACGGCGATCGGTTGCGGTTTCCTTGTCCTCGTTCCCGCGATCGTGATTTGTGATTGGCCTGCGTGGTGAGCGCACTGACTTGTCTGGTAAGTTCAGCAACCTGTCGAGTCAGCTCGTCAATGGGTGAAGATGATGAGGTAGCAGCGACCTGGCGCGTAGATGGTGCGATGTCATTGATCCGGTCGGCGAGTTCCGCCAATGCTTCTAGGGACAGCGAGGTCTGGGATGCGATGATCGGCTGAATTCCCGTAGGTAGCCGGCTGGTCCATATTGTTTTAATAAAATCTTGGGGCACTTCCGGTCCCGCCAAATGTTGTAGGTGACGGAGAAATTGCGAAGGTTTACGGCTACCAAGCTCTTCGTGCATTAATAATTGTTTGACGTTATTTTCCCGCGAGGCTGACAATCGCTTAATTAATTCGGCTTTTAATTTATCGTAGTCCGGAGGTCCAACGAGAATATCCTCAACTTCTGTGGCGTATTGTCTATCCAGGTTTCCAAGAATGTGGTAGAATTTGGTTGTCCCGTCGGTGATTTTGTATATAGCGAAAATTCCTTCTATTTGGGCAAACCAAATCGCTGGTTTTTCTGGCCAGAATGGGGGAATTTTTATGTGGTGGACTGAATTTTGTGATGGGTTTGTAGTCGAAGCTTCTTCGGGCGTCTCTACGCGCTTACGTTCCTTTGTATTCACGTTCTCCATAGTAGGTACTATCGTTTGTACTACCACAAAAAAGATGTTATTTTGTTTTTGTATGTATATATTTGCGACGTGCACAATTCGGGGTCACCAGTTGTGGTTGGTACTTTAGGATTACCTTTATGTTGTTGGCGTTGTGTGTGGGATGCAGCGTAAATGATGTAGTCCACACCGTGCAGTTTAAGTTGTAACAATCCTTTTATTAGGTAAGACACTAGGCAGGTTTACACAGATAGTTCGATAGTTCACAATCACACAAGTATAGAAGAAATGAAGTAGAAATAAGCACAGGTAGAAATTAAGAGCTGGTGGTCTAAAGGTAAGCGGAAGCGCAAGACAGTATCGCGGTAGAAAGCTTTCTCTCGACTGGAGGCGCGGCGCAGCGCCGTCGGTCGCCGCGCGCGCATCGGTAGGTATTTACTGCGCCTTGCGGCTCAGGAATGCGGTTGCGACTCGCCTGGCGCATACTACGGGTTTTGCCTGACTATGCTTGTGAATTAATTTGTTTATGTTTTATGTGTAATGTTATGTAATGTAATGTAATGTAATGTAGTGTTATTATGTAATGTTAGGTATGTACGAGTATTGTGTTGTGCCAATATAATGTAGGGGTTCCCTACATGTTTATTTTTCTCCCTTGGAACCCCATATGTTAATACTCGTAACTCTATGTCTTATTTGATTTTATAAATTCCCAGGTCATTTCCCCAAAAGTTCAAAAGTCGAAGTCTAAATTGCCCATGTTGTCAGTGAGATCTTCGATCGCGTCTCTTGCTCGATCAATAACATTAACGAAAGACCAAATATTGTGAATTAATTTACAGATGGTCAGAGGTTTGACTTCATAGTAGTGGGTGCAGGGTCTGCTGGTTGCGTTCTTGCCAACAGACTAACTGAAATTCATAATTGGAACGTCCTGCCTGCCTGTCCTGACGTAATCAAACCAGTATTTTCCAAACATTGTTCATTAATCCTAATCGTGTTTGTCCTCAAACTATGATGTGTATAATGCATGCAGGTACTTAGTATATTTCTGTGGTAGGTACTCCATAGCCCTGCCTACCTATATGCGATTTACTTAGGTGTATAATGTTTTTTGTGGGCTCCCTTCTTTTCGCTTGTGGACAGTTCTACCTCGGACTGGAACTACACTGCATCATTTAATTTTGCGTATGAGATCAGTATACGCAAGATACATGAAACTGAGGCGACCTTCTTGGTGGATCCAGTTGTGCCAACTATATGTTATACGTGCGAGGTAACAAGGCAGACTACAATTGCTGGGCTGAGCAAGGAAATTAAGGTTGAGACTGGGATAATGTTCTACGGTATTTCAAAAAAAGTGAACGTCTCAACGATGAACAGCTTTTGCAGAGTAGTTCGGCTGAACTGCACGGGACTGATGGCTACCTGGGCGTGACTCATCCAACTTGGAACTCACTAACAGATGTATATCTCGAAGCTTTTAAGGAAAACGGTCATAACTTGATAGAGGACCTAAACGGGTTTGAACAGCTTGGCTACTCAACTCCGCAGTATAACATCATTCGTCATCATTCAAAATTGAATTAAAGTATTTGAAATAAAATAATTTATATATGTCATATCAAGAATCTCTAAAATATCGAATATCGAAAATTTTCGATAAACTTTAGCTAGAAACTGAATAAGTGCCAGTTTCTAGCAAACTGAATCTAAAACTGAAAATAACACAGGTTATATTTAAATTATCCACTTATTCACTTATTGCATTTTTTTTTACATCCTACTATATATATAATATTATAAATGTGAATGTAAGTTTGTTTGTTACGATTTCACGCGAAAACTACTAAACCGATCATCATGAAACTGTTGGCACCAGTTGGCACCACCAGGCTGACAACTGAAGCTGTATTACTATCTCTTCTTCTTCTTTGTTAATGGCCTGTGACATATGTCAATTCTGCCAATGTCAAGTGTTTATAGTTTATAGTCAGTTTTTTTGTTATTAGTCTTAGTCGATTGTCAATTCTAGACGTCACGCGGAAAGGCGTCTATAATTTTCTTAGGATTCTTCGTCTTTTAAATTGCATTGCACCACAATACACATATAATTCAATTATCCATTTCATAATCATAATTTCTTGTTGTATTGCATGTTTTATTCAATAATCTTAGCGGAATAATGAATAAATTGTGACTACATAAGTAAGACAAGTATGGACAATTGAATTATAAGTGTATTGTCGACAAGACAGTTGACTATAGGAAGGAAAGATGAAGAAAATTAATGTCACGTTCAAAGTAGTTCATAAGAGTATAAAGAGATACGTTAATGTTTACTTCAAATGTCTAAGAGGTTTGCTCCTCTAAATATATATCTCGGTTTAATATTTTATAAAGAGCTGTAGCCGTGTTTTTAGTTTTATTTTATAGAACTATTTCGCTCTTTTCAGTGGCACATGGAATCAGATTACGTCATAATCCATGTATCACGGATCACGGAACGCACATACAAAGCCGCGTCTTTTCGCTGGTAGGTTGACAAATTCATCGCGGTTTTAACCGCAGTAAATCTGGGGGTATATTATTCTTCCTAAACCACAGTCAACACTTTCAAAGAGGTAAAACAATTATATTAAGTATGTACCTACCTATGCTTAGATCAGTCGGTGATACCTAAAATAAAATAAAATAAATAAATTTTCATAAATGTAAAAAAGATAGGTAGAGTGGGTACATAACAATGTTTATAATATACACAATATTTAAGATTAGTTCAAACAGACAAAAGCATTCACTATATTAATCATCAATAAGGTATTACAATAAATCACAACTACCTAAATTATTGTACCTATGTATGGTTGAAACATCGCGTAGCCTAGGGCCACCAGGGTTTCCGCGAGACAATAATTGGCATTTGGACCTATTAATATTAGTATTAGTTTTGTCATTCAACGCGGCAATGTCTTGGGGACGCTGCTTTCTGGCAATGATCTGGATCAGTTGAACTATCCATAGCTATAACGTTTTAACCAGTTCTTATATAGAAATTAAACAAATTAAACAGTTAAGAACGGTTTAATTTGTATTTATACTAGCTGCTGCCCGTGGCTTTACCCACGTACGTAGATGAAAAGAAGTCTAAATGTTAATCCAGGTCCTCATCTATATAGCTATGCTATAGGTACCATGTGTCATCTAAACAGTTCGTATTTTATTTCGTAGTTGAGTAACAAACAAACATCCAAACCATTTTTCATCTCAAATTTTTGTAAAAGCATTATTTATGTAAAAAACACGCATTACCTAAAGTAACGTTAAAATACATTAGAATTACAAGAACTGAACACGGTACTTTAACGCCACGCTAAATATGTTAATACCTTAACTAAAACCTTAACTAAAAAAAAAAGATAGACCATCTTAAAATCAAACATTAAATAATGTCGCTTTAAATACTGTTGCAATCATTATTCATTGACATCAGAATAATGATACTTTAACGGTACACTAGCTAATTACCTGATTATAAGATGGACAAAAGTCTATATTAGTAAGTTATTGATAAGTATCTGCTTTTAAAGACGACAATACAATTTTGGAGGGAACTCTCGACCGATGGGAATCGAAGACCAATGGGCATCCAAATGGAAGGTTTTCGGAAAATGAACTATTGCAGTCTCATTCACTTGTTCGGGATAGAAGGAATCAGTCTGTGAAGCTTGATCCTTCTGTTTCAAGAAAGGCTTTACAATCTGAAAAAAAAATATTGTAGATTTACGAGTAGGTATTTCACATAGTATGCATCATCTATCAAACAAACAAATTAAAGATGTAAGTACCTAGGTAATCTATACTAATATTATAAATGCGCTAGGCAACTATTTCAGTCTGTCTGTTTGTTACGTTTTAACGCCTAAACCGCTTATCCGATTTTAATGAATTTTTGGATAGAGATTGATGGGACCTTGAAGAAAAACATAAGCTACTTTTTCTGGAGGTACAAGGCGTGCGAAGCCGCTTGCAGCAGCTAGTAAAGATATCAACTAGAAATAAATACATACTAAAATAAATAAATTCTAACATGTAAAAGGAGCATCCGTGCAAAGCAACCCGGACTTATGCTGATCAATTAAAATAATACTAATGGTCGCCCACTGGTCGAAACTCGACCATAATGAATTAATGATTAATGTATTTTTTATGCATAATTTTAAAAAAATATTAGCATTCTGCACTCCTTCTCTATATAAACTATGTGTGCGAAATTTCATACTCCTCCATCTGCGCTATTTTCGTAAAAAGGGGTACAAAGTTTTTGCTTCACGTATAAATATATAGATATATAAGAATCTCAACAAAACAAAATAATAATGTGAAAAAGAGACCAAGTTCGGTACAAACTGCGTTCGCGGTTGACAGTGAAGTCGATAAATGAGTTGAGATCTGAACAGGTGTCAAGTTCCATAGCAGTTCTTTAAAAGAATCATAGCTATAGGAATGTAGGTACAATGTTATTCAATTTGTTTATAAGAAAAGTTTAACGTTTAGATATATTGAAATTTATATCTTGGCGAGTTTTAATACTACGTATAAAATGTATGTATTTAAAAAAATATTATATAACTAGCATATCAGTCATGTGGTAGGTACAAAAGATCTGCTTATTTCAGGGCCAGAGTAACATGTAACATAATGTACAACTTTAAATTTATACTTATGTTAGTTGTTCTATTTTATAGTATTTACTATAATTATCTAGGCATTTAGTAGAACATAAAACTTGCCAAGTTGTAAATTTAAATATCTCTAAACGTTACAAATTTTCTTGATACTTTTTTATTCACTTTCGTGAAATTTCGGATACTAGGTATCACACGGGGTCTTATTAAACAAGCAAAATTGCAAGTATGTAGGCTTTCTAGGTTTTGAGTTATGGGGGTGTCTAAGGTAGCTCGAAATGGTTCGTGTAAATATACACACGGCCAGTGCACCGCTTGTTTCTTTTCCGAACTGACACACTGCCGCGTGTCTAGAATTAATTCGTTTTTATAAGTAAATTTAGATTTCAAAAGCCGAAAAGCCGGGGGAATGTTATTCCAGCATTTGGTAGCTTGGTACCAAAAAAACTGCCCCGAAACGCAACTGTTTGCTTAGAGTAGTACAGCAACAAGGTGCTATGAATTTAATGCGATTGATCATGTTTGGAGAAGAAGTATTCTGGAGAACCAAGACAACATGCTATGGAAAGAGTCCGTCGCGAAGCTATGCTAAAAATACCATATCAAATTATAATACAAGAGCTGGTCATCTTATAAGAAGCGGAAAAGAGTAATGATTAAGATTAACGACGAATAAGATGAATAACTATGAATACGTTTTTAATTAGGCTATTAAAATAGTTTTTTTATTAGTGATAATTTAAGAGCTATTCATAAAGCAGTTTCGGAATTTATCAACATTTATAAATATTTCAATGTTTATCAGAAACTTTAAGAAACTGCCATAGCCAAGTGACATTCTACAAACGCTATCGTAAGTAATCTACAAAACTGTACGGTTTTTTTGGTACTATGTGACAGTTTTGCATTTTTATTATTTTTATTTTATTTTATTCGTTTTATGAAAACTTATAGCTATGTACAAACAATGTTAATTATGAAATAAGTAATATATGCCAGGCATATATAATACAGAGTCAAGAGAATCAAAAGTTTCCACTTGTAGTTAAAACAAAAGAAGTAAGTAGAAATACGACTATACGATACGATACAATAGCAGACGACTGATTCTAGAAAACAATAAATGTATGAAATCCACTTTTTAAATTATCACACATGTGGGGTTTGCACAACAAACTAACCCTCTTATTCATCAATACTTGCTATTTTAAAATGCTCTCTAAATATTGGTGGACAATTCACACAGCACCATCTAGCTCCAAACTAAGCAAAGCTTGTACCATACTATGGGAACCGATTATGTATGGTCTATGTCATTTATGTGACAAAAAATATGAAAGATACATATATAACGTCATTTTACAATAAGCAATAAGCAATATAATTATAAACAGATAAATATTAACGGGTATTACGTTAATATTTATAATAATGTGTTCTGATCGCGTAAGTTTAAAAAACTTTAATTATACACAGTGTAAGAATCTAAGTACATTTTTATTGCGTCGCACTTTCGAAGAACCTTTCAGTTTCGTTGGCGCTAAAATAACACTTCGTTCTGACGCATCGCTAGTATCTGCATCAGATTTACGAGTAGTTCTACCAGCACCAGAATTTCTATTAGATGTTTTACGATAATCAGTTATATTCTTAATGGATCTTCGAACACTGTTAGTTCTGGCAGAGTTATTTAGAGATGAATCATAAGATTTGTCTTGTCATGTTTTGAAATTCATGATTTCGTAGCTTTGTCGTTTTGAAATTGTGCTATCTGTGTCGCTGCTGGACGAATGGCATTTGTCTAGATTTCGAGCTGGTTCTATGTTAGTTATGTGTGATTCAAATGAGTCTGAAATGGGAAAACTAACTAGTTATCATTTGAGATTTTTACTTAGTACTTTTACAATACACCTTAATACAAACAAAACAAAGAGTAAGTTTGAGGATGCCTGAGAGATTTTTCCTCATATAACTGAGCCTGTAAGTAGGTACGGTCTCACACGCTCATAAAGATTTTTATCTGTTTACCTAGTCATTTCACTTACTCCAGTGCCGTTCGAACCTAAACACAGTAAGTAAAATTGTCCTGGCACCTGGCACTGTGGTGGTACGCAACGCACCAAGACGAACTTTTGCTGTGGAGACCTACCACCATGAATGTCAGAGGTACGTCCAAACATTATAAATGTCACATAATTTCTTCGGGTGTCTCATACTCAGAAGTATCTGAAGAGTCTAAAACACAAAGTTGTATTATGAAAGGTAAATCCATATTATTAATATAAATTCAGACGCTTGTCTCTGCTTGTTTGTTACGTTTCCAAGCCTAAACGGTTGAACGATCTTGATAAAAATTGGTAAGAAGATATATTATATCTTAGCAGCAGCTAGTATATGTTAATAAGGAACTGGTGGACGCTAACAATGATCAACGAGTTGGTGCTTATCTCGCTCGGACAAAGGGTTAGTAGAGCTAGCATCGAGGTAATGTTGCCAGCCTTTTGAGCACTTTACCTGCATCTTCAATTTTATCAAGATCCGTACATACGTTTAGCCGTGTAAAGTAACAAAGAAACAAACAGACAAACATATAATGTAACAGAATAGAAAATACTTTAGAATTAAGTAATAGTTAACAACAAAACAAATCCCTGAAAATAGCTTTAAAAATTGCAAATGATTTGGCGCGTCTAATAGCATCTGGTAGTGCGTTTCAAAGCTGAACAGCCTGCACTGTACCAACTGTAAAAGAATAACCATAGTATAGGGTGTGGACAGGTGTCGCGAGTACGAGCGTATCAGAGGAACGTAAGGATCGAGAGTAGAAGAGATAGATAGATAGATAACTCTTTATTGACTACCACATGGAATATTACAATAACAATAACTTAACTTATTTAAGACAAAACAATGGGCGGCCTTATCGCTAATAGCGATTTCTACCAGACAACCTTTGGATTGATTGGACTATAAATAAACAGAGAAGGGGAATGTTGGTGTGGTGTATTTATATAATTACATACTTATATATACGTATAAACTAAACAAATACTGATATAAATATATACATACATATGCACTCAATAGATATAATAATAAAGATACTTAAACAGTTCAAAAATATCAATAATATAGATATAATTATGTATAACAGCACGACATATAATGTTTCATGACCATGTTTTTGAAGATGGAAAGAGTCTTCGTCTTTCTGATATCTACAGGCAACGCGTTCCACAAGCGGACAGCCTGCACTGTAAACGACTTTCCATAGAAGGTAGAGGAGTGAACGGGAATTTTAAGTTTATTAGTATCTGAGGAGCGCAAGGATCGAGGGTTAGAGAGATAGAGAAATTCAAACCGTTCTTTGAGATAAAAGGAAGTTCAAGGAGAGAACAGAATATTATAGAGAAGATTGAGAATGTAAGCATTCCGGCGAAAACGGATTGGTAACCACTTGGGTTTATTGCGAAAATCAGAAATGTTTGACAAGTTTTGTGGCGTACGTACTCGTTTTTTTTTTTTAGTTTTAATAATGTTTGTATTATTTACCACCCCTTTAAGTCTTTTTTGAGTTGTGTCGTGTCAAATAAATATTTTTCATTTCATTTCAAATGTGCGCTTGCGTAAACCAAATATGAACCGTATACAGTAATTTTGGAGACGCTCAATACGCTTATAAAGTTGCTCTTCGGTGACGTCGAGATAGCAGGCGTCAGCATTATCAAGGATTGGAAGAAGGAGGGATTGTGCAAACGCAATTTTAGTAGCAGTAGGGAAAAAAATCCGAAGCCTTCTGAGAGAAGCCCCAGCAGCAAACACTTTTCGACTGACTTCAGCCAAGTGCATAATATTAGAAAAAATGAAGATGTAGATTGGAAATGTTGAGAAAAGAAGGTGTCGTAGGATTTAAAAGAAAGTTATATGTATAAAAAATTCAGATAGGTTAAATTCCGACGAAATCGAATTGGCAACCACTTGTTCTTTTTCCTAGTCATTTTAACCGACTTCAAAAAAAGGAGGTACGACCGTATAATTTTTTTATATAGATTTTAAATCATTTCAAAGTAGATATTATGTGCATCACTGAACACTGGATGGTACAATCTGAGGTACTTCCTTTCTACGAAAATTATAATATTGCTAGTAGCTATAAGCGCAGGAGTGCCATACGTGGTGGTTCGTTAATTATTGTAAGAAATAACTTAAAATGCAAGGAGCGTTAAGATATTGCTAATATTTCTATTGAAAGAACTATTGAGGTGTCGAGCTAGAGCGGCAAGTCGTCGTGAGCGTTTACCGTCCTCCTGATGCTGATTTTGCGTTATATGAATGAACTATGGAAGAAGTATTGTAAAAAATAGCATAAGATATAATATTTCATTCAATGAAGTCGGTTTCTTTTTAGTTTTTAAAACGTAATTATGTCTATTCTGAACGTTATCACGGAAAGACTGTCTAGAATTTTCTTTGATTCCTCGTCGTACAAATAACAGAGCAACATACACGCTAGTATATATTCAATTCTACTTGTGCTTGAAATTACAATTTATTGATTAAAACTGCTAAGGTAAAATAAAACATGAAATAATACGAGACAAAATAATTAACTAATGAGAACTATGTTTCTATATAAACCCTTCTGTATAGAAACGTCTCTCAACTTCTGTCAAAAGTTAATCACTGTTATAAATAGTGTCATCCCTTTTTAACCGACTTCAAAAAAAAGGAGGTTTTCAATTATTTTTTTATAACTAACCTAATAACTCCGTCATTTATGAATCGATTTGAAAAATTATAAAAAACTATTATTATTAAGAGCCCGTGACGTCCCACTGCAGTGCAAAGGCCTTCCTTCCTTTTCTCCAATCGTCCCTGTCTAAGGCCACTGTGGGCCAATACTTAACCGTTTGACTCGTGTAACAGATTTTTTTTTAAATAAAATAGGGTAAGAAGTTAGATAGGGTGTGAATGTTTGTATGGAAACTTTTTAATGGGTGGTGGGTGTGATTGTGTCATATAGAAGCAAAGTCAAGTTAATTCAACTGTTATAATGTGATATATATTTAAAACGCGTGGACGAAGTCGCAAACGGGACAGCTAGTACTGAATAATGTACTAAAATGCGTAATATAAAAACTTGTTTAACCGACTTCATAAAAGAAAGGAGGCTCTCAATTCGGTTGTATTTTTAACCGACTTTATCAAAAAGGAGGAGGTTCTCAATTCGTCGGAATCTTTTTTTTTATTTTATGTATGTACACCGATTACTCGAAAACGGCTGGACCAATGTTTGAAAGGGTATACTTCACAGGTGGTCCCATATAAATTTTATCAAAATCGCTCGAGCTGAAAAATCAACGAATGTCTAAAAATTGTCGATGATGAATACATCGATGATGTTTTCATGTACTTCGATACCTCGCTGTTTCATTAGAGCGGTGCGTTTATATGGCCTACCCATATCATATATATAAAAAATACATCTACTTTCCACTAAAAATGTATTATAGGGTTAAAATTTCATTCAATGAAGTCGGTTTCTTTTTAGTTTTTAAAACGTAATTATTCTCAGATACTTATACCAAAAACTGTGACCAAATCGTTAAACTCTGCAGCCTCCAGAGCTTCCGTTCTATTAGAATCTAGTGTTGCAAAAGGTAAGAATGAGTTTAGTTTTAGCCATATTAACGAGGCTAGTATTGTAAAAGCATTCAAGTTAATTAATATAAAAAATACAGAAGATCTTTGTGGAATGTCTACAAAGGTGCTGGGTGTCATTATCTTAGATATTTAAAACTAAAATTATTTACTACTATTCGCATAGCTATGCGTTTAATTCGCCGATGCCATAAAGCGATCGCACTTCATGGCAGTGCTGCCACGAAATGTGTAACAATAATCCTCCTCCCATCAGAAGTTCCATTACCACTTGGTCCTTCAAAAATTTATTGAAAAAATATCTGTTAAATGCACAAAAGTCTGCTCTCTAATTAAATCGTTCTTGGTTTAAACTTATTTTTATTCTTTTTAACCGACTTTATCAAAAAGGAAGAGGTTCTCAATTCGCCCGAATCTTTTTTTTCAGGTGGTCCCATATAAATTTTATCAAAATCGGTCGAGCTGAAAAATCAACGAAAATCTAAAAATTGTATACATCGATGATGTTTTCATGACTTCGACTACCTCGCTGTCTCATTGGAGTGGTGCATTTATTTGGCCTACCCATATTATATATATACAAAATACATCTACTTTCCACTAAAAATGTATTGTAGGCTCAAATTTTATTCAATGAAGTCGGTTTCTTTTTAGTTTTTAAAACGTAATTATTGTTATTTAATGTGATTATGACAATGTTTAATTGGTTGCATAATTTTGTATTATATTTGTATTCGTTAATGCCTATTTAATTAACTTGTTATTATTTATGTTAGTTATTTAGTTCTAAAAGTTTTACCTGTTTTAACTTACCAATTTAGTTATCACAATGTATGTGGTACACTAAAGATACTACAATGCTTTTAAAACAGTATTTCGATACTGAATTCATTTGATAAGTATTATGCTATGAAGTGGCCATTTTTGATATAGGTCAGTGTTCTATTGCTCAGGACCTAATGGACCTAAAGGATCTAATGGTGCTACACTAAAGATACTACAAGGCTTCTTAAACAGTTTCTCGATACTGAATTCATTTGATAAGTATTATACTATGAAGTGGCCATTTTTGATAGAGGTCAGTGTTCTATTGTTCAGGACCTATGGTCAGGACCATTCGTCATTTTTAACCTTATTGACTTGAAGCATTCACTGTGAGTGGTTACATGCCAATTTATTTCATTAATTGACCATTCAATCCAACTGGTAAAGTAGCATATGCTCCTGGATCCCTTTTCCAGATAGCTATTCAATAATAGCACCTTGCGAGTCCCAGAAAAAAGTTACCATAACTTTATGCGTCGATAGAATGACTTACTTTATGCGTCAAACAGAACTTTATGTTTTCACCTTCCTTAGAGTATTATAGAGTACCAGGAGATGTTCACTGTTTTCGTTGTTTTTATTATCTCAGGAGTATAATAAAGTATCCACGTTTCTTCAGATACACATCGGCGGACGATTACGTTAGATTTACGTTTAAACATGTCTAAAGACCGTTAAAAGGTTGTCACACGATTGCGTTTTCGATCAACTGTGAGCAAACGCGGCAACCATCTTGCAGGTCGTTTTTTCATGCCTAAATGTTTGTGTACGATATTTAAAATACTTAAGTATCTCGCGAATCATTTTTCACCGATCTTCCAATACGATTTTATGAATTTTATTGACCGTCTCGCCAGTAGCGTGCTTAATGATTACAATTATAAAGTAGTGCTTAAATAAAATTTTAAAATCAAGCTTACTCAAATTCTAATAAAGCCTTATTTTATAATCTGTTTTCATTTTCCATATAATTGAAACTTAAATAATATTAATCTACTATTTTCAAATTTTTCAGGTTTTCGAAACAGCGGCTATACGGCGAGGCTGGGGATACTGGACATCAAAATTAAATTGGCCAAACGCATGTGGTCCTAAACCAATTCAACACTACCTATTAAGCTAATAAAATAATTTAGACTTCATTATTGTTTTTAGGTTTAAAAATCAGACTATAACTAATTAAACAGTAAAGCCTTACCAGTTGTGATACATTCCTATAAGTTTGCTCAAATTTTTATATTTTTTATGTAATAAATTTATATTTATCTATACTAATACGAGGAAGGATTTGATTGACGACCTCTGTGGCGCAGTGGGCTTAGGTCCGGCTGAGACGCAAAAGGTTGCGGGTTCGATTCCCGCCGCGGGACAAATGTTTGTATGATCTGCAAGTATTTGTCTCTGGTCTGGGTGTTTCTATGTATAATATGTATGTATTTAAAAAAAGAAGTATATAAGTAGTATATCAGTCATGTGGTACCCATAACACAAGCTCTGCTTACTTTGGGGCCAGATGATGCTGTGTGAAATGTCCGGTATTATTATTATTATTATTATTATTATTATTGTTTGTTTGTTTGTATTTAATAGGCTCCGGAACTACTGGACCGATTTGAAAAAAAAACTACCGTTGGAAAGCTTCACTATGCCCGGGTGACAGGCTACATTTTATTCCGGGAAAATTGGTTTGTCCCGGGAAAAATCTTCAAAGCAGGCGAAGCTGCGCGCGGACAGCTAGTAATTTATATATACAGTTGTGGTCATATAATTATGAACGATTTGAAGTTATAGAAGTTTTTTATTTAAATCGTGTCATATACAGAGATGTGTAACTTCTGAGAAGCAACTAGCTATGTTATAAAATAGCCACATTAATAGAGCAACGCGGCTTAGAAATAAAGAAAAAATCGCAAACTATTTTTTTTCACATATTATTTATTTTACTAAAGTAACACATTCAAATATTACTGAAGCTAGACAAATAATTAAGAACGATTAATTAAACTGCTCGGGAATTGTTTTGTATGACACTTACATTTAAAAAATCACATAATATGTAGCGCAGAAAATTTAAAAATCAATTTACTTAATACATTTTTTACTAAAATTAATAGTTAATAGCATATCCACGGCTTTTAATTACTGCTTTACACCGGCGAGGCATAGACTCTATTAATTTTTGACATTTCGAGTAACAATAGAGTTCCATTCTGCTAAAAAAATGTCGTACAGCTCTTTTAAATTCCCACACTGTGTATTTGAAACCTTTTTCTTTACTTCGAACCACAGATTCTCTATTGGGTTTAGATCTGAGCTGTTAGCTGGCCAGTATAAGACAGAAACTGATTGCGCTGTAAGAAATTCCTTTACGGTGCGTGCAGTGTGCTTTGGATCATTGTCATGCTGGAATGTGCAAATAACCGGTAGAACGTCTTCAGCATAAGGTAACATTGTTTCTTCCAGTATATTTTTGTATTGGAACTGATCCATGTTACCTTCTATCAACTTTATAGGTCCAACACCATGTCCAGAAAAGCTCCCCCAAATTTTCACATTTCCACCAGTCGAATGCTGTATTCGGGGTCGTCGTACATATCGTTTTCCATCAGAACACACGCTGTTTATTTTCGTTTCGTCAGAAAAAAGTACATTTTTCCACTGTCGCACAGTCCAGTTTTCATACTTTCTCGCAAATGCAAGCTGGGCTTGTCTGTGGCAAAGTTTCGACATGGGTACCTTTCTTGCTATCCTACCGTGCAATTTTTCTTCTACCAAACGTCTTCGAATAGTGCGTGCTGATATTGCTGAAGGGTTGTTTTCACCAAAATATTATTTTCTGAGCTCATTGAACCCTTTTTAAAGGATTTTGTTTTGCCATACGAACGATTTTCGGTCATCTCGGGGAGTTGTTTTCCTCTGTTTAGGTACACGTAGAACTTTCGAAGTATTTTGATAAGCACGTAGCAAAATGCTTTACAGCGTGGAAAACCATCGTTTTTGAACATTACAGATGGTCGGCTATCTTTTTATAAGAACAATTCTTTCGGCAAAGTTGTATTACTTCCCTTGTAGATTTATCACAGCTTTTATTTTTTTCCCATTGTTTTTTCATAAGAAGCAATCACTTTTAATATTTTACAGCACTACTCGTAAATGGCGCCAAAATTATACAAACAGTAACAAATCGACTGAGTGTTCTCTATTTAAATTTGAATAAAGGTATCAACTATTTAGTGTTCTTAATTACGTGACCAGCCAGTAAATAGGAATACTATGCTTAGAAGTAGTGTAAAAAGTGTGTCTATTTATTTTTAGCTAATCATGTGTATCAATGAATACAGTGGTATTATGGAAAAGTTTTAAGATAACGAGAGAAATAAAAAAAATTGCAAAAATTGCATTGCATTGCATTAGTTTTGCGTCTTAGTTTAAAAAAAACTTCCCTTTATATCAGCGTTCTTAATTATATGACCACCACTGTATATGATTTACTTTATAGTCTGATTTTTTATTGAGATTCAAACGAAAGCTCCATACTAAACTAACAGCTTTCAGTTAATATTGATGAATTGATATTTTACTCATGGTTGATGTTGATTGTAGCACATACTGTCATTATGAATAGAAACTGAAATAGATACTGAACGTATGCACCTAATGAAATAATGTATATTGCTAATCGAAACTCATTATATCAAGAGTTCCATAATCACTTTGTTATCCTTACTCACTTCAGAAGCCTTCACTGTGCGTGGTCCGACACTCGTTTGGCTAATTTATTATTAGTATGCTTAGTTTGGAGCTATGGTGGATATATTATTTATGTATTATGTACAATAGCTGATGATGCTGTTTCCAGGATCATCAGCTCATTGGCAGTTTTATAGGTGCATAAGCATTGCTGTCACTAGAAAATTTTATTTTAACTGCCCAAAATGTTCAGTTTGTATATAACATAGCTTTTTAAAAATACATTTTGTTAAACCTAAATAATCACGCTCCATACCTACTAAATTAATTTGTTTTGATACTTTTGAGATGATTATAAATTTATGGTGATAAAATGGTTTGACAACTTGTCTTTGTCAACTATGACTTCGGAAGCCGATTTTTATTCGTTTGTCATTTCATGAGGTAACATAGCACTTCTAAAAAAATACGACTTCCGTGGCGCAGTGGGCTAAGGTCCGACTGAGACGCAGAAGGTTGCGGGTTCGATTCCTTCCGCGGGACAAATGTTTGTATGATCTGCAAGTATTTGGCTCGGGACTGAGTGTTTCTATGTATAATATGTATGTATTTACAAAAAAAAGTATATAAATAGTATTAGTAGTATTAGTACCCAAAACGCGAGCGCTGCTTA
Organism: Lampropteryx suffumata; assembly: GCA_948098915.1. NCBI lineage: Eukaryota > Metazoa > Arthropoda > Insecta > Lepidoptera > Geometridae > Lampropteryx > Lampropteryx suffumata. The sequence continues at coordinate 20,645,897 of OX402544.1, read as the reverse complement.
CTTTGGCCAGATGATGCTGCTGATGATGATGATTTTTCATTTTTCATTTGGAGTACTTTTCCGCTATTGTATTTTGCAAGTTGGCTGTGTTAGGAATAGCTATATCTATAAGAAGTGCAGTTTTATTTATTTTGTCAATAAGTGTTATGTCCGGTCTCATTGTAGTGTATTGTTTTTCCTGTTAATGGTGGCAATTCGGTTGGTTCATTTCCGAAATTAGGAATTGTCTAAAATATATTTAGTCCGTCATAGCATTTGAAAGAACCTATTCGGTTGGTAACCATCTAACTAAATTCGGAATGCTTAATAAAATTAGATAAAATTAATTTAGGATAAGTTGGTAGCAGCAAAATACCAAAATCCCTTCCCTTCGAGCTCTTGTACCGAGCGGACGTGTTGTATGTAGCTGTCTCTCCTTGAATTTATGTGAGAATTGTTTGCAATGCTGGGAGTGCGCGCCCCCTGACCTCAATTGCTGTCTTGTCTGGCTGGTGCTGCAAGGAGGAGGCCCGCAAGTGAGCATCGCTTTTTTGATTTTGATCGGGCTTGAACCGGCGGTCGTCTGGGTCTGGGCCGCTGCGTCAACCAACTGCGCCAACGAGAGCGTAGCGGCGGAGAGCGGAATTTACGCTATTCAAGCAAGCTTGCGTGCTATGCGCGACTACGCTTTTGCGTGCTACGCACGCCTACGCACGTGGATCAGTGCTACGAAATGGCTTCGAGTGAGGACAATAACACACGCATATAACTTCTATTCCCTTGTACGTGCATCGCATAGTGGACCATCTGACCGCGCATTAGGATCATAAAATGAACCAATAGCTGGCTAAGTTACGAAATAATGCCACTTAAACGCACGCCTCCGTCGTCGCCTGCACCCGCGACTGATTCTACCGCGGCACAGACCACAACTACGCCTGTTGTGCCCCTTGTAAAGCTATCTCTGCCCACGTCGCAGAAGAGCAATGGTGTACATTGCTCTTCCGAACCGAGCCTGACCGACAGCACGAATAAGGTTCGCAAAAGGAAACGCTCTCTCGGTGAAGAAGAAAAGCTTAACTCCTCTATAGCTGACATAAAGGATATGTTCACACAATTTAAAGCAGATCAGGAGACATTATCGAACAAGCTATGCACCGCTGTGGAAGATATGCGCTCCACAGTAGACTTTATGGCACAAAAATTTGATGCACTACAAGCCAGAATCGTGGAGCTGGAGTCTGAACGCGAATCAGAGGTCCAGTATATAAAGACCCTGGAAGAAAAGCTGGAAACACTTGAGCGTGGAACACGATCTAGCTGCATTGAAATACGTAGCATTCCAGTGTCGTCGCCGGAAACCAAATCCACTCTCCTTAATACGCTTCTTTGCACTGCCAAAGCCCTACAAGTCCACGTAAAGGATACTCGCATCAAGTCCAAGGACCCCTCAAGCAGGACTGTAATCGTGGACCTCACCAGCACCTTCAAAAGTCCATGATTACAAGTTCTGTTGGGTGTCACACGGAAAAGTGTACCTCCGAAAGAGAGAGAACGGGCCGTTCATCCGGATACTCAATGAATCGGACCTCACAAATACATCGACTCCACAGTAATTACTTACCTAAAGATACTATATTATCCCTTTTAAATCACCACTGTTGTTATCCTACATTTTTTATAATATTATTAGAACACTCTACTAAGCTTAACACTACACACTTCAAACACACACACCTATCCGCAACCACTCTTACTTCTACACACAACCACTCACTCATACTCACAATTGCATTCACTTATCTACCATCTGGGTCTCCAACTTCTTGTCTTTACATTATAAACTTATGTGCTACTCAATATGTCCCTGTGTCATTTTGTTGTTATTATTATGACTGATAAACATTCAATTAATTCTGATATAGAGAAAATCTCAGTTTCAGAATCGAAAATTTGCTCACCAGAACTTTCAGTTAAGTTTATCCATCAGGGTAAAAACTCATTTACTATTCTCCATGCTAATATTCGAAGCATTAATTGCAACTTCGATAGTTTCCTTGTACTATTACATAGATTCCAACCCGATGTTCTGGTACTCTCAGAATGCTGGCTGAGTAAATGTCCCACAGACCCTATCTGGTTACGATTCGTTTAGATCGGATTTCAACAATCAGAATAAAGGCGTTATTATATACATTAGATGCGGTCTGAAGTACTCTATTGAAAATCCCGACTTCAAAGAGGCAAATTGTTTAGTGCTCAGATCAGGATCCTTGGCCCTCGTTGCTTTGTATCGATCCCCATCATATAAAAATTCGACATCCTTTATTAACAGCCTAAATAAGGTCCTACTATCATTAGAAAAATTCAAAACCGTTGCAACTATTGGTGATCTTTACATAAATATTATACCTGGGCAAGTTAACTCATTTGGCGATGAATATCTAACCTAGTAGCAGCACTTGGCCTACTTCCCGCGCATGTTCATCTGACACGGTATGAAAGCTGTCTCAATCATGTAATAGCCAGGTCACTTCATACTGCCACAACTCTAGTAATAGACTCCTTAATTACAGACCATAACCCGATATTATTCTCCTGCAACACACAATACTCGAGAACTACAGCATACCGTACCTTGTCGATATATATAGATTACAAAGCTACAGTTAATGACCTAACAACTTTAGATTTCTCTTCGGTGCTCGAAAGCAACAACCCTGAAGTAGCTGCTGAAAACTTAGTTAATATTATATCATCAATTATTAAAACTCACACAACTGTTGATTGCTCATCTCCTGTTCCGAACAAAAAACGTATCATTAAGCCCTGGATTTCACCAGGCCTTCTGAAATGTATTCGCCACAGGGACAAGCTTTATAAAAAGATACTTAAAACTCCAGATAATGAAACACATAAAATTATATATACTAGATATCGCACATTTTGTAATAATCTGCTAAAAAAAGCCAAACTTGAGTACCATCAAAATGAATTTCAAAAGGCAAAAAGAAATCCTAAAGCTACTTGGAATATTGTTAAGCAAGTTGCCAATATAAATAATAAGAATCCACCCGCTAGTAACCTCCTAAAACTGTGTGATACTCCTTCTTCGTCGGTCAATAAAGTTAACCGATTTTTTGCTAATGTTGGAAAAATTCTTGCCTCCAAAATTGTTCCCCCAGTTTCTTCGCCCAAAGATAACAATAATATTCAAGACCCTCAACTATCTAACCTATCTCCCCCCCATTCTATGGCCCTATTCAATGTAGATTATGTAGAGATAGAGTGCATTATCTTGAACCTTAGGGACAGCTGCGCAATTGGATGGGACGGCATTTCTACATGTATTATCAAGTCTGCTAGACATGTTCTAATCCCCATTATACAGCACGTTTTCAACCTTTCCCTTAGGGAAAGGTTGAATACGTGCATCTTGCATCTTGCATCTCTGGCATCTTCCCTACCGTTTTCAAAAAAGTCGTTGTGCATCCCATCTTCAAGAATGGAGAAAAAGACTGTGTTACAAATTATAGAAGTATATCTGTGTTATCTGTCTTGCCTACAATTTTGGAAAAGATTCTAAATAAAAGACAGCATAGTTATCAGGATACTAACATGATACTATCTAATGGTCAATTTGGATTTAGACGTGGTAAATCGACAGAGGACGCAGTCCTTGAACTTTCTGACGAAATTGTCAAAAAAATCGACAAAAAACTCAAGACCATAGGTGTTTTCCTTGATCTGTCAAAAGCGTTGACACAGTCTCGATCCCTATTCTTCTCTCCAAACTTCAAACTATCGGCATAAGAGGCGTTGTTCTTGATATCTTTACCAGTTACCTCTCCTGTCGTTCTCAATATGTTATCATTGATGGGGTAACAAGTACTGAAGAATTTATTGAATTTGGAGTTCCTCAGGGCAGTATTCTTTGTCCTATCCTCTTCCTTATTTATATTAATGAATTATGTAATTTGTTCACACCTAATTGCAAAATTATCACATACGCTGATGATACAGCACTTCTCATTCATGGTCGCACCTGGGTAGAAGCTCGAGACCTCACAGAACAAGCCTTGAGGTCTGTGTTGCGCTGGCTGTCCAAAAACTTACTCACTCTTAATATCAATAAAACCAAGTTCATTACTTTTGCCCCGACCCTAAACTCCCAGCCTCCCTGCTCATTTAGTATTCGAGCCCATCTCTGTTCTAGAAATGACGCTTCTACGACTTGCAACTGTTAATTAATGGATCGAACCTCATCAATTAAATATCTAGGTGTTACCCTTGATAGCACAATGTCCTGGAAGAATCATATTGAAACGACAATCTCACGCATACGAAAATTAATTTTTGTATTCAAAAATCTTAGGGATGTCGTTGACATTCAATGCATGAAGACTGTCTACTATGCGCTGGGCCAGTCAGTTATATCATATTGTATAACAGCATGTGGTGGACTTGCGAAGTCCTTAATGTTAAATCTGGAAAGAGCTCAGAGAGCTGTTCTAAAAGTGATCGCAAAAAAAACAATCTTTATTCCTACAACTGAACTTTACTCACTTTCTAAAGTTCTTACAGTTCGGCAACATTTCATAGCTCAAACAGTACTTCGCAAACATTCCCAAATTACATTCGACCTTAACCTTACCATTAACAAACGTAAGTTTTATAATGTCTGCAATATTGAAGGCCGACGCACAACAATTGCGAGTCAACATTATTATTTTATCAGTTCGTTTCTTTACAACATAATAAATAAACACTTAAATATTTATCCCCTTCCTTTTAACAAATGTAAATCTAAAACCCATGAATGGCTTCAGACACTAACCTATACTGATACGGAAGACCTATTGGTTCCTCTTATGTAACACATGAACACGAACGCATGAACACACACATTAACAAACACACCCACACACACACTTACACAAACACACCCACCCCTCCCTACTTTCCCTAACTACATGTTGTCTACTAGTGTATAATGTTAAGGAACTTTGTATATTTTCTCGGAGGGCGTTGATGTCTGCAACACAGTTTTACACTTCTGCAGATGTCATCGACTCTCAATGTTTACGTATCTGTTGTTATCTGTTCCAAATAAAGTTCAATATTTAAAAAAAAAAAATTTGACAGTCCAAAACTAAATTTTAGCTTAAATTAGTTAGGTTGGTGCCGTGTTGGTGCCAACAAATGAGGCCAATATGGCTCTATCGAAATAATATATAGTTTGTGGGTAGAGTTTTCCAGCACAGTTTCGGGGTTGTATTTGTAATACGGAGTTGGTCTTGTGGTTGACTCTATAAGGTTGTATTTGGTCGCTAATCTTTGGTGTATAGTGTTAGCTACCTGAACTTACAGTCCGTTTCAGCTATTGATTTACAAGCCCCCGTAATACGAGTATGCTGTATCGTTTCTGACGTGCTGTTGCAGCAGCGTCTGCACATGTCTGTAGTTAAATTGCGTATCTTCATGATAAACTTTTGGTAGTTTCGAGTTTCAACCACCTGGTCCTGGGTGGCAATCATAAACCCCTCTGTCTCAGGGAAAAGTTCACCTCGACTCGTTCGACGCCTGCATGTAGACGATGGGCTGGCTCAGATCGTGGTGATGTCTTCCGAGTAGAGACTTGAGGCTCCATCCATCCTAGCTCCGCGTCATCTTCCTCGGATTCCTCTTCTGCTCTTCTCAGGCTCGCCTCTGCGAGCTTCGTAGCAGCTTCAGCGGCAGCTCGACATATTTCTCTATACCCTGGCTTCATTTAACTCGCAGGGGCAGCTACACCTGAGTCAGTGGGTATTGTTGCGTTCTGCAACGGTACGTTTCCGCCTTCGTGTTAGCGTTGGCCTTTATAGGGATTGTGCGCTTCCTGATTCCTCGTCTGCGCAGTTAGAAACACTCAGGAGTTCCCTCGGTATGGGCCGCCATGGTCCTGGATGGTCTGGGGGGCGTGCGTGTAGAGGGGCTAGGGCGTCCAGAGGGGCTAAGGCATTCAGATGCGCCAACGTCACCACGAATTCTTTCACACTCTTCATCTGCACGTCACGGGTTATCACATCGTTTCGGACGTAGCGACAGCGGCGATCCTGTGCACATCCGCAGGTAACGCTCTGTACGGTCTGCTGCGTCGGTTGGTCGCAGAGAGAGGTGTGTACCATGCACGGGATGCATATGTGAGTTGGGACCCGATGTAAACCTTGCAGATCTTCAGTTTGATTCTAAGTGGGAGATGCGAGGACAGGACAGGTCGAAGCTAGTCTCGAGCAGCGCGCGTTTGGTGACGGGCGCTTTGCCTGTGGGCCGATTCTCAACGACTTGACGATTTCGATTCCGAGGTATCCGAAATGACTTCTTCCACTCTACATCCTGGCCCCGAAGCTGTAGCGGTTGCGGTGGTGTACGATGGCTTATCATAAAGAGCGTTGCTGTCTTCTCCACGTTGACGGTCATGCACTACCTACTTAATCAGCCAGAGCGGGAGGATGTTCAGGAGGCGCTGCATGCGCCTATTGACGATGGTTGGGCTGCGCAAGTAGGCGAAGTAGGCGCTGTCGTCAACAAGGCCAACGTCACATCCCTTTCCTCGTTTTCGTCCAGGTTTCACGCTGAACTTTTCTGCCAAGTGATATAGCACGCACGTCAGCTGGAGCGCTGTGTAGTGCGTGATTTTGAATCCTGAGAGCGTAGAGGTTGGTTTCGTATTCGGAGGTTTGGTCGATGGTGTTCTCCCAACTTCCTACGCCAAGCCGATACCTCTGTGGTCAGAGCATTCAGATCAGTTTTGAGCCAAGGGCAGCATGAGGGCGTTCATTCTCAAAACAGTTCTCTATTCCGCTTCAACTCTCGTTACTTACTAAGGTGATACTCTAAGTATCTACCTTAATAAGTACCTACCTACCTACCTACTAGTTACTTCTCATAGTGTCAGCAGTTATTTCGAACCAGTGTGGTGAAAGGATTAAAAGGTGCGCTTCAGAGGCTCCTTCCACGCACTTGGCACATATCCTCACTCATTTTAGAGCGTTATCACACTGGCGGTTTACGAGCGTTTTCAATACGGAGCGTGTGCGCAGCGAAAACATGGCGAACGCGCAGCGAAGACTTCGCGGGCACGCAGCGAAAACGTTGCCGACGCGCAACGAACTCGCTAGCGTCGCGGACGCCATGTTGTACACTTCTCGTCTAAAGCCAATCCAATTGTACGTTGCGAACTCGCCGCGCACAGGCGGCGAATAGGTTTCATATTCGCTGCGCACCCGCGACGTGTTCACTGCGCACTCGCGGCGTGTTCGCTGCGCGCCCGCTCCGCTTTGAAAACGTTTGCAAACCGCCAATGTGATAAGGCCCTTAGGTTCTAAGACATTTCCCGATTGAGAGTAGGTACAAGTACCTAAAGCATAAATACACTTTCGAACAGAAAAAAACATTGGAGCTTGACTGGATTTGAACCACATTGAATCCCAAGTAGATGTCACTAGACCACCAAACAAACCAACAAAAACCTGCAGAGCCATCTACCGTAAATTAAAGTCACTAATATTAGTGGTATTGTGCTGCAACTAGCGACCATAAATTATCCATAAAACTGGGGACTTTTGAAGTTTTTATGTAACCATATTTTTATTCCGTGTACTAAATTGAGACCACAAATACATTTAGAAGCATATAAATAAAGAAATCTACTCACTTGCTAACTACTTATAACTAAATCTCTAAAACTACACGGTTTAAAATTTGGAACGAGGGATGTTGTGATGTAGGCATGTACCTACTGTCATTGAAGTTTTCAGATTATGCAAAATGAAAGAGGTGAAAATAATTGTATAAAAAATCGTATTTCCTGAAATCACAGTTAATATAATAATAATATGCCTTGATACAAATAATAACCTTATATATTGTTTTCTCGAACAACCCTTAAACAAGGGTGCAATGGGTGGTAAACATTTACTTTTTAAAAGTAATGCAATTGGCTTGGATACTTCAAATTCAAAGTAAATGGACACGTGTTTTTAAGTGTCTTTAAGTGAGTGTTCAAACTTGTATAAAGACATTTTAATGCTTGCTTCGATTTTGTTTGTACACCTTAGAAACAAAATAATGATAAAGGGTTTTCCATAACAATCCTTAAAGTGGGTGAAAAGCTGTTACAAATATTTTTATTTATTTGTGATTTTAAACGCGTGATTTTGATCCCAAACTGGAGTCCACTTATTTTTTAATTACGGAGGAACAATCAGTTCCTTCGCTTCCTATCGCCTTGGTTTTATGATCGTTATAATATCCGAGTCTGTCTGTCTGAGTTCCTGCTACTACAAACGGTAAATTTGGAATAGATCGAATGTGCAGGTTAGCAGTTTATTAACAACTCTCTGATGCAAGACAGGTATTTTTTTCCCCAAATGTGGTAACACAACATTAAAAAGTCGGGAGAGTGCCAACGGGAGTGTGTCATTTTTTATTTGACTGTTATTGTCAAATATAGCCAAATGGCAGTTGAAACTGACAGTAAATAAGTAACTGTAAGTGGTGGTGATGTCTTAAGCTCTTGTTCAAGTATTAACCAAGGCAATGATTATTCTAGGTACCAGCCAAAAAACTAATACATACAATACAACACAACAAGGCGATGCAAAAATCACAGAACGAAACGAATGTTCGCTAATAAAATTATTTTATTAACCTCTTCCTACCAACAGTCGGTTATTGCTTGATGGAGTTGGTTCCAACTTATGAGACTATTCCAAGTACGTATAGGAATAGTCTCTTTGGTTGGAATTTTGTACTTTATAGTTTATTTTGTTAACGTTATTATGTGTACATTGGAACAATGACGTAAGAAGTTTTGAATGATAGAATTTTGGAATGGAATTGAATTGGTACTATCGGGGGTTATATATTTATTTATTTATTTATTTTTGTAAGGAATGCATTCTGTGCATCTAAAAAACATCTCATAAGTTTAATCCCCTATTTTACCCCCTTCGGGGATGTGTTTGCAAAAACGTTGAAACACATATTTCTTTATTTCTTACCAAAAGCCTAAATATGAATGTTCAGATCCCTAACTTAAGAAAATATGAGTTGCCCAAACAAACATTCATTCCCTATTTACCCCCTTCAAGATTGTTTTTTGAGACAAAATATAGCCTAGGTTCTTTTCCCGAATGCAATACATCTTCTTACCAAATTTCATCAAGATCCGTTCAGCCGTTTAGCGGTGAAAACGTAACAAACAGACAGACAGAGACACTTTCGCATTTATAATATACTAGCTGTACGCGCGCAGCTTCGTCCGCGTTGAAGATATTTCCCGGGACAAACCAATTTTCCCGGGATAAAAAGTAGCCTATGTCACCCAGGGATAGTGTAGCTTTCCAACGGTAAAATAATTTTTCAAATCAGTCCAGTAGTTTTTAAGTTTATTCGTTACATACAAAAATACAAATCTTTCCTCTTTATAATATTACTAGTGACCCGCCCCGGCTTCGCATGGGTGCATTGCTGATACTAAATTATACTACAGAATGAAAATCAGTGTTATAACTATATTATGCCTGTATTATACAATTATAAAGTTCCTCTTGAATCACTCTATCTATTAAAAAGAGTGCCGCATCAAAATCCGTTGCGTAGTTTTAAAGATCTAAGCATACATAGGGACAGATAGACAGCGGGAAGAAACTTTGTTTTATACTGTGTAGTGAAGTGTAGATATCAGTACTGTGTGGTAAAGCAGCAAAAATATCTCGACTCAGCATTATGCTTCCCTGTCAGATGACAGGTCACCGCTGTTATTCTGCCGAGACCTTCGTGGATCGAAGGTCACTCAACCTTACGAAACACAATAATAAAATATATAAACAAATATGTACCTACATAAACATGGTTGTTATGCCCAACTACATATACCTATAAAGGTACACTTAAAAAAATGAAAGTGTCGCGAGCGCGAGACACGCGTTTGGAACTAAGTCCCTTTCGACAAAGGGTTAGCATAAGGGCTCTTATTCTCTCTACCCACCCCTCTCTTTAATTTTGATTATTGATGCAGTAATAACTATATTTATAAATTTATTTGCAATATATATATTTATTAACGCGTTAACTTTAGCTCCACAAATTTGTAATGAATCCGTAAATTTGTTATCCCCTATGTTTATTTTACACCCTTAAAGGTAACATTTTTAGAAACTTTGAATACCATATTTATTTATATCTAATCAACAGCCTAAAATTGTATGCTTCTAGTTCTGAAAATGACAATACTTTCATACAACCTTTCATCCCCCTTTTCAACGCTTTACAACACTTTTTCCCAATTAAAAAGCATGCCTGCCTGATGCGTACCAAGTTTCATTTAAATCGGATGAGTATTTTTGGCGTGAAAGTGAGACAGACAGACAGACAGAGTTACTTTCGCATTTATAATAATAGTAAGGATTGAGATTGAATTGAATCCTAGATTGAAATCATAGATTTAAAATACATATTAAGGCATCCTAAATCTATGGTTAGAATGAAGTTCCAATGGATCGGACGGAAACGGAAAACAAACAAACTTTCCTAAACTTATTTTACTCTTTGAAACAAACAACCAACTAAATAAAACACCCGTTTACCATCTTAGCATTGCACGGACTCATAATAGCGATTCTCTTGTAAATTCACTAGGGAAAACCAATCCAAGACGTACAAGTACGATTTGCTTTTTATATTTGTTTACTTAGCAACCAAATCAAAGATCATCTATGGTGAGGTGTCTGTGTCAAGTTGATAAAGTGGGTGTTTGTATAATTTACTCAACTCACTGGAAAAATGAGTCTACACAAAGCAAGGTAAGCTAGATTATGCGTAGGTATCAATTATGAAGTCAGTTCAGTTTGAACTGAGCTGCTTATGTTATATCTAAATAGGTAAGGTACTTGGTTTGTTATTGAGATAGTTATGTTATTGACAAGTAATTGTACCCATAGTTAGTATACTCCTCCCACTTCTAAAAGCATATTAGTTGGTAACTACAAAAGTTATGATATCTGAGTCCACTATATTTAAGTATCATCCTTGTTTAAAGGTTAAATATAATAAATTACCCTCCAAGGGATAACTTTAGAGAATATATATTTTGGTATCAAGAATTTTACTGGTACAAAGTTAGATACAGATTAATCCATCACGAGTTATTCCATTTCTTGAATGTTTATAAAAGTTAAGTACTAGTACTACTAGTTAGTAGATAAAAAGATTAAACCAAAACAAGTTTCTAAAAAGTAAAAATTACCTAGACATAGTTAAAAAATATACAGTTCTAGACAATTCTAGTAGATAAAAAGATTAAACAAAAACAAGTTTCTAAAAAGTAAAAATTACCTAGACATAGTTAAAAAATATACAGTTCTAGACAATTCTACACAGGTTCTAGCCCCAAACTAAGCAGAGCTTGTAAAAGTAACCAGATGACTAAACAAATAGACAACACGTAGACAAATAAAAAAATAATGTAAACAAATCATAAACTAAGTTGGCCATTACTATTAGTTTGTATATTAGCTAATGTAGACATTAGCCCCACTATGTCTATGTCTCTCAACTTCTATCAAAAGATAACTGTTTAAAATAGTGCCATCCCTTGTGAGATTTTTTATTTTTTTTTCCCTCTTTTTTATCTGCTATGGGCTTGTCAGCCATGATCAGATGTGTTCTGGAAGGAAGAGATTTAGGAGCAGTTCTATTGAGTTGCCCTAATTACTGTTGATGAACTTCTCAGTTCCTCTGGTCAAGCGAGAGGATATCCCATCTCTTAAGGCGTTTTATTGTGCTTTGGTCATTCAGTAAATTTTTAGCCAGAACGTTAGTGTGTTTGTTGGGTCTTTCCTCATACTTTGTGCAGTAGTTGTTAACTTCTTCTTTGATTGTTGGCATCTCAACGTACTCATGAATTTTATTTCCATTTCTTATCTGCAATCGGCTATTTAGCCATAATCAGATTTTGTCTGGGTTGTTTTAGTTGGGGTGCTACTCCAGTGAGTGGCACCTTTGGGTTAAAGAACTGGTTTATGTTCTGTGATCTAGGTCCAGTATTTGCCATCTTTTTAGGCGTTTTACATTGTCTTGGGCGTTTAGCAGGTTTATAGCCAACTCATTTGTGTGGTTTTCAAGTCGCTCCTTGTATTTTTTGCAATATTTGTTGACTTCCTCCTTCACAGTCGGTACTTCCAGGTAATTATGTATTTCTGTGTTTCTCACAAACCAGTGTGCACTAGAGATAGTTCTAAGGGCAATATTTTGGAATCTTTGGAGGATTTCAATGTTAGAGTTGCTAGCTGAGCCCCAGAGTTGTATTCCATAGGTCCAGATTGGCTTGATGATTGTCTTGTAAACAAGCAGTTTATTGCTGAGAGACAGCTGGGATTGTGGTCCTAGCAGCCAAGATAAACTTTTATATTGAATGGTGGCTTCTACTTTTTTAGCTTTAATGTGATTAGCCCATGTCAGTCTTCTATCCAGGTGTAAACCTAAGATATTTAACAGTGTTATTACTTGGTAGCGGTTTATTGTCCATGTTTATGGGTGGGCAGTCGCCTTTTCGTAGAGTATAAGTTGTGTGGATTTAGTTATGCTAGGCTTATTTCTCCATTTTTGTAGCCACACATCTATTTTATTACGCTGTTCTTGTAGTTTCAGTGAGGCTATGCTTGGGTCCTTGTCACTTGCCAGACATGCCGTGTCATCTGCGTATGTTGCTGTTACAACTTCTTCTGTTTCAGGCAGATCTGCTGTATATATTGAATACAAGATCGGGCCGAGGACGGATCCTTGTGGAACTGAGGCAGTGATGTAATGCAGCTTCGACAGGTCTTCTTCATATTTGGCTTGGAACCTTCTGTGGTCTAAGTAAGATTTTATGATCATGTAGAATGAGTTTGGCAGAAGAGTTTTCAGTTTGAATAACAGTCCTTTGTGCCACACTTTATCGAATGCTTGTTGGATGTCTAGGAATACTGCTGAGCAATAATGCTGAGCAATACTCCTTTTTCTCAAGTGACTGTCTTATTTTGTGTACAACTCGATGGACTTGTTCTACTGTTGCGTGTTTCTCCTGAAACCCAAACTGATGATCCGGTCTGACCTTGCTCTCTGTCAAGACCAGTTTGAGCCTCACCAATAATATATTTTCAAATACTTTGGATAGTATAGGGAGGAGACTTTTGGGTCTGTAAGAACTAGGTTCTGTCGGTGATTTTCCCGGCTTTGCGATCATGCAGATTTGTGATATTTTCCACAGCTTTGGAAAGAAGTGTATTCTAAGGATTGCGTTGAATAACATTGTTAGGAATACTATAGCTTTATTTATCTTGGTAGTTGTTTAAGAACTTCACCTGTTATTAGGTCAAATCCAGGGGCTTTTTTATTTTCAAGATAACGAATCGTTCTTGTTACTTCTCTTGGGGTGACAAGTGTAAGTGGGGGAGACAGCTGTTAATCGCTATTGATAATTGTATCTATTTCTTCTTCGAACGCCGTCATAGGCGACTCGTTTGGCGTGAAGACTTTGCTGAGGTGTTCAGCAAATAGTTCTGTTTTCTCAATTCCACTTCTAGCCCATGGATCATTTGAAGATTGTCGTATCGGTGGGACATGTAAGTATGTGTGGTCTTTTAAAGTTTTTGCTTATTTTCCATAATGAGTAACTGTCTTTTTTATGGGCTGACAGCGTAGATAACTTTTGCTGAAATGCTGTGTTTTGGTTTTCTATTAGCATTTCCTTTAGTTCCCTAGATATTCTATAATACTCAGTTCTATCTGCATCAGATCGACTAGAGTGTAGTTTCCTTCGTTGTTTTCGTTTTTCTGACAATTTGTTGCGTATTTCTAATGGTATGTTGTTTCTTTGGCTTGAGTGGTTAATTGACGGGGTTGCGCGCCAAGCGGCGACTTGTATGAGGTTGGTGATATAAAATGTTGCATTATCTATATCTTCTTCGGTTTTAAGTGCTGCCTTTAGTTGTACTTCTTCTTCTAGATATTCTGCAAATGCTTCCCAGTCTGTTTTGTGATTATATAGCGTTGGTCTTTGTGTTCTATGAATAGCTGATACGCTAAAAGTTGCTATGACAGGGGTATGATCAGAGTTGCCATCAAGTGAAGATTCTACATCCAAGTATATATCAGATAGGCCTTTAACAATGAAGAAGTCCACGAGATCGGGTATTCGGTTGGCGTCGGTTGGCCAGTATGTTGGTTTTCCGGTTCCTAATGTTGTGAGGTTATATGTGTCAACACTCTTTTTCAGCTCTCGTCCCTTTGTGGTGATCAGTCTTGATCCCCAGTGCGTGTGTTTGCAGTTCCAGTCTCCACCAGCTATGAATTTGTTCCCCAAGCTGTGGAAGTAGCGGTCAAACATATGCTGTTTCGGTTTTCTCGAAATTCACTATGAATATTATGTTTAATATTGTTCTTTAGATAACTGCTGATCCTCCATGCAATGTGGTATCAGGATGATTGGTATTATATACGCAATAGTTGTTAATTTTGAACACTTTGTTGTCGATTCGAAGATGTGTTCCCGATATTTAAGCAGTATTTCCAGCTCTGTCTTATTTGGTGCTAAGCCATTTATATTCCAGTAGGGCGATTATGGAACTCTAATTACAATCAATGTCTATCAGTTTTCGGCGTAATTTCAATCATTCGTTTGACGAATTTGACGTTTCGATAGACATTGATTGTAATTAGAGTTTCATAATCGCCCTACAGGTAGCAATTCGTAACGACATCATTGTGGAAGTTTGCTGATGAGTGTCATGATGAGATTCATCACTGTGCTAAGCTGTGTAATTAGCTGGTCAATTCTTTCAGTCTGTTTTATTATAAGCTCTTCTAGATTGTGTCGGTGTTCATGGCTGTTTTCAATTCTTTCTTTAGAATGTGTTCTTTGTGACTCTTGGTCAGCGTGGTTTCTCATATTTGTTCTATGTGACCCTGAATGGTCATCGTTGTCTTTCGTGTGTGATCTCTGCCACTGCGATTGGTCGCAGATTTTTCTCTGGTGTGTTTTCTTTGTCTCTGTTGGGTTTATTACATTGTTGGTCTTGTTGCATAGGGTTTTATTTGTCCCATTTTTTACAGCTCCACTATACAGTTATAGGCTTTCCATTACAGTTAGATGCCGGCTTTTTGGTTGGGTGTTTCCAGGCGTCATTGCAGTCTTGTTGGTCATAGTCTTTGTAGTGGTCAGTAGTTCATTTGTGTTAAGAGTTACGGTATCCTTATTCGGTTCTTTAAGCGCTGTTTTTTTAAGTTGTGATTGAAATGGTTTTCCAGTTTGCTTTCTAGCTAGGACTTCTTGGTATACCTGGCATCCTTTGTAACTAGCAGGGTGACTACCAGAGCAGAGTGAACACACTGCTGGTGTGTTTTCGTCTATTGTACACATAGTTGTTTTGTGACCTCCGGCACACTTCACGCATCTGTAAGGCCGCATACAGTTATTTTTACTGTGCCCGTTTGCATTGTACCACAGCTGTTTTTCTTATTGGGTCTTCAATTGTTACCTTTTGATTGTATATGACTTTTATATCTTTAACCATTTTATTGTTTTCATGAGGAGCAACATTCACGAAAAATGTATTTAGTGGCTCCTTGGTACCCTGTTTTCTGGCTGTTACTATTTCACCTTGTACTCTATTTCCGGTTTTCTCTATTGCTTTTATGATAGCATCTTTTGGTGTACTAAAATGAAGGTGTTTGATAACAATTCTGGTAATTTTTTGGTCTTTGCGGGTGAACGTGTGTCCTATTAGTTCCTTGTTTCTTATTTGCTCTATTTAGAGCTGAATACTGTATGGGGTCATCAACCCCATACAGTATTATTGGTGGTGGTTTGGGTGTCTTTTTAGCTGGAGCCTCTCCATCTTCAACGTCTAATAGTGAGAAGCTGTTGCTAGTTTCCATATCTAGGGTAATAGTTGTATTGTGGTCAGGGTCGTGTATTCCTCTGTGCTCGTTAATTATTTTACCCCGTGGCTGTGTTCTTTTGGCTTGGTTAATGCCTTTTTCATCTGGAGACCGGTTCCTTTTTTGGTTTGGCACTCGCTGCCATGGTGCACTTGGATTATAGAGGTTACTTTGTTTATCTTCTGCAAGATGTGTGTTGTAAATGTTTTTTTGGTTATATTCATTGGCATCACTAAGGGATGCTGATCTTTGGCGATTGAATAAGCCTGGGTGGAATAGTTGTTGTGTCAACGTTTTCTTTGGTTTTTCCGGTAAAATTTCCTTGGGTTGCAATCCTTTGCTTGAATACTTGAATACTTATACTTATTTCTTAGATGGTACCCTCACCAAAGGAATAATAATTTAAAAAAATATGATATGTGTTTACTATATTATGCTTTCAACTTAATAAGGTCTAGAATATTAAATAGTCATGTGACTTTAGTTTAAACAGTTTTGTTAATTCACATGTATAAAGTAAGCCCCTATCATGTACATAGTATATGTAGGTAAGCATGTATTAATATTGCTTGTGTGAATCAATATAAATATATATTAATCATATTTGCTACCGAGCAGTTGTGTTGGGTATGTACGCACAAGGTTTTAGTTGTTTGTTTTTATAGTACACTACCTGTGCTGTTCGCGATTTCGTCCGCGCGTTTTAAAAAGAAAAATGATTAAAAAAAACCGGCCAAGTACGAGTCGGACTCGCGCTCCGAGGGTTCCGTACACACCTATAGGTATATAAGTAAAATTTTACCCATAAGGACAATCGAGTCATAGTTGGATGATGTAACAAAAAATTTACAGTTTTCGCAATTTTTCCTTTATCTGTGCTATAAAACGTTGTTTCGTACCAAATTTCAAGATTCTGAGTTCACGGGAAGTACCCTGCAGGTTTTGATTCCCTTGCGAGTTTGAATATATGCGACTTAAATTGCTGTTTCTCTTGGTTGCGTTGACATAGAAGATTGATTTTGTTACAGCTTAAAGGTATTATAGACCTGAGTATTTTATATGAATTTCAATTTAATACCTTTACGCGTTCATGAGATAAGGGGTAGTAAGTTTTAAATTATTCAAAATATTTTTATTATATGATGTAACTAAAAATGTACGGTTATCGCAATTTATCCTTTATCTGTGCTATAAGACGTTGCTTCGTATCAAATTTCAAGATTCTGAGTTCACGGGAAGTACCCTGTAGGATTTGATTCCCTTGCGAGTGTCGAAAATTTGCGGCATAAACGGCTGTATCTTGTGATTGCGTAGGCTTAGAAGTTTGATTTTTTCACAGCTTTAAGGGACAGTAGACCTGAGTATTTGATATAAATTTCAGCTTGATACCTTCACGCGTTTCTGAGAAAAAGTGTCTTGACAGACAGACGGACAGACGGACGGACAACAAAGTGATCCTATAAGGGTTCCGTTTTTTCCTTCGAGGTACGGAACCCTAAAAAATAACCTTATTGCAAATCTAAACCATTCTGGAATTAATATGTAATTTTTTGTGTGTGTTATACAAAAACTTTCATCAAAATCGGTCCAGTTGTTTAAGGAGAGTTTAATTACAAACACACGCATAGAAGGTTTATATATATATATATAAGACTAGCTGCTGCCCGCGACTTGGTACCTACAAAAAAGTAGCCTATGTCCTTCTCCAAGGTCCCATCTATTTCTATACCAAAATTCATCAAATTCTGTTCAGCGGTTTTGGCGTGAAAACGTGACAGACAGACATAGTTACATTCGCATTTATAATATTAGGGATTAAAAATTATTATAACTTAGCATAATACAAACGGCTGATACTACCTGTGGCGGCAGCAGACATATTTCTAAGGAAAGGTTGAAATCAGTTCACTGAACTAAGCCTTTTAAGTTCACCACTTATGAGAATATATTAATCATTTTATTGTTATATTAGACATATTGTTATAATCATAGCCATGTACTGTTTTATTGTTTACATCTTACTAAGTGTGTGTTTTGAATAAATGCCTTATTATTATTAATATTGTTATCATTATCTTCCCCCAAAGTTGACATTCTTTTAACATTAAGCTCACATAAAAAATAAGAGGATAAACTAAAACATTGAATTCAACTTATTGAGTTTTTCTGATAAAAAAATAGCATTTTGATCGTCATCAAAAGGCGTATAGGTCATTTACCTTTAAGTACCGCCTTAATCTGAGTTTGGGCCTTGTTGTACAGACTTTCTGAAACCTCCAAAAGCTTTGATATGTTATAAACTGTCTTGCACACTAACCTAAATCTTTTCTCTTGCAGAATCAAATCTTTCGAGGAGGTCCTCGAAGAAGATGTTGTTGACACAGCTAAATTAAGAAAACTAGCATTCCATGGTTAGTACTGTACGGCCCCACTTAGCCCGATATCGAATATAAAATTGGCCTGTTATTCTGTTACCTATTTTAGAAAATGTTTTGTTAGGTACTTAAATAATGACTTTCACTAAATCTAAATTATTCAAAATGACACAGGTATGTCCCGGATCATTGATTTTTTTGTCCATTTTAGCGCGGTCCAGACATTCTCAGCACACTAAGTAATTTGTCTGCCCCGTGTTTCCCTAAATAAATATATTTGTACATACAACATCTGTCATATGATTTCCCTTAATTAATCAGAGCAACTTCTTTTTTGTTAGTTAATTATAAAAATAATATCAATCTCAAACTAGGTTGCAATTGTTATATCGTACATATTGTGACCTAATTATTTTAGCCCTGACACTTGTGTCGCCTTCTAGGCTAGAGTTGTGGTATTCACTGGATATATCTGGCCTCATAGCTCAGTTGGTTGTTGCTCTGCCTTCTGCGCTGTAGATTGTGGGTTCGATTCCCTTCCAGGACAAAAATTTGATGAACTTAAAGGTTTGTTCTGTGTCTAGATATTGAAAAGTATAGTATATCCTTAAAAACATGTAACTTTTCTGACAGTCATCAGGTTTCCGTAGTACAAGTTAGTTTGAGGCTAGATGGTGTTGTGATTATTAATAATAAAATTTGGTAAATTGGTGGCGAAAATAACTCAATATAACTTCACTACAGACCTTAGTATTTGAAATGTCGGTTTAACCCAGTGCATTTGTGAAAGGGATAACGAGACTAGAGGTATTCAGATGAATATTATTAATTACTTATGTATATGTTCCAGGCATACCAGAGGAGAAGGGTCTACGCGCGTTCACGTGGAAGATTCTATTGAACTACATGCCACGTGAAAAGAGATCTCAAGCCCCAGAACTAGCCAAGAAAAGGGAGCTGTACCAATCATTAATAAGTAAACAAGTTTTAATTATACCGAAAAATATTGATTGCGGCTTTCACAACTAAAGATTAGATGTTAGTTTTTTGACCTGTTGTCATTGTAACCAATCTATACTAATATTATAAAGAGGAAAGATTTGATTGTTTGTTTGTTTGTTTGTATTGAATAGGCTCCGAAATTACTGGACCGATTTGAAAAAATATTTTATCATTGGAAAGCTACACTATCCCCTGGTGACATAGCTACTTTTTTATCCCGGGAAAAATCTTAAACGCAGGCGAAGCTGCGGGCAGCTAGTGGTTAATAAAGAGCAAACATTCTCACGACTGTAATTCCTGATTTTCACTCCAAACGTGATATTTACCATGACATGTGAGTGTTTTTGCTACCCGATATTTCGGCACAGTTGCATGCGCCATGATCACGAGATCAGTTTATCGCATCAGATCAAAAAAACTCGCACAGTAAATATCCCGTTTTGAGTGATAATTCAAAACCATGATAGTTTCAAAAGTTGTAATCCTTGAGCTTTGTAGATACTAACTCAGAGCTCTATTGAGCGTGCACATAATTACCTTTTGGAACTTTGTTACAGAATAGACCGAGTTAGAAAAAATAATATTTATCTGTTCGTAATAAAGTTCAAATTCAGATCTATGTTGTTTGAGAATTTATCTTGTGAACAAATTTAAGCATATTTGCTTCTTGCACTACTAGTGCAAGCGAAAACCGACTCTAAGGTGACGAACAATTTAATTCCGTGGCTGTACATACAAAAAGATAGAAGCATTTCGCTATTTGTCTTGGTTTGACAATTACCTATAATTTTCGGTCGCACTTCCGAACAGTCTTAATTAAGACCTCGACGGAGACCATCGACTGCCAAGATAACAGAGGTCAAACATCAAAAAAAGTAAAAAATATTTTTTTGAAGTGAAAACTTCTTTAGCATCGTTGTGATTTGAAAGTCGATGAAACGAAAAAGCGACAGAAAAAAGAGACAGACACATAAGTTCATAAGATTTAACGTGGGAGAAAATGAGTTAGGAAGCATTATACAGTGTTTCTTAAATTCGTGGATCTAAAATTTTTTAAGGTTTCACTTCTACCACGTGTGAATTGCACACATGTTTTTTTTATTAAAACTATCATGGTATTGCATATAATTTTTACTTCAAACCATGATATGTAAGTATTTCGGTTTCCTTATATTTTGGCACAGTTGCATGCGCCATGATCACGAGATAAACTGAAGCAGAAAAACTCACAACGTAAATATCCTGAGTGAAAATTATAAAACATACAAATTCATCTAAATCATATATTTTCAGAGGAAATCATTGTGATGCCTAATGGTCCGGAATCCGACCATCCCTTGAACATCAGCCCCGACAGCTCATGGAACAAGTTCTTCAATGATAACCTAGTTCTCCTGCAGATTGATAAGGACGTGCGAAGACTGTGCCCTGATATAAACTTCTTCCAGTCTGCTACGGAATTTCCTTGTTCTGATGTGCGTAATAGAGATATTACCAATTAAAATTAAACTGCGCTCCGGGCTATTCCACTAGCTAAGTTCAATCACATGAAAATTTCTGATTACCCCAACTGTTCTACTTGCGGAGTTTTAGTCATTATTTGCTGGTGGAATGTATTCAGAGCAAATCTCTAAGATTGTATATGTATGTCTAAAAAGTAAGATCTGAATTTTCTGGATAAAGGCGCACAGTCCTTTGCTGCCCCATTGCCTGAAACGGCCAAGGCACTCTTTTCAATAGTTTTTAATATAAATAAATAATTAATAATGCCGGGTATTTCACACAGAATCATCTGGCCCCAAAAAAATATATACTTTTTACCGCTCGTTAATTGATGGAAAACAATTAACGAGCATGGCATGTATTACGGAGAATACTATATTAATTATATATGTAGTCTCCTACTTCCTCGTTTCAATTTTTTTGTTAAAGCCATTGTTAGTTTTTAATTTAATTATAAAATAATGTCTAAAATGTTCAATAGTTATCAACATTTCAAGTTGACGTCTTTTTGAAGTGAAAACTTCTTTTAGCGCGGTACGCATATTTTTAGATGAGGTAAAACCTCTGGACTCGCGACACCGTTACCGAGACGCAGAGCTGTCGCGCTCGCCCCATTTGATTATAAACCTTAATTCACATGTAAATCACAGTCTACTTTTGTATGGAGAAGTTTACTGAGTTAGGTTCTTTGATATATTATCTACATTCTGAACAAAAACATAAAAGAATATTAAATTTATTTTAAAGTTTCTAATAACTAATAAAATACAATTCATAAATAACATGCAATTCATAACCCAATAACCCCATAACCCTTGTACCTATCTAAAAAATGTCTTACGCGCCAAAATAAGTTTTCACTTCTGTCGGCACTCCCGGAGTGCAACCCGTATTTTTTTTTGCAGCTTACACTAACAGGCGGAAAGTAAGCTAATTAAAACACTACCCGTTAAACTTTTTTCAGAATTCCTTGAATATTTCCTGATAAAAAATCGCGATTTGAGCGTAGTGTTAAAATTATTTGATACCCTTAATAGCCTTATTATATAACTTACCACGCGGGCGAAACCTGACGCATGCCGACAAAAGCACTTCATAAGTTTATCTCAACTACGTTTGCTAGTATTTGTGTACTGTGCCATTATTTCTTGTACCTATTTAAGGATTTAACGGTTTCAGGTTGTTAACAGCAATGGCATCAAGCGACTGCACACAAGGATACAGCAAACCTGCCTTGAAATCTCGACTGTGGAGCGCAAAGGACTCGGAATGTCTAAGGTTGGAATGATACGACAAACTGGCTTCTACAAAAAACTTTGCTGGTGATTCTGTTCTTTCACCGAACTAGTTAAAATTACGTAAAAACTAATAAATAATGCCAGACATATCACACAATATCTTCTGGTTCCAAAGTTAGCAGAGCTTGTGTTATGGGTACCACATGACTGATATACTACTTATTTTTTTTAAATACATGCATATTATACATATAAACACCCAAGACAAATACTTACAGATCATTCTAACATTTGTTCCGCGGCGGGAATCGGACCCGCAACCTTCTGCGTCTCAGCCAAGCTTTGGCCTACTGCGCCACAGTGCTACTGTCATAATACATACATACAATTTAATAATTCCACTAGCGTGAACGACAACATAAATTGGAACTTGTCTAGTTAATTATGTAGACATGTGTTCAGATCTCTTATGTTATGTTATATCTTTGAAAATTCACAAGGTTGTTGAACCAATGCCGATTTAAAGTAATCAAAGGCATAAACTACTTGTTACATTATCACTGGTATTGTTAAATATTCTATTGTTGAAATTTCAAAATCTGATCAGATTTCTGAGTAATTCTGAGTTCTTGAACAATAATTTGAGTTACTGTAAATAACATCATAATTTCGCATGCCTGTTGTGATTATAGTGGGACTTTATATACTACCTTAGTGCGTAACAAGTAATTTTTCCACCTTTTTTTGATTCAGCTCGATTTGAGCTATTTAATGGTATAATTCTATTGGGGTAATATTGCCAGGCTATAAAACGTTAAATCTAAATTTTACTTGTTTCAGCTGAAGCAAGAGACGCGTCGTTCTGACAAAGATGCCGAAGACTTCAGACCCCTCAACGAGGGAAGCGAGGCTCACTGGGAAGTTGTCGAGCGAATGCTCTTCTTGTACGCTAAGCTGAATCCCGGCCAAGGCTACGTACAAGGCATGAACGAGATCATTGGCCCTATATACCATACGTTCGCTTGTAACCCCGTCATGAAATTCAGACGTAAGTACGACGTGAATCATTGTAATTGAATATTAACTCTAATCGAAATTAGGCTTCAAATACTTATACTTAACATTTGACATTTACAGTCAAATGTTAAATAGTTTGACATTTAGTACTATTCCGGCAATGTGTTACAAATGAGTAGACACGATGCAGACGCATGCACCTCGCTCCGCAATTAAAAAGCCATGCAAAGCAAAGTAAAAAGTAAGCGCACACAATCCGCACATGCAACCTGAAAAAGAAATTCATCGTATTCCATTAGGAATAGATTGGCGGAACTTGTGTTTGTTTTATAAAATATTCTTAGATTTTATTACTCTAATTTTTTACTATTTAATAGTAAAAGAGCGTGTCCGTTCACGTACAGTGAAGAAGTGAGAATTAGAATGACTAGCGGTCATGTCCCAAACCAATTAAATACCTACCTAGTTTAGTTTTATTTTTGTAAGGAATGCATTCTGTGCATCTAAAGAACATGTCATAAGTTTAATCCCCTATTTTAACCCCTTCAGGAATTATTTTGCAGAAACGTTGAAACACATATTTCTTTATTTCTTCTTTATTTCTTTATTTAGCCTAAATGTGAATTTTCAGATCCCTAACTTATGGAAATATGAGTGGCCCAAACAAACTTCCATCCCCTATTTAACTCCTTTCAAGGTTGTTTTTCGAGACAAAAGTAGCCTTTGTTCTTCCCCCGAATGCAATACATCTTCTCACCAAAATTCATCTAGATCCGTTCAGCCGTTTAGCCGTGAAAACGTAACAAACAGACAGACAAACAGACACTTTCATATTTATAATAATAGTATGGATACGCTCTATACAAAAGACTACCCTTTATGTATGCTTAAAATTTCTAAAAAATCGTCATTATGGTGCCTCTATCGACAAAATACGTGAGTGTTTGTTACCCGTGTTTCTCAAAACGTATTACCGTGCATAATTTAATCACGATAAAACTAATAGCCTCCAAGCAAGCGCTGATTAAGGGCTTAGCGAAATTATAAAGATTACTTATGGTGTTTTGAAGTGATTACTTCTTATGAGAGGGTAAACCGCTTCGTTACGTAACGTGTTACGGTGCCAGTCTGTCTGGCTTCCCTTTCCCTCACGCACACGGCAGCGGTAGGCGGGCTCCTCCTCTCTCATTCTGACCCAAAGCGCTAGTTAGATTAGTTTAAGTTATCACTTTTGTCGGCGTCCCGAACCGAGCGCACACGTTTTTTTATTATTTAAATCGCTCAACACTGTTAAAGTACAAACACATTTTTGCAGAGTTCGCCGAAGCAGACTGCTTCTTCTGTTTCACAAACTTGATGGCGGAGATCCGCGACTTTTTCATCCGTACGCTGGACGAAGCGGAGAGTGGCATCAACACGATGATGTGCAAAGTGAACTCACGGCTGAAGAAGTATGACATCACCGTGTGGAAACATATGCTGGCACAGGATTTGCGCCCGCAGTACTACAGCTTTAGGTAAACAGTGTTGGTCTTTAACTTTCTATTCAGAGGCAACGAGAACCAGTCAAATATAAATTTTGACTCACAGATTAGTTGGTAGTAACTCTGCCTTATGCGCTGTCGGCTGTAATGGCGGCTGTACACACTCGACGAGGGCCTCTCGCCGAGAGCCTCGGCCGAGAACACTCTCGTCGAGAGCATGCCTGTACACACTCGTTCTAACATTTGAACTGAAGACTTACGCGACAATGGACGTAGAAATTGCTGCTGCTATTTGTCTTTGTGCCGTGAGCTATTATAATTTTTTAAACATATACTATAAAAAGAAAATTAACTCGGCGACAGGGATTTCAATTTGCTCGCTTATTCGCACCCAAGCGTCATGGATACATTGCTTATCCTTGTGTTTCACATCCTTCGAGTTCCATAAAACAGGTTCTGTTTGATAGCACTCCAAAAAGTGTAATTCTCGTTCGTTAGACCACATAGTGAAACACGTCTGTTCATAAATACTGGAAAGCAACTAAATGAACGAGTGTGTGCATGCTCGCTCTTACCTCGCGAGAGCCAACGAGACCCTTTGACTCGGGCGCAAAAAACCGACAAGCCACCGAGAGCGACCGAGACGAGAACGAGAGAGCGAGACGAGACGAGAGCGCGCTGTACTCACTCGCGTTCGGCCTGTCTCGGGGTATCTCGACGAGTGTGTACAGCCGCCATAAGATTTATTCATACATACTTTCGCCGTGTGGCAACACTAGCTGTAGCTGACTGACGTAACAATCAGTTGCTCTAATATTTTTTTAACTTTATTTAAGTTTTGCTGTCAAATGTGAATTACTGATTAATTTACCTGTGTATCTATCGTAAACAGTATAAATAAGCTATATAAGTGTTTTTATACCATAAAACAAACCTAAATCGAAAATAAAAGTGTAACAAAGCTTTGATTCTGACATTGTGAACTAACGACCAGCCGGTGTTGTTTGAATTCATACAAAGTTTGGAAGACGATTAATTGAAGAGACTGTTCCTGTGATCTGCACATAAATCACCTGGAGACCTTGGATAATCCTGGGGAGTATTTGTATTCATAATTTCACTTGATTACTAACCCCATACTTACACTTCTAAACAACATTTTACAATTACTCGTCGATATCAATGAGTCACGTCACACACGACACACTTTAGGAAACGTTTACTTCTCTCTCGGCTTGACAATAAATAGTGGAAGCTTGAGTTGATGTCCAAACATTTGCCTCACACAGATCTAACTACATAAAACACTTTCAATAAACACTAACCAGTATTTCTAAGTAGGATACATACTTACAAAATTACAAAGTGACAAATATACAAAATATCTTTTTGTAAACATAAAAGACAAACATACATACTGACTAATTAACTAGTGGTAGCTCATTATATCTCCCTTTTGTTATTGTTCACTTGCTAAAATCCTGAAAGTAGTTAAAAGTTTAAACAATAAGCAAGCTTTAAGTACTCTTTCATTCCTAAATATTAAGGCTATCTTCTAACAACTTTCTACAACCTTTCTACCACCCCTTTTCAAGCTTTCTTAGCTTTCTTATCTCTAATTTCCACTTAATTTCATAAACTCATTACCTCCTTTAACAAATATCTGCTCACTTCGGCATATCGGTTCTTTCAGATCAGAGGCACTATGACCATGACCAGGCGGGCTTGTGACCTGGAAGCAAAGCTCAAGGTGACAAATGCGAAGCTCCAAGAATCCAATGAGATTCGTAAGCAGCTGCTGCAAGAACGGGATGAGAGTGAGGCTGAAATGATGGTGATCCTGAACAAAAATCAAATTTTGAAGAAACAACTTGCTGAGCTCCACAATTGTTACGAAGATGCAGGTCATCGAGCGGATGGAGAACCAGCAGTCTATGCTGCAATCGGTGGACCACTGCCATGATACCTACGCTTCAGTGCTGCAGCAAAATACAGACTTACAACAAGAAATATCCGAGTGTAGGTTAAAATTTGACAAATTAGAGTCAAGGCAAGTTTTGGATCCAAAACAGAATACCCGGCTAAGTTTACAGGCAAGCTGTTAGATAGTGAGCCTGACTTCTCATTGATTGCCTCACTACACCCCATTGTAACAATAGATTCTCATTAATCAAAGGGAGTAACAAGATCAAAAAGTATGTAAAACTTAATAACTTTATTAAAAAAATGTGAAAAAAAGCTTAAAAATGTATTTAAACATGTGAAGATGAGCAAGAAAAAATGTAGTCTAAAAGAGGAGTTACAATCCTGCTACAACCTTATTGGGCGAAACACAATAGACCAAGATCACATGGCAGATAAAACTATAAGCTTAGAGAAATCACTTCGTGATTTAACTTGCAGATAGAGAGGCAGAAATGAAAATCTCTGATAGTCAAAAAAATGTTAATAATGTTGTATTTTTAAACAACAACAGCATCTACGTGCAAGTGTGTAACAATTGTACACAGACTGACTCACCCGTGTGTGAGCAACTGCCTCCCAAAACAGCAATACACAAGCCTACTTCAAGCCTTCAGGCTTCAACGGTCAAGCCTCCGGTTAGCCAGCTTGAACCCTGTCGCCAGACACGGAAGACAGTATTGTACTCTGACAAGATAGGTATTGGCATGGGAGTACTTCTTGTTGGACTAATGGAACAGACAGTCATAAATAACTGTCACACAGATGTCTCTATAGACTATTTTACCAATAGAATAAAGAATCATAAATTCTTGACAATTAAACTACCTTGATTGTTCAATTAGGTGATAGTAGTAGTGTCAAGCGATTAGGTCTAACTAATTAAACTGTTAGAAAAGCTAGATCTTGGGCTGGGAAAACTTATTTTATGTGCTTTCCCTTACTCAAAATCATTGAGTGCTAAAGACAATCAGAAAATATTCAATCTGAATTTAATGCTTTACAATTTGACATGTCATCATACGTGACGTTTTATATTTAGACACTAATACACTAATAATTTTATTAGTAATTTTTATTTGACTAAAGGTAATGTATACCTAAGTAGGCGTAGTAAATTGATTATTGCTAAATTGTTAGCATATAATATATTTGATCCTGTTATAAGAATTATAACACAGAATGACGATCCTGTGGTTAGTAATAGTACTAATGAGGGAAAAAATGTAGTAGGGCCAACTGACCAGCATTTAAACTGACCAAGTCGACAATGGGAAAAACAGGCAGTTTACATGTAGTTCACCAAAATATGCAAGGCCTGCCCAGCAAAATAGAGTGTGAATTATTTTTAAATCATTTAAACGTAGATATTATGTGTATCACTAAACACTGGATGGTACAGTCTGAGTTACTTCCTTTCTACGAAAATTATAATATTGCTAGTATCTATAAACGCAGCAGCGCTATACGTGGTGGTTCGTTAATCATTATAAGAAATAACTTGAAATGCAAGGAGCGTAAAGATATTACTAGTCTTTCTATTGAAAGAACTATTGAGTTGTCGTGTGTCGAGCTAGAGCGGCATGTCGTCGTAACCGTTTACCGTCCCCCTGATGCTGATTTTGCGTTATATGAATGCACTATGGAAGAAGTGTTGCAAAAAATAGCATGTGATAAAATCATAATAGTTTGTGGTGATTTTAATATAGATATTCCGACTCATCCATTCTCTGAAAGACTTTTAAACTTATTTAAATGTTTTAATTTAACCCCTCTTTTTGATGAACCGACAAGAGTAACGCTAACAACAGCCACTTGTCTAGATAACATCTATTGCAGTTGCATAGCACTTCATAAGTGTGTACTAAAACATTTTAGTTCTGACCATTACGGTCACAGCTCCACCTTTTCCTGTAATCGTATAGTTGAAGCTCAGAACTTTACTCACCAATCTATTACAGACAGCCGCATCAAAACATTTCAAAGTAGAATTGAACACAAAGTTTCCCTTGTATCATGCATCGATGATCCAAATGATCTTTTCACCACATTGTCTAATCTAATAATTAAAGAACATGCTGATATATTTACAGTAAAAACATGCAAAGCAAAAAATTTAATAGATTTGCCGACTGGGCTACTGGGCTAGTAGGAATACATTGTACGAATTATATGCTTCCAGAGAGACAATGTTAGATGATCCAGTTTTTATCTTACATGTTAAGAATTACTCAGTCTTCAAAAAAGTTTGTCATGCGGCTAAGACACTGTTTTGAGAAAAATAATATTAAATTCAACATATAAAATAAAAGCAATTTAAAAATTAAATAATAATGAAACTGGTAAATCAAGGGCTCGCAATATACAGTTCAAATTAAATATAAATGGTACAATTTTGACAAAGAAACAGGATGTTGCGAATGCATTTGATAGTTTTTTCTCAGATATACCAAAAATTGTGACCAAATCGTTAAATTCTTCAGCCTCCAGAGCTTCCGTTCTATTAGAATCTAGTGTTGCAAAATGTAAGAATGAGTTTAGTTTTAGCTATATTAACGAGGCTAGTATTGTAAAAGCATTCAAGTTAATTAATAAAAAAATACAGAAGATCTTTGGGGAATGTCTGCAAAGGTGCTGGGTGTCATTATCTTAGATATTGCACCATGTTTAGCTTATATTTTTAATAGATGTATCGACGACGGAGTTTTTCCCGATCTCATGAAACACAGTTAACTCATTCCTATGTTTAAGTCTGGAAGTGAAAGTGATCTCGCTAATTATAGACCGATATCGATATAACCTGCGTTAAGTAAAATATTTGAAAAAATAATTCTGAATCAGTTATTATATCACTTTAACGTTAACGGCCTGCTACATAGTAATCAATACGGATTTACTAAAGGTCGATCAACAGCTGATGCCGGTATAGCGCTCTTAAAGCATATATTTGAGGCCTGGGAGAAGTCACAGGATGCAGTTGGGGTATTCTGCGATCTATCTAAGGCCTTTGACTGTGTGAGTCATGCAACCCTAATCACAAAGTTAAAATATTATGGCATTAAAAACCGGGCGATTGACCTCATACAGTCTTATCTATCCAATAGAGTCCAGAAAGTAGACGTGGGTGGTGAGAGGTCTTCAGGATCAATTATTGATATTGGCGTACCTCAGGGATCGATACTAGGCCCTTTTTTATTCCTAGTATACGTTAACGATTTACCTTTTTTTGTAAAAAATATTTGTGATATAGTTTTATTTGCAAACGATACGTCTTTAATTTTTAAAGTTAATAGAGGTAAAACCAGTATTTGCGATAGCGTAAATGAATCCTTATCGTTAGTTCTTAACTGGTTCACTGTAAATAATCTTTTGCTTAATTCAAAAAAACTAAATGTATCAAATTCACTCTGCCAAATGTTATTCATAGCCCGACCAACATTGAAATAAATGGAGAGGCAATGAATCTTGTAAGTTCCACGATCTCCCTAGATACATAAAAGGTAGTCTTTTGAAAAAAGCTTATTATAATATAAATGACTATATTATTGATAAGAATGCATGGCCTCATGTCGCTCTGCCGTCAGACAGTTAACTGACGCACTTGAAATGGATAAACTCTCTTGTATTAGTATTTCGTAGTTAAGGTATTTATAAGATGGATCATATAAAAAAGCGCTAGAACCAAGACGAGTTTCTTGCCAATTCTTCTCGGGCTTGTGTTAGGATGAATTGGCACCTAAATTCACCTAGTATGTAAGACGTTTCAAAGTGATCTTTGTGATTGCATTGAATAAACTATCTTTTGACTTTTTTTGACTTTGATTCACTCATAGGGCTAACATCTGTGTGGTGAACATAGATGTTGGTTCTGTGACTGGGTGTTTTAAGTAGCATAAGCATGTATTTCGGGTTTGATTTTCGAGGCGGGCCACGAAAATGTTTATATGATCTGCAAGTATTTGTCTCGGGTCTGGGTGTTTCTATGTATAATATGTATGTATTTACAAAAAAATAAGAAAAAAGTATATAAGTAGAGTATCAGTCATGTGGTACACAAGTTCTGCTTACTTTGGGGCCAGATAATGATCACCATACAAATGGGGATTTTAAAAGCTTTTGGAAACGTACCAACAAGTTGAATGTTAGACCTGGCATTCCAGTGAATATCGATGGTGCATCTAACCCTGAGGATATTGCGGAAAATGACGAAGAGAACATGTGCAGCTTCACATCGTCTCGTTTATCATGTAAAGAAGTCAATGCTCATGGTATTCAGGGCGGGTTCCAAGTGCCCAGCTTTTACCACCTGTAACAAGTTTTTACCACTCAATAATGTACCACTTGTAAGAGTTTTTCAATTTAAATATCTGGGCCACTTGGTAACTGAGGACCTCAAAGATGAGGCTGGCTGACGAGAGGAAACGCAGAGCGTTGTCATTCAGGGCGAACATGCTTGCCTGCAGATTTTTTCGGTGTACAGACGCTGTGAAAGTTACTTTATTCAAAGCGTACTGTACATCTCTGTATTCTGGGAGTCTGTGGTTCAGCTATACCCAAAAGGCTTACAACGCTTTGCGGGTTCAATATAACAACGCGTTTAGGGCGCTGTTGGGGCTTCCGCGTCACTGCAGTGCTTCGGCAATGTTTGTGGAGGCGCATACCGACACCTGCGACGCCATCTGCTGTCACTGCTGAGCAGGCATCGCGCGAGCAGCAACAGCATCCTGATCGCGATTGCTAATTATTATAATTGTCCTGTGGTGGGGAAACTCATAAAGAGGACTAAATCACTGGTAGTTTTAAGTGCATACTAACACCATGGACTATATTGTCTGAATAAATAAAAACGTTATTATTATTATGTGATGCTGTGTGAAATGTCCTGGATTATTTATTTATTTATTTTAGTTATTATTTCGTAATGCAATTATAAAACTAACACAATTACTTTAAAAACAATTTGAAAATAGGCAAAACATTGAAAATACATACCATAATATCTTTTATGACTATTAATCCTTTAATTAACGAGCGATCTCACTAAATAGAGGTAAAAAAAGACTCATTTTTTCTAATCAAAAATATATTTGCTGAGGGCACCGTCTTGTAATTTCAATGCATGCGGCTTCGTAGATATGGTTTAGATCAGACAGTTCTAAATATTCCAGATGGCTGACTCTTCTGCTGTGCCAAGAGTTCACACTGCCGGAGGTCGAGAGGATCTGGGATAGCCTCTTCTCAGACTCGAACCGCTTTGATATGCTCATCAATACCTGCTGCGCAATGATCGTGTAAGTTTACGCCCTATTTGTTAACCGACTTCAAAAAAGGAGGTTCTCAATTCGTCTGGACACTTTTTTTATGTATGTTTGATTTGGAAAATTATTATTTGTTTCAAAGAATAGACCTTCCAGGTGTGGTCCTAATTAAATGTTATCGAAATCGGTCGAGCGGCTGTTAAAAAATCAACAAAAATCTTAAAATTGTATACATCGATGATACCTATATTTTATATACCTACATGACGTCGGTTGTCTTTTTAGTTTTTAAAACGTAATTATAGCGTTATATTTCAGTAGAACCTGCATTAAGCACAGGTGGAGTGGTAGTAGCACCTTCCTTCTGATGAACCGTGAACTTATAGTTTTTGTGCGCGACTTTCTTCAAAACATATATTGTTTTTAAACTGGGAAGGAAAAAATCGAAAGACAACCAGAGGCTTAGTCAGCTGTATTAACTTGTCATTCCTGTGGATACGGCTAAGCTGAGATAATGGTCTATGAGCTGGGCAAGCCTACTTCATCTAAAAATAAATAAGAGGTTAAAAAAACTACTAAACACGCTTAAATAGAAAAGCACACTAATAAAACTTTTTAACAAAAAAATAAACCGCCGAATAAACTGAAAAGCAAAATATAATAAACCTTTTTCATATAACCTTAATAACTAAGTTCTTAAACGAATGTAAGTATACCTAAGGCGCCATACAAGCAAATTAATTAATTACGTAGAGCGTGATGCGCGGCGGTTTTCAAGTTAATGGCGCCGACGCAAAACTACCCTAACCGTCTAACCGTCAAATACATTAGCCAGAAGAATAGATCGGCTACCAAATCAATATTTTTTATTGTTTATTTTTGCAGATTAGTTCGAGAGCACCTTCTTAGCGAAGACTTTTCAACAAATGTAAAAATGCTGCAACACTATCCCCTCACTGATATCTCGATGATTATGAATAAGGCGGTTGAGATTCAACACTCTCTGTAATGAAAACACACTACACACTACACTTCTTCAACGACAGTGGATTAAAAAAACAATTTTTTAATTTTCTGCTATCCCCAATAAAACGGTTAATACGGTAAACGGCGAATATGTCTTGTGACAATCGAAAACCATTTTCTACAAAAAAAGATATCATTACATAGTATAAAACAAAGTCGCCTCCCGCTGTCTGTCTGTCCTGATGTATGCTTAGATCTTTAAAACTAT
The DNA here is from genome assembly GCA_948098915.1 of Lampropteryx suffumata. NCBI lineage: Eukaryota > Metazoa > Arthropoda > Insecta > Lepidoptera > Geometridae > Lampropteryx > Lampropteryx suffumata. Next base: position 20,612,879 of record OX402544.1, on the reverse strand, counting down.
GCAACGGATTTTGATGCGGTTTATAATAGATAAAGTAATTAAAGAGGAAGGTTTATATGTATAAAACATGCATAATATAGTAGAGAAACACTGATAATTTTAGAGGTTTCTGGTGTCGTAAATAAACACATTTTTCTGGGCTTACATTGCAAACGCTGGCTGAACCCTACGAGATAGATCAAAATAATGTACTACAGTATTGTACACCTTAAAAAGGTCTACACAAAAGTCCGCAATGTTATATGTCTATCTCTTAGTCTATGTTATTTTCTTAGATAACGTTGTATATAAAGACATTCTGTAGTATATTTAGTATCCGCATAATACCCGTGCGAAGCCGGGGCGGGTTGCTAGTATAAGATAAAATTGAAATTGATTGACATCTCGGTAGTGTTATCCGAAATAGCGAGTATGTAGCCATTGTGTATATCCGTTAAGTATTTGTATTGTAATTGCATTTCTGAATTCGAATTTACTATAACCATAGTCGAAATAATTAAATTACTATCTGTAGGCTACCTAAATAAAATTTTAGGTTAGGCCATGTAAGGCATAGAGAGGTATGTTCTAATAAAAGGGCCATACTCTAAAATATATAATGACGGAAGTTCTTATACCTGTTCTTTAATTTAGGTAAAAAAAAACATACAATCTGAGTCTTGAGTTTCTTTTATTGATTTTTTTATAATTATTATGCTAAAGTTAAGTTTAAGTATTAAAAAATCCATAGATATGGATTTTTTAATATTTATAAATGTTTATTATACTTTTTATTATAAAGATTAGGTAAGTAAGATTGTGTTCTCTTAAAACCACCACTATTTTATGGTGTGGGTACTCTAGGTACATAATTATATAACAATTTGAATCGAATATATTTAATACTTATTCTTTGCCAGGAATTTTACCTAGCAAGATAGCTGTTTGCTTATTTGGTGTTTGTCATTTTACTTAACCAAACCTAAAATACTATAATTGGGTTTTTGTGTGGACATGTCATAATTTTTACAACGATTATCTGCTAAATAGTTTTGGGAGATAATTTTGTGTAGATTTAGATGTAGGTAGACTTATATTTATTTTCAACAGTTTACGATGCATTTTCAATAACCATGTAACATAAATGTTATTTGGGGCCAAATGATGCTGTGTGAAATGTCCGGTATTATTATTATTATTATTATATTTGCATGTGGAAGTTTGCAGAAAGTCTGCCTAGCCTACCTAACTATAATACTTACTGTCTATGTTAGTATTGATGTAGTTTATGTATATACTAGATGCAATTTCAGTAGGTAATATTGTTATTGCCTGACTGTACTGCACTATATAAACTTTCGCATTTGGTACTTGACCAAATTATTTCTAATCATGAGTCTATGTAGCTCAAAACCCATTTATCATTTAGTGTTTAGATATTCATAGGATTTTTGAAACGAAAATATATACGAACATTTAAATCCATTATTGTTTGATTTAACAATTACGTTCCCCTAGTTTCTAAATAGCTATGAGGTATATAGCTATAATACATATAAGGATGTATTTATTTATTTAAATTACTAGTGGAATGGTAGGATAAAAACAGTGCAAACACAATTATCTATTTATACAGCAAAGGATTCAAGCCTCGTACAAAACTCTGTATAATGCATTATTACGCAGCCAACTTGAATATTCGTCCACTATTTGGAGTCCATTTTATAGCACACATTCTCAACACATTGCGAGCATATGTTCGCAATGCTCATATTATGAGCCCTGACAAGACATCTTGCTTTCCTCACACCGGGTTTTTCTCATCGCAACCATTACAACCAACGACTTATTTTTTTTAAAGGATTTCTTTGTGCGATCGACGTAAATTCTTAGATCTTTGCTTCTTACATCATATGGGCCTGCAAGTACCTTCCACGCGAATTTGTAATGAATACAATGACATTAATGCAAGAAACCCTGTTTTTGATGTTTTCGGCGACACTCTGCGTAGCTACCTTGGGTTACCCCATTCTTTTAACTTTAGTATGAAGTTAAGATATCTATTTTTATTTTAAGGTTTAGTATCTGTTTATCATAGAGTCCAAAATCGTGAACTTTGGTACACCGTTATTGTCATGCATGTGTGTGTGCTTAAATAAATAATGTGTGACGATAAGTAGCTGGACAGTAGAGATGTTCGATGGATTAGTCTACCTTTTTTTTCGTATTTGGTTTTTTGTTTGCTGGTAGGTACTAAAACAGCAAATTCGCCTTTATAGATTTATTATAAATAATAATTACTATGTCATCGATTTGTACATACTCATTGATTGACAATTATATACTTAATAGAAAGTAAAGATTTTATACAAATATAATGTCATTTTAGTTTTACACATAATAATTAAGGTAATTAACATTTTAAAATATATTGGAAATAAGAACACGTTCCAAATAATATATTTATATAGAGTTGAGACAATAAAAGGTTGAAGATAATAATTAAGTTTATGTCAAAATTTCTTGTAACTACAACGAATAAAAACTACGAATTGAATTGAAATATGAAACCCTAATGCCAGTATTTTACTTATAAATAAAAAACTTTATTAAGGAACATATTTTTTCAATTGGAATACTTACAAGACAAACATAAATCACATTTCTATTATACTATACATACTTGTATGTTACTTATAAGCATGATAGATTATAACAATGCTAGAACGGCCGGTACCTATTGCATAATAATGTACAAAAAAAGTTATATTATTATTCACGAATTTAATGACAAATATAACTTTTAATTTATTATGCATGGGCCCTTGATTTGACTTTCTTCCGTAAATATGCAACAGATGAAACGGAATGCGTCCAGCGCTGTTATAACCTTCAATTCAATAAAATAAGAAACATAAACAAAATTTGTGCTTAAATAAACGCACATAATAGTATGATATAAAAACAAACAGACATTAACAAGCACTATTTTATATAAAGTACAAGTAGATGAGACATAGTTTGGGGCGAATGGAACTGATAAACGTGATACAATATGAAAATACCAAAACTTTTTCTATGGATAATATCTAAGATGTGAATCAGAACTAGTGCAATTATATGCATAGGATTATATCGTGTTCTATTTTATTGAAATCTACCGATAAATGGCCTAGACACGTAGCAATGACATTTAATAACAAGCTTTTTAATTTCAATATTATAAAAAACTGCAAAGCCACGCTACAGGTGGACTAACTGCGTTGACAACTGACCTTCAACTCTCCTTTTCACTCTGCATCAGTAAAAATACTATCACTTTGAAACGAGTGGGAAAGTTACAATTAACACGCAGGCACGACGCAAACAAAACATCTTTTTACGATGCGTGCCTCGTGCATGAGTCAAAGTTATAAAAAAGCGACCATCTCTTCAGTGCAGTGGATTAATGAGGAATATCATCACCATATCAAGGTTCGTTACCTACCTACCAGACCAACAGCATCAATCTTTCATTGAATTCATCGGCTCTCACCGATTCACAACACAACGCCACCCTACTAATACAAAACCTAAACAAAGTCGAAATAAACTTATCTTTTTAACAACAAAGAAACGCAGATACTCTATGACCTCACTAAATACATCTCTACCGTATAGATGCTATTTCACATAATATTCGGGAATTCTTCTGGCTAAATCTATTCACTTTTTCTTTGCCACAGTTTACATTTCACCTACAGATACTACACAAATCTTCTTGAATCTAATTAAACTGAAGCATTGTGTGCAGCTTTTCCGATCACTTCAGCTAGCTATTGTAATGATGAACAATAACGTGATGTTTGTTTATATTTCTAGCCACATCGTCGTTACACAACCCAGTATGAATGCAGTTTGAGGATACTATAACAATGTATTAATAGAATCTTAGGTTTGTACATGAACCGATTGCTTAGGGAATATTAAAACATCGATTTTTAAGGCTTTAAGTCCATCTACTGGACGCAAGCTTGGTGTAGGAAGCCACATTTAATACTAACAACATACAACATTAACTGACTACATGTAATTTATAGATACATATTTCAATTTACTACACATGAACGCTGTGGAAGAGAATATTGGCATGCGTTCAATACTTATGTCAACATTAATCATTACTTTAAATAGCACTAAAAAGCCAGCACAACTGATATCTATCATTGAAGAAAGTATTAAATATATTTTTACTTCTCCTAGGTTATATAATATTTAGACATAATAACTATCAGCTATCTATATACAGCATTCATGTGTAGTCACAAAACTAACACTGATGTCACATAATAGTCGTTTTGTGAGGATACATTATATAAATAAAATTATAAAAATATACATTCTGACAATGTAATTTAATATGATTGAATGCGGATTCAACTTTATATGGAACACAGTTTTATCAATTTAAAGGTAGTTTACTTTTAAATTGATTAAATTCTGTTACTGAGTTGTACTGTATTGAGTTGTTTTTAAAATTGTATATATTATATTTACATAAAAATAAGCCACTTAGTGTGTATTGGTGTAGGTATTTATGATATATTTATTGAACAATTTGAACTTTCCGTTTCATCAACCTGCCTGGCTCTCGTAATCATTACGATGAGATTCTCATTCGACATTATTTTATTTTCGCGGGCACAGATTACAAAAACCGACCAAGTCAATGATTTTATATTATAATAAAACGACTGAATCCTAACACATCCAAATTCCTTCGGACTAGCTAAACAAAATAAATACTTTCATATTTGTACCCTAAAGTTTGAATAAACTTAGCACATAAAATTATCAAAAAAACTTACATTAACCGACAAAAAACCGACCGACACGTGAAAGCAACTGCGAACGCACTCTGTAAACAGTGCATGAACACATAGGCAACCGGATTGATGGATGTGTGGGTGGGGTGATGTAGCACCGAGTCGCTGCGCTCTTTACTGGATGACGCAGCACTTGCATTTAGGCTTCTTTTTGATCGTGACGTGTTCTGCCTGCTGGGCTTCCTGCGGCAGACAACGCTGCACGTCCACCGGGCCAGGACGCGTGTCTCCTGCGGACCCGTTCTTCGTGCCGTTCATAACTTTGGGCGTGCTTAGTACGGGGCTTGCTGCCTTGCCCTGCATTGACGGCGGAGCTGCGTTAGCCTGAAATGTGAAATAACTGTTACCGAACTGTTGAAAATGCAAATACCTATATCGTAGACGATGCAAAATTGGACAACGACAAATTTTAGATAATACGTTAAAAGCGATGGTCCCGACTACCCATTGGGCCAAGGTGTTGGGTAAACGTGTGGGGCCAACGTGTAGAGATCTACTTGGCGTATGTTGTTAGTCAACACGCGTCGGCCAACCGAATATTGTCGACTTTTTCGTGCACAAATCAAAGGTTCTTGGAGCGTTTGCTTTAATAAAAATCGTGTTTTGTCCCTTACGCCAGTACGGCTAGTATGACGATTGTGATTGATAGGGATCTATGAACTGCACGCCGCAGCTAAAGACTATAAAGTGCATTTACTTACACCAGCTGTCGCGCTGAACTGATCGGTTGCAAACTATGCTCGTCAGACACACAAACCAACTTTAAAATTACTGTATATCGCTAACTGTTGAATGTTGACTGTTGACGATGTTAGCGAAAATACTCACGATTAGATTGTTCGCGTGCTCCTTCTCCGCCTTCTCATCGATGATCTGTGGCGCAGCGGTTGGCGTGGGCGTGATAGGCTTGCCGCCCTTGATCAGTGAGACGATCTCATCTGCCTCGCGGCTCAGGTCGCCGTCTGGGCGGAACGGATTGTCCCAACCGCTCTCCGTGCTATAACCGAAATATCGTTATTATACAGTCCCAGCTAATAGCTGAGCTGAATGAGAGTGATACTCATAATCCAAGCTCGTTTATAAAATTTCAAAAAAGAGAATAATTATATTAAGCTATGTCTACACCTGTGTGCATTCATGTTAATCGTGTGTTAAACTCCAGGCACATGGAATTCGAATTGCCTCAGACGTATACTTTTCATCTACACCTGTGCGCCTAGGTCAGTTGAAAGACACGTGTGAACTTTTAGCTATCTGTGCGTCATATTTAGTATTAAGAGAAAAAGAGCAAGAAAAGGTAACCTGGAATCAAAACGTTGCCGTGGTCAATTGCAAATGTAGTCATAAAAATCTATAGGTAAAATGCTCGGAACCCACCGGTGCCGGATGAGCTAGGGGCATGCGTTGTTGTCGAATCGATCTAGTTAATGCGTATGCGTTATGGTGCACAACGCATTTATAAAAAACTAGCGACCCGCCCTGGCTTCGCACGGGTGCAATGCTGATACTATATATACTACAAATGTGTTTATTTACGACATCACTTTAGAAACCTCTGAAATTATCAGTGTTTCTCTACTATATTATGTATGTATTATATATATATAAACCTTCCTCTTGAATCACTCTCTGCATCAAAATCCGTTGCGTAGTTTTAAAGATCTAAGCTGTCTGTCCCCAAAGTAAGCAGAGCTTGTGTTATGTACCACATGACTGATATACTTTTTTTTTTGTAAATACATTCATATTATACATAGAACCACCCAGACGCGAAACAAATACTTGCAGATCATAGAAACATTTGTCCCGCGGCGGGAATCGAACCTGCAACTTTTTGCGTCTCAGCCGGACCGAAGCCCACTGCGCCACAGAGGTCGTTGAAAGAACATGAAAGTACACTAGTGTAGCCAACGCTTTATAATGGTAACAACTGATTTTGCAAAAGCTAATCTGAAATATGCATGAATACACAAGAACAATGACGTATTTTGCTTTCAATCGGTTTGTTATGAAGAACGGCTAGTGCATAACAAATTGAACACCAACCTACCGCATTACAACTTCAATGGTTTCAATTTTCCCGGGTGATTGAATATCGTTGATTCAGTTTTTATATTGGTTTTATTAATAACTATTGTTTATGCTGACGGAGCGGACGCGGCCTTATACTTGAGCTCTACAACGACTGACATTGTGAAACAAAATTACATTATTGTCCTATTGTCGGAAATATACCGACCGAGCTAATTGTAGGTACCGAGACAGTACTAGAACTAGAGAATCGTACTAAACAGTGTTCGATAAGGTATGCCTAATCAAATAAATAAATATTGCTAGACTGTTCACACAACACCATCTAGCCCCAAACTAAGCTTGTCCTATGGGAACCAGATGACTAATAGGATACTTGTATATTTTGAAATACATACATATGTACATATGTATACACATACATATGTATGTAACACTCTGACACAGAACAAACATCAATGTTCATCACACAAATGTTGTTCTGGGAGGTACTCTCAACTTTTAGCGAAGTAGGCAGATCAATCGTGGCAGTACGTAGAAGTACGTGGCATCTAGATACCTCTGCATTAGACACACATGGACATTATAGAACACTGACTAATTGATTTACTGAGTATACATTTTTTTGTGAAGTGAGTAATCTGGTGTACGTTTGAATTATATTTTTAAGAATTCTTCCTTGAGTCAGTTATGTGGTACTGGTGTGTCGGATTGCGAAATGTAACGAGTGTTGGCTGCTGTTACAGCACCTTAGATATAGCAAGGACAATTTAAACCGCGTTATTCTAAAGTCTGTTTTGATATAATTATGTAATTTTCAAAGCGAATTTTTTTTTTGCTCCAAATGCTATTCCATGTTTTTTTTCCGCGGATTAATCCACAATACCGCGACGATGGTGGCTAGGTCTTTTAAATGGTGGTTTTTAGGTTGGCATCATTAACATAGCGCACGAAAGGAGCCTCAGAAAAGCACTTTCCTTGCACCACATTGTTTCAAAACAACAACGAGACACGATAAGAAGAATATTTTTTTTTTATTTATAATAATATGCAACTTTTTGTACACCGCCGTCGTTTTAGTTTACCCTGCCAATCTAAATATTACCTGGAAGAGAGATCACTTTTAGCGATACATTCACATTGCTAAATTGTTACATTTTTATTTATATTATTTATTATCAGCCTACACTGTCCCACTGCTGGGCAAAGGCCTCTCCCCATTCTCTTGGGGAATGGGATCGGCGCGGAATTTGGTGAGGAGCTCGTCCCTCCACCTGGTTCGCGGTCTGCCGCGACGTCGTCATACCGTGTCAGGGTACCACTCCGTGGTCAGTTTGGCCCACTGGTCTCCCGACATGCGGTAAACATGACCAGCCCAGTCCCATTTGAGCTTATTTTGCAAAAACAATGCAATATATACATTTTTATTTATAATTTTGGCTATTTGTGTACAATCAAATGTTAATCTATGTTACCTGGTTTGCCTGTTGTACAACCCGTGCTCAGCCATTTCTTGTGCCGCGTTAGATAGCAGCGTCGCGTAATACACGTGCGTCTCCTGCGCAGGAGGTGGTGACAAACACTGCGGTCGTACCCCTTGGTAGAAAGACACGCGGACCTTCGAACGCTCCGAGCTGTAACCAATGGAAATAAATAGAGAATTAGATAGAAGCATGCACATATTATAAACTATCTGCTGACCGCGGCTTCGCACACGTGGTACCTACACGAAATGTAGCCTCACACATGAATGAAATGTACAATATCTCTTTACTGAATTTCATCAACCCGTTTAGCCGTGAAAAGGTAACAAACAAACAATCACACATACAGACATTTACGATTTATGTTATAAGTATTGATGGATATGGATATTAATATTCACCCTAAGATTGGGTACAGTCCGTCAAAAATACTCGTAGATTGAGTCGTTGATTTAAATTCGCGAAGCCAAGCTTGAAAAAGCAAATCACATCGCATCCAATAACCATTATATTTTTTAATTTACATACTTGTAATGCTTCAGAACTCGTTTGAACTACATCACGTTTATGATTAATATTTGTTAGAATGGAGGGCGGCCCCTCCATCCGACCGAGATTATTATGTGATGGGGTTGGCTATATTTAAAGCTAATGAATCTGTTTTGACGACAATGAACATATATTGTTCGATTAAACAACGTGTGGCAATATTTCTCTATGACGATGTGGGTCAAGGCCCGCCTGAGACGCAGAAGATTGCGGGTTCGATTCCCGCCGCGGGGCAATTGTATACGTACGTAACTATTTGTATGTACATATTTACAAAATAAAAAATAAATATAAGTACTAAATCAGTCATGTGGTACCTATAACACAAGCTCTGTTTATTTTGATGATGCGTCCGATATTATTTATTATTATTTAATGACCACTGAAAATGTCAGGTAGTGCAAACAACGTCACCGTAGAAAAGTAGTAGTTTCCTTAATCTGTGGTAATGGGCTTTGTTATGACGTGCGTGTAATGGGAAATATCATTAAAGGTTGAAGATATTTATTTACATAAGTGTACACAAACGAGGTCTTAATGCATTTCAAACTTGTTTTACCTAGCGTATAGTAAATGTATTATTTTTATGCAAATTTAACCTACGATGGCGAGCAGTGAGCTAAAGAGATTTTGATAACAATGTGTCATATCTCTGATTCGTACCATTCTTCAATAAATCGTACGTTTTTATCACCTCGGATTTCCAGCTACCTAGTTTAAATTGGTTTTGCAACAATGTATTCTGTGTATATTACGTAATGCAGGATACAGGATTTTATCATTCGCAATTTGCTCTCAATTACTATAGAAATGTAATGTATGTTTGAAATGTCGCAATCGTAACAGAACCAGTCAACAGTCAACTCGTAGGTCAACGACTGAATAAAAAATTGCTTTGGCAAGTTAGTCTTTACTAGGTATAAGTAGCTATTATTATTGAGAAAACCAAGCTGTACCTTACTATAATATCAAATAGGGATACGAAGGTGGCAATGTTGGAAAGTTACTCTGAACGGGTTCATATTTTCGATAAACAGCGCTGCCGATAAAATTAGAAATTGATATAGATATAGGTATCCCAGACAAAGTAACTTATGTAACAGATGATAAGGCAATCGTATCAATGTGAATAGTTAGCGCATATCAGTATTTATAATGTAGGTAAGGTACATAGAATGTTATTTTAGAATTGAATGAGAAACATGCTAACAACACATTGTATACAAACAAATGACGGCATGAGATCACCGTCGCGTCGCAATATAACAACCTAATCTACCCACATAAATATGTTAGTACTGGTATTGGTTCCACTACTTTATACGAGGGAATACAAGATGCAGAATATTCCTACGAAACTGAAATGTATTTAGTAAAAGCGTAATTTGGTAAATGAACGCTCTGGAACAATTATTAAGACGACGTCTGTGGGCAGTGGTGAAGGTCAGTCTGAGACGCAGAAGGTTGCAGAAGGTCGCAGAAAGTTGGGTTCGATTTCCGCCGCGGGACAAATGTTTGTTTGATCTACAAATAGTTGTGGCGGTTCTGGGTGGTTTTCTAAAAAAATATATATAGAAGCAGTATATCAGTTATGTGGTTGCCAAACAAGCTCTGCTTACTTTGTAGCTAGATGGTGTTGTGTGAAATGTGCAGCATTATTTATTTCATTATAATTATAAGTAATTACCTCATCAACACGTGGGGTAGATATTTATTATTTTTCATTACGCAGCACATCAATTTATTATTGTGTTAGTGTTTTTAACCGACTTCTCAATAAAAAAACCGCCAATCTCAATTCGGATGTATTATTTTTATATGTAGGTAGCTATGTATTTTTTTGTATGTGTGATATCTCCGCCAATAATAAGATGATTTTTATCCTGTAGAGTTTACCTTCGAAATGGTCCCATATAAGTTTGGTGAGGATCTGATGATGGAAAACTCGATAAAAATATCAAACTATCAACTTAATGAATCGCAAATTAGTAATTATTATCTAAATATAGTAAGGGAATATACCTATTAGTATATAGTGGTCAACTGGTATGACAACGGACTTTGGAAGATGCGTTGAAGAGATCTGTAGGTACCCCTACAGACCTTTTCAACGACAAAGAACTCATGTATCACAATCAAAGCATTATATTGGTGATCTCAGACAATAACTTCACACTTGTCATCAGACCATGGCCTTGACCTTGACTATGAACATACCCCAAAGAACGCTTCTGCGATGTTAACCGAAATAATAATAATTATAATATTAGTGGTAATTATTATTGGTTATCTGATATCATAGGTTTTGCTATTCAGAGTTTTAAGTTTTTATGAAAACTAGTAGTCGCCCACTGGTCGAAATTCGACCATAATTAATTAATACTTAATGTACTTTTTAATGCATTATTTTAAAAAATATTAGCATTCTGCATTCCTCATCTATAAAAACTATGAGTGTGTTTCATACTCCTCCGTCCGCGCAATTTTCGTAAAAAGGGGTACAAAGTGTTTGCTAAGTTTATTAATTATCTGCTAAGTACATGTCAGTGGTAGGTAAGGTCAAATTAAATTATAACATTTCTTCTACCTTTGCGTTTTATTTATGCTAGTGCATATTTTGCTGGTAATAAAATAAATAAAAACATAAAGTAAATGAATCATTATGTATCTTTAGATAACGTTGATAGCTATGTGGTTACTGTTATAGCAATGATAAGATATCGAACGAAACTCCCATCCTACGCTTGAATAATCTTATGTCATTATGTCTCAATTTAGCCATTATGACTTCATCTCAGGCGCCTGGCGCTGACGCCCTTCTGTCATGAAATTGATTGGCGTCTTGGCTGGCACTGGCACCAATATAAGAAATAATATCTAGCTATGCCCTATACGAGCAACTTTCTTACTCTGATTTAGGGTGCGATTTGCTTAAATATTCATAGGTAATGTAAACAACAATACTATACAATTCAGCAACGTCAGATGTATTTTTATTGCTAGCTGCTTAACGCAACTTCGCACGTGTTGTGCCAAGTGCCTAGTACCTACATTAAAAGTCCATCTCCAAGGTACAAAATGTTATAACGTAACAAACAAACAGACAAACAGTTAGTCAGACACTTTCGAATTTATAATATTCACTAGAACACTGATGGTCTAGTGGTAGTAGTCCCCACCTTCTGATCCTTAGATCGTGGTTTCGAATCCAGTCGCGTATCAATGAATTTTTCGGATCGAAATATGTATTGCACTAAGCCGCTACTCTCAAACGGTGGCGGAAAACATCGTGAGGAAAATGGCATGTCGTAGAACCTGAAAAGTTCGAAGACATGCGCCAAGTGCACGAAAGGAGCCTCTGAGGCGCACTTTAATCTCTCTCACCATATTGTTTTAAAATAACTAGTGACAAAATAAAAATAATGTATTATATTAATTCACAAATTAATAAACAGAGTGAAAGCCCTATTTCACAATCCAAAAACTGGTTTATTCGGTTTCGGTGACAACGTGCGGTCGTAAGTCATTATTAAGTTGAAGGTGATTCAATCACATACCTCGCCTGTTTATGTTTAAATCTATATGTATACGAAGTTTAATCTAAACCATTGCATGTTTGATTAACAATAAAAACAAGTAATAAAATATGATGGATATAAGAGTCGCGGGTCATTGCATCTTTTATCTTATCATTGAAATTTTAATTAATTCTTTTTAATGTAAAGTTTATAATAATAATAATGCCAGACATTTTCACACAACATCATCAGGCCTCAAAATAAGAAGAGCTTTATGGGTACCACCTTTTTTTTGTAAATTGATACATATTATACATTCGTTACATTGATTACGTTGATGTTCGTAATAACAACTAATAAACAAAAAATCGCGTTCAGAGAGTTCAGGGTGGAGATCGAACCAACAGCCTGTAGACGGTAGAGTTGTTACCAAAGCTGTGAGGTAGTAGAACGACTGTTAATTTCATATAAAAACCTAGAAACGTTGAGAACATCTTCTTTTTTCTTTCGTCGGTTAAACGGGTGATTAATCACGATCTTACCGACGCTAAGCGTGGCTCTCTAAACAAAGCTGACTGCGAAGTAGGTTAATGCTTATTGTATCCTGGGGGCTATTAAACTCGACTGCCTATGCATATGCCGATGTCATTATGTATCTGTGTTCGTGTTCGTGAATATGGACTGAAGACCCCTTGAGCAAATTACTCTTCGTATGGAAAAAAACTATCTTATTTTTAATGTCATTTTAATGGCTATCAGCTTGAGAATTCAAGGGTTATCTTTTTCCGACTAAACGGCTTAACTGATCTTGATGAAATTTGGTACGGAGATGGATTGTATCTTGAGGACTGACATAGGCTATTTTTATGTAGGTACTATGCGTAAGCCGCGAGCAGCAGGTAGAAACAAATAAAATATAAAAATATCCAATAATTTATTATAATCCAAAGTTGAAGTAATTATACTTGCAGCTAATAAATTAGTTATATATCGAACTTCATTTAATAATTTTGTTATTTCAAGTAAAAAAATATCCATTTTAAGCGGAATTCAACGCATCAAGGCTATTTGCACAGTGATGAATCAAAACTTTTGTTGGACAAGATTTGTCAAAACTTATATCATTTTAGAAGCTTAAACGCGCATTATTTTTGGCCGTTTTGCAAAGCAAACATTGCGCTATAAGAGCGCAATGTTATTTATTTTTCTCGATTTATATCCGGTTTTATTTTTAACTGTACATAGTGTTTTTATTTAAATATATCTCTAGAGCTGCGGATTTGAACAAAAACAATCCGTATAATTATTTTATATGAAAGACACCATTTTATATAAAATAACAAATGACGAACAACTTTATGACATCTATACATATAAAATGCTTTGTCCTGAATGACAGACTGACGGATCAACGCACAGCCTAAACCGCTGACCGTAGAAACCTGAAACTTTGAGGGTGTGTTCTTAGTATGACGAAGGCATCCGATAAGAAAGGATTTTTCGAAATTCTACCCCTAAGGGGGTGAAAAACGGGGCAAAGATTGTTTGGAACAACGTGATTCCTTGATCCAATCTACTTCAAATTTTGCATAAACATTATTTAACAGAATTGATGGAAGATGCGTTTCGTATTTTTAACCGACTTTATCAAAAAGGAGGAGGTTCTCAATTCGTCGGAATCTTTTTTTTTTTTTTTTTTTATGTATTTTCACCGATTACTCGAAAACGGCTGAACCGATTTGAAAAATTCTTTTTTTGTTTGAAAGGGTATACTTCACAGGTGGTCCCATATAAATTTTATCAAAATCGGTCGAGCTGAAAAATAAACGAAAATCAAAAAATTGTATACATCGATGATGTTTTCATGTGTTTTCATACCTCACTGTCTCATTGGAGCGTGGCGTTATTTGGCCTACCCATATTATAATATACAAAATACATCTACTTTCCACTAAAAATGTACTATAGGCTCAAATTTCATTCAATAAAGTCGGTTTCTTTTTAGTTTTTAAAACGTAATTATATTAAAACTCTTCGCCTAACGGGGTTATAAAGGGGTAGAAAGTTATTTTGGGGGTGATTTGCATCGAAGTTGATATCAACACTCCTTAGTGCGTTTGATTTTAATTACATTTTTTTTGACACATGTTTGAAAATTCAATCCAATTTTATTCAAAAAAGGACTCACATAAAAGCTTGGTGTAATGCAATACTCTGTAAAATTGGTATGTCACGCAATGTAATCGAGTCAAATATACTGACAGGTTGTTCTCGAGGAGAGTCTGTATTTATTCCTAGGACTCCCCTAACACCATCAAATTATCCCTTCGAGTTCAAGAGAGTGCAGTTTCCTATCAAAGTCTGCTTCGCCATAACCATAAACAAAGCTCAAGGTCAAACTCTTTAGGTAGCGGGAGTAGACTTGAGAGAAAGCTGCTTCTCTCACGGCCAGTTGTATGTGGCATGCTCCAGAGTAAGCGCACAGAGAAACCTGGTGATTCTAGAACTCGAAGGATAAACAAACAAATGTTTACAAAGAAATACTACATTCTAGAACTTAAAGGAAAAATTAAAAAAATACTACGGTAGGTGTAGTATTTCGATTTCGTTGTAAATAGATGATACCCCCTTGTCGCTTTACCGCGATCAAAGGCTTCTTGATCATATAATAGGTATAAGACAATTTTATTTTATTTTCATGTTTATTTAACCTTTACATCCCTACACTATAGTAAACATGTTATATTTTATAAGTATTCAAACATTTTAACATAAGAATATGTTATAACAAAATTAATAACATAAATAACCAACTCATCCTTTCCCTAATCCTATTAGAACCATTTTCGACTTCTATGCGGACGAAGTCGCGGGCAAAAGCTAGTCATACTATAAACACTTGAAACTGGCAAAATTATTATGACACATGCCATTAACGAAGAAGAAAAAGCTCAAATGCTTGTTCGCTACTGAATATTATCTTAAGAGTTGGGATGGCATTTATGCCAGTGACATAAGACACAAAGTGCAATGATTTGAGACTCTACTCTTATTGAACTGAACAGACTATTAGAAGACAACTATGCTTATTAGACACCCACACAACTTGTTAACTTAAGGACAGTGTTTAAAGACCATTTTACTAAATTAGGCAAGTCAAGTTGTTTGGTAGGTACTCTTGTATCAATTAAGGTCATTGCATCATTTGGTTACTAAAGTCTGACAGAAGTATATTTTTTTTAACGAATTCATGTTTTTATTCCATCATAAGTGATGATAAACCACAACTTTGGATGTGATTCTTTATGTATCTTTACTTTACCAAAAGCAATAAGAGGGTTGCAGACAATTAAGTTTAAGAAATAAATAATGCCTGACATTTCATGCAGAAAAAAAGTAAATAAAAATACCGGACATTTCACACAGCATCATCTGTCCCTAAAGTAAGCAGAGCTTGTGTTATGGGTACCACATCACTAATATACTACATTTATGTATATACTTTTTTTTGTAAATACATACATGTTATATATAGAAACACCCAGACCCGAGACAAATACTTGCAGATCATACAAACGTTTGTCTTGAAGCGGGAATTTAATCTGTAAGAGGTTCAGCAAGAAATGTTTTTAAAATATTGATGAAATGGTTTGATATTCTAGATAAACCTGCTTGTATAATATTGATGTTGACTTTTTTTTTATATACATATTATACTTATGATAAATAATCTATTTATCTCATGGATACCATGTTGATGATAGCATCGACGATGATAGCATAGCCAACGATGTATTTGAGACTATTATTATGTAAGAACCTTATACCTACCTTACTTTACAAGGTTAGTTCAGTGAACTACTGGCTGTGAGTTGAATTGGCAAATAAATTAAATTGTGCATGCTAGCCCTACCTACCTGTTTGAAATATCAAACAGTGGAAGTATGACCATCCCACTATGACATCAGCTATTGATGCATTTGTTTGTCGTTCAATATGACCGTGTCTTTACATAGTTTGTGCCCTTGGGCACAAACTATGTGTCTATTAGTATTAGTCTATTTTATTATGTGACCTTGAAGCCACGTCCATTAAGCTTGGTGATGATATCTCTCTATTTTTGCCAAGTGGCTGATTCATATGTTAAAGGAATGTGTGATGTCAGATTTTTATACCACTTAATAGTAGTCAACGCGAGTGTCATGAGTGTAGGTGTTGCATAATTTTCTTGAATTCGCTATCATTGAGGACACTGGTGTTGTGTATAACTTGTTATTTTATTCAAATCTACAGCATACCCGATTAACTTTTTTTAAATGAAATTGATAAATTTTATGACTATCATTTGAGAAAATTTTGGCAATAAGCACTTTTATGTCCGTTTCTTACTTCTTAAATAAAACTATGATTGTCAGACTTCACTTCTAACTGTTTTTACATACTTTATGAACAAAATAAACTATTCTTCCTTTCTTTTATAAAGGTGAAATTCAAAATTTGAGCAATGTGTATGTGTGTATGTAAGTAATGTTCGTACTAGCTGCTGCTTGCAGCTTTAACTGCATGGTACATAAATAAAGATTAACTGTTTTGTTAATCTAAGTCCAAATCTATACCAGTACCAAGTTTTTTCCAAACAGTAAGAACAGTACAGGCACCATTGCTTGTAGAGACTAATAAATATCTACACTACATCTATATCATCTATCCTTTCACAATACTTGCTGCTCTAGGACTTCATTAACATTTCTGGAGATGGTACTCTCTAGTGGGAAACTGTTTACATAGGTAGGACCATCCTATCCTACTCGTAAACAGTTTCTCACAAGAGAGTACCATCTCCAGAAATGTAAATGAGGTCCTATAGTCAGCGATCAATACAATCTTTAATTGAAGCTGATGTACCAATGATTGGTTTAAATGGCTTCATTGGTGCCTAATTGATTCTGATATGTAGGTCGCAACCCCAGCAATAAGTGCTCCCGTGTAATTCTTTAGATGTGTCCAATGTGTACTTATACAGCCGGCACAGTGTGAATTCTGTAGTAGCTCGGTGGTTATTAAAATTCCTTCTGAGAAATGAAACAAATTTAGTGGACAACGATTTCTCCTTTGTAAGTATTGATAACATTTAGATTTGCATATTGAAGAACTTTTTATTGCAAAAGAAGCTGTTTTGTTTCATTGAAGCAAGTTTGATAATCAACAAGCTACTGATGCAATCATTCACTAGATCCAGATGTAAAACCACAATAAAAATATCAAGTTGGTAATTGTATAAGTATTACCTAATGTCATTTAATTTAAATCAAGTTTTAGGTAGTAAATTAAACTCCTAGTAATTACTTTCCACCATTTAGTACCTAGTATACTATAAGTGGTTTTCGGGTGTAGGAAAGTTATGCTTCAAGTGCTATTAGTGCTTGTACATAGCACTGATGATGACACAAGAATTGCAACAGAGTAAGAAATATGTGACACATTGTGCTAAGTACCTAGATGAAGGAATTCAATCCAAAGGGCATTCATAATCATCTAAACATTATAACATCGAGCGTGCCGGCGCCGGCGTAGCCACATCAGGGCGGGTCCAGCTCAACGATGGAAACTATAATCGTCACTTATGTATAAATAGACCTTTTAGATCATTGCCAATGCATGTTTACTACACGAATCTGCCGACTAATGACCTTGTACTCCCGAATGCTGGATGGAACTGAAATTCGGTATATAAGTTTATAAATCAGTTCTCGTGACGTCACTGTGACGGAATTATCCGCAGAAAAATCACAAATTCTGATGCGACGACGACGCAAATAAGTAGGTACTCGGTTATGCGGAAGCAAACAGACAAAACAAAATAGGGCTCAGCACAAAATGTTGTAATATGCACGACTGGAATCTGAACTGCTTCGGCGAAAGGAACACCCAGTTCTCAGCACAGGTATGACGTGATTTTGATGTAAATATCACGATAATAAACCTACCTTTATTTTTAAACGTTGTTAATTTCACTGAGCACTTCACGAAACTAATCACTGATTACAGTTACGTTTACGTTAGTAAAATTAAACAAAAGAATAAAAACATCGACGTAGTTCTTTGTGGCGTTTGGTTGTGGTGGAACCTTTCCCTTCCCTAAACATAGAGTCTTTAGCACAGAATAGCTTTACTCACGAGCTCTATATTGGAACCGGACGGACAACCGAAACCGACAGACGACGACGTTCGCTACTCAGCACAGACACACAACTACAACACAGATCATAAATATACTCACTCAGTAGCTGTCTAGCAGTACAACAGCAGCCAGAAAATTTAAGATAACAATAAAATTATGTAACACAAAAAAACAACCACAGCCCGTTGCGTTGCGTGGGTTATTTGGATTTGTTGTGGGAGCGGGAGTTTTAAACCTTAGCAAGTTATTTAGCCGATACGGCCATAGCGGCTTTTGGCCCAGTGGAACTTTAAAATTTTTCTTATCGAGGGCAACGAATTTTTACCAAAAGCCGCTTTTAATGAAGCTTGATTGGTTTGATGAATTAGCAGAACCACGATTGCGGCCCGCTATTTTTTATTATTATTGTGGATACTCTTTTAACCACGTTAAACTAGCGGCAAATATCAGCGTTTTCAATAACTTCAAAATGCTCAACACAATCATACAATACAATACGCATACGAAAAAGGTCGAAAAGTGCTAGAGAGAAGTGTACATTAACCTACAATAAACTTTTTTCTATTATACTCAAAATAGAAAAAAGTTTAATGTAGGTTTAATGTACCTAAATATGTTTTGTTCTCTTGTGTAATTTAAGAACAAAAATGGCATGATTTTCAAATTGAAATAATAATATAAAACTAATCTAAGTCTTACTTAATTACCTAATAAGATACTAGCGAATGTTTTTTTTTAGAAATTGAGTAGGTATAATAGAAAAGGTAGGTAAGTTACATACCTACAAGAAACAAAACAATTTATAACCATGATGTGTACATATTAAACTGAATTGTTTTCGGATTACCTACTAATACTAATATGGGTGTCATTCTACTTCACAATTATTATCACACGTTATTAACTTATTATATAAAATGACAATTTTATATTGTTAATAAGCATATTTAAGAATAATGTGATACCTAGGTAGTCAAGAAACCCATATTAAAATAAATAAAATTTGTTTGATTACAAGAGATTTTTCAGCTGTTGAAATTTACCAAATATAATGCAAATTTAATAACGTGTATGACTTTACTTTACATTATAATTAATAGGCTGATATGTTATTTCTTACTTATTATTTGCAGCCAGACAAAAAATTAACCACTAAAAGCTGCTTCTAGAAACAGCTTTTTTAGAAGTATCAATAATATTTCTGCGTACGCTCGGCTATCTTTCCTGTTGCTTTTTCTCGTCACGTCTCGTTCGTCGTCGGGCGGTCGCAGTCAGTCCTCTCATTTCTCATGTTCACTTCAGACGTAGACAGAGAAACCTCTGTCTACGGCTTTAGATGATCCGCCCGTCGATCGGTTGGTGTGCGTTGCCCTAGCAAAATGTTGACGAATTTCAGGGTTTTGAGTATGCAGATAATTAGAGCACCAGTAAACACAAAAAAAAACAGCCAAAGCCAACCCTTCCGCCAGTGCTGCCAGAATGAATTTCAGAAGAGTTAATGAGATCAAAATTATGTTGCGCTACTGCAGGAAATTGTACTATTTTCTTAGTTTTTTGACATTGCAATGCTGACAATTTAGGTTGGTCGTTGTTATGTACTAGGGCACCACTTTTCAATAGTCTATTAAAATAGACCGGGTTTTATTAGATTATGAGTTTTTGATATATTTCTTAAACTAGTCGCTTGTTATTACTGAAAATTTCAGCACAGTGAGTTAGCTCAACGCACTAATTTTTTGCCAAATTCTGACTTTGTCACTTATCTAGAGCTCGTGTAAACTGACATCAAAGTTTCTCCATAGTCAGCAAAAACATGAATATCTCGAAAGTCCTTGGATGCACAAATTTGATTTTTTGTGCACAATCGTGCACAATTATAAGCCTTTCAATCCATTTATTATTTTTAAGCTACGTCCATTATTTCAAAAAAATCTTGCTGCAGTAACGTTTCAAACGTTCCCCTAGCAAAAACTTTTTTTTTTGTCCATAACTTTTTTCCTGTCGACGCACAATTATGAAATTTCATGCACAATTACACGAAACAATGCTCTAATCATCTGCATACTCAAAACCTGTTGAAATTCGTCAACATTTTGCTAGGGCAACGCACACGATCGGTTGGTTCAGTCGGGCGTCGGGTACATTCGGAAACAAGTTCACCACGACTGCGCGTTCGTTCCGTTGCGTTGGCGTTGGCGGAGTGAGCGAATGAAAGACAGAATGAGTATGACTGAAGGAGCGAGCGAGCAAAAACCACTGAACCACAGATTAAATAATTTTAATTCTACGCAACGCCAACAGTAGTGCTGTCAGTGGGTATTTCCGTTCAGTGTTCGGAACCGTACGATAATTATCGTACAAATACGATAATTTTGTACCTACGTACGATGTACGATAGCACAGTAGTATCGTACGCAGATTGTACGATAATTTCCATCATGATGCAAAATTTGAAGATTTAATTTATTTTACTCATACGCTGATAGCCTGAACTAAAGCGCAGTCGCATGTTTTTATTCACAAAGTGAATACAGTCGCATGAACAAAGCGTTACTCTTAAAAACAAACTCAACAGAAAGCAGAATATTTTATGAACGGTTCAGAATATTTTATGGTGACACGAATGTAGAGGAATTAAATAATGATTTAATGCCAAACGATTTTTAAGTGATATAACGAAAAATTAATATTTATGAATATATTGATTACTTACATTAATATATGTTTTAAATATTATATTAAAATAAATATTATCTGTTTATAAAAATAATGTATATTATATTGGTATGTAAAGAAAATTCTTTCATTTCATTTCTCATTACTCTTCCATAATCCATATTCATTTCTACTTTATAAATACGAAATATTGGCGTGTTTCATACAGAACTTCCGAGCGAATTCGAATTTCGCGCGTTTACTGAACTTTAAATAGAAAGGGAATCGGTTCAGGTCTGGTACAATGCAATAAAACATTTGGTTTTCAAAGTGTTCTGTTGAGTTGAAATCGGTGGTTTAAAAGAGTTAAACTACAGGGTACTTGAATACATATCAATATCATGTCTAATATGATTTATTTATTTATAATAGACATTATTCTGATAAGTACGATAATTTCGGTCCATGACAGTGACAAATACGATAATTCTACACCCCTGGTACGATAGTCAGCTCGCTTCAGGTTGCTAACACTGTTTCCGTTTGTTGTTCCAGCAAATAGCGCGTCCCGGCCGGCAAGACAGTGTCGGTGGAATGAAAAACCGACTGAATGTTTATTAGTTTATCCACAGGTTACAGGTTTCTCTTCGCAGTATGTTCGTAAAAGCCACAAAACTACTAGGCCACCCGATGATCTCCATAGGTTCATAGGTAATTATTTTTGATATGCCAAGGACTTATATCGTAATATGCAGAGATTTAAACCACTGAAGTCACCCAATGATGATTGCGCAGAACGATTCTAATTTTACAGAATAGGGCCACCGGAACTCAGTGACACAGAGGCGCTTATTGAATTTTCACACAAAAAACTAAAGCACAGCTGATTTTGATACAGTCAACTCGATTGATCGAAGTGTATCACTTCGATTCGATTGAGAAACTGTTTATCCAATCAGCCCTCTTGATTATCGCGACTCACGACTCGTAGCGAGTCGTAGCGTAGCATTGCCGTAACGTAACCGTACAAGGGTTACGTTAGCGTAGCACTTGCATAAGTGCATTCCTAGCGTAGAATATTTTAGTAATGTTTTGAAGTGATAAATAATTTCTTATGGGAGGGTAAACTGCTTCGTTACGTAACGCGTTACGGCGCCAGTCTTTTTGGCTTCCCTTTTCTTCACGGCAGCGGTAGGCAGACTCCTCCTCTCTCACTCTTACCCACAGCGCTAGTTAGATTAGTTTAAGTTATCACTTCTGTCAGGCGTCCCGAGACGCACACGTTTTTTTCTTTATTTGCAGCGATCGAACGTTTAGTTTTTAGCTACCTAATTTCACAACAACAATCTGTTTGTATATAAATACAAAAGAATCTCGAGGAAATCCTACGTATTATGAATGTTTGTAGGTAACTCACCCACGAAATAATCGAATTGTATGGAGCATAGTAATAGATATAGATTTGGACCTTTAATAATATAAAAGCCATTTTTACCTACATACAAAAATTTGCTTGTGATATATATATTTTAGTCACAGGTAATAGGTATGATATGTACCTAGTACCTACCTATAGGTATATGTTAGTATCCTAGTTTTATTTCATTATCTAACGCTTCCGTGGGTTGCATGATTGAATGACATCCTGATTTTATCATTTACGATTCGCTATGATCCGAGATCGAAATAATAACGTTATCTTCCGTTCCATGCATGCATAATGTTGATGATGTTATAGTAAAGTTCTTCAATACAAGCCGGATCGGGACTTTATTATACATAATATAATTATAATAATGCCGGACGTTTCACACAGCGTCATCTAGCCCCAAAGTGAGCAGAGCTGGTGCTATCGTACTACTTAGGTAAATCGTTTTTTTATGTAAGTACATAGAAAAACACCGGAGATAATACTTGTAGATCATATAAACATTTGTCCCGCGGCGGGAATCTAACCCGTAACCTTTGCATATCAGGTAGCTTCGCTCACTGCGCCACAGAGGTCCTCGTAGTTGTTATAAATAGTACAACATACTACTATACTACATAGGTAGTACAACAAGAACTTCCTATTTATTTACAAAAATGTACCGAATGTTATTAATACGTGAGAAACAGTTGAGCTATCTAAGATAGCTCAACTGATCCAGATCACTGAGATAGTTTAATAATCGCAATGCTACGGGTGTAGAGATATACAGTAAGAGAAGAATCGCGGAACATAGCATTTTGAACCTTTTGTCATTGAAGTAAATTACAATCCATGACTCCAATATTACTGAACAAGCAGATGTATTGAGTTCGATTCTTCCATAATACGAGTATATGTGACGTTTGTTCGTTGTCTGGGTGTTATAAGCTATCATAAGTATGTATTTAAAAATATACGTATTCTATCAGTCATCTGTTCACTGCTGTGCTGCATGGGACTTGGTCTTGTGTGAATTATGACATGAAACTAAAATTGATGTGTTTCCAGAAAATTATCACTACATAGTATAAAACAAAGTCGCTTCCCGCTGTCTGTCTATGTATGCTTAGATCTTTAAAACTACGCAACGGATTTTGATGCGGTTTTTTTAATAGATAATACATATATAATATAGTAGAGAAACACTGATTATTTTAGAGGTTTCTAATCACATAAGACATTCTGTAGTATATTTAGTATCAGCATTGCATGCACCCGTGCGAAGCCGGGGCGGGTCGCTAGTTTGTTAATAAAATGTATTAATATTTTTTAGATGAACAATGCAACAGAATCTTGCCCCGAACTATGCATATCTCATATTATGATGACTGATAGAATACTTATATATTTTTAAATACTATAAATTATTAAGTCTAATTTATAGTACTTACATTAATAATAATAATAACTTATCAATACGAATGACTGATACTATCCGGGTGTACTATCCTGTGTCGTCAGCATACATATTTATAAGGGAAGGGGAAGTATGAAATTTCGCACACTAGTTTATATAAGAGTGCAGAATGCTATTTTTTTTGTAAATTAATGCATAAAAAATACATTAATTATTAATTAATTATGATCGAATTTTGACCAGTGGGCGAACACTAGTAAATAATAATAATGCCCGACATTTCACACAGCATCAACTGGCCCCTAAGTACGCTGAGCTTGTATTATGGGTACCACATGACGGATATACTACTTGCACTTACATACTTTATTTGTGAATGTATACATTTTGTATATAGAAACACCCAGACCCAAAACAAATACTTGCAGATCATACAACATTTGTCTCGCGGCGGGAATCGAACTCGCAACCTTCTGCGTCTCAGCAGGACCTTAGTCCAGTGCGCCACAGAGGTCATTATTATTTTTATATTAGCCATATTGTGATAATAATAATAATAATGCCGGACATTCACTCAGCATTACCTCCATTATTCACTCCATTATTTCTGTCTGATATAAGTATTTTTTTTTGTTGACATCTTACTAAGTGTGTGTTCTGAATAAATACCTTATTAATATTATTATTAGTCAAAGTCTAAAGTCTAAAAGAATCTAGATACCGGGAACCGGTATCTAACCCCAGTTCAAGAAAAATCCGGCATGAAACTCGTCTGGTCTTAATACTTTTTTGTATGATCCTTGCCAACGTTGTTGCGAATGCCGAGTCGAATTGGAGCAAATTCGTCCCAAGCATTTATGACATTTTATAACACCATGCCACAACAATTTATATTCATCATTCAAATGTTTGAGCTGGGAGAGTATCGAACCCTCAAACTACGGCGCAGAAGGTAGAGCTGAGACCAACTAAGCTGACAGGCCAGTCGAATCGGAGAAAACAAAAATCTAAAATTAAAAGCATTCAAAATTCGCTAAAAAGCAACGAAAATGAACGAACATACTCATGAATGTAATGTATGAAACATACTCGTCATCAACTGCCGGAGTGTATGGGAAGCTGGTCTCCTGGGGCCGAGGCGGAGGGCTGCTCTCTGGCTCCTCTTGCAAGGGACTTTCGTAGATCAGGGTCTCCACCATAGAACCCTTGGAGCTGCCGAATGACACCCTGTTGATAAAACTGAAGATTAATACCTAATTAGTTACCTGGTTTTCCCAACAGGTTAAGTTAATACCAATGATGTTAAACGATCTTATTGTGTCACTAGGTATTTGGAACCAATGTAGTGAAAGGATTGCGCCTCAGAGGTTCCTTTCGTGCAGTTGGTACATGCCGTAGAATTTTTTAGGTTCTACACCATGACGGTTGTTTTCCTAAACCGTTTGAGAGTAAGTATACTTGTGTAGCTTACAAACATTTTTCGAAAGGAATAATCCAATGATTCACGACCGGATTTGAACGATATTGGGATCGGAAGGTCACTACTACAAGACAACAAGTGCTCGTATTAAACGTTTATTTAGTGCAATGGCAACATGTAGTAATGTAGTTTCGGATTTTGGAAATATTTTTTACTTCACAAAAGATATATTGTTTTTTTTTTATTACCGATAGTCCTATGTTTGACCACAATCTCGCCTGGTGGTAAGCGACGATGCGGCCGAAGAAGAGGCACGAAGGTCCTAGGAGACACCTATTCACTCTTATCTCGATGAGACTCAGTTTTCAGGAAAGAATCCTTGGCTGTACGCATTACATATAAGGAAACAAAAACGATTTATTCGTGAGGGTGGTAAGTAGACTTACAAGGTATGAATGGCATTGAGCGGTACGTCGACTAGTCCTGTTGTGAAAAGGAGATGGTGGGTCTTTATTGTCATCTCGAAACAACCTGTGCGTAAAGTGCTCTAAAATAATCTATAAGTAGCGCCACGTAGATGCCCCACTAACACAGAATGGGTTATTATAGTATACAGGTATTCCGGTACTACGGTAGCGTTCACATGAAGGATGATTTATATATTATTTCTTTGTGTATATGTATATGATAATTTCAATTATAGACTTCAACTCTTCGTTTTATTTTTACTGATGAGTAGCTCTACACGTGTGTTCATTTAATGTCGCCATTGTAGGCTTGCCTTGTATAAATACGCCACACCATACCTCGCGATGCCACACTTATACCAACTAGTATACCTACTAGTTATCGAGCAAAAATTTGCCATGCGAGCTAAGTTTTTATGTTTAGGGACTATTTCTCTGTTCTTGTAAGTATCAGCGGCACATCTGTAACATCGAAAGAGTCAGTTTTATTGGTTATACGATTGCAACTACTCGTGCCTATCACTAATTCAATCGATGAATATATATATGGTTTTAAAGAGTTCCGAAGTTCAACAACAAAAGAAACCCTTAATTATAGTTTTGCACATATCGTAGAAACCTATCCTTAATATAAAGCTAGATATGAGGAGATTTATTGAATATAAGTATGATAAATAATGAGCTTTAAAGTGGTCAGTTTTCATAGAGTCCAATGTCTCTCCCCCCCCATGAAATTTCCATAAGTACAAATTTTTTTTTTTTGCTAGCTACCATTGGATGGTGTTGTATAGGTATGTTTGGGGACAGACCATTAGTCATTTTTATCCTTACTGACGTCGTAAGCCTACACTGCGTGTGGTCATATCATACTTGGCCATGTTTTATTATTATCACTATAAGAATCGTAACTCATTATACATACCCATAGGATTATATATATTTTGATGGTTAGCATCCTTATAGTTTGTGGCAACTACCTACAACCTACCTACCTAACTTCTCCTTCTCCTTCCTATAATGGCAACTACATATCTTGATGATAATTTCGCCAATGGTTTTGTTTTGTCAAAATATAACCACAAAGTCGTAGTCGATCGTCATTTGTCGATTTTAAACGTTATCTCGAACTGGCCGTCTAGAATTTTTTTGGTTTCCTCGTCGTACTAATCACAAAATAACATGTCTACTTAAAATTCAATATACATTTATACTCACAAAAGTCATAATTTATTCATAAAAATTCCTCTAAAATTACCCGAAGGTGAAATAACACGAGAAAAACGAATCAATCTGTAAGACATACCTAAGTTACTTCATAAAATGACAAATGATGACTTTGCCTACAAATCTCCTTCTTTTCTTCCTATAATGGCATGTCCAATTGTCAATTTTTCCAGTATCGAGTGATTGTTTAGATAAAGACACACAATGGTAGATTGTTGCGCCGAACGCAAAGTGAGTTATTAATGCACGAGTTTTATGTTGGTGCCCGAGCGCAAGCGAGGGCACTGAATTAACACGAGTGCAATAATTACTGTCTTTAGCAAGGTGCGTAATTTACTTTTCTTTCAACTACCAATCTACCTACTGTGTAAAAATATACCTACTCAAACTAAAAATATGAAGAATCAAAGTTTTACAATGGTACAAAATGCGCGCCATTTGATTTTTTTCCACCAAGTCGGTTTTATTCGACGACCTCTGTAGCGCAGTGGGCTTAGGTCCGGCTGAGACGCAGAAGGTTGCGGGTTCGATTCCCGCCCCGGGACAAATGTTTGTATGATCTGCAAGTATTTGTCTCGGGTCTGGGTGTTTCTATGTATAATATGTATGTATTTACAAAAAAAAAATGTATGTAAGTAGTATATCAGTCATGTGGTACCCATAACACAAGCTCTGCTTACTTTGGGGCCAGATGATGCTGTGTGAAATGTCCTGGATTATTTATTTATTTATTTATTTATTCAGCCGTTTTTTTATTATCAGCCAGTATCTTTTTGATCGAATGCAAATGCATGCATGTTATATTAAACTTAATGGGAGATATTAAACCTCTGTGGTAAATTTATACCTAAATAAAAAGTAAAAAACAGTGCAATAATGAAATTTCATATAGCATTACTGCACTGTTTTGATTCTAAGCAAAAAGACGTCCTTTGTGATCGGTTTTGTAGTGATTAATGATAACGTTACTACGTAGTTGAAAGAAAAATAAATTAACAAATGACGAAATACAATATGCGACTTTATGACATCAACGTAAAGACATACGTTTGACCGTTTGGCCATGAATCCAGGAAAATTTTACATACGATATGTATTTAAAATAGTCCTAGATTCCTGGCCGTCTAATCAAAAAGACCATAGTATTGAATCAAAAAATATTTTCAAAACCATGCTAAGAAAACCTGCTTTATTAGTTAAAATTCCGCCTAGATTACGCAATAAAAGTTTTATTAACACGAGAAAATCAATTAATAAGGCTGTCGCTTGATGAAATGTCAAAATTAGAAATAAACATATATTCTTCGTTAATGGCATGTGTCAAAATTATCGCAAAACAGATGCCATTAGAGGAAGAAAAGAAGTAGTAAGAGGACACAAAGTCGTTTAAAGTCGTTCGTAAATTGTTATTTTATAAAAATTGCTGCCTCCTTATAATATTTATACGGATTATTTTTGCTCGAACCACAAAGAAACACAAAACTTTCATTCCAATTACTCACATCTAATATACAATAAATAAATAATAATATAAGGAAAATAAATAATATAAGGGCAATGTTAACTCCGAATAATGGCCAAAAATAATCTACTTCTTCTTCTTCTTTGTTAATGGCATGTGACATAATAATGTCAATTTTGCCAGTGTCAAGTGTTTATGTTTGTTTTTAGTCAATTTGTTTGTTAATAAAGTTTTAGTCGATGGTCGATTGTCAATTCTAAACGTCATTGCGGAATGGCCGCCTAGAATTTTCTTAGGATTCCTTGTCGTTCAAATCACATTGCACCATAATACACATATCATTCAATTGCCTATGTAGACTACACGTGTCCTATGTAGTCACAATTTATTCATTAAAATTCCGCTAAGATTACTAAATAAAACATGCAATAATACGAGTAAAAAATATTAAATTAGCAGGGCTATGATACTTCATGAAATGACAAACGAAGAATCCAAAAATAATCTACTCAAATCTTTTTGTTAGGACTTTTGCACTGACAGCTTCAAACATAACTGTCATCGTCCAGTCGTAAGCACCCTATAGTTTGTGTCGTAAATGAACCAAACAGTTGCAAAATATTTTTTATTTCACAAACCCTAGGATAAATTACTAAATACATACGTAAGTATTTTATTTTGTTTTACAGAGGTAATTTACCAGATAAACCAATATGTAATGCAACTAAGTGTAAGTACCTACCTACCTCAAACTGTGTGTGTATACATACCGAGTATTTGCGTAGGTGTTGCGTATATAGAACCCATCGAATACTTCGAAGTACAAGAAACAGTAACTCTGTCTGTTTAAACGCTTCATGCATAAACCGCTGTACCGATTTTGATGATTTTTGGTATAGAGATAGATGGTAACTTAGAGACGGACATAGGCTTATTTATATGTAGCTACCACGCGTGCGAAGCCGCGGGCAGCAGCTAGTATTGTATAAGTGTAAGGACCTCTAAGCGGCAAATAGAAATAACTAGAAAATAACAAACATCCTCTCCCAGAATAGGCTGGTCACCACGGGTGTAGTAGACCTCAAACCTCCTACGAATAAAAAATAATATATAATATACATAATTATTAATAATATATAATATACATAATACGAGTATTAAAAAGACAATAGATTTTTTTTTTTTGGGTTTGTTTGTAATGGGATAAACTACTAAACCGATTTCAAATAATCTTCCACTCCTAGACAGCTACGTTATCGTATAATAGTGGTGGTATCGCTACGAACCCTTCAAGATTTACGATTTGTACAATGAGTGTGTCATCCTTATCCTTACTAATATTATAAATGCGAAAGTAACTCTGTCTGTCTGTCTGTCTGTCTCACTTTCACGCCAAAACTACTGAACCGATTTAAATGAAATTTGGTACACAGATAGTCTTAAGCCTGAGAAAGGACATAGGCTACTTGTTAATTGGAAAAAAGTGTTGTAAAGGGTTGAAAAGGGGGATGAAAGGAACTAGAAGCATACAATTTTAGGCTGTTGATCCCTACTAATATTATAAATGTGAAAGTAACTCTTGTCTGTCTATCTGTCTGTTACGTTTTCACGTCTAAACCGTTGAACCGATTTTGATGAATTTTGGTATAGAGATACCTTTGTGGACCTTGGAGACTGACATAGGCTACTTTTTATGTAGGTATCGTGCGTGCGAAGCCGCAGGCAGTAGCTAGTAAGAAATAAAAGAAAAACTCTGAAAAAACATAGTTAATATTTAAATTAAATAGAATCAAAACAAATAATGTTGGTATTTACATGAGAAGGATACAACAAGAAAACGTTATATTGCCAAGTGTGTAGATAGTTGTATGGATGGATGTTTGTGTTTGTGTGCATGTCATGAAAGTTTAATAATCTAAATTGCTCGCCTGCGAAGCCGGGGCGGGTCGCTAGTCATAGATAATTATGTAATAATGCGCAGAACATCGTAGGGTGGAACAAGCACTTAGATATACTAAGAACGGGTCGGGACAGCACAGCTGCAGTGCGGCTACTTGCCACCTCTTAATTTTTTCAACATCGCATTATTATTGGAGTGATAACTTCTTCTGGGAGGGTAAACCGCTTCGTTACGTAACGCATTACGGCGCCGGTCTGTCTTGCTTCCCTTTATCTCACGCATACGGCAGCGGTAGGCAGGCTCCTCCTCTCTCACTCTAACTCACAGCACTAGTTAGATTAGTTTAAGTCATCACTTCTGTCGGGCGTCCCGAGACGCACCCGTTTTTCTCTTTATTTGCAGTTGGCTGCACTGGATTGTATACATTTTAAATATTTGGATATATAATTGGGTATCTTTATTGTACCTTATCGTGTGGCGTATCGTTGTATTAGTCTTTCAAAGATATTAATAAATAATAAACCCTACTAATATTATAAAAGGGGAAGTAACTCTGTCTTCTGTCTGTTTGTTTTTTCACGCCTAAGCCGCTGAACAATTTTGATAAATTTTGGTATAGAGATAGATGGGACCTTGGAGAAGGACATAGGCTACTTTTAATGTAGGTACCACGCGTGCGAAGCCGCGTCTAGTAAAGCAGCATAGTAAAGCATCTAGTAAATAATAAATATTGATAGACAATGCACACAACACCTGCCCTAACTAAGCATAGCTTGTGTTGTGGTAACCAGAAGACTTAAAGAATACTTATATATTTTCAATTACATTATAATAATTTATAACACCCAGACACAGAACAAACACCTGTGTTCGTCACATAAATGTTTATCCTGGGAGGGAATCGAACCCTCAACCTACAGAAAGCAGAGTTACTACCAACAGAGCTGACAGGCCAGTCAATTATTATATTAGGTTAGGATGTACAGTTTTTAGGATGGACAGTTTTTTGATATAGATATTAGTTTGATAAATACTAAACTTTGAAGTGGTAATTTTAGAGAGTCTAGTGTCTCTTCAGGTACCTTCGAAATCACTGTTCTGAAAGATCCGAAATAGATGATGAAATTATAAGAGAAATTATCAGGGCTAAGCGAATACTAGATTTTGTGTAAGAGCCTGATATGTAAACCTTAAAATAATAATTACGTTTTAAAAACTAAAAAGAAACTGACTTATTTGAATGAAATTTGAGCCTATAATACATATTTAGTGGAAAGTAGATGTATTTTGTATATATATAATATGGGTAGGCCAAATTAACGCAACGCTCCAATGAGACAGCGAGGTATCAAAGTACATGAAAACATCATCGATGTATACAATTTTTAGATTTTTTTCGGCTCGACCGATTTTGATAAAATTTATATGGGACCACCTGTGAAGTATACCCTTTAAAACTAAAAAAGAATTTTTCAAATCGGTTCAGCCGTTTTCGAGTAATTGGTGAACATACAAAAATAAAATCGACGAATTGAGAACCTCCTCCTTTTTGATAAAGTCGGTTAAAAAAACTAAATTTATTAATTTTGCTAGTTTAATAATATAATGCAAGACATTTTACACAGCATCATCTGGTCCCAAAGTAAGCAGAGCTTGTGTTATGGGTACCACACTTACTTTTTTACTTATTTTTTTTGTTTTAAATACATACATATTATTCATAGAAAAATACCCAGACCCGAGACAAATACTTGCAGATCATACAAACATTTGGCTCGCTGCGGAAATCGAACCCGCAACCTTCTGCGTCTCAGGTGGGCCTTCGCTTACTGCGCTACATAGTATGTTGTTAGTGTGTATGTTGGTGTTGGTGTGTGGCTCAAATCGTACCTGAGTGATAGGAAGCAGTTTGTACAGACAGTCCACTACGACAAAAACTCGCGAGAACTACACAACTTTCAGTCCGAAATAGCAACTAAATACATCTATACCACAAGGAAATATACTTTGATGTACATTGTTTCTGGTATACTTAAACGATAGACACTACCTTTGTACTCTGCGCTGATGACGTGACACTGCTATTTAGTAGCACTCGGTATTTTAATACTAGGCAAATTGTAACACACTCAAATATTGTGAACAGTGTCTTAATGAACACACCTAAAAAAATAATACACATAAACTAGAGTAGTTTAATTTAAAACATACAAAAAGAAACAAAAAATAATTATATAAAAGAAAAAGTAAATGTTAAATTTTTAGGGCTGACTCGACACATTTTAACATCTACAGAACATTAAAACGAAACTGTAAGTTTATATACGCGTTGAGCCCCTACCCTACCTCAAAACTGCTCAATCTCTCACGTTTGATCCTGTGTATCAATAAAAGAATTTTGAAGGCTTACACATTCATCAACTGCACTAGCTGCCTACTATGCCCAGGCGTACTCAGCCTTACTCAACCAACCTATTGTATAATAATGTGGAGCGAAAGTGTAGATTTCGACCAGCTGTATGTAATGCTGAAAACATGTGTTAGAATCTTAGTAAACATAACAAATCGACAAACCTTTGAGCTGCATTTTATTAGTCAATTAATCAAATTGTTAATCTTTATATAGTATATATAACCTTTATATATAATCTTTATATAGTATGACAACCTCTGTGGCGCAATGGGCTAAGGTCCGGCTGAGACGCAGAATGTTGCGGGTTCGATTCCCGCCGCGGGACAAATGTTTGTATGATCTGCAAGTATTTGTCTTGGGTCTGGGTATTTCCTATGTATAATATGTATGTATTTACAAAAAAAAAGTATAAAAGTAGTATATAAATCATGTGGTACCCATACCACAAGCTCTGCTTACTTTGGGGCCAGATGATGCTGTGTGAAATGTCCGGGATTATTATTATTATTATTATATAGGGTTCATTTCAAACTTATACGTAATATCATTACATAGTATAAAACAAAGTCTCCTCCCGCTGTCTGTCTGTCGCTTATGTATGCTTAGATCTTTAAAACTATGCTACGGATTTTGATGCGGTTTTTTTAATAGATAGAGTAATTCAAGAGGAAGGTTTATATCTATAAAACATGCATGATATAGTAGAGAAACACTAATAATTTTAGAGGTTTCTAATGTGGTGTCGTAAATAAACACATTTTTTTGCGCTTACATTGCAAACGCTGGCTGAACCCTACGAGATAGATCAAAATATGTACAACAGTATTGTACACCTTAAAAAGGTCTACACAAAAGTCCGCAATGGTATATGTCTATCTCTTAGTCTATGTTATTCTCTTAGATAACGTTCTATATAAAGACATTCTGTAGTATATTTAGTATCAGCATTGCACCCGTGCGGGCGGGGCGGGTGCTAGTACTTTATAAGACCACAAACATCCATTTTTATCGCACAAAATGTTCGTCCTGGGTTTGAATTGGACACACAACCTACAAAGTAGAAGGCAAGTTACTACCGAGTTAGGAGGCCAGTTTTATATATAAAACAATGCTGTGTAGTCTCGCAAAAACTCAAAAATGGCGCGACTGATAAGAATATTTTTTTTTGTTACGTTAATACCATTCAATAAATTTTTGGTGGTTCAATGTTCACAGTGCCATCGAGTCAAAAATAAAAATAAAGGTTACTCTTTTAAGCGTTTAATACAACGTCAATGTATCAAAGTAAAAGGATACCAAAGCGCGCTAACCTAGATTATTATTTTACAACAATCAAGAAAGGCGTTTCAATCAGAATAAGTCCAACAATCGATCACGTTATTAGCCAACACTTTCTAATCGACCTACTGAGCCCGTGTTCACCAACAAAATAACCCACGGTCATCAAAACCGTATGATAGCATACCTACCTACATTATCTAAAAACATCGGCAGGTAGGTTGCCTTTAACTTACTACTAATGCTGGGTTTCTATAAGCAAACATCCGATAGTAGCATGCGTCAGGATATTTTTTCTATTATAAATGAAAAGGTCCGTTCTGATTTTCTTAGCGAAATTAGCTGCTAATGTCTGACTTTACTATATAGGTGTAAAGTTTGAGTATAAGGCTTTATTAAAGTGTCTCGATAGGTACAGGTACTTATAGGGCTTTGGTTAAAATGTCTACGTTCCTAAAGTACTTATACACGGTTTTATAGCAAGCAGCCAAGAAGCTACCTATGTAGTTAATATTCTCAAAATGCTTGACCTACTTTACCTAACTGGCACTGGAGCGCTAGGAACTTTATAATATCTGTGGCATTGACTCTAGGCTTCTACGTGCCCCTATTGTTCAGATTCAATCGAATCCTAATAAAGGAATGTCGAGCAGTGCGATGCGAGCTGACCCAGTCCTCAATATAGGTAAAGTCAATTGGTAGAAACGGCAAACTTGCCTAGGTACTCATACATCAGTATAAATATTCTGCCATGGATGTTCCATGTACATGCTGGAGTCTGATTGTGAGTTTTAGACAAATTTGTACCTAATCTTTACTTTTTTTTATCATAGACAGACCTTCGTTTGACCACGAACTCATCTGATGTTAAGCGACGATGTGGCCGACAATGGGGCACGCAGTTTTAGAAGA
The DNA here is from genome assembly GCA_948098915.1 of Lampropteryx suffumata. Lineage (NCBI taxonomy): Eukaryota > Metazoa > Arthropoda > Insecta > Lepidoptera > Geometridae > Lampropteryx > Lampropteryx suffumata. Next base: position 20,577,713 of record OX402544.1, on the reverse strand, counting down.
TACCTATTTACTCTTGTCTTGAAGAGACCCAGATTGTAGTTTTCTAGATAGAAGACAAACACAGTACAGTTGTTAACAATTATTATAAAGAGTAGAAACAGATCGGTAGATATAATAGATAGGTTATAATAGATAGAAACCAAATAGTATATTAATGTACATGTCGTACCTGCCCGAATTCCCAATGACATGTCTGTCAGCGCTGGGCCGGGAGCCAATTAGGACCTGACTCAGCTTAATACTGCTTCGTAACGTACACTACTATACGATGCGATAGTCTGACTTTAAAACCCGATTTCTATAAAATAAATGAGGCATTTTTTATACAACTGGTACCTATGTGGTTACAGTAACCTATGACGCTTCCAATACCAGGCACGTTGCATGTTCAGTAATTCGTAATGTCACTTGCGCCCTTAAACTTAAACACATTTCTTGCACACCTGCTGATTGGAGGTGTACTCCTCGATATGTTTTTCTATTTACGCCCAAAAAAGCTTTAACAAAAGTGTTAAAATACTACTTTCTAATCCATATTTTTTACTGTAGATTTGATACAAATTGATATCACTCTAAAGTTATGGTTGTACAACATCAGACGTTTGTACAGAAAGAAAATCGACTAATTTACTGGAGCTCTAGTTTAAAATCCTAATCCTTTAATACCAGCCTATTACACTCCTGTATTTTAACAATTGCCGGGCAGTAATATTTTTACTGTCACAGTCTATAAACTGTATAATGAAGGTACCTATATAATTTACTTCACCTAAACCATCCTCATAAAACATGTCTGCTCATTGGTGAAAACTGTATAAAAATCCGTTCAGTAGTTTTATTTTTATTCCATCCGTTCCGTAGACGCGGCGATGGAATTGTTTTATAAACATTTTCTATTCTCCATTTCTTAATTTCTTCCCAGGTCTTTTGTATCTAGCGGAGACATCTGAAAGGATGTCTGAGAAACCAAATGTAATTTGTAATTTATGTCTAAACATTAATATTATATATCTAATTTATCTAGTAACGATGGCTAGAGAGGCTTCGAGGATGCCGAAGTTTGACCCCAACACGGAAGCTTTCCAAATGCGAGCGCAGTGGAAGAAGGTGGATGTCTGCAGGAAGCAGTGGTTTGACCGGTGGAGCTGGCTTCTAGACGAGAGAAAGTGAGATAAGTACCTAAATAACCTAGGTACCAAAATAATAGGGGCTTAAATATGAAATGGTAGAACAGCCATTTCATATTTAAGCCCCTATTATTTTGGTACCTAGGTTGTAGATACTGACGCTTTTAATTAAAATTAAGCCTGCATTGTACATGATATTTTCAGTACAAAACGTTAATTTATTTTCACATATTTCACATAAGTCACATATTTATCGGGATGTTAACTTACATAGCCCAGCACCCAAAAAATACCTACCTATCTAACTACCTACATAATTAGCACATATTATATGTAGAATAAAGTCGCCGCCGCGTCTCTGTATGTCTGTACGCGATAAACTCAAAAACTACCGAACGAAGGTTCATGCATTTTTTACAATGGACCGAGTGTAAGGTTTAGGTTTATAAATCACCTGTGCGAAGCCGGGGTGGATTGTTAGTAATACTATACTAGTAAGTTAAACTGTGACGTATTCTATGCCCATAAATTGAAAACATGCCTTGCAGGCCGTACAGAGGATTGATTGTATTTGACAGATACACAAACGGCGCGAGACACTTCGATCGGTCAAGTTGTCTCGTTCACGTTTTTGTATGAAAAGTTCAGGGGAGATCTGATTGTATAGAAATGACAGCATTAGTCACGTGATTTTTCCTCGGATGTGAACGGATTAAAACAGTAACTTACCAAAACCGAAAAAAAATTTGATTAAGTAGGTACCGCTTAACAGACTTCTTAAAAGATTTTCAAGAGTGAAGAAGCCGAAGAAACTAAATACTCGTGGACTTTTCGTTTACGCAGTTGAAAGAGGCTTTTACGAAGTAACTTTTTACTTAAGCTCTTAGTCGGGAGCTGAAGTCGTTCAGCTGTTCGTTTAACCGATTTTGAAAAAGAAATCGGCAGCAATATTGTTTTAGCCAGTCTACCATCGCTAGCTATTATGTAAGTCAATTACCTTGCCCCTCAGCAAGCCAATCGTTAAGCATCAAAATAAAATACTTATGAATTTCTTCAAACTTTTCTGTGTAGAGCACAATAAATATAGTAATCATACTTCAAAATACATATTTCTAGATTAGTGGTAACTGGGATACCTACCTAGGTTGGTAGGTACTTTTAATATTGTGAGAATCGAGTCCGATTCACTTGAAGAGATCTGATACCTAACACCACACCCTCCGTTTCGATGCATTCCTTCTGATAGATTATACAAATTACTATGTAGTTAAAGGCAGGTAAAATTGTTGACTTGATGTCACCTGTAGTGCACCTGAAAGTACCGAACGAATTTAGCCCAATTTATTAGTTTTTAGGTGTAGAACCGGCTAGAACCGGCTAAATCGGCTAAAAAAGTTTTTATTGTAAAAATAAAAACTTTTTAGCCGATTTAGCTTTTTGGTACGTTATTATTTTTTGAATTTCGTAAACACTACTGGAGAGGCCACAGGAAAGCAAAATACAAAATTTCGTTTACTTGGTATACAATTTTTTTCCGCTATTCTGACTAAAAAACCAAAACCGAACCGATTTTGATTTACCGAAACACTATGTGACCAATAGGAAAGTATATCCTCTCACAAATCTGTTCATAAATGACGGATTGGCCAACCGACCAGTTCCATTTCTTCCCAAAGAGGTCGTGCGATGTTAAAATGCCAGCAGAAGGTAAAATGTTTGTGATTGGAAGGATGACGAATTACCTTGAAGTCACCAATATACCTACCAGACACGACCGGCTCAGACCGCGTTAGTGCAACCGCGTTACCGTATCGAAGGGCATTCGACACGAAAATTAAATTCATCGTGAGCTCTACTCCTGCCGCTGAATAGATAATAGTCAGTATGGGTTTGGCACTTATAGAAAATACTTTGGTTCGTCTATGCGAAACCAATGAAAAACAATCGTTTCAGTCTGGCTGGGTAAATATTGTTGGTACCTATTCGAATTTCAGCGAGGCGAACGATCCAAGTATGCTTTAAATAAATGAATGGTTCTATTGGCATTTGGTAGTAGGTGCCTACACCCACTCATAATCTTTATCGATCGAGTCTTAAGTGTCTACTTTAAATGAAATGGTCCTTCGTCAGCTGGCATTTGGCATAGGCATTGCTGAATAATTTTGGGTCAACAAGCTATGAAACTGCTACTAAATTTTTTTTTCAGACGATCTTTGAAAGAATCTTCTGCTATTCGCCAGGAGGCTGCTTCGGTTCTTCCGCAACTAGTCAGCAAGCTGGATACTTCGAAAAGCTTAAAACCTGTGCCGCTCACTTCTACCGGACAAATTGGATGGCTCTGCTCTAGGTGTGACGTGTGGCCCAGTTATTATATTTAAGTACTAGTAGCGTGATTACTAGCGTGATTTGAGTGACTAAAACCACTGTTTCGAGTACTAAAACGACGCCTACGTGACGGTGCAGCGCGGGCGATCTACCGTGACCTCATCCGTAACCTCGTCCGTTTGTTTAAAGATGCATGCATGGTCACGGTCGAGGGATACCAATTTTTACACCCAGACCGGCGCCGGCACCGACCACCCTTGCACAATCCTTGCAAAACATATGCCCAATGCAACAACATGCTTGAAAATCTCTAGGAATTTATCAAGATAGCTAAATTCAGCTTTTCAAATTAATAAATCTATATAATAGTATATAAGAGAAATAAATATGTTTGTTTGTATGGTAAGCTACATTATCAGCAAATAATATGGGCTTTAGTTTAAAAAAAAATTGAGTAAAAAAAAATACAATAATTTTTGATAGTTTAGGTGTAACCTACAAAAAAATTTGAACTACAAAAAAAATATATGTATATAAAATTCATTATTTAGCATGCGTTGCGAAAACTGTTGATGGTACATAAAATAATGTACTACATGCTAATAGTACTCATTAGTAGATAAGGCTATATTATGTCTAACTATAATACTTATATAAATACAAAACTTTAACACAAAAGCGCAGACGAAGTCGTAGGCATTCCAGCTAGTATACATACATATGTCGGCTGATACGACTTGGAAATGTCTCTTAAAGCTATCGAAGGATTATGGAATTCTGATACTATCAGAACATTGATACTACAAATACCTACAGCTCTCAATTACGGGAGGTTGATGTTAAAGAATTTGAAACTGAGATAAAAACCGAACGTACGCAATACGAATCCAAGAAATAATGCCTGTTGCTAATCGAAACTGACAGACGTTGATATCAAAAGTTCCATAATCGCCATGCTTGACTCCATGCGTCTGGGTTAAAAATGGCTTTACCATTGAAACGTTCGTATTACTAGAAGTTTACTAGACACTCTTTAGCTATGATTCCATAATATCACATGGCATATAATATTGGTTGACATTTAAAACAGCAACATCTAACAATCAACTATTAAGTATGTATACGGTTATATTACTTATTAAGTGAGCAACCTTGTGAGTGAAATGCTGGGTTGGTCAGGATGGAAACATTCTGGCAAACGCAAGAACAGGCTCAATGTCAGACATCTGACCTAGCTATCATCTTACAACACTATGAGGATAATCAAAGGTCAACAACTTTATTTCAAAATGTAAAATCTGTGCATGCTGTCTCTAAGCGTCGCTAAAATGATATCACGCTCGCTTTACAAATTCATCGCACGATTGCACGCTTCACGGAGACAGTTTTTATGAACTCGTTTACATAGGCACCGTGAGAAAGGCCGGGAAGCAATAAGAGTAGATTCTAAAGTTCCATGTGAGCACACTGAAGCGTTGCAATCTCCGTGAAAGGGTGCGCTCGAAACTCGACGACTCCACTGCTACATTTTAAAAGGACGCTCCGGGCGTCAGACCTAAATAACCTACCTAGTTTATGAAAGATTTGAAAAGATTTAAAATCTTTTACGCTCTCGTTTCAATATTCCAGATAGTCCCAATCTGGAATATTGAAACGAGAGCGTTTGGTTTTGCTGTTGATTCCTAAATAGTTATATCGATAGTTTTTAACTGGCATCTAAAAAAAGGCGTACGTAGGTAAGTTTGGCGAGGATCTGATGATGGGACACATGATCAAAACACGGAAGTTCTTAACAAATGAGAGCAAACGCATCGCAATTTAGTGATAACTTTGGTAAGTTACTTGAGTGACCTTGGATTTTAAAGTTTGTCTATAGAACTCTTGAAAGGCACAGCTTATATTATTGCATATAGATCATTATATTGGCGATTACAGGCTTTATAGGAACTTGTCAGTCGATCAGACCATCGGCTTTGAAGATAACCTAGGAAACTCTTTATCGTCTAACAGCTCATGTTTCGCAAAATTAGAGTGCATGTTGTATTGGATATTACATTAGTAAAGAGTCTGGACAAAGGAGTCTGTTATCAGTTTTTGTAAAAATATATCACTGTTAATCTCACAAACATTTTGATTTATATTTTTTTTCTGTGTCTTGGTGTTATATGAGTAAAGTATAATAAGAATTTAAAAATATATAAGTATAATATAATGATAGTATTATATAATATAAAGAGGAAAGATTTGATTGTATGTTTGTTTGTGTTGAATAGGCTCCGAAGCTACCGTTGGAAAGCTACACTATCCCCGGGTGACATAGGCTACTTTTATTGGGACAAACCAATTTTCCCGGGAAAAATCTTCAACGCAGGCGAAGCTGTGCGCAGGCAGCTAGTACATAATAACTTTGCGTTCGCCACTCACCAAGCGAACTAGTGCTGGGTACACCTACTAGGTTAGGTACTTACACCTGATAAGGTAACTTTTACTCTATCAATGAACTATTTAGGTTCCTACTCTATTTACTGTTTGCGTAATCTTTTTTTTTAATTCTCTGATAAAAATTAAATAAAATATATATTATAAGATCTGCTAAAATAAGATTTGCTGCTATTTTCCTATAAATCTATACCTATAAAAGAGCTTAACCTGACTGACTGACTGACTGATTCATCATCGCTGAGCCGAAACCGCTGAATCTAGAATGAAATTTGGAAAGTAGCTTCCTTGTACAGCAAATACACCCACTAAGGCGGGATTTTTTGAAATTCAACCCCTAAGAGGGTGAAAAGGGGTGAAAACGAATGTATGAAACTTTTTAACGCGTGGTGCGATTTGCTGGAAACTTGATATGAATAAATAAAATGCAAAATAAATGGACATGTGTTTCAGTATTTCTTAAAATAACCCGAACAAAGGGGTAAATTGTGGTGTCAAAGTTTGTATGGGAACTTTTTAGTGGGTGCTGTGATTTCTTAGAAACTTGGTTTGGATACTTAAAATGCAAAATAAATGGACACGTATCTCAGTATTTTTCAAAATACCTAACTCTCTTACAGGAGTAAAATGGAGTGTGCATGTTTGTATGGAAACTTTATATTGAGTGGTGGGTGTGATTGGTTTGAAACTTATCAATACAAAACTTGGCAAGGCGATAAATTGCATCCTGGGGAAGAATTTAAACTACAATTCCTTCCAAAAAGAATGTGGACGAAGTCGCGAGCAACAGCTAGTAACTTATATACCTACCTACTTTCCTCAGATATTTTGTAGTTATGAAGCTAATTTAACCTAAACGAAAAACATTTAAACCGTTTTATTTAACCTTATTTAATATTAGTATAAATATATAATTATATACAGATTTAATTACAAAAATGTACAGAATAATATACAATAATATAAAATACACGTGAAACAGTTGAGCTATCTATGGACCGTATAAAACGATCTATAGATAGCTCAACTTATCCAGATCACTGCTAGTCCCAATATACTGGCGGCATTGCCACGTTAGGTTTTTCAACGAACCCGTCATCTTTCCGTTAGTATTATATTCTCGTAATTATTTTTACAGACCCGATTGTCAGCTGGAGACCTACACTTCCTGGCTATCGAAGATACCAGTGCGGCTGCCAGACGTATGGGACAACAAAAGTTATTTTGGATCTAACCCAAAAGAAGACTAGCAATAAGCCGTGAATTTGATGTTAAAATAACACTGTTAATCATTACAAACACTATTTTAATCCGAATCACGTAACACACGAATTAAATAAACTATTATAACTATGAAATAAAATTTCCGTCAACACGTTACTTAAAGTGGTGTATGTTAAACTTGTCAATTTGTAGCACTCATACTCGTACCTACCGAGTCGAGCTAATTGGTAGAGCAATTAGAAAATACTGCGATACGTTTCACGGCTTTCATTGTTTTATTCCGATGGGACTCATTTAAACTTTCATTCGGTGCGAGAATTTCCTTTGATTGTTAATCTTTTTAATCGACTTAAAAAAGGAGGTTCTCAATTAGTTTGTATTTTATTTTTGTTACCTCAGTACTGTTTGATTTATGAACAGAATTTGAGTATATATTTTTGTTTAGCAAACAAGAATGTATGTCCCGTTTGGTCCCATTTAAATTTGGAGGAAAAAAAATATAAGGGTGAAGAAATAGGAAAATACATTTTATATTGGAATTTTAATTGAGTTATGTATTATGAGTAATATATAGATATAGGTATATAAAGGTTGGAAAAGAATATATCAATGTTTTCTTTTATACGTAATTATTTAAAGTATGTTACCACCACAGTTGCATGAGTTGTGGAAAAAAGTAAGGTCGAGACTTGCGAAAGTGGTTCTCATACAGGGTGTCTACTCGCAAACCGATCGATATATCGAAACGATAGTCTTTGAAATGTACGGTGAATTTAGTCAAATTGACAGTTGATGTCAAATTCAAATTTTCTAACCGTCTGTTGTGGATTACGAGATCGATTGTCAAAAGTAATGTCGGTCGTTCGATCGTTCATAACATATCGAAGCAATGTAGAGAAGAGCAGGGTTTTGCAAGATTATTGACCCGATATATCGTTTATTGATTTCAAGAGTAATCCTCCATGGTGGAAGATGATTCCTATAACTTATATTTCAGGTAGAATAGAATCAAAGTCAAAGTCATAGTAAAAAAAAACATTTATTCAATAAAATCACTTTGAATCGTCTTCTTACATGCTAGTGAATCTAAGTGCCGGTTCCACCTAACCTAACAAGAATCCGGCAAGAAACTTGTCTGGTCTTAACACTTTTTTGTATGATCCTTGCCAATTTTGTTACGGATGCAGAGTCGAGTAGGAGCAGATTCTGTCTGTTTATAATATAGTTTAACTTTGCCAATCGACAAATCTAATACGTCGCTTGGGACTTTGTTATAGAAGCGTACACATGACAAACAGATTATGATTATGACAGATTTAAAGAAGGGAATAATAAGTTTTTATTACAATAGCCAAAATAACCTGTTCATTATAATTAAATGAATGGTTGCTGCATGATTACGTTTTAAAAACGAAACTTATTTTTTTTTTATTTTGATAAAATTTAAATGGGACCACCTGGGAAGTTATACCCTTTGAAACATAAAAAAAATCAAATCGGTTCAGGCATCTTTGAGTAATCGGTGAACATACAAAAAAAAGAAAACGACGAATTAAGAACCTCCTCTTTTTTGATCAAGTCAAAAAAGAGGAGTCGGTAGAAAAATTGACTCTTATCTCAGTTGACTCTGCAATCCGCATTATATTAAATGCGGATTTCATATTTTCTGGTCGTCCGTTTACACCGATTATGTTTATCGGACATGAAAACTGTATATTAGATACATCCGCTTCGTATTTAAATAAAATGTAGCACCTAAATTTTATCGTAACCTAGAGGTATATAAGATGTAAGATACCTTCCTACACTCATCATTAAGCGTCGCATTCCGTGGATTGCACAACTCTGTGAACGCATGCTTTTCCGACTAAACTATTTTCGTGTTGATGAATTTATTTCATTGATGAATATATAAAAGCATAACTATCTACCACTTTCCTGGTGTATTTTGATATTGGCGTAGGTAAGTATTTATTAGCAGTTTCCGAAAATAAATTCCTCTCAGAAGTTTATTGATCTCTACATTGAACTTCAATATAAGTGTATAGATCGTACAAACCGTTATCATTGAAATGCAAACTTAAAAACATCAAAATAAACGTTCGCATAAAAGTATCTAAAGGGGTGAGGGGGCACTTTCGAACTGGGATAGATTTAAATTTCATATATTTTAAACGCAATTCTGTGTTATGTCTACGTCTTAAAATTTTTAATAAAAACGTTTTCAATATAGACAAGTAGTTCAAAAGTGCCCACCTCTCCCCTACCTACCTAGAATTGATATAACGCTATTCTCAACATTTCTCACCATCTCTGCATTCACTGGAAACGATAAACCCTGTGCAAATTCTCGGAAAACCTTTGGTAAAAAGCTGCAATATTATGCAAAAATAGCTCATTTCTTATCTACCGTTGGAACAACCGTTTGAAATGCCGTCAAAAACTAAAGCACTGCCAGACCCCTTCCGTGAATCGACAGATAAGCACCAGGTTAGCTCTCGGGCATACTTAGTTCTGCTGCATCAATTTGTGCAGCCTTACATAGTATAAGCTGTCCGGGAGACGATTCTCATCATATTTCTTCCCTTAACCCACTTCGTATTGTCAAAAACGGAATAGATAATTATAATGAAAATTTTCAACGATGGTTATGTAAGTAGGGCTATCTAAGTATTCCATTAAATAAATGCATTTAATTATATCGTACTATCACAGAATACACAAAGGTAGTACATATCTCAAACTAAGGACTTCAGCTAAGGTAACTAACCTCTTCAGTGTTTGGTGTTTGGTACCATTGCCGAGTAGTTTGTGCTTTGGTTTGTCGAGTACTCCCGTGGGCGTGGACGATGATATCGTGAGATCGCTGGCGAAGGAGCTCGTCGAGGACTCCTTAGAGATGTTGCTCCTAAGACGGCGGACGGCAGACTCAGGGCTGCCAGGGCTGCCCGCCAGTTCCAACGCAAGTCGACCCTTCCCCGGTGCTGGTGGCGGCTTGTCATCTATCGGCACCATATACGACAGCATCGCTGCCTATTCCTTACTCTACTGACATGTGAGTCCAGTCTTTGGTTGTAACAGTCCGCGTTAATACTCTTTCATATCACGATCAGTAATTATGAACGTCTGTCGCATAGAGATCTGGAACAATCAATCGAATTTAAATATAATAAATTTGAAGGTGTCTTTGTTTGTTTATTTATTTGTTACCTTTTCACAGTTCCATCTTGATCCAGAACGGATCTAGATGGATGAAATTTAGTACGAGGATAGATTTATCTTGGGGACCGACAAGGGTTATTTTATAGATGGATTTTAAGAAAAAAAAATTTGAATTTTTATTTCTCGACGTCGACAATACGTATTACTGTGCAAAATTTAATCGCGAAATGCTAACAGCATGCGAAGTTTGATTAGGATCGGTCGGTCGGAGAGATAGACCAGACATAGCGTAAACTAGAAAGGTCTCTTGTTGAACTTCGGCATCCTAAAAAACATGTTTGTTTGTAAATGTCAGCGCTATAAAGTTTTATTTGTGTTATTGTGAGTCATGTGTGCGACCTTTTGGTATTTTGTTGAGGTGGGTCGCGCGGGCTAGTGTGTGACACGTAGGCGTGCTAACTAAGCACTCAGGGGGACTCTGGATGTTTCGCTCTCAGAAGGGGGATGATGAACCATAAATATATATCCCCACCTCGGCCTTCGGTCGCACCTTTACCGCAGTTTATTTACGGATCGCTTTTATTCCACGTGTTATACTTCTAAACTCAGTAGAAATCTTCGTCTATTCTGAATAGGTTTATAAATTCGTCCTGACGTTGTATCCCTGCTATAGTACGAATTCAAATGAAACCTAACTTCCAAAAAATTAAGCTACCTTAAGAGTTCAGTTTTCTCTAGGTTTTAAGAGTAGGTAGGTACTCCACCTAGTCTTATATTTACATATAACAATCGAACCCATGCAAGAAGTGTTTCAACCCCACTGAGTTGGAACTAGACTTGCAATAATTCCGGCATCGTATTAGATTTAAGTCATAATTAGTTTTAAGTCACGCATGCTTCCTAACATTGAATAATGGGATTTATGTACATATGTACAGCGTCTACATTTCAGTTTATTCTCAGGCTTCCAGACTTTGAGTGACCTGACACGGAAAATCATTTCGCACGGTTTGAGATTCTCGCCATGAATCTTGATTGAGCTAAACTCCCACACGTTGTTTTGGTGCTGCCTACTAGAGAGATTAATTAAGACGAACCCCAGCAAAAATGACTACGCTACTGCGAAAATTTTTCAGCGGGAATAATTACAAAAATTCTATTATGGAAATAGTTGAACGTGTAACTTTTTAATTCGTTTATGCTCCAACTTTTAGAGGAAGCTGCAAGTTTAAACGGTGTTAGCTTAAGAAGATAATGACTCTGTCAGCTTAGTTGGTCCAGCGCAGAGCTGTAGGTTGGGGGTTCGATTCCCTCCCAGAACAAACATCTGGGTGATAAACATAAGTATATATGTATTTAAAAATTAATATGTATTTATAATGCCATTAATATAAGCTATGTTTATTTGGGGTTAAATTGTGTTGTGTTTACGATTGGTCCACCAATATTTATTCATTTCTTTATTCAGTTGAGCTATCTATAGATCATTTAAAACGGCTTTTAGGTAGCTCAACTGTTTCACGTGTATTTTATATTATTCTGTTTATTTTTGTAATTTAATTCTGTCATCTAAAGCGTAGGTCCAGGCAATGGTCCCAAGTACCTACCTACTCGAACGATACCATTCGGCTTATAGAGGAAAGACACTTGTACAGGATTCCTTGCGCTGGGATTGGAGAGCTTGAAACACCATTCAGTTTTTCTTTCTTTATTTTCTTTTTGTTCCTTACTGCTAGGCTGCTACTGGACTGAATGCCAGTCGCTACATATCGCTCAATATTTATACAAAATATTGCCCAGATAAAACTGCTCTCTGATTGGCGGACCAATAGGAAGCGAGGAATTTTAGCCAATCAGAGAGCTTTATTTTTCCTATACATTTTCAACACTCTGGGTCGGCTATTTCAATATTATGTACCTATTTCTATCACATTATTTTAACACTATTTTGATACGTTTGCGTGAGTTTTCCTATTTACTATTTTCTATGACACGGTTTGTATGACACCTATATACCTACCTAGCCTACCTATCCCTATAAGGTATTTAGAGCTTTATTTATTTAAATATCTATAAAGCAACTATAAAATCTTAACTATGAAACAAATGGTGATTAACTTAAAAATATTAATTTTTAACTATTAGCTACTTTATAACTACGAGTATAATCTATTTATGCGTCGTCCTGCACATTTCTCCCGCCGTGCAACCGTGTTGCAGCAAGTCGGTGTAGGGCGACGTCGTCGATCGGCAGGATCACTAGCTTTCGCACCGGCCTCCGCAGAACTCCTCCCCTCGACTGTCCGCACGACGTTATCCGGTCCAGGGTACACGGCTGCTACTCTTCCTCGGATCCAAACATTGCGCGGCAGGTTGGCGTCTATGAGTTGTACTAGGTCGCCGACTTTGACGTTTGGACCCTTGCCGTGTGGCTCTCGTCGTTTCTGTAGTTCTGGGAGGTACTCTCTGAGCCATCTGGCCCAGAAGACATCAGCGAGTCTTTGGGCGGCGCGCCAGCTTGTCCTTGTAATCGTATCTCGTTCGTTGAATTCTCCCGGCGTAGGTACTTGACCCGGCCCTCCGAGCAAGAAGTGATTGGGTGTTAGGGCCTCGGGATCTTCTTCGCTGACCGATACGTGAGTCAACAGACGACTATTGACAGTGTACTCGACTTCCGCCAGCAGCGTGGAGAGAACTTCTTCCGTTGGGTAACGTTCGTGAAGAGTGGCTTCGAGTGCTGTCTTCACTGAACGTACCATTCTCTCCCATGCTTCTCCCATAAATGGCGCTCCAGGTGGGATGAATCGCCAGGCTATCGTCTTCTTTGCCGCTTCCTCCGCTGTTGCTTCGTCGATTGCTCGTCGTAGCTCTTTGTCCGCTCCTCGTAGATTGGTCCCATTGTCAGACCATATCTGTGCTGGTCGTCCTCGTCGCGCTATCATTCGGCGAAGGGCCATTATTGCCGAATCGGTGCTGAGCGACGCTGCTATCTCTAGGTGGATCGCTCTTGTCATCAGGCAAGTAAATATAGCGACGTAACGCTTCTGATGATTGCGTTCCACTGTGACTGTGAGCGGACCGAAGTAGTCCACCCCGTTTAGGTCGCTTATGATGTGCTAAGCGACATGGCGGCAGGTCACCTGTTCTTGGGTATGGCGGTACCCGAGTCTTCATTCTGCAGTGTAGGCATATGCGCAGAAGCGAGCGAGTCGTGGGGCGTAGGCGCAGGATCCAGTACTGTTGTCGGCACTCGTTGACTGTTGCCTCGACTCCGGCGTGATGTCGCTGTTTATGTATAGCTACGATCCAGAGCTTGACTATAGGGTGGCTCCCTTAAAGTATCATCGGACTCTTGAAGTCTTCAGATACTCGTTCTGTAGCTTGGATACGGCTTCGAAGTCGTAGGACTCTATCAATGTATTCGACGCTCAGCTGCTTCAAACGACTTTCAGTATCGGCTTCTCTCTCTTCAAATTTTCTATCTCATTCTGAAATGAGTCTTCCTGGGCCGATCGCCGATCGCATGATTAGTCGTTCAGCTTTCTTGAGGAGTTCTGCGGGGATTGGAAGGGCTTTCTTCTGTTCTATATTTACTTTCTGTAGGGAAACCTGTTTCGGTGTAGCTTTTTTAGCTACTCTTCTCCAATCTGGGTCTGCTATTGTATTCTTTTTAGTCCGTTTGTAGTTGACTCTCTGCTTGTTAGTTCTACAGAGTTGCATGAACTGTAAAACTCTGGCTGTCGTGAAGCGGAGTCTTTCCCAGTTGGAGAATCTCGTAACGTCTGGAAGGGCTTCAGAAAGCTTCTGTTGGTTGACGACGGCGATGTGATGAGTTCGCTCTTCTCCTGTGGGCTCTATTGTCGTCGGCGACGCTGTTGTTTCTGTTGGCCAAGATTCCTCGGTCATGTGCAGGAATTCCGGGCCTTTGTACCATCTATGTTCTCTATTAAATGCTATAAGTACATCTCTCGTTGCGTCGTCCGCCACGTTCGTCTTCGTGGCCACCCATCGCCATTCGTTGACCGTCACGACGTCTTCTATTGCTGCGAGTCGATGAGCTACGTAGGTCTTGTAGGATCGTGATCCAGTCTTGATCCAGGTGAGAACTGTCTTGCTATCAGTCCAGAATGTTTTGGAGTCTGGCTTTCTTTCGTGCTCTTCTATGACGGCTTCCGCTAGGCGCGTGCCCATTACGGCGGCTTGAAGCTCTAGACGTGGGATCGAAGTGAGTTTCAGTGGCGCCACCTTAGCTTTGGCCATGATGAGTGAGACGTTGACTTCATTGTTCGCCGATGTAGCTCTCCAGTAGAGGACCGCTGAGTAGGCTGATTCGCTTGCATCGGTGAACACGTGAAGCTGGAGCGTTGTAGCGTCGCTATACTGTAGATACCTCCTGGGTATGGCTACGTTGCTCAGGCTTCTAAGATGCGTCATCCAGTTCTTCCATTGCTCAGCTAGGTCTTAAGCTATCTCTTAATCCCATGCCGTCCCTCGGCGCCAAACTTCTTGGAGTATCTGTTTTGCTCTGATCGTAACCGGCGATGCAAAACCGAGTGGATCGAATAGAGACGTGACTATTCTCAGGGCTTCTCTCTTTGTTGGCGTTTTCCCTTCAATGAGTGACGGCGGGAGTCTTGCTAGGTTCAGGTTGAAGGTGAGTTCATCTGTATACGGCTTCCAAATTAAACCTAAGACCCGTTCTGACTGTTCCTCGGACTTGTAAATCTCTCTATCTTAATCTGAGTTCTCTTCGTCCACGGCTTCTAGTAGTTGCGTCGAGTTTGACTTCCATTGTTTTAACTCGTAGCAGGCTTGTCTATGTATATCGCGTACGCCTGTAGCTATGCGTACTGCGTCCTCTGTGTTCTTGAAGCTGTCTAGGTAGTCATCTACGTAGTGCTTCTCTATTATTGCAGCTGCTGCCTCAGGCTGAGATTTTTCGCGCTTCTTGGCGTTCAAGTTTTTCACGAAGATCGCTGTCGATGGTGAGCTGGATGCACCAAAGATGAGAGATGTCATTCTATATTCTTCAGGAGGTTGATCATCTCGTCTATCCTTTCGCCATAAGTATCTCAGGGCATCTCGATCTTGTACTCGAAGCTTGACCTGCATGAACATTTCTTTAATGTCCGCCGTCACTGCTATTTGATGTTGACGAAATCTCATCACTACTCCAGGAAGAGACTGTAGAAGGTCTGGTCCCTTGAGCAGCATATGATTGAGGGAGACTCCTTTTGTCTTGGCTGCTGCATCATGTACCACCCGCAGTTTATCCGGTTTCATTGGATTGATCACGGCAAAGTGTGGGAGGTATCAGGTCCTATTTGGAATCTTCTCTATAGGGGCAGGCTTGGCGTATCTCTTCTCTATTAAGGCTTCCATTTGTTCGTTGTATTTCTCCTTCAGTGCTGCGTTGCGATCTAATTTATTTTCTATTCCGAAGAGTCGGTTAAGCGATGATTCATAGTTGTTCGGTAGAACGATGTCGTCATTGCGCCATAGTAGAGCTGTCTCGTATCTTCCCTTCTTCTGTGTGGACTGTATTTTCTTCTAAGATACGTAAGGCTTGCTCATCTGGATCTGTCTTTGGTCTTCTAGGATTGAGGCAGAGTCCATCCATGGCGAAATACTGTCTCATCAGATCCTCCAAGTTCCCCTCGGCTGGCACCTCAGCTATGTGGGATACGTAGTCTATGTTGCGTCCGAGTGTGCGGGTATGAGTCCCGTGCAGCACTCAGCCCAGTGGCGTGAGACATGCCACTGGTTGCTTTGCGTTCCTTTCCTGATCCGCGATGAGATGAGAAGGTGCCAGTTGTCTTGACCGATGAGTATTAGAGGTCGGGCATTTTCGTAGCTCAGTACTTCACCGATGTCTCGTAGATGTCGACATTTGTTGACTTAATCCTTGGAAACCCTTTGTGGCGATACCTTGAGATTCTTCATCGTTCTGGCTTGAATCTTCTGTTCGCGATTATTCGGACCTTCTATTGTGAAGTTGACTCTTCTTGATTCAGATTCAGCTGTCTTCATGGCGTGGTTCGCTTCTATGTGCAGGGGATCGACGGGTCCTTGGGCTCCAATGTCGTTGGCTATGCTCTCGTCGATGAGAGTGAACGTTGACCCGTCGTCTTTGAGAAGATGGAAGCGTCGTCATCCTCTTCATCGTCGGTGTCCATGGCTTCTATACGCGCTAGCGTGGCAGCAGCTAGCTGGGCTTGAATGCGCAGGAGATCTTCTTTCGCTCTTGCTATCTTCTGTGCTTTCGGTCTAGAACGGGTAGACCCAGCGGCGCTTCGGCGCTGCGGGTCCGGCAGCGGCATGCGTTCCTCGCATGGATCCAGTCGTGTCTTGTGCTTCGATCCCCTCTTCGTAGGTTCTATTCTTGATGCGGGCTCGGGGGGAACAGCTGTAGATGGCGTAGCAGTATCCCTAGCAGTAAGGCTCTCCGCTCTCCTCGTCGTGGCGCCACTCTTCTCTGTGGCAGCTGATGTACCCGTCGCCGCAGAGGTATCCGTTTCTGCGGTCGTCGCTTTGGCTTCTGTAGTAGAGGTTTCCGCCGATGTTTCGGTCGCGGAGGTTCCAGATGTTGCCGTAGTTCCTTCGGACGAAGACGAGTTCGTAGCCGACAACTGTGCGCGTCCCTTTCCAACGGAGCGTGTGACCGGCAAAGTGGCTCGATGTGAGAGTCTTGATTCTTCTTTTCTTGAGGCTTCAGGCTTCTTATCCGGCTATCGGAGGACCATTAAATGTACATGATTCCATACATTCCTTGCGCTGGGATTGGAGAGCTTGAAACACCATTCAGTTTTTCTTTCTTTATTTTCTTTTTGTTCCTTACTGCTAGGCTGCTACTGGACTGAATGCCAGTCGCTACATATCGCTCAATATTTATACAAAATATTGCCCAGATAAAACTGCTCTCTGATTGGCGGACCAATAGGAAGCGAGGAATTTTAGCCAATCAGAGAGCTTTATTTTTCCTATACATTTTCAACACTCTGGGTCGGCTATTTCAATATTATGTACCTATTTCTATCACATTATTTTAACACTATTTTGATACGTTTGCGTGAGTTTTCCTATTTACTATTTTCTATGACACGCTTTTTATGACATCTATATGCCTACCTAGCCTACCTATCCCTATAAGGTATTTAGAAATTTATTTATTTAAATATCTATAAAGCAACTATAAAATCTTAACTATGAAACAAATGGTGATTAACTTAAAAATATACATTTTTAACTATTAGCTACGTTATAACTACGAGTATAATCTATTTATGCGTCGTCCTGCAAAACACTATTTATAGAAGGGACACCAGTCCCTCGACGACCTTAGAGGACTGGACCCTTAACATAACCATCCCGAAGCACATATACAATGTGACCTCCGATGCTCCAACTCTTTCCGCATGTTGAAGCGATCAAGCAAAACCGGGTTTCCAAGGTATTTATTCTGTGATTTGGTGTTGCAGTGAATTTCGTCGATTCTGTCAGTTCGGCTTTTGCATTATTGGAATGTAATTTATCAGAATATATTTTAATTTTGAAACAGAAAGTTTATTTTACGACTATAAATTGGTTGATGTACAAATAAAGATTGCTAGAATAATAAAAAAAACAATCCTACTTTATACTCGTATGTAAGGTAGCTCTAAATATTTTTATATAGTTTTTATTTCATAGCTTTGTCGGGGTCACTAATAAAATAAGTATGCAATTTTTGTAACTTTAAAGACTAATCGTCTACGAGCTAGAACTCTGATTAATAGTGGACAAACAGCCATGCCGAAACTATGTATAAAAAACCGGACAAGTGCGAGTCGGACTCGCACACCGAGGGTTCCGTAAATTTGTAGGTACATGCAATTAAATTTAATTATTTTAGGACAAGGTTTTTTTTATATTCTTCGTCATAAATCTAAAAATATATATCACAGAAAAATAATTAAAAATCTGTTCAAGCTTGTGCCAATGAAGCCCTTTCATACGATTGACCTAGAACTATGACAATTTGCAAGTAATACCGCCTTATACTATAGGTATTGGGAAAAATCTGAAAACTATACATTTGTATTTAAATCATAAAAAACAGGGTATTTATGCAAGGAACGGCAGTCCAAATTTTGAATGAGTTAACCGGGGTGAACCCACATGACACGGTTAACTCCCTGTAAAGGTTAACTCCCGGTAAAGATCCTGTTTTTTATGATTTAAATACAAATGTACAGTTTTCTGATTTTTGCCTATACCTATAGTATAAGACGGTATTACTTGCAAAATTTCATAGTTCTAGGTAAACGGAGTATACTCTATATATATTGATTCCCTTGAGAGTGTCGAAATTACGTTTTTTGCTGCATAAACGGCCGTATATTTTTTTTACGTTAACTTAGAAGTTTAATTTTTTCACAGCTTCAAGAAACTGTAGACCTGAGTATATCGTTTTAATTTCAATTTGATACCTTCACGCGTTCTGGAGATAAAGGGTCTTGACAGACAGACAGATTGACAGACAACAAAGTGATCCTATAACGGTTCCTTTTCAGGTGCGGAACCCTAAAAAATGAGTGATTATTTGTCGTCAATGCTTAACATAACTTTATACGAAACTAGCTGTCCTGTACGCGACTTCGTCCGCGTGATAAAATGAAAAAAATATATAAACTATCTAATTGTAGGTAAATCTAAATCATTCTCGAATCCTAGATCACATACAAAAAAATTCATTAAAATCGCACTAGCTATTTAGGAGGAGTTTAATTACAAACACACGCACAGAAGATTTATATATATATATATAAATAAAGATTTGGGTAATTTTTTTTTGTATTTAAAATATCAATATTCATAAAACTATCGATCTGTACCTTACATAATTTTTTTATATAAAACGCTTTTGCCCGCAGCTTGTCGCTCTAAGAATGTATAAGTATAATGTGTAAGAGTGTTGTAAGTATTGATTGTCCAGACCTTATATTTAAACAATCCTAGTAGAACACTCCGATTCAATCCTCCAATACATGTTCCAGGTGCGTCCACTAACTACAGACAGAATTCTTATATGGTGCGAGCTAATGAAACCCTGCATAATGTCAGTTAATTGTTGGACATTGAACCATATTGTACAAGTGTTCTCAAGGCAAGGCGAAGCGTAGTCACTCCAATACCTTTGTGCGAGACAGAATGTCGGACAACACTACTAATAGTTTACTAATGTGTCTTTTATTTGAAGAGGAAGATGATGACGACTTGTTGTTACTTTATTTACTTCATCATCTTCCGAAAAAGTTGTCATTTTTGTGCGTGAACACGTGTGAACTCTCTGCGGTTCGCGTTCGCGACACCACTGGCGCTGCAGTCGGCGGTCGCTGCGCGCTGCGGCCGCAGGCAGCAGTGTCGCCGCGCTTGGAATCAATTTCATAGAGATGCATAGAAACAAGTAGTGTCGCTTGCAGCCTGCAGCTGCAGTTTGCGGCCTGCGGTCCATCTTGGAATTGCACCTTTACTCTCAACTTCTTTAAGAATTAAACTGATTGATTTTTTGTTTTTTTTTTTCCCTTTTATCTTGTGTTAGATTAAGAATGTAAGCATTATTTACCAAAACTTGTGTTCTCATTTTTCTTTATAATGTTTCTATCAGCGGAAACCCGTTGTTGGCTTTCTGTTTTTATGTAACTATTTAAGCCAAACGTGTCAACTGTTGGTTTTCCTCAACAATAAATATATAAATATAATTATCTATAGATCAAAACGTGTATAGCTGTTGGTTGTTCTTAACAATAATTATATAAATATAATTATCTATAGATCAAAACGTGTATAGCTGTTGGTTGTTCTTAACAATAAATATATAAATATAATTATCTATAGATCAAAACGTGTATAGCTGTTGGTTGTTCTTAAAAATAAATATATAAATATAAATTATCTATAGATCAAAACGTGTATAGCTGTTGGTTGTTCTTAACAATAAATAAATAAATACGTATAAATATGTGTAATTAATACGTGTTTTAAGCAAAAAACCTTTGTACCCCTTTTTACGAAAATTGCGCGGACGGAGGAGAATAAAATTTCGCACACTTATAGTTTAGATAAAGAAGGAGTGCAGAATGCTTATTTTTTTTTATTATTGTTAAAAATACATTAATTATGATCGAATTTCGACTAGTGGGCGACTAGTAAATATAATTATGTGTAAGAAAATGGGTGACTACTGCAGCCTCGCAGCATCGTATGCTCTGGCTCCCACATTTGTGTGTCTTTGTCAAGGCCAAATATAAATTGCGTTAAATTTTATCACCTACTGCAATGAACTGACCATTGCGTCTTACGAGATGATTTATACAGCGTCAAAATAATTTTTAGTACCTGGGATGTTCTTTAGCCCTCTAAGCAAACAGAGGTTTTGGTTCGGTCGGTTCGGCCAGATGCGCGTTTACCCTTAGTGCTTAGAAAGTTTTAGCGACTGCAATGTAATTTATTTTAAAGAAGGATACTAGATACTAGTAGGGTATTTCTTATGTATAATATGTATGTATTTACAACAAAATATTTATTTAAGTAGTATATCAGTCATGTGGTACCCATAACACAAAATCTGCTTTCTTTGGAGCCAGATGATGCTGTGTAAAATATCCGGTATTATTATTATTATTACTAGCCAGTGTTTAAATATTCAGAGTTTCAATATATTAGTCAAGTTTATTTGTGTAGATATTTTTGTATGTTTGTGATTCAATCACGCTCAACGGCAGATTAGCTGTCAGGCTCGTTTTTTAAAGTGTCGTTCGAAGCTGTCCAAAAAAGCACTAAAGTCCAAATTAGAGTATCTATATATTCTTCTTGTATTTCTTGCAATTCTTGTATATATGTATATATAATCTGAATCACGGAAACGGCTTCAACGATTTTCATGAAATGTAATATGCAGATGGTTCCAGGGGCGATTAATCGATCTAGCTAGGTTTCATTTTTGGAAAACGTCGTTTTATACCGGTCATCCAGGTACTGATGTTTAAATGAAAGACTTAAAATTCCACTTACGATTCCAGTTTAAAGCTTACGAGTGTAGTTAGTCCAATGCAACAACAGCATCGACAATGACAAGACCATTGGCGTACAATGTGTGTTTGAAAGTAATGATCGCGCAATTCATGCCTACTGCTAATTGTCGCGAGTTACGTTATAGGGGGAATACGTTACGTATTATGTTATACTGGAATAGCATAAAGGCTACTTTTCTGTAGGTATAACGCGTGCGAAGCCGCGGGCAAAAGCTAGGTATTTATATAATTATAGCTCACGTGTTACAAAATGGGTGCTCGACAACTGCAGGTTTGCAAGTCGCATCGTATGGTCTGGCTCCCACATTTGTGTTTCTTTGTCAAGGCCAGACATAAATTGCTTCCAATTTTAATACCTACTGTCATAAACAGGCCATTACATACGTCCAAGAGAATGATTTAAACAGCGTTAGGGGGACGCTGTGGTATCTAGGATAGTTTTTAACCCCCCAGGAACAAACAGAGGGGTGTTCTATGTTTAACGTGTGTATTTGTGTATGTATGTGTTTGTGTGTGTGTGTGTGTGTGTGTGTGTGTGTGTGTGTGTGTGCGTGTGTGTATGTGTGTGTATGTGTGTGTGTTTGTATGTAACGGCAACGTAGCATCCAAACGGATGAGCTGATTTCGATTTAAATAGACTTAAAGGTGACTTGATCGACTTGATCGATTCAAGTAAACCTGCTCAGCCATTTGAAGATCTGGTCTGGCGATTTGAAATTTGATAAACTGTTACTTCAATGATATTGCAAGAATATTGTAACCTTGACTTTATGCCACTGCATCACCTGGAATCTGCAAGATACCAACTCCACACCAACTAACAGCCAAGGCATCGTGTTTGGGCTCATTAGATAAGTCTGTGTCATGGGTTAATAAATTATACATTAAAGCTCGTCGTAAGGCTTACCCAGTTCAATAACAACATCCAATACCATCCTCCAAGCTTATAGACGGACGTACGTATCTACGGAAAAATACAGAATGTGCCTAAAGACCAATTTCATATATTTTTATATCGTATTATATTATATTCTATAAAATAAACTAGTATGCGAAATACTGATACTTCGCGATGTATCGATCGTGTCTTTCAATAAGTAAATGGATACTTATATGGACAATAAGTAGTTTAATGGTATTAGATTTATAAAATGTAACACCTACCATTAATCGAGCAATTCTTGTATATATGTATATATATAATCTGAATCTCGGAAACGGCTCCAACGATTTTAACGGCTCCAATTTAGTATGTTGGGGGTTTCGGTGGCGATACATCGGTCTAGCTAGGTTTCATTTTTAGAAAACGTCGATTTATCCGATAAAGCTGTAAATAGGTAAGAGTGTGCCGATTTTATTAGCGTATTTGAGTTTGAGTTTAATTAAAAGAGTATGAAACCTACTTTTATTCACTAACAAGTTTTATTGAAGAGGTTCTAACATCAGATTAGCTTGCTGTGCTTTAGCTTATTTATGCAGTACCTGGATGACAGAGCTTTGCTCGGTATAAAACACGGATAAAACGACGTTTTCTAAAAATTAATCCTTTCCAGATCGATTTATCGCCCCCGAAACCCTCTGCATACTAAATTTCATGAAAATCATTGGATCCGTTTCCGAGATTCAGATTATATATCTGAATATCTGATATCTGATATCTGATCTGAATATCTG
Organism: Lampropteryx suffumata; assembly: GCA_948098915.1. Classification (NCBI taxonomy): domain Eukaryota; kingdom Metazoa; phylum Arthropoda; class Insecta; order Lepidoptera; family Geometridae; genus Lampropteryx; species Lampropteryx suffumata. Next base: position 20,554,690 of record OX402544.1, on the reverse strand, counting down.
ATATACATACATACATATATACAAGAATTGCTCGTTTAAAGGTATTAGATAGATACATAGATCTATCTATCCTAAAAATGGTTGGTAATCTATTATATAACCATTTTTATATGGTTAGGTTTTATTTATTTTTATTTTCGGATATTATTTACAGACATGTACAGAATAATATACAATAGGCCGCATCCCCAACACACTGACGACATTTGTCATGTTGAATGGCAATGCCGCCAGTGTCTTGGTCGCTTGGCCAGACAGAAAGTAGCTCTAGGGTAATGCGATGGTTCTACTAGACGTGAATACCCATCTTTGTCGTTATTATTCAGAAAACCTAAAACTGCAACCATTTTGACTAATTGTATGATGTAGAATAGGTTATATGTAGAATTAGTATATGTTCAGAGCGGCCTCGCTTTTCGCAATTATTTCTTATCGATTTATATATGATTTATATATTTATATAAAACATTAAACAGATGGACAAATATTTAGTACAATTCCGCTAATCTATCCCTAAAGAGTTACCTCCAAAAGAAATTCGACACGTGTTTCAAGACTCAAGAGTCTTATTCTGACGTTGGTCGAAGCAACAAGTCTGCAGAGCAGAGTGTTTTTTCGTCGGGGTGCGGAGTGAGTCAAGTGTTCCTGAGGATGCCTCGTGGAGAGGCGAAACACGTGTCGAATTTCTTTTGGAGGTAACTCTTTAGGAATAGATTAGCGGAATTGTACTAAATATTTGTCCATCTGTTTAATGTTTTGTAATGGATTACCGCAAAGTCACGCCTGAATCAATTATCTATTTATATAAAATATTTTTTAATCAAATGTGCGACGGCATTTTATCGAGCTCATGGATTGAACTACTGTACTAAGCAAACGAAATAAAAAATATTTAATAATTTAGTGATTTAGTTTTATGCGATCCCGGAATTGAGAAATATGTACCTAATATATAATATATGGAATATCTACAATTACAAATCCCATTCAAAATTATTAAAAACATTGAGAATTCGCTGTAAATTTCTCCTTTATATCTAAATAATATTATAAATCCAAAAGTAACTCTGTCTGTCTGTTTGTTACGTTTTCACGCCTAAACCGCTAAACCGATTTTGATGAATTTTGGTATATAGACAGATGGGACCTTGGAGTAGGACATTTGCTACTTTTTATGTAAGTACACGTGCCAAGTCACGGGCAGCAGCTAGTACCAGAATAAACGTTAGTTCATAAGAAATTAAATTATTTTCCTAAGTATAATAAGTATGTATTTACAAATAAATCAATAAATATTGGTGGATAATGCACACAACACCATCTAGCCCCAAACTAAGCATAGCTTCATTCAATTTAAATTATCCCAAGTGAAAAATCATGATTTAAGCTTATATTATGGTGACCAGCCGGGCTATTATATAATTCTGATAGATAGAATACTTATATATTTTTAAATACATACATTATGATATTTTATAACACAGAACCATCACCTATGTTCATCACACAAATGTTTGTCCTGGGAGGGAATCGAACCCTTAACCTTTAGCGCAGAAGGCAGAACTACTACCAAACCAACTGCCTTGACAGGTCAGTCAAGGCCTAAAAATAGTAACAACTTAAGTAGTATATCCAGTAATGTGGTAGGTACCCACAGCAGTAGTATAGTCTGAAAAAAAAAGTATTTCCCATAATACAAGCTCTGCTTACTTTGGGGCTATATGATGCTGTGTGAAACGACCAGCATTATTGGAACGAAGTTCTTTATCGCGCGGTACGGACTTGGCAGATGGGGGCGAAATTGTGTAAGATTTTCCGTCACGACAGTTTCCGTTCCGTTTCTTTAGTGTAGTAGACGGTTATCCATAGGGTGACACGAATAAATTAATTAGATGAACGAATTAATTGAATTATGTACAATAAATGTTTATTTCCACAACTCGAAATATTTTTTCGAGTATTAATAATGAAATTTCCTACCATTCCCTTAATTCATTAGTTATTTCTGCGTTTCATAATTGCTCTCAGACGCTAGTAATTCATTCATTTGTATTTGTTAATCTATACCAATAAAAGTGCATAACTTGACTGATTCGTCATCGCCGAGCCGAAACCGCAAAAGCTAGAAAGCTGAAATTTGGAAGGTATCTTCCTTAGACAGCAAAACCACCTAATAAGGCGGGATTTTTCGAAATTCAACCCCTAAGAGGGTAAAAACGAATGTATGAAACTTTAACGCGTGGTGCGATTTGCTTGAAACTTGATATGAATAAATAAAATGCAAAATAAATGGACACATGTTTCATGATTTTTCAAAATAACCCTCATAAAAGAGTAAAATGAGGTGTGGTTGTTTGTATGGAAACTAATAGGTGGTCAGGTGATTGGTTTGAAACTTATCAATAATATTTGGCAAGGAGGTAAATTGCATCCTGGGGAAGGATTTAAGCTACTATTCCTTTTAAAAATGCGGATAAAGTTGCGAGCAACAGCTAGTCAATAATATAATACGTTTATCAATAATAATATACTACTGCAGGAATTTCGTTCCAACCGAGTGTTCCACGACACATTTTTAATATTATTACATAGGAACCTGGCAGTAGTGTCTCTACTATAGGGTCTTTCATTAAGCGTGTCTTATCTTTAAATTTAAATAAAACAAAGTGTGTGTGATATATTATCGAAATTATTTATTTATTTGAAAGATGTAGTGATGCCATTATGTGTGGAATATGACATCATTCAAATGTCCGCCACGGCTTCTCTGGGTGGAGCGCATGCGAGATATCCAATTTTCCATGACTTTTGCGCATAAATCAGGCTGAATTTGACTTATGGCATAGGTTATGTTGGCTTTGAGGGCCGCTGTGATTTGTGGTTTATTCACATAGACCTGCGACTTAAGAAAACCCCACAAGAAAAAGTCTAGCGGGGTTAAGTCACAAGATCTCGGTGGCCAGTTCACATCAGCTCCACGTGAGATGACCATGCCCTCAAATCTCTCATGCAGAATATTCAATGTGGCATGAGCTGTGTGGAACGTAGCGCCGTCTTGTTGAAACCACATGTCGTTGGTGTTCAGATGATCCAGTTTATGCCAAAAAAAGTTGGTAATCATCGACCTATAGCGCTCGCCGTTGACAGTGATGGCCTGGCCAATGTTGTTCTCAAAGAAATATGCCCCGATGACGCCGCCAGCCCAAAACCCACACCAAACTGTAACTTTTTCGGGATGCATTGGACGCTCTTGGATCTCATGTGGATTGGTATCGTCCCAAATTCGTCAATTTTGTTTGTTTACGTACCCATTCATCCAGAAATGGGCCTCATCGCTCAAGATAATTTTTCTGTGAAAATTACGGTCAGTTGCTAACTGCTCCAGTGCCCATTCAGCGAACACACGTCGTTGTCTATGGTCGTTTACCTTCAATTCCTGGGTGAGTTGAATTTTATACGGGTGCAGGCCCAAGTCACGACGCAAAATTCGCCAAGTTGTGGTCTGTGAAAGGCCGAGTTCTTGTGAGCGACGCGAAATCGACTGCCTCGGATTCTCCTGCACACTCTCACGGACAGCGGCGATGTTTTCGGCAGACTTTGCGTTTCGTTGACGTACGGGTGTTGGTCGATCATTTACCGAACCAGTGGACTCAAATTTATCCACCACACGACGAATAGTCCTCTCGGTAGGACGATTATGGCGACCGTAAAATGGGCGAAGCGCGCGGTGCGTTGCCCGAACAGAACACTCATTTTGATAAAACAATTTTATTATTTGCACATGTTGTTGAATGCTATAGCTATCCATGATGATTTGGCAAAACAGAATGAATAAATTACAACCAATTTGACAGATGTAGCTTCAACAAGATGGCCGCTACCAACTGTCAAAGTTCGGACGTGCCTATTGGAAGACCCTTTATAACAGATAGGGCATTTTACATAATGTCCTTTATTACCAAATCATCTAACAAAGTTGATTACATAGAAATTCGAACTTACCAAAATATTATTCTCTTCAAAACATCGTCTTTCAAATACGAACGAACTTCACGGCGGCTATTGACTCCGAGCTGACCTGTGGTCTGAAATAAGTAATAAGCTTCATTAGAATCTAATGTTCGAAGGTTCGATTCTACAGGATGAATGTATGTATTGCAAATATTTGTCTCGGGTCTGGTTACTTTTCTATGTCTATCCGCGCGTTAAAGAAATATATATAACATTAAAACACTTTGTTTGACTTTGCTTTTATATGACACAATTATTCATGTGCGCAATTATAACCTAACAAACTGAACGTAGTCAAAGGTTATATAACATACGCATCCAGTACAATAATATTTTCAGGATGATGTTGGGGCTGCCTCGCTTCTGCAGTGCTTCAGGGATGTTTGCTGAATACCAAACTGATGGCTTTGAAGCACTTATTCGCAAGAAATCTGCATCCCTGATCCGTAGAGTTCGAGACAGTCACAACAGCATCTTGAAAACTATACCGGATAGGTACTCGTCGCCGATGTGGGCAAAATTGGTATGCAGGGTGATCCCAGAAAACTGCTCGTTACTCTGGTGAACGCTCTGTGAACCAGCGTCAGCTTCTTTTTTTACTTTGTATCTTTTATATCATTATATTACTAACTCTCTTTTGTCATATGTGCTATGGATCTAAGTTGTCCGAAATAAAAATATTTGAATTTGAATTTGAAAAAATTATATCACCACTTTAAATCTTAATTTTTAAAAATTTTTGCAAATTTTCAAATATGTTTAAGTATAATAATTTGGGGCGGAGACAAATCCAACAAATCAAAAATGATGAAAATCGTTCTAGCCGTTCTCGTGTTATAAATGGAGTAACCAACACCAGCCACCAACAAACCATACAACCATACAAAAAATTTGTAATTTAAGTAGTATCAGTCATGTAGTTCCCATAATGCAAGCTCTGCTTACTTTGGGGCTAGATGACGTTGTGTAAAATGACCAGCATTATATATTTGATGACTACCTAACTAAAGCATTACTCAGCATAACTTACCTACCTAAAATACGATCAAACCCCAGATGTCTCACTATCAATACAGTAGACTACTAAGACAAAAAATGTCATAGAAGCCCCGTCGTTCTTCATTAGGTACTTATTCGGGACTACTGAGACAAACGAGTCTCAGTAGTCCCGTTACCAACATTAGTAAGTACTCTTGGTAGTATAGTGACATGTACTAGGTAAGCAGAAGCAGCAGCTTGGATAGTTGTTATGATTATGTTAAAAGGTATACTTAAACCATTTTAAAACGAATTTAATAAGACTATCGCAGTCCCTTTAATTGTCGTGTAATAAACAGTTTATTTGCAAGTGATATTATAATATTAAATACAAGTGAAGAGTAATATTGAATACAAGTGAAGAAGTTAAGCTATCTAAGGACCGTTTAATACGATCTATTAGATATATCCATAGCTATCGATAGCTCAACTGATCCAGATCATTGCCAGAGGGCAGCGTTCCCAAGAGACTGGCGGCATTGCCACGTTGAATGGCAATACTAATACGCTGAGCCAGATAGAAGCCAGCTCTTGGGTCAAGCAATGTATCTACGCCGTGAAATAACTTTTGTCTCGACTCCAAACATTAGGCCTACAATGAAATATGTAGGCCCAAATAGTTAATTAAATATTGGTGGACAATGCAAACACCATTTAGCAAATACGCCCGACAGAAGTGATAACTTAAACTAATCTAACTAGCGCTGTGGGTTAGAGTGAGAGAGGAGGAGCCTGCCTACCGCTGCCGTGCGTACCAGACAGACTGGCACCACGCGTTACGTAACGAAGCGGTTTACCCTCCCATAAGAAGTTATCACTTTAATATACATACTTTACAAAATTTATTAATTAAATATATTGGCAACACCCAGACCCAAATACCTAATAAGAGGTTATTTTACCTGGTGGTCTCTACCACAAAATACTTATTTAGTACAATCTTTACAGCAAGACTCGGTCTTGGTGGGTACCTCCACAGAGCAGACAGATCGCAAACAGTGAACCCGGTGGTGCGGGTAATGTTCGCAGTAAACACTCAGAGAGCGGGTAGACCGTTTTGTCTGCCAATAACCCGTAAAGACTTTTAGTTTAAATAGTGATCATGGCGCATGTAACTGTGTAAATATCGGGAAGCAGAAAAGAAAAACTCACATATCATAGTAAATATCCCGTTTTGAGTGAAAATGATTATTGCGTTTATCTTTCAAAGGTAAGTGAACTTACTGGGCAAACAGACAAAAAACTTACTTATGTCAAAGGCCGAAAACGTGTGGCTTCTAAAACAAAAAACCATCAGATGGGCCGTACCTACGCTTGTTTCCAGGCACGGCTATTAAAAAAAAACACGTTATGGTTGGATTTCTTAAATTTACTTTATATGTACCTATAAATTATACATCCCGAACATCCATTATCAACTAGAAAAACTAAAACGATCCTTTATGAGGGACATGGTGCGCTTCTATAATAAACTTCCTGAAATTGCAACTAAACTACATAATAGAAATTGAATGCTTACATAATTGGTAGACTTGCGAAGAAAGAGTATTATAATATAAATTACTATATTTTTTATAAGAATGCATGGCCTCATGTTGCTTTGCCCTACTATTACCTCGTATGCGATTTTCGTACCTCGTATGCGAATATATATCATACAAAAAGCGCTAGGACCAGGACGAATATATTATTATGTATTTATGTATTTTATATATAATATTATAAATGCGAAAGTAACTCTGTCTGTAAGTAAATCTGTCTGTCACGTTTTCACGCATATACCGCTGAGCCGATTTTGATGAATTTTGGTATAGAGATACATGGTACCTTTGTGAAGAACATAGGCTACTTTTTAGACAGGTGCCACGCGTGCGAAGCCGGGGGAGCAGCTAGTTTCTTATACATTTTTCTCGGACTTGGGTTAGGAGGAATTGGCACCTAAATTCACCTAGTATATAAGACGTTTTAAAGTGGTATTGAATAAAACCATATTAGAGTGAATGCTTGATTCGCTCGAATTAATTTGTTAGCTTTTTACAAAACAGTATACTAATGTTAGGATTACCTACCTATATCGACTAAACTCGAATGTCCCTGATTAAAATTGACGTAACGATCTACTTATACTTATAACCATTATATACACTAATGAGATCATAATTAAACTGAATATTATGAAAATAACCCATTTCAACTGAGATCATTGACGTAAGCACGTACAACTGCTCAATATGTATTACCAACATACATTTAGCCGAGATAATCACTGATATCGCAGGTAAGCGCCTGCAGTTATTATAAAGCATACCGTCTACCAAAGCGTGCCTGCTTGCTAGTTCATAATACCAACACATTCGTCACGAAATATATATACTATCTAGACCGCAGAAGGCACCTGATAAAGGTCTTGACAAGATTCATTTTCTGATCATGCCAAGCGCAGCGGAACATACTGTATGGAAAATACATAGGTTGTAATTATGTCACATATAAGGTTGGTTTTTGTTGGTTTTTGTAGGGACAACTAATAAGTATTACCGTGCAAATGGCGGACAGCCAGACGGACATAGTGAAACTATAAGATACAAAATGTTATTACTAAAAACAGTATTACAAGTCAATTGATTAATTTGGTAAGAACCAAAATAAATTATACATATTTTTGGGTAGGTACAGTCTACCCTTTTTCGATTATATTATAATTACTAGCTGACCCGGCCACGCGTTGGTATAGCTCAGTAGTTCTAACACGTTGAACTAATATACGCTAACCTCTAAAATTATCAGTGTTTCTCTGCTATATTATGCATGTATTATACATATAAACCTTCCTATTGAATCACTCTATCTATTAAAAAAACCGCATCAAAATCCGTTGCGTAGTTTTAAAGATCTAAGCATACATAGGGACAGACAGACCGCGGGAAGCGACTTTGTTTTATACTATGTATAAAACAATGTGGTCGCCCACTGGTCGAAATTCGCTCATAATTAATTAATAATTAATGTATTTTTTAAGCATAATTTAAAAAAAAATATTAGCATTCTACACTCATTCTCTATATAAACTACACTGTGCGAAATTTTGATACTCCTCCGTCCGCGCAATTTTCGTAAAAACGGGTAAAGTTTTTGCTATTCAATACCTAATTGTTCATTTTTATTATTATGTAATATACATTATAAATGATAATATTTAATAGATTTATATATTTTGAATATTCCATACATACACATTTTAAAATGAAGATTGATGGTCTTCTATAGTACAGGTTTTATACAGGTTCGCCTTATAAGAATTCACCTGTACTGAACACCTCTGAAAGCCATGTTTTTATGTTTAAATAGGTTAAAAACATGTCTTTCAGAGGTGTTCAGTACAGGTGAATTCTTATAAGGCGATGCAAGCAGCGTTCTTTACCTTTTCGGGTATTCTATTCGGGTATAAGAGCACCTTTTGCGTTGACACCACGGCGCTGGAAAAAATCCAAGTTGTGATGTGTGAGGATAGCTACTTGGTCGATAAGCTCGCATGGTATTGTCAAGAGTTCTATTTGAACTTCAGAACCCAATAAAAAAACTCTAGCAGTGCTTATTAATTTATACATACCCCAAGCACAACTTTGACAGAATTCAATCGAGACACATCGACCGATCGAAGTCTCACTAACCCAACTCTCACCTTAAATTAGAATATATGTCGACAAGTCACAATCAACAATATGCTTCAACGCTTTAGTGGATTCTTCGTTTGTAATTTCATCAAAAAAAAAAACCAAAATCTTTTATTAGTTAAAAACAAGTAGTACATCATATGTGTTGGGATCTCTTCTGTTAAGTTAAATATAACCTGTGTTAGAAGAGTCCCCTCTTTTCCGTGGTCTAAAGGAGCACTTGAATTTAACAAAAAAATTTTTATACAATTACAATAAACTTAAGCTAGGTACATAATAGAAATAACCATTTTAAAGACATACGAGTGCGCTAGGCACAATTAGTTAGGGTATTTCATGATAACATCGTTTCAATTATTTATAAAAGTAGGTAGGTAAATTGTTGACCAAATGGTAGGTATCTAGAAGAAAAAATAGCATGTAGGTAAGAAGTCTATCTAATAGGTAGAATAGAATAAACACTCATACTAGCAGGTAGGTTTGTAGATATATACTAATACTATAAAGAGGCAAACTTTGTTTGTTTGTTATGGATGATCTCTGAACTACTGAACCAATTAAATTTAGAAGGTTCCTTCCCTTGTAGAAAGCTTCATAGCCCCTGAGTGCAGTAGTAACATGAAGTAACATAGCACTTCTGAATTCATTAATTTTCTCGTGCTATTGCATGGTTTATTCAGTAATCTTAGCGGATTTGTAATCAATAAATTGTGACTTCATAGCACAAGTATGTACAATTCAATTATAAGTTATCTTGCAATGTGAACGTTTAGAATAGACAAAATGACGAAGACTTCATCTTCTTCGTCTTCTTTGTTTATAGCATGTGACATTATAATGTAAATCTTGCCAGTGTCAAGTGTTTATTTTTGTTTACAGTCAATTTGTTTGTTAAAGTCTTAATCGATGGTCAATTGTCAATTCAAGAAGTCACGCGGAATGGCCGTCTAAAATTTTCATGGGAATCCTCGTCGTTCATATCACATTGCACCTTAATACACATACAATTCAATTGTCCACACCCGTCCTGTAGTCACAATTTATTCATTAAAATTCCGCTGAGATTACTGAATAAAACGAGTATAAAATATTAAATTAGCATGAAATGACAAACGCAGAATGCCTTCCTCTTCGTTAATGCCATTTTTTTGCAGATTGCCACATTGTCAAAATTGTCGTCATATGACATATCATAATTTAGCCAATGTCAATTGTTTATATTGTTTATAGTAATACGTCACAAAGTCGTATGTTGTCTTTCCTCGTTTATTTTATAAATAAATAATAGTTAAAAAAAACGAAAAAACACACTTTATATAAAAAACCAAACTAAAAAATAGAAAATAAATTTTAATAAATGTAAGTAAGAAAAAAATGTTTTATTAAAAAAAATGCGTGCATTTTTTACAATTTATTTTCTATTTTTAAGTTTGGTTTTCTATATAAAGCGTGTTTTTTAGTTTTTTTTAACTATTATTTATTTTCTACTTTTTAGTTTTAGGATAACCAGATTTTTTTTTAAATGTTTTTTTTTACTTTTTTTTTCGAATTATTGCATTGTCATCGGTCTTTGACAGGTGTGCAAAATTTGAATGAAATCTGGCCGTTTAAAGTGGGTCAAAATCGCGTCCTAAGGAGTCGATTACATACAAACATACGAACATACATACAAGTGAAGCTAATATAAAGCGTATAAAAATGGTGTCTCTTTAAAAAATAATTGTACGGATTATTTTTGCTGGAATCAAAAACGTTAATTCCAATTATTCACACCCGAGTCAATAACTCTAGCTATATTTGAAATCACAAAAATCACTAACACTGTGTCGTAAATAAACTCATATTTTTGCGCTTACATTGCAAACGCTGTCTGAACCCTACGAGATAGATCAAAATAATGTACTACAGTATTGTACACCCTCAAAAGGTCTACAAAAAAGTCCGCGATGATATATGTCTATCTCTTAGAGATAACCATTTTGTAGTATAATTTGTATCAGCACTGCACCCGTGCGAAGCCGGGGCGGGTCGCTAGTTACTAATAAAACCTAAAATAACTCGGAAAATATAAATAATATTAGAGCACAATGTTTCACCGCAAAACGGCCAAAAAATATAAATAATATTAGAGCACAATGTTTCACCGCAAAACGGCCAAAAATGAACGAAGACTTTAAAACCAAACAATCACTTGACACTAGCAAAATTGACAACAAGACATGCTATTATAGGAAGATAAGAAGAAAAGAAAGCTTCAGTGAATAGTGGACCTTAGTAAGTGTAAATTACGTAAATACGTACCTATGTATCACGTTATTTACTTCGCATCAGATCCACGCAATGTTTTGTCCGGAGCACGTCATAAAGTTCGTCTATTTTTATCGTCCCGCTAACGGGCCACTAGCAAGGTCGTAAAGTGACGTCGTAGGTACAGTCAGCCTCAGTGTATCTCATAGACCGCAATGATGATGATCTCAGACCCGAATTATGCGTCTGGTTCGGAGGAAGCAGACTAACACATTGTAGAAAACTCATTCAAGTCCCACTCATTTTATTCTTCTACATTTTTTTTTGTATAGGTATCATAAGTAGCTTTACACTTTAACTTTTTTAACCGTAAGTAAACTACTCGTATAATACGCTGGACATTTCGTCACACACAGCTTCATCTATCCAAAGTAAGCAGAGCTTGTGTTTTGAGTGACCCCATGACTTATAAACTACCTAAGTACCTATATATTTGTTTTTCTTCTGTTAACACATACATTATTACACATAGACACTCTGCAACATACTTGCAAATCATACAAACATTTGTCGCACGGTGGGAATCGAACCCACAACCATCTGTGACTTAGCAGGGCCTTGGCCTATTATGCTACAGAGGTCTTTAATATGTTGATAATCACGCGATAAGATTATAATGGAACCTTGTCAAAGTAAATCGAAAATGACAGTTCTAGCGAAGTAGCGTTAGCAAAGACATTTTGAACATCAGATGTTCATACTAGTTCAATGATTTTTCCGACTCGTTCAAAGTTCTATGATCTATGAACTGCCAGAATTATTCCGCGTGGTTTATTTTACCTCTCTTTCCACTCATCATTAATCTAATTATGTACTTTATAATCGTACATTCATACACCGAATTTCGATTAGTCAATTACGCGAATTCAGAAAGCTGATAGGAATTAAAATTTCAACACGTGCAAAGTCTTTTTTACTTTGACAAGGGTAGTAACCGACATAAAAAAAGGAGGAGGTACTCTTCTCTATTTTTTATGTATGTTCACCGATTACTCAAAGACGCCTGAACCTATTTGGAAAATTCTTTTTTTGTTTCAAAGTCTTCCCCCTTAAATGGGACCATTTACATTTTATCTAAATCGGTCGAGTCGTTTTAAAAAAATCAACATTAATCTAAAAATTGTATATATAAACGATATTTTTTAACCGACTTCAAAAAAGGAGGTTTTAAATTCGACGTTGTAAAATCTTTTTTTTTTATTTATGTTCACCGATTACTCAAAGACGCTTAAACCGATTTGGATTTTTTTTTGTTTTAAACGGTAAACTTTCCCAGGTGGTCCCATTAAAATTTTATCGAAATCGGTCGAGCGGTTTTTTAAAAAATCTACAAAAACCTAAAAATTGTATACATCGATGATATTTTCGCTTACTCCTAAACCTTTTTTATATTCAATGAAGTCGGTTTTCTTTTTAGATTTTGAAACGTAATTATTATATACTTACATAAAGTCGATTATCTTTTAAGTTTTTAAAACGTATCTCTAACCATGCGGGAGCGGATTTTTCGACAGATGCTCATCGAAGATGAATCACATAAATAAGTCGAGGGGACTCAAATTAAAAAACCATCTCTGCTTTACCTACACTATAGTAATTTAACGGTTGAATAACAGAGTTCGTGGTTTCGTTTCGTATTCTAAAAGCATTATGGTTACGATGTCCAAAATTAAACATTATATATTATATATAATTACGTTTTAAAAACTAAAAAGAAAACCGACTCCATTGGATACAATTTATGACCATAAAATTATTATATTTTGAAATTTTTAGTGGAAAGTAGATTTATTTTGTTTATATATAATATTGGTAGAATTTTCCTAATCAGTTCAGGCGTCTTTGAGTAATCGGTGAACATACATTAAAAAAAACCGACGAATTGAGAACCTCCTCGTTTTTGATGAAGTCGGTTAAGAATGGCATGTTAACAGCATGGTATTGGTTGTATGAGAGCAGTATAAACGTATTTGGACAATAACATAAGTTAAGAACATAAGTTACGGAAGTGCGATATGCGACACTTATACAGCTTTTGTCATTACATGGGTAAAATTATTTAATTGATATTTTTATAAGTATTTACGAGATAGAGAGGCACGATCGGCCTCAGTGTTTATCGGTGATCGGCTCGTGGCGCATCTAAATAGGTTAAAAGTATGCAATTTTTCATCAATGTTTTCTTATGACGTTATCACGTAAAATGATCGTCCGTAAACCGACTTTACAGACAACCATTTCTTTTAGTTATTAAATGACTTGTCTTGCAGCAAGCGTCTAATTTCGTAGCTTCAGGTCATTTTGAATGTATTCAAACCTACTTTTTAATTTTATTATAATTACAATGTATTGTAATTATAATAAAATTAAAAAGTAGGTTTAGCGCATTAAGATACAAATGTCGTATACATTCTTAAAAACTGGAGGCATTTGCTTTGGAGGCATGCTTTGTAATTATATTAGAGCTTGGTAGATGCATGAATCGGACAAATGGTATATAGATATAATGGTCTTATATCTTAATTATAATTAAATTATATTATGAAGACATAACTTTGATATTCTTTGGCTATACACTCTCTTCATATTATTATTATAGCTGTATTAGAAGCTGAACAGCGGCGTATATAAAATATTTGGCTGCACAAAAGGTTGAAATAGAGAATTAACTTACAGCGGAAAGTCGCTTAATTCCTTTAAATTCCGTAATGAACCTACAAAAAAAATTCTGGTCTCAATTGTTTCCATTATACAGCTTATGTATTACTTTATGTAACGCATAAGTGCTTCATAAATAATAGTTAAAAAAACTAAAAAACACGCTTTATATAGAAAACCAAACTAAATAATAGAAAATAAATTGGTGCATGGTGGAAGGATTATCAATTCGATAATATCTTAAAAAGCACCCCACGCTTTTTTTTAAATAAAACATTTTTTTCCTACTTACATTTATTAAAATTTATTTTCTATTTTTTAGGTTGATTTTCTATATAACGCGTGTTTTTTAGTTTTTTTTAACTATTATTTATTTTCTACTTTTTAGTTTTAGGATAACCGGTTTTTTTATAATTTTTTTTTTCGGATTATTGTATTGTCATCGGTCTTTGACAGCTGTGCAAAATTTGAATGAAATCTGGCCGTTTAAAGTGGGTTAAAATCGCGTCCTAAGGAGTCGGTTACATACAAACATACAAACATACATACAAGTGAAGCTAATATAAAGCGTATAATAAAGTTATAGTAGGGATTTCTATATGAATGAATTAAATTAAAAAATTAAGCGGCCCGCCCCGGCTTCGCACGGGTACAATGCTGATACCAAATATACAACAGAATGTCTGATGTGATAAGAAACCTTTAAAATTAACAGTGTTTCTCTACTATATTATACATGTATTATACATATAAACCTTCCTCTTGAATTACTCCATCTATTAAAAAAACCGCATCAATATCCGTTGCGTAGTTTTAAAGATCTAAGCATACATAGGGACAGACAGACCGCGGGAAGCGACTTTGTTTTATACTATGTACCTAGTGATACACCAATGGCCAAGTTGGGATAGTCTGGCGTAGTTTAGATTAGACCGCGCACTGGGAGATGTTCGCAAACTCATCGAAGTTTGCAAATTATAATAAATGAGCAATGTTTCAAAATAATGGATCAAAGACCACTGGACCTGAAAATGATCCTCTGTTATTGTATTCATTTACCTAAAGCCAACCATTAAGGATACCTAGTAGGTACCTACTTATTCCAATGTCGATTTTCAACCTCTCGTTAGAAGGTCAAGGAGAAAGTAGTTAATTAATAAATTACCAGATTATTTTTTGGTGGTCTTGCGAAACAAACATTGCGCTCTTATATTATAATTTTTTCTCGAGTTATTAACTGACTTTATTAAAAAGGAGGAGGTTCTCAATTCGTCGGAATCTTTTTTTTTTTATGTTTGTTCACCGATTACTCAAAAACGGCTGAACCGATTTGGAAAATTCTTTTTTTGTTTATAAAATAAAAAAAAAAAAGAATCCGACGAATTGAGAACCTCCTCTTTTTTGATGAAGTCGGTTAAATACTAGCTGTTGCTAGCGACTTCGTACGCATTTTGTTTTTGAAAAGAATTGTAGCTTAAATCCTTCCCCGGGATGCTTTTTATCTCCTTGCCGAATTTTATTGATACGTTTCAAACCAATCACACCCACCACCCATTAAAAAGTTTCCATACAAACTTTCACACCCCATTTTACTCCTTTATGAGGGTTATATAGAAAAATCCTGATATACGTGTCCATTTATTTTGCATTTTAAGTATCCAAACCAAGTTTCTAATTTTGTAGTTTCGACAAAAAAAGTTTCGCCACTATATCAAATTTTCTAAAATAACAATGACTTTATGTCGCGTGCACCAAAGTCCAATATAGAGTAACGATTTTAAACGACAGTTCAAAAATAAGTTGAAATTTTATTTCATTCCTGTATTGAATCAATTTTCCTAAGATTTTCCGCAGTTTAACACGTTCACAGTCCCTTGGGTTCACAGTCCATTGGACCCACGCATTAACTCGGACTCGCACTTTCGTGGTAAGGTACCCATACAAACTTAGTATCTCGTTTTAGCGTGGACTTGTGAGTTAAGACGTTGTTTTCTTCATGAACTTACAAAGGGTGAAAAAAACTACCTGGATGACAAAAAACAATCCGCATTTTGTTTTTTTATTTATTTTTGACATGCGTTGGAACTTTCGAACTACCCTCAATATAAAATAACGAAAACTGAGTTCATTTATATAAAAATACGAAATCTCGTTTACTTGGATGACATATATTTTTCAGCTATTTTATATCCTTTCACATCAAAAACGAAAAGAAAAAAGAAAAAATGTTTTATTAACCAAAAACGAGAAACTTAACTAATACATAGCTTAATATTTAGTTGAGTCACAGGTGTATTTTGCATTTTAGTTAAAATATGTACCGATGATCCCCACACTAGGCTATGCCTGTATCGTGGGGGAAAACATATTTCAAATGAGTTCATATATGACGGAGTTATGTATAAGGCAACAATAGTTGCGAATCGAGAACCTCCTCCTTTTTTTAAAGTTGGTTAAAAAAACCAAAGTGCGAGTCTGACTCGCACACCTTTCCGGGTTCCGTGTAAATTGGATTGAAGCACCAACTTTCCTTTCCGTCGAAAGAAAATTCTCCCATACATCGATATAAATAAGTCACGCTCAAATATCTAACTTCAAATTTATTATCGATTTACTTTGGGCTGGCCCCAAAGTAAGCAGCCCATTGTATTGATGACGCTGTGTGACATGACCGGCATTATTTATTTATTTATTAAATGCCCGTATTTTTTTGATTGCGTTGATTTCACAGCTCCAAGGAACAGTAGACCTTAGTTTTGAGTTTTGAGTTTTGTCTTGACAGACAGACGGACGGAAGTGATGCTAAAGGTTCCTTTTTTATAAGAAACCCTTTAAAACAAGATAAGTATTAGATGTATTATATTATAACGCAAAGCTGATTTGTACGAGACTTAACTGCTCACCTCGATTCAGAAGCTGTCAAAATTAACAATCAGTCCCCTGCTGTTTCTCAGAGCTGTAGCGAAGACGTAGCTGTACTATAGGTAGGTACGTGTCGTCGATTGTAATCACGAACCAATTAGAAACAGGCGATAGCGCTGCTCTTTACGGCTTCGGGTACTTAAGGTGGTTCCTTAAGCAAATGGCGTTGTCGCGTTTTGACGGCACTCAAATCACGATTTCATATAAAAAGATATCGATAATACTATAATGTTAATGTTTTAATTCGTGTTACTCTTTTTTAATGAAGGTAAGTTGCAAACTACTTCCAGAGAAGAAAATGATTATAAAATATTTTAGACTTTATGTAAAATTATTTTATTTTAGACTTAAAACTTAAAAATTAATATTAAACTTAAATCTTAAAATTTATTTTATCGAATTGACAATAACTTAAAAACAATTATAAATAATTACAGAAATGTACAAAATAATATAAAATACATGTGAAACAGTTGAGCTATCTAAGGACCGTTTAAAACGATCTATAGATTTCTCAACTGATCCAGATCACTGCCAGAGGGTAGCGTTACCAAGATTTTTAAACGTTAGAGCCTAAATATTAAACACCTACTAAGTATATTATTTTTATAATTATAATTCCTCCAAATACCGAGTAGATAGCCACTAACTAGCGGAAAAAGACTTATTTTTCCATACAGAAAGCCATGTACTGAGGGTGCCGTCTTAATATCACAAGCACAATGTTTGGCCGATCGATACTGTAGCCACGGAATAAATTAGTGGCCACGTAGAGTTGCACTATTTCTATACCATGAATTTAGTGCAACTTGCATTTCGATTGAGTTAGTGCTTTTGCAATAAGCTTACGTGAATAAGCTTCATGTTGGAGTTCTAAACATGTAAATCAATCGACAAAATAGCTTTGGCAAGATTGTCCAAACTTTGAACCGGTGTAGATGTTTTTTGATTACTTGGTATGACGGTAAGGACGATTATACATCGACAAGTACTTACAAGTATTCACAAGTACTTACAAGTATTTCAGTAAGTAGCAAGTATTCACAAATACTTATGGGTATGTAAAATTGTGAAAACCCCCGACACAAATCAAAATACATCTATCCATAACCTGTTCATAACGATTCCGATAAGCCAAAACACTTTCCTGTTAGTAAGTTGAGTAACCTACAGATTCCAAGTGATGCTGCAGCAGCATGTCAAGATTACCATGTTCTTGCAATATCATTGAAGTAGCAGGACACCAAATTTAGAATGGATCAGACCTGTTGAAGTTGCTTAGATCCATTCATCAACTAGAAAAAACTTCAAATGGTAAAAATCGAAATCAAAATCGGTTCATCCGTTTGGAAGCTACGATGCCAGAAATAGATACACGTCAAACTTATAACCGCCTTCTGTGTGATTCAGGGGTTAAAAAAAAGTTTCAATCAAGCGTGTTTTTGTTTTGTCATACCGGTTCCCAATGCATTCAATTGACGTAAACTCTCCCTGAAAGTGTCTATTCCCGGCTGTGGGGACTAGGTAAGCAGCCTGATGAGAAAACCCCTTATTTGGTACCTACTCGTGTCACCAGCTCTTGTGTGTTTACGCTCGGCTAGAAGAGCACTCAACTTGACAATGCGGGACCGCCGTAAATATGCACTCTTCAATGGTAGGCACTCTTCTAAAATTAAAATGTGTTTGGACAGTGCTATTATATCCATACAAAGGAGCTATAATCACACGTCATATTGTTCAAAGCTATTGGCGTCTCTATTCATTGATATTAGAATGACAAGGATAAGGCTAGGATAAGGCTAAGGATAAGGCTGTCCGCTTGTGGAACGCGTTGCCTGTAGATATCAGAAAGGCTCATCCCATCTTCAAAAACAGCGTCATAAAACATTATTTGTCGTGCTGTATGGTTAGTTATTTCCGCATTATTTATTTTTTAGATTGTTTATCTTTATTATTAATCTATTGAGTGCATATGTATGTATATATTTATATCAGTATTTGTTTAGTTTATACATATATGTAAGTATGTAATTATATGATTATAAAAATACACCACACCCGCTTCTTTGTTTATTTATAGTCCAGTCCATCCAACGGTTGCCTGGTAGAGATCGCTATTAGCGACAAGGGCGCCCATTGTATTGCCTTAAATGAGTTTAGTTATTGTTATTGTAATATTCCGTGTTGATGAGTTATCTATCTATCTATCCATCTATTGGCAAAGATTGTATCTTGGGGAAGGATACAGGCTGCGTTTTATGAAGAGGTAGTCAAAATGGTACCGCGCTATTCTTTCAACGATATGATCGTTGATTTTACTAATTAAATAGATTTATATATAGAATTACTATAACTCTATGAACAGACTACTAGGATGTACTAAATCAAAAACGTTCGTTTGAAAGTACTGTCAAAAATAACGCGATCCCGCAACGTTTGATCAACGTATAATCCAAATTAGAGCTAAATCGTTCCCGTTAATGCACGATTGTGCACGATGTGTAGAAGTGATATAATTACTTGTACTATGGCGATTTGCAAGCAGGCTAAATTGGAAGATTTTAGACGCGGCAAATGTAGGGACTTCCATCTTACATAGACCAGTCAAAATAGCATTTAACTTTGCAATCAAATAAAGAAATTGTTGTATGCGGTGATTTTAATATAAATTTGCTTGAGAAATATTCATTGAGTATCAGAATAACTAGTTTATTTAATTCATTTGGTCTTGAACCTATAGTTATGGAGCCAACTAGAATAACTGCCACTTCGGCCAAATGCATAGATAATATCTTTACCAATATAAACATAATAAGCAAAAATATAATTAGTAATATTCACTCTGACCATCTCGGTCAACTAGTTCAAATAGAAATTAAAATGAACAATAAAGATGTACAAAAAAAAAATACTTATATACCAGTTACCACTGATCGTTTAGAGAAAGTAAGATTGAACCAACTTGCCTTTTTTATTGTATAATGATGATAATCCAAATGATTTATACAATACATTTTTCACTGAATTTAATAAAGTATTCAGTTCCATTTTCACATCCAAAACTATTGTGGTCTCTGGCAGTTCAACATTTTGTGAGTGGGCAACAGCAGGTATTCATAAGAGTAGGCGTACCTTGTATGAATTGTACAGTGAAAAACGGTATAACTTTAGTGAAGAGTTTAAAGAAAAAGTAAAAAATTACTCAATAATCTTTAAGAATGTTTGTCGCTTTGCTAAATCTCTATTAGTATTTAAGCTCAAAAATTAGAAACAGTCAAGATAAAATAAAAGCAGCTTGGAAAATAATTAATAGTGAGACCGGAAAATCTAAAACTCATAATAGTGTAATAAATTTAAATATTAACAATAATATAATTAAGCAAGATATAGATGTAGCAAAGGCATTTGAAACTTTTTTTACTGATATTCCAGTCTCCACTACAAAGTCTTTAAACTCTTCTCATGTAATAGCAGTATCATTGTTAAAAGATAGTTTACCTGAATGTGTCACACAATTTTACTTTGAACATGTGGACAAAAACGATATTATCAAGGCATTCAAAATGATTAATGTAAAAAGACCACTGATCTCTGGGGCATTTCTGTCAGTGTTATAAAACCACTAATTGACATTATTGCACCAGATCTAGCTTTCATATTTAATCAATGTATTGACAGTGGAGTATTTCCTGATTTGATGAAACATAGCAAGATCATACCTCTATTCAAATCAGGTAGTCATTCCGATCCTAGTAACTTTAGGCCTATATCAGTACTTCCTACATTTAGTAAAATATTTGAAAAACTTATACTAAACCAATTACAACGGCATTTTAATACCAACAATTTACTAGACAGTAAACAATTCGGATTTACAAAGGGACGCTCAACGACTGATGCTGGTGTTGAGTTAATATCACATATTTTTGATATCTGGGAGGAATCACGCGATGCCTTAGGTATTTTTTGTGATCTGTCGAAAGCTTTTGATTGCGTTCACCATGAAACTCTAATCAGCAAACTACACCACTATGGTGTTAAGGGAGTTTCACTTAAGCTTCTCACATCCTACTTAACTGACCGAACACGAGTAGATGTAAATGGAAAGCGTTCTCCGGGGTCAATGGTAAAAATGGGTGTACCACAAGGATCAATACTCGGGCCATTCTTGTTTTTAATTTATATAAATGATCTACCTAAACTTGTAAAGGATGATCACGAGATTGTACTGTTTGCTGATGACACGTCACTTTTATTTAAATTAAAGCGACGACTTACTAATCTTGACGATGTAAACAATGCAAAGTTGTAACATGGTTTAATGGAAACAACTTATTACTTAACGAGAAAAAAACGAAATGCATTCGTTTTATACTGCCCAACGTTAAACAGGTGAAAGCTAATGTAAAAATTAATAACGAAAAGATAGATCTCGTCGACACCACAGTGTTCCTAGGCATTACTTTAGATAATAAGCTGCAATGGGGCCCGCACATAGATAAATTGTCGAAGAGACTCAGCTCTGCCGCATACGCTGTCAAAAAGATCCGTCATTTTACCGACGTAGATACCGCTAGACTCGTTTACTTCAGCTACTTTCATAGCATTATGTCTTATGGCATTTTGTTGTGGGGGAGTGCTGCTGATATTAACACCATATTTGTGTTGCAGAAGAGGGCTGTTCGTGCAATTTATAACATGGGCCCCAGAGAATCACTTAGAGATAAGTTTAAAGAAATTAATATTATGATAGTGCCTTGTCAGTATATATACGAAAATTTAATGTATGTGCACAAAAATGTTCATTTATTCAAAAAAAATTGCGATAATCATAGTATGAACACTAGAAATAAAGATAAACTCGCTGTTCCCACTGTTAGGCTCGCTAAAGTTAATAAGTCTTTTATAGGGCAATGTGTACGCTTCTATAACAAGGTCCCAAGCGACGTGTTAGATTTGTCGATTGGCAAATTTAAAAACGTAATTACCTAAACATAAACTGTCTATTAAAGCATATTATAAAATATCAGATTATTTAGAAGACAAAAAAGCTTGGGATGAATCTGCTCTAACTCGACTCGGCATCCGTAACAAAATTGTCAAGGATCATACAAAAAAGTGTTAAGACCAGACAAGTTTCTAGCCGGATTCTTCTTGAACTGGGGTTAGGAGGAACCGGCACCTAGATTCACTAGCATGTAAGAAGACGATTCAAAGTGGTCCTTGTGATTGTAATGAATAAAGTTATTTTGAATTTTGAATTTTGAATTTTGCACTAAATTTCCGATCCAATTTTTTTTTAATAAGATTTAGGATCACTTACTGTGCATAAAATCACAAAATGCAGACAGATCCAGGTGACGCTTCAAGTGCCATCTTGAAAAAACGTTTTTGGCCGATATCTCGGAAAGTGCATAGATAAGTGCATAACTTTTTGCCCTAAAGTGCATAGCACTTTAGGGCAAAAAGTTAAGAAAACCATTATTGTAGAGAATACAATTTTACATCTTTTGTTTCTTGTAAACTTTTTTGTAAAATTTACCGATTTTCTTATAAAAATAAAATTTGATCGGAAATATAGTGAAAAATTTACTAAAAAAACGTCTATTTTGACTGTACTAATAGTTTTCTGCCGTCTTGCAGAAAAAAGTCTACAACATATCCTTTCGATTTCAATTCACATTTCCCTTTCATTGTCCAATCAACGATAAACTTCTACATATACTATGGTAAAACACTCATTTCACGGCCTTATTTCTGCAAGAATAAAAAAAAGAATTCGCCCCCAAATGAGCTTCCTTAAAATCAGGCAACTGTAAAAAACAATGGTAAAGAAATGGGAAATGTGTAAATCTACCACTGACTAGACTACTGATATTAACACAGAACACATTGTTTTGTGTTACTACGTACTACCAACCGTGTGAAATGCTGCACTGCAGCAAATAATTGAAGATGCAGCCTGCGTATATCATTCATACATCTATACTTAGAAGCTGGCCTGTTAGTAGTAACTCTATTTCCGCACTGTAGCTTGAGGATTCGATTCCCTCCCAGGACAAACATTTGTGTGATTAACTTAGGTATGACTTCAGTGTCTGGGTGTTATAAAGTATCATATGTATATTAACGTGAGGAAACAGGCATGTCGTAGAACCTAACAAGTTCAAAGACATGAGTCAAGTACACGAAAGGAGAAACGCTATAATCCTTTCGCCACACTGGTTCAAAACAACTAGTGAAACGGTAAGAAGAATGTATTTAAAAATATATAAGCATTCTATCAGTCATCTGCTCACCATAATACAAGCTATGCTTAGTTTGGGGCTATATGGTGTTGTGTGCATTGTCCACCAATATTTATTAATATTGTTATACATGCTAAAATAAAAACATCAACTTCATTTTACATTTATGCGAGGTACCCCTAAAAACCATTTTTCAAAGACTATTTCATAACTTTGTAATAATAATGTAATGTAACTTTGTAATAATAGTATGGCGATTGTGGAACTTTTGACACAATCAATGTCTATTAGTTTCGATTAGCAATCGGCATAATTTTAATCTTTAGTTTGATTGCAATTGGAACCAATTTTGACAAGATGGATTACTTTTAGGTACGTTCTATCTCTATCTCAGACCAAACAAAATTATAGACTTATAGAATTATAGATAATAACTTAAGTGAAGTCTCAAAACCATGCTTCTCTGTGTAAATAGATGCACCCACGCACACACATCTACCCTAACCGTGCTCATTACTCTTAGTATATGCATACATACTTGTACTATTAAGTTTTCTGTCATGTTATGGTCTACAAAACATAATAATTTTTATTTTAAAAATACATATTCCGTGGAAAAAAGTGTCACAGAATCACTTTTAATAACACCATTTATTTAATATAAATATAATAGCAAGGAGCACGATTTCGGTGTATGTGTGTGCGTGGGTGCGGGTATTTACACACAGAAGCACGGTTCTGAGACATTATTTTGGTTGATTGCGGCGCTCTGTCTTCACATTTATTTGATCTAAGGATACTATTCATATGACAGCATGTATGACAATCAACATCAACCTTCCGTAATGCAAATTCATCAATAGTAACTGAAATCGATTAGTATCAAAGTTTTGATAGTATCAGAATTCTATAATCGCCCCAAAGGTCAGCAACAGTTTTAAAAGTAATTTAAGTTTCAACAGAATCACCCATCAGTACTCTTTATAAATACTAGGTAGGTAACTTATGTGTCCGATTCCTTTAAATCCAATTCATCCGTTACTAGCATTTATCAGTTGAATTATACATTTTGAAAATCGGAACTCAGAACAGATCGTTTCCTTTCTCATAACAAAATGAACTAACGAATACTTTTTATTAAATACTAACGAATTTGTATTATAAAAAACTCGGCCTTAGATCATACCTACTTTAGGGTTAACGCACATTACGGATCAATCCGCGGCGAATATTTTCGCACTATTTTGTCGAATTTTTAATCAGACGTAGGTGTACGCAAAAAAACGCGTAGATAATAACACACTTCAGAGTTTTTAGCCTCGCGCAATATTTAAAATCTAATTCGCTAGAGTCCAGCATTACGAGTAGGTATTCAAAATCAATTTATTTTCATAAATTGACCAACCTTGGTAGGTTGCCGTTTCAACACGCGGCTTTGCTTGCGTGTTAGATCTTGAAATAAACTATGACTCTACCTACAACTATTTGTCGGTCAGCGATGTTGACGATAATGTCCAATACACAATCTCCATCGCTTAATCAACACAATTTCCTCCATTCAACCTATTTCCAAAACAATACAGAGGAACAATTCAGTTAGTTAGTCCAATTTAACAACGATAGGCGGACATCTGGTTTAGATATTGAATTAAAGTCTGTAATACAGCATCCGGCGGTTGCCATGGCACGTCGGCGTCGAGCACAATAACACAAGGCAAATGAATCGGCTTACAAATTCACCCATCGCGGGGGCCGGACGGGGAATGGGGACGACGGACGAGGGAGGGTTACGCGCCCCTCAGTCTAACTAAACTTCTAAAGAGGTCGGGGCTCCGTACCATATTCTGACCCCTGTGAATTTACAAATCAAGCGACGAAAAACGGCACGTAGTAACTACCTCGTAGCTACAAATCACTACTCGCTACCATATCATCTTTTCGCTAAAACAACACTTAATTATTCCATACACTTATATCACGCGAATAACACTTGCGCAAAAGTGCGCAGTTTCCACCCCACTTTCGCCAAGCGCTATTAAACCGTGACGGGACCTGTACCTAACGGCATCATACTGGGACGGGGACCTATTTGCCCCACAGAACAATCTAGGTAATTTGTTTTTTAAGTTATTATTTATTATATACTATATATTTTTTAAACTATTAT
Organism: Lampropteryx suffumata; assembly: GCA_948098915.1. Taxonomy (NCBI): domain Eukaryota; kingdom Metazoa; phylum Arthropoda; class Insecta; order Lepidoptera; family Geometridae; genus Lampropteryx; species Lampropteryx suffumata. Next base: position 20,529,665 of record OX402544.1, on the reverse strand, counting down.
AGTGCCCTAGATGCTGGGTCAAATAAAAAGTTTTCTTTCATTCTTTCTAACGGAGAATTGAGATGACATGATTCTAGAAAACAACACACCTTGAGTCGTTTAGTAAGTTATGCCATGGGAACCATCTAGAAGTGTATCTGTGTCTACGTGAAGTAACTGTTAGTTATACTGTAACTACCTACCTACGTAGTCGATTCCGCCAAACCCATTAATTTGTTACTGGACGCTGGAGTTCCACGGGAACGTCAATAAGTGGGTAACTATGTACGAGTATGTCAATTTCCCCTTACCTATGTAGGACAGTTAAAATAGATTACGGTGTATTTCATGCATACTATCCTTTCCATAGTTATAAAGTGTTACAAAGTATCATATTGACGACCTCTGTGGCGCAGTTGGCTAAGGTCCGGCTGAAACGCAAAAGGTTGCGGGTTCGATTCCCCCCGCGGGACAAATGTTTATATGATCTGCAAGTATTTGTCTCGGGTCTGGGTATTTCTATGTATAATATGTATGTATTTACAAAAAAAAAGCATATAAGTAGTATATCAATCAAGTGGTACCCATAACACAAGCTCTGCTTACTTTGGGGCCAGAAATGCTGTGTGAAATGTCCGGTATTATTATTATTATATACGTATGAGTATGTAGGTAGGTACTTATTCAATACAGACGAATGATAGAATACTTATACATATATATATATATATATGTATTCTACCAGTCGTCTGGTTTCTATAATAGGTACAAGCTATGCTTAGTGTGGGGCTAGATGGTGTTGTGTTGATTGTCCACCAATATTTCTTAATTAATTTAATTACAAATGATAGGTATTTGTAATGAAACCGAAGTTGCTGTTCTATAAAGGTAACTATATCCATAATCCATACTAATAAACTATTACTAATATATAAATTCAGAACTGTCTCCGTCTGTCTGTATTTTACCTTTTCACGGCTAAACGACTAAACAGATCTTAATAAAATTTGGTAAGCAGATAGTTTGTATTTTAAGGATGGAGATAGGCTTTTATAAAGGTACTACGCGCACAATGCGGGCTGCATCTTGTATAAAATTGTTATTAAAATTAAACAAAAACATATTTATGGCGATGATAGTAGAATACCTTTTGTCAATAACTAACAGAACTAATTAGGTACCTTCACCTAATTAGTCCTGTTAATTATTGATATTAATTATTGATGTTAATGGTCAAGCCATTTCAAGATATGAAAATATCTACTAGTACTTACTAATATTATAAATACAAAAGTTATTTGTTATTTGCGACTGACAGTGGCAGACAATGGCGTTGGACCGAAATAATAAATCAATGGAACACTCCAGGGGAGGCCTTTGCCCAGCAGTACGGGCTTAAAACAACAACAACAACATGATTGTGTTACAGTAGCGGCGTTAGGATAGGGCGCGGTTAGGCGATCGCCCAGGGCGCCGGATAAAAGGGGCGCTGCTGGCGGCCCTTTGTATCCTAGCGCTCATAGTTCGAGGTTTACTTGTAAATTCCCTAAATTAAGTCATAAATCATATCACACGCAAAGAAAACAAAATATTATTCTATTATAGCTGACTGTACTCCAGACATTAGTCATAAAACAACTATCGCTGACATTACAATTTGTTGATTTATCTGAAATAATAAAATATCAGAAAAAGAGCTTGGAAAGAAAATTTCTTGGAATTTATACCTGTCATTGAGTCAACTGGTGAAAGACTGACTGAAGTTATTATCAATGTTTTGTATCAATACGGACTGGAATTGAGCGATTGTAGAGGTCAGGGTTATGACAACGGGGCGAATATGAAAGGAAAAAATATTGGGGTTCAAAGGAGCATTCTCAACATAAACCCCTTACCTGTTAATGTACCGTGTGTCTGTCATAGCTACAATCTAGTACTATGCGATGCCGTGTTTGGGATACCTTAGAGGTTGTTCACATTCATCTTCTTTTCATCGATGGAAAATTCAAACCGATCACTTCGGACTATATATTATAAAAAAGCTCAGTGTCACACGTTGGGAGGCAAGACTAAGCAGTGTTTAACAGTCCGTTATGAAATTAGTGCCATCTATGATACTTTAATTACTTTGGCCATTGAAACTCAGACAACTGATATACAAGTGTCTCATGAGGCTACTACTCTAGCTGAACAGCTAAAAGATTTCAGCATTATAGTTTCATTGGTTATTTGGTAAAACATAATTTACAATAAACAGTCATGGATCTCGGTAAATGTACAGAAATGTTAAAAAAAATAACATTTCTGAAGACTATAGAAATACAGGCTTTAAAAGTGATATTTAACTGCAAAGGAATTGGCCAAAGAACTAGAAATTCAACCTGTGTTTAGATCTACAACAAGAATTCGATGTTTTAAGCGTCAAGCTGGTGAAATTGCGATGACACTATAAATTCTCCAAAAAAAAAATTGAGGTTTAATTTTTCAACTGTCTTTTCGACACCACATTAATTTCAGTCAATGAATGGTTCGAACAGTTAAATGAGTACCTACTCGGAATCATGGTCTTTTTTGTACAATATTCCGGAAAATATTCCGGAAATCCGGAAATCCGTAATACAATATTCCGGAAAATTCCGGACCTTCCAAACCTTGTCAAACTCTGTAGTGATCTCCAATTAAAATTAATTGTAGACTCTAAAACAGACATAGATGGTTGTATGTTGTGTGATGAACTCGTAAGTCTGATATCCTTTTTGCCTGATCAGAATGTCATCAAAGATCGCAACTTACAAGAACTGTATTCAAATGTATGGATAGCATTGCGAATATTATTGACTATATCTGTAACAGTTGCTAGTGGGGAGAGGAGTTTTTCAAAGTTGAAGCTGATAAAAACCTATCTTCGATCAACAATATCTCAATCTAGATTAACAAACTTAGCAATTTCTTAATTGAAAACGAAATTGCTGAAAACATCGACTTCGACCTTATAGAAAAGTAAATTTTACTTCGCTGATAAAAAGGCCAGAAAATTAAAATTTTGTTAGTTTTTTTCTAATAAACGGTTATTTTTTATAAAAAATAATTAATTCTTTTAATAAATGGTTATTTCATTATATCCTTTCCCTTTTTTAGTATGGGTTTGAATTGCAGTTGGGGGGCGCCGTAGAAATCTCGCCCAGGGCGCTGGAAGTGTTAAAACCGGCACTGTTGTGTTACCTTTTAACGGCTAAACGCCTGAACGGATTTTGATGATATTTGGTAAGGACATCGATTGTGTCCTGGGGAATGACATCAAAACCGAGATGTGAAAGCATGGGGAGGCCTTGACCCAGCAGAGGCGCTCTCTTAATGTAATCGGAAAAAACACATTATGACATTAAGTAATACATACTGTGGCCTGGTCATCTAATTTTCGCAGTTAATATGCAGTTAGTATTTATTCTATTTATCAAGGTTTTTAAAATATGTTAACGAAATATGTGACTCTTTGAAAGACATTTACAAACTCTTTTGATTAAACTGATAACTAACATTAATTACTAGTGGTGCAGCCGATACCGATACGATATATCGGATATCTGCGTATCGGAAACGGTGTAGTAAAGTTTAACTAGAAATGTCAATCGGATTATAATTTTTTTTAAATTTTTTTTTTAAGAAGTGTTGTTATTAGAACATTCGTTTTTATATTTTATTAACTAGATAAATTAAGTACCTACCATATTTTAGTTTTATACAAGTGCCTTTCTGTAACTCTATATAATAAATAAAGAAGAGCGGGGTTTAACATAAGTATTTTTATACGTAAAAGAAAATCGCAACCTTATTTTATGGCTACAGAAATAAACTTTTTTTCATTTTTCATTTCATTTTTCATGAGCCGATATCCAGACCGATAGATCAATATACAAAACTACAAAATTTGGCACGATAACCCATCAAGTCGAGACTTTGTTTCAAGCTATTTGGGGAATTCCCGCCACATACCCGCACTGCATTCTGTCGGCCCCGCTGTCCACACTTTTACTTACAAATTAATTCACACGCATTACGCGATACGCAACACGCAAGTTTATTTTTTTAATTACATACATTGTTTTTAGTTACATTAATTGTAAAATAATGTCTCAAAAATCTGTGATATTCATTTTGTGATAAGTGCAAGAGATGTCTCAAAAGCGGAGTGTAAGCACTGTAATATGCCGTATTTACTAAATAAAAAATGGTAATATTAACTATTAAGATAGTCGCTAACTTGTTGATTATTAGTGACTCCTGTTATTTTTCATATGTTTTTTTTATATCTCAGTGTGATGTCGTATTTAGTTCATTTATTGTATGAACTGATTAAACGTTAGATAAAAATTGGAAAATAAATTCCATATTAACATACCTATACGTAATGTTTTCTTGCAATCAAATTTAAAATTTACAATACCTTGCTTGTATCGTTGTATCGTATCGGTATCGGCGATATTTTTCTAAAAATATAGTATGGTATGGTATATCGGCAGATCAGTGTATCGTGCACCTCTATTCATTACATTAAATAATCGATTTATCGATGAGATTTATTTTGTTCCTGAAAATATCATAATTCCCTGATTCTGCAGTTTCGCTAGACTACATAAAATTTCCCAAAATACGAACGACCTTATTTTGTGTTACTTTTATTTGCACTTTGTTTCAAGGATATTAAGGTCGTTTGTATTTGTAGGAAATTTAAGCTACTCAGTTAAACAACAGAAACAGGGCCATTATGCATATCTAATCCAAAGTATTGGTTAGTATCACCCAAAAAATATTCAACACAAGCTACGCCTCTTCGGATGCTGTAGAATGCTAAATGCTGAATCATTAACCTATCATAATTTAAACCCTCGCATATACATTTATTTACATAAACGCATTATATAAATGCAAAGAATCAAAACAATATAATATAATATATATAATACTCGTATAATACTTAATTCAAAATTTTCATCTCTGGGAGGCGGTGACAGAAAGACAGGCACCGTAGCGGGACTACGGTTCCGTTTATCCAAAACTTTTTCATAGTCATATCATTAAAATTTTATCATTTTGCTAAGTTGTACGGGAAAGTATATAATGCCGTGAGGCAGGCGACTGAGAAAGGGTTTGCGCTTTTAATTCCTGCTTCCAACCCGCTTCTCGCGAGACAAATTTCTATTTAATTAGCAAGTCGGTGAAATGATCGTGAATATTCTCTAAACTTTTTCGTAACTTTCCATATTTAACTGATATTTCAATAAGCAATGAGTCGTTTCATTCAACATGTTTTGGATTAAGTAAACCCTCTCTGTTTGGACTGATTGTTTGTTATTCTTTCGCTTCCGTGCATTCTTCTGTACAGCTTCTACTTAGCACAATGATATTACGAGGAGAACAACTTGTTTTCATAAGTACTTTTGACTTCGTGTGTAACCGTAAATTATTATACATAACATTATAACATAATATTTTGACCCAACAGAGAAGTTATCTACAACTCGTAGGTACATGTGTATTAAGTAAAATGTAATCGCTATTCATTCTTCTTCTTATTGTGTAAGTATTTATTTGCAATTAGTGCGAAATTATTAAAGTGTGGCTTAAAGGCTCCTTTCGTGCACTTTGCACATACATGTATATGAACTTTTTCAGTTCTACGACATGCCGATTTCAACTCGATGTTTTTTGTTTAAAATTACTGGTAGAGCGCACATACATAAAGAAAAAAATCTATTGGTGCACGACCGGATCCAAAACCATAACCTTCGGAACGGTCTTTCGGAAGGAGGTATACTGTATCTACGCTTATTAAAGTTTAACCTATATCGTTTTTACGAATTTATCGAATGTAACTTTTAGAAAAGAATGTATTTATTTGTAACAGCATGATACAAAGAAATAAGTTAAAATAAAATAATAATAATACCTAATTCAAATGTAAAACAAGTACATACCTACTGTTACAAAAGGTTCTGAATCAGCATTATGCAGGTTGTAAACAACCTGCGCTGGTCTTCCGTTAGAACCTTTTTGTGACCAGTGCGTAAAACAATATTAAAATTGCGGACATAACTAAATACAATAGTGCTTTTGAAAAAGTGACCAACAAATTAGTGTAAAGTAAAAAAAATATGATGTCACACACCCGGCATACTTCGCACCGCCATAGAATTCATAAATGTTGTAGTCAGTTATTAGCTGAGTTGAATTCACTCTTTGTTAAGATTAAATACTTCTTTATTAAGATAATGAATACTCAAAACGAATTATTCACGGCGGCGGCGTCTGGTAGATACATTGCGTAATCCAAGAGCTGGCACCTATGTGGCTCAGCGTATTAGCAATGCTAGCAATGCATTCAACGAGGCAATGCCGCCAGTGTATTGGAAAACGCTGCCCTCTGGCAGTGATCTGGATCAGTTGAGCTATCGTTTAAAACGGTCCTTAGATAGCTCAACTGTTTCACATATATTATACTGTACATTTCTGTTATTATTTTTGTAAATAATTAAGATTAAGATTATTTCATTACATTGAAATAAATCGAATTCACGTGGCAGCAAGGCTTGTTGCTTTAATGAATGTAACCGAAATGTAACAGAAATATTTAGCGGATGTAACATTTATGATGGCATTTATCGTCACCATTTAAAACCAATAGATATAACTACGGATGCGACCATTTGATATTATTTAAACCATAGCTTGTTGTGTGGCCTCCATGTGGCTATGACAGACTATATGTTTTTCTTGTGTTAGGAAATCTTAAATAGTAGCATTTATGATTTCCTTCGACCTGGGGATTAGAGTGACTACAATTGTTTTTTGTATGTATAATTGAAGTATGTATTGCAAAATGTTTTAACGGGTTATGCCTGTAAATCTTATTATTATTATTATAATATGAAATTTTACTTTTATTTTGGTACCTACGTGTTTATTGGTTTCGGTTGGATTGATTGATTGTTAGTCAGGAATTACGTTCGTACAGTTTCTTGTAGCGTCCTCCTCCGTCTTAAATAAATTTCTTATCAATTAACATATTAAATTACTATGTGGTTATTTTATATAATGTGCTATGGTGAAGTACGATGCTCTTATTGTTTTTCTTTTCTTCCTATAGAGGCATCTGTCTTGTTGACAATTGTGCTAGTGTCAAGTGATTGTTTAATTATCAAGTCGATCGACGATCGACAATCGTCATTTTTTCTATTCTAAATGTCATCGCGGAAAGGCCGTATAGAACTTTCTCGTGACTCCTTGTCATTCAAATAACATTGCAACATAATTAGTCCATTGAAAAGTTACATTTGGGTATGCATTTGTCAGAGGACGCAATTTTATTTTTTTAATGTGTAGGGGGGGTCAGTAGAAGCTTAAGTTCAAGTTTGTGGGGTCGGCACCCTTGTCCCCCGGCCGCCATCTTGGAAAAGGGGGTGCAAAGGGTTTTCGCGCTGTATCTCGTAAACTAGTTACCTTACAGAAAATTTAATCAAACATAAAATGTAGCAAATTAAATTTCCTACAATTTTATTTCTATTACTTTTTATCGTCAAGTGACCAACAAAAAAGTTATAAACAAAAATAAATGAAAATTTTGTTTGTTTGTTCTAGGTTTTACAGCGCTCCAAACTTAAACGGATTCTCGAATGCTCATAGGGATGCAATAAAAACTAAAAATTAGGCTTACTTTTCTATCTATATTTTTTTTATTCATACAATTTATTATGATCTTAACATTCCTATGCTATTATTGAACTATGTTTGACCCTTTTACCCACCACCTATGAGGTATAACATGGGCAAAGTCAAATTTATAAAAATTTTGCAGAAGCATCCAGAGTTAGCAAGTGGAACTAAATTATTTATGAGTGAGAAAGTCGAGTCATCGTTACTCAGTGTTGTTGGCGAACGTTTTTTCGTCTTTTTATATGGCGGAAATAAAGACGATACTCTAGACACTCTGCGATACAAACGATTTGCTAAGACAGTGACAAAAAATGCATTAAAAAATGCATTAAATTTTTATAAATTTGACTTTGCCCATGTTATACCTCATAGGTGGTGGGTAAAAGGGTCAAACATAGTTCAATAATAGCATAGGAATGTTAAGATCATAATAAATTGTATGAATAAAAAAAATATAGATAGAAAAGTAAGCCTAATTTTTAGTTTTTATTGCATCCCTATGAGCATTCGAGAATCCGTTTAAGTTTGGAGCGCTGTAAAACCTAGAACAAACAAACAAAATTTTCATTTATTTTTGTTTATAACTTTTTTGTTGGTCACTTGACGATAAAAAGTAATAGAAATAAAATTGTAGGAAATTTAATTTGCTACATTTTATGTTTGATTAAATTTTCTGTAAGGTAACTAGTTTACGAGATACAGCGCGAAAACCCTTTGCACCCCCTTTTCCAAGATGGCGGCCGGGGGACAAGGGTGCCGACCCCACAAACTTGAACTTAAGCTTCTACTGACCCCCCCTACACATTAAAAAAATAAAATTGCGTCCTCTGACAAATGCACACTAAGGCCTAAAAAATGTAACATTTTAATGGACTAAATACCTACACTTATAATTCAATTGTCCATATTTGTGCTATGATGTCATAATTTATTGATTAAAATTCCGCTAAGATTACTGAATATAACATACATTAACACGAGAAAAAATAATTAATTCAGAAGTGCTATGTTACTTCATGAAATGACAAACGAAGAATCTTAAGGATGCTGATTTTTTAATAGAATAAAAATGACAAATGATACGGATAACGTCTCGCAGAAGTATACTTTATGTGGATGTGTACATTGAGTGAAGATTAGTTACAGTAAAGAAAGAGCGCAGAAAGTTATATTGAAGATGTGCTCATAGCGGTAAAATTATAACAAAACATACAAATTGGTGCTTAACTTTTTTCTAAATAAAATGCAACACAACTGTAATGTATTGCTAAATGTTTATTTATAATTATCACTATTGAAATATGGATATATATGGATTTTTCTGATCGACAGTCTCTGATATTAACAGTACTCTCAAGCTGTGCAGGAAAACATCGTGAGTAAAAACGCATGTCGTAGAAACTAAAAAGTTCAAAGAAATGTGTCATGTGCACGAAAGGAGCCTCTATTTCAATAGTTGCACTTTAGTCCTTTCACCACACGGGTTCGTAATAACCAGTAATACGATAAGAAGATGAAGGTGACAAAAAATGTATGATGAACATGGTTTGTTCTGTGTCTGGTGTTATAAAGATAAAAAGTAAGTATTTTTTCAAAATTTAAAATCACTCTATTTGTCATCTGATCACTTTAATACACGTTATGCTTAGTTTCCTAGATGATACTGCGTGTATTGTCCTTAATATATATAATTATGAGGTGTATGATATGCGTACCTATTGCTTTGTGATTTGTAAGGCGCGGAATCCAATTCTAGACGTCATTCCGCGGTGAGGTTTAGAATAAACAAATGACGATCGACTGTGACTTTGTAATGATATTTTAGCAAAACAATCACTTGATATTAGAACAATTTTTATCAAGAATGATTAATAGGAACAGAAGAGATCTACAGTGAGATAATGCGATCGTAGTTTTTTTGTTTTTGTGATGAATGTATATAATATTTTTATGTTATTATATTTGTCTGTTTTTATAAAACTAAGTGTGGTAGGTAACTGTTGATCCCATAATAGTAGACGCAACGGATCTGTGCTCGCCCAAATTGATCGCCCATTCATCCACAATGATTGTCAGCGTTATAGAATGTTGCGGCACGGAATATAAAGGGTGCCCCAATCTAGCACACATCGTAAACGAATTGTATGTTCGCAGAACATTAACAATGTATGGGTAATAGAACTTGAACGCAATCTTTTATTTTTTGTGGTCTGGTAGAATAACGAATATACCTGTTCTCCCACAACTTTATAGACATAACTATTACAACTATGAGTAATACAGAGGGGATTCGGTATGGCTGCGCCAGACAATTTATGCAGATAGCACAAATCCGTACTCGTACGGAAGAAAGCGGCAATTTGGCTGCTAAATTCATCGATAAAACTCATCCGCTTCGGTCACCTGGTCAGCTTTCTTGAACGCTCACGTCTCAATGCGAATCGAACTACGAATATTATCTAGAGAGATCTCTATAGATTACTGTAAACCTTGCGAACATTTTTTGAAATAAAATATAACTTTTTTTACGTTTTCAACCTCCACATCTCCGCCATTTTGAAAAAATTCCAATAATTGAATCGACAAAATATATATATATAGTTATAGAACCTGCTCACAAACTTATACGAGAATCGGTTGAGAAATGCGACCGGTAGAGAATAACAGACGCCGCGCCGGACATAGAAAAGCATTTTCGCCTAAGCTGAAACGGAGACACTCGCTTCGCTCGATCAATTATCTATAGAGATCACCCTGTAAAGTGCATTGGTCATCACTAGTCATCAGACTCGCATGTCACATGCCGCACCCTGAGTTACCCGGACCCGGTCACAGAACATCTACCAGCTAGTGGACCCTTTGTCTGAACTGCATAGCTGATAGCCGGTAAGCAGATCTGCTCTATATATTAGCTGTAACTACTTGTATAGTAATGACTTTGGTAAGTTGACTACAAGTATTATGGGGTTCAACTGCAGCTGCGTAAAATTCTATTCTAGAGAAACTTCATCTTCATGGGTGAACCACGAACATCAACGGGAGCGAACAGCGGATCAAACTCATGAATGTTTTCTAAACACACAATTCTACTTTAATAACCTCCGAAGAATATAGAAGTGTGTTTTAACTTTAACATGTATCTGTACAGTTATTTGTCTGTCTGTGGCTCTCAAAAGAATGAACAGATTTAGATATACTCGCTGATAATGTAGCTTTGTATAAGAGAAAGAACTTTGAAAATCGGTTAAGATTTTTCATTTGGAGTTCATCAATTACCAACAAACAAACATACAAAACATCTTTTTATTATTTGTCTAGACAATTACCGGTTCCGCGCATTTTAGATTTAAATATCCATGATTTAAGTAAGCAGGTAAAACGCAAGGGCACAGAAAAAATATCAGTACAGCAAAACTATTGAAAGTGTTCAATTTCTCTGTCTTTGTTCGGGTAGGTACTCACCCACTGTAAGGTAAGTTGGTGCATCATTTATATGCGTCTATGAAACATAGGTACTACATATATACTTATTTGGTCTGAGGCTGTCCTCAGACCAATAAAAAATAAGTATATAGGGTAAAGTGGAGTAAATGCGAGTACCATAACTAGAATTACATATTCAACCATACACTACTTCTTAGTTTGCTATAATTTAAGGTACATAATTCCCTTATGTATCAAGCATTTACTACATATGCCAAAGTTTTAAGTAATTTGTTATTATCACCCTGATAACGGAAGATAATAAAAGTTTAAAAAAATATGGCTCACTTATTATATTACATTTGCCTTTGTATTCTGGGCAAATGTAATAATGTTGCTCAATTACTTAGGACTGTAGATAGTTTTAAATCAGGGGTAATAGCAAAATGTTGCGAAAAAAGGAATTAACTATTGGTTTTTATTAAAGGAGATCACTTGAAAACTTAAAAAGATATGAACTTTTTCTTACAGACTACACAACTGTTCAGTTTTTATACCAGTTTTCTTTAAAAAACTCAACATCGACACATCCCTATTACTGTTACCCCGCTATTGCAATTCCCTTGACTATAGTATTTATTTTGTCTGCGGTTACAGTACATAAATGATATGCCCACGCGAGACTAACAATTAAAATTCAATCCTCTGTCTCAGTCTTGACGACCTCTATAGCGCAGTGGGCTTAGGACCAGATGAGACGCAGAAGGTTGCGGGTTCGATTCCCGCCGCGGGACAAATGTTTGTATGATCTGCAAGTATTTGTCTCGGGTCTAGGTGTTTCTATGTATAATATGTAAGTATTTACAAAAAAATATTGTATATAAGTAGTATATCAGTCATGTGGTACCCATAACACAAGCTCTGCTTACTTTCGGGCCAGATGATGTTGTGTCAAATGTCCGGGGGATTATTATAATCAAACTGGCCAGGTACTTACTCGCAGACTTTGAACAAAAATAAACCCCTACCATCGCAACCACAATATTTTCATTTATTAACCCCCGAAGCAAACAGAGGGGTGTTAGAAGTTTAACGTGTAGATCTGTATATGAGTGTGTCTGTAGCATCAGAGCTCCCAAATGGATTCTTTTTGTTAACCTTAAAAAAAAAGAGGTTGCTCAATTCGATTCGTATATATTTTTTTTTATATGTGTTCGCGGATAACTTCGTCGTTCATAAACCGATTTTGATGATTATTTTTTTGTTGGAAAGGAGTTATCCCAAGGGTGGTACCATGATAAGGAAACCAGGATCTGATGATGGCATCCCAGAGAAATCGAGGGGAACTTTCGAAAATTGAAGTGGCAACTAGTGCGTTTGTTTATTTTTTATGAAAGTATTTTAAAGCACTACTATTTAATGAAGGTCTGAAGTCGATCTGATGATGGAGCCGAAAGACTGTCGAGGGAACTCCTCAACGATTTACAGCAATTACCTGGTGTATGGGCTTGATTCATTTGTATTGATGAGAACTGTACACCTAGATGGGTTGTGACTTTCATTGTGGGTCTGATGATGAAGACGAAGAACAGTCAAGGGAACTCCTCAACGTTTTGTAGTAGCTACCTTGTGTATATACATGATATCGGTTGTCTTTTTAGTTTTAAAAACGTAATTATATTTGAAAAATTACTTGATCGAGAGTGTTTTAAGCTCTTTTACAAGAAAATCTAAGATCTTTTTTGTTGATGAAAGTATCTGAGCAACTTCCTGTTTTATTGTAATATTGCAAGAACATGGTAACCTTGACCTCATGCTGTATCATCACCTGGAATCTGCATGATACCCAACTCCTCACCAACTTCAGCAGAGCTATCGTGCTTGGACTCATTGGAATCGCCTTAATGAGCTTATAGTTTTTTTTGCGCCTGGAGTTTTAAACATTTTTGTTTGTATTTTAGCAAACATTGCTTTAGCATTTAGCATAACATTGCTTTGCAATATGCGTGTTCTCTACACGCATATTGCAAATCCGATTGCGCCAATATATTTTTCAAAGGATAAGTGGTTCCTTCGTCATAGCGTTCGCTCAGTACCAAAGTTAAGTCACTGTCGGCCATCTTTTGGAATCATTGAGCCTGGATTTATTGTACCCAGGTGGTTTACGAGACCTGTGACCTGTGCTGTGGGTGAACACACAAGAAGTGTCATCTTCTGGGAAACTTATGGTTTTAGCCACGTCTTGAAATATGCTAAAGATGTAAAAGATAGTTCAGTGCCTAAAGGATTTGATGTCGCATTTCCAATCTATTTACTTAGTATTGGGCATTTCTTCAAGCACTCATGCTAATTTTGTAATTTAGTACGTGTACGAAGATATAAGTATTTATCTACTGCAATGCGGACCGTGCATTACTTCTCGAATGTCTATTAACTACTTACATTATACCCAAACAAAGCATCAAAAACCGTTGAACTTGAAATTCGTGACTACCACGGCTCTGACACGACAGCGATCGTGTTCAATCTTTTATTTGGATCTACAGTGAAATAGTCTAAAGCCGCAACATTCTAACGAAAGTTATTAAAAATAATGCAGTTTTTTCACAAAAGATTCGATATCCTTTATCGGATTTGCCTTTTGTTAAGAGTATGTAAATTATGTTACACCTTAGGTATTCTTTTACTTTTTATTTGTGTGATTGTATCTACATTAGCCCGTTAAGTAGAAAATATTGATATGAACCCAGCACCTAGGACGCAACATTTTTGCTGTTGGTTTGAGTGTCAGTTCAGAATGTAAAGGTGTATTTTATCAAAATGACAACAATCGTACCTAATACAGTTTCAAACCGAAAGTCGGTTCAATGGCCGCATTCTGTCTTGCCATGTTTGTATCTTATAAACACGGTTCGGGTCGGTCTATTTCAAGAGAGATGATTCGCAAATTTTGCTGTAGGTATGTAGGTAATAACCAATGGTTAGTGAAATCGCTGAAAGCTTCTGACCTGACGAAGGGGTCTTTGACATGGTGCTCCACTTTCAGTGACAGAAATGACAGGGCAACTCTTCAAACAGGATGTCCTACGTTTAGCACTCGGCTTAGCACTAGAGGTGAGCGCAAGAAAATGCACGCTTCCTGTCATCATTGAGACCTAGAAATGTCTTCGGGCATGACCTCACCAAATCAACTGGAACTAGGTCGCGATTAGCGGCTCGTAGGTTGCCCTATGCATAGTTTTAGTGAGGTTAAAAGATTTTAAGCTATTTTAATAAAATCATAATCCATACTCCCATACTGTGTTAAATTTGAAAGTGTCTTGTCTGTCTGTTTGTTTGTTACCTTTTTACGGCTAAACGGCTGAACAGATCTTTATGAAATTTGGTACAAAGACAGATTGTATATTGGGGACATAGGCTACTTTTTATGTAGGTAACACGCGAGCAAAGCCGGGGACAGTTAGTAAATGAATAGAGTAGGAAAGTTCTTATGTAAAAGAATTGTAATCTACAATTCTATAATAGGTACAATATATTCAATTCTACAATATATTCTATGTAAATCTACAATTTTCTCAACGAACCTCGAATCTACTTACTAAAATGTACTAGGTACATAAGTAGTTAATTTAAGTTGAATCTAGAGCATTTGATTAGATAAAACTAGAGATAGGTCCATGATTTAGTAATTCCTTCAATCTAGTCGTGAATCGCATGTAAATGTCGTTAAAGGTGGCGGCTGACGAACCATCCAAACGGCCGGCGGCATCGGCACGGCTGGGGCCGTTTAATACTATACCTTTTTATGTACCTACATAAAAAATAGCCTTTGTCCTCCGTCAAGATACAGTTTATCTCCTCGGTACCAAAATTCATCAAGTTCCGTTCAGCTATTTAGTTTTGCCGCGGATGAACCAAAAATAATCATATTATTCACATCGAAAAATCCGAAAATCGACCCAAACTTTCTCATTCATAATAGTAATAATAATAATGCCGGACATTTCATACAGCATCATTTGGTCCCAAAATAAGCAGAACTTGTGTTATGGGTTGGGTAACAAATGACTAATAATACGTTTTTTTTGTAAATACATACAAATTAAACATAGAAACACCCAGACCCAAGACAAATACTTGCAGATCATACAGACATTTGTCCCGCAACGGGAATCGAACCCGCAACCTTCTGCGACTCAGCCGGGCCTTGGCCCACTGTGTCACAGAGGTCGTCAAGTCCTAGTAACAATAATGTTTGTAGGAAGAAGGATTGGTAATTAATTAGACTGGAAGTATGGATGTAATTATAAGTTTAGTACTTATGTTTATGATTTGCTTGGATTGTAAGTATTATTTTTCGTAGCTAGGGTAGCTAAGATATAAGAAGGATCATACAAAAAAGTGCTAGAACCATGAGAAGTTTATTGTCAATTCTTCACGAACTTTGGTGTCTTGGATTCGGATTTGACATGATACTTTCAATTCACTTGGCTTGTGATTTGGTTCTAATTGATCTTTGTTATCCTCTTAAAAAAGCTTTTAATTAAATTTCAAAAACACACATTTTGGTTAAATAATTGACTAGCCGTTGATAGATAGTAGCTCTGCCTTCAGCGCTGTAGGTTAAGGGTTCGATTCCATCCCAGGATAAACATTTGTGTGAAGAGCATAGCTGTTTGTTCTGTCTCTGGGTGTTGTAAAGTATCATAAGTATGTATCTAAAAATATATAAGTATTCTAACAGTAATCTAGATACCATAATACAAGCTATGCTGAGTTTAGAACTAGATTGTGTTGTGTGCATTGTTTACATATTAATTTTATAATTTTTTTCATAACACTAGTTTTATCAATATATTTTATTTATTTTTATTTTATTTAATCGAACTTACGAACTGTCTAGAAGTCCAAATGGCCGTATAGTCAGAAGCAGTCTTTACCACAGAAGTAGTAACAGTAACTCTACGTAAAACATTACCATGACCTTTATTGCCATTCTGTTAGACTACAAGAACGCCATAGCTTATGTATACTAACTATCGTAGTTGCAAATCTAAGGCTTCACACCCTATTAGAAAATACTACTACACGCATCCTCGTACATTATCTTTATGAGGTGTTTATACGTAAGTGTAGACTGGTTTTAGTTACTAACTGCACTAAATAATCTTAATGATAACTAATAAACCTAGCACGCGATAGCGAATTAATACACGCGGTTTTAACTGCACAATACTGAAGTCTATTCTGAGGTATGTAATTTTTAACGCGGTTCTTTCCGCTAGTGCGTACACCTACGTATGATTGAATAGCAGAACCTGCCCCACAGAATAGCGCGAAAATATTCGCCGCGGATTGATCCGCAATGCGCGCTAGGCCTTCTCTGAGCAGGTAGGTATTGAGAGATTATTAGAAAAGTATGTATGTACGTATGGAATTATCAAACATACATTCATTCTCAAATCTGCATTGAATCTGGTGATGAAACCATCGTGTTGGAACAGAAAAGGCGAGTTGTTATGATGAACATGCATAGTTGCGTTGAACGCGAGGATATGATTATATCGGATGTGTTCTACGGACGGAGTTCATCTGGTCTCAAGGCTGGTCCACGCTTGTCTTGCGCTCTAGCAGGCAAGCGAGATCTCCATTTTATATTATAAAGTCTGCGAAGTAGCTGATTTTTTATATAAAATAGTATCCAACTTTTTAATATACAGTGAAAGGGATTTCCAGATATAGGATGAGTTTTTAATGGCACGTAAAATACGAATAAATCATGTTTTGCTTTTCAATTCATTTCAATTGTGTGTAATTATTTGTTTTCATCCTTTCCCAAGACATAGTACTTATTTTAGGCAAGGTTAGTTTATTCCCTGTCTAGAATAAACGTTAATTCTTGAAAATGCTACTACCTAGAATTTTCAATTCTTATAGAAGCTTTGGTTCTTTCACAATTTGCAAATACATTATATTTATAGAATATCTTTTGGCCTTCTACTTTTCTATTTGTTACACCTTCTTTGTGAACTCCGTTCTAATCGTACCACACGGCAAAACTACTACGTAACTACTTTCCTAGTCTCTTTGTGTTGCCGTCGGAAGGTGCTCAGAACGGATAGCTGAAAAACCCAATACTAGCAGGTGCTTTTCATAATTGTAAGAATTAAGTCACGAGTTATCATCACGGAACAGTGTGCTGTCGCTTCGTTGGCATTACCCGCACTGCGCGCGCTAGTGCTGAGGACCTTTTGCTACTTCGTACCCACTTCTTGGCTGCCTGCTACCAGCTACTCCGTCACCTCAAGGCCACTCATCATCTATCGCCGCCTACCTACAACATAGTACAGAGCTGTGGAAGCGTAAACAGATCCATTATCTTCAGGTCAGACAACTACGTCCCTAAAAAATGTTATGTGACTCCTTCTGAGCTATTTCGGTTAATTTAGATTAATTCATCCTTCTTTGGTTTTTTTAAGTGAAAACTTCTCTTTAGGCGCGTTGAGGACTTTTTGGGTGAACAAAAATCATGGAACTCGCGTCATAGTCCCGAACGCTTTCCATGAGCTATTTGTATACTGTGTATATATGTGTACGTTTTATGTGAACAAAAAGCTTGAAATTTGCGTCATCGTCACCATGAGCTATGGATGAAAGTTGATTTTTTCTGAAGTGTAAACTTTTTTATGTAAAAAAATTGCAATAATTGTGTACGATAGCGCAATAAATGACAATTGTAATTCACCATTTTCACATGATAGTAATTTCAACCGATAAATTAAACAATTCATGCGAAATTATTCCCTAAACATTCTTTGGGGATTGCCGATATAAGTGTGAAAACTAAGTAACTTGTGAATTGTATCGTCGAGCTATTGGATTATTATTTACGAATTATTTTTGGTTTATAAACAAGTTTTTATGATCAAGGATTAAAGTTTAAATTGTTCATTAACACTTCTTAACAAACCAAAAATATTTCTAAAATAATAATCTAATAGGCACCTCGACGACACAATTTACAAGTTACTTGGTTTTTACTTCTATCGGCAATTTCCGAAGACTGCCCCGCATTTTTTTTTTTTTATTTTTGAATGTTATTGTAACGATTCCATTTCTTACTACCACGTTAGGTAGGATAGGAGCTAAAGGGCCATTTTTTTGGCACATTGGCCAAAAACCTACTAGTAAGTAACCGACGCGACGTTGGCATAAGTTATTGGAGATACTGAGCTTCTCTCGAGTGATTGGGTAACTAAAGCTGAGCGCACATCTGACGGAGCCGACAGCGTCGAAATAATTTTGTAAAGCGTGTTATAAAAGAGTTTCGCCGAATTTCGTTATTTAGTAAGCATCCGTTAGTATTTTTTCTATCAGAAACAAAACAGTTTTACCATTTTAATTTTCATAGAAAAATCAACTGACGAATACTTACTAGTAAATTACCATATTATGGTAGGTAGGGAAGTTATTTACCCCATTCGATATACAAAAATTTTGGCAAAGCCACACTATGAAATATATTAATACTAAAAAGTCGCATTTGACGAGTTATCAACCGGGTTAAATTTTACAAGTTAACTTTCACGCAAACTTCCAAATAATTCTGTCATAAAACTACGAAATGACACAGTTAACTGGAATTCAATCAGTAAAACAATTTCAATAATTTATTATCATGTACCTAGGTATCTATATATTATTAATACGTGACGCAAAAACATTGTACCCTTTTTTACGAAAATTGAGCGGACGGAGGAGTATGAAATTTCTGTAAAATTTTTAATAGATAGAGTGATTCAATAGGAAGGTTTATATGTATAATACAAGCGTAATATAATAGAGACACACTGATAACAGAGGTTACTAATGTGTCGTATGTCGTAAATAAACACATTTGTAGTATACTTAGTATCAGCATTGCACCCGTGCGAAGCCGGGGCGAGTCGCTAGTAGTTTATATAGAGAAGGAGTGCAGAATGCTATTTTTTTTTTAATTTTGCCTAAAGAATACATTAATTATTAATTAATTATGGTCGAATTTCGACCAGTGGGCGACCACTAGTACCTATTAAAGCTAGGATTCACCCCAAAGATACCTTTGTCAAAGTTCAGTGCATTTTAGATATACTATATATTTCGAAATAAATACAAGACTTTACAACACATACACTAAACAAACATGTTCATCACACAAATGTACCGAGCAGATGGCTGAGCTACTACCAACTGACCTGAGGCCAGTAAATCATCAAACTTAGTGCATTCTGACATACGGAAGCGAGAAATAACGATAAGTTTCGTCCATAAAGTAGTGTGCCAATTAATGGTAATAATTAAGCAACACTGGAAACAGAATTGGCTTGGAAATCTGGAAACGTGAACTCGTTTGCGTAATAATATGTCGCAGGCTTTACACTTCGGTCGACGAGCTGCAGAGTGCGTCTGTGGCTGTTACCTAACCTGTGACATAGGTATTCAACCACGCATGATATTAATTATTTTATTCAGGTCGAATCGAACAAGACCAGCTTTTTTGCCGTGTAGCAGTTTGAACAGTAGCGCTACAATATACAAAATAGACAAATAGACGAGTTGCAAAACTACAAAACGTTTCGCAGCTATTTGTATCTTTGAATTGCGCTCACTTGCTACCCTCACCAACCACCCTAATATATCTGAGGGGGAGTTTATGTTTTGGTATTAAAAAGGATGGGTGGGGGAATTTCTTGCTCTCCGATCTACATGTTTTCTGTTATCCCGATTTAGTTTTTTCTCGTTTGGGGACTTCAATTTCTTCTTGGTCTCTGTTTACGTCAAAGCCTGGTTTAAAGAAGGTGCGAACATTTGGAAAGGTTTTTATTACCGATCTTGCTGAAATTAGCAGAAAGTAAGCAATGAGGTGGTGCATCACGAAGTGTACGTAGTTTCAACACGCGTAGTTACTATCAACTGACTGCGGAATTACTTGTTCGGACTTGAAATTAAAAATAATCATCTATAATCTATAAGATAGGTATGTAAGTAGGTAGGTATAAATAAGATTGTGGCAGCACTATTCATAATGTACCTACCTAGCGAGTTGTTTTATGCCACTGGCGATAATCGTGATCTCTGACGTGATCAATGTCGTCACAGAAGGCAAGTGCAAGTGCGCAAAACACTTGACTAATCTACTAAGGTAAACAAGTGCAAGCGTACCTACAAACTTGCAGGAGCTGCTGATCAGCGATGATCATACGGGAGTGCTGTCCTGCAGCGGCGCGGCGGTTGCCGGTCGGTTGCGTTAAAAACAAGAGGTAACGAATAGATTCAGCCGGCTGTTTATAAACATTGGATGAGTCGGGATACGGTCGAAAGGCGCGTGGGACAGCCGCCGAACCCGGGCACGGTCGGTTCCCTGCTTCACCTGTCTCGGCGCGCGGTGACCGGCAAACAGACACGCGGAAGCACGACACAGCACAGCGCTCGGGTGAGGAGCACTCGGACACGGACGTACTGAGCAGTGGCCAGCGGCGTTGTGCGCGGCGCGCTATTACCGATTACGTCACGTGTTTGACAACCGGTGCGCGGGCTGACTCTACGAACGCCACGATCACGAGCAGCGCTACTGGCGCGATGGCGGCGCGCGACGACGACCGCCGAGACAGCGCGACCGGCTGCGTCCCGTCCCGCACTCGCTGCCGATCAATACCGCGTAGCGCCACTGTGTCTTGTAACAGTGATTCATCTTCTTTATTTTTATCATTGTGCTTTTATCCAAACGTTGAAATTGTAATCTATTTGGTTCAATTTCAGTTTCATTATTTGATTAATTGCACGAAATTTTACCAAATACCTATCCCAAATAGTTTATAAGTACCTAGGTAAGTACTTACAGTACCTACTTACCAAAAATTAAAAGTTTCACAAAAATAGTCGTACGAAATAGTTCAATGGGATCACAGATAGGTAGGTAATATTAGAGTATAGGTAGGTATTTTAATATCGCGTCAAAACGTGATAAACCATCTGGATTATGTCCATGGCAAGGACATCAGTAACACCACTTTCAGTGTTAAGTTTGCACCCACGTACTCTACCTACCTACTTACTATGAACGTTTTCGTTTGTTGGATTTGAGTAAGGCAATTTTGGTTTTAGAGTAATTTTGACTCTTCGCTAGGTATGTAGGTACGGCAGGATTTCATACTACCTTAATCCTTGACCTTGAGATTTGATTTCCAAAACCAAATCTGCCCCGGTTTGGTTGTTGCGAGCCAATGCTGCGCTACTGCATCGCTATGCTTGCGCTATGGACCGCGGCAGCAGATTGGCTGCTATAAGACGAGACAATGTGCAGACACGGAGCGGATGGCAGGTAGGTACGTACCTAGGTGTAGGGTTGCCATCTCTAAAATTTTGCAACCCGGACAAGAAGCATGAAAACCTAGGATTTTGGGGCCCAAAACCCGGACATGTCAGTTGGTTTTTTAAAACTTAGCGGTATAATAAGAAATGGTTGTCTGTTTAGTCGATTTACGGATAATACTTTCACGTGATAACGTCATAAGAAAACATTGAAGAAAAATTGCATACGTTTAACCTATTAAGAAGCTATTAAGATCTATCGCTTGTTCCGCGCTTGCACGTGACATTTTTTCGTGCGTGCATTCCAGCGTTCATCGATTTATAAGACGTTATCACGTCAAAAAACAGTTTAAAATGTCATAAATAAACATTTTATTTATTTTCAAAGCCATAAAATAAAATTAAGTCTTATTTTATCATCATTTTAAATGTTACAAAATAGAATCTTACCGTTTGTTAGAAATTGTATTAATAATCAGTTTTATTTATAGGTTATCTACCTCTGTTATGAAAACAAAACCTTAATATAATATTAACCCACTTTCAACAAACTTAAATTATTATTTTTACAAAAAATCTTATGGTACCTACTATGACCATTTTAGTATTGAGTCTTATAAATCTTGAGGTAACTCTTTTAACTCAATAATAAATAAACTTATTTGAACTAAATTTTGTGTTCTTAAAGCTTAAGAAAAAAAACCGGCCAAGTGCGTGTCGGACTCGCGCTCCGAGGGTTCCATACAAACCTATAGGTATATATAAGTAAAAATTCTCCTATCACGACAATCGAGTCATAGATGGATGATGTAACAAAAAAATTACAGTATTCGCAATTTTTCCTTTATCTGTGCTATAAGACGTTGCTTCGTACCAAATTTCAAGTTCACGGGAAGTACCCTGTAGGTTTTGATTCCCTTGCGAGTTGCGAGTTTGAATATATGCGACTTAAATTGCTGTTTTTCTTGATTGCGTTGACAAAGAAGTTTGATTTTGTTACAGCTTAAAGGTATTATAGACCTGAGTATTTTATATGAGTTTCAATTTAATACCTCCACGCGTTCCTGAGAAAAAGTGTCTTGACAGACAGACGGCCAGACGGACGGACAATAAAGTGATCCTATAAGGGTTCCGTTTTTTCCTTTCGAGGTACGGAACCCTAAAAACTGAACCTCTATAAAGTTTTAATAAGTAAGTCGTACATTATTATTCATAAAATTTTTGTGTCGGTAAATAAAAACTACCACTAGCCGTAAGTACCTTAGCTCATTATAATAATGTATAAACCGAACGGTGTAAAGTAAGAAATATAAAAAAATTATATCGTATTATTAGAGATATGACGATGCCACTTAAAAGTGCACTAAAGTTGCAACCTGTCTCTTTGAAATTGAAAATGAAGAAAATGTGCCACATAATGCGACACATTTTCCTCAAGAACGTATCATAGAAACCCCATAACGAAACAAGACGAAACAGACGTTTGTAGTTTGCTTCCCATACATTAAAATCAGTTGTATGCCATTTTATCCTGAAATATAAGTCTAGGCACTATTTATAATAGAATATTTTTTGCTTTGTTTTATTATAGCAATCGAATGGCATATTCAATATTATCAAATAACGACTTAGAAAATTTTAGTACCCTATATCCGACCTCTTGTATGGGTTCAAACCACTGTGCGGCGGCTGCCCAAGACTTGAAATTTTTAAACCCGTACTACAAATGGCCAGACTACCCCGCCCTGACGCTCCCCGGACGCCCTCTAAACTAGGACAAATCCGGGGAAACCCGGACGGATGGCAACCCTACCTAGGTGGAATACCACATAATGCGAACAAATTATATATTTATATTGGGTCTAGGTAAGTACTCAGTGAAACTCTATTCGCAACCTACCTACCTACTACTTAAGTGAACTTGTTCATGCCACTGGAGCTCAAAAGTAGGTAAGTATTTTTAAAACCTACTTGTACCTACCTAGGAATACGAATATAGATCTAGCATGAAAATAATTATAATACATTGTTTTTCCCTATAAAACGCCTGGTCAGTGTCTCTTGGTTCAATCGTTTAGTTCTGCGTTTTCCAGAGTTAACTCGAGTATAACTGTAGGACAATTTAAATAATTATAATAAATATTGCTGGAAAATTCTCAGAGCATCTAGTCCCAAACTAACTATAGCTTGTACAATGGGAACTAGCTGACTGATCGTATACGTTTTGAAATAAATATACACAGAATAAACGGGAGGGAGTCCTGGGAGGGAATCGAATCCACAAGCATGCTGCAGCGCACAAGGCAGAGCTACTACCAACATGTAACTGAGTTATTATCAACATACTGTGCGAGTTAAATGTATATAGGTATTATAGGTACGTGAAGCAAAAACTTTGTACCTACTTACACCCCTTTTTACGAAAATTGCGCGGTAGAAGGAGTATGAAATTTCGCACACTTATAGTTTATATTGAGGAGTGCAGAATACAATTTTTTTTTTAAATTATGTAAAAAAAACATTACTTTAAATTTAATTATGGTCGAATTTGACCAATGGGCGACCACTAGTAATAATAAATAGGTAAGTACGTAGGTATATAGAGATAGTAGAGTATAGTTTTCGTATACGCTTCAGTAGCCTGCGCGCTGATTTCAAACGCTCATCTGATAGTAGGTAGGTAGGTACCTATAGTAGGTAGTTCCCAGCAGTCAAACGGTGATAATGGAGAATCTGGATAAAACACAGGTCTCTATTATAATAATAATAATAATGCCGGACATTTCACACAGCATCATCTGGCCCCAAAGTAAGCAGAGCTTGTGTTATGGGTACCAGATGACTGATACTACTTACATACTTATTTTTTTTAAATATATACATATTATACATAGAAACACCCAGACGGACTCAGCCGGACCTTAGTCTACTGCACCACAGAGGTCGTCTATTGATCCATTAGTCACTCATACCGTGTGATGCTGATAGGGGCACAATTGTATTCCTCTTCTTTCAGATCGTAAAAACAATCTTTTCAATTTAGATTTAGATTTATGATAAATGTCCTAATGTTCAGTTTGCTTTGACTGAAACGTTCTTCAAACATCAAGTTAGGCAAAACTTACTTGTTTGTATATCCTAGCTTTGGATTAAAGTGCTAAGAAACTACTGGAAACAAGAAATTAAATGTATATAAGATAAGATAAAAATCTGCTTAGTGGACTTTCAACGACGAGCATCTAGACTTCCTCACGGAAGTGCGTAAAGTGGACTTGTTCTTCGTTATTTTATAACAAAGTCGGTCACAGAATACATAAGCTTAATGAAGTATTTTATTAACTTTTTTTATTAACTCTTTATTTTTTTTCTCCTGCTGTTCTGTGTTCCTACTTTTATAATGCGTAAAGTATCTGTAATGTTAAAATAAGGTGTAAATAAACTGAATTGAATTGATTTGAATATTATATTTTATTTTAGAATATTTATATTTTTATTTTATTTATTTAGTTAAGCACACAATAGGTACACGTTACAAAAAAATCAAAAATGCATTTGTATTAGAATACAGTTTTGATCTGGTTTGGAACATAACTTTTGAGCGCACAGCAAAACAAAACAACGTAAGCGAACAAAATGAATACACAAAATATGTTTGAGGACCTAGTTACACAAAAGTAAGAAGTAACAAGTTAAACTGATAACATATAACTTTAAAATATTTAAACTATCATAATAGACTTTGGGGTTTAATACGCTACTATTATCGTCAAATGCCCAGTTAAAATGAAGGAAGTCTTTCATTGTTACAATAAATTTATATAACTTTAAATAAAATTAAAATAAAGAGTTAAAAATATCCAGCTCCGAATTAGTCATTGATCGTCAATATAGTCAATATATAATATCAATAACCATCTCCCCTGTTATCTCAATTGGGGGAGAAAAGGCACCTAAGCTAGTAGTTTTAGCCATTTCTATATCATGGTCCCACAGAACACTAAATAGTTGTGCTTTTCTGTTGTGGTACCATTACCAATGTAATTTATATTGTGGCATTTATTATTTGCCGTCCGTCTATTAGGTACGTCAATATTGGCCTCAATTCTGTTGGCACCAACCTAAGTAATTTTAGCTAAAATTAGGTTTAGAGCTGTCAAATGCAACTTGGTATTCTGCTGTTACTAACTTATCCTTATTTAATTTTATATAACTTAATTAAGCGTTCCTAATTTAGTTAGATGGTACCAACCGAATAGGTTTTACAAATGCTATGATTAACTAAAATATATTTTAGACAATTCCTAATTTTAGAAATGAACCAACCGAATTGCCACCGGCCTCAATTCCGTTGGCACCAACCTAACTAATTTTAGCTAAAATTAGGTTTTGAACTGTCAAATTAACCTTTGGTATTCTGCTGCTACCAACTTATCCTAATATAATTTAATCTAACTTAATTAAGCGTTCCTAATTTAGTAAGATGGTACCAACCGAATAGGTTTTACAAATGCTATGACTAACTAAATATATTTTAGACAATTCCTAAATTTAGAAATGAACCAACCGAATTGCCACTGGCAAAATTATCAACAAGTCAGATTCCATTATACGAAGAAAATAGAGAAGTGTCTTTGGCGCGACAACGGCCGACTTCACGATGTTCAAGGTTCAAGGTAAATTATTCTTAATTGTTTGTTTTTACTGTAAGGCATGTTTACCACATAAAGCATGACTAAATGTATTATAAGGGAATTCAGTTTAATAAAATAACTTATGGATAAACCTATTTTACGTAAATTTTGGTATTTTTGAGAGCGCTAAAACCATACTACGCTATACCATGATATGACAGGACATGCACAAGACTGTTAGGCATAGTATATTGGTACAAAGCTACGGTTTTAACAGAACTTGCTCTGTGTTGTTTTTAGGGCTCCGTACCTCAAAAGGAAAAAAAACGAAACACTTATAGGATCACTTTGTTGTCCGTCATCCGTCTGTCTGTTTAGAACCTTTATCTCGGGACCGCGTGGAGGTCTCGAGTTGAAATTAAAACGTCTACAATCTCTTGAAGATGTGAAAAAAAAAAAACTAACGTAAATGAAGTTAGCGTAAAAAAAATTACGGCCGTTTATGCCGCAAAAAACGTATATTTCGACACTTAAGACAACCAATATTTATAGGGTATTTTCCGTTGACTATGAAATTTGGCAAGTAATACAGTCTTATACTACAAACATGGGCAAAAATCTGAAAACTATAAATTTGTAATGAAATCATAAAAAAACAGGGTCTTTATGCAAGGAACGGCGGTCAAATTTTGAATTGAGTTAACCGTGTCATGTGGGGTATCGTATGAAAGGGCTTCAATGGCACAAAGAAAGAAAAAACCTTTTGGCCTTTCTTATAAGTATAGGTACCTAATAATTTTAATGTACCTACAAATTTGTACGGCACCCTCGGTGGGCGAGTCCGACTCGCATTTGTCCGGTTTTTTTATGTATACCTAGTAAACCATACAATACAACTAACGGGGTTTCCGGGTTTAATGTTTTAAAGCTAACATGGAGTTTTAGATAGTACTTTGGTAGATATATGAATGCTTGTGGGTTTCGGTTATGCTGCATGGGTGTTTGTTTTTTACTGTTATAGAAATATTTTAGTGGAGTTTTGCGAATAGTCTTTAGTCCCTGAAGAAAACGCAGATTATGGAAGAAAGATGTAATGGAAATGATGGATGATGATGGAAAAAGTAGCGAAAATGAAATCCGCGGATCTTCAAAACTAATGGTTAAATTTACTCGATAATCGATGAAGAATAACATAGCGTAACCTTACGAAGATTCAGTACAGCAGTGGTCTTCGGACAACATTCAGGTTACACCAACACTTACACCAATACTGGAAGTGGTTTTCCCAGGTTAGCCACGGTGTGAATTGTATGTTGTCTCATCATTGATTTCACTGCCGTCAAGCCGAAGTTCTCCGTGCGCGATTACTGTTTCAAAAACAACGAAATGCACCAACAGTGTTCAACAAGGAATGTCAAGAAATGCAATGTAAAATATCGGTTAGCTTTTAATTGGAAGAAAGGGCAAATGCAAAGTAAAGCAGAGATAATTATCCTGATGCTAACTCACCGATACACTACTTTTATTTATTTATTACGGAAGAAATTGTAGACATCATTGTCATGCACACAAACTTGTAAAGCTTGCAGCAAAATGACAGATTTATAAAGAAAACCAAGGAGGAAATGAAAAAGGACAATTTATAAGGATGTTTCTAATATCCTTATGGATGTTATCGTTGTGCCCTCCTAGAAAGCTTATAGGAAAACCAACAATAGGTATCATGCCTCTGAGATTACATTCATTTCGCCGACAACAACGAGGCGGACATCGATGTTAGGTTTCATAAATTGCGTCCTATAATTAACCGAATAATAGCCCAGTTAAGCTTGTTAGTCTGTTCAGGAAGAAAATCCGTTTAGCCTCGATGAAATGGTTTTACCATACAAAAGCAAGAAAGTGTGAAGCCGACGACTATACAGTATATATAGACTATTGACTAAACAGAATCCCAATAAACCACAAAATGCATTGGCTTGGTTGAAACCATACCACCACTAAACCTCAGTCGTCACCACCAAAAGCTATAACAAAGAAATGAAACAGTACGCCGAAGTCCCTTACCCCCAAATTGAAAACACTACAATCGTCACATAGGCGAAATTGATTTGGATGACATGCTCAATACTCTGTAACGTACAGCTATCAGATGGCAGATGGCACATAAACATATTCCCCCAACTGGACAACTGCGATAACAACGCGTGGCCCTTACGCCGGTCATGAAAGGCCAAGAAGACTAAGACGACATCAGATTTTGTAGAGGTCTTTTTCAGATATTAAATCTTAGCTGAAATGCTGAAAAATATTGATCTCACAAAGTAACTGTACCGGAAGACAAGAAAATTCGGAAACCAGGCCCACTGATGAAGTGAGGTATGATCAGTTTGATCACTGAAAGGTGGACAAACGAGCACTGTTTCCACCACATGCACAATTCATATTGCTCATATTTATCGGTGATTTAGCATCCTTTCTCACCTTATCGACTTTGAAGGATTCCATTTTTTCATCGTTTTTTTTCATATGTATGTGCTAAGTGCATGAAAGAAGCCTTTGTGGGGCACTAGGACAGATGAGAGGACGAATGAACTAGAACACGATAATAAGGTGGGATAAAATATTTTACCGTAATACGATCGATCAATGGTACAATGGCAAACACCACAGTACCATGAAGGGTACATTCTAATGGCCCCACGATTAGCAATCGGTTTCTCGTGAGAAAAAAAACCCATGTTTCTTTGGCTTTATCATTCAACTGTAGTTGTTAAGCTTAAATTAAATTGTTAGTTTTACGGACTTATAGAAATACGGACTAAGAACGCAGAGCTGAGGGTAAGGGTTACCTGGTTTTACAAAATAGATTGAATGCAAGGTACAAGACGAGCAGGAGCTACCTCGCCATATACCAAGATATATATGGCTACACTTTGAAGAGTTCTTCATAGTGGTCAAACTATAAGCTATGAACTAAATTATCTTCATTTTTCTGGCGCTTCGGCGGCCGCTGCCGCGCCTCGCTTGTTTTCATTACTGTAACGGTTAGAGTCTAATCTAACTTAACCACCATGTTAGTGAGATTAGGTTGAGAATTTGACCACGAGGAAAAACCTATATTGAAGCATAGTACTACTACGACTAGGCTAGTTTTGTTAATTTGAAATAAAGGTACCAGGTGTTTATCATTATTTTATAAGTAATAGTTGTAGGTACTTCTTATAGTGTCTAGTTATTTTGTAACAGTGTGGTGAAAGGCTTAAAGTGGAGGCTCCTTTCGTGCACTTGACAAATTTTAGGTACTAGAGCCCCTCCAGAGAACAGCAAAAGAGGATGAAAATAGATAATAAATAAATATTGCTGAACAATAGCCCCACACTAAGCATAGCTTGTATTATCACCATGAGAGTCGTGAAGTTGGAATCTCGCTGTAACGTGAATTTCAATTCATTTATGGTGAGAGTGCCGACGAATCGTCTCTTGACATTCATGGACATCGGGTTCTGGCCGAAATGTGTCGTGTTCAGGAAATTAAACGGATCCCTGACACAAGACACCGTGCGAACGTCATCTGTGATTTAGTAATAAGTTTATATTTTGTATGTATGTTAGTCTTTAAAGTATTTATCTATGGGCCAATATATTTGTTACCGATAAGTACCATAATTTGTTGGCTGAAATAAACGATTATTATTATGGTGATCAGAAGACTGATATAGTACTTATATATATTTAAATATATACATATGAAACTTTATAATACCCAGACGTCCCAGACACAGAACCAACACCAACGGTCATCACACAAATGTTAATCCTGAGGGAATCGATCCCTCAACCTACAGGGCAGAAGGACAAACTATTACCAAATGAGGTGACAGGGAAAGAAAAAAATAGAAGTGACCGCCAAAAGATAGCTTTTGAAGCTGTCTGCTGCGAGATGAAAAAACTTACAAGTCCTTGCTTGTATATACAACCACTAAACTGTAGGTTGTAAAAACAGCTACAAAAACTATGCCCAGCCTTGATACAGCTGCCGCGTTATATTCGCATTTCATTTGTTACTGTTTTGTATGCACAAATTATTATAAAATGAAATACTCATAAAAAGTAAGTTCCAAAACTGAAACCTAAAACTGAAATATCCTAATACTGAAAAATCAAGCTCCAGTATTCAACAAGAAAATATTCTCATCTGATTTTTTTATGGACAAACTATTTATTATCTCTAGTTTATTAATTAAACAACAAGTATGTATACATTATAATGTATTGAATACACATATTCTTAGTACCTATAATCTTAGCCAGTGGTCGTATGTCACCTACCCTAATAAGCTTTACCTACAGCAAAGTGGCATATATGACCAAACGTATAAGACCACAGGCCAATATGCACAAATTCAATGCACGTGACGGGAGAAATCAGTTGTAATGTTTTTATATACCTACCTACCTATATTGAGATTATCTTCTAATTTACCGATGACAAAACAGATTTCAATTTGGAGAAGGTCGTTTCTTCCTGCTTTTGCGTCATAGAAATGAGTGTAAGAATAATATCCTTAAATTGTTAGTACACTAGCGAGATTTAATGGAATCGCTTCATCTCGAGTTGATCAAGACAATTTTTTACAATTTCTGTCCAATGAACTAGGGATTGCGGTTTATCATTTCATATCATTTCAGGTCATCCCATGTGCAGGTGTAAGGGCACAAGGGGCAGACGAGTAGATGAGACATTGTTTGGATGGGAGCTCCGCAGTCGCATTGGGCACAGGCCTCTGCCAGTCGCGATAGCCCCATTTGCACATGCTTTCTCTACAGCGGCCGACTTGGGTCCGCAGTCGATTTATGGACTTCCAAACTGACCATTGAAGATCACGTCCGGGGGGCAGGTGTTCCTGCGATCTAAAGTCGGGTGGTGCTGGATGATCTTAAGAGTGGCTGGGTGTTCTTCGGCCGCTGTGGTGGTGTGCAAAAAACTCCTACGGCTTTTTAATCGCGCTTTTGGAGGCTGCTTTCCGTACAGGGGATGTCGGTAATCGTTTTCCTGCTTCGACTTTTCCATTGCACAAGCGACATCTAGGCAGCCAGTTGTCGTGCAGCAGGTTTCATTAAGCGCCACGTCGACTTGCTTAGCGTGAGCGGAGCGGTGCCAAACAGGGCACGCAAATTCGCCGGCTGAATAGCATAATGCCATGCCGGTTGTGCGCAACACGTCAGGTGACGTCCCTCATTTAATGGTGGTCAAACGGCGCAGCAGGTTATTGCGTGTACTCACTTTTGCTTTGGTTATAGAGCAGTGGGTTTTGAAGCTTAAGGATACACGAGTGAACGGCACAAACTCGTTAGTGGGCGCGCAGCTAAAATGCATGCTATTTCACCTAGCTTAGTGTGAGAAAAGGATAGACGTGCACCAAGGATAGAGATGAGCAGTAAGGAGATTATGATCAGATTAATCTATGATTTCTAAATAAAACGATTGCGTAAAAATTATGAATAGACCTTTGGCTCAAGGGTTCTCATGAAAAAACTACTGAATGTGGTTATTAAAAAAAAGTTATTTGAGCTCTTGAATAAATAATTTATGCTTGTATCGGAATATTTTTTTAGTTTGCGTACTCCGTTTGTTATTTATTCACACTTAAAGTCGCGCTAAAATCAGTGATGAAAAACGTTTTTTCTGAGTCTTTCAAACCCATATTATTTCTACAATTCTGTATTGATACAAGCATAGATTATGACAAGACAAATTTATATCACTTTTAGTTTTGGTTGTTCATCATCAGACGGTGGTGTGATCACCCGTCGACGTTTGTATGGAAAGATAATAGACTTGTTTACTCTTAAAGTCCTATCCAAAGTAACCCCGAGGTACTTTGGGTGCGAGCAATGTTCGATGTTAGTAGCACCCTGCCAGCGTATTTGAGCGATTTGAGGATTTTGTAGATTTGCTTGGTGGTTGCGCAAGTGAAAAGCACTTACTTGGGTTTTGGAAGGATTTTGTTAGCTATCAAACTCTTGATATCATAATAAGTATTCAATTTGTGTCAACGAACGTAAACAGAAAAAAAACAAACAAAATACCAATTGCAAACAAAACATCAATTGTTTAGAGTCCTGAAATCCTATAAAAAATGGACGTTTATGAAAATTGGTCATCACTTCAATGTTTTACATTACTGGGAACAGTTGAACTTAAGAGAAATGGAAACGAAGTGAATGGAAGTTGTTTCCTATACTCTAAAATAACCTAACCAACTGGTTTCGATCTGATTAATTTCTTTATGAAGAAACGCAATTGGAATTATTAAACATAAGCGTAAGTCATTTCTTAGAAATTGTTAAATAAAATATTTTTTTTAAATAGTGTGATTACATCTTTAATTTTATTTAAAGGGGATTCTTGTGAACCGATGTGTTCACTGGGATCCCCTGGGGGATCGGGTTAGAGGATCCTGGTGGCCCACCCTGTCTCAGCGTTGTATCGCTCGACAGCTTCACCTAAGCCAGTCCTGTGTCTCCAAGGTGTACAAGAGATCCAGGGAGACTGGGAACTTAGTCCGGAGACCAGGATCTGGACGCCGGCGATGCACTAAGTCAAGATATCAATGAATCCTTAAATTTATTCATGATTGATCGATTTATTATCACCAGTTCCCTTCGAAATCGACACTTGACCGGCGTAGACGTCAGAGGGAGATGTTGAAGCTAGAGGGAGGGCTGTGAGCGAGTAGACAGTCAGACGAAGACTCGAGACGAAGTAGCGAGCTTGACTACAAAAAGGCCAGCCACGAGACCCAAATTGTCTCCAGCCCACCGACAAGACCGGCTTGCAGTTTGCTCGCGATCACTTGGGATATGGAGCATTGGAGTAGAGTAGACGAAACCAGAATGTGCCTACATGGTAGTGACCGTCGACGCAGAGTCGTATGCGAGACCAGGAGGAGAGATTCGCACAATGCTGTTTTGCGGAAACAGTGGCATACGGGGATGGGGTCTTGTATGTTGTGGGTGGGGATTTTTATTGAAGCATAAACGCCAATTTTCATACCTGGTGGCGGTCAGGGAGCCGGACTAACCGGAGACAGATACATCGACATTCCTCTAGGCCATGTGCTCCCATACGCCGGGCTTATTGGCGAAGATTTCCTGCTAATGCACGATATGTCTGCATTCCCACACTAGACTGGCTAGCCCTTGACTTTACGAGTATGTGGGACGAGCTAAAACGACGGGTACGATGAAGATATCCAGCTCCGGCGTCGGTAGAAGAAAAAAAAGAATCCTGTGCCTATCAGAGTGATAGGCACAGGATTCCTGAATTCCACATTAGACTAGGTCAATGAAAAGTTTCCGGATGGTTAGGTCTGAATGTCAAAATGTACTGATCTATATAACGTACGTATTTCAAAAAGAACTTTTCCCGAAATGACTGATTTTCTATAGGTCTTCATTATTAAATGTCGGAAATCCGTAAAGCCTGACACAAAAAGTACATTCAGCTACGTTATCTATAAGTACGGGAATTTAGTATACATCGCCCTCGAAACAGCTCTCAATTCAACGATATACATTCTCCTTGGTGTGCGATGAAAAGGGTTGACTTATGACTTTGTAATGATAAATAAATAAAATAAGTATATATAGATATAAATCGCTATAATCAATGCCGTAGAAGAGGTTTTTCCGTCCGCTGCGATCAGCGACTGTTACTATCATTACAGCAGAGCAGTATGGAAACAAGCTAGAAAAATAAAGGTAGCCGCCGCTATGGAAAATAGAGCATTAGTTAGAATGTGTGTTAATTTACCTTTATTACCTAAGGAAAAAAATCATAGTGCATGGGTATCTTTGGAAGCTCTGTTCCCCCAATCTCCAGAAATGATAAAATTTCAAAGGTACTTTTCTAAGCAATGGATAAGTTTATGTGCGTCTTTTATAGGATGCGGAAAGATGATGATGATGAAAAAAGCGTTTACACTAATGTAGCATCACGTTAGTTTAAGGATATGTGTTTTTGTTTCGTTTGCCTTTTATATGTACTATGTACTATATTATATGTATTATAGAATGTGATTTTATTTTAATATTTTAAAAATAAAGAGAGTGACTGTACATACATTTGACAGTTTCATTTCCGACATTTAAAAATGAAGACCTATAGAAAATCAGTCATTTCGGGAAAAGTTCTTTTTGAAGTACGTACGTTATGTAGATCAGTACATTTTGACATTCAGACCTAACCATCCGGACACAATGAAAAACAGTTTACTAGCGGGCATTAGGGCCAGAAGGGAACAAAATATTGGAGGTTAGCAAAAATTGTAAATATTTTTTTTTTATATTTTTGATATCACTTTAAATCCAACAATATTACATTTCAAATGATATAGGTACCACAATTCATAGTTCACTGCACAGAAATTGTAAAAAGTAGTCTAAAAGCTCGCCATTAAGCGATTCCAGCTATCTTACCCGCCAGTAACGATTGACCAGGGATATGATGCATAACAGGCGCACGGCTAGACATCGTTGACATCGAGCAAAGCTTTCGTCGTAGTATCGTTAAGACTATTTACAGCAACGAAAATGCCCCTTGCAACGTGTACTATTTACTATCAGACCTAGAAGAGTATATCTACCTAGGCCTACCTATACAGCAGCTGTGACAAAATAAAACACCACATTATAAGCACAATGCTCTATTTCACAACAAGCACACACACTTGGAACTTTATACAACCCGGAACTAATGGAACCAATCGTCTTTACCAATCAAACACACTTCAAAACAGATAAGGTTGTAGCTGCCAATGATACCTCGATGTGAATATTTCATTAGAAAAAATATAAGATTACTAAAATTGCTAATGGTCACAGATTGATTAACACTGTTCGGGAGGATCTTGCAAATACTATTGTTAGCGATATTTTTAGTATTATTTAAAGTATCGTCACCTTGGCACAACACTAGCCAGGAACTAGAACTAAGTAGGCTTAGACCAGATGCAGTCAATTCCTGATAAACACGGGCCCAAATATTTTTGTAGGCTAAAAATACTTTGGCGTGCATCCGACTGCATTCTTAGTCATTTCCCGATTTTATTGCAATTATATATAGGCTTGGAAGATGAAACGTTTGATCGGTAGGGATAGTTGAACAACCTTGTTTCGATAACACTTGGTACCTAATATTAAAAATGGTTGTTTATAAAATATTTGTCGACCAACGCTTTGCGTATGTATATAACAAAAACATTACTTAGTTACATCCATTTTTATGAGATGGTTTACATTGAAACCACCACAAAGATGTCGCTTGATAAGAGTCTTAGTATACGGAAAAGATTGTAAAAAGTACAATTGAAGAATAAACACTTTTCAGATGACCATTACAAAATGAAAGCAATAGCAGGATAAGCATATGTAGCAAACGGTGATCTCGCACTTTCATGAAACTGTAACCTTAATCACTACAACCGCGTGGCTTTTGGTAAATGAGCATCGAGACCTTGACAGCAGAACGTAAACTATAGAAAAAAAAAACATCAAAAACTCTTCAAACACGAAGTCGCATAGATAAGGGAGGAGGGCACTGAAAAATTGCACACGACGTCCCAAAAGTTCCGTTAAGTTAAATCTAGATAAGTAAATGAAGAGTGTTCTAATGGCAAGAACTTCGATAGAAAGTAGGTAGGTATCGACTATTCCCGAAATATTGCTAAAATATGGTGAGAAGCGTCGTGGGCTCAGTACACTTTGAGTTGGTTCTTGTCATCGAAGCCGGCAGAGTGGCCTGCATTACGAACGATGAACGAATTGCCGTCGAAGTGCATTCGTCTTTCACCCCGTCTGTAACAATCAGTTATTTTAACATTTTAGCTGAACTTGGAGCAACTCAAACTTCAAATATCTTATTATTATAATTACCGTACAATCTGTTTGTTTGCAAATTACACAAGAACCTAATTTTTATTTTTAAATGATATCGATTATCAGGTCTTGATGAGCAAAGCTCCTTCGATCGACCCGAAATATTTCACAATAAGAGTCTTGTTTTCATGGCCATGACGTCACGAAACGGTAGGAATGTCAGTGGTTCTAATAGCAATAAAACTGTCAAAGAGCTGATTATCTTGGAATCCTTTGTATCAATTTCTATTCCTAAACAAACAAAACGGCTGAGATGAGAACCATATCACAAACAAATCTTTTGTACAAAAAAATAAAAATCAGAGCATCTGTTTAAGAGGTCACATCACAACACAAACAAACGAACAAACAACTTCATTAAACACGATAATATTATAAAGAGGAAAAATTTATTGTATGTTGTTTGTATTGAATAGGCTGCGAAACTACTGGACCGATTTGAAAAATTATTTTACCGTTTGAAAGCTACACTATCCCCGGGTGACATAGGCTACTTTTTAGCCCGGGAAAATTGGTTTGTCCCGGGAAAAATCTTCAACGCAGGCGAAGCTGCGCGCAGACAGCTAGTTAACTAATAGATGTAAACCACTATGTCTTGGCTCAGATAACATGGCCCTGCGTAGTATGGAACCCTAAATATAATGTTTATATAGAACAAATTAAGAAAATACAAAGACGGGTCAGCCTGCCTGAACGCCTGAATCAATTATCTTTCACTACACTAGAAGAATAGGAGGGTTGAACGTGATCAAGTGTTTTTGTGTAAAATTGTTAATAGCCACATTGAAAGCCCTTATTAAGTTTTCGGTGTAACTAGTATAATTCGTACAAGTTCTCTGAACTGTTCTGTGTCGTCTCTGAACTGTTCATGAACTTAAAAATGATTTGTTTTCTATGTTACAAATATTAACCTTTCCCTCTCCAAATTTAAAATTTATAGTAGATTGTTGCACCGAGCGCAAAGTGAGTTATTAACAAGCGAGGGCACTGAATTAACACGAGTGCATTAATTACTCTTTTTAGCAAGGTGCGTAATTTACTTTTCTTTCAACTACCAATCTAGGTACCTACTGTGATAAAATATACCTACTCAAACTAAAAATATGAAGAATCAAAGTTTCACAATGGTACAAAATACGCGCCATTTGTTTTTTTTATTCACCAAGTCTGTTTTATTCAGCCGATTTTTATTATCAGCCAGTATAAGTCTGACGAGATATTTCTATACTTACTTAGATTCGAGTTTGGTGATGATAATATTGAAACTGCAATCTGTTTGATTGGACACGTCAGCCAAGCAATGTCTAACACACCGCGTTTCCTTAATATAAGGAGAACTAATGCAAACATTTTATATTAAACTTAATAGGAGATATTAAACCTCTGTGGTTAATTTATATCTACATAAAAAGTAAAAAACAGAGCATTAATGAAAAACAGTGCAATAATGAAAAACAGTGCAATAATGAAAAACAGTGCAATAATGAAAAACAGTGCAATAATGAATCGAAAAACAGTGCAATAATGAGATTTCATATAACATTACTGCACCGTTTTGATTCTAAGCAAAAAATACTTTCTTTGTGATCGGTTTTGTAGTGATTAATGATAACATTACTACGTAGTTGAAAGAAACATCGGTTATTTTTATTCATAATGTCCACTTTATCTTAGCATTTCTAAGCTTTATTTATTAGTGGAAACTTTACTGGATTATGTTATATTTTAGTATTTTGTTTGTAAGTTTAATTGCTCTGTTTTTCCAAATAAATAAAATATATACTGCAACATTGACGTACCGCACAAAGAGATGCTGGGTTTGTCCAAGAGACGCAGTGCAGTGCAAGAATGGGCTAGTGATAGAGGCGGATCCGTTTGTAGGACTCGTGCGAAGTTGATATTTGTGGCTGCATCGGTGTATTCTGCATGAAAACCATACATTAAGTAAAAAGACATTTCAAGTCATGGTTATTATAAGAAATATTTTAAATATATTTTAAATATTAAACCCTATGAATTGAACTTACAGCAGTTTGTGGTAATCTCGCACACAACGTTAAAATCAATTAATATTTTGAAGGGGTAAAGTCTTAACTCGTAGGTAACCTTTAACGAAACTGTACTTTAAACCTTAAAAGAAAGTACCTGACGAGTCCGTCGGAAGTCTGGCTGACTCGCACATTGTTGATGATCCAGTTATCGATGCCGTCATCAGTCAACCAATATTGAGCAGCTTGAAGAAGGGATACCGCTTCGTTCACGTAGGAAGGTCCGTGGCGAGACTCACTATCATAAATACTTTCAGTTAGACATAGGCTAAGTCTGACGAGATATTTCTGTACTTACTTAGATTCGAGTTTGTTGATGATAATATTGAAACTGCAATCTGTTTGATTGGACACGTCAGCCAAGCAATGTCTAACACACCGCGTTTTCTTAACATAAGGAGAACTACGATTTCGCCAGTGATTTAAAACTATGAAAAATGGTGCAGTCAGTAATATTGTAATTAATTAAGTTTTATCATAATATAAAAGGTAAAAAAATCAACTTCTACGCTGAATAAATCATTTAGAATAGAACAAAGGCCTGTTATAATATTAATGTTCAAATAAGTGTAGAATGGACTGTATTACGTAGATCACCTAGAAGGTTCGATTAGAATCTCCATGTTTCATCACCCATGTTTGGGATTAAAGCTAAGGAGACTTCTTTTCGGTTATGCTTTGCACTAAGATGTTAACCATCAAACAGTTGAAAATATATGGCAGCTTGCAAGATGAAATTCCGATTATTATTTAATGAGCCACATACTTGTAGAAGACGTTGAGTGTAAAGTCCTGGCTCATATCCAGGAAGGTGTCGGTGGTAGTTCTTGTGCCGGCAGCGTCAACTAGGTATACTAGCGCGCATTGCTCAGCAGTGAACGAGACTCCTTTGTACCACATCTTGGCGTATCTGGGATGACAAAGACTATTCAGAAACCAGAATACCTAAGTTCTTCGCTTGCCACTTGAATTAGTGTAGTGCCAATGCTATCAGTTATTGACCACTAGCATCTGCTTGCGGCTTCGCACGCATGGTACCTAGAAAACAGTACCCTATAAATGAATCCAGGACCACAACTACCTTTTACCAAGGTCTATAAAGATCGCGTCTCTAAAAAACTGTAAAGTAAAAGCAGCTCCTCACTTGTTGTTGCCTTGCTGGTGCCTGGCTTGGATCTCGACCCGCGAGCCATAGTGGTACACTCGTCCGTTAGGGTGGATCAAAGCCGCTGCCGCTCCAGAGCGAGACAGCGCCAAGATAATGTTGTTCTTGGCGTTCGTCACTCGGACCGCGCCGTCTATGGTCATGTCCACTCTATTGATGGTAAAACAATAAGTTCCTTCAGCAAATGAACACCCAAAAATCACCAGAAAACATGGTCACTTTCTCCGCACTAGAGGCCGTTTTCCAGCAAATCCGGAAAGCAAAGATTATTTAAATTTTGTCATCATTTCATTCAGAACCGCCAAACTAAAATTGGTGTTTGAGCCTAGAGGTCATTAGAGGAAGAGACAAATAGTGATCAGTGTGTCGGTGGCGAATTTATAAGCACGCAGAGTAGGCCTGACCCTAGGGCGGCTGATTTGAGAAGTTTTGCTACTGTTTTTTTTTATATCTGGGATTTCGCCTTTTTCAGACTTTAGAGGCGGCAAATTTAGAAACCGAATACCTGCTTGAGAGCAGCTGCTGTGATCCAGCCTACTCTTGTTACGCTCTTTGCTCGCTCTTTTGTAAGCATTCTAACAAACGTTTTTTGTGACGTTTTGCTGAAAGAAGTCTCCAAACCATTCCGAAGTCAATCTCCCCTTCCCTTTCATTGTAGTAGGTACATTCAACGGTACCACAAACTTTCATATATTGTATGGTAAAACACAGTTCTTTGCCCCGGCTTGACTTATTACCGCATCAGAAAACCGTCGTAAAGAAATTAATGACCTACTTTAAAAAAAATCTATCTAAAAATGTTGCAGAGCCGAGGACAAAATTGTATAGGCAAAAATTTACAACCTATATTTGGTTAATATGTCAGCTACCTACCTATTAAGTAGATACCAACACAGAAACACAGCTTGCACATAATGGTTGTTCTAAACTAGTGTCATTGCATGCAAATAAAATTATTACCGTGAAAATAAAGTCCGCGCATCTTCAGTTTCATGGTTAGATAGGTCAGACAAGGTCAGGTTTATAAGTTCTCGCACAAAGCACTATTGGAGTTGTATTAGTTCTGCCTACCGATGCTGAAAGTGGGTTCGAATGAACGGGTGTTCATACATACATATTTGCTAAGGTACTTCCACTTACTTCACTCTGTCTCGAAGTCGAAGACAAACAGTCCCATGCGGCGTCACTGAAGCGTTGTATCCTGCGCCGCCAACAACATCGGTAACCTTGGGAAATCAATTATAGGAACCTCAAGTGAAGTTATGGACTGCGTTAATTGAATATTAGAAAATTAAAAAGAGTAGGAAGTGGGTACATAAACACAGCAGAACACAATTCTAGCTTTTTTAGAATTCGTTATAGATAAGCAGGGAACTTCGACAGTTCATGTCTGATCAAAGTTGGTTTGAATCGCAGTAGTATCCCAACGTATTTCTTTCTCTTCATTAAAAATACTTTTATACGATTACTGATCTGGTGATATAATATAACCCAAAACCCTATGCACATTCGCACTCAGATACAGTAGGGAAGCACCAAGAAACTGCCAGTACAAACGTTACACGACTGTACCTCAAGCTCCCTCCAAGTGTCTGCGTGGTAGATGTCATCGCCAGGGTAGAACGGTGCCTTGCGCTGAAGAGGAACGCGCCACGGCGGCTGCCAGCCAGTCGCGCCGACTAATTCAGCCTGCCCGAGACCGCCTTCTAAAAACTTGCTGTAGTCTTGGAAGGCCGAAAGGTTAGATTCCTCCTGAAAAATGCAAATTTTTCAAATGCAAAGTGTGGATTTATACAGAAAAAAGATTTGATATTTTGTATCTTTGTTTTGTATGATTGTTTGAAATAGATTATTTCACATAGAGAAAGCTTCACACATTATCAGCGAGTAATATGTATTATATTTTAATAAAGTAAAGATCCCTAAGATTAAAAATAAAATAAAATTGCAATAATGTAACCTAAAGTATCATACATTTGCATATAAAAGTATAACAAGTATAAGCATCAAAAAGTATTTACGAATGCGATGTGAAAATTATTGATGTTACATAAAATAATGTACTACATGTTTATGTATCATTACATTAGGTACCCACGAAAAAGTCCGCAAGGCTAGAGGTATGTCTAACACTAACAATAACAGCTTGATCAAATTAGTCGATCGAGACACGGGTAAAAGTGCACCCGTGCGAAGCCGGGGCAGGTCGCTATCGTAGTAGGTACCTAATACATATATGGATTACTATAATTAATGCATATGAATACCCAGAGTTCCTGGGAACCAGACTGCAGTTCGAGACGTTATCGTATCGTATACGGATAAAAGTCTTGGTACCTACCTATTTATATTCTGCATTTTAATCGCGCGGAAAATCAGCACTATATGCTAATATACAGGACGTGCGAACAGGTAGGTACTATCTTCTCCATAGGTTGCGGTAGCCCGACGCGAACGCCGCCGCGCCGCCGCCGCGTCCACGCCGCCCCAAGCTAGTCTCATCCTAACATTACTTTTCCCGCTCATCGCAGACGCAAAAAGCGCTGGCGCGCAGCTTGGTATTCGGTGGTAGGTAGGTATGCCATGTTTCACGCATTCGGTCAGAGATAGTTGTTCTGTCAAATCTGACAGCATACGGTCACCTAAGAAAATTAGGCTGCAGTGTTGTGAAGCGCCAAAACTACAACACTCTAGAATGTAGGTGCCGAAAAATTCAGCTAAGCCTACTTGAAATACCATAAAATGTCACCTGATTATAAGAGTGTGCTGTATAAACACTTCTTGGTCGCACTGGCATCGTTGGATCCTTTCGAAAATCTGCAGTAGCCATTTTAACACTTTTTCAACTTAAACTGGGTAAACCAAGTACACTATTTTGAAAAAATACATGAACAATAATCGACGATGGAAAATACTACATAGTCTTACTTCAAGAACGGTTGGCAATCAAATGATGTTTGTCGAAAAAATGACATTTTATCGTTTGTTCATGATTCAAAATAAGAACATGTTTGTGCGTCTTTTTTGTGAAAGAGGTTGGTCACCCAATGAGTTCAATATAAAAACATTTGCCAAGCGCATGTGAGCACGCACAGTGAAGGCTTCCGAAGTCTTACTGACTTATTCAGACAAATCAACACAATCAAGTTTGAAAAATAAAAGAATATCTACTCTTAGGTACTCTTATAGCATTTATGACTTTTACAAGGATTACAAATTAGGCTGTTATACTCATATGGCCTTACTTATAATAATAAACGTTTCTCTACTTCTGTCACAAGTTAAACACTGATTGAAATGGTGCCATCCTTATTTGTAAAATAATAAATAAGGCCAAACATTTTACACAGCATCATCTGGCCCCAAAGTAAGCGAAGCTTGTTTAAGGGGTACCAGATGACTGATATACTACATACATATTATACATAGAAACACCCAGACCCGAGACAAATACTTGCAGATCGTACAAACATTTGTCGAATGGGAATCAAACCCGCAACCTTCTGCGTTTAAGCTGGACTTTGACCCATTGCGTGTCAATTTGCGAGGTCGTGATAGTGACAATAGTGACATAGCGAGTCTAAAGCAGTGTTAAGGCAGTGTTCAAGTTGAGAGGCGTCACAAACTATAGGATGCGATGCTCACAAACTATAGAAAGAGGCGTTTATAAGTAAGGCCGATAATCTAGGGGGGCAATCGCGGTATTTCTAACGTTTACAATTGCTGTGAGGTTCGCTTGTACTCTGAGGTTCGTTTACAGTTTAGCTGGAGCGGCATTCGGTATCGCGCTAACATTTGAATGTCAATCCAGGATGGATCATAACTCGACCTTTGTCGTTAGAGTTTTATTATCTGTGGCACACGACTACACTAAATCGCACGTCGACTTAGCAATAAAAACGTGTACAACTCTAGTTTTGATAGCTGACAGTGGCAGTGGCAGTGTGCATCTCGGTAAATTGAATTACGCAAGACAAGGCAGTATGGTCTCTAGACTTTAGCCTGCTCATATGAGCGAAGAAAAAAAAAAAAAAAAAATGACCTACATAATTAATTACCTATGGTTAGTGGCAGTGTTGTCAGATTAGGCGACTTATCGCCCTTTAGGCTATCTCGACAGGTAGCGGGGCGACCAAAAAATGCGATCGACGATTGGTCGCCGTTTAGGCTATTTAAGAAATTAAAAATTATGATGTTAGGCTACATCCATCATATTTTTTTTTACAATTACAATAATAAGTAGGTACAAAATGGATAAACCGGAATGTTTATTTCATTCAGTCTATGTTAGTTGATGAGAATGTCATTTATTTTTTAATAGAGTGAGAAATGAATCAAATGGTAGTGGTAAGTTGGATGCATATTTCGCGGCATTTAATCAATCAATAAATGGAGGAATCCTTGATGATGTTATTTTGTTAGCAGTCGACGAGTCGACGTTTTTTTTATAATAAAAGCTTTAACCCTACATAATATAACCATTAATGGTAAAACAGTTAATAAGTCTAGCCGTTTTTACTATGTTGCTTTATTG
The DNA here is from genome assembly GCA_948098915.1 of Lampropteryx suffumata. Taxonomy (NCBI): domain Eukaryota; kingdom Metazoa; phylum Arthropoda; class Insecta; order Lepidoptera; family Geometridae; genus Lampropteryx; species Lampropteryx suffumata. The sequence goes on along the minus strand of OX402544.1, from coordinate 20,485,886 downwards.
TTGTTGAAGTGAAAACTTCTTTTAGCGCGGTACGCATATTTTTAGGTGAGGTTAAACCTCTGGACTCGCGACACCGTTACCGTGACGCAGCCGGCTGCCGCGCTCGCCCCATTTGATTATAAACCTTAATTCACATGTTTACAGTCTACTTTTGTATGGAGAAGTTTACTGAGTTAGGTTCTTTGATATATTATCTACATTCTGAACAAAAACATAAAATAATATTAAATGTATTTTAAAGTTTCTAAAAACTAATAAAATACAATTCATAAATAAAATGCAATTAATAACCAAATAACCCTAGTACCCATGTAAATGTCTAACGCGCCAAAATACTTACTACTGTTTTCACTTCTGTCGGCACTCCCGGAGTGCAACCCGTTTTTTTTATTTTATTACTGAGACTCCACCGGAAAAATAACATTACATGCTTACAGTATTCACTTTCAATATTTTAATTATCAAGGATTAGTTATGTATGTTTTATTTCCTGTTGAGTCTAAGCAAAAAATAGGTTATCATAGTATTATTACCCGTATTAGGCGTATAATCTTTGAATTAAGCAATGTAGTCTAATTTATGAAATAAACCTACATTTTGGTATAAAAAAAATTGGGCGATTTTAGGCTACTTTTTGTATATTTTTTGGCGATTTGGACCGAGCTCCATCTGGCAACATTGGTTTGGTTAGTGGTACAATACAAAAACCAACTAAAATATCGAAAAAACTTTAAATAACTTTTTAAATTAAATTCATAATAATTGGTGTGTTTTTATATGATTGGTACTTACTTATTTATTGTACATTCCAATGATCAACAATTGTCTTTACTTATCTCTGACTGGATTTTATATCTCTTTCTGTGAAATATTTTCGGTTTTAGAAAAACGATGCAGAATGCAGATACACGTCCATAGCTGGAAATCATGGTTGAATCCTTTGATAGTTACCTACTGAGGCCATGAAGACAGAAAAGTAAGGGGAGATTGGTATTTACATCTTATCCAGCCTAGATGTAAACTTAACCTGCATGCTACGACTTCTCACCAAGGTGCAGAGTACCGCTGTGCTGTGCTCTGACAACCTAAAATGCCTACATACATCCAACGTGCAACTGATTGCAAGAGGCTACAACAGCAACCTTGAGGCTCAAATTCTTATCCAACGTGTCAATAAATACATACAGTACATGAAATGTGCTACCAGCCATGATGATGAAATGCATCACAGTATTTTCTTTTCTATGGTATCAATACCTATGGTTCCATATCCATCACTCCAAGATGGTGTCATTCTATGTATAGACCTTGCATAACCTACCAACATTTGTTGCTACTGATTAAAACCATGTAATAGTAATTGATTATTCTTTTTATTCTCACGTTGAACAAATTTCTAAAACTTATATTTAGTCATAGGTCATATAGGTATTTACACAGTTCTAAAAACATTTTGAACTCTAAACTACTTATGTTTTACATAAAAAAGAACCTTACATATTAATGTCATTAAAACACAGGTTCTTCAAAATGTTCAAGGCCTACTTTCTGGATACTCAATTTGAGTAAGAAACACAGTGTATGTATTTCATATCATCTCCATTAATGGAATGTCTTGTCCAGTGTCCAGTGGCTGACATAAAAAGCCAACGCCAGCAAACCTTGAAACAATGCTATTGGTAAGTGATGAAATAGGTAAAATAGGTGACTAGTAGGTAATATATATAAATTACATTGTGAATATTCTCAATGCTAGGTAGGTAACCTACAAAGATGGCTGTTGGATATGGGATCTTTACATTTACAAGAAGCACGCATAGTATAGCTAACTTGGTTTGAGTGTTTCTATGTACCATCACGTTCCTTTCTGCCTTTCCAGTTTGAAACTATTTTGCCTTGCGTTGGTTTTGGGTTACAGGCCACACCTTTTCTTTGTTGTCTTTCTTTTCTTTTGTTGTCTTTCTTTTCTTTGTTGTTTGACCAATAGAGTCCGGGCAGTCAACATCTGCTCAACATATTTTTTTGTAATGGTTCTTTTTAATGACTTTTTCCATTGCAAAGTCATCAATAAAATATTGTTAAAATTAGTCATAAAAATACTATCAAATTACAAATACAAATTATCTGTTGAACACTAACTACTACAACTAATTAATCATTTGCCTACCTTTTTTATTTAAATCACAAATGTATTTATTGAACACTTAGAGCTCATTAACTTTAATGTATACCTACCTACCTAAATTACCTTTTTAGTTAACAAATATACAAAGAACGTTAACGTTAATATAAACGTTATTATTTAATCATTGATAAAAATGCCAAAACTAAACAGATGTTAACCTATTGATGATGATGTCAGATGTCTTCGATCAGTCAAAATAAGAAAACAAATAAAAGAGGTTTTAGTACTTGACCAGACCCACGAAATACGTAGCTCCTATTGGTCTTTAAAAACAAAAGAAATCGAGCAAGCCACCCCCGGCAACCCGTCACTTCACAGAAAAATCATCCTAGTGGTGTAAAGGCAGAAAGGAACGCGATAGTACAATAAGTATGTAGGTATTTAAATAAAAAAATGTATGAAAATAGTATATCAGTCATGATACTCATAACACAAGCTCTGCTTACTGAGCCAGGTGATGCTGTGTAAAATGCTTGGCATTATTTATTTATTTAACTTAGTTGTTTCGAAAAGATCAAAAAATTAAAGCCATATCTAATCTACTGTGTGGGTGGTCTGTAGGTAGGTACATATTATTGTACCTCTGAATGGGTGAACTTAGTTTTATTTACATTTGAGAGCACATACGCGCTTCTAGGCACTTTCAGCTTTTCAAAAGTAGCTAGGCCATGATGCAGGCCTTCGTGCGTCCTACTAACTCTGTCACCAGCGTTGGCCACTGACTTATTCGAAAGTAGAAGGTAGGTAGGAAATTAGTATTTATAACATTCATGCTTACCTTTGTTTCCATCTGATGTGAGGAATCAGTTTGACCATTAGCTGACGAGTTATTATCATAGCTATTATCATCATAGGGAGTTCTCGCATAACTCGTGTTGTTTCATAAAAAGCAACTTTTGCTTCAGACTTTGAGGTTACCTAAATTATTTCGATGGTTTCACACTTGTCTTGTTTACGCTTCGAGTTACCGCCAAATTTATCTAAATTTATCTGGGTTATCTGTAGTAAGTTTATCACAAACTATAGGATGCTAACGCATGAAGTTTATGCACAAATACTCGTACATTTTGTTAAAGGTGTGTGTTCAATAACATCAAATATTTTTTCAACGTTCCAGGAACAACTCTTAAAAAGTTGCTACATTTAAGATAAGAACTTTGTTTCAAACGTTTGATTTGACAACTGTGTTACGTCTCATTCCCAGTCGATAAGCGTGTCAACCTCCTGTCAAATCATTAGCGCGATACGAATCATTCAAAAATGTGAGGTTCGTTCAAGGTTCGTTCAAGGTTCGTATGTGTTTCAGTTGATTTTTTTTATCGCGATTACCCCCTAGTAAAGCCTAACCAGCCGTCTTAGTCTTTTATATCACGCTAGAAGCGTGCACTTTGCCCTTTCTTCTATAACTAGGTCCCAAGCGACGTGTTAGATTTGTCGATTGGCAAATTTAAAAGCGTAATTAATGACCAGAAACTGGTCTGGTCTTACATGAACACTTTTCCAAATTCTTCTTGAACTGGGGTTAGGAGGAACCAGCACCTAGATTCACTAGTATGTAAGAAGACGATTCAAAGTGGTCCTTGTGATTTTATTGAATAAAGAATGTTTTGTATTTGTATTTCACCATGGCTCGGCGGCAAAATGTAACCAGTTGTTAAATAGAGAGAAGAGGGACATGATCAACTACCAATAAGTCAGCAAAATGATAGCAATACCTACACTCTCCTGAGATTGTAGAAGATATGATATTCGTGAGGAACAAATGAAAGAGTTGTTCTTTCGGTCCATCTAATAAAAGAGCGAAGGCTGCCCACTTTGTGTGAACATATTCATACGACATTATTTATAAACGCAGGCGGCCCTCGATCATGCGATGACGTCACGATTCATTTCTCGGGCTCGGGCGGGCTTTCCCGCCTATTCCTTCGCCGGTCGCTCGCGCTAACCCTCCTTCGAATCGTTTCTTGCTAAATTGTTTCTGGGTAGTATTGTACTTATTAAAAATAGTAAAGAAATACTGTGTCGCGCCTCAATATTTTAATTCAAGACAAGCTGTTTTTTAACGTGCCGAAGGACCCGAGAAACCCGTGACCCGTGATGTCACCCTGAAATGCCCAATCTGAAAACCAGCGTTGTCTCCAATAGGAGTGGCATTAAAGCTGAGACTGGACATGTTTGGCACCACAAGCGAAAAATGTAATCTCTTATCATGTGTAATTCGGCCTGCATAGGTACTCTGATCATTTACCTATTTGTTTCTCTATGTCCGTAACCTTGTTCTTGTTGTGTGTCAAATAAACCATTATTCTATTCTATTCTATTCAAAATCCAGAAAGAAGTGGATACAGCTAAGTAGGTATACGAAGAGTTGATGAAATAGGACCTTAACCTAAAAAAAACTTTGCGTTCTGCTGAGAAGATCATTTTGTTGTAAGTACTTACCAACTTATTGTTCTCTAATGTTATATATATATATAACCTTAACATATTATTTTATATCTATCTCTGACAACGATAACCCTAAAATATATTCATAGATTTCTCTCCTTATTTAACCTTCTGAATACACGCTAATCCAACAATCTTATAAAAAATCGTTGGAAGCTTGGAAGGAATACCTATTTAGGTTTATTGATGATGACATTTTAGTTAATTTCGATCTCTTGTTAGAAAACGGTAGGTTAAACGGTGGGAGCCTTGTTTTGTGTATTAACTTAAAGTTATTTCGCACGACATGAACGTAGTCTTCCAAGATATAAATTGAAAGTCAAAAGTCGGTAGGTACAATACGTAAGTATGTTTATATGTAGACTGTACTATTCAACCTACAGTAGTTGGCGGGTCGCAATATATGGGAGGTTGGTATAGAAATGTTGAATACATATACCAATATTTTGGTAGAAATATTAAACTTACGCTCCGAATTTTATAGAACGATAGGTAAGTACTCGTAAGATAGATCATCGTAAGAATAACATGCACATTATTAAGGTTCGACGGAAAGTGTTAGTTTAGGTAAAGCCTTTTGTTTATGTATTATAATATTCGTATTGTATATATATTTGTTTAGGTACCTACACCGTTTGTTTTTATATCCGTCTGTGGCATCAACCTACATAATAGGTATGGAAACATATCCTTTGGACCACATAGTTGCTTGTCGATCCAAGCAACGATGTGGTTTTCACTTTTGTTTCGAAAATATTTTCTTTTTATTTTAGGTGGAAATTGACATGGACAACTAAGTGAACCATAAATTAGTTGGACTACCACTTAAACTCAAGAAAGACGTCGTGCCTCATAAGTTTGAATGTCAAAACCGTGTATTAGTTTAAAAACCTGAACAAACTTAAAATTGCAAAACTTAAAACTAAAGCAATTGAAAATGTAGCGTCCACTTCACATGATCTTGAACATTTATATATTATGGATGATGGATGATGATCAGTAATATACTGATCAAGTTAAAAACGTCGATATTGACCCATTAAGAAGGTACGACTGGAATCACAAGAACGGAAGACACAAATATTACAAAGTAGAAACACAAAAAAAAAATCAAGTAAACATAACAAATAAAGTTAGTCATAAAGGTACAGAGTCTGATAGTAAATATTTTAGTTTGCCACCTAAAGATAAAAAAAATATTCGTAGCTCTCTTCCTGACCTAGAAACAAATACATATAATATTAAAAAATGATTAAGACCTGTCAACTATTTGCGGGCCGTACCTAAGGTTGGTTATCCCTGATTTCTTTGTAACTCGGTATCCAAAAATGCTTAGATTTCTCACCGCACGTATTTATTTACTACCTACCGACCAACCTTGGAAAGTGCATATTCGTAGGTAACTAAAACCAAACCTAAAGTAATTATTAGAGCAGTAAGGTAGGTATATTTTTCTCTAGACCATTACGTTAATAAGTACCTACCACATTCAGTTTGAACCCTATTTTTATAAAATATTGAGCTACCATCAAGCTATGCATTCTTGGCAGATTGTCTTACTGACCTTTCTGAAATCCTTCTACCATGTCGTTTAACTACAGGAGTTTATAACGGTGGTTGCAAGCCGTCTTGCAGCCACTTGTTTAAAACCACGCGTACCACAGTCGCGCCGCTACACGTACACGCATCGAGCGCGGACGTATTGCGCGCACGCACGGTATTACGGAGAAAGAACGTTATCACTGAATTCATCGAGTTATTTAGAGACCTACCCTGTCTCTGGGACTTAATGTCTAAGGAGTACAAAGACTCCACCCAAAAAAAATGTTTTTTTTTCTTCAAATGCACACAAAAGTGCCATACAAACTCCAAACTTTAGAAATTGTTATAAATAAGGAGCCATGGCCTCTTTGTAAATTGTTATAGTGCATTACAAGCATTCTGCACTCGTCAATTCAGCACGAGCGTTTTAAACACACTGAAGTTTGGGATTTGTTTGTTTAAACCCGTGTAGACAGAAAACGTTCTACCAAGGTGACCTTGGTAGAACGTTTTCTGTCTACTGCGGTTTCAAACCGTGTAGCGCATGCTTAAGGATAATTATGATTTGTTACAACAGTTCACAAACTAACAAACAAGTACAATACTTAATAGGTACAAGGCGCAAGCGCGTGTTTCATAGTTCACTCTGCCGCACGAGCGATTTCACAGGAACCGTGACGTCAAACAGGGAGCGCGCGTAATGTGTCAACTTACTAGCAGTCATAACTTCGGTAATACTGCATTGTATTTACATGAAATAACTAATACAACATACGTAGTCTATGCTTTGATGTTAGGTATATTTTAGTGTAACATTTTGACCCTTTTGTATTCTCCATTGTACACGTTTAGAAGTGATAACTTTGTTACCGAAATGCAATCGTCCCGAAAAAACTCGTTTTTTTTTGTTCCTTATCTGTTAACTTCCAGAACCCAAACTAACCAAACTGTTTTTATAAGTAGATAAAAAATGCAATTTTAATCACATGTTAACGGATTTAACGTTGAAGTTAACTTGCGTTAAATTTTCCGAAATGTAACGCTTTAACGTTTAACGAAGTTAACTTTTTGTAGTAACGGATTAGCAATTAACAAAGTTAATTATTTGAATATGACTAGGACCATACTTTAACGCCACACATGCCAAATATGTAATTATAAGATAGACCATTAGTATACCACGAAAAAGCGTATTATACAATTTGTTTAAAATATTCCAGATATTTTGAAAACTTCTTTAAGCGCGGTTCGCATATTTTTAGATGAGGTAAAACCTCTGGATTCGCGACACCGTTACCGTCTGGGGCGAGACGCAGCCGGCTGCTGCGCTCGCCCCATTTGATTAAAAACCTTAATTCACATGTTTACAGTCTACTTTTGTATGGAGAAGTTTACTGAGTTAGGTTCTTTGATAATTATCTACATAATGAACAAAAAATATTGCATCATCTGTGTTCGTTCAGTATTTGATTGGCAGTCGCCATAATTACTGATTTTTAAGTGATTTATTACTAAACTCTAACGCGCCAAAATAAGTTTTCCCTTCTGTCGGCACTCCCGGAGTGCAACCCGATTTTTTTTTATAAGGTATCTCAGAAACTATGCACTTTAGGGCAAAAATTATCGAGACCATTATTGTAGAGAATAAAATTTCGCATCTTTTGTTATAAGTAAACTTTTTTGTAAAACTTACCGTTTACGATTTATGCCCATATTAGATTGATGCATTTTATTGATTAATCTAATATTTCAAAAGTTATCGGCCGCGATAGAAAAACCGGTTCATTAAATGGGCCATAAATCTTAAACGGTAAGTTTTACAAAAAAGTTTACTAGAAACAAAGGATGCGAAATTTTATTCTCTACAATAATGGTCTCAATAACTTTTGCCCCAAAGTGCATAGTTTTAGAGATATCGGCCAAAAACGTTTTTTCAAGATGGTGCTTGAAGCGTCACCTGGATCTGTCAGCATTTTGTGATTTTATGCTCAGTAAGTGATTCTAAACCTTATAAAAAAAAATCGGTTTGCATTCCGGGAGTGCCGACAGAAGTGAAAACTTATTTTGGTGCGTTAGAGTTTAGTGATAAATCACTTCAAAATCAGTAATTATGGCGACTGCCAATCAAATACTGAACGAACACAGATGATTAAATATTTTTTGTTCAGAATGTAGATAATATATCAAAGAACCTAACTCAGTAAACTTCTCCATACAAAAGTCGACTGTAAACATGTGAATTAAGGTTGATAATCGAATGGGGCGAGCGCGGCAGCCCTGCGTCTCGCCCCAAACGGTAACGGTGTCGCGAATCCACAGGTTTTACCTCATCTAAAAATATGCGATCCGCGCTAAACGAAGTTTCCACTACAAAAATTTGGATCGGAAATTTAGTGCAAAGTTGACCAAAAAAACGTCTATATTGACTGTACTACTGTACCTACGCTTTTTTTCGTATCGTTCGGAATCGGCTCGGTTTCAAACCAACCGACACGACGCACGCGACAGCTATGACAGACGCCGGCACCGTGCCGACAGTCGCATCTGTCGCTTCATCGTGTTGGTAGTGGGGTCTGTCGTCGGTTGTCTTTTCGTATGAGCGGGAAGTGTGGTGGGCGCTTTTCAATCTATGTTCCTTTTTAAGTGCTAGAAACACTGCTCACAAAAATGTATCGTCATTATTGACGTTGACGCACACACGTCAACTCAAAAATCAATAAGCGCGCGACGCAGCTTCTACAACTTTAGGTAATTTACCCATATTTACTTTCCCGATGCGTAGGGTATTTTTGGGGTACCTATCGCTTAACTCTATAAAACTTTTATTATCATGCGTCTTGTTCTCATCATGTATTTCGTGTGTTCTGTGCTAAGAAACAAATAAAACGTCTGTTTATATGTATTTATATTTTATTTATAATAGTTTAAACGTCGTTGATGGTTTATTTTTTATTATTGATGTCGGTGTTCCCATGGATTTTGGTTTTGTATGACTGATATGACGTGGGTAAAATGGTAACTAACTAATAGAAACACTAAGTCCCGCTGCGTTGCCAGTTGTGGATTTCCTGTAATTCCTGGGATTCGGGTGTTTGCCAGATTTTTTTTGCTCCTAGGTCTAGGTAATAGGCTAGGTTATTCATTATTACGATTGGTCAGCTACACCTTAAACTTAATGAATAGATTAAGCATATTGCGCATGTATTCTAATCGAATCTCTTAACGACCTTTGTGGCGCAGTGGGCCAAGGCCCGGCTGAGACGCAGAAGGTTGCGGGTTCGATTCCCGCCGCGGGGCAAATGTTTGTATGATCTGCAAGTATTTTCTCAGGTCTGGGTGTTTTAATGTATAATAAGTAGGTATTTAAATGAAAAGTAAAAAGTAGTATATCAGTCATGTGGTACCCATAACTCAAGCTTTGCTTACTTTGGGGCCAGATGACGCTATGTGAAATGTCGTGCATTATTATTATAATATTATTATTAGAATCGACTGATTTAAGATTTTGTTACAAAACACAATAATCTCTGAATATAAATTTTCAATTCAAATTCAGTTATAAAACACACGTGAAACAGTTAAGCTATCTAAGAACCGTTTAAAACGATCTATCTGATCCACATCACTGCCAGAGGGCAGCGTTTCCAAGACACTGGCGGCATTGACACCTTGAATGGCAATGCTAATACGCTGCGCCAGATAGGAGCCTGCTTTTGGGTCACGCAATGTATTACGAATATAAAACATTACAGGTAATATTACCTAATTATAGGAGCATAGGCATTGAGCCTGATTATCAGCTTGTCAATCGCATACTACGTACTGGTTATTATAATATCCACATATTGTTTTTTATATAAAAACTAGCAAAACAAAGATGTATCTTGGTAGTTACAAGTTTATTTTGATTTTAATTTCTAAGTTGATGCTTAATGCTGCTGGTTTACCTAGGTATTTTTTTTTCTAGTTCATGACATGCGAGGTTTTAGGGGAATTTCACTTAAACATCTGGCAACACTGAAGTTCCGCCACGTTTCGCCAGTCGGCAGGATTTGTTCACTCGTCAGTAATTTTCACATTCATCATAATTACGGGATAAAGGAACAAAAAAAGCAAAAATGAGTGCTCCTGTAGCGGCACCCTCTTACAGAGTGGGAATAGTGAAGCAGGTAACTGATAAATTCCATGTATTTTGTATTTCTGTACCTGTTATGCCGTCTGAGACGCCTCGTGCATGCTTGTCTCCATTTGATGCCCCGTTGGCACCGCACCGCTACACCGATCGATGCATTTCACAAGTTTTATGAATTAATGAAATCGAACTTGTGTTTGTTTTATTAGATGCTGCGATAATTTACCCGCAATCTGATTAGAATTTTAATGTGATTGTCGGGTAGCATTGCATTCTAACAGAATTGCGTCCTATTTTTTCTACACCTTTGTGTGGGTATTATTACATGTACCTTACAGATTTCTGAGTTGACTTGTTGTGTCGTAGGTATTGTCTGGGGACACAGTGGTCATACGCAAACAGCCGCAGGGAGGACCGCCTCCTGAGAAAATAATCGCTCTCTCTGGCATCACCGCGCCCAAGCTTGCACGACAGAGGACACCTAACAAGTAAATACTTCCCTGTTGTATCATTTTCTAGGAATTATTTAAAGTTTGTATAAGATTTTAATTCAAAAACATCCAAGGTTACCTAAAGCATTATTACTTACTTATTGAAGTCAGTGAAGTCAGAGTAGAATGAAGCTATAATAGGTATAAAAATAGATTGTACATTTTGTACAGCTCAAATTTGGTTCTAAAACTGATAAATAGTTTGTAAATATTCAAGATATATTGACTTACTCGCATATGCAAGTGATGTTGCATGGAAGGTACCTACATAAAAAGTAGATTACATCCATAACAATTTTGTGTTGTTGCAGTGTAATAAAACCAAACATAATTTAAACTTCCATACAATTATCTCATTTATAACATCAGTAGGATATCTTAGTTTATCTTCTGAACACAACACAAACCTGCCTTCACAACAGTGCACACATTTCAGATCTCAGACTACAATCAATAACAATCTAAATTTGTTCAACTGTCACAGCGAGGTTGAGCAACAAACCAAAATAGAAACTCAGACATTGAAACTATGTATATCTTTCACTTGAATAATAAAGTAGGATACCTAAGCTTATCTTTTATTATTCATCACAATGTTCCACTGACTAAATTTAAATATGAAAGATTGCTAAGCCCTTTAAAATCAATTATTCAATAAATAATGTATAAATCGGTTTGTACAAGTTAGTAACTCTAGCGATTGATATCTTAGACCGCTATGAAAGTTTCTATCAAAATGCTATTAAAAATTTAGCTGTGAATCTAACTCTGTTTGACTAATTAAGTAAGAGGCCCAGCAAAGTGCATTTTGATAGAAACTTTTGTTGCAGTCTAAGATATCAGTCACTAGAGTTGTTAACTTGTACAAACCAAATTATACATTATTTATTGAATAATTGATTTTAAAGTACCAATGAGTGCATACAAAGTGAGCTAAAAATATCTTGGTCGACTTGGCTAGTGGGATCAGTTGGCTGATTTTGTCCAACGATAATATTATTACCATCATCCACAGCCTGATTTAACTCACTGCTGAGTCTAGGCCTCCCGAAGTTTGTACCATCTCATGTGTTCCTGTGCTCATCTTGTCCATCCATGTTCACACTACATAATTATAATTTACATACTGATGTTTGTTCCCTCTTCTTGAAAATAAATCAATTATTTATAAATCAACTAAATTCTGACCTCAGCTTTGCATGTGTGATAACTACTTAACTCTTGTAAGTAGGTAAAGAGATCTTACCACCTAATTTCATAAAGATTAATATTTAGCCGTGAATAGATAACAAACAGACTTAAGAATTTACAATTAGTATGGTTTGTTGGCTGGGTTTTTCATTAAGTGAGATTAGTTTCGAGATTTGCGGTTAGGGGAAGCAAAGAAAATAAGTATCAGGTCATCTGTGGCATCATTATGCTGAATTTTTTCTGACAAATGGACATTTGTCAAATGTTTATCCAATAATCCGATCTTCATGAAATTGTACAGATACTCTGGCAGTGATCTGAATCAGTTGAGCTTTCTATAGATCGTTTTAAAGAGTTCTTAGATAGTTCAGTTTCACATGTATTTTGTATTATCCTGTACATTTCTGATATTATTTCTGTAAACAGATACTTAACACAAATCTTCTATGTCACTAGTTATTTCAAACTAAAGCGGGGAGAACATAAAAATTACAAACATTAAACATTCATATAATTAACAGATATAATTTGTTTATGGCAAAGTTTTTTTTTACAATTAGGTGCAATTGGATTTGATATTAATGGTATTTGTATGCAATTCCAAAAGTGTTTTTAATTTTTCACAATTATAATGACCTGCAAATATTGTAAGTATCTTTAAATTTCAATGACTTTCATAGTTCAAGTTAGGCTGGTTTAACTGCTTATATTACTGCTTCAAATTCTAACCTGAAAACTTTTTGAGAGACAGTTCTTTGCTATGTATGATGGAAAATGTTGCTTCATTTCAAGAATCATCAGCTCTCAAAACATTAATTCAAGGAAACCTGAGCGCTACTGCAGATCTAATAAAAACTTTAATTTGAACTCAAAACATGCAGTTTTGATGACATCTTATTAGAGTATAGACTCCCATGTCCTGATAAGATCCTTTAATGATCCTATAGGACTTAGAGTGCAATGCATTCTTCGAATTTCACAAAATACTTCCTAGGTTCTCTGGCCTGTCAGCTCAGTTAGTAGTAGCTCTGCCTTCTGCGCTGTAGGTTGAGGGTTTGATTCCCTCACAAGATAAACATTTGTGTCATGAATGCAGGTGTTTGTTCTGTGTCTTGGTGTATCATAAAGTATCATAAGTATGTATTTAAAAATATTTTGTATTTTATCGGTCATCTGGTCACCATAATACAAGCTATGCTAAGTTTGGGGCTAGGTGGTGTTGTGTGCATTGTCCACGAATATTTATTATTCTCATGAGATCTCAGTTTGGGATAAACCACTTAAATAACCATTACACCCTAATATTGGTTTAAGAGTTCCATTGACATCATTATATCCTTACTCTCCCTGATCATCAGCATTATAGCTGAATGGAGTTAAATAAGGCATAGATATTCATATATTACAAAGGGTCCTTACAATTGTACAAACAAACCTTTTTTTGATAGAAATTAAACATTATATTTTTCTTCTTTGTTAGTAGCTGTATTATAATGATGACAATTTTGCCAATGTCAAGTGTTTAGATTGTACACAAAACTATTATTCCAATTATTAACACCCGAGTCAACCTCTAGCTTTATTTGAATAAAATCACCAAAATTACAAATAAACTATTGCCTTTGAGGTTCGGTGTACAGCTTTATGATAAACTGCCTATGGCAGACAAGAGTGCGAAGTCGTTCGGCGACTTTAGAACCAAACTTAATAAACATGTACTGAACGACTTCAGTCGTTTTAAAACAACAAACTGGTTAAACTCACGCAGTGACACAACGAGCGAACTTGCATTGTTTACTTCAAACTCAATACAGAACAATAAATCTGCGCGCTTTTGCGGGGGTAGACAGATTGAGACTCGGATTGTAAACCCACATTTTTATGTTACCTACATTTATTAATACTTGTGTCAAAATTATTTAAGATTCTGTTCGACGCACTTTCTTACTTTATATATTATGTTCCTTGTAATAAGTGATATGTAAATTCCTTTTTTGCGAAAATAAACATCTTTAACTATAATAAAACCCGAAACAACTCGAGAAAAATCAATTTAAAAGAGTGCAATGTTTGCTTCGCAAGACGGCCAAATATAATCGCATTATATTATTGTTATTGACAAAACGACACTCCTGGCTGCATGGGCTATTTCATACGCTTTATATTAGCTTCACTTGTATGTATGTTTGTAACCGACTCCTAAGGACGCGATTTTGACCCACTTTAAACACACATTTCATTCAAATTTTGCACACCTGCCAAAGACTGATGACAATGCAATAATTCGAAGAAAAAAAAAACCGATTACCCCTAAAACTAAAAAGTAGAAAATAAATAATAGTTTAAAAAAAAACTAAAAAACACGCTTTATTTAGAAAACCAAACTAAAAAATAGAAAATACATTTTAATAAATATGTAAGTAAGAAAAAATGTTTTATTAAAAAAAAAGCGTGGGGTGCTTTTTAAGATATTATAGAAATGATAATCCTTCTTCTCATATCTGTCAATAAAATATGTATTTATAACTATTGACACCATGCATCCCACGCTTTTTTAAATAAAACATTTTTTTCTTACTTACATTTATTAAAATTTATTTTCCATATCTTAGTTTGGTTTTCTATATAAAGCGTGTTTTTTAGTTTTTTAAACTATTATTTTACCCAGGTATCTTAGTCCAGAACTGAAGCGAACACACTTCGAACATAAAAATGAAATTATCAAAGTCATTTCATTAATAATGGCAACACAAAACATAAATTACTAATTATGGTCATCATTAATACAGAAATGATCAAGCGATTGTGTAATAGCTTATTTCGTAGTTTTCCGATAATTATTATCTTTTTGATAATGTTGTTGTATAAGTACCTATATTACAAAAATAACATTTTACTTTCTTAATTTTATAAAAGTTTTTGATTGTTTTATCTGAACAATATTATAAAAGCAGTAATGAAAAATTATGTAATTATGTTGCGTTAAATCTTTATCATCATTATGCTTGAGTGCACACACTGGTCTAGTACCACTGAGTATGGTAGGCCTCTTTAAGTTTATACCGTTAGCTGTGTTAATTTTATCCATCAACTGACCGCCTATAAGTACTATCGTCGGCTCATCTTGCCAAATTACGGCAGACGTTCCTATAACCATTTAGTAGTTGCTTTACTCCACCTGTCATCACCACTTCTCAACATGTCGCGTCGAATTAACAACATTTTCTATAAACCCAGTTGAGCATTCTCAAATAACCGAAGGTAATTTTGGTTATTAAAGACACTGACCCAGATATAAAGTGAAAGTATTCATTTAAACTCGCGAGTTCAAATGAACAGTTGAATACTTAATAATTTAATCGAGGGTTACCATCTTAAAATACCTACTTCGAATTCAGACTACTTGATGTAAGCTCACGTCCTACTCTTTTTAAACACCTTTCACAATGTTTGAAAAATAAGTGGGGCATTATGTAACGTTTACTTTCATTCGTTTTCTGAAAGGGCTTTTTGTGACAAATTTAATTATTTGGTTGAACAAAATGAGTTACCTAGAAATCCTAGTAATATTATAAATGCGGACGTTTGTTTGTTAATCAATCACGCATTAATGGCTGCACGGATTTACTTAGATGAGATTTGATATACATATAGATTTAAACCAAGATTAACTTAAAAGCTACTTTTATCCACGTACCACGCGGAAAAAGCCGCGGGAAGCAGCTAGTTAGTAAAAAGTAGCGCTATTAACATAGTTTCATTTTCAGTGACACTGAGACAAAAGATGAGCCCTACGCATGGGAAGCTCGCGAGTTTCTGAGAAAGAAGCTAGTTGGCAAAGAGGTGATCTTTACATCGGAGAAGCCTCCGAACTCTGCTACACGAGAGTACGGAAACGTGTGGTTCGGCAAGGACCCTGTTAAAGATGATAACGTCACGGAGTCTCTGCTCGCCGAAGGTCTGGTGAAAGTTCGCGATGGTGGCAGGAACATTCCGCATCTGAAAAGATTGGTTGACATCGAAGAAGCCGCCAAAAATGCTGGCAAGGGCATCTGGTCTGCGGACGCACATGTATGTCTATTTCGGATTTGAACTAATAAAATAGCCTTTCCACAGTTTCATGAACTTAATTAAATTACTGACACCTGACCAAACTTTCGCACATCAATATTATTACTAATTCATTGTTTTACTAGATTTTCTTTAAAACAACTTCATGATGTTGCTTGGTAAAGTCAAGTAAGTAACAGAAAGCAAAAAGGCGAAGGAAATAAGATTCCAAAACCACACTGCGCTGCGACCCATCCTAATTTAAATAAAGTTACCGACATTACAGGTCGAACTCAAAATAGGTCAGGGAAAGTTTTAACCGGATATTGAGAATTGCACGATCATTTATCCTAGTGTGTTTACATGACTACAACATCATCGTAATGCCTATGGGAAAATGCGATCAATTTTTTTTCTATAATTATATGTCTGTCTTCTTCAGTTTTTCTCCATCATCTCGAACTGGTAGCGATTTTAATTTTGATTGTTTGCACTCAATATAGTTTATACACGAAAATTTCTTGTTAATGCCAGAATTAAAAAAAATCCTTATATTTTTCATTTTGGAGGCGCGAGTCGAACGCGCTCCTATCTCTTTTTTCACAGAATTATCTTTAGTATTTAGTATTATATCTTTGTTCCCGCTTGGCAATCACGGAGTGGCTGTAATTACAATATTTTGTTATCCAGGAGCATATTCGTCAAATAAAATGGACTGTGGAAAATCCGAAGCAGTATGTAAACAAATTCAACAGAGCCCCAATCAAGGCTATCGTGGAATACGTGCGCGATGGCTCCACAGTCAGGCTGTGCTTGCTGCCAGGCTACACGCCGATCACACTGATGCTCTCAGGAATCAGAGTAAGTGCATTCCGCAGAAATACTAAATCTTTTCTACTACCGTCGTATAAGTGAGGCCAATTCTTGTGACAGAGTCAACAGGGCACCCAAAATTTGTTAATTAAAGTAAATGTTTGATTTAAATTATATTTAGTAATGAAATACTTTCCATAAATAAATACATTTAATTTTTGCAGTGCCCTGGGGTAAAGCAAGATGGCGATTCCGAGCCGTACGCAGAAGAGGCCCGTTTCTTCGTCGAATCGAGACTGCTGCAAAAGGACATTGATATTATTCTCGAGTCTGTGAACAATAACAACTTTGTTGGCACCATTTTACATCCGCAAGGGAACATAGCTGAGCTCCTGCTGAAGCAAGGCTTCGCTAAATGCGTAGACTGGTCTTTAGCTGTAATGAAATCTGGTCAGTTCTCCTTCAGACATAAATTATGATGGAATAAACAAATAAAATATTACAACCAGTAAAAATTTACAATTCACCATATTGATTACATTGTTTTCCACTATATACTGAACTGTAGAGTTTTGCCAGGTGCTTCGTCACTCCGCACGGCTGAGCGCACCGCGAAAGATAGCAAACTCCGCATCTGGACCAACTATGTGAGCAATGCGCCCATCATCGCTGCTAAGGACAAGGAGTTCGTGGCCACCGTAATGGAGGTGGTTAACGGAGATGCCCTCGTCGTGAAACTGAACAACGGCGTGCACAAGAAGATTTTCCTCGCTAGCGTCAGACCACCACGTGAAAAGTAAGCACAGCATTTTTTATAAAACAATGATCAAATGCTAGCGTACAACTCAGATCTCTAGTTACTTTATATTTGAGGATGTCAAAACTAAAACAATACAAACTAATTACTTATTTGTTCAACCGTAGCAACACCCCAGGCCCAGCTGAAGAAAACAAACAGTCACCCCGTCCCAAAGGGTTCAAGCCTCTGTATGATATTCCGTGGATGTTCGAAGCTCGTGAATCTATTAGGAAGAAGCTTATTGGCAAGAAAGTGAATGTGATCGTGGATTATATCCAGCCGGCCAAGGACAACTTCCCAGAAAAGACTTGTTGCACCGTGCTTGCTTCTGGACAGTTAGTATACATCAACAGTTAGGTATATGGTTTTATAGAAGTAAACCCTTCTATAATAAAACCATATATGTTTCGATGCAAATAAGCTTCAGTAAGTCGTACCTTGCAGTGGCATGTCTGTTAACTTCTTGGTAGCTAAAATCAGTCAAAAACCACTATCAATTTCAATCAAAATGACCATCTCAATAGATGTTCTATTTATACGCTTTATATTAGCTTCACTTGTATGTATGTTTGTATATAACCGACTCCTTAGGACGCGATTTTGACCCAACGGCCAGATTTCATTCAAATTTTGCACACCTGTCAAAGACCGATGACAATGCAATAATTCGAAAAAAAAAATAAAAAAACATTAAAAAATAATAATATATCCGGTTGTCCTAAAACTAAAAAGTAGAAAATAAATAATAGTTTAAAAAAACTAAAAAACACGCTTTATTAAGAAAATCAAACTAAAAAATAGAAAATAAATTTTAATAAATGTAAGTAAGAAAAAAATGTTTTATTAAAAAAAAAGCGTGGGGTGCTTTTTAAGATATTATCGAATTGATAATCCTTCCACCATGCACCCAACGCTTTTTTTTATAATAAAACATTTTTTTCTTACTTACATTTATTAAAATTTATTTTCTATTTTTAGTTTGATTTTCTATATAAAGCGTGTCTTTTGGTTTTTTTAAACTATTATTTATTATCAATGAGAACATACCACAAATACTTGAAATAACATTTATATTTAATCACAGAAAGTATCCGTGATCCAGCAAATTAATATGTGAAATGTATATTATGCAATACCGCAATACTTTTGTGAAATAGACAACTTTCAATCGAGAATCGCTTTGAGCGCTGCTAAAAAATTTGCTGCCCTAACAGGAACATAGCCGAAGGACTAGTAGCGAAGGGTTTCGCTCACGTGGTGCGTTATCGCAATGACAATGACCAACGCAGCTCGCACTATGACAAACTGCTTGAGGCAGAGCTCAAGGCCCAGAAGGCTGGTATCGGCGTCCACGCCAAGAAGGACATTCCCACCCACCGCGTCCAAGACACCAGCGGAGATGCTGCAAAGGCCAAGAAGTTCTTCCCCTTCCTGAAGAGAGCTAATAAGACTGAAGCGACCGTTGAATTCGTCGCAAGTGGATCTCGCATGCGACTTTACATTCCCAAGGTTAGTTATATTGTTTAGATGTTTGATACCATTTGCAGCACTGTAACAATACAAAATTATAACAATAATTTAAAACTGTTAAATAATTTACAGCTGTTAGCGACGTTAATAAGGTAAATATGCATACTTACCTTGTTAACTTCGCTTTATTTAACTTGCATGAAAAACCAACTATAATTATTGTTAGTGTTCGTTGTAAACGGTAATAGAGACTAGGTTTAACATGTTAGATATGTTAACCTGAATTCACAGATTAAAAAAAAATACATCATCCAGAAGATAGGAAATGTACACAACTAATTTTGATTCGAGTCAACCCTGTTTCTTATAAGGATTAAAATATTATAGGACCAACTGTGGTTAGTAGAGCATTAGCAATATCAAGAATCTCTTAAAATTAAAACTACAGTAAAGGTACTGCTTTTACTACTTTGTCTCATAATACATCCTGTAAATACTTGCAGTAAATTTAGTACCCAACAGAAAACCGACAAACCATACTGTATTGTCTGCGAGTTGACCACTGCCTCATACAACCTCATAGATACAATACTGCGATGTAGAGTGTGCGGTGCAGAATTGTCCAATGAACCTCAAGCTTATTGCAGGAGTCAGTGCTGGTGACATTCCTGCTAGCCGGCGTGAACTGCCCGAGAGGCGCGAGGCCGATGGCGGCGGGAGCCGGCGCAGGTGCGGTGCAGCCCGCAGAGCCTTACGGCGAGGAGGCACTGCACTTCACCAAGGAGAAAGTGTTGCAGCACGATGTAGCCGTCACCATCGAGGAAATGGACAAGGCTGGCAACTTCATCGGCTGGCTTTGGGTAAAATAACCTCTATTAAATAAATAAAAAATCGTTCATTGCCTTAGTAGGCACCAAATTAGTATATTTATGGCAAATATAGAATTTTTAAGTTTGGTAAATATTTTTATTTGGCAATGGGTGCAAATTCAGAATCTGATGTGTAAAGGTAGGTAGGTATAACTAACTACTCGGTGCTGTTTCTCAATTTGCCCTGCTCAGATCTTTATTCACCTAGAGGTAAGGTACAAGAACGATATAATCTATGGTACTTATAATTGAATAGATTTGACTACAAATTACAACAACTATATTATTATTTTTCTTAACCTCTTGGTGAAGAACTATCTGAGGGGCAAAATGGGAACAGCAAAAATTACAAAAATTTACACTTTTTTATGTTTATAGGTTGATAATGAGAATCTGTCGGTGACGTTAGTCGATTGCGGTTTCGCTTCTATGCACCACGCCGCAGAGGCGTCAGAGTTTGCGCGATTGCTCAAATCTGCCGAAGAGAACGCAATTCGTCGTCGCATCGGCATCTGGCAAGACTTCGTTGAACAAGAACAGGAGACTGAAGAGACGAAATCTGCTCCCACACAGGACCGCACGGTCAAGTACGAAAAGGTATGACCCACATATTAAACCTCTTATTAATTTACTTATTTGCCGCTCCCTCTCTTACCTTGTGTAGCATTATTATCAACATGAGGCTGAATTAGAAGTTATGATGGCATTGTATCTACGATCAACATATTAAAAAACATAACCACAAGTGTTTTTCCGGCTATTCACCAGTAACATGGGTTGTGCGAGCTTACATCGGAACTCACACTCATCTTTTACATTTAAATATACAGGGATAGAGTTAATTTATCTCAAGAAGTGCTGTCCAATGACATTTATGAAATTGATATAAGATTGAAAAAATAATTTACAAGACTTCGTGAAATAGAATAACTCTAGTCTTTGTTTTCATTGCATTAGGTTGCACATTTACTGCTCCATAACTCAGTGGCCAATGGTGACGTAGGCAATATGCCGCTCAAATGCCTTGATGTAACAACATTCAAAAGCTTGAACTGAAACTTTCGTAAAGGCGGGTTCGACAGCTAAACGCACCCGCCGAAGGAAATGCCAGTGCTTAAGAAGTGCTTAAGAAAATGTCACTGTCGCCCATCCTACAGTATACAAAGTTGCTTTCGTTGATCTGTTAGGAACATTTAAGATAGCTATGCTACGATCATTTTGCTTCATTGTAAGAGAGGGAACGGCCAAGACTTTTTATGTTTAAGGTTCCACGAGGTTTCGTAAAAAATGTAGAAGCACGGGCGGCGAAGTACGAGCTCGTGCGCGCCGGAACGGCTGCTGAACTGCTTCGGCTGCGAATGCGTCACGAGAGCGACGCTAGACAAACCAGCGCGGTACAACCTGCGATGGACGTTGTCTACAACTCGACTGATACTATAAGTATCAAGTACCCACACCAGTAGTTTCATATAACCAGTTTCAATTAAAGATGCGAATCTAAAATAACTGTCTTAGTCAATTCTCACTCGCACAATATTGTACAATATAATGCAATATTGTATTAATATTATGCATATGAAAGATGTTCCAAGCAGTTTCCTACGTTTAGTTTCTTTGTTGAGATAGGGTATGTGTGTACCTCTACTTATTGTATCAGCCGAGTGTTAATAACGCCCACGCACACGCTACCTCGGGGTCATTTCTACAAACACACAAGCAAGCACAAGTCGTACATACTTATGTACTGATAATTAATTAGTATAAACGTCTGTTAGACACCTATATAATAAGAAAAAACCGCGTGTGTCTAAAATGTTCGTTAAAGAAATTGCCTGAATAATTAATAGCGGAACTATAATGGGCAATTTCTTGCATCGAGAAATACTCGATGGTAAAATTAATGAAATTGACAAAGAATTTTACTATAAATATATAAAATGTTACACTCGGGGGTTACACTATTAGTAATTGTAATCAGTTCTGGTAAACAGAGAATTTTTTTGTAACTTGTTGATTTTAGAATCTGACCCCTGGTCGCGAAACTCGGTCTCGCGTCTTCTGTTCCCCGTTCACTTCGTACTGCAACTCAACTTTATCTCAGCCTGGCAATTATGGAATTCTAATACTATTAAAACATTGATACTAATAGCCTTCAGTTACTATTGAGGAGTTGGTATTACAGAAGTTTGATGTTGATTGTCAAGTCCAAATAAATATAGAAACGGAGAGCCACGCTCAACCACAATGAAGCCTCAAAATCGTGCTCCTCTGTGTACACCTGTATGCACCCACAAATACACCCAAATCATGCTCCTGACTCATTGTATGCATGTACTAAGAGCAAGGAGCATGGTTTGGGTGTATGAGTGTGCGTGGATGCGTATTTACACAGTGGAGCACGGTTTTGAGGCTTCACTTTGGTTCGCGGACGCCGTCGTTATATTTGTTAGGTCTGAGATAGAAGAAACATGTATGTAATAGTAATCCTTCTCGGCAAAATTGGTTCCAGTTACAATCAAAGTAATGATTGAAATTATGCCGATTGCTAATCGAAACTGATACCTTGATTGTGTCATAAGTTCCATAATCGCCATGCTTGTCTAACAACCATTTATATCTGTCAAAAACTACTTTGAGATTGGTCTTATTCCTTATCCCGAACTATAGATTTTTTATGCCTCATTGTATACATGAATATGCTCAAAGAAAAAAAACCTACAAACTGTTTTACCATGACTGAATATAGAATTTAAAGCTTCTAGATTGTTCTAGATAAATATAAAATACTGGAAAATTATTTTATAAGGGGTTATTTGAGAAAGGGAATTTCATGAGGCAGTCATTGTTACCAATTGTATGCTAAAAGTGAGGTTAAGTTGCAGTACCTTTATATACCTAAAAATTCTCGGCTGTATTCAAATTCAGTTTCGGTAGAGCCTTCAATGGTAGAACATTTATGTTTTTTTTGTTTTCATTATTTATTGAGTGAATGTGTGAATGATCATTATATTTCAAACCACAGAGATAACTTTTTAGCCAATACAGAATCAACCATTTTGGCCTATCCTTGTGCTCGATGTGCAACAGCCGGGAACTGTAATGGGTTTTATGGATTACTGTTTATTTGTAGAAAATATTGGTTTGTGATATTGATTGAATTTTATATTATATTTTAAGCATTTATTTAGTTTTTATCTTTAAGTAATTTATTAAGTAATATTTTTTATTTTGTAAAAATAAAAAAAATATTTATATTATTTTATATTTTAGTTGTATCATTAAATGGCTTTTTATCTTACCTTTTTTGGTGACAAATAGTATTTTGATTGTTTAGCTAAAATAACGTGTAAACGCCTCTTCCAACATGGCCTCAACATATTAAAGCATTTTTAAGTATTTAAGGCGACTCTCTGGGCAGATGATCTTGACGCTCTTCTATAGTATTAGAAAAAATAATGTAATTTAAACTAGTGATGTCATGGTTACTATTTTCTACATACTAGTTAAAGCCTTAACTTATATAGTAGTAAAAATTAAAAACAATTTGGAATGGGAAAGTAAAATGCTAAATATTTTTTTTCTGACTAAAAATCGCTATCTGGACAGGTGAAACGCATCAAGGTCATAATGCCTTAACTTGTCGGTTAGAAAACATACATAATACTATGTGGGAATATACACAAGCACATAGTGATTTTAACCTATAAAATGTTTTTTTTATGTGTCTTAGTAAATGTTGGGAGGGGCTCTATAGAAAGTGCATATGTGGCAGATTATCAATAGAAAAATGCATGTTAGTGATTGTTGTAAAATTTTGATAAATTACTGATTTTATCTGATAAGTATCACTGATCCACTCAACTGGACTTGGTGAAAACGATACCCACCAAAGAGGAAATCAGATGTGTAAAGTAATTAATACAAATCTTCAAATTGCATGACTTCAACTCGCATTGATTAAATTTACATAAAATCTCTCCCGCTTTAGTAGATACTTTCATCTTTAAGTCTTTGTTTTTGTAGAAATTTAGTCTAATATTTAATTACATTCAGTTAAAATACTAAAGGTATTAGGTATTATTCTCGTATCACCAAGTCAAGGATAATTCAGAGGACTCAAACCTTAGCACAAGTGGTTTGAAACTCTTGACAGTTAACGAATGGTATTGTGCCCAACAGGCTAGCACTGGTATGGACAACTTTAAAACAAATGTCCTATTGCTATGTCAAATAAAAAGATTTCAGATCCAGTATGTCCGGTTTGTTTTGTCTGTAACATTTGGTAGGCTGTAAAGTACTTTTAAAAAAGCGTATAAAATCATCTATAAAAAAGTTAATTTATTTCTTTAATGTGAAACTTTCTACACATGCATTTAGATGAAGACATATTGTATGCAACATATATTTATCTCTTTTTGACCATTAATGTACACTCTCTTTCTTAGGTTGTCATCACTGAGATTACCAACGAAGGCAGTTTCTTCGCTCAGAGTTGCGAGCTTGGAGCAAAGCTTGAAAACTTGATGGAAAGACTGCACCAAGAGTTCAAGATAAATCAGCCATTGCCAGGGTCGCTCACTCCGCGCCGCGGGCTAATCTGCGCATCTCGCTTCACGATAGACGACCATTGGTACCGAGCCAAAATCGAGAAGATCATTGA
This sequence comes from Lampropteryx suffumata, assembly GCA_948098915.1. NCBI lineage: Eukaryota > Metazoa > Arthropoda > Insecta > Lepidoptera > Geometridae > Lampropteryx > Lampropteryx suffumata. The sequence continues at coordinate 20,461,236 of OX402544.1, read as the reverse complement.
CCAGACAATGGCACAGATTCTGTACATTGACTATGGAAATCGCGAGGTTTGTTTTTGGGTAGTTTACTGGAGAGTGCTCGATGGGTTATATGAAAAATAGTAAGTTATTTTTCATAACATCAAACATAACTCGTAATTTCAGTTTATGACCTGCGCTGGTCTTCCGTTGGAGCCTTTATTAGAATGGAGGTATTGAAAAAAAAAAACCGCGTAAGTGGACGTGATTACAAGTAATAGATTCGAAAGTGACAGAGAACAACATCAGCTAATATGGTTCGATTCGTCGAACTACCGATTCATCGCACGGTTCGAGGAAAAGTTGTCTGCAATAATCAGAGCGGTCTAACCAGGAGCTAAATAGCTGTCGGCTAGGAGCTAAACAAGTGTTATTTCCGCAGGTTGTGGCTTGTAACAGGCTGGCCCCGCTGCCGCTGGGTACTGAGGTGGACCTGCCCTACGCGCACGAATACACGCTGTGCTGCGTCAAGTTCCCGTTGGATCCTGACGAGCGCGCCGAGGCCGTGCTCGCACTCTCCACAGACACTCTCAACAAAAAGCTGTTGCTAAACGTAGAGATGCGTGGCGCACCTCCTGCAGTGACGCTGGTAGACCCAGTCACCAATGTCGACTTGGGCAAGGTACTCTTACTTATACCGCCATTAATACATACTGATGGATAATCTTCCATTTGACAACCTCTGTTGCGCTAAGTTGGCCAAGGTCTGGCTGACACACAGAAGGTTGTGGGTTCGATTCCCCTGTGGGAAAAATATTTGTATTATCTGCAAGTATTTATCTCGGGTCTGGGTGTTTCTATATGTAATAGATTGTATTGTATGTACTTAATACTTTTAAGAAACAGATGACTTATAGAATAATAATAATTTTAATACTCATACTTCATAATAACAGAATAGAACAAACAATTATGCTCACCATACAAGTGTTTGTTTCTTAAAGGAATAAAAAACCCACAACCTACGCTACTAAAAGACAGCTACTACCGACTGAGCTGTAAAGCCATACAGGGTCTCTCAACATTCACCAGCAAGCTCAATATTCAGTGCCTCATCAACACTGTTCACTGTAGTGCATGAGTCGTTGCGTTGCTACTCTTTAAGACTTGTGTTGTTGTATTCCAGAACCTGATAAAGGAAGGGTTGGTGCTGATGGAGTGGGTACGTGAGCAACGCATGGCACCGCTGGTGGCAGACTACCGCGCAGCGCAGGAACATGCCAAGGCAGCGCGGCTCAACATGTGGCGTCACGGCGACATCACTGAAGACGACGCTGTAGAGTTCGGCGCGCGCCGCTAAACATCTTTCTATCAAATGTAATCCGCGCGCTCTTACGAACCACTATCGCGGTTTTCCCCTGGTTGATTAGGCATTTCTTCCTGCCTCCATATTTATCTACAGGTATTGATTTAGAAACAATACTCTGAAATTATTCTACTATTCATTGTCATAATATGAATTATAAAAATATTTTGACTATGACATTTTTGAACTAAATACTTACATGCATTATAATGATAATCAAAACGTAAACTTTGTAGGAACTTTATAATATTACACGAAGTAAGTAGTAGATGTTTATTTTGTTGTTACCTTTATGCATTATTTATTTTACATCAATGTACTTATGGTGTACCATTCTGATGATTTTTCCTTGTAAAAGAAATTGTATATTTTGTACTTCAGCACTTTTTCTATCATAGTAAAAAAAAATTAAAACTTGCATAATGTAAAGTACGAATTCGTTTTTTTTAATATTATATTATCTCAATAAGGATTTATGTGACGAAGTGTAACCTTCTACACTCTAGATTAGTAATTCTTATATACTATAGTTCGTATGTCTTTAGACCTCTATTCCGGGATGTTAGCAATTCGTTTTTTTAATAATATAATATTAACCGAATAAGGATTCATGTGACACACTGTAGACCCTTACACTTTGACAACCTTTGTGGCACAATGGGTGTTTCTATGTATAATATGTATGTATTTAAAAAAGTATATAAGTAGTATATCAGTCATGTGGTACCCAAAATACAAGCTCTGCTTATTTGGGGCCAGATGATGTTGTGTGAAATGTACGGAATTATTTATTCAGTTAACTCTACCCTCATATTTCTATTAAACTAGTATGTTTATATTATCTCTATTCCGGGATGTTCAAGCTATACCTACTTGATGTATACACTCATTAGAGTACCATAATTTAGGTGCGTGGATTGTTAAAATCATGGTACTTATATACCTAATAAATATTTGGGAATTATTTGAAGTTTTTATGAAATCTATATTATATAAAAGAGAAGTTCACTCACTCACTCATCACGAAATCTTCAAAACTACAAGGCTTACAGAATTGAAATTTGGATTCTTCGTTTGTCAGTTCATGAACTAACATAGCTTTGCTTTAATATGTTTTACTCATTTTATTCAGTAATCTTAACGGAATTTTAATGAATAAATTGTGACTACTTAGGACAAGTATGGAAAATTTAATCATATGTGTATTATAGTGTAATGTGATTTGAACGACGAGGAATCCCAAGAAAATTCAAGACGGCCATTCCGCGATGACGTTTAGAATCGACTGAGATTTTAATTGACTATAAACACTTGACACTGGCAAAATTGGCATTATTATGTCACATGCCATAAACAAAGAAGAAGAATCGAAATTTGACACTAGCATTCATATAACCCAAGCCAAGAGAATAAGCCTCGCGTATTTACGATGTTCTTCTACGACTTTATTTGTCACAATTCTTCCTGTGTCCGTGTCATGACATGACACTAGGTCATAAAAAAGGATGAGCATGATGGAAAAAAAAAATATGGTCGCTAATTTTCAGGGAAGAGAGCGCAAAACATTTTGAGTACCTGCTTAACCAAAATTAATGATTTTAAGGAATTATTCTACTTATGGCAAATTTTAATTTCTATGGCAAATATGTCATAATAATGTCCATTTTAACAATGTCAAGAGTTAATGATGCCACAAAGTCTTATTTTGTTGTTCGTTATTTTAGATAAAATGGTGTGAACACACGAAAGCTTTTATTCTAATTATTCACACCCAACTCAATAACTATAGCTCTATTTCAATAAAAACACCAAAATTACTAAAAAGCTGAAAACAACTCGAGGAAAATAAATAATATACGAGTGCAATGTTTGCTTCGCATGACGATCAATAATAATCTCTCTGCTCTTAACAGATTTAAGGTCTCAGCACACTAATGGGAACGGAAAGGGATCGTAACCGTATCGCCTCGAGTCGTTCAGAATGGTTTGTATTAAACTCCCTACTGCAACGCACACTAATCGGAATCGTAACGTGATCGCCTCCCCTCAGAACAGTCTCCGAACTTGCAATTCCCGCTCTTACGGCTCATCGTCTCCGCGCCTACGGCTCATCGTCCCCGCGCTTACGTCTCTCCGTCCCGTCCCCTCCCGCGACTTGCGTGCCAAAGAGAAAGACGCCGGCGTATTTCATTCGTGTTGCGCGTATGTTTTATTTAAAATTTTAAGTTAGATTCGAACACAAAATAATGATGCAAAGGGAGAAACTTATTGAAGAAGTGAGAAAATATCCATATTTATATGACTTAAGTGACGCTAAATACAGTAATAGTATAAAAAAGGACGAGGCTTGGAAACAAATAAGTATTACTTTAAAGCAATCTGGTAAGTACCTACTCCTATTTATTTTTTGATCTAACGTTTTATCATTAAATTTTATTATTTTTAGTTTTATTATTAAATATTTTTCATATTAATTTTCAATTATAAAATAAAACAAAGAACAAAGAAGCTCCGTAACATCCCTGGTAGGTATGTATGGGAAATAAAACAGTTGAGTAATATAATTTATGTGATTATTATAATGTAAAATTTAACTGTAACATCCATTAAGAATTAACATTAATATTTAAATCTAAAAGCTACAATTCTGCCATGGTACTCGTCCGGTAGAAGTTTGAAAATATGTTTTGAACATTTCACGTACATTAAAAGCAGTAGCCATATGGGCACCACTAATATTTGGTAATTGACTTAACAATCGGTCTTCGCCGAATTCAACTGTAATTTCCTGTTCTGTTCTGTTCGGTTCCTGTAAATTCATCTCAATGTTATATGTCCTCATCATGTTGTGTAAAATGCAAGTTGTTAATACCACTTTATCTACAAACTTTGGATGCAATTTAATATTTTTGTTGTAAATCGCAAATTTTTGATATAAAATTCCAAAAGCGTTTTCAACAACCCTTCTAGCTCGTGATAAGCGGTAATTATATTGTCGTTCAGGATCTAATAGTCTCCGTGTATTTGAGCGAGGATATGGTCTTAATAAATATGTCTTCAATGGAAATGCCTCGTCTCCCACAAATACATGTGGCATTGCATGATTAGTACCTGGTAATGGTTTGTCACATGGAATATTTAATGTGTTTCTTTCAAGTGCCTTTCCAAATGTAGATGACGAATAGATTCCGCCATCGCTGTTTTTTCCATAGGCTCCTATATCAACCGCTATGAATCTGTATTCAGGATCAACTATAGCTAACAAAACAATAGAAAATGTTTTTTTATAGTTAAAAAACAACGATCCACTATTGGGAGGTGTAATTATATTTACATGTTTGCCGTCAATGGCGCCTATGCAATTCGGAAAGTTCCATTTATTTTTAAATCCTTCTTCGATTCCTTGCCATGCGGCTGTAGTTGGTTGAGGTATATGAATTGGCATTAATTTGTTTATTATTGCATTGCACACATCTATTACTATCAAACGAATAGTTGATTCTCCTAAACGGAAGCTCGATGATAAATTAGTAAATGTAGATCCAGTTATGAAGTACCTGCAACAATAAATGTATATTTATATAATACGTGTATATGTTTATGTGAATGTGTGTGTGTACGTACTCCCTTTCACACATACCTACATTATGTAACTACATGCGCATGTGTGACTAACCATGATTTATTTTATTTCAGAATCTGAATGCAAGAAAACTTGGTTAAATCTTAGAGAGTCTCACCGACGAGCTATGAAGAAGCGTAAAACTAAGAGTGGTCAGGCAGCCCCGACGACGAAAAAGTGGACCTTTGAAGATGAAATTAGTTTTTTAGTACCTCATTACAAAGAAAGAAATACGATCTCTTCGGTTGATTATGATGACGATTCAGATGTTAGCAGTTTCTTGGATAATGATGATTCACAGAACTCAATAAACATAATTCAGTCTCCAGAAAACATAATTCAGTCTACAGAAAAATTACAACCGGAAACATCTGCACTTTCACCGCGTCCTAAGTCTTCTGCATCTTCAGTTACATCCAAAATTTCAAAAAAAAAAGTTGAAAGCAATTCAGCGTCACAAACTTTAATGAAATATTTATTACATCACAACGAAACCAAAAAAGAAGATGAGATAGAAACATTTTTTAAGAGCATTGCGGCAACGGTTAGAAAATTTTCTGAATATAACCAAGCGGTTATAAAAAGTAAAATATATAACGCAGTTTCGGAAATGGAGTTAAAAGAAATCGCAGAGAAACAAAGCTATTACAGTTATCGCAACCCTTACATTCCCCAAAGAGAAGATGACATGCCTCGAGGTTATACCACTCTAAATAACATTAGCCACGAGATACAATCAACATCTGGCGCTTCAAACATTGATGATTTTAATATGTGAAACTTAGAAGAAAATGCCGCGTCAAATGCTGACGATCTTAATACTTCAAACAATCTTTAATTTATACAATGATTGTATTTTTGTTGTAGCGCTATTTTTGTTTAATTGCCATAATTTTTTGATTTTATAATATCTTTTAGAATGATAAAAAAATATGTGATTTATGAGTATTTTTTTTTACCTAAACATACCTTACGCATACACACAAAATATACACACACACACATCAGACATAACACGTACACTCACCGTACACACCTGATCGTTAATGAGGGTTGCGTTCTAAAACAAATAATTTTATCGACAGAGGGTAAAAATTAATCTATCTCGGAGTTCCGGAACCGAGTTTTCTTTTGTACACTTTATAGTACAAATATTTTTGTAGACCAGATTAAAAATTCCAAAAACAAATGCATTTCTCACCTTAACGTTACAGCTAGTTTTTCTTCGGGCGATATTGTTTCTCTGAATGTTGTATTCTTCTTCCTTATACATTCATCTATAGACTGCAATATGTTATAAAAGAGATATTTCGGCATATGAAAATAAATATAAAATTTCTCTTCATCATCCATCAAATGTTTTTTTATAGTCCGAAATTCCCCTTCAGTACTCCTTGCTTTATTCATATTGTGTACCCAATATCTTTTTCTTTTTTTCTTGCTATTTTCTTTTTCCTCTTCATCAAGTACTATGGCTATGATAGCCAACTCGCGTATTGTAAACCAAGACATAACCGTGCGCTACACTTAACGTTTCGATTCAAACTGATCTGGGGTCAGCCAGCGGGCGGCGAGGCGTAAGCGCGGTGTCGCCTAGCCGTAGCCGAGTTGACGTACAGGCGCTGCTGATACGCTTTCATTACGTGCATACGGTAGGTTGACGCCTGGTTGACAGCGAGGTGAAAGGCGTTACGGTTACGATCCCTTTCCGATCCCATATGTGTGCTGAGACCGGTCCTTCTGCAAGACGGGCCACCCATCAAAATCATTTTCCTCATTGAGTGATACGAAGCAACTGGTACGGTTGTAAGCCGCCATATACTGCCCCGCCATGGACCCCCGTTGAACCTGGGATGTGCTGTTGTTGTACACCGCGGCATCTGATTCCTCGAGTTCTGGGTTAAGGGTGTTGGAGGTTCTTAGGTTTGCCAAAGGTAAACACGTTTGTATGAGAAATCGTATTCTTTGAACTTGATCATACAACCCATAATTAGCGGTGAAAAGGTGTTACAAATTATATTTAGAAAAATGGTGCTGTTTTCCGGATCATTATAATTTCGAAGACTGGATAAGTATTAAATCTACTTGTGCATAATTAGCAACGGGACAACGGGGTATCAAAGGGCAAAATACTTAGATAAGTACCTACTTTCAGACACGGGATAAGCATTCTACGAAGGAATGGATGAAAGTTATTGCTAGCGTCTCGGTAGCGTTTCACCGATCGTTATGATTTCAGTCTGAATAATTTGAAACTACCTAGGACGCATAATAAGCAAGAGGTCATCGAAGTATCAAGGCATGTGGATGTTATAATACCTAACTACTTTTCAGACTCAGGATAGCACTCTACTCCAGTGGAACTCATTACTGGCGTCTGTTTATCCCGGTCGTTATAATATTGGAGTCCGGATCATTATACAAGAAGAAATACATAAAATACGCAAAGGAACACAAAAAATACTTACTTTTCAGACGCGGTCTAAGCATATTAAGTTACTTAAGGAACAGTGGTCAAACCTTATTAGTAAAGTTTATAGGTTTGGTTATGATTTTGCGAGTATTAGATGTAGCGGGTTATCTTTAGAACTACTAAAACGGTTCTAAAAAATATTCACTGATAGATAGCTGGTTTATCCCGAGTGCTTTAAGTGGTCTTAAAACGCGCGGAAGAAGTCGCGACCGGGATAGCTATAGTTCCTCATAAAGCACGTCACCTATATGTTTAAACCCTTAAACAAACACGAGTCTCGGTGTATGCTCAGGAATAAATAAGGTTGTTTTCTAGGTTCACCTAACTTCAATTCAAAAAACGTACCTAGACATAGATACTCTTAGTTGTAAATGAAAGCACAATATTATTACTTATACTATAAATAGCGTATACCTACTTAGAAGTTATCATAAACTTTTAAGTCCCGCACATTAGGTATGGTATTGGTATAAATAACAATATCTTTCAGAATTTGGCATTGGCAAACAGCCTGACAACTTAATACAATATTTATAATAAGTATTTACAACAACTTATGAACAAATGTTTTCAAATGTGATTCTCAATGTTTTCTTTAATTAGAACCATATATGTATCAAATAAATTATTGACTATCAAATAGTATGGCCAAGTAACACTTTGATGCTTTTAAAAAATAACTGGATAACTAAGCAGGTAGGAAGAGAAACCCTTTTGACCAGAAGAGCCGTGTCATCTAATGTCACTGCTTTGCGTGGTACTCGTATTGGGTACTGGGTGGTACTGTTGGAGTTTGTGGTCAGAAAGTGAGATAAATATCACACTCAAATGACGTCATCATCACCTGAGAACGGTAAATTACGGGTAAATTTATTTTAGTAAATGATGCCAATACCAAAATTCATCGAAATCAGTTCAGCGGTTTAGGCGTGAAAACGTAACAAACAGACATACAGAGTTACTTTCGCATTATTATTATACTATGTATAGCTCGATTACCACTGATTGATTGACTGACTGACTGATTGACATGGTGTTCTCCCAGATGGTGGAGGGGGAGGTGTGTTTTTTTTTATGGAAAGCTGTAGAGGGGGTTCCGTCGAGTGGGGGAAAAATCCTAAAGTGCCATATATAGAGGATGCTCCAAGGATTAAGAAACGATTTTAAAACTCGGGTTTTTAGGGGTTGTAGGGTTTGTAGGGGTTGTAGGGGTTTATAATGATTGTAGGGGTTTGTAGAGTTTTTTAGGGGTTGTAGGGGTTTTTAGGGGTTTTTAGGGGTTGTAGGGGTTTTCAGAGGTTGTAGGGGTTTTTAATGATTGTAGGGGTTTCTAGGATTTTTTAAGGGTTTTAGAGGTTTTAGGGGTTTTGAGGCTTCGTAGGGGTTTTTAGGGATTTAGAGGGGTTTGTAGGATTTTTAGGGGTTGTAGGGGTTTTTAGGGTTTGTAGGGGTTGTAGGGGTTTTTAATGATTGTAGGGGTTTGTAGAGTTTTTTAGGGGTTGTAGGGGTTTTTAGGGGTTGTAGGGGTTTTTAGGGATTGTAGGGTTTTTAGGGATTTGTAGGGGTTTGTAGGGGTTGTAGGGGTTTTTAATGATTGTAGGGGTTTGTAGAGTTCTTTAGGGGTTGTAGGGGTTTCTAGGATTTTTTAAGGGTTTTAGAGGTTTTAGGGGTTTTGAGGCTTCGTAGGGGTTTTTAGGGATTTAGAGGGGTTTGTAGGATTTTTAGGGGTTGTAGGGGTTTTTAGGGTTTGTAGGGGTTGTAGGGGTTTTTAATGATTGTAGGGGTTTGTAGAGTTTTTTAGGGGTTGTAGGGGTTTTTAGGGGTTGTAGGGGTTTTTAGGGATTGTAGGGTTTTTAGGGATTTGTAGGGGTTTGTAGGGGTTGTAGGGGTTTTTAATGATTGTAGGGGTTTGTAGAGTTCTTTAGGGGTTGTAGGGGTTTTTAGGGGTTGTAGGGGTTTTTAGGGGTTTTTAGGGGTTGTAGAGGTTGTAGGGGTTTTTAATGATTGTAGGGGTTTGTAGAGTTTTTTAGGGGTTGTAGGGGTTTTTAGGGGTTGTAGGGGTTTTTAGGGATTGTAGGGTTTTTAGGGATTTGTAGGGGTTTGTAGGATTTTTTTAGGGGTTATAGGGGTTTGTAGGATTTTTTAGGGGTAAATACATCTACTTTCCACTGAAAATGTATTATAGGCTCAAATTTCATTTAATGAAGTCGGTTTCTTTTTAGTTTTTAAAACGTAATTATTTATAACAATGCTTGTCCGAAAGTATCGGTAATGTTTTGTTATAGTGACAATTGCAACTTATTTATAATTACGTTTTAAAATATAAAAAGAAAACCGACTTCATTGGATGAAATTTGAGCCTTTGTATTTTGTATATAGGTATACCTATAATATGGGTAGGCTAAACAAACGCACCGCTCCAATGAGACAGCGAGGTATCGAAGTACACGAAAACATCATGTATAAAACATCAACATCGATGTATACAATTTTTAGATTTTCGTTGATTTTTCAGCTCCACCGATTTTGATAAAATTGAAATGGGACCCCACCTGTGAACTATACCCTTTCAAACAAAAAAAGAATTTTCTAAATCGGTTCTGGCGTTTTCGAGTAATCGTTGAACATAAATAAAAAAAAAAGGTTCCGACGAACTGAGAACCTCCTCCTTTTTAAAGAAGTCGGTTAATAAAATACTAATATTAAAATATGGTGATAAATTTAAATGGTTAGTTGATTATGAGTAACGCGGTGCCGGGCCGGCAGATGATAGCGCACTGGTTTGCTCAGGAAATTGTGCATATTTGCTTGTAAGACAAAAATGCATAACTGCTGTGTTCGGTGTAAACCCGAACATGCTCCCGAGCTGAGATGAGGACGCATGAGGTGAGCTGATGGTACATGCCATGACAATCACAATCTGCTACCTACCTACACTGATATACATATAAATGATGTTTCAAATACTAAGCTAAGATACTTGAATAATAAACATGGTCATAATAGTTTGGTATAAACTTAAAACTAATGGTTATTCTCGTTTGACCGCACAACACATAGCACCTGGTTCTAGCACATGGCATGGCTGACGGTCAGCCGAGCCTTGCTTCCGCGCACTTCACTACAAACTGGTCGCGCTGTAGCGGTCCTCCCCGCGGCGCAGGAATGCAGACTCCGGCTGGATGGTCTCCTACACTACACCCAAGTCTTCGGCTTGATTAGTAGCTTCATGGCATAATTCAGACTGGTACGGAAGCTTGGATGTTGTCCGTCCCTCACCCAGTGACTTCGGTGTCTTGCTAAAGATCTGTGTGTGAAGTATAAGTGGGGCCCCGAGGTTTTTTAGGTAAAATCTTGTCGATCTTGCGTCATCATGACCATGACTTATATAAAAATAAACTTGGTTGGTTGGTAGGTATGTAGGTAGTCGCTCAGTGTGTCAGGAATTAGTCAGCAGTTTTGCGCATCGTCCGCTCGTAAGCTGAGCTGAGGTTGACGAACTCAATTCTTGCAAGTGTGTCGTGCATTTCCATTGATTTTATGTTGTAAACAATCAATATAATTTGGTAATGGTGACCATCTTAGTGTTTATAACTCGTCACTTGCACCGCTCAGGTGGTTTTTAACTGACAAGGGTTTATTATTGAATGGTCCACTGCTTGCAAGAATCGTCTTCGGTTTATATTGGCGGTTGGCGGTATTGGTGGTTGGTATTTGGTATGGAGACAAAATGAGAAGTCCAAAGTTCACTAAGATGGTTTTATATATTGAGCTTCACACCGATACACAAATGGTTGTTAAATTATATTAAACTGGTTTAAGGACTAAGATCGGTAATAATATAAATGGTATGTATGAGATGGTTACCTACGGTGCCGGCCGGGCCGGCAGATGGTAGCGCTCTGGTATGCTCAGGCAATTGTGCATATTTGCTTGTAAGGCAAAAATGCATAACTGCTGTGTTTGGTGTAAACCCGAACAATAACAAATAACATAGATCCCGATGGATTGCTGCTCTGTAGAAAGGTCTAAACTAAATAAACGTGACGCTAATAATAAGGAACATTCACTTTCTCCGCTATCTCTGAAGTGCAGAACTATCGTGCCATCTTTTAACAGATCCTGGTGGGATCGAACATTTTTCGATATCTTTGAGGTAGGTTATAGGTACTTAAATAAACCTATAACTACTTAAATAAAAAATAAACAAGATTTGACAAAATATTTTATATTTCATGCTTCTCACACATAACAAAATATCTAAAACGAGTCTCAAACACAAAAACATTAGGTAGGTAATATCTAATAAATAATTTGTACGTTTTTTTTTAATTAATGGAAGTGCGCGTGGCTTTTGGCTGCGCTCACGCATATAAGTAGGTATGTAATAAATAATGAATAAGTAAGTTCATAACATTAGGTAGACAAGTACTTGCGGAGTGTGTTGTGCATAATATGAAGCAGTTTCTACAAGGTATAACAAGTAAAGACCTGTAGAATTACCCATAGGTACAAAAAATAAAAGAAGCCTCTAGTCTGATCTACGGCCTCGAAGAAATTCGTTAGGTACCTGATTTAATTTATGTTAGTCAAAATAATACTTTTTAACATCTGATATACCTAAGTAATATCAATTAGCCGTCTGGTCACTGTTATTTTAATTACCTACCAACGAGGCTCAACTCAACACAAAATCAAAAACAAACTTGCCCACGGCTGTAATACCCAAGCTCGGTAGATATTGCCAAAGATTTATTTGAGAAGAAGGGTAGTTAGTCAGAGGAATGGCCTAAGGCATGGCCAATGGCCACATTTTGCACATAAGTTAGAAGGTATCCCATGCGTGACCACTAGGTATAACACACACCTGTTTTTTTTGCTGTTTCTAGGGTTTTGTTGAAACTCATTTGGCACTAAATCTATAAAACATAGGTTGTACCTGAATTGCTTATGTACTTAGGTAAATTTAGAGCGAGTACACATTAGGCGTTTTGAAGTTTGCGTTTTGGTAACGCGTTGTAAAAACCATCTGGGCATGATACATCCGTTCCCACACAAAGCGCGCTTCTGTTCAAGCGCATAACAGACGCGCGCTGTTAGATTGTGGTTAGATTTTTTTTTAAATACTGGACATTTCACACATCATCTGGCCAAAGTAAGCAGAGCTTGTGAATGGGTAGTACATTCATTTATATGTAGAAACACACAGATCAGAGACAAATACTTGCAACCTGTTGTTTATTTTCATTTATTCACAGAAGCACAGAGGTTGTCAAAATACGACATTTCTTACTCGTACAAAATAATCCATTCCAGTACTGAGCCAGGTATATACTTACTAGCCCTGCTAACACCCAATGTGTACTAGCTCTAGGGCTCGCGGCGCGTTGAATGTACGAACGCTGATTTACATGGACATCCTAATTACTAATATTATAAAACTTTTAATCAGGTTAAGTATAGCGAGATATTAATATAAATTCCAAATCGCAACAATAGCTAGTTTATTTTTTCCTGTGGCGCCATCTAGTATATAATAAATGCTTTGTTACTCCATCACGCATCTCCGTACCTACCTAAACACACGCGGATTGGATTGAAGAGATGAGGTTTGGCAAATACTTGGTATGTAGGTACCTAGTAAATCTGCATGGAACATATAAATACTAAACTAAAGAAATAACTCCACAATAGGTATCTACAACACCAATAATTAATAGAATCATAGAAAGTCGTCGTAATTTAATTATTGCTCTACATTTTACTAAATCTACCATTAAGTACAAATATTGATGTTTCATAAGGAGTTTACCACAGTTTTACACTATTTCGAAATAGCATATAATTTACTAACTATAGGTAAGTACAACATACATAAATGCCTAGTATAGTACCCAATCGAATCTAATCGTACCGTTTGGGCATGTTCCGGCTAATCAACCCAAGGGTTTACAACTACTCACATTTGGACATTTGCGTATAATAGAACCATTAGGGGTCTTTCTCATAATAATAATAATAACAAATTAGCTAATTGCAACCTGCTTTCATCTTTATTTTTGTGATTAGAATGACAAGGATAGACAACACTAACGATTATTTTAGTTAATGAAGTGATTATGAGATACCTAGTAGATGTCTTCAAGGTTCATTCATATTGTTCAAAAGCTTTTCAAAAACTGGTGCCAGTTGCGATGCAATCGTAATCACACAGAAAAATTTTCATTTTTTTATGATATACTTTAAAAATATTTACTTATTTATATATAACAGTCATACATTTATATATAACATATATAATATTTATGTGTAACCTATTAAGGGATTTAATACATACGAATTGAATAACATCATAATTTAATAACTTACGTATTTCTTCATTTAATTGATTTTTACTACTTTACGGCCATATCATGGCTTTAATCTACGGGCTACTGGTAATAAGCAACGTCAAGTTTTAAAACATTGGCACTTTTTGGTACCTACACACTTTTTCTAGAAAACGATTATCACGGTACTACGTGATAATGTATACAGGATTCTTTACAATCTACATTACTGAAAATAAATTATTGTTACATGAACGGGGCGGAAAAAATCACAACAGTGCATCATACATAGCACGACTACATATTATATTATCTATCTATTATTATACACATTTGTGCTACACATTCAATAAACATTAATTTGTACGGCTGGTTCTGCAAGTCTGTCTGCATTGCAAATCTCGAGTTTAAATCTGTTAAATACTACTAAAAGTGATGCAGTTTGAGTAAAATAGTCCTATTATATTTTTTTCACGCTTCACACGCTAAAGCGTAATTACTAGCTTGATAATAAACATAAGACAGCCTCCTATTAACCCTATTAATAATATTATCTCGATGTACACAACACTTTATTACAATAAATATACAATATCTATACAAGGTGGAAAGCGCGATTGCGGATTTGCGGTAGCAAAGATCGATACAAGAATTACCGGAAACTTTAGGAAAAAAGTTCTGGTCACTCTCGGCCCTAGCACCAAACTAATGTTCAACCCTGTGGGTAGGTGTAGGTGTATTTACACTAAATTTATCTATGTAAGTACCTAATACTATTCTTGATTGCTAAGGGGGCGTAAGGTCAAGACAGTGTTCTGTGAAAGGGAAACACCTATTATACATAGATATATTATGTATTATTCTTCAGGTATACTAATATACAGTTTTACATTTTATATTATTCTGTACATTTCTGTAATTATTTTAAGATTAAGCTGAAAACTACTCTTGTCATGATACACTTGGATATAACCAACGTTAAAACTAATTATCCATCCACGTTTGCACTGACAATTTATATAGTATTTTCATTAACGTCCAAGGCTTTAGTGACCGCACTGGGCGTCGCGTAGTGATGTACAACTATTTGTATCTACTAATTTTTTTTTCGAAGTTAACGAAGTGGAATCGAAGCGCTTACGGCGAGTATGAGAATCAAGACATTCTGATGGACTTTTTACAATACTTTTTTAATCTGTTGTAGTGGTATATCCGCAGAATAGCATATTTGTTATATATTCAATTGAGGGGTAACAAAGATGTAACAAAGATGTGACAACGTGTGACAAGGGGGGGAGACGAAAGCTTTGTAACGTCACATTTATAAATTTATGTATTC
The DNA here is from genome assembly GCA_948098915.1 of Lampropteryx suffumata. Classification (NCBI taxonomy): domain Eukaryota; kingdom Metazoa; phylum Arthropoda; class Insecta; order Lepidoptera; family Geometridae; genus Lampropteryx; species Lampropteryx suffumata. Next base: position 20,446,151 of record OX402544.1, on the reverse strand, counting down.
AAACCTTTAACTTTATCGAAAATCTTAAATTTAATTTAATACCTAAGACCAAAACAGAGCCTGTTTTGCCATTTTGGCGATCTCTACTTCCTATCTCTCCCACAAGCTTAATGATGTATTCCTTCTTTGCCAGATGGTGTATTCCTACCAGTCTGCTCAATTTCCGTTACCTTGGTTCACTCATCTAGAACAACTAGACCGAGACGTGAAAAACATAGAAAATTCGGAATGGATGAAATGGTGACAGGTCACAGGAACTACGAGTATGCTTGAGGGGAAAAGGGGAAAATCTACAAGACCATTTATGAATGGCCCCTCAACTTCAGTAAGCTTTGTGGGTAGGAAAGTTAAGTACAAGCATCAATTAAATGTTCTATCACTTAATCTCAAGAGAGCTTTAAACATGGAATAGAACAAGTTATATAAATGGAATGGTTATATGTAAACACAGACCTATATATCCTAGGTCTGTGTTTGTAATTTGAATAACATTTTACCGTTCTCTATGTGAATCGAATCTGCTTTATGTTTTTAGTCATTTATTCATAACAGTAAAGTTACAGGTCGAACAAATCTAAACAAATCGAGACAATATTTAGTTGGGGACTTTGAGAATGGACTATGAAGACGAAGGAATTTAGAAACATGGGAACAATTTATCTATTGCATCTCTCCTCCTTAGCAAATCCAATCATTATAACTCCATATCATACAATCACCCATCACTACCCTATTTCGAGCCATTGTATATTAAACTGTATGCACAATACTGTGATTTTCTTTATTATCGTCATCGAAGTATGGTAGATCCGGTAATGGCGGGGCGTTCACCAAAAAGTTTTGTATCGAAGCATAGTAGTCCCGGCATGTCCAAGTGTCGTCGTGGCCTCCACCGATCAACACCACAAGTTTCTTGCACACAGCACCACTTCGATTGTATAGCTCCTTAGCCATTGATGGAGGCACCAGACCGTCGTTTGATCCACACATCACCAATGTTGGTGTAACAATGTGTCCAATCTTTTGTAGTGACATGTACTGAAATAATATTTAATTTATTTTATTTAGGCTAAAATTACTATAATACAACAATAAAACATTTTTTGTTCCTGCGTGTAACACATGAAGCAATGGATTATTTTACCAGAATAGAAAACATCCAGAATAACTGGCAAGAATCATTCTAAAATATATTAAATTAAATAGTAATTATAAATTCATTTGTTTATAGACACACAGCTTATTATGCAGATGTGTAGATATCCTAGTATTGAAATATCTAATAATTCGCTTTCACTCATTTGAATACAATAGTTTCTGATTGGTAACGGTTTGTTACGTTCTTGATTACCTTATTTTTATGACAGAAGTTTGGCAGCCAACTTAAGCACTGCCACTTAAGGATGATTTTAGCCATGTCTGGTATACTGGTGAAGGTATTCTCGACAATCACTGCCCAGAATTTATTCCTGTTCTCCAATCTTGATGCAACATCTATGGCCACAGCTCCTCCTGAAATGCACATGATGTCAAAGTTATTTTACTAATTATTGGTCAGTTAAAGTATACTGCTTTTTTATTCTCTATCAGATAAATAAATACTTTTATTCAAGTTATACTAACCAAGAGATCTGCCAAACACTATGAGCTTGGTAGGGTCAATGTCCGTTCTCTGTAAGGCATAATCAAGGGCTGACTGCGCATCCACATAGAGGCCACGTTCAGAAGGAGAACCCTCAGAAAGCCCATAACCACGGTACTCCATCATCAATATGTTGATGTTTAACTTGTGGTAGAATCCAGAAATATTTGAAAGCCTGAAGAAAAAAGGAAAAATTTTAAATTTTAAACATATGTGCTTATGAAATATTATTTGTCAGCAAGGACAATCAATTCTCAGTCTTTATTCAATTCATAGGATTGGGGTCATCACATGTTCTTCTCTCCCATGGTTTGTCCATATATTTGTCTTAGGGTCTGGGTGTTCTTCTATGTATAATATGTATTCAAATAAATCAATCTTGTAGTTCCCATAACACAAGCTCGAGATGACAGATGAGGAGAGCCTCTATCTGCCATCATTTTAGAATACACTCCGTTCTTAACCATCTTTCACACAATCCATTCACCTTCTATTTGGTCTCCCTTTACTGCTATACTCCACATTCAGCAAGCATTTCAAAGAATAATGGACATTTCACACAACATTATCTAGCTCCTTGTTACATAACACAAGCTTGATAAGCTTTGTCCCATAAACTACAAGAGTGATTTATTTGAATACATATTATACATAGAAAAACACCTAGACCCCAAGACAAATATTTGGAGTGAATAAAGTTTTAATATTCAGATTGTTGCTCCTAGAATGAAACATACTTATGTATTCAACTTTAACTAAGTTAATTTATGATTACACTCACCTCTGTCCCATATTTCCTGCATTTCCATGAAAAAATATCATGGTGGGTATATGACTGCTGTTGACAGCCTGCTTAATCAGAAACATGTGTATTTTAAAACCATCTTTGTTTTTTATTTTAATGCTCTCATAGGGTAACTTGTAGTTGCTAGGTTGCAAGACAAACACACGTGAATCTGATGGGTCATTCGGGTAATACAGTAAAAGGTCTTGAGCGCTGTATAGTATACCTGATGACAATGAAAAGTTTTAATCACAAGGCCAGATCTATTAGAAAAAATTTTGATTATGATTGAATGAAAACATTGTATTTCTGTATGTTTGTATTTTTTGTTCTGCATTTTTTTAAAATACAAACAAATAACCAAAATCGCACCTTGTACTCTGAATGCTTAGTAGTTCTATCAATTCTCAAAAACATTCATCACATTTTATAAACAGAGAAAAAAATAATTCTTACCTGAAATACCCAAAATGAAAACAGCAAAACCTAATAGAAATCCGTAGAACCAAAATACTAGAATACTAGAAAATAAGGTAAAAGCCGATACTATCCAAAGCCTGTATAAAATTATCCTCAGGATGTGGTTCATTTTCACTTTCATGGTAAATCTATGCACACATTTTAAAATATTGCTTTTGGTCTCAATTAAATGTGCAATGTTAAATGTGGTGCAATGTTGGACTAAAGAGTTTAAGTAGCTTATTTATAACATTTAGACAAAAAATTTATGAAATTTATTTTTAATTGCACTAAATAGATTGTAAAAATGTATTCTCTAATTTTTTTTCTTTCTTCTTCGTTCGTTAATGTCAGAATGATAACAATTTTGTCAATGTCAAGTGATTCGATTTTAAAGTAAGTTCGTCACAAAAGTCTTTTAATTTGGTATGTTTTAAAAATTGTGGCTTCGTATATAACAATTTACGAATCATTTTTGTTCGAATCACATAAAAACACAAAGCTTTAAATCTAATTATTCCGCCCGAGTAAACATCTCTAGCTTAATTTGAATAAAATCATCAAAACTACTAATACAACCAAAGTTACTACGTAATATCTCGAGAAAAGTTTATAAAACAAAAGCGTGTCTGTTTGTTTGCTTCGCAAGACGGCTAATCAATCAAACTTTCTTCTTCGTTAGAGGTGTCATAGCTGATAACAATTTTGCCTATGTCAAGTGAATAGATTTTAAAGTCTTATGTTGTAATTTGTCACTTGTTATTTTTTATAAAATTATTGCGCTTCAAAAATGTTGCAATATTTTAGCTCGCATTTCAAGGAAACAAAAACTTCTATTCCAATGATACACACTCTGTCTTTATTTAGATACAATCACCAAAATTACTATTAAAACCCGAGATAATTCGGAAAAAAATAATTAAAAAAACGCAATGTTTGCTTCGAAAGACGGCCACTTTGGTTTGGTTGGATGGCTACAGATAATAGCAAACAAACCTCCTCATTCTCATATTTTTCAATCGATTCAATTTTCTTCTTCTTTTTCTTTGTTAAGGGCATGTGACTAATAATGTAAATTTTGCGAGTATCAAGTGTTTAAATTGTATTTATTTAATTTGTTTGTTAATAAAGTCTTAGTCGATGGTCATTTGTCAATTCTAAACGTCATCGCGGAATAGCCGTCTAGAACTTTCTCGGGATTCCTCGTCGTTCAAATCACATTGCACCATAAAACACTTAAAATTCAATTGACCATACGTCTGTCATTTCATGGAGTAACATAGCTCTGCTAATTTAATATGTTTTACCCGTTTTATTGCATGTTTTATTCAGTAATCTTGGCGGAATTTTAATGAATCAATTGTGACTACAGAATGGGTATGAATAATTGAATGATATGTGTATTGTGGTGCCATTGCACCACATTGATTTGAACGACGAGGAATCCCAAGAAAATTAGACGCCATTCCGCGTTACGTCTAGAATTAACAATTGACCATTGACTAAGACTAATAACAAACAATCTGACTATAAACTGTAAACACTTGACATTGGCAGAATTGACATTAGTATGTCACAGGCCATTAACAAAGAAGAAGAAGAATACTAAAGCTAAATAAAGTTCCGACCATAGGTCCACAAGGAACAACCTTTATAAGCTCAGAATTATTGGTTATCCCGATTAACATAGATAAAAGATAAAAAAATACTTTATTGCACACCTTAAATACATTGGCCTGGTAGAAAAAAATACTATGTTTTGCTAGTCGGTAGTACAATAGGCGGTCTTATCGCTATGTAGCTATCTCTGACAGACAACCTTGCTATGGATTTAACTGAATGTAGCTGAAAGAAGGGTGATGAAAATAATAATAAGTGATTTATAATTAAAATAATGTGTACATACATATTTACAGGCTAAGAAAAAAATACATGCATCGATACTAATACAAAAAAAATACGGGTTGCACTCCGGGAGTGCTGACAGAAGTGAAAACTTATTTTGGCGCGTTAGAGTTTAGTAATAAATCACTTAAAAATCAGTAATTATGGCGACTGCCAATCAAATACTGAACGAACACAGATGATGCAATATTTTTTGTTCAGAATGTAGATTATATATCAAAGAACCTAACTCAGTAAACTTCTCCTTACAAAAGTAGACTGTATACATGTGAATTAAGGTTTATAATCAAATGGGGCGAGCGCGGCAGCCGGCTGCGTCTCGGTAACGGTGTCGCGAATCCAGAGATTTTACCTCATCTAAAAATATGCGTACCACGCTAAAAGAAGTTTTCACTTCAATATACACAATACATACATGATAATGTTTTAAAAACAACCTTATAAGATAAACTTAAATAAAAATACACACATAAACATACATAAATCCAAAATTACTTAAAGAATCAAACAACAGTTAACGACAGGACAAAAAGTCGCACCTCACAACTAATATAGTCTAAACTCAAAATTTTGCATTTTTGAGTTAAGTATGCCATCAAAACCGTTATTTTTTTCTCTACAGATTGATGAGACCGTTATATTTTTAGCTTCTATGATCACCGAAAAAAAACTCTAAAAATCTATTTTGCCAATTCATTTCCTTCATTAATTCAGCAATTAGTACTGTCTCATCATAAGATAGTCAGTCGCGACTCCGCCACACGGACGTCATACTACATTTCTAAATAAGACATCGTGAACTTTGGATACAAACGCATAGAAGGTGAGTAATCAATATAGCATTATTTCTAATATGCGACTTTATTGCCTGATTGTCAGATACATATATAAGATTATATTAATGGTTAAGACGGTATTGCTTGTTAATAGTTTATTTTTTGAGGGTAGGTAGAAAACTTATTTGATATGAGACTGTAGTGCCCCAATTTTTTTTGAGTTAATACTATATGACTAGATTTGAATATCGTGTTTCGTCCTTTTAGTAGCGTTTAATTAAAATTATGACAGTATCAAGTGATAGTAAATAGCTTAATTTAAAAAAAATTGCAGTAGCCTTTTTATTCAGCTTGAATAACCATGAAAAGGCATAAACGGGCAGCGAAGAAAGGGATGGGTGTAAAAGGATATAGTAAATCAACAAGCACAAGCGATGACACTGAAAATTTGAAGGACAATGATCCGTTTGCCGATGGAGATAACGATGTTGCTGATAAAACTTTTGAACCCATCACGAGAGAATCGTCTGGGAGCCAGAGCCAACACTGCGACTCTGTACCTTGGGCTTCATGAGTGTTTGCCGCATGTAGTAAATGCAGTACCTTTCTTTGTTTGGACCACTTTGATTACTGTGATTCCTTGATAACTGCACACATTATAAAAACGCTTCTGATAGGACCATTGCTGAAAAAATTAATCCTTATACTTCTCTTACCCTTACCCCAGTCGGTGAAAATAATACAACGGCAAAAAATAAAAAAATATAATAGAATATAAGAACTAATATACTAATATAGTATTAGAACTTGCATTTAGTGATTTTTACAATAGCTAAAAGCTCTCTGTAAACTAATTGGAAACAAGTATTCAGACTTCCAAAAACAAATACCTACATAAAAGTCACAGATATCAAAATTTTACAAACTGGGAAAGATGATCCCGTGACCTTTTAAGTAAAAGCATCTTATGCCGATAGTGAATTTCAACGGATCTAAATTTAGAAAGGTTAATACTAGAAAAAAATGACATTTACTATGCTGGAATCTTTAAACAAAGTTTACTCATGTAGACAGAAAATCAATGAAAAGAAGAAACAAGACCTTTTTAGCAGAAGAGGCACATTCCTCAAGCATACTTTGAGTTTTACAATTAATTGTACTCTGTTTGAAGAGTGCGTAAGTTAGTTTATTTGAGTTTAGCTAATGCATCAGTTTTTAGATAGCTCATGAATAGCAACAGTTCATGGATGTGAGTTACTATTTGGTACTTTCTGATTTGTTTCAATGGTACAATATATCAGTAGTGTAACTGATGATCTCTTCTACATTTTCTTGATTTAAATCCTTTATAGGTAAGAGTATAATTTTAGAAACTGATACTAATTAGACCTAGAAATTAATAGTTTCTAAGTAATTTGATATTTTTGTGATTATGTTGTTTGACTGTTTTCTAGTGAGATGTTTATTATAACTTTGACTCAAAAAACTAATAGGGTACTTAAGCTTATATTTTTTGAATAAGTAAACTAGGTAATTTACTATTTAGTGACTTTAATAATATCATAGTTTGGAAATGTATAGTTTTATTATAATATAATACATACGTAGTTTATATATCTACAATTTAATTCATTCAAATAACTAAGGAATTCATATTTTGTCCAAACTAAGGAAGGTACTATTTTCGAAATAATATTATTGCAAAGCAAAACAGTGTACGAGTAGATACCCACCAACTTTAATAATAATTTTGTATATTATAGTTATGTTTATAGGTAGGTATATTGTTACTTTCCTAAATATATTTGTAATATATATGTTGTAATATATTATAATATTGTGTTGTATTTAATTAAATTCAAACTAGTACATACCCGGTCTAGCCCCCCATATATACAACCCCTTTATTATTAGTTAAATTATTAGCAAATGTTTACTAATACAGTCTCAATTAAAATATAACCGCTGAATCTAGTAAAATAATTTAAAAAAAAACAGGCTTTATGGTCTTATATCTCAATTTTATTTATTTCATATTGGCAGTACAGTCTTAAGTCGAAGTAATATTGAAAGAAGTCTTGAAATGTTTATTTAATATTTCCTAACTGAAATAAAACATATAGTCAGATAGGTAATATACCTATAAACTGGCATTTAAATGCCAGCAGCCAGCATAATGTATGTGTATTAGACAGTATTTTTCAAATCTTTAAAACGCGATATTTCAAAATCGACTTTTTTTAGTTAGGTAGGACGGTATTAGTTGTGAGGTGCGAAGTGTTCACTGTGATTTGGCCTGTCTAATAAATAGCCTCAGGCAGTGCGTTCCATAGTTGAACAGCCTGCACTGTGAAGGAATTAGCATAGTATGAGGACGTGTGGACAGGTATTGCGAGTAGAAGAGTGTCAGAGGAGCGCAAGGATCGAGAATCGGAGACGTGCGAAATTGGCATCGTTCTTTGAGATAGGATGCCGTGGGATTAAAAAGGATACTAAATAGTACACTAGCTGCTGCCCTCGGTATCGCACGCGTGGTACCTACATACAAAAAAGCATATGTCCTTTTCCAAGGTCCCATCTACCTCTATACCAAAATTCATCAAAATCGGTTCAGCGTTTTAGGCGTGATAACGTAACAAACAGACAGACCGAGTTACTTTCGCATTTATAATATTAGTAGGGAAGTAGGGATTCAGAAAGTGCGTATTCCGACGAAGGCGAATTTGCAACCGATTTACCTTTTTGCGGTAATCCGAGACATGATCGTAATTGCGCAAGCCAAAAATAAATCGAATGGAGATATTTTGAAGGCGCTCAAGCTTGTGAAGTTGCTGTTCAGTTAGGTTTAGATAGGAGGCATCAGCATAGTCAAGCATTGAAAGAAGGAGAGACTGTGCAAGCGAAATTTTAGTGGCAATGGGAAGGAAGTTGCGCAGTCTTCGAATAAAACCAGCTGAGACAAAAGTTTTACGGCTGACGTCAGTTAGTCGTAGTTCCCATGACAGGTTTCTGTCCGTAAGAATTTCTAAATTTTTCGCCGTCTCACTCTGCTGTATGAAAATCTGCTGTGTGAACACCATCAAAAATACTTTGTGGTGGATTAGACCAGACAATTCTATAAGCCAACCATCCACGACCCCCCAATGACGATTGCTTGCGTTTTAATGGGACTAATCATAAGACCGTAAGCCTTACTCCAATCTAAAATACGACCAAGGTCTCGATTGATATTTGTTATGGTGGATCAATCGAGACCTTGGTCGGCAACAACGCAACACGAGCATGCGTGTAGATTTGTAGGTGGTCTGCAAAGAGGTGGTAAGATGAAGTTAAATGTTGGGAGATTGAGTTTATAGAAATTGTAAAAAGAAGAGGCAATGTGCAATGTATCAATCGTGACAAAATCTGAAGTACCTATCTACATTGCCTCCAAACAGGTTTTTTAGGTATTGTCGAGTTATTTACGTTAACATTCAACAGCCAAAAAAAAATTTTGTATTTTTTTAACCCTCATAGTTATACGATATACCTAAAGCTTCCGATTAATCCATATTAACCCATTGTGGGCTAAATTAAATTTATGGTCCTTTTTATTTATGAGCTTTACATAATATGTTGTAAATATGGACTCCCTGAATATAAAATAGTTGAAAATAAAAAAGAATATCTATCTTACAGTTTTAAGAAAAAAATACCGCTAGCCACTTATGTAGTACTCTAACATTTCTTAACAAAATCATGTTTCTCAATAAAAGTGTTTTAAAACATTAATATTAGAGATGTTCTATCAATAAAACACATAAATTACGAAATTGCAATGTTTGTTTTTTTTATTAAATAATTTTATATACCTATCTGTGGAATTGGTAGTTGCAAGCAACACATAGGCCGACAACACCACACTTACGGCACTCCGTTCGGGTTTGCCTCTTGCATGACTCCAGTGCACATCTCCGGCGTTTTCCATCCTGCGTAGGTCACTAACATCATCACTAACAGGTGATTCAAGCCGTCAAATCGATTGAGATCTGGAGACTCCTGGACGTCCTCCACCACGAGGTATCGTTTGATATCTCATATGGTACTTCTACACTATTTGTCTCCGAAAATCCAATTGGCAGATACTGACTCTGATACTTGAGTGGTTTGCTTTGCTCCTCTGCCCTACTGCGAGAACTGCAACCACCATGGAGACTACCACTACAAGGTACAAGGTTCACGAGTTTGACCACGACCACGTATATTTATGACATTGGATGAGGGCAATGAATCTGCTTGATATTCAGTGTCCTCGGCTATGCCATCTTGCTGTGAAGATCTTGGAGCCAATACCACTTCACAATCAGCATTAAGCTGTCGACCCACTGGTCGACACTGGTCTATAGGAGGTCTTGTCAATAACCTCACTAGGTTACTGACAAGACCTCCTACGTGTTCATCTGCCGAGTCTTCGTCGGTAGGTAACGATTGTTGGGTCGGGGGGATAAACACCGACAACGGTTCCAAACTTTCATCATCTTCGAGAATTGCTAATACTTCGTGAAGAGTACAATCTCTAAGTCGAAAAGAAAAACAAAATTATTATTAAAATCGATGGCGATAATTACCTATCTAAACATATTTTGGGAACGACTGCAATAGGTATTTCGAAATACATTTCATTTACATTGACATATACATTTCGAAAAGAGATGATATTGGGCTAGCGATGCTGTTTGGAACTGTCATAGTTTAGCACTCAATTTCACGGAACCCAAAAATAATTCACGCGTTTTGAATTACTTACCTAACCATTATGGTGTCTTTTGAGACTATTATTACACAAATAACCACCACACAATTCAATAAATAAATATGACTTACTTACATAAAACGCACGCCCATTTTGCCGCGAATATTTTCACCGTGAACTTCAAATCGTTCAAGCTAATTTATTAGATGATAAGTTGCTAACTTCAGTTGAAATCAAAGAATATAATATTGTCTAGCTTCGAAACAGCAATTGGTTGGTTACCTAAATTGCACACTTAGCAAAATAAGCGCGAAAATTCAAACTACGCTAAGGCGTTACCGTACGGCACATCTAGCTCATAATGGGTTAACCGTGAGCTGATAAATCTCTCTACTCATTTACGTGGACCTACTGGTGCTGGTCACAGTAGTGTAGGTACCTTGATAATGACTCATTGAATATGACTTCAGCCTTGATGCCATTGAGCTTATAGAAGAACACACTACAAGATGACTTCTATAGCGTTTTCCTTTTCAGGCTCCATTTCTATTTGGTTGATAACGGTTTCAGGCGAAGCCAGTAGTTGATGTCTATAGAATCTGTCAGGATCGTTAGAATCCTCTCCTCTAAAATCACCATCGGATACTACATTGTCCCCTGGTGACACACGTTAATATTCTGTATTATTAACTTTTTCATATCAATATTCGAGAAAATCAAGTTTCGTGAGTTTTGCTAAGTATACGACGAGACCTGACAAAAGCACAAAAAATGCTAAAACCTATCGGATTTGCCAACAGGGTTGTTTTCGAATTTCGTTCCAAGCAATTATTGTTCTAGGTTTTGGTACCTATGTATATTTTTGAAATTCGATCATATTTTTAAATAGGTATGTAAAAATAAAATTCATAAAACAAATATAAATAAATGATAAGGTTCGATTACCCAGGTGTAAAATTTCTCTTCTAGAAAGGCCAGGAATTGAATTGAATTGAACCATAGTAGCCATAGTATCGTCTGCCTGACAGTGTTTTTTATTTATATTTTACTACCCCATCATAGGACAATATCATCATCGTGGCATAGGTTTCTTCAAAAGTTCTTCGAAACAGAGATAGGTATCCCTTTCCTACAGGTAAGTATTTTTTAGGCTTTGAAGTAAGGTGAATAATAAGAACAAGGTAATACCGTATCTGGTAATGATTGCATAGATCTAATTACCTACTACTGATTTTAGGGTTGCTTTTATTTGGCAACATAGTCTGCAATTATGTTGGCATAGTCTGAATACCAGCATGCGTTTCATTCGTTGGAATACGTAGAAAATTGGTTTGAAGATCTGTACCTTACCCGTCAACTTTTTGTAGAAATTCTTGTTTACCTACCTAGATACCTACTGTGTTTTTTACAAGTTTTACCTATTGCAATCATGCGGCAACATGTAGACCGATTAATGTGCTGTGAACACGCTAAAACCTAAAATCCGACCTTTTCTCATACACATTTCTTTATGATCGAATGAATTCCGTCCGATCTTTTCGTGGCTATGGACGTGGACGTGGCCGTGGACGTGGAGGTCCGAGACCGAGTTCGAGATCCCGATCTAGAACGCGACTGAAATAATTTTGAAAAAGCGGTAGGCTCCTGTTCCCCACGGGCCCAGGGTCTCGACTCCAAAAGGCTCAAATATGTAGGCCTTACCTACATATTTGCGCCTTTTGAGGTCCTCGGCACATTCAGCCGCGCACCAGCAATAACGGAAGTCCCCGAAAGATGGGATGCGGCCACGGTGTCGACGCAAGTAGCATGCCACACCAATGGCCTACACATCTCCCAAGAGACAAGAGTCATACGATCAGGCCTCTTACCTTCATCACGTATTAGACCGTTCGGTTCGAGGACAGCTGGTTTGGAGGAAACGGATTTTTATAAATACATACATACTATACATAGAAACATTCAGACCCGAGGCAAATACTTGCAGGTCAATTTTAAAAATTAATCCCGCGGCGTGAATCGAACCCAGAACCTGCTGCATCTTAGCCGGGCTATGCGACCTACTGCGCCATAGAGGTCGTCATAAAAATACTGATTAGGGACTGCTGCCATGAATCTTGGCATCCTCAACAAGGTGAGGAGATATTTCACACCTGGACAACTTTCCACTTTATATAAAGCTCGAATCCGGTCGGGTATGGAGTATTGCTGCCATTTATGGGATGGTTCAGCCAAACACCAGCTAGCTGCTTTGGACTCGATCGAGCGTAGAGCATTGAGGGTGACTAGTGGGTAGCTAAAAGCTGAAACAAAACTCCAGAGTCTGAGGCACCGCCGGCGTACAGTTGTCTGCCATTCGATCTTTTGAATACATTTCGGAGAATGTGCCCAGGAATTGCATGATCTCATTTCACCATCTCCCTTTCACAACAGGAAAAGCAGACGCACCGCTCAATACCATCCATACCATGTCAGTCTACCACCCTTTTAATGATACCCCTTGCACATTTATAATGTACAGCTAAGGATTGAAATGCTTTGCCGTTATCTGTCTTTCCTGAAAACTACAATTTGGGTCTCTTCAAGTCAAAAGTAAATAGATATCTTCTAGACCTGCGTGTCCCGTTGTCGGCCACATCGTCGCTTAACATCAGGCGAGGTCGTGGTCAAACGTAGGTCTATTTAAAAAAAAAAAAGTGAGGTGACCTATCTATGTAGGTACTCGTTCATACCATCTCCTTTTCACAATAGGACAAGCAGACGTACAGCTCAATACCATCCATACCTTGTCAGCCTACCACCCTTACGAACAAAGCGCTTTGCTTCCACATTTATAATGCGTACAGCCAAGGATGGGAATGCTTTGCCGTCGTCTGTCTTTCCTGAAAACTACAATCTAGGTTTCTTCAAGTCTCGAATAAATAGGAGTCTCTAGACCTGCGTGCCCCATCGTCGCTTAACATCAGGCGAGATCGTAGTCAAACGTAGGTTTACACCTAGAAAATCAAAACACTCTAACGTTTATATGTATAATTGGTGTATACCTACACGATTGAACAGGTAGGTAGGGTAGCAAGAAAACGACCGGCTCAGTGCAAGCTTGGTTTATTACTGTCGATATGGTATACATACAGTTAGGAGGCGTAGGTAAGCTATCGCTAGGGATGTTCATACATATCACTATCACACTCCCACATTAATTTGAGAACCTGGCAACAATACAGAAACATATATATAAACATAATGCTATAACAAAAACTAATGATTATTTCTTATAATTAACTAATCTAGTTCGAGGTCTCAAGTTGTAATGGTGAAGAGCGGTATCTAAGTCAATATTACTCTGCGATACTCGCGGCTGTGCCATCGACGACGTGGATGGCGGCTGAGTCGAGTGATACTGATCGCGCGCATCCCGGACTATGCTGATGCTGAGTCTCCGCTACAACTTGATTGGCATGAGACCGCGTAGCCGGTGGCGAGGCCGAGGCGTCATCACCGGCGTAAACCTGTGCAGCATTCGAACCACACTCCGGGTCTCCAGTTTGATCTACGGAACCTCCTTCCAAACCACTAGAAGACATACCCATGCTAGACGGAGTTTGATTCGATGCATGAGCCCTTTCTATATTTTTATTAAAAAATTGCAACAGCTGATCAACATGTCTCTTACAGGTTATGCCAATATCTTCGATTGAAACATTATACATTCTTTTACCCAGAACACTAATTATTCTACCCATTTTCCAAAGGGGTTTTCTACCTTGATAACAACGCACCCACACTTTCTGCCCTACTACTGTTTAACTCGGCATCGGTACTACTGAAAGCTGGATTTCGCTTCGGCGGTAAGACCAGGTCTAGATGACATCGTAGCTCTCGATTAAACATAAGCTTTGCCGGGGTCTCGCCAGTGCTACAGTGGGCTGTGGTGCGGTATTCAAATAAAAACGTTAATAATTTGTCTGTAATCTGAAAACACGTGAGATCGCTGTCAACGTCTTGTAAAATACCTACATTTAATCATCTTTTTACAAGTTTTAACTGAATTTTCAGCTTGTCCGTTACTACACGGATGGTATATGGAAGAAGTTAACTGTTTAATGCCTGCTTTTTTACAGAAATTACTGAATTCTTCATTACTTATCTTGGGATCATTATCGGACATAATGACTTTAGGTAGGCCGAATGTAGCAAATAGAGTTTTTAGTTTTTGAATCAGGCATTTTGTAGTTAAACCAGTACCCATCAACAAGCACTCCACCCATTTACTATAAGCGTCGACCACGACTAGGAAAACCATATTCTTAATTTGCATATAGTCGATGTGGATGCGTTCCCAGGCCGCCAGCGGGCGCGGCCAGGGTGCGGGCGGCGCTCGTGGCGGGGCCGCGCGCAACTCGCTGCAAATGGCGCACGCGCGCACTGTATCTTCTATATCGCTATCTATGCCGGGCCACGACATCCTACTACGAGCCAAACATTTAGTTTTGACCATGCCAAAATGGCTCCTATGTAGTTCGCTAAGCATCATCACTCGAAGTGCAGACGGAAAAATTATTCTGTGTCCACGTAATAAACATCCGTCATCTATTTCTAAATCAGTTTTACAATAAAAATAAAGTTTTAGGTACATTTGTACATACAATTTTACGTGGCCAGCCATTACGTACGTACCTACTTCATAACTGTTCGCAAGGTCTGGTCCGCGGCGACAGCTGTTTTTATAGTTTCGAAAGAAATAGCTAAACCAGCCTCGTTTAAAAAATTTAGGTACGAAGCACTTTCATCGACATCTGGTTCTATGTTACCGTCACAAATCGGAGCTCGAGAGAAATAGTCCGCTATTGCATTATCGTCGCTCGTAATATATTCGATATCTTAGTTAGACAAATAAATAGCATAGCGCTGTAGTCTCGAGGCAGCCATCACCAATACGACATTATTTTTACCAAATACCTATAGCTAGAAGGGGCCTGTGATCCGTTTTTAATATAAATGGATTTTCCTTACCATATAAATATTGATGAAAATGCTTAACACCAAACACTATAGCGACGGCTTCCTTATGGATCTGGCTATAGTTTCTTTCGCTCGTGGCAAGTGATCTAGAAGCAAAAAGCTACTGGTCGCTCCGTGCCCTTTTCGCCCTGATGCAGCACGGCCCCGAGGCCGTTTGGACTTGCGTCTACGCATAGCACGAGTCTCGCGGCGGGATCGAAATGCGCTAGCTATCACACGCATAGACGCCAACTCATGCCTTACTGCGTTAAAAGCTTCTTCTTCCCGATTACCCCAAACCCAAGTTGCGTCTTTTCGAAGTAATTCATTTAATGGCACCAATAACTTAGATGCCTGTGGAATAAAATTTCTGTAATAATTAATTACACCTAAAAATCTCTTCACCTCTAACACATAAGTAGGACGTGGTGCTTCCTCAATAGCTCATACCTTCTTAGGACACGATTTTAGACCAGTTTTGTTGATAACAAAACCAAGGTACGTTACACTCTCTTTGAAAAACTCACATTTCCCACGTTGTAATTTTAGGCCAGCGTCTATAATCTATCGCGAAGTCTAACTATGTGAAGCTCAGTCGTGGGGCCCGTAATACATACGTCATCGAGCCAGCAACTCATCCCTTCTATACCTAGCAATAACGTTTCCATTGTTCTTTGGAAAATTGCCGGCGTGTTGGCCAAACCGTAAACCAGTCGCGAATACTTAAAAAGTCCACGATGTGTGCTTATCGTAGTGAGAAGCTGCAACTCATAATCGAGTTCGAATTGGTTGTAAGCGTTACTGAGGTCATTTTTAGTATATCTCTTCCCCCCCCCCAGTCTAGCAAATACCTCTTCAATGCGAGGCATGGGATATTTTTCAACGCATAAATCTTTATTTAGTGTTGTTGAGTAATCGTCTGCAATTTTAATTTTACCACTATCTTTTAGTACAGGCACAATAGGAGTCGCGTAATCTGAATACTTTACCGACACCAATATACCTAAACTTGTCAACCGGTCTATCTCCGCATCGACTTTGCTTTTTAACGCGAAAGGCACAGATCGAGGCTTGTAGAACGTAGGTTTTGCGCATTCTTTTAAAGATAATTAAATTTTAAATTTACTAAACCTCTATAAGTCATCAGTCCATAGATCTGTATAGTTCTTAACCAGCATTTCAACTTCACTTTTACAGGAGCCCTCACCTAAATTCATTTTTTTTATCTCTTTATTAGAAGTTAAAATTAATTTAATTTTGTACATAAAATCACGCCCCAGTAGTGGCACTCCACCATTTTTAATGACAAAACATTTTATTTGTTCAGTTACATCGTTATAAATGACGTCTGTAATAAAATATCCGACAGGCATTATTTTGTGTCCATCATAAAAACACACTTTTAATTTACAGCTTGTAATAGTATTTTGGGAAACATGCTGATTATAGAAACATTCCGAAATAGCGGATACTCCTGCACCTGAGTCTAGTTCCATTAAAAAAAACTCGTTCGCAATTTGTACGGTTTATGCAAACCATACAATATTTGTATATGCTTTCCCAGGTCAGCATTTTACGCTATGGCGTGGTTTTCTGGCCTATTCAACTCAGTTGTCAACTACCATCAAACCGAGAACACGTCACAGCGTTGTCTCACAAACACAACTCATAACGTAACGAATAAACAGTGAACTTTTAACAATTTACTTTTACTACAATTATCTACTAACAACTTTATAGGACGTAGGGAATTACGAACCATACATCTTTTTTTATTTTTTTTAAGTTTAACCTTTCGCGCGATACCAGTTTGTGAATAAACTGCCTGCGCGACGGATTCTACAATAACTTCAACTACAACTACAAACTATCTGTGAATTAATCTTCACATCAACTGAAAAACAGTGGTTTGTATTTGCTTTTCGGTAGCGATTCGGTTTGACTGGCCTCCCACAAGCGGGTCTAACCAGTTGAATTGAGAAGGCGCACATACTGTAGAGTATAATACAAGACCACGCATTTTCATAACTATCTACGATTCAACGCTTACATGAGCAAAATCGAAGATACTCTATCGACTCAGAACCAACTAAAGGAGGAGATAGAAAAACTCTTTCGCAACTTCAAGAAGGATGGAGCCGAAAGGAAGACTCCACATCACGTCAAGAAAAGGTTAGAAATTCTAGATTCCTACTGGGCTGAATTTCAATCAAACCATATACTATTGTATCAGTTTGAAGAACACGACTACTCATACTTCGCTGAAAATCACTATGAACAAACCAAGGATTTTTACTCTGAAGCTCGGACGTTCATACAGAAATACGAGATCACCGAGGCCACTGCCTCTACTATAGAGGGAAAAATATCCTGCGAAGATTCAAACTACAACTATTCCAACTGGAAATAATCGATAGTGAGATAACAACCGAAGATGAGTCAACAAATCTTCGAAATCTACGAACAACAAAACAACGCCATGAAAAAAACTATAAACACAAAAATGTGGTCTGTTTCTCATAAGGAGAAATCTACTCCGAAGATGGACCTACCTACTTTCTCTGGAGCATACCAGCTCTGGACATCCTTCAAGGACTTATTTACCGAAGTAATCCATGAAAACAGGACATTATCCAAAAAATGCAATACCTAAAATCCAAGGTCAAGGGAGAAGCTGAAAAACTTATTCAGCATCTATCTATCAGCTCCGACAACTATCAAGTATGCTGGGACATACTTAACAACAGGTACAACAACAAGAAGCTGATATTTACTTCGCATCTCAACACTATTTTGAACTTGCTAACTACGCAATACCAAACTGCTACTAATATCAAGAGGGTACATGATACAGCAAATGAATGCCTGAACACTATAAAGAAACTTGATGTCGACATCTCAACTTGGGATCTAATTTTGGTACATTTGTTGTCACAAAAATTACGACACTGACTCTTACAACGACTACATCGAATCTATTAAAGAGCCGAGAGAACTTCCAAGCTTTACCGATTTTAATGCGCTTCTTGGAATCCAAATTTACATCTTTGGAATCAGTGCGACGCAAACAAGATCGCACAAACAATGATAACCAACACCAACAACAACGTAGTCCAGCTAGCCAGTCAAACAACAAACTCCAGCCAACAAACAAAACGTTCAGTAACTACCAAAACTTCAACGGAAGGCAGAAGACCTTCACGAACAATGCCTACAACTGAACGATGAACAGAAAAGGTTGCGTACCCAGGGACGTGAAGTGTCCTCTCTGCAAAAACAAACATGCATTGTTTTATTGCAACGATTTCATCAAATTACAAAAGACTGACCGACGGAATGTAGTTGCGAAACACAATTTATGCATAAATTGTTTATACGATCACAATGGTCAACAATGCAAGTCTGAAAAAAGATGCATGCAGTGCAACGTACACCATCATACACTACTACATAATACGTACATGAACATGACTCCAAAGAAACACGTGGACGTACCTAGCAACTCAACTAACAATAATGAAGGTCCAAGTAGCCACGTGTCTATGAAAAACATATTATCTGAAACACTTTTGGCCACCGCACAGGTCAGGGTCAGAACAAATGATGGATCAGAGGTCATTCTACGCGCTCTTATCGATCAAGGATCACAAATATCTATACTAACTGAAAAAACTGCGCAAATACTCTTAGTATTTGCGCAGTATTTGCCTCGTCAAAGATGCAGCGGCTAAATTTTTGGCATCGGATCCAAAGAAAATAACTGTAAGGGTGCGGTGAATTTAACATGCACCTCTATAAACAACAATTTTACCTTCGACACTCAAGTCTACGTAATGAAGAATCTGATAAACAACTTACCGAACCGATCCTTTTCAAAACCTTCCACTTGGACACATCTTGAAGGAATCCCACTAGCAGATCCAGATTTTAATATCAGCCGGCCCATCGATATACTATTCGGGGCTGATATTTACTCCTACATCATTCTTAGTGGAATTATTAAAGGAGATGAAACACAACCGATGGCTCAACAATCTCAGCTCGGATGGATTTTATGTGGCAACATAAAATCGTATCAATGCAACGTCATTCTTAACAATGTGTCATATTTAATGCATCGGCGAAAACAAATACTGGGCAGAGTCTAAACGATATGATGTACAGCGGCCCAAATTTACAAACAGACCTACTATCTCTTATCTTGAAGAGGAGGTAATACAAAATCGCCATAACAGCTGATATTGAGAAGCATTTTCGACATTTTTGAATAAAATGCTACGAAAATGACCAGAACTACCAAAAAATATTGTGGAGAAACTCTCCCGATCAACTACTCAAAGAGTATACTTTAACTACTGTCACGTACAGTACCAAAGCCGCTCCATTTCTAGCTATGATGACTCTAAAGCAACTGGCTAATGATGAGCGGCATAACTTCCCTGAAGCTGCTGCTATACTGGAGACTTCCTTTTACATGGATGACCTTCTTTGCAGCACCGATGACCTGCAAACAGCAACCCGCATGAAAACAGATCTAACTAATTTACTAAAATCTGGAGGTTTAACTTAAGAAAATGGTCATCTAACGAAGCAGAACTACTACAAGACGAAGGACTTACCTGTTATAAACCAGAAGCATACTGCTTCCGACACCAAGAGTCTACAAAGACATTGGGCTTACGATGGAATCCTAACGAAGACAACTATACCTTTCACCTAACAATCAACACAACTTCAACGAAAACGGTCACAAAACGTATTCTGCTATCAGAAATTTCAAAAATGTTTGACCCCTTGGGATGGCTGAGCCCAGTGACAACGAAACTGAAACTTATCTTCCAAAAAGTATGGCAGGAAGAACAACGATGGGACGACAACGTACCCGAACATGTGAACAAAGAATGGGAAAAGGTAAAAATACAATTACCTGTAATCAACGATCTAAAAGTACCTAGATGGTTACAGATCAAACAAAATGACGATATGGAGTTACATGGATTTTGCGACGCGAGTATAAATGCCTACTCATGCATAATCTACAGCAAAACGAAATGTGGCTCTGTCGTCATAGTAGCCGCCAAGTCACGACTTATACCAGCAAAGAAAACAGTTTCTCTACCCAGACTTGAGCTGTGTGCGGCTGTATTACTATCAACACTTATGAAAAAGGTTCAAGAATGTCTATCAACTCATAAAATAACATTGAACGGATGGTCAGACTCTACTGCAGTCCTGGGATGGCTCCAAGGTGATCACAATCGCTGGAATCTGTTCGTATCAAACAGGGTGCAAAAAATAAAAGAAATAATTCCTCCAAACACCTGGCGCTACGTCAAATCGGCGGAAAATTCCGCGGATTGTGCCAGTCGTGGGATACTACCCACTCAACTAAAAACACATCACCTGTGGTGGAATGGACCAGAATGGCTCTCTCCATTCCAGCCCGCAATAGGTCAACAAACCTACGAAACGAAGAAATGAAGAAGTTACAAACAAACGTCACAATACAACGTCACAGCTACGATTGTATTGCACAAGAAATAGCTGTCTAAATCGGGTTACCCGAGTTGTTGCGTGGACACTACGTACGACGTCACGTGACGAGCGGCGACCTAACTAGTTAACTGCATCGGAAATCACTAAAGCAAGAAACATTATTTTAAAACATGTACAACAAAACTCGTTCAAGGACGACATAACGGATCTGGAACTGAAAAAAGGGATAGACAGGAAAAGTAAACTCCTACCCTTGAATCCCTATCTCGACGAAGAAGGATTACTGCGAGTGGAAGGGAGAATCAACAACGCATACATCGATGCTGAACAGAAAAATCCAATCATTATGCCACATGATGGTCACTTTACCGAGATGTTAATTGACCAGGCTCACAAGATGACATTTCACGGCGGTGCTCGTGTAAGTTCAGCCAGATTGAGAAAACGATATTGGATAATTGGCGGCAACAGGGCTGTCAAGAAACGGATTTTTAATTGTGTAAAGTGCAGAAGGCACAGCCCTATACAACAATCACAACTAATGGGAGACTTACTGGCGGCGCGTTGTAATCCGAGCCGACCGTTTTATCACACAGGCGTTGATTACACTGGGTACATCGATGTACAAACAAATAAAGGCCGAGGTGTGAAAACAACAAAAGGGTACGTCGCTGTCTTCGTTTGTATGGTTACAGAGGCAGCACACCTAGAACTGGTTTCTGACCTCACATCGTCTGCGTTCTTATCAGCTCTGCGAAGATTATCAGCTCGACGAGGAGCTCCACGTCACATTCATAGTGACAACGCCACAAATTTTACTGGATCAAATCGCTCCCTTAAACAAGAATTCCTTGATCTGAAAAAGACGCTCGACCCTGAGTTCTTCGCAGCTATAACAGATATGAACATTGAATGGCACTTCATCGCTCCGTCGTGGCCAAGCGCTGGTGGACTTTGGGAGGGGGCAGTCAAGAGCCTAAAGTTTCACCTTCGAAGAGTCCTGGGAGAACAGAAACTAACATACGAAGAGCTGTCAACACTTCTGGCAGAACTAGAAGCCTGCCTCAACTCCAGACCGCTCTTAGCGTTAACAGAAGACCCAGAATTCACTTTTAGTGAAGGCAAGAATGACCGTGACGTACTTCATATTCGAAATCAAGATTCCATTAATCACTCGGGACTCGTACGAGATATACAAACTTATCGCTATTCCACAACAAATACACGAAACCATTGTGAATATTCTTCCAATTTCAGACTACGTTGCCATAAACCTTCAAAAGGATGCATACATACCGATGTCTGAAAACGAACTACGAATGTGTACACCTTACAATTTGGAAATACTTATGTGCTCTATACAACGACCGATTTACCATCTGAAGTCTGAAGACAGTCTTTGCGTGAAAAACAAAGGAAGAGTGCAATGTGAAACTAAACAATCTATTTGTAAAGACGTGTGGACCGAGCTTAACAATATAAATACTTACATGTATTTTTGTTGTGAACAACGAACAATAAGAATCATTTGCGACCGTCAGGTTAGTGCCGAGCGAGTCAGCAAGGCCGGACTTATCAGTCTCGGGAATGGCTGTGTCATCAAGGGCGAAAGCTTCACGATATACTCGCACATGCAACAAATTAACTACTTAACTCTACGCCCAGACGAAGTCAAGATCGAAATACCCCAGATCAACAACATTCTCAACCTAACTATTCCTATGAACGAAGTCAAGACGACCAATGATGTAGAGTTAACAATTAATAACAAACAACTGAGCAGTATCGGTGAACAAATAGATCAGATGAAGAGTGAAGGCGATGGACTTTTAACAGACAATATCTCTTCACACGATGTTCACCAGTTTGTGGTGCTGTACCTCCTTGCCGGCGCAACACTCCTCGCAGCTGCGATCTACTTATGGCGGCGCTCGCGAGCACGCTGCTCGGCGACGACTCGTCCTAACAGTCGACCTTCAGAACCCACTATACAACTACCTTTGGAACCAAGGAGGACACTGCCTACATCGAGCGAAACCTCCGCGGGACCTGAACCTGATGACAATCATCTCTACGCACGTGTGGACAAAGCCACATCACCTGTTATCCAGAAACTATTTAGTGCAAACTAAGTGCAAGTGATAGTGTAAAATGAATGAAATTTATAAGTTAGATTAAGTTTATTTCTTGAACATTGTTTTTATCATAATATTGTACTTTCACCTCATCTCTCCCTCGGGAGCATGTACGGTTTATGCAAACCATACAATATTTGTATATGCTTTCCCAGGTCAGCATTTTACGCTATGGCGTGGTTTTCTGGCATATTCAACTCAGTTGTCAACTACCGAGAACACGTCACAGCGTTGTCTCACAAACACAACTCATAACGTAACGAATAAACAGTGAACTTTTAACAATTTACTTTTACTACAATTATCTACTTACAACTTTATAGGACGTAGGGAATTACGAACCCTACACAATTCTAACTTTTACAATAAAAGGTTTATAACTATCGTACCTTATATTATACGGGCTACACTCCTGGCAGTCTTCACAATTTTCGACACTAGAATCTCCGTCTACGGCTATATTATTCACTCGCGCCTTACACACCTTTTTTAAATGGCCTTTCACACCACAAACTTGGCACTTGGAATTTTTAAAACGGCATTTTTCTGCATTATGATTTTTTAGAACCGCACACTGGGCATTTTAGGAACGCTGACGCGATGTCATCGCGCCTGGCGCTAATGCCAGTGGACAAAACGGTCCCGGACGACGGTTTCCAGGGCGGTACCGAAGTCACAATGAATTGCTAGACCTCTTAGTCGTGCCATCCAGTCTCCCAATGTTTCGTCTGGCGTCTTCGTAGCACAATAAAATTTTGCCCGATCGGCAAAAGAACAGCGCTTGGGTTTGAAATGCACATTCAGACTCTTTACTAACTCAGCATACGATAAGGTTTCCAAATCACCGGGATACACAAGATTCCGTAGTAGGCGGTAGGATTCGTCAGTTAAATGAGTAATCAGGATTGCACTTTTATTCGCTTCCTCCACAGCGTTCACTTTGAAAAACTGGTTAAGCCGTCCTACATATACCCGCTGAAGCTGCTACGAAGCTCGCAGAGGCGAGCCTGAGAAGAGCAGAAGAGGAATCCGAGGAAGATGACGCGGAGCAAGACGAGCTTGCTTCCGTACGGATCACAAAGTGGCTGCAGCAACGGCCGGACATGGAGCCGTTGCACCCTGTTACCAGCAAGGGTACTCTTCAAGAGGCGCCTCCCACGGAGGACCGTGAAGCGCGGAAGGACCGGGTCGAGACGAGATCCGGTCGGGCAACCGAACCGCCCGCCGCGCAGAGGTACGTCGTCGTCTTGCAGGCGTTGACGACGGCGCTGTCGCAGATCGCGACTAGGAAGGACCCCCCAAAGTACCTACAGGACCTACCAGTGTTTAGTGGACAGGTTAGTGGTTGGTTGGCTTACAGGGCAGCCTATAGAGACAGTGAATCGTTATTTTCTAAAGTGGAAAACGTGGCACGCATACGGAGAAGTTTAAAAGGCGCTACGCACGAGGCCGTCAGCAGCCTCCTAGTCAGCGCACCCGAACCAGCGGCAGTGATGGAAGCCCTAGAGAGACGGTTCGGGCGGCCAGAGACACTAATACTCGTCGAGATGGAAAGGCTGCGTCACCTCAATAATGTTAGTGACAACGCACGCGACCTATGTATATTCGCCGGGAAGGTGGCCAACGCTGTGGCCACCGTGGAAACACTAGGGCGTGAGGCCTACTTACACAGCCCAGAAATGGTTAGAAGTGTGTTAGAAAAACTCACACCGATTTTGCGCAGCAAATGGTACGATTACGCTGCTATAAAAAAGGAAGATACGCCCGAACTCAAAAGGATAGCTATCTTCTTCAACGAAGAGGCTGACAAGTGCGGAGCACACGCCATGCCCGAGGTGACATCCGAAGAGGGTCCTGGAGGTCATCGGGGCAACCGGAGAGGGGGAGTCGAGAGAGCCTACGCCGCATCCGACTCCACAAGTAATGATAGATGTCCGCTATGCAAAACGGTACACAAGTTTATTGATTGTTCTGAATTTATGAAAGCCGACGTCTCCACCAGGTGGGACATGGCATGAAAACATAGAGTCTGTTTTCTCTGCCTGCGTGAGTGTCACCGTCGTTTCAAATGCAAAGGGAAGCTTCATAGTGAAAGGCAGACCGAACCGGCGATACGTCAAGCGGAGGTCGCGGCGTGCGCCACGGAGCCAGAGGAGCAACCGAGGCGCAGAGGTCAACGCCACGCCTACCTCAAAATAGCACCGATCGTACTCACTGGTCCAAACGCTGAGGTAAGTACGTACGCCCTTCAGACGACGGCTGTACTTGCAAATTCGTTGAAGAATCGATCGCAGAACTATTGAGTGCTGACGGGCCGACAGACACTCGAGCGAGCACATCCTACGTGACGTCCAGACGGTCAAAAAGCTTGACTTTATCACGCAAGCCGTTCCAAGAGAAACACTCCAGGACTACGATCACCTACATGCGATTGAAGATGACCTCGTGTACGACCACGCCTGCCCGAAAGTCATAGTAGGACAGAACAACTGGGACCTCATAGTGTCAAAAGAGGTAAGGAAAGGACGGGCAGATCAACCCGTCGCCTCACTCACGCAGCTAGGATGGGTGCTGCACGGCTGCGGTTACACCGAAAGCAGATCTGAAGGAGCTTTCTGTGGATACGTATCATCGACACGGCAAGCCGACGACATGAACGAGATGATGAAGAATTTTTTCAAGCTAGAGTCTCTAGGCATTCAGGAGAAAAAACCTAAAACTTTTATATTAGCTGCAGAAAGAGCTCAAAGAGCTATCCTAAAGGTAGCCACCTACCGCCCTTTCCTCTTTCCTACTAATCTATTATATAAGTCCTGTAATGTGCTAACAGTTCGACAGCTATTTATACTAAACCTTGCTCTAAGACAACATAAACTCCTCCCTTATTGTGCTGAAAATATTGACAATAGACGTAATGATATTCGTACTTATAGCATCCCACTAAAACATGCTTTCGCCTCTAAATTTTTTTATTCCTCGGGCCTTTCGTGTATAAAAGACTTAATCGTAAACTAGGCATCTATGCAATGAATTTTACTAATTGTAAAATAACCCTACAACATGCGTTATCATGTCTATCTTACGAAGAAACTGAGGAGTTGTTGGCAAGGTAATGTTTTAAACACCAAGCGAAAACCTAATTTAAACATAATGGTAGGTCATTATGTTTAAATTAGGTTTTCGCTTGGTTTGTCTTTTACATGAACTTATGTCACCATTTATATTGTAACCTTGTTTTTTTTATTTTATCACATAAGTTTACAGTTTGTTGTTTATTTACATACCTATAAGTTAATATTGTTAGTCCTATCCAGCCCGAGACACAGGTTTTCCTAGTTCGGGCATATTGTAAACAGTTACCTAAGTATAGTTACATAATAAGTATTATACTGTAATAATATATATTATTTTACCTGTTGTAACCCTTAGCTCTAAAGTATTATGTATACCTCATGTGTACATAATCATAAATCCGTGTGTGCGGTGTGGCGATTATTGTGCGTACATCACTAGTTGGGTGTCCCCTCACTAGGCGGAACAGGTGACAGATAGTGGATTATTTAGAGGGACACAAGCCTTTTTCTGTAACGGCACTATAGTTTGTTATATTGTTTTCACTATATAATTAAACAGGCAAGCCATTGGAAATCTCCACGTTTTATTATAACGCCCACCGTCGATCTTTAGCGGGAATGTAGATTATTACCACAACTATACATATATATCAAACGTTTCTGTGATCTTTTGTGTATTTGTACGATGTTTATTCGATTAGTAGTCGATGAAATTTATAATTTAAAATACCTTTTGTAAATATTAGTCAAAATGCTTCAATAGGACCGTACAAGCCATTTGGTCAATTATTTGCAACTTCAGTATGTGCAGTGCACATGATCTAATGAATTTGTTCAAAATACAGTATTCGGCATAGTTTTTAGAATTAATGTGGTAATAGAAGCGGCAACCTCCAATGTTGCCACTTCGATTACACATAATTATGTATATTGGTAGCTCGTATAACCAATAACTGTACGGGAGTAAAAAATCTCGAGTGGCCGGTGACTCAGAAATCGTCGTCTACTGGCTGATGAGGATGGTAATCGTTCAATGACTTGTTCAATCTGCGGGTTGTGAATATTTTCCACATACAATAACGTAATTATTTGTTATTTGTTGTTTTTAACGCCTTTGCTATGTTTGGTGCATTCATTTAATAAATCCTGGACGTCTTGTCGAGCATTTTCTGTTTGCTTAATGAAGCTGGAAGAGTTCTGAAATAAAAATATCAGTTTAGTTTTACATTTTTTAATACTTCTTTAGAATGTAGATTCAAACTGCTTGAATGATGCTGACCGTCGACCGTCTGTTTTGTTTTTCTAATTTTCTAAGACAATGCGCCATACAGGCGAGTAAATGAAATCGACTCAAATCCAATATGGCTCAGACCAATGTTTCGGTAGTATCACGTTTATTATAATATTCACTTACTACTGTGTTATCCCTTGCAAGCTAATCAGAAATTTAATAGAATATTTTCAGAGGATGGCTGAAACTAAGTAGGAATAGGATGTGATGCAACCACAAGCACCAGCCCTACAGATGTGGGCACGCAATCCCTACTAATATTATAAACGCGAAAGTAACATTGTCTGTTACGTTTTCACGCCTTAACCGCTGAAGCGATTTTGATGAATTTGGTGTAGAGATAGATGGGACCTTGGAGAAGGACATTAGCTACTTTTTATGTAGGTACCACGCGTGCGAAGCCTCGGACAGCAGCTAGTAAATTATAAATGTATTTATACTTAGGCATATTGTTCTGTTTATTCTTACTGTTTCTGTTTCACAAGAATTAAGTATCAAAGAACCGAGTTTATAATTTTGTTTGTGAGTAGGGGCTGGCTTGTTGCAAATTTTATTGAATTTTTATTTGTTCGTGTTTTGTATTAAATATTGTTAAGAACTCAGTCAAACGTGACTCTATAATTGATCTAATTTTTAATAGTACCTAGGCTTCAGCCAAATTAAATGCACTAACACAAGTTGAATTCTGATACATCGTTACCTACGTGATTGCTCTATAAATTATGCCAGTTTGTGGTGTTTAAAAACATTTCATAATGAATTTGGCTAGACTATAGTATAGGACACAAGATGAGGCCTTGTGATGACAGGTGGAGTAAGGCAATCACTGAATGGTGAGAAAGCAGACAGCACTAGTCTAGCGATAGTGGCTCCTTTCGATCCTAAGGTCATGGGCTTGAATCCAGTTGTGCACCAATTTATTTTTCTGATCGAAAAAATTATGAGCGCTATGCGAGTTCTCTCAAACAGTAAAGCAAAACATCGTTAGGGAAATCGGCGAGGTACCCGGTTCAAAAAAGTTTAAAGAAGTGCACGAAAACATCTTCTTGCGCACTTTAATATTTCACAAAATTGGTTCGAAATAACTAGTGATACTATAAGAAGCAGACTGGTGGCAAAGAAACAGCAGTAACGTCAGTCGTCTTTTGACAAGATAGATGATATACAAACTTAGGGAGCAGTCTAGCAGTCAGAGAATTCAATGATGAGGATAATATGATATACTCACTGTGATGGAGCAGCTCTTTTTGCTGGAAACCTGGCAGAACAGAATGTCTTCGCCGACGATGATGTAAGATGATGTACACGCCATAGTCGTCATCGGCGACTGGACCGAAGCATCCGCCCGCGCTCACGCATTTAGGATGCTTCTTCAAATCCAACATGCTCGTTTGACCTGAATTCACGCGTCGTATAACTAACATATTCACATTGACTTACTATATATACTTATAAATAAGAAAAATTGGTGAGCAATGCACACAACAGCCTTTAGCCCCACATAGTTACGATACTTAATAACACAACAGTTAATGTATTATTTGAATCTGTTCAATCTCAAATGACAAGTACAGACCATACATTATCGCAACGCTAAATATGTGATAATAAGATAGAGGGCAAGCCTTCATGGTGATGTAACCCTGGCTTTAGAATTTAAGATCGTGGGCTCGAATCCAATCGTACAGGAACGCGCAGTGCCAGTGTCAGAGCACGGAGAAGAAAATATCGTGAGCATACACGCAGTCAGCTCCGCTAGCATTAATATATCTTTCGTGTGGAAACAGCCGGCCGTTATCAACCGACAGTTCCATAAGTGTGTAATAAATGCAGGTACGCGCAGTGATAGTAAATAATGCCGCAGATACCACTCATTCGCTCCTCTGTAGATACCCTAAGAGTCTTGTTTTGCCTACTAGTATTTACGTATTGGTATCGTAAAATCAAGCTCTCAATGTCTATATAATTATGGTAGTAGATTTGACACATTAAAGATGCACATGTCCTGATTCAGATAAGTTGAAACAAGAAATAGAAGCCCAAAATGCTGACATGAATGGCAATGCTGAATTATGCTTTAGTTATTAATATTTCGCTAATAATCTTTAGATTTGAAACTCGTGGGTTTGAACCTGGTCGTGCGTCAAGGGATTATTTTGTTCAAAAAATGTGTGTGTATGTATACAGGTATTGTGCTTGCAATCGCTTAGTGAGTAATTCGAATATGCTCTGTCGTATTGCATTAGATATTAATTATAGTTGCTATAATACTAATTTTATAGATATTAGGTACAATGCGTGCGAAGCCGCGTGCAGCAGCTAGTGATTAATATGTATTCAAAAACAGGAACTGCCCGAGATTTCGTTCGTACAAACTTTCGCGTAGACTACATTTAATGAACCCGAAGTGTGAAAATATGCCTTGCTTATATTTTATGTATTCTTATTATAAAGATCAACTTTGTTAGGCAACGTTATGGTTGAGCACTGGATGACATTTACGTTAACCTTACGTGGCATTGGAATGGATGCAATAGCCGTCTATCCTATAAATACATGTTTAGCTAACGTGGAGTTTAAGTATAAGTATTCTTGTCATTCTAATGTCAAATAAAAATTACAACAAATTTTAACAACACATTATCTAAAGTGCGATTATAAGATATACCCCCAGCTCTACAGGCGGTGAATGACAATCATACAAATCTATTGACATTGTGACTAGTTTTTTTAAGAAGTCTTATGTAGCCGAAATTAAAACCAAAGCTTTGAAAATAGCGGGTCTTTTTATAGATTTCTCGTTAATTCTCTTACAATAAATGAGGACTGCGAGCGTAGCGAAGACATCATTGCATCGCAAGTGAGTAAAGTGAGCCGGAAGTTATCAGCGACAAATATCACGGTGTATTTGATTTTAAATTCGGCTTTAAGCACAGCAAAAACAATGGACAAAGTTTTTTAACTGCTAGCTCAGCGAGTAAGCATAATTCGACCTATGGTTGTCTTGATATCTACTTACATATAACTAAGTACTTAAAAGCAATTAGATAATAAATAGTGTAAATAGTGTAAGCTCTGCCTTCTGCGCAGTTGGTTGAGTTCGATTCCCTCCCAGGATAAACATTTGTGTGTAGTACATAGTTGTTTGTTTGTGTCTGGGTGTTATAAAGTATTATAACTATGTATTTAAAAATAAATACGTTTTCTATCAGATATCTAGTCACCATAATACAAGCTATGTTTAGTTTGGGGCTAGATGGTGTTGTGTGCATTGTCCACCAATATTTATTAATTAATACTTTGCTTTGCCAATACGAGACATAGATATGCATTTACGTGTATATAATTATCAATATTCTATCAATCACATGGTTCCCTTTCCAGAACAAAAGTGTTGCGTAGTTTGGGGCAAAAGTGTTGTGTGAAATTTTTCTCCAAAATTTATTACTATTATTATAACTTTTTTAGTATGTGGGTTACTTATGACTAGATGGTGATGTGTCAATTGTCCAAAACTATTTATACATGCTCTCGACTGTAATCCCTAGGCTCGGTAGACCTCAGATCTTTGAGGATGTTTAAACGGGGTAGTCAGAGCCATGACCAAACAATACATTTGGCAAATACCCACACTTAGCAAGCCAATCGCCACTAATCAAATAAAAACATAAGAACTTATTTTTTTTAGGAAAAACCTAACAAACTTCAAACTCAAACCCATTGGACCACGACCTCGAACCCACGACCTTATGATCGAAAGGCAAAGGTGCTACTACACCACTAGTGAACGTTATTTATATGTATTCCCCTAAATGTCGTTTTACGGGTCAAAAACCATATGTTCGAGTATATACCCAATATCTCATCCAGGACATAACCTGTGTACGAGTATATACCAAATTTCATCAATAAAGGTTTAATTATAGTAATAGAGTAATTCAAAAATTCGCATTTGATAACAATAGTGTGAAGTAGTAGAAATAAAATGAAATTCGCTTTTCTCAAAATAATGCAAGAAGCACTTAGATTGGTCGTGGGTTTGGATTTACAAAAAGCATAAAACAGTAGAAAAAAGCAACTCAAGATAACCAACATGCCATAAAATAATAATAATAATAATAATAATAATGCCCGACATTACACACAGCATCCTTTGGCCCCAAAGTAAGCAGAGCTTGTGTTATGGGTACCACATAACTGATATACTATTTAAATAATATTTTTTTGTTAATACATACATATTATACATAGAAACACCCAGACCTGAGACAAATGCTTGCAGATCTTACAAACATTTGTCCCGCAGCGGAAATCGAACCCGCAACCTTCTACGTCTCAACCGGACCTTAGCCCACTGCGCCACAGAGGTCGTCAAATAAAAAATAAAACGCATCAATAAGCACACCTTTTTATATATCCTCTTTACGCGCAACAAAAAGTTTGAACAGTCGCAAAAATTAGGACCAACAATAAAACAATAATACAGGACTTAGCATCTATTTTATGTGATAAATACAGCAGCGTTAAGATAAATAAATAATGCCGGACATTTCACACAGCATCATGTGGCCTCAAAGTAAGCAGACATTATGTTATTGGTACCACATGACTAGGTACTTAAATACTTTTTTTTTCAAACCTTTCATAAAGGACGCTACATTTCCTGATTTAGTTTTTATATGGACTAAAGTTGCCCAGCACTTATACAGGTGGATTTTTGAGACGAGGCAGTATAGAGCAATCGTTACAGTCACTAAGAACGTTTTCCTGTAGCTACAACAGTTAAGGTCGCTTTTACTTCCTAGTTTCAAAATCCGCTCTGTATATACCATCATCTCAGCTAAGTCGATCGTATCCACTTAAAAGACATGAGAAAGTGGGGAGAATACGAATAATGACTTGCGTTGGCGTACTATACTAAAGAGCAAAGCGAACAATTCACAAGCATATAGATTCATATTCTTTCAGTAGTTAACTGATATTTATCGCTTTTAACTTATTCCCGACTTTTCGTTTATGTTGCAATAACCGTGGACGCGGGCTGACTGAAACCGTTAACTAGTAAATCAATATCAGCCTTACTTATAAACGCCTTCAACTTGAATACTGCTTAAACACTGCTTAAAATTAGCCCTGTCAATATTTGTAGTGCCACCTCTTTAAGAAAGGGGTGGCACTATTTTTTTATTTTAAACAGTGATTAACTTTTGACAGAAGTTGAGAGGCGTTTCATAGTAAGGCTAATATGAATGCTCATCGCAAATGTTAAAAAAAATAAATTGATTGTTTTTAAGATAACAGCGAGCGTAGAGGAACACAGAAAATGTTTGGACATGGTATTACCGTGCGGGGTTTGACTGGTGGATAAGCGCCAGGGCTCGTTGAACACTTCTTGCAGGAAAGGTGACTCTATCTCCAAGTATTTGGAGACCACGTAGAGGCAGAAGAGATGGCGGTCGATACCGCGACCTGCCATCGCGTCCTGGTAGCCCAGATGGTGCCGATTAGCCGCTTCACGAACAAACTCATGCGGTGTTCAGCCTGAAGTAAAAAATGTTTTATAAGCACATTACTTTATGTATAGGATATGTTACAGGAATATATTTTGAATATTTTGATTCCAACTACGTAGTAAATTGTACTTATTAAAAATAATTTTGTAATTATATGAAATAAAATAATAAATATCAGCCGAAACATCTCTGAAAGTTCATGTCGTTTTAACATGCAGCTTACATTTACATGTAGAGAATAAAATAATCAAAAAAATAGGTTATACATTGATGTATATTTTTGTATTGGGGTTTTTGTAATCACAAAATGAGCTAATGTGCTCTCTCCTTATCATTTTTATATTAATGAATAGAGATGGCAACAGATTTAAGGAATTGATAATTTATTCAGGCGTGACTTTGCGGAAATCCCTCAGTACCTACTCACTCTCGGTGTCAACAATCTCGATCTCCCCAGGTGCGTGTTGGGCGGGATGGGACTGCAACAGACGTTCGTTGGGGAAGGTGAGGTCGCACATCGCACACGAACGCCTCATAGCGGCGCACACTGGACTCTTCATATCCCCGTGTACCGTACGCCTGTAATAACAACAATAAATCTCTTTTAGTTATCTGGTCACCATAATACAAACTATGCTTTGTTTGGGCTTAGATGATAATGTGTGAATTGTCCAATATAGGTAAACATATATGAGTATAACTAATCGCTTCAATTAAATTCAATTATTCATAAAACCATATACAATGGTGGCAATTTGGTTGGTTCATTTCTAAAATTAGGAATAGTCTATATTATAGTATCTATATTATAGTATTATAGTAATAATATATATTTAAGTTAGTCATAGCATTTGTAAAACCTATTCGTTGGTACCATCTAACTAAATTAGGAACGCTTAATTAAATTAGATAAAATTAAATTAGGATAAGTTGGTTACAGCAGAATACCAACATTTTATTTGACAGTTCTAAACCTAATTTTATCTAAAATTAGTTAGGTTGGTGCCAACAGAATTGAGGTCATTGTATTTGAATATAGTACATGATTAGCTTAAAATTACACATAATTCGTTGGGATTTGAGCACCAGCTCTTTTCACAATGTTATGACCATCATCATCCATTGATGATGATGTTCATAACATTGTTTTTGTCATTGCCTTTGTCCATCTGCTGAAGATGATTTAGGTGGCTAACATCAACTAACTGGTGTATGGCACTAAAATATGATTAACAATGCTCAGGACATTACCTCTCATTCCATAATCATTGAATTTAGCAATTAAGATGTCATACATTTTGAATGAAGTAATGATTCCTGCATTAAACAAAATTCTGCATTGATTCTCGATACAATCAATTGTATGCAGAATAATAAGATAATGCAGAAGATAACCTAAAATCTAGTCTCTACTTCTTCTTCTTCTTCTCGTGTTTGATTTCGATCCAGTGTGGTGAAAGGATTAGTGGGCCTCAGAGGCTCCTTTCGTGCACTTGGCACATGTCTTCCAACGTTTTAGGTTCTACAGACATGTCAGTTTCTTTAGGCGAACTAAAATTATATTTATACATTCCTGTACATTTAAAAGTCAAAGGAACACTTACAAGATTACTTCGTTGTTCGTCTGTCTGTCTGTCAACACTTAAGAACGCGTGGAGGTATCGATTTCAAATATTATATTTAAATAAGGAATGTGGTCTCTTAGAACTGCAATAAAATAAGCTGATAATAAGTCAACGCAATTAAAAATTACAGCTTAAATACTGTCATTTATATCGCATATGTATACAGCCGCCAGTAAATAATAACCTATGGGGTACATCCCGTTGACCTAGAATCACGAAATTTGGCAAGAAGCAAGGAAAATATTTGAAACTGTTCATTTGTTATTTTTTTTAGTGATTACATAAATAAAAATAAATAAATAATCCTGGACATTTTGCACACAACATAGATGATGTTGCCCCCAAAGTAAGCAGAGCTTATAAGCTTAGCATATACTTTTTTTTTTAAAATACATACATAATCTGACAATAGGCAGGTGGGCTTGACTTGGGTGCTATTAGGTACGCAGTTTGCCCACATAGTTAGTATATTATTATTAGGTATAACATATTTTTAGGTGCACATTGTAAATCTATTTATATTTATAAGTACTTATTATTATTTATTTATTTATTTTATTATGAGTGATTGTGATATTGATGAGTTTTTGTCTTGTTCCTCTTTAGCTAGTTGTGACAACGACAGTTTTTGCAGTATACCTACCCTTTATGATACCCTAAAATCTACCTTTTGTGATTTTCCCAATAATTTTAATGTTGTGCATATCAACGCACAGAGCATTCCGGCTCACTTCTTGGAAATGTTGGCATCTTTCAATCTTAAAACTATTCACGCTATCCTTGTATCAGAGTCATGGTTGAAACCTTGCTTGCCTTCTGCTTCTTACTCACTTCCTGGTTTTCAACTTATTCGCAATGACCGCACTGGATCGGGAGCGGGTGGTGTGGTCATATACATACGTACCCACTTTCCTTTTGCTATTATTAATATGTCTGCCCAGCCGCCACCATCCAACGCTGGAGAACACCTACTCATTCAAGTGTCTTTATCCCATCGTAAGTTATTGCTTGGTGTTTATTATTCACACTCAATGTACGTAAATTACTTTGCCTCCTTCGAAAAGTTGCTTGAAGACTTTACCCCTCTGCATGACCATACTATTATTATGGGCGATTTTAATACTTGTCTTAGAAAGCGTGATTCTCGTTCTTCTACTCTTGAAGGTCTTGTGCGTGCTAGCAACCTATCCATTTTGCCTCTCGACGTGACCCATAATTTTCCAAACTGTCAACCTTCTCTTCTTGATTTAATTCTAGTTTCTTCGTCAGTACATGTTGCCAAATATGGTCAATGCGCGGCGGATGATTTTTCATATCATGATTTAATATTTCTTTCGTATAAAATTCGACCTCCTAAAGACAAGCCAAAAATTCTCCTTCAGCGTAATTTTAGTGGCATGGACATTGAGTCTTTGCGCATTGATGCCTGTAATGCAGACTGGTCTGGGGTTTTAAATGCCGCCACCATTGATGAAAAGGTAGATTGTTTTAACAGCATCTTAACTCGATTATATGACGTGCATGCTCCTATCCGTAGAGTTAAAATGAAACATTTTCCCGCACCTTGGCTTACTGATCAAATACGTGCAGAAATGCACAAGAAACTCGCTGCTAAGGTCAGATACAAGCGAACGCCATCTGATGAAAATAAGGAGAAATACACTCACGTTAGAAATCACTGTAATAGGGTGTGTAGGGATGCACAACGCCGATTTATCCATGAATCTGTAGAAAATAACGATCCTGCAAAAGTATGGAAATTTCTTCGGTCACTAGGAGTTGGAAAGCCTCGCCAACATAATTCCCAAAAAGATTTAGATATTGATTCCTTAAACCTTCATTTCTCATCTTCGTCTAATTTTGATGGACTAACTAAATTGCAAACTCTAAATTCTCTTTCATTATTTCCAACTCCTGACTTTCCACCATTTGTGTTTCATCAATTCACTGATTGTGATGTTATAAAGAGCATTTCAGCTATTTCATCGAATGCTGTCGGTAGTGACTGTATTAGTAAAAAAATGATTATACCTATCCTAGATGACATAGTCCACGTAATTGCATATCTTCTTAACTTTTCCATTGACTCTGGAACCTTTCCTGGTCTGTGGAAAGAGGCTCAAGTAACTCCCCATCCTAAAAAATCAAATCCATCTTCCTTCTCTGATTACCGCCCTATTTCCATTCTATCGTTTCTTTCCAAAGTCCTTGAGCGCTTAGTTCACCAGCAACTCAGCCTTTTCCTTAACACAAATGTCCTTCTTAATCCCTATCAGTCCGGTTTTCGCTCAGGTCATAGCACTGTCTCTGCTCTCATCAAAATTACTGATGATATCAGACTTGGCATGGAAAACGGTCTATTAACTGTTTTGTCCCTTCTGGACTTTAGTAATGCCTTCAATAATGTGGACTATGATATTCTGTTAGCTATTCTCCGCTCTTATAACATATCTCCAACAGTAATTGACTGGTTTCGTAGTTACCTGTATGGTCGCCGGCAACAAATTCGCATTGATGACACTTATTCATCCTGGTGTGAAGTGAATGCTGGTGTTCCTCAGGGCGGCGTTTTATCTCCTCTTCTTTTTGCTATATTCATAAACTCTATATCGAAACGTCTCTCTTCTTCCTACCACCTCTATGCAGATGATTTACAAATTTATACACAAGCTCCTGTCGAGTGGTTAGCTGAAGCCATCGCAAGTACTAACACTGACTTTGCGAGTATTTTAGAGTGGAGTAAAGTATACGGTCTCAGAGTAAATCCATCTAAAACTCAAGTAATTATTATAGGAAGCTCAAGAATGTTGTCTCGGATCGACTGGCTTAGCCTCCCGCGAGTTATGTTCGACAACACCATAATACAAATTAGTGAAGTGGTTAAAAACTTAGGTGTACTCATGGATAGGCACCTATCCTGGGCACCTCAGTTAACAGCGGTAAGCCAAAAGACCTTTGCTGCCTTTTCCTCTCTGAAACGGTTGCGAAACTTTCTACCTACTTCCACTAAAATTGCGCTAGCACAATCATTGTTGCTCCCTATCATAGATTATGCCGACGTCAGCTACATTGATTTAACTGAAGACCAACTCAATAAACTTGAGCGTCTTCAAAATGTTTCCATTAGATTCATATTTGGCTTGCGTAAGTACGACCACATCTCTGAATTCCGATATAAACTTAAGTGGCTACCGATACGTCTTCGCCGGAATGCTCACATCCTCTCTATTCTTTACTCCATTATGTTTCTTCCTTCCACTCCAGTTTACCTTAAGGAACGCTTTGAGTTCCTCCATCTTTCCAATTCTCGATCCTTACGTTCTTCTGAAACCCTGCAGCTTAAAACTCCTTCTCATACATCTTGTTACTATGGGAGCTCTTTTACCCTGCAGGCTGTGAAGCTTTGGAATGAACTCCCTGTCTACATCCGGTATGCTAAATCCTTACCTATCTTCAAAAACTTGGTATACCATCATTATCTCACATCAGTCTCATAGATATCACTTTAGTTTGTAAGTTTTTATGTATTTATTTGTATGTATTTATTTTTATTTATGTGTATGTATGTAGTATTTAGTTAAATATTTATTTTATTTATTTATATATTATAATTAGCTTAATGTACGCCGCGCCGTCCACTCAACTTAATACGATCCTTTCCATCCAAAGGTTGTCAGGAAGAGATCGCTCTCAAGCGATATGGCCGCCCATTGTACCACTTAAATACTTAGTTTAATTAAATTCTAATATTGTGTTTTATTATATAAGATATATTCTATTCTATTCTATTCTATACATATTATACATAAGAAATCCATAACCGAGACAAATACTTGCAGATCATACAAACATTTGTCCCGCGGCGGGAATCGAACCCGCAACCTTTTGCGGCTCAGCTAGAACTTATCCGACTGCGCCACAGAGGTTGTAATGATCCTGACGTACCTATATCGTGTTATGTGAACATTTTTTATACTATATAGAAGTGCTTGTCTTTCAATCAGACTTAACAATAAGTTACAGCAATATTCGGTGCTTTCAAAGTTTACGACGGTATAGTTCACTGAATTGGACTAGTAATTGTAACCAATGGCAAAAGAACCATGATGGTGAAAAAAGTAGGAACAATACCCTCTCGACTAACAATTCCTCAAGAAAGTTCCTCCCACTATTCCCTTCTTCCAGGCGCGACTTTCGTGCTTTTTCGATTTATTAAAATAACTAGCTGCTGCCCGCGACTTCACACGCGTGGTAGGTACCTACCTAAAAGTAGCCTATGTCCTTCTCCAGGGTCGCATGTATCTCTATACCAAAATTCATCAAAATCGGCCCAGCAGTTTAGGTGTGAAAACGTGACACAAACAGACAAGAGTTAATTTCGCATTTATAATATTAGTAAGGATGGTGGTTCAAATTCAAATTGTATTTTTCTGATTACAAGGACCACCTTTCAATTGTATACAAGGTAGGTGAATTTTCGGACCAATTCTTGTTAAACCAAGTTTGAGAAGAATAATAATAATTTCGGACATTTCACACAACATCATCTGGCCCCAAAGTAAGCAAGCTTGTGTTATGGGTACCACATGACATCAGTCAAGAAACTCGTCTTGGTCCTAACTCATTTTTGTATGATCCTTTAAACTTTAGAATAAATTTTGTCATCAACACATCAGCAAATGCACCACAAATACAGGCAGTAGGAGATAATTAGCGATAATAGCATGAGTAGGTATGTGCCAAGATCAAAAAGAGAAAAATGTACTCAATAATATGAACTTTACTAATATGGAATGGTATCCATTAAGTGTTCGAGACTTATACTATACCTTTACTGCAATAGGTCTAAACAAAGTATAAGTAGGTACCTATCCGTGTGCACTATCAGATGTTTGTCATCAATAGTGATTTCTGGCACAAGCAGTTGGCATTTGAAGCAAGCATTCATTCCTTCTTTGACCATTTCAAACAATTGCTGAGAACATCAATAGTCAGTGTGAGTCTTCCTTATAAGTTTTGAATATTTAAAATAATTTACATTTAAAATAATTTGTGTGCACAGCGTTTATTAGTATCCTAAAAGTTTGTTAGAGAATATTGAAAATCAATTTGAAATAAAAACAATAAAAAAAAAAAAAAAAATAGAAGGTATTATTGTATACAGTTTACAGTTGCGGCATTTTGTATACAAAATGCCGCAGTTTTTGCCAAGGTTCACAGTTCAAATTAAAAAAAAAGCCTACAGTGTTTTTTACAGAGCACTGAGCCAGTAGTCTGTATAACAGGCCAAGGGGGACGAAGACCAACCAACAAGGAGCAAAAAACTACGCGGGCAGGTTTTGAATGTTTATCAATATTTGACGATGTTGCGCTGCAATTCTGATGATGCCACAAAGAAAACTTGAGACCAATTTAAAATTAACATTCAGATTAGTCTCAAGTTTTCTTTGTGAGTGTCAAGCAGTGTTGCCAGCCGGTCTTTGTCAAAAGTTACCTAAAAACGTATACGTAAACGTAATAGGGTATACCTACCTACTTTCCGATTGGTCACATGGAAATTTCATGAAAATCAGTTCAGTAGTTTGGTTTTTAAATCAAAATAGCTAGAAAAAATGTATCATCCAAGTAAACGAATTTCGATATTTTGCTTTATTATTGAGATTTTCAATTCGGTGGTATTTTTATGGGTTCAAATTTAATTCAATGAAGTTGGTTTTGTTTTTAGTTTTAAAAACGTACTAATTATTTTAGTAATTAGGTATAAAAGGTAGTTTTTTATTTTAATGTTGTATTCAGCTACTTACTTCACTTCTAAACACTTTTAGAATGTTTTA
Source organism: Lampropteryx suffumata (assembly GCA_948098915.1). Classification (NCBI taxonomy): domain Eukaryota; kingdom Metazoa; phylum Arthropoda; class Insecta; order Lepidoptera; family Geometridae; genus Lampropteryx; species Lampropteryx suffumata. The sequence continues at coordinate 20,405,887 of OX402544.1, read as the reverse complement.
ATATATGTTATAATTCTAAACACACACGAGCTTATGAATTGTCTAAATTTGTTGCCATCTCCATTTCTTGACATTAGAATGACAAGGACAAAACATACCTAAGCGACACTTTAGCGAATTATGCGATTTAAAGGTAAAACTTCACGACAAACAATAATGCCATCAGAGGCGACAAGCAAACGAACTCGAACAAGACAGTTCCGATTGATCGTGCGAGTAAGCGAGAAGCTTTGGTCATCTGAGGTTTGGTATATAATGAGAGAGAAAGACGTGTTTTTAGTAGTCACACTTACTATGTTTCAAACTAAATTTGCTTAATTTTGCTTAATAAAATATAAAAGAGCGTTTCTTTTCTTGTTAGTTTCGTTTAGGAAAAAAAACTACAAATTCTAAAAAATCACCAAGTAACCCTTTGAGTCGAGTAACCTAGAAGTAACCTGACAGAGTTAAAAATCACCTAAAAGGTTACAAAAGTAACCTTCTGGCAAGACTGGTGTCAAGTCTCTTTGTCAGCGAGTCTCGTGGTCTCAATCAAATATCTGCAATTATTTCAGACTACGAGTCTCAAATATTTGCAGATACAAATACAAATACAAATAAAAATAATGATCCGAGCATTACGTACATTTATGAGGAAGGCTATCTAGCTCATAAAATTTACTTACATCGGCTGGTTTTTGACAAATTCCATAACTATCCACTATGTTCACACAATATTGGATTAAATCCGAAGGAAAAATACAATAAAAACTTGAAATGAAATTAATCAAATACTACGCAGTGCTCTTATCTTAGCAAAAAAACGCAGGGCGTAGCGGGCGGAGTACGAGGAGCGGGAGGGGGAGACATGGCCGACAATCATTGAACTTTAAATCCTGGTCGATTTATAGTCTATAGAGAACGACAGTACTAACATAGTTAACAGTTCTTCTCCCCCTTCTTTCATACTTCTTTCCGGCCCGATCAATGCATGTTTGTTTCCTATTTTGCTATCGACATCAAATCAATCCAAACAAACCAACGCATCCTATAGTTTGTGAAACCAACCAAACTAACAAGAACAAGCAACAGCTGTTGTAGTTTCAAAGTTAAATGACGTTGATTTTTTAATTCTGTAAGTAATTTATATTTATCCTCTCAATTCCTGAACCTGTAATTTAATCTCGCAGTATTGTACAAGTGCTGTGTTGTGAGCTGTGCTAGTAAACGAAAGGACGTCAGTTTTTTTATGCTTCCGAAAAGAGAGATTGAACTCTTGGACTGGACTTCGATTGGATTAAAAGACTTCTAGACCTGAAGTTTTCAACATCTTCGCAAGCAGTATGATATTGTGTCGAAAGCATTTTTAGAAGAGATTTCTCGCTTCAACTCGAGAGCACATGCCTGTCTGTCGAAATGTCTGTCTATTGGTGTTCTTCTGCTATAATCACCAGTAAGTACTTATTGTACCTACTTATCTTACCAAAATCAAATAATTATAATAATAATGATAATGTAAGCAGAGCTTGTGTTATAGGAACCAAGTGACTGATATACTACATAATCAACCGGCCTGTCAGCTCAGTTGGTAGTAGCCTTCTGCGCTCTAAGTCGAGGGATCCCTCCCAAGATAAACAATTGTGTGAAAAGCATAGGTGTTTGTTCTGTATCTGGGTGTTAAATGTATGTATTTAAAAATATATAAGTATTCTATCAGTCATCTTGTCACCATAAATAGATGATGTTGTGCAATGATATTATATATAAACTGAGGTAGATACGTTCTACCGAGATCTGCCCGGCAAGACAAACACAAGCTAATTAGCTTGAGTAATCTCAGTCCGTCCTGCGTCTGGCAGCGACGCGCACGTACTACGTTGCGTTGCGGGATTTTGGAGATAGAAAAAAAAAACAAAAATGCCATGTTGTGTATTTCGAAAGTGCAATACTTATACTGGGACGGCTTTAAAAAGCAAGATGGATGTATCTTTTCATTTGTAAGTACTGTTTAAACTATTTAAAATGGAAAATCATTAATTGAATTTTACTCAAAAAGCATTGCCGCGGCGGCGTTGCCGCTTTGCCACTTACACGAACGAGACAAGGACAGCGTTGTATATAGTAGAGTGAAGAGTGACAGAGAGAACGAGATAATGGCGTGCGGTGTTGTCGGTTCGAACAACGCTAGAGGAGGTTGGGGTAGGTAATTAGGTGGTGATCTATTACTCGAATATCACATCGGCTTTCCTAGCTTGCTTCAATAGGTATTTTTTCACCACTGTTATCCAAGTATAAAATAAAGACCATAGTAGATAAAAAAGATAACACGTGACTTTCAACATTTACTTCTTTCTATTTTGTTTTAGATTTCCTAAAGACGGATTAATCGGATTAGTCTGAAAACCAGCGCTACTTTTTTAGGAGAGTAGCATCAACGCTGAGACTGGACCTGTTTGGACATACCACACACAGGGAAAGTACTTAATGTTTTCGAACCACAGTTAGTATAGGTACCTACTATTGGTGTAGGTACAATTGTACCTTATTTTTTTATTAAATTTTTGTACTCTGTATTTCCTTTTATTTTCTGTTATTTATTTTTGTTTTGTTTATTTTTTAGTTACCTTCTTACCTCATTGTTCATATATACTTTCCTAACTGCCTGTTTCTATTGTATTTTCAATTTCCGTGTGTGTATATGTACCAAATAAATATTTATTCTATTCTATTCTATTAATAAAAGAGAAATGGGTACAAGTCGTTAGATCCCAAAGAAGAGAAGATGAATGGATGCCAACGACATACTCAACAATATGTTTCAAGCACTTTATGGAAAGTGACACGTACGTCACGAAAAAAAAAAAGTACGCAAACTGATAAAGACAGCAGTGCCGATAATTAAGGTAAAAACACAGAAAACTACTTTTCATTCACCACTTTGAATTTCCCTTTAGGAAGAAAGAGCGTATACGAATCTCAGCTTAACTAGTAAATTAAATACCTATGTTTTTAATATGCTTTTTCAAAAGTTATTGTGTGATAAACGACTTAAAATTAAATTAGTGTGATTACAAACATAGGTAAGTAGGTAGGTACTTAATATAATAATTTGTGAATAAACTTTTTTTTTAAATTTACTGTTATTTTATTAATGCTGCCTGCTGTACCCATTCTTCCTAGTTCCGACGTCATAGGCTGTCATTGGCCGTCAGCTGGCTGGCCGCTCATGTAAGGTGTGAAAAGTATGTTTATCTCTTTCTGACAACGGGGTCCTATATATACCTGTGATCTTGTGATCGTCATGTTTTTATTGCTTCCTAATGAGTATAACGTCTCTATTAGTAAAACCTCATTGATGTTGTGTGCATTGTCCAGCAATATTTTTTATTTATACCTTTATTTGTAAATACATGCATATTATACATAGAAACACCAATAGAAACACCATAGAATGTTAAACACGCAACATTATTGCATTTGGTTATGTTTGCTGAAATTTCTAATTTTTATCCAGATAGTACTGTGATCATCATGTGATTACACACCATGAAACTACAACATTTGGCTCAGATCTACTCCAAAGCAGATTACACCTAATCCAATTGTCAACATCAACATACCAGCTGTTCTCGGCTTGTACAGTCTGATAAGTGATGATGGTAAGAAGCCTGATGACTCTTGTCCCTTAAGAGATGGGTGGGCCATTGATATGAGATGCTACTTGTGTAGATACCCTTGCCGCATCCCATTACAGTCTGGGATTTCTCTTAGAGCTGGTGAGGACAGCTGCATGTGGGGAGGTGCTGAGGACCTGATAAGATGCAAATATGCCTTTCTTTCTTGAATTCAAGGCCGCTTCCGTGAAATAATCAAATTTTCTGGACCAGTTTGGCTATCTATAGATTGTTTTACGCAATTTAGATAGCTCAACTGTTTGACTTGTATTTTGTATTATTGTGTATTATTCTGTATATTTCTGTAAATAAATGTCTAATTTTATAATCAATGTGTTTATTATGATTATCAGGGTCTTTCCTTTGTAGATCAATAAAATATTTTAAAATAGTAAGCAATTGTATGCAAGCAAGCAAAAAAAATATACTCGGTAGAATGAATACCTTGCTGATGCTAAAAGGTTCATTCAAAATAAAAAAGTTATCTGTCATATGGGATAAGGTGAACAGGTATTGGACAGGATTTCGTCTATGGGAGTGCCCCGTCTGATGCGTTAGCATCCTATAGTTTGTGGCTAGCATCCTATAACTAGTTTGTGTTGTGATTGTGAGTGTTGTGTGGTGTTGTGACTGACTGTTGACTTTGTTGCGTTGCGCTCAACTTTGCTGTGTTCCTTGTTTGTTGCGCGTAGCGTTTAACTAGATTTTGGAATCCTTAAAATTGGCGAATTGGAGATGGCGATGTCATATAAATCACTCTTAGTCTGACGTAATTGAAGTTTCTTACGTTAGTTTTCAACAGCTTCATTGCGCCGTATGAAGTGCTCTATAACAGTACCTACTCCGCTTGACACCTTCGTTAATTTTCGCTGCTAATGATGAGTGAAAAGGCAGTTGCAACGCTTATCACAAGCGGAAACCAGCCTATAGTGAAGATCGGGCACTACACTCTGGGTGCTACACTCGGTGTGGGCACGTTTGGCAAAGTAAAGATCGGGGAACATCAGCTGACCAAACACAAGGTCGCAGTCAAAATCCTCAATAGGCAGAAGATCAAGTCCCTCGATGTTGTGGGAAAGATCAGACGCGAGATACAGAACCTCAAGTTATTCAGACACCCTCACATTATCAAGTTGTATCAGGTATTCAATGATCTTGTATCATACATTATTATACTTCAGTATTTTAGGAATATAAAATTGACAGAGGCATAATCTTTATTTTCAGGTGATTTCAACATCTACAGACATTTTCATGATAATGGAATATGTATCTGGTGGTGAGCTATTTGACTACATTGTAAAACAAGGCAAACTTCAAGAGCATGAAGCTAGACGGTTCTTCCAACAAATCATATCCGGAGTAGACTATTGTCACAGACACATGATTGTGCACAGAGACTTGAAGCCAGAGAACTTACTTCTAGATCACAATATGCATGTGAAGATAGCAGACTTTGGATTGTCAAATATGATGATGGATGGAGAGTTTCTGAGGACTTCTTGTGGGTCACCAAATTATGCTGCACCTGAGGTAATTTGGCTAAAAAGAAACATAAAATGTATAAGATCTTTTATCTATTGTTGTTTAATCGACTTCAAAAAAAGGAGGAAGTTCTCATTTGTTAGAATCTTTTTTTTATATGATCTTAAAAAAACATTTCTTTTTGTTAAGTTATATGTCCACCAATTACTCAAAGATGCCTGAACCGATTTAGAAAATTCCTTTTAGGTTTCAAAGGGTATACTTTCCAGGTGGTCCCATTTAAATTTTATCAAAATCAGTTAAGCAGTTTTAAAAAATTAATAAAAATGAAAAATTATAGACATCAATATTTATATATATGATATTTTTTATATACATGACGTTGGTTGTCTTTTTAGTTTTTAAAACATAATTATTACATTATGCTATCAGTACTGCAACAATATTTTTGTGATTTTATAACTAAGCTAACATCAAACTGTCACATAAAACATTAGGAATATATACAGTGTGTGTCAGTGTGGTGACTTGATCAAAACACAAGATATTAAATAAACACTACAACTGATGCACTATAAAGTCTATCCTTATTCCACAGGTAATATCAGGAAAGCTATATGCAGGACCAGAAGTAGACGTTTGGTCATGCGGTGTCATTCTCTATGCTCTTCTGTGCGGCACTCTACCTTTTGACGACGAACATGTGCCTACCCTATTCCGGAAGATCAAGTCTGGAATATTCCCCATCCCTGAATACCTCAACAAAAGTGTAGTCAGCTTGCTCTGCTCTATGCTGCAGGTGGATCCCATGAAGAGGTCCACCATCGATGATGTGAAGAAACATGAATGGTTCTTAAAAGAACTACCTGGGTATTTGTTTCCATCCCCGGTCGAGCAGGTAGTTAGTATATTTTTTTTACTACGACTAACTGCATGGGTAACAATGATTTTTTAATATTTGAGAGTTTGTATTATTGGTTTGGTGATAGCTTAGCCAGTCCATAGTTCTAGAAAATCTAAATGCAATGGTCAAAACATGATCCTTTCTGATGTTGTTCATGATCAAAATGTATAGAAATTACATTATCTTGAGTCAAGTCACGTCAGGTGACGTCAAGTCACTAAAGAAGAGTGACTGCTGCTGTCATTTCCATAAAATTTTATCATTTGATAAGACCACTTTTGTTTTTGTCCTTGAAACGAAAATATCCTCCTGTTTAAATTCAGTAGGATTTAGGTTGAGCGTCATTTTGTCAATCAATCAGTTTTATAGTGGTGGTATATCAATATTATTCTTAGCCTGATTCAAATATTTATACCGTTGAATTTTCTACCCTCTCAAAGAACTTCTGTGGAGCTCTTCACTAAACTGGATATAAAATCAATGTGATATAAAATAACTAGTTGGTGACACTGCAAACTGAAGAGCCTATGTTTGCTATTCGTTGATTGAATAGTGTTTGCTTTTGAATTATGTTTGGGTGCTGTTGTGTTTGTTTGTTTTAAGAGATTTGAGCCCCCCACATTTTTAACTGAACCAAATGTTTATTACTATCAAGCAGCTTATAGCTATTATATATTATCATCATCATTCAGCCCGATCGCACCCACTGGTGGCCTTTACCCACCAGTGGGTGCAATCGGGCTGAACCTCCTCTTTATTACGCCACTCTTTTCGGTCTCTAGCAAGTCTCATCCAGTGGTTCCCGACTATGCAGACTATATCACTCGACCATCGGGTGGGTGGTCTGTCTCTTGGTTGTTGAGCATCCATTGGCCACCACTCCGTTACCGCCTTTGTCCGTCTCCCGTTATTAATTCTTGCCAAGTATCCATTATCTAATATATTCAATTCTCGTGTCACAGTGTTAGTTACCATACTCCTCCGAAACGGCTTGACCGATTTTTATGAAATTTTATATGCATATTCAGTAGGTCTGAGAATCGGCTACTGTCTATTTTTCATATCCCTAAGAGATAAGGGTTGTCCACCCCTAACATTTATTTTTTATTTTTTGGACAACATTTTTATTTTTTATTTATTTATAATATAACGTGGCATTAAAAAATACATACAACCCTAAATTTTCACCCTTCTATCACCAACCCCTATTTTTAATAGTTGTTTTAGTAATTTTTCATCCCGCTCGATAACTGATCAATTATCATTTGGTAAGTTATCCCCCCCCAGGCGTCTACCGGTGTCAATTCTCGCCCAGTAAACAGAACGTAGTAGGGATGAGACCGAAGCCGGTCTCCTGTTTCTCTCACACCCTCCACATTTTTCCGCCATTATTATTATTTTCTTTCAACTACGTAGTAATGTTATCATTATTCACTACAAAACTGATCACAAAGGACGTATTTTTTGCTTAGAACCAAAACAGTGCAGTAATGTTGTATGAAATCTCATTATTGCACTGTTTTTTACTTTTTTATTTAGATATAAATTTACCACAGAGGTTTGATATCTCCCATTAAGTTTAATATAAAATGTTTGCATTAGATCAAAAAGATACTGGCTGATAATAAAAATCGCCTGAATAAAACCGACTTGGTGGAAAAAAAACAAATAACGCGCATTTTGTACCATTGTAAAACTTTGATTCTTTGTATTTTTAGTTTGAGTAGGCACATTTTATCACAGTAGGTGTAGAATTTTTTTTTCACCACTTCTAATAATATATTTTCGATATAATGTCGCTTTCGTAAGTATGTGTGTACAATCAAAGATTAAATACATTATAACTATAATGTTTTTCATCATTAGGTAATTCAATTAATTCTTTTTATGTGTGTTTTGTTCTATGTATATAAAAATCAATGCCACTTTTCGTTGTAATTTTATAACTCAAGAACGGGCTCACCTATCCAAACCAAATGCTTAGGCTTTGTTCGGACTATTTAGTAGATGGTTTATGTGAAGTTTGCACAAAATCAGTCGAGCGGTTTTATCACATTTGTTGTAACAAATGAATTCAATAAATGGCGGATCATTTTGTTAATGGGGATTTTGCTGTCAAATTGAATTTTTTTCAGATGGGGATTGTGTAGGGGTTTTCAGGGGTTGTAAGGGTTTTTAGGGGTTGTAGTGGTTTTAGGGGTTGTAGGGGTTTTTAGGGGTTGTAGGGGTTTTTAAGGGTTGTAGGTGTTTTTAGGGGTTGTAGGGGTTTGTAGGGGTTTTTAGGGATTGTAGGGGATTGTAGGGGTTTTTAGGGGTTGTAGGGGTTTTTAGGGGCTGTAGGGGTTTTTAGGGGTTGTAGGGGTTTTTAGGGGTTGTAGGGGTTTGTAGGGGTTTTTAGGGATTGTAGGGGTTTTTAGAGATTGTAGGGGTTTTTAGGGGTTGTAGGGGTTTTTAGGGGTTGTAGGGGTTTGTAGGGGTTTTTAGGGATTGTAGGGGTTTTTAGGGATTGTAGGGGTTTTTAGGGGTTGTAGGGACATTACCTTACGTAACTTAACCAGCACAAAACATAACAATAATGTATCCGTAACTTTATTAATCTGTGTTATCATTACAATAATTTGAATAGCTAGCTATATTTTTTTAATAATGATATTAGTACTTTAATATTTTTTGTGAAATTGTAACCGCCCAACGAAGTGGGCACGGGTCAGCTAGTATTATATACTATAGACATTCATAAATTTTTTCACATGTTAAGAGGATTGCAAGGAGTTCATCAAAGTGTGTCATGGGGGGTGAGTCATAAGCCTCGTGACGTCACATGTCTAAGTAAATCAAAAGTAGGTAATGTAGGTAGGCCCTCTTTGTTTTACCAGATTACTAAAATTTCGTATATCACAAAACCTTTTTGTTTATTTTGTTTCCAATAAAGTGTAAATTAAAGTGTCATTTATAAATTATACTTCTTAAATTTACTAAATTAACATGTGATTGACGTTTTTAGGGTTTCGTACCTGTAAAGGAAAAAAAAGCGGCCAAGTGCGAGTCGGACTCGCCCATGAAGGGTTCCATAGTAGCAAGTAACATAATATAAAAGTTCTTGTAGTTCGTTGTAACTTTGATCGATGTTTTAATGATAGTGTACTTTTTAAATTAAGTTATTGATAAGCAAACATTATAATTAGGTACCTTAATGATGGGATTTAGATCTAACTATATGCGAGCCGATATAGGCTTGTGATAGCTAAACAAGCTAATATATATTTCAGTTTGACAAGAAATATTTCCAAAAATATTATCAATTTGTGTGCCTCCTCGCGTAGTTGGAGAAGGTGGTAATAACGTCCTGTATCCAGCTTTCTGCATGAATGATAGTATACAATTGTCTTTTAAAAAATCTTCGTTGAAGTCTCCAAAAAGTAATGTTGGCATATTGTTGTTGCAAAAATCATTTTTGTTTATGAACTCCATGAAAGTTTTGTGTGTACATCTGGGAGATACCGATCAAAAAAAAAAACCTCTTTTCTTTATTATAATAATTTTAATTTTAATTGCATATTGCAATTGTAGGCGAGTCCGACTCGCACTTGTCCGGTTTTTTAGCTATGATGGTGCTGAGTAAAAAATAAATGGAAAATTCAAGGAATGACAATTAGGAACAAATGTATGGACATACAAACAAATGTACCTAATTTAAGAACCTAATGTAAAAATTTTTACTAATATTTAGACTTTGGTGTAAGAATATACTCGTAAGATCGTTCGTATTTTCCGAAATTTCAGCCAAACTGGCGAAACAACAGAGTCACCACCGTTTTAAATCTTTGAACTTCAACTCATATTGCAAATTAATTTAATAATTACTATATTTAAAATAACAAAATATGCTACGTCACTCCAGGGTACCCAAATGTGATCACCTGTGACAGGAATAGGGAGAGACTCCAATCACCATGTAATTCGTGTGTCGTGATTTATGTATAGCCCTTACTTAATATACCGGGTGGATTTTTTAAGACGGTGCAGTAAAGGCAGTTGTTTTGACCTTTGGACGAGAAAATTGGCATATACACTAAATCTTTTTATGAACTGAGGTTAGAGGTTAGACTAGAAATGTCAGAAATAGCTTAAGAGACTATCTTATAAAAAGATACTAGCTAATGAATTGTTTAAATCTGTTGCCATCTCTATTCTTTGACATTAGAATGACAAGGACAGTTAGCACCAAACTAGCTAATTATGTGATTATAGGATAGACTGTAAGACTCTTACCATATATTTTGTAGGAAATCATGTTTTCAAAATAATTTCAAAATGCCGGTCAAATACTCTCTATAAATTAAAGCCAGTCTTCTAAGAACGTTTTCCTATAGCTACAACGGTAAGCTGCCTTTGATGCCTTGCCTGAAAAATCCTCCCTGTATATAATTTAGTTCATATTGCAAAAGCTGGTGAGCTCTTTTGCAAAAATTAAAGACTTTTAACCGTCGCGCTCGCTTCTTCTGAAACAATACATAAAAAAGTTGAATAATGGTAGTTGTAATTCCGAAACAGTTATCAATCAATTATCAAATAGTTGTTGACAGAGCCTACATGTTCTCAACAGGACAGCAGCGTCATAGACACGGAGGCTATCGCGGAAGTGTGCCAAAAGTTCGGCGTCAAAGAGCACGAAGTCCACAACGCATTGCTGAGCGGCGATCCACACGACCAACTCGCGATTGCATACCACCTGATCATAGACAACAAGAGGATAGCCGATGAAGCTGCTAAGGCGGAGATTAAGGACTTTTATGTCGCTAGTGAGTGTTTTTGATGTGTACAAACTTTCCTCTCGCATTCTTGCAATCTGTGGGAGTGATTTCATGAAAAGGGACGGAAGTGTAACAGGAAGTAGGGAAGCGCGCGCTACTTGATTTGACCAATGAGCGCGCGCGGTGATAGAGTTTTCCGAGAGGTTGGTACTGTCAGCCAACAGTGTGTATGGCTGACTGACGAGAAAGAGAAATGGAAAAAGATAATAATAATATAATAATAATGATAATAACACTTTATCATATATATGCACATCACGTGTTTAAGATGCAGTAATGATTTTTCGAATAAAAATATGTATGGAGAAAAACATGAAAGTCGATATTTCTCGGCTTTTGTGCGAGTGCCCGTTGTTTCGGCACTTTTCGTCTGGTATGAATAATGTCCTTATTTTTTACTATTTTTTGACATATAGCACATATAGGACACTCGATGGAATTCAGGTAAAAAAAAATGTTTTTTCGATTTTTTTATTAATATATTGTATATTACTCATTATTCATATTACGTTACGACCTTTAAATAGTATTTCAACTCGCCTAATCATTGTACAGTTTTACTGCAATATTTCACTAATATAATTTACTTACCTGTTAGTTTTATTAAAACTTCCCTACGTAAACCATCTGCGAAATTTCGAGTTAAAAATGGAGAAACATAGTGTGATAATAACCTATCTGAACCTATTTGTTATTCTAAAGCAGACTGGCAAGCTTGAAAAATATTTAAAACTATTAGAAAGTGTTAAACTGCAGTTGAATTTGAGTTTGTCTGAAGAAGATGCAGACATTCTCCAAGAATTCTGTCGGATATTTAGCCAATCATTACATAGTATAAAACAAAGTCGCTTCCCGCTGTATGTCTGTTCCTATGTACGCTTCGATCTTCAAAACTACGCAACGGATTTTGATGCGGTTTTTTTAAATAGATTGAGTGATTCAAGAGGAAGGTTTCTCTACTATATTATGTATAATACATACATAATATAGTAGAGAAACACGTAAGATAATTTTAGAGGTTAGCGTATATTGGTTCAACGTATTAGAACTACTGAGCTACAGCAACGCGTGGCCGGGTCAGCCAGTCTGTGATAAAAAGATGGAAATCTGCGAAATGTAATTCAGAAACTTTCAAAAAACACTATGCTGATTGGTTGCAACAGAACATCGAGTGGCCAACTTGTGTACGTGAAAATATACGGTCGTATATTTTCAAGAGTTACTAACTGCAATTGAAGAAACAAGTGAAGCTGGCGAATTGTTTTTACCCTTTCCAAGTACATTAACTGTTGGATCATCAACGAAAACAGCTCCAAGTCCGCGCAAACCTTTCACAGACCTTGGAACAAAAAAAAAGATACGAAGGATTGAAGAGTACAATTAAAAAGGCCGAGAAAGTTTGGAATTGGCCTTTGCTTTAATAGCTATCATGAAACATGAGGGCAACGATGTTTTAGCAGCAGCGATAGATCATATTATAAAGAACCCAGAAGAGGCGGAAAAAATCGTTTTACAAGGAAAAAAATAAAGAAGTGTGCTTTTTTCACCCCTACTAAAGCGCTCGGTTTATTACTGTCACTTAAATTATCAAAGTGGCAATATATTACGTTGAGAGAACCTGCCATTCAAGAAGGTCTTCAAAATGTGTATCCAACATATTACAAAGTTCAACAAGCTAAAATCGATTGCTTTCCTCCGAAAGACGCAATCACTGTTACTGATACGATGACCAAAGTAGCTCATCAAGCACTACTTGACATTACTGTTACCAGAATAATAAAAAGTTTACCTGAAGAGATTAATAACCAATCAATGACTTTAATTCGATGGTATCTCCAGTCAGAGCAGATATAAACAAAGTTTCGAAGCAGATGCTAAAAGTGACGAATCAGTTTTCATGACCACTTTGGTCCCGCTAAAACTTACTGCTGGAAATGAAGTCATATGGGAAAACAAAAAACCCAGTTCCTTCACAGCGTTATATTGTCGTCCTGTACAGTTTATCTTTATAAAAGAGTCAAAATTTGTTGTACAAGAACAGCTGTCTGCAATGGAAGAAGAAATACGATCCCTGAGTAACACCAAATGCGATACAAACCAAATTACTCACAATCTTATAATGACCATGATAGATGGAAAGGTATGCACCTATTTTTTCTAAGCGACCTAATAATTTGCAACTTTTTTGTTAAATTAATGAATGAATGAAAATTCTTTATTGTACACTTTTGGAAAATGCGATTACTTACACTAATTAAATATTTTTTTAAATTATTATCATAGGTGAAATATTTCATTAAAACTGTAACAATGATATGGCAAGTTGAAATATTATTTATATATCGTAATGTAATTTGAATAATGAGTAAAATATAATATATTAATAAAAAAATCGAAAAACCATCGAGTGCCCTATATGTGCTATATGTCAAAAAATAATAAAAAATAAGGACATTATGCTTACCAGACGAAATAACGGGCACTCGCACGAAAGCCGAGAAATATCGACTTTCATGTTTTTCTCCATACATATTTTAATTCGAAAAATCATTACTGCATCTTAAACACGTGAGGTGCATAAATATAATATAGTATGGGCTCCTAATAAGATTCTGTGTTGGTTTCCAACAAGAAAAAGCATGTTTACAAAAAAAAAGTCCTATGTCTATGGAAAGGGCATTTTCGATCCTCTGTGGGACGGAGGAGTATGAAATTTGCAACTACTGGACCGATTTGAAAAAATATTTTATCGTTGGAAAGCTACACTATCCTCGGGTGGCATGGGTTTCTTTTTATCCCGGGAAAAAATTTCAACGCAGGCGAAGCTGCGCGCGGACAGCTAGTAGTTTATATAGAGAAGATTTAATTATGCATAAAACATTAAATTAAATCTACCAATAGGCGACCACTAGTAATAATTGAATCGTTATAATGCCCAAAGGGCTCTGGTCGAAACACTTCGTGTGCATTCGTATCGTATAATGCCCGAACCTTGGCCGAACTATAACATCAAATTGTTTGTTCCAGGTAACTCTTCGCCACAGAGTAGCGAGATCTCAGCTCGTCAGCATCCCGAACGAATCGCGCCTCTTCGGGATTCGTCATTACCACCTGCAACTCTTCCACCGCAAGATAAAACAAGAGGCGCCCCTGTCAAACGGTATAGTATTCTTAGGCGTCTGTTTATTTTTTGTTATTATGGAGAACAAACAGAACTAAGTATTTTATAAAATAATTATAAATATATAAATGTTTCCGTACATCGCACACAGCATCATCTGGCCCCAAAGTAAGCAGCGCTTGTATTATGGGTACCACATGACTGATATACTACTTAATACAGTTTAACACCCAGACTCGAAAGAAATACTGACAGATCATATATACAAACATTTGTCCCGCCGAGGCGGGATTCGAACCCGCAACCTTCTACGTCTCAGCGGGCCGGACCTTACAAAGAAACACAAAGCTTTTATTCCAATTATTCGTTACATATTTCACATTTATAATATTATAGGACAGGATATATTTTTGTGATTATGATTTTATAAAATTCACATAAGATTTTTTATTTCCAGAGCGAAATGGCATTTAGGGATCAGATCGCAAAGCAAGCCTAACGACATCATGCTAGAAGTGTTCCGTGCGATGAAGGCATTGGACTACGAGTGGAAAGTCATCAACCCTTATCACGTCAGGTAAACAAACAATTACTACGCTTCTCGCTTCGCTCACCTATAATTTTCAAATAAGCGACCTAACGCATTAACGCTCAACCTTGACGTCGCTCAATTTCTATTAACAAAAAAAAGCGGCCAAGTGCGAGTCGGACTCGCGTACCGAAGGTTCCGTACAAACCTATAGGTATATAAGTAAAAGTTCACCCATCACGACAATCAAGTAATAATAATAATAACTTTATTTATCACACAAAAAACAATGAACAGATACAATAACAAACTAACAAAAAATTACAAAAAACTACACCTACATTAATTAACAAAGTAAGTAGGTTCTCATTTAGTATTAAGTTAGTAGGTAGGTAATTATTGTCAGCTTGAAAATGTTAGGGGCTTGTGGACACTAGCTCGCACACTAGGATTCCCTGTGTCGTGAGTAGCTAGCCTCTTCCGTAATATTGTACAAAATAATGTATTACAACAGTAAGGAAACGAAACAATAAGTAGAATAAAAAAAAAGTTGTTGGTTAGAAGAAACTAAAGTGTTGAACAGCTAAGTGTGGATATTTGCGTTGAATATGACGTGCGTTTAGTATGAGTGTAAATGAATAGAATGAATGAGTTATAGTGTGCGTGCAATACAGGTCAGATTTGACTGACCAGCTAGTGGGATTCACTAATTAGTGCGTGTGTGCGTTGTCTTAGAATAGTTAAGAAGTCGATACAACGAGTGCAGGGATATTTTATTTTGTTAGTAATAAGCCTCTTAAGTAGAATTAATTTAAAAGTAAATTATCTATTAGTAGGTACATAGTAGATATCGTTATCGATTTAAGATACAGTGTGTACCTATCCTAAATCAAGTCATAATTTTGTTTTTATTTTCTTCTAGATCTCAAGAAATTATTAAAAATATTTTTATTATAGGATTACGTTCATCTAGCTTTGCGTCAAGTTTTGAAAACAATAATTCCATTTGTTCATTCATCTTTTTTTTTTCTACGGTACGGTTTGCAATACGTAATGGTAAGCCTGTTTGTCAATATATTATGTATTTTTGTTTGCAACACTGGTGTATTTGTGTATTTGTCTTTCTTTTAGGTTGGTGTACTTGATGGATGACCGATTTGTGGCGAACTTCGCTCTTCATTAGTTTTTAGGTTATGTCACAATGTATTCACTGCACTTTTTTGGATCAATCGTGGCCTCTGCCGCAAATTCTCCACTTTCTTTATAGGCTTTGATGATTTGCCAATTACGAACCACCGAAATGTCTAAGTTATTCGATTTTATGCACTTGTTTTCGATATTTAATCATGGAGCTCACTGACGTACGTGTTGACAGTCTAACTACCGGAACCGGAAATTTTATTTTATTTTTTATTTTATTATTCTAAATATAATTTTGCAGAGTACGCACGCTAAACAAATTGATCGACAAATACGTAAAGATGTCGCTGCAGCTCTACCAAGTGGATTACAAGTCGTATCTCCTGGACTTCAAGTCTCTCTCCGGAGAGAAGGAAGACACAGATGATGAAGCTGCCACTCCCATAGCGTCGCCGCCGCCGATGCCCACACAGTCCCAAGGACACCACACTATGGAATTCTTCGAAATGTGCGCAGCTCTTATTATACAACTTGCGCGGTAGTTTAACAAAACATTCAAGCTTTTGAGTTGCGGTTCTAGGCTTAATTTTCATGGTCAAGATCTCAAAGTATTTATCTTTTTATAGCATCCAAAAGTAACCTATGTCTGAAAAATGTCACGATATTTATTTAGTTTTATCAACAAGTGCAATATGGAGTAGTTTATAGATGCTTTTGACCATAGAAAGTATAAAGCACCCATTACATACATAACAAATCAGGAAGTGCTATAATAAAAAAATATTGTTTTTTTTTTGGGCCATTGGTGTAAATATAATACACAATAAACTTTTGATCCCCGTTAATTTTTGTCTAATATACAGTATTTGTTTATATAAAATAGTTATATATGTATATATATGTAATAAGTATTGTATGGTAAATACAACGCTCAAATGCCAACCCTTTTCACGGAGCAGATGGCTACATAGTGAAAGTATGCTGCAAAAGGAGTCTCCGGCTTCAGATTCTGTGGCTAGCAGCATCTACTTGGTGTACCTGAGGAGAAGAATGAGGACACTACTGTCACTGTGGTTAAAGTTTTACAGGGTCGGCTAAAGTTGGCCGGTTTTGTGTCTGCTGATATTAATTGGTGGCATAGGATGGGCCGCTTGACATCTGACGAATTTAAAATTATTTATTGTTTTTTTTTCTTACAGTAATTATGGTCGAAAGGAACGATTCCAGACATTATCACAGTCACTTGCATAAACGTCATCATCATCTGTCGTACCTATCCGAATCTGTGCTGCTGTCGTTTCCTAGTCCAATTATTAATTTATCAGTAATACATAATATGTATTACTTTATCTACTATTATCCATGCAGTCATCTCGTTTACATTTTAATTAGTTATGTCAGTGATTACCCATACTAACTAAAGGCATTGTGTCGGAAGCTGGTATCCCTATTTTACTAACCTGTCATGGCGGCGACGCGAGATCGCACTTGATTGGGTGGAATTAGACAACAACAGATTGACAATAGTGCGAACATCACGGCAGGGAACAACTTACGGTGAATGGTCTATAAGTAGGTATAAGAACTATATAGTATATGAAATACTACAAAAGTATATAAGTAGTATTTCAGTCATGTGGTATCCATAACACAAGCTCTGCTTACTTTGGGGCCAGATGATGTTGTGTGAAATGTCCGGAATTAATATTATTATTATTATGCTCTATAGCTCAACTTAGTTGGTCAGAAGGTCATCTTGTTATAAAATGCGCTTCTTCCCCACTGCTCAACTAAATTGCTCAACTGCATCAAGTTGAGCAATGGGTAATACCAACAACACAACTAAAACTGCACAACTATATTTAGAAATAAAAACTCCAGATCTCAAAATGTATTAGGTATACTTAACTCACTTATGAGGAATCTTAAAATTAAAAAAAAAACGATTTCTTCTTTCTTGTTAGATAAGTGTTTACGAACTAAGAAAATAAATCTTTCATTACCCTTCTTAATATACCTACGTAAATTAAAAATAAATAAATTAAATTTCTTCTTTATTCTTGAATGTATTATTGTAAATTTTCGAGCGCGTGCGCAATTGAGATTTCTGAATTAATAAGTTGCATTTGTATGTAAATAATTATATCATCATTATGTATATACTTCTTTCTTCTCCTGTTTGCTGTTTTATCTACAGCAAGCACGTCAACGTCAATTTCAATAAAAATAAACTCACCTTAACTGTTATAGTCCCTTTGCATTTAGTTTTTCTATAAGAGAAACATCTTAGTATAGTTTGACCATTTGTGTAGTCTCTTAGTCTATGATAATGATGATTTTTGTAAAGCACTGCTTTTCCACCTTTATGTTCGATGATTTTCATCTCGTCCTCGCTTGGTGCTGAACCGTAATAAATAAATTAATAAGCAACTAATCTTAAGAGACATCTATTTCAAAATTGAATAAAGCACATAAAATACTAAGTACCTATCTATTTATTTTTCACTTACACGAGGTTGTCGGAGTCAAACTTTCACCATTCATTTGAATAGGTATATTATAAATGTTGCGGCTGGAGGGCTGGTTCGGCTGATTGAAACAATGCTGGCAGACTACTTGACTTGTTATTATTTTCTTATTTTTAAAAGAGCTGATTACAAACTGAACTGAACATAATTTTACAAATTTCACACAATACTTATACTATTTTAAGTCCCTCCGCACGCACTGTAGGCAGGCAGCGCGTTTTCAAATATTAGAGCGAGAGGAAGAGAGATGTATTTTCTTTCTTTGTCTCTTTGTTCAACTATTACGTACCTAACCTATGAGTCTATACAATTACAACTTGGGACTATTTTTAAACCTTATTACATTTAACTGTTAGCACTGTCGGCGCGGTTAACAGTCTCCCCACGAGTGCCTGATGAGAATCCAGGCACTCAAAGCTCCAGGTTCTGCGCCGTCAAGTGAATTAATCTAGACGTTGGCCGCCTCATTACTCCTCCTCTTGTTTTCACGTCCACGATGCGGGTTCTGCCGACGGGTCCATGGATACGTGCATCGGGCCAAAGTAATCGACTCCGGTGCACGTATTATTTTACTAGGGCCTTCTATTGCCATCCCTTTCTCGAGTCTTAAAATCTCGTTTCCAAAACTTTCCCGCTGGCTTTGCCGTATTAGAGCTCTCTCAGCTTTGAGTAGATATTCCTTTTCTATGGGCGGGTACTTATTCGACGATTTTTCATTGGTTTCTTTAGTTTTCTCTAGGCAACATCGGTCGGCGAATATAAACACTCTCGCCGTAGTCCTCAGAAGCCTTGTCCAAGTACTGAAGCGACTGGGATCGGGCGTCTCATCGCTTCGTTTTTCTGTGACTACGGCGCACGTAACTTTTCTTTCTTCAATATCGGATTCTTCTTTTCCTAAGACTTTTGTCGGCCATTCGGACGGCGGCCGATACAGAAATGCGGGCCCAACGAACCACCTTGCTCGTGCGTCGAAGTTCCGCGGCAGGTTCCTAGTGGCATCGTCGGCTGGGTTCTCCTTCGTAGGTACCCATCTCCAATCGCACGGCGCCGCTATCTCCTCTATTTCGGCCAGCCGGTGAGCGAAAAAGATTTTAAAGCGTCGTGGGTCGGCTTTCATCCACTGCAGCACGGTGGTAGAGTCCGACCAGAAGGTTCGAGATGTGACCTCCAGATCAGACTCTTCGGAGATGGTAGCGGCGAGCTTCGCTCCCAGCAGAGCTGCCTGTAGCTCAAGGCGTGGGATGGACGTCATTTTGGTGGGCTCTACGCGGGCTTTGCCTGCCACCAGCGAGATACTGACGTTTCCGTCGGCGGCCGTAGTTCGCCAGTAGATGGCGGCGGCGTAGGTACTTTCGCTGGCATCGACGAAAGTATGTATCTCGCCTCTTCTAGTAGCCGAGGCTAGACATCGTGGGATTCTCAGGTCGCGTAGCGTCGCGATGTCGTCGATGTAGCGGTCCCAGGCTTCTCTCTGCTCGTCACTGATAGCCTCGTCCCACTTTACGCCCGTTCTCCACAAATCTTGAATGAGTTTCTTTCCTTGGATGAGGGCTGGAGTGACGAGGCCCATCGGATCGAACGTTGACATAACGGCACTCGTCACTTCTCTTTTCGTCGGCGCTCTTTTTTGTTCGTAAACGTCGGGCGGTGTGTTTCTTGAGAGAGACCGATGTTGAACGCTAGCTCGTCTTCTTTTACGCGCCACCGCATGCCGAGGGTTTTCTCTTCACCCAGTTTCTTTTCATCTGGAGTGTTCTCTCCTCTCAGGTTGGCTATGGTTTCCTCTCTATTACTTGCCCACTGACGGAGTTCGAAACCAGCTTCTCTGTGGATCTTGTCGACCTGTTCAGCCGTGCTTTTTGCTTCGTCGACCGTCGCGAAACTTTGTAGGTAATCGTCCACATAGTGATGACGGACGATTGCCTTGACTGCCTCGGGATGTTCGTTTTCGTAACGCTGCGCGTTAGCATTCTTGACGTAGATCGCTGTGGCGGGCGATGATGCGGCGCTGAAAATAACCGATGTCATTCTGAACTCTTTCGGCCGTGTCTTCCTTTCGTCGTCGCGTCACAGGAAACGCAAGCTATCTCTGTCCTCTTCTCTAATTCGTATACGGAGGAACATTTCTTTGATGTCGGCTACGATCGGAAACAGAGATTGAAGTAGATCTGGGCCCGGTAGTAGCGCGTCGTTGAGGCTTCGCCCTTCGTATCTCGCGGCGGCTTCGAACACGATTCTTGTTTTTTCTTCTGTGGGTGGATCACGGCGAAGTGAGGCAAGTAGAAAGTTCGCCCCGGCGTAGAGTTGGCCGGGGCTTCCTCTGCGTAGCCACTGTCCATCAGATTCTTTAATTGTTTTCTGTATTCTTCTTTCAGGCTTGCATTTTTATCTAATTTTCTCTCTATGCCCATAAGCCGGTTGAATGCTTGGGCATAGTTATTCGCTTGCATTTTTATCTAATTTTCTCTCTATGCCCATAAGCCGGTTGAATGCTTGGGCATAGTTATTCGGTAACTGTTCGTGTTCCTTCTTCCATAGCAAGCCTGACTCGTACCTCCCGTCTGGGAGTTGCTTCGTGGTTTTTTCTAAGACAGTGAGCGCTCACTGGTCGGCGTCGTTGCTGGGGCGATGTTGCTTTATTCCGAGTGATTTCAAGTCGAAGTGCTGCTTGATCATTTCACATATTTCTTCATCTTTGTCTACGCTGCGGCAGTGGTTGACGTAGCAGACTGGCGAAGCGGCAGCTCCGGTACACCCATATAGCACCCAACCCAGTCTGGTAAGAGAACCAGCCGGTTGGTTTTGCTTTCCCTTCAGGATCTTGCGGGACACGATGAGGTCCCAATTATCCTGGCTGATCAGCAGTGCTGGTTTTTCTGTCTCGTAAATTAGTTTATCGATCATTCCCTTCAGGTGGCTGCAATTTTCTAGTGATTTTCTGCTCACGTACTGCGGCGATATCATCAGTTCTTCCACAGTGCGTACTCTTCGGAGGGTCCTTTTGTCCCTCCGGTGCGCCCCTTTAATGCTCAGGTTCATGCGTTAAGAGTTTCGATTTTCTACTATTTTTCCACCGACGGTCTCAAGTGTAAGAGGATCGTTCTCGCCAGTGACTCCAATGCGAGCGGCTACGACTGCTCACTGTTGACCCCTCGTCAAACAGTGCTAGGACGCGGGCTGACCCTTCGTAGACATCTATAGGAATCATTTTTAGGTAGATCTTGGTTCCGTCTGCCGTCGCGTATACGCGGAAGCTTCTCGACGATGCACTTACTCGTTTCTGGTGAGTGTAAGTAGTGCGGCTTATTCAAGGCGGCGATTGTAGTTACGGCGTTGTTTATCCGACTTGCGAAGACGCATGTATCGCGTGGGTTGTCTCCGATCTTGGCTAGTTCCTTGATTTTCTGTAGTTCGGAGAGCGCGAGTTGATCCGGTCTTCCAAATCTTCTCTCAAGCGCGGCGATGTCGTCGTCGGGATCGGATGCGACGAACAATAGGCCTCTTACTGCTTCTTTCGCCGCGCCTTTTATGGATTTCCGTAGGCGGGCCAGTCTTCATGTGCTCCGCTGAATTCTGGCAGATCCCATATCTTGGGGGGAACTCTGTGTGGTTGGGTGGTTCTAGTTGCGCTTATGATGGCGTCGGCTAGGTCTTTTATTTCCGTTTTGATTGGTTGCTCTCGTTCTAGCGCCGGTTGTTCCAAGTAAGTGGTCGTGTGATTGACCCACTGTTCGACTTGCGTACCTCTCTCGCACTCGAATTCTGCATCAAAATCCTCCTCGGATTTACAGTGCGCCAGTTCTAACTCCGTTTCGGCTAGGGCTACGGCGTTCTGGGCGGCTTCTAGTTGCTTCCTTTGGACTGTTAATAAGGCTTCGAGCGCAGTTCTTCTTGTGGACTTCGTAGATCTGGCTTTAGGGTTTGGAACGACTGTAGTTGAAGACGCGTACAGTGGGGCATTGGGTTTCCCTCCAATGTTCTTCAAGTTCGGCGCGTGAGGCGAGGCCGCAGTTCCGGCTGCGGGCGCGAGCGCGACGGTGCTAGCGTGTGGCTGTGGCACGCGGGCCAGAGGCACAGCAAGCAGCGCGGGCGCGGACGCGGTGGGCTGCGGTATGCGGACCGGAGGCGCAGCCGGGGGCGCGAACACGTCGTAGGCGGCAGCGGAGCCGACGCCGAAACGCGGGCCGGGCGCGGATACCGAGGGAGGGGTCGCTGGCGGTGGCGACGGCGATGACAGTGGCGGCGGTCGTCTTCGATCTCGTACTCCTCCCATGCGTCGGGGCGTTCGGCCCTCGGGCGACGCTGCGCTTGGTTGACGTGCTTGCGGAGGCTTTGGTGTTTTCGGTCTCCGTCGTGGTAGCAGGCGTGTTGATGGACCAATCTGTTTCGGTAGTCTCCGTGGAGTCCTCTCTCCTAGGTGGCGGTGAGCTGGAGCGGACGATCGGCATTGCTTGAGTTTTCTGGCTTCTGGCTTCTCCAATCTGGCTCGAAGGAAAAATTGTTGCGGCTGGAGGGCTGGTTCGGCTGATTGAAACAATGTTGGCAGACTACTTGACTTGTTTTTATTTTCTTATCTATAAAAGAGCTGATTACAAACTGAACTGAACATAATTTTACGAATTTCACACAATACTACTATTACGTACTATTTGTTCAACTATTACGTAAGTCTATACAATTACAACTTGGGACTATTTTTAAACCTTATTACATTTAACTGTTAGCACTGTCGGCGCGGTTAACAATAAAAATAAAAAAGTATTATAGGCCAGTCAAAAGAGCATTTAACTTTGCACTTCATTTCCGATCCAAATTTTTTTTTATAAGGTTTAGGATCTTACTGAGCATAAAATCACAAAATGCTGACAGAACCAGGTGACGCTTCAAGCGCCATTTTGAAAAAACGTTTTCGGCCGATATCTCGGAAACTATGCATTTTAGGGCAAAAGTTATTGAGACCATTATTGTAGACAGGGTTGGGCAGTATTTGAATTACTTGTAATTAAAATACGTAATTGAAATAGATAGATAGATAGATAGATAGATACATAAACACTTTATTGTACACAAGAGAACACACAAAAAATTATGATTAGCAATACAGTTGTACAATGGGCGGCCTTATCGCTAAAAGCGATCTCTTCCAGGCAACCTTTGGATGGACAGGATAGACAAAAAACCAAAAAGTCGGCGGTGTACAAAAAAAGTTACCTATACTTAATCTATAATAACTACATAAAAATACAAAATATAACAATAACTATAAAAATGCCTATAATTAATAACTATAAAAATGCAAAAAATTACACAAAGAAAGATGACATACATACCTACCAACAAACAACTTTCTATAGTGATAGAAGCTAAGAACCAGTTAGCAGTTTCCAGATAAAGACAGATAAAGGTTATGGACTTTGATTTTAAATATATAAATAGATTTAGATACGCGAATAGATAAAGGTAAGGAGTTCCATAAGTGTACAGCTTGAACAATGAAGGATTCACCATACATAGCTGAACTATGAACAGGAGTAAGGAGTTGGAGAGTGTCAGACGAACGCACATCACGATCGTTTGTCTGGTGCAGAAATATAAAACGTTCCTTTAAATAGTGGGGAGACGAAGACAGATAAAGGATGTTTTATAACAGCGTCAGGATATGAGCATTCCGGCGAAAACGAATAGGGAGCCACTTGAGCTTCATGCGAAATTCTGAAACATGGTCATATTTGCGCAAGCCAAATATAAACCGAATGCAGAGGTTTTGAAGACGCTCAAGATTGTTAAGATGGACTTCGGATAGATCAAGATAGCTGGCGTCTGCATAATCTAATATTGGATGGAGCGGGGATTGTGCAAGCATAACTTTGGTAGCGGTTGGCAGAAAATTACGAAGTCTTCGTAAAGACGCAGATGATGCGAACGTTTTTCGACTAATTTCATGAATGCACGGCTGCCATGTCAACTTAGTGTCCATTTATGTTAAAATTTAGGTATTATAATACCTAAATTTTTAACCGACTGACTGATCAGAATATGTGTACCATTAAATATTATAGGTGAGAGAAGATAATGATTAAGTTTAGCGATTTGCCTAGAACTACCAATTATGATGGCCTGAGTTTTGCTAGGATTGACAGTAAGTCCGTAAGACTTACTCCATTCACAAACTCTGCCTAGATCAGAGTTAATCAGACTAATGGCTCCGTTGACATTATCTACAGTAGTATGACAGTATATTTGAAGATCTCAACAGGTCATCTGCATACAGGTGGTAGGAAGATGAAAGATTTTGCGTTATGGAATTAATAAAAATAGTAAAGAGAAGAGGAGAGAGGACGCCGCCTTGGGGGACGCCAGCAGTGAGGTTACACCATGAAGAGAATGTGTCCTCAACACGAATGCGCTGCTGCCGATCGAATAAGTAGCTACGGAACCAGTCAACTGCCGACGGAGATAGATTAAGAGAGCTAAGCACACCCAAAAGAAGATCAAAATCAACATCAATACAAACATCATACAAAAAGCACTGCTGAAGTCGAGGAGTGTAAATATAGTGACCTTTCCACTGTCCATTCCGAAACGAATGTCATCGGTAATTTTTACTAAAGCCATAACGGTGCTGTGGCCTGGACGGAACCCAGATTGGTAAGAGTTGAGAAAGGAGTTCAAGAACTTTTGAAAGGACAGAGAGGATAGATATAGGTCGATATTCAGAGAAAGATGAAGGATTAGATTTTTTAGGTAAGGGAATAATCTGAGCTTCTTTCCAGGCCAATGGAAAGGTGCTTGATGTTATGGAGGCATTGAAAATAAACGTAATGACGTGTATAATGTCGTCAATGATGGAAACAATCATGTTACGGCTAATGCTGTCACTACCTACAGCGCTTGATGTGATAGCTGCTATGCTCTTCCTAACATCACCATCGACAAATTGACAGAAATGAAAAGAGGGAATATCTGGAATTGGCAGGGAAGAAAGATAGTTTAGAGTGTTATATTTAGAAGAAACATCAATAGGAGAGGAGTTTGAAAAATGCTGATTTAGACGATTTAAATCTAAACTAAGAGAGATTTCTTGTTTAGAACTGCCAATTCCTAAAGTTCTTAGAAATTTCCATATTTTGGATTGGATCACTATCGCCTACAGAGTCATGAATGTGTCGGCGTTGCGCGTCTCTAAAACCTGTTGCAGAAATTTCGACGATCGTGGTATTTAGCTATATTTTCATCAGTGGGCTTGCACCTCATGCGTACCTTAGCAAGATCTCTCTTATGCATAGCCGAGCGGATTTCATCAGTGAGCCATGGAGCTGGCAAATATTTGATCTTGATGGCACGCATGGGGGCATGCGCGTCATAAAGTTTTGTGAGTTGATAGTTAAAATACTTCACCATGTCATCAACACTACCACTATCAAATAGCTCAGCCCAGTCGATCTGTTGAGCATCCTTGCGAAGGTTCTCGAGGTTCATTCTACCAAAGTTACGCTGCAGGATAATTTTGGGCTTGGCTTTTGGAGGGCGGACTTTGTAGGATAGGAAGACCAAATCGTGATAGGAGAAAGAGGGAGCTGCAATTTGACCGTGCTTAGCGACATAATTTGGAGAGGACACGAGAATGAGATCAAGAAGAGATGGGATACAATGTGGAAAAAAGTGAGTAGCTGTTAGAGGAAGTAAGGTCAGATTGCTGGCTTTAGTGACATTTTCAAATTGAATGGAGCGGTAGTCCTGCTTGAGAAGGCAGGTATTAAAGTCACCCATAATAATGGTGTGACTATAAGCGGGTGTAATGTCTTCCAAGAGTATTTCGAAGGATGAAAAAAAGTTATTGTTAGAGTTATTGCTATAAAATAGACTCCAAGTAAAACCTTCGTGCAGCACATAATAATTTCAATAAAGATATGTTCGCCCATTCCAGATGATGGAGGTTGAGGAGAGATGCTAACTAAAGAGAAACGAAGATGAGCTCGTAAATAGATCGCAACTCCTCCAGCGCGTCCCATCATTGCGGTCGTTCCTAATGAGTACGAAACCGGGAAGTGAGTAGGAAGTAGTGGGTAGACATGGTTTTAACCATGACTAAAACAGCGTGGATATTATTATGAACAAGAGACGCCAGCATATCAGGATAATGAGCCGGAATACTCTGCGCATTAATGTGTATGACATTAAAATTATTTGGAACTTAGGAAAACTGGGTCTCAAGAGTTTGGGACAGGGAAGAAATACTACAGAAACTCTGGTCACCGCTGCTGTCGTCGTCACTGGTTGAAATAGATAGAAAGTGTTCGCTAGCATCACCACTTGATGACATGTAGGAACTACTTATTAATAAATCTAAAAGTAAATAGTAATATACCTATGGACCTACTCACTAAAATAAATACTAACTATAAATATGTACCTAACCTATAATGCAATATCTTAATTCGATATTGTTTTATACCAGTGCACCTGCCAACCGTGTTGGAAGAGATACAAAGAATACTATGTAACTATAACTATAAATTACACAGTTAAACAATATAAAGAAAACAAAAGTAATACCTACATAAAATAAAATAAAATAAAAAATAAAACAAATCAAAAGAAAAAGAAAACACAGTTACAATAGGCAAATAAGTTAAAGCTAAAGATAGACAAAACCTGAACGCGGAACATAACAGTCATATCCGTCAGAATAATTTCTGACACTGACAGCCAAGTAGCAAGTCATATTATAAATAACAAAACAAAACATTTTTCAATACGAAATAAAAAGAAACGAAAGAAAGTTTACGACGGTAGAAAAATATAGTAATAAAGAGATAAAATCTGTAAGAGGAAAGTGGCTGTTTTGCAAATGTGTGTGGGACATAGAACAGGTCACTTCCTGGACGTCACAGCACGCTTGGACTTGGTTGCCGCAGTTGGCTTTGCAGTTACTGTAGCTGACGTCAACGCAGTCACTGCCGCCGGCGCCGCCGGTGCGACAGAATCTAAAATACTGTATTTTGTATTTAATATTTCAAATACCTTACTTAAAGATAGTATTTTTTATTTAGTATTTTAATTACTTGCGATACAGTATTTTGTAATTTGTATTTCAATTAAAGCAAAGCATGTATTTTGCCCAGCCCTGATTGTAGAGAATAAAATTTCGCATCTTTAGTTGCTAGTATAAACGTTGCAGCTAAGAAAATGGTATTTTGGCAGTGAATGAAGAAGTCAGTATATAGGACAAAAACAATTGTTTAATCGCGGGTACGATAGGCTCAAAAACTTTTAAGAAAGGAGCGTGCGGGTGACGTGAGGCTTGTATTGCGACTGACAGTATCAAAACTGAGTGCGGGCCATACCCGCGGACCTACACACCGCTCGCTCCTTGCTTTTACAATCTAGGTAGGTAGTAGGTAGGTAAAAGTAGGTAGGCATATCGCGTCGCTAACACGCCCCACCCCAGTGCTGCTAGCAGCACTCATCAGTCAACGGGATCCGTGCGACGCGAGCAGCTGACCGGGTGAGTACACCAGTCATGGTTTTTACTCTCACCATTCTCACCCTTTTATCTTTACCAGGACACACTTCTTGTATCAGCCCTTTCGGCCACTTATTTCTGGGTCCGTTCGGGTCGACTAAATACACCAGATCACCAACTTGCAGGGTTCTTTGTTCCTTATTCCATTTCTTTCTAGGTATCAAATCAGGTAGTACTTCCTTCACCCATCTGTTCCAAAACATGTCTGCCAAACGCTGCGAGATTCGCCATTGTTTTCTGAGGAACAGGTCAGAATCATCAAATTTACCTATCTGAGGTGAGTTCGATGACATCCCGAACTATCGGCTCTTGTAATATTTCAGGTTTATATTCTTCATTAGGGTTGCCTCTGTAAATAAATCGTAGGGCGTTTCGATCTTGAGGACTTATTCTAACTCTCAAAAACATGTCTTTTAAATTGCCCATTACAGCGATTTTATTCTCTCTAAAGCGCAACATTATTCCAAATAGTGACATGAGTAGATCTGGCCCTTTAAGTAGGTAGACATTTAGCGATAGGTTTGAGGTTTTCGCTGCGGCGTCGAAGACTAATCGAAGTTTCTTTTTATTGGGATTATCAACACTGAAATGAGGTAAGTACCAAGACTTTTCTGTAATTTTATCAATGACTACTTCTTCTGCATAATCATTTTGTAGTAAGTGTTGTACTCGTTCGTGGTACCTCTGTGCATACTCTGTATTTTTCTTCATTTTATGTTCTACTCCTCTCAATCGAGTCATAGCTGTAGATAGTGAATCGGGCATTACGCAGTTATTGTCTTTCCAGGGTAGGCCCACCTCCCACCTGCCTTCAATGAGTGTGGCCGTTTGTTCCATGTGATGCCAGGCACGTAGTTCTTCTGTGTTCTGTCGTGGTTTACAAGCAGAAACTCCCATAGATTCAACTGAGAAGAATCGTCGGACATCGTCATGAAGCTCACGAAGGCTGTAGGTATCGTCATAATCCTGTGACGAAGCAGTGTCGTTGATCAATAGCGTGGAGTAATCCGCGCGTGCTGAAGAGCGTGCGCCTGCCGCGCGCACGCTCTTCAGCACGCGCGGATGCCATGCAAGCACCAGCCCATCGGTGTGCGAGTGGCGCACGGCTCGGACGGGCCGCCCACGGTAGATCCATCGTCGAGTAAAGCGCTCGTGCTGAATTTACCGTTAGGTCCATAAATATCTATGGGAACTACTTTTAATAACACTGACTTGCTCATGTTTAAATTATTAATACCTTCCGTCGGGTAATTATCAGTCTCTGTGGCTGCCGTTTCCGTAGGGGAAGATTCCACTGGTGTAGGCGGTATAACGTTTCGACGCGAGCTCGGCAGGTAATGTAGGAGGCGGTGGTGAGGATCCCCGCACCCCTCAACGTCACAAGCAGCGGCTGAACAGGTTTGTCTATCGTGTTGAGATAACAAGCACTTGAAACATATACCTACGCGCCTCACATATGTCCAGCGGTCCTTGCGTAATGACTTTTTGAATTTTTTACAGTCAATTAATTTATGTACGGAAACGCGACAACACCGACACTTATTATCACTTTCTTTATACTTTACAGTCTGCAACAAAACAGTTTGATTTTGATCAGAGTTATTTGCACTATATTTACGTTTATTGTCCCATCGAATGTTCATTAAATTAGCACTGCACGTAGATATCTTAACAGCTTCCTCGCTCAAAAAGTCCGATAGTATATCCAGTCTGGTTTTATCACCTTGTGTTATGAGCGGGTAACTATAGTCCGTCCACTTAGACAGTGGCACTGTAGGTAATTTAGATAGCACTATATTTACGACATCAATGCCGCGTAAATACTCTTCACGTTTAAGTTCACGTACAGCTGCTACAAAGTTTTTTTATTTTCACAGAAAACGGCACTAAATCTTTATGATATTCCTGAGATAATGGGTTCAACTTTTTGACTTCAATTAGAATTCTGGATATAATTATTTCCGGGTTTCCAAACTGCAGTTCAAGAGTGGATATCACGATGTCGGGTGACGTAGTGCTTATCAAAAGAGCTGAGACCGCTTCCTTAGCGGACCCACGTAGACATTTTCGTAGTCTCCATAAATTTTCATTAGCACTAAAATTGCACACACTCGTGGACTCTTCGTATGCAGCTTTAAATGACAGCCAGTCCATGGGGTCACCGAAGAACAATGGTAGTTCTTTTGGTGTGCTAATGCGGCTGAGTAGGTTGGCGTTGTGGCTGGTGGATGCAGTAGATAAAACCAGGTCTCTTAGTGCGCTGGCCAACTGGTGAACTGGACCGTTAGTGCCGTCGTCGTCCGGCGGCGGAAACAGTGAGCCTCGAAGTGATCCATGAGCGGTGGCCTTCTGTTTCTCCAGTTCGTGTTGACTGCGCTCCAGCCATTTTTCGATGTCCTTGCCATCTCCTTGACTGTCCAGTTCCGATGCTTGTGGACTGTATAGTTCATCAACAGCTGCCAAGTCAGCTGCTAGTTTTTTGTCGATTAATTCCATTTGAATACGAGCCTTTTCCTGTGCTGCTTCCAGCTCAAGCCTTTTCTTTTGTGCCAGAATCGCTGACGATGATGAAGACTTTCTAGTTTTTAAAGATTTTGAAACCTGGGGCAACGGTGCGGTAGATACGATAGGTACGGTAGGTACGCTAAGTGGTTCTCGTTCCAACAATTCAACTTTTGCACTTCCAGCAGAAGTTGCAGGTCTTTTCTTATCGATAACTTTCAGTTTTCCATCATCAACTTCCATTTTGGTCAGTGATTGGGCTTTGTCCTTTATTTGACCTTCATTGCATGCGGTACTGCGGGTGTTAACCATTTTCTTGGTGTGCGGTGGCGTGTGGTATATCTATTTAGATCCGGCTCGAAGGACCAATATAAACGTTGCAGCTAAGAAAATGGTATTTTGGCAGTGAATGAAGAAGTCAGTATATAGGACAAAAACAATTGTTTAATCGCGGGTACGATAGGCTCAAAAACTTTTAAGAAAGGAGCGTGCGGGTGACGTGAGGCTTGTATTGCGACTGACAGTATCAAAACTGAGTGCGGGCCATCCCCGCGGACCTACATACCGCTCGCTCCTTGCTTTTACAATCTAGGTAGGTAGTAGGTAGGTAAAAGTAGGTAGGCATATCGCGTCGCTAACAGCTAGTAAACTTTTTGTAAGACTTACAAAAAACGATTTACCGTTTACGATTTAGTTACGAAATGGATTGATGCATTTTATTGATTAATCTAATATTTCAAAAGTTATCGGCCGAGATACATAAAAAGAGAGTAGTTTTAAAAAGAAACATTTAGTGACTAAAAAGATTGGCAGAAGAGTAGAAACAACAATAAAAAATTTGGTCAATACCTATAGAAACTTAAGAAATTAATCTGAAGAAGAGCGCAGACCACTATGTCTTTCAAAGAGGGGCAAACGACACCCAACAGAACATTAACAAACAGTTTACTGTAAGGGTTTGAGTGTTGGTAAAAAATGAGATGTTGATAATTTGATGAAAAAAAACAGTTTGGCGATGACTGGAGGATTAATGAGGAATTTAGATGGTACAAGAACTTACTGGAGAATGAAAACCTAAATCAGCATGAAGATGATGAAGGAAATACTTGCGATTGTATCGAAAAAGAAGTAATTAATATTTAAATATAGAAGGTAGATAATGATAATAAAAGATTAGTCCATTAATCGTATGTTTTTTTATAAAACTGTCCCTAAAATAGAGGAATATCAAAATTGTTTATATATCGATAATTACAGGGGCGCCGGAACAAACACCGATATACAATTAAGCCGCTAAAAAGCCGATAATTACGTAATGGTCGGACCAAAACCCGATAATTCCATATTTTAAATTAAAATGCTTAGGACACCATTCATGATAGATTTTTTTTAGTGACTATATGAAAGCCCTTCCTACTACCCATTTTTATCATATTTTAGTCGAAAAGCATTACGATTTTTAAATAAATTAATTTTTATATTTTCCCAAAAATTATGTAAAGTGGGTTTATCGGTTTTTGTTCCGGAGCTCCTCAATTATAAGTGACAATAACGATGTCAATTACAGAAAAGGGTTAGTACCTAAGTATTAAAGAGGTGTTATCAATAGATTATAAGGTGGCCAGTGCCTCAAGAGCAGTTGAGCAGTTGGATAAATGTTCTATTTTATAATAGATGACCTACTGATCAACTGAGTTGAGCAAAAAATTGTTGAGCTATAGAGCATAAAATGTTCGGTAATACAAAAGTTGAGCAGTCTGGTTTTAGTTGATCAGAGGGTATTACCCACTGCTCAACTATTAATAATTGAGCAATTACCAGTTGAGACGTGGGTATTACCCACTGCTCAACTTGATGCAGTTGAGCAATTTAGTTGAGCAGTGGGAAAGAAGCGATACTTCTGCCATTGATAACATTTCGAAGGCGGAAAGTAAATAAAATACAAGCTTCTGTCTGCGGCTTCGCACGCTTTTTTCTGAGATAAAAGTAGGTAACATATAGGTATTTTAATCTTCCTACATCTATGCAAAGTTTCGACCGACGGGACAACATCTGTGGCGCAGTGGGCCAAGGGCCGTAAGAGACGTAGAAGGTTGCGGGTTCGATTCCCGCTTCGGGACAAATGTTTGTATGATCTGCAAGTATTTATCTCGGGTCTGGGTATTTCTATGTATTACATGTATGTATTTACAAAAAAAAGTATGTAAAATATTATTAATAATAGCCCAAGCGGGGATTTGCGGACTTACTCGAGCGCGGCAGAAAACATAAGGAGGGCAACCCTCCTTGTGAAGTACTCCCACTATACCAGAGCCCTTTAATAGGGTCGAATGTCTAGGGCAGCCGATCAGAATATTTAAAAAAATTTCTCGAGCGCGTAAGGTAAGGTCGAGATTATGGTAAGGTAAGTTATTTACATGCAGAAAAGAGTGCGTTTCAATAATCAAACAATTTGAGCGTGACAAGGAAATGGGAGATTCACAAAGTTTCACAAAACGTCATCTGGACATTCCCGAGTGCGGTTATTATTATTTTTTATTTTGAATTAAATTAGTTACGCTCTCCGAAATAACATAATCTGCAAATTTGCACA
This sequence comes from Lampropteryx suffumata, assembly GCA_948098915.1. NCBI lineage: Eukaryota > Metazoa > Arthropoda > Insecta > Lepidoptera > Geometridae > Lampropteryx > Lampropteryx suffumata. The sequence goes on along the minus strand of OX402544.1, from coordinate 20,373,092 downwards.
AGCCGAAGTAGCTAAAATCATTAATGAAGTGTGGTTGCATAGTCGCTGAGAACTATGTATTTCCCACTTCGCGCCACTCTGCACTCTGCTTCCGATTTCCGTACATAAACATTCAAGAAATAAAATTGACAACCCTTATATTTTTGTCAACAAAGTTTCTAAGTAAGTGCGCTACAAACCTACATAGTACTTAAGCGTAAATTGTATGCGAAGCTAGGGTAGATAGGCACAAAATAATTACGTTTTAAAAACTAAAAAGACAACCGACTTCATGTATGTACACAAGGTAGCTACTGTAAAACGTTGAGGAGTTCCCTTGACTGTCCTTGGTCTTCATCACCAGACCCCTAATGACAGTCACAACCCATCTAGGTGTACAGTTCTCATCAATACAAATGAATCAAGCCCAAAGACCAGGTAATTGCTGTAAATCGTTGAGGAGTTCCCTCGACTGTCTTTCGGCTCCATCATCAGATCGACATCAGACCTTCATTAAATAGTAGTGCTTTTTAAAATAATTTAATAAAAAATTAACAAACGCACTAGTCGCCACTACGATTTTCGAAAGTTCCCCTCGATTTCTCCGGGAGGCCATCATCAGATCCTGGTTTCCTTATTATGATACTACCCTTGGGGTAACTCCTTTCTAACAAAAAAATAATCATGAAAATCGGTTCATAAACGACGAAGTTATCCGCGAACACACATAGAAGTAAGTTGAGTAACCTCCTTTTTTTGAAGTCGGTTAAAAAAAATCGATTAGAAAATTAGCAGCTGGCTAAGTAGGTAAGTATTTATTTAGTACCTAACTACTTATCCAGTGGCTAATCTAAAATTAATAATTAGAAAACAATGTTTTTTATATTATGGTAAAATAAGCAACTTGTCTTGGTTCGGTAGGCGGATCGAACGGCGCCTTCTCCGTAGAATTTTGTAAATTGACAATAACAAACACCACTTCTTGGTCACTCGTTAAAATCACACAATAGTCACAATAGCTTTTTCAAACCGTCAGATTATAGAAATTCCTTCACATTATTGTCACTGTCCTTGTCGTTGTCGTTGGATCAGAACGACAAGGACATCAAGATGAAGCGCCTGTATAATAATTTGATGGGGTATGGTGGGGATCTCTCCCTTTTACACAGAAGCTGCTTTATAATGATATAATTCGTAGCCATATGGATTACCTATGGTTCATTCATATTGGACCCATGCACAAAAGCTTCATTAGAAAAGATTGATAAAATAAAGTCTAAATGTCTCCGAATTATTATTGGTGTATTGAAATCATCTATCAATGCAATGCAGGTAGAGTGTGTAGAGCCTCCTCTTAGGCTGAGAAGGCAATTTCTGTCCGATAAGTTTATGTCCAAACTGCTCCAAAATGCAGATCACGCTTTAATTGCAAAACTCAACATTTCTTTAACTTTCAAAGCCATGGTTCTTCTGCTAAACTTCCGTGTGTTCTCATTAGCTACCTAAAATTCACCCGCCTCCCCCATCATGTTGTCCAATTGTCTCTTAATCCTCTTTACTCCATCCCGTATAATGCTCTTGTGTATTGATGATGATTGGAAGAAAATGATGTTCCCTCATAATGCATCAATTGATAAGTTTGATGATATTCCAGCAAAAGCAAACCAAACCTTTCCAAACGAAAGTAGTCCTCTTGCATATTTTAAATGTTTTTATCTGATGATGTTACCTATATCTCTAACTTTGGAGCAGACCAATGTATATGCTGCACATAACAAATAGAAGAACTGGGTTGATGTCTCTGCTGAAGAGATATAGGCTTTGTTGGAATGTTGGTTCTAATTGGTGTGCACCCTCTTCATAATATAGATTTATAATGGTCAACAGACCCATTATTTTGTGTCCCAGACGATCTGCGGCTTACTGATTTTAGATCCCACCTCCCTGGTCCACTTTCAACATTCATAAAATGCAGAGCTTGCAGCAGCATAGAAAACAGAAATAAATCAAAGATCCAATGCATCCAGTGCGATGTTCCTCTTTGTGCTGTCCCATGTTTTGCAGAATTTTATAAGTCATAGTAAGGCTCTGTCCAAATAATGGACACCATGTTTTTTTTTATTAATTTTCAGACTTTTTTTTTAATTTCGAAATAAAGGAATCCTACTTGTCCCATTTCTGTGATTTTTATTTTTATACCTTCAGCCATTTCCTCTGCCTTATAAAGGGATAATATAACGAATATAAGCCACAACAATAACCTGCATGACATCATTTTGTTAAATTTGTGTAAAAAGTAAAAACTTGTTAAATTAAACAAAGTAGTATAAATTTATAAAAGAATCTTCTTCGGCATTTGGCATTGGGTGGGCATTTGCTAACATCCTGTTTGCTGAACAGATTTTTGAACAGCTGAACAGATGAGTTTATTTACAAAACACTCTAAATTAAAATCGGTTAGATCGCTCCCTGGTACGTAAGAAATGACAATCTTCACGGGAATTTCAAATTAGAGTTCGTCGATAATCAGTCACTACGTGGAGGCAATCCAGTAGGGTGATTATGGAACTCTAATTACAATCAATGTCTAACAGTTTTCATAGATTTCTGATAGACATTGATTGTAATTAGAGTTCCATAATCGCCCTACAGGTGATTCTGTTTTTTCGCCGGACTAGATAAAAATTTCGCGAACAACGAACGCTATTTATTTTGCTTACACAAGTCCAAAGTACAGTAACATTCTTAGATGACCGTTTTTAGATAAGTTAAAATTTACATTTTGTTTCATTATCGTTCATTTCGTTGCGGATTCGATTCCCGCCGCGGGACAAATGTTTGTATTATCAGCAAGTATTAGCCTCGGGTCTGGGTGTTTCTATGTACTATACGTATGTATGTACAAAAAAAAGTATATCAGTCATGTGTCTCCCAGTCATTCATAACACAAGCTCTGCTTACTTTGGGGATGACGCTGCGTCAAATGTCCGGCATATTTATTTTATTCACCTAGGATTTTCCGCAGTTTTTATCAACACCACTTTCCATGATGTATAAAAAAACCATCTATTACAAGTGAATTTAGTAAATTTAAGAAGTATTATTTAATAAAAAAAATTACTCCACTGAAAAAACTGAAAAGCAAAAAATATCAATCTTTTTTTATTTAAACATAATAACTAAATTTTTAAACTAATGTAAATAAGTAATTTTGCGTCGCTAAACAAGCAAATTAATTGCATATGCATTTAATTTGCTTGTTTGGCGTAAGCAGCAACGACGCACGCACGATTTGGACCAAGTTTCATATAAATCCATTCATACACATATAATCACAATATAATATAACAATAATTACATAATGTAATACATAATTGTAGATACTACTCGCTTTTAGTATAAACTTTAATACAATTTTTTTAATTTCTGCATTTATGTACCTACTCTTTCCTCTCTTTCTCTTTTGGTGTGTGTGTCAAATAAACATTTTCGAGTACATACAAATATACTAACATTCACACAAACATTCGCGTTCATATCCTCCATATACTAAAAACTATAAATTCTAAAGTGTCTTTGTGTGTCTTTACATTCAGCATACCAAACTTTTTGGATGCCAACTTGACCTTATCATCTAAGTGGTTTCGGAATTGCACGTCACTGGAGATGTTGACACTTAGAGATGGTGAGGTTGTGTTTTGGAATTGTGGGGACACATTAAATGGGGTTTTCTTAGCAGTGAACGCACATACTTGTGTCTTAGAGGGGTTAAATCGCACTAAACTATCCCGGCCCCAATCGGAGACTTTGGATAAAGTACTCTCGATTTTTGACACAACTTGTTCGCGACTTTCTTCCACAATGGAACGAGGGATGTTTGCACGGCCCGTGTAAAGTGCGTCACCTGTGCTGTTGTCTTCATAGTAATGCCGTCAAAAGACAGCATATCATTGATATGCAGCAGAAACAGCATTGGAGATATCACGGAGCCTCGCGGGATGCGAGCGTCTATCGCTTTGTTTTCAGAGCAACTGCCATCAACAACTGCTCTTATGCTACGGCCTGATAGGAAGCTAGCAATCCATTTGCATAAACCCATGGGCAGTCCGTAAGCTAGCAACTTCGATAGAAGGCCCCGGTGCCAGACCCGGTCGAACGCCTTTGCTATGTCTAGGCTCCATCACTTTAGAGAAGAGAAGGGAGGTTATAGCGATAGGCCTGTAATTCGACGGATCTGATTTATCGCTCTTTTTGGGCAACGGAACTTGCCTTTTGTTGTAGTAGAGCGCGATAAGTTGCGTTAATACTGGGCACAATTCAGGAGCACATTATTTTAGCACCACTGCTGGAATGCTGTCTGGCCCACTCGACTTGTTAATGTTAAGATAGAGCAGCTCCCGCCGGACATCCCGTTGTGAGATTTTGATTTCCGGCATAGAGTATCCACACCACGGGATGGTTGGCGGTACGTCACTTCTATCACCGTCCAAACTCGAGTTCGAGGTAAAGAGACTAGCCAATAGATCAGCTTTCTCATTAACGCTATGGGACAAATTACAAAATTTGCCGAGTCCACTCCGGTTTCCTTCAACGGCACGACTGCTACCTCAGGGACTTTACACACGTTAGCAGTTCAGCTTCCCAGGGTGGAGATTCAGTGATCTCTGGGTTCGGGATTTCGCGTTATGCACGACGGCGTACGTTTCGGACTCTTCACCACCTTACATACGTTATATTATAATCTACGGAACTATTTTGTAAACATAGCTAATGTTTGATTTAATATGTTGCTATCTCTACTATTTCGCATTTGGAAGACAAGGATAGAAAAAAAAAATTACACTATGAAATAATGAAAATGAAATAATGAAAATACTGGGACACTACTACCAGACCTAAATTAATGCTTAACCCATAATTAGAGACAAAAAAGTTATTAAGTAACTGATTTGTAACAAGTGTCGGTATATTGATATATAATTTTATTAAATACAATCACAAAGATTACATTGAAGTGTAGTGTACATTTTACACAACGTATACACTGTCTCTGTCTGTCTGTCGGTCTGTATGTAAGGTCTGTCTACTCAAGCGGAGCGAAGATGTGAGGAGAATAGCGAAGCTCTGCAAATCTAAAGTCAAAATCTAAATAAATAAATATTGCAGGACAATGCACCAACACCATCTAGCCCCAAACTAAGCATAGCTTGTATTGTGGTGACTAGATGACTGATAGAATACTTATATATTTTTAAATACATACTTATGTTATTTTATAACACCCAGACACAGAACAAACACCTATGTTCTTCACACAAATGTTTGTCCTGGGCGGGAATCGAACCCTCAACCAATAGCGCAGAAGGCAGAGCTACTGAGAGCTACCAACAGAGCTGACAGACCAATTAGTGCAAAACGTGCGAATCCACGGGTAACAGCTAGTTTATAATAATATAATCCTAATCCATACTAATATTATAAATGCTATATCTAGTGTCTCTATTTCTTACGTTTTCACGGCTAAACGGCTAAACGGATCTTTATGAAATTTGGTAAGAAGATGTATTGCATTCGGGGGAAAAACATATAAGGCTACTTTTTGTCTCAAAAATCAACCTGGAAGGTGGTAAAATAGGGGATGGAAGTTTTTTTAGACAACTCATATTTCCGTCAAGTTAGGGATCTGAAAATTCATATATAGGGCTTTAGGAAAGAAATTAAAAAATATGTGTTTCAACGTTCTTGCAAAATCATCCCCGGGTAACACTTTGTATAAAATAACTACGCATTATTTTTGCTCAAATCATAAAGAAACACAAAGCTTTTATTACAATTATTCATACCTGAGTCAATAACTCTAGCTCTATTTACTTAGAAACACTAAAATTATTAATGAAACCGGAAATAAGTCGATAAAAACAAATAATATAAGAGCGCAATGTTTGCTTGGCAAGACGACCAAAAATAATCCTCAAACCTTTATTTTTGAAAAGCTGTTGTCTGTCTGTCATCTAATAGATGTTATAAATCGACTGACAAAAGCATTTGACGCATAATTGGTTCGGGTTGTGTGAGGCTGGAAAAGGTCAGGTATTTTATAGCTGATACGAGGGCATCTAAATCTTTATTTATCTAGCAGATATCAACAATGCCTTTAATAACTATGTATTTACGAGTGCAGTTATATATTCAGGTTCTCACTGTACAGGTTTTGCTTAGCTTGGAGCTAGATGGCGCTGTGTGAAAACTCAGCCAATATTTTTTTTTCTATTCTTTTCGAGAGTCGTAAATAGTTATTGTAATTTCTAACGATTTCATATTAAATTAATTCAACTACTTTGCAATTTTAATGACAAATATTTATAATTATGATCTGCAATATTTGCCTTCGGCCTGGGTGTGCGTATATGTATTTTCTTGACAAAAAAATGAAATAAGTAGAATATCAGTGATGGGTTCCCGTAACATAAGCTCTGCTTACATTGGGGCTAGATTTTGTGTAATTTTTGTAATTTTGTCCAACATTATTGAGTTCGCTCATTTGACTGTTTTCCGGTTGCCTTATGATGCTTTCCTTCACCATTTGACGTAAATAAAAATGTATTTATCAATAATATTAATCATCAATTTCATATGTACATTGATCGAGCAAACGAGGGTCTCAGTAGCAACTTGGGCGATACTTTGGACCCGTTTATCTGTGGAGCGATTATGGAATTTTGATACTATGAAAACTTTGATACTAATAGGTTTAAGTTTCTGTTGATGAATTAGTATTACGGAAGGTTGATGTTGATTCTCCCGTTGTGGCACCCGTTTTCATTCGTTTTGACAAAGGAAGGAGAATTCGCTGCGAGAACTGAACTCAATTCCGGAAAATCTTTTGTAATCCAATTTTATAATTGGATTATTCGCTGGCGTAAGTGTATCGGTTCTGAAAGAGCGTAGATACTTTGAAGGCGGTAAAATAAATTTGTATGAATAACCACCATTTTGTGTATAATTGATCGATTCCTAGTAGGTACTTCCTTGACAGAGTAGTAGGCCGATTGAGCTGAAACCAGGCATATCTACTTGTCAAGAATTTGTATTTTGACGAGGTGACAGCCAGTCAGGAGCTGTTCCATGGAACTTATTAGTGAATAAGCGTGGGTAAAAATACCCGTAAAATAAATAAATAATATATAAATAAATAATTTTACACAGCATCATCTGGCCCCAAAGTAAGCAGAGCTTGTGTTGCCACATGACTGATATTCACGACATTCGATAGTGGCACGTATATGGAAATCTGTAGTTCTTCAATGTATTTTTCAATAGTTTTTCCTGAAACAGCTGCTCTCGCACTTTTTATATTTTGGCTTATTCTTTTTGAGATTAACATCTTTTGTCTCTTTTTCAAAGTAAGCAGAGCTTGTGTTATGGGTACCTACCACAATTGACTGATATAGTACTTAGGTACATAGGTACTTTTTTTTGTAAGTACATACACAAGTATTATAAATAGAAATAACCAGACCCGAGATAAATATTTCCAGATCATACAAACATTTATCCCGCAGCGGGAATCGAATCCGCAACCTTCTGCGTCTCAGCCAGACCTTAGCACACTGCGCTATAGAGGTTGTCAATTGTACTTATAGTTATTCTGGAAATAAATGTTTATTAAACTAAGATTTGGAAGCTTCCTTAATAAAACATTGTTTAACTATTTCAAATGTTATTTGCCCATGGTATAGCCTAATATCATTGTCGTTCAAATGCTATTATCCTAGTTCAAATGTCAAAGAATAAAAATTACGAAGTATTTCTGATTTCAGCGCCATTTTTCCTATGTCATCATCATCATGACATAGGCAGGATAGCGCTGAAATAAGAAATATGTATCTCATCGAAATAGTACATATAACATCCTTAATGTAGATTGATTGTAGGTACCTACCTAGCTTGCAACGCCATTTTAAATAAGAAACTTGCTGATTGTGTGGATTTGTGGGGTGTTGAGGGTAGTTTAAAAAGAAAAACAAATATAATTTGCAAATTACATTTTATAATTTCAGATTCTAATAAACCATCTACATATCACAACTTCTATCTAGAGCACAAAACTAAAACTAACTTATGTATAAATCAGAGATGCCGTTGTCAGCCATGTTGGAAAAGACAACGCAAAACTAGAAATCTTTGGATTGCTCGTCGTTCAAATCACATCTGTAGCGATCTGTCATTTGAGGATTCAATTAATTTTAATTTCAATCAACCAATAAGCTTTACGTACAATTTTAGCGCCAATAGCAAGTTCATATTGGTATTAAAACTAAAACTTAAAAATAGAACCAATCTAGGTGCGATCTAGGATTTATACAAATTTAGCAGTGACATCTATTTACGTTTTGAAACACTAAAACTGGGTATGGGCTTATCTCTACTCCCGACATTATCATCGCCACCAAGTCTTTGTTATTCCGGGTTATTTTATTCATCTTACAACTACTAGTATAATATGATCTCCGAAGCATAGACGCACAAGCACTCAGTTCTAAATGCGACTAAAGACTACACAAAGATCAAACAAAGAGTGCACTGAAAACTAACCAATAATAAAAATATATAAAAATATAAAAGCTTAAACTATGTAACTAGGTATATAAATATATTTATTTAATTTTATCTATTGTCAAAATGTCGCATTAGCTAAGTAAGATTTAGGTGCCATGCTCATCATCAGTTGATTACCGCTTGTATCGTAAAGGGTAACCAATTGACTTTCTTGGTACCTACATAGCCGAAGAATCTTAATCGACTATAATAATTAAATAATAGTATCTTTTGAATATATAATTTTCACTCAAAACGGGATATTTTCCATGATATATAAGTTTTTCTGCTTACCGATATTTCGGCGCAGTTGCATGCACCATGATCACGAGCACGAGATGAACTGATAACGGTTATAAATATAAATATTATATGTTTATGTTATAAATATTTAAATCTTATATATTTAGAATATTTATTTGGTCTTTCAACAAACAGCCATGATAGGTACATTAAAACATCGTGGACTTATAAGGAACTTTTGAAATCTCGATAAGTTCTGAAATAAATGTATCGCTACACTAAATAAATGTTTTTTTAATAATGATCTAAAAAGAGAAAAAAATTATAAAAACAGCTGCACTTTGCCTTACGTACATAATTAACTAATAGGTATAAGTAAATAATGCATTTCTAAAATGCTAAGTATTTTAAAATCTAAATTTTTCATGTTATTTTAAACAGTCTCAAATTTTATGCCGAATTGGAATATCAATTATATTCTAGTGATTTGATGACATCATAAATAAAAGCTTGAGCGGGTCCCACATGCGGCATGAGATGCTATTCCCGAAAAAAAAATACTATCTAGGTACATTTATATTTACGACTTGAAAATAGTGTTTATATGCTTTATTAATTTATTTTAAAGATAATTTGTCAAAAACATACATACATTAATATAAAAACCAGGTACACCTAATTTTATAGTAACGTAATATAAACTGATTTGGAAGTGAAACTTAGTATAGATAGAGATTTAAACCTGGAAAACGTATATTACGCAACTTTTTTTTACGTACCTTCAACGCGGACAAAGCCGCAGCAGAAGCTAGTTAGACTCTATTAAATTTTTTATGTTTCTGCTTATTATGTAGGTGGCTGCGGATATAGACAATGATATAACATTTGCACTTGGATTCGTTTTAGGTATGTCTTCTGAATTTTCTACGTTGAAAACGTTCGAAATTCTATATTGTCTGGATCTGTCCAAGTCTGGAATCCCTGTTATGAAGTGTACTCCGCGCGGTTGGAACGTATTCAGAAGAAGTTCTTACGTTATTTACAGTTTAGGGCTAAAATCTTTCTACCCGATTATTTGGCAAGATGTCGAAAATTCCACTTTCTCCCCCTCTATGAACGCAGAAACAGAGGTACTGGGACTGCGCACTAATACAGTCGCATTGAGAAAACCTAGCGTTTTATTTTATAAGTTCCGCTTGTAAAAAAAATTACAGGCAAAATGCATCTATTGCGAGCGAACGAGCGCATCGCTCAACGCCTTGGCAATTTTAGATATCGATTTATTGAATACTCCAACAAGCAAGTTAAAGCGATTGCTTAGTGACAATTTTTTTTAAGTATGTTTTATTAATTTATAATCTCCTCACTATCTATCAGTGGAAACTTGTAATTGGCCATCAGCGTACATGTATCCCACATGTATCTACTTATTACATATACTTACACATATATCTACTAATTCCTAGCTGTAAGTTTTCCAAACATTCTAAAATAAAATAAAAAATATAAATAGATAATTGGTACGATGTAAAAAAATAAGGATAACTATAAAATGTGAGATTTTGATTTTTATTTTCTCGGTATCAAATGTAAGCTGTAGGTATCTTTAGGTAACGCAACACAAGCTGGCTTTTGCCTCAAATCGTTTTTGTCAACCGCCTTTACCTCAAACTCCTGTATCAAATTTGAGAACATCACGAAGCTCATTGATGTTACCAATGTCTGGCCAATACACGTCCTCTTACCTATGCTGAAGGGTAAAAAATGCGGGATGTTCCTCTTGACAGATAGAACCTCTTTTTCAACTACAGATATTTTCGGTATCGGTTCGTTTTTCTCGTTATCAGACTCAATACCGGAGTCGCATTGAGAGTTATTGCATGTACGAACTTTGTTTTTCTCCAAGAATCTGCTGGGGTCAAATTTCTCTGGCTCGCTCCAGTACTGATTGGACATGTTCAGCTCGTAGTTGTTAATCAAAACAACAGTACCTTTCTCGACTCCAAAACCGGCGACAGCAACATTCTCAGTGGCTACATGAGGGACGATGGGTGAAGATGAGTATCTCAAGCATTCGAGAACAGTCGCTTCAGTGTACGGTAAGCTGCTTCTGTCAGTAAGACTGATCTCTCTCTTCCCTTTGGTAACTGCTTCGATTTCACTGCAGATCTTCCTACCTACATCGGCATCTCTTGCGACTGCTGTAAGGCACAACATAACCAAGTTACCGACAGAAGAATGACCACCCAGAAAGTCTTCCAACATGAATATGATCGTGTTTCTGTCTACAGTCGAGTCATCATGCAGCACTCTCAATAAACCGTCCAGGAAGTCACTTTCAGGAGCGTCAATGTCCATATTGTGCTCTCTCTGTTCAACAATACGAGACAGAATGAAAGCGCGGATGTCCGATGACCACTGCGACAGTTTATCCATGTGCATGCTGTAAAACGGAGACAGCCACGGCAGGAAATCCACGGCATACCCTTGGTTTATTTCCCAGAAGATCTCATCAAAATGGTCGACGATTTTCTTGAATTCTCCGTCGTTGTCCGCATCAAACCTCACACTGCACAAGTAGTGTGTGAACATGTTCATAGCTGAGGTCATAAGGAACGGTTTGATCTCGATTGGACCATCGGTGGCCTTTACCTTAGCTTTAATGGTTTCGACGAGTTCTATCGCTTCGAAAGTAGCGACGGAACCAATACGAGTGAAGTTGTCTGTGTGCTGTTTCGGTCCACAATGACGACGCGCGAGATTGCGGCGTCTGGTTTGCAGGCTCGACCAATCGCAGAGAGCCAAAGCTGAGGACAAGGAAACAAAGTCAAATTAAAAGTCTATCTAGGTAAGGTTAGTAAATATCTAACTCCCGACACTGAAACGCTACATAAATTTGAGGGATACTTAGATGATGTTTTCGTCGATTTTTCCGATAGACTAATGTTTGTATGATCTGCAAGTATCTCTTATTATTTGTCCCGGGCCTAGGTGTTTCTATGTAAATAAAATAAAAATCGTTTATTGCGTTAATAGACAGGTACAAGATTATTAAATATTTTAAATATCTAACGCTATGCTTATTAAGGTCGATGAGTGAAAATTCAGCATCTACTGTTAAAAGGTAGTAGATAGGTCTACCTACTTACACAGTGCTGTTTTTCAATTTGCCCCACTCATGGCGCATGCAACTGTGCCGAAAAAAAATGAAATGAAAATTATGTTAAAACCATGATAGTTTTAGAAGTTATAATATATAGGTTCCATAAAAACTAGCCGACATTGAACTACGTTCATATGAAAATGGGTTTACGTTATTTTCGCGCTTTATGCTCTGATTCGTATTTCTTTGTATTATTCATTAATCTTCCATGTCTACTGTTGTTTACATCGTGTAAGCGGCTTAGCGGTCAAGCGTAGCGAATATATAAGAGGTTTCTATCTAGCCCAGCGTATTATCATTACCATTAAACGTGGCAGGTAATACAGTGTCCCGACATTGATATGGATTAGTTGAGGTATCTATAGATCGTATTATACGGTCATTTTATCATCTTTTTCAATTTGAAGACGATCTTTGTGACATTTGTGGGCCCGGAAACGCAGATGTTTGCGGGTTCGATTTTCGCCGCGGAGCAAATGTTTGTATTATCTGCAAGTATTTGTCTCTAATCTGGGTGTTTTTATTTGTATTTAAAAAAATATGTATATCAGTCATGTGTTATCCATAACAAAACCTCTGCTTACCTTGGTGCCAGATGATCCTGTGTGAAATGTCCGGCATTATTTATTATGTAATTGTTTTTTTAATTATCTTACATATTTTGTAACTTAATAAAAGACAGGTAGTGGGGTATATGGAGAGAGAAAGAGAGACAAAAGGAAAGATTTCGCCAATTTCAAAAATAAAATTACTGTAATAAAAAGACATTGTTGCAGATCATATTTTTTTTTTAATCCGACTTATTATTTCGGAATTCGTTATTTAATCCTTCTTAAATGATTTGAATGTAGCTCACCAAGAAGTAGGTAGCAATATCTACAACAATGGGGTACCCATAACACAAGCTGTGCTTACCTTGAGGCCAAATGATGCTGTGTGAAAAGTTCAGCATTATTTATTAAGAAAAAAATTTGGTACCTACTTAGGTAGAGTAGGTAGATAAGTTGCTGTAAAGTATTAACGTAAGTAGGTAGGTACATAAAATGGTTCTTGTGATTTAATTGAATGATTATAAAACTTTGACTACAGGACTTAATGCATTAAAGAAAAAGAAAGCAAAAATATTTTGTTTTACCCAAGAGGCAGATTTACTACCAACTAACCTATACGAAGCCTATAGCCTACCCTCCAAAAGCCGATTACGAGTTTTTGCACAGTGTCTCAATCGAGGTGAGAACATAAATAAATTAAAAAAAAATACGAGTTGCACTCCGGGAGTGGCGACAGAAGGGAAAACTTATTTTGGCGCGTTAGACATTTTTTAGATGGGTACTAGGGTAATTGGGTTATTGGGTTACAAAAATACTTATAATGAGCAGAATAAACAGTTTTTGTAGTAATAAACACCCCTTATTATCGATAAATCCAGTAAATCCTCTATCAAATCACAAACAAAACACAATCAAAGTTCACTGAACTCACAAGGACCAACGCGAAACGCGACTGCCAATCAAATACTGAACGAACACAGATGATGCAATATTTTTTGTTCAGAATGTAGATAATATATCAAAGAACCTAACTCAGTAAACTTCTCCATACAAAAGTAGACTGTAGATTGTAAACATGTAAATTAAGGTTTATAATGAAATGGGGCGAGCGTGGCAGCCGGCTGCCGGTTCTGCGTTTCGTAACGGTGTCGCGAGTCCAGAGGTTTTACCTCATCTAAAAATATGCGTACCGCGCTAGAAGAAGTTTTCACTTCAAAAAAATTGGTGGACAAACCACACAACATGTAGCCCCAAACTAGGCATAGCTTATTATGGTGATCATGTTTGTCCTGGATTTGTATTGGTGGATAAAACCTTCAACCTACATCACAGAAAGCAGAGTTTATTACCAACTGAGCAGCCAGGCCCGTTAAATCGATTTAGGTGCTCGCTCAAAATCAGCCAACACAAATATTGGTAAATACAAAATTCTGATTATTTAGGAAGCATGCCTTCCTAGTTTCAAAATGTTTCTAGGTAAATAGGGAGGTACCTAAGTAAATTAGAATAAACAACAAAACGACAGTGTGCCAATCCTGGCACGCAAACTTTATTTTATAGACTGAGGGCTAATTACGAGTTTTTCAATTTCAATCGAGGTGACCACTTCGATCGAACGACTCACTTGCTAAAAATCTGCGCGTAAAAAAGAATGTATTTTACTCGACGAATCGCTAGGTGCGCTTATTTCGTATTCATACCCTGTAATATCTTTCTTTTCTACTTAGTTCGTAAGCGCTCTTTATGTACATATTAGTGTATTATTTTACTTACGTTAGGATATGTAACGGATTATACTGCTCAACATAAACAAGCTGCGTCTTTAACCATATTTATGGTATTCCATTTTACTTTCGTATCCTTGAAATCAAGGATACGGATACGGAGTTTCCGAGCAGTTTAATCTAAACACCATCACAAATTTCTACCACATTTTTACGCTGTTTATTTATATTCATAACTTTTCATTGTAAAATCTTTGTTTACATTTTAATTAATCAAAATTGAAAGGTGAAGGAAACTGTCAATATACGAGGGCGGGTCAATAAGTCCGTGACTTTTTGAATTTCTGACCTCTTTACTGAAAAAGCAACACTACTCCTGTCAACAGGCATCTGTCAGTTGACTCCTGTCAAAATTTGAACTTGCTGTGTCAGTTAGTTTGTGTTTGACAGCTATCTTTATCAGACTACCCACTAATTTGAGGAAAAAATGGAAAAAAGTGAATTTCGTGTGCTTATTAAGCATTATTTTTTGCGAAAAAAAACCATTACCGAGACCAAGGCTAAGCTTGATAAATACTATGGGGACTCTGCACCATCGATTTCAATGGTAAAAAAGTGGTTTACTGAATTTCGTTGTGGCCGTACAAGCACTGAAGATGCCGAACGTCCTGGACGCCCAGTTGAGGTCTCTTCACCCGAAACAATCGAAAAAATTCACGATATGGTGTTGGCCGACCGAAGATTGAAAGTGCAAGAGATTGTGGAAGCCGTAGGGATCTCGCATGGCTCAGTGGTTTCAATTTTGAATGATCACTTGGGCATGAGAAAGCTTTCCGCAAGATGGGTGCCGCGTTTGCTCACAGTCGACCACAAACGCAATCGTGTAACAACTTCACTGGAAGGTTTGGCGTTGTTTAATCGCAATATGGAGGAGTTTTTGCGCCGTTTTGTAACCGTGGACGAAACATGGATCCATCACAACACACCAGAGACCAAACAACAGTCAAAACAGTGGGTTTCTAAGGGTGAATCGGCGCCAAAGAAGGCCAAGGTGGGTTTGTCAGCCAATAAAGTTATGGCGACTGTTTTTTGGGATGCACGCGGGATAATCCACATTGACTACCTTCAAAAGGGAAGAACAATCAATGGGGAATATTATGCCAACTTATTGGACCGATTCAATGACGATTTGAAAAAAACCCGACCTCATTTGTCCAAGAAAAAAGTTCTTTTCCACCAAGACAATGCAAGGGTGCACACATGTGCAGTTGCCATGGCAAAAATCCAGGAATTGGGCTATGAATTGCTCCCTCATCCGCCCTATTCTCCAGATTTGGCTCCGAGTGACTACTTCTTGTTCCCAAACCTGAAGAAATGGCTTGGTGGAAAAAGATTTGACTCCAATGATGAAGTCATCTCGCAAACAAAGGCCTATTTTGAGGACCTCGACAAATCCTATTTTTTGGAAGGGATAAAAAAATTGGAGAAGCGTTGGACAAAGTGTATAGAGCTCAAGGGAGACTACGTTGAAAAATAAAATTATTTATTTATCAAAAAATCTGTGTTTTATTCCAAAAGTCACGGACTTATTGACCCGCCCTCGTATTTCATAAATTCTCAAATTAGCGAGAGGTCTGCTAATATTACAATGAAAACTTTCATAACACTGTCTGGCTGAAACTTGAAATTCAAAATCCGAGATGGTTTTGAAATGCGCGATTTGCGCAGAAAGTGAAGGGAGGACTGGAATATGTCAGTCAGATCCGAGTTTTTGAGACGAAAACAATGATAAAATAATATCGACGGGTGAAGAGAAAAATAAGGGGTCTGATCCAATCCTCAGCAGGGAAACACTACGGACCAACATCAATTAATTTGAAAAGGTTGAAACGTGTCCATTTATTTTGCATTTTATTAATTCATATGAAGTTTCTAGCAAATCGCACCACGCGTTAAAAAGGTTTATACATTTGTTTTCACCCCTTTTCACTCTCTTAGGAGTTGAATTCCAAAAAATCCCGCATGAGTGGGTGGTTTTGCTGTAAAAGGAAGCTACCTTCCAAATTTCAGTTTTCTAGCTTCAGCGGTTTCGGCTCGGCGATGATGAATCAGTCAGTCAGGTTAAGCTCTTTTATAGGTATAGATTTCTGAGCGCATCCTTGCTTTGACACTTTAAGAGTAAACTAGCCTTCGATCACATATACCTCTGGTATATGTAATCGAAGAAACTAGCCGATTATCTTTCCATACTAACGTTGAAGGGTGATCACTCCACTGTCTGATGTTGAACAACCAAACCTAAGAGTGATATCAGTTTGTCTCGTCATACTCTATGCTTGCATCGCAACAGCAAAAAATTGCTGCTAAAATTGCTATCATTTGCTGAGTGGTAGTTTTTTTATCGTCACAGTACATAGACTAGTTTATATTATATTCACACTGTATTTGATATGTGATGTTTAATAAATATTTTCTACTCATTAGCTACCTACTAGGACTATTTTTATAATATAATAAATTCACGAAAACAGTCGCTGCAAAAGCTAGCAAAAATTAATGCCACGATGCAATGCAAATCATTATTAGCGCCAGCGGAAGACCAGCGCTGCAGCATGCCAACAGTAGCATTATAATTGTGGATAATATATGTGGATATAATTTCAACTTATTGATTTTTTTGCCTGTTACTTGAACTTTAGGCGCAGACGCCGGACTAATTAACCGACTTCATCAAAAAGGAGGAGGTTCTCAATTCGTCGTAATAAATTTTTTTTTCTTAAAAAAAAAAATTTTGTTGTTTCAAATGGTGTTATACTTCCCAGGTGGTCTCATTTAAATTTTATCGAAATCGGTCAAGCGCTTTTTAAAAAATCAACAAAAATCTAAAAATTGTGTACATCGATAATATATTCGCTACCTGCAGTGCAGAGCAAGTGCGTTTAGTTGGTCTACCCATATTATATATAAACAAAATACATTTACTTTCCACTAAAAATTTCAAAATAAAATAATTTTACTGTCTTAAATTGTATCCAATGAAGTCGGTTTTCTTTTGAGTTTTTAACTAATTTAATAAAACGTAATTATTTATAGCTTTATTGAGGCGCCTGCGCATCTAAGCATTTAGTCCTTCAAAAATTCATTTAAAAAAGTATCTGTTAAATGCACAAAAGTCTGCTCCTTAAGAGGTAGTTTTTGGTTTGAATTTATTTTTTTATTTATTTAAATACATTAAATAACATAAATAATATATATAAAATAACAAAGTTTAACTGGTTGCATAGTTTTGTATTATATTTGTATTCGTTAATGCCTATTTAACAAACGTGTAAATATTTTTATTAGGTAGTTCTTTAGTTCTAAGTGTTTTATCTGTTTACTTGCCAATTATAGTTAGTTAATGTATGTGTACCTTTTTTGTCTTAGATCTTATACATCAATAGAAGCCTAATTTATTCTTGATTTTTCTGTAATTAAATAAAAATCGTGCAAGTAAAAAATGAAGATTTAATAAAAAAAAAAATAGTGCCTAAACCGAAAAAAAACATTTTCTGTAAATAATAAAACCATCTGACGCTTAAGTGAAAAATAAATGACAAAACATTCCCTGTAGCTATTTGGTAATCCGTCGGACCTCCCAGGGCATTAACCACGGCTCTACATCGGCGTGGCATGCTGGTATCACTTTTCGCCTGTGGAATAAGGCTTCATATTCTGGAGAGATGTGGAAAAAGTTCTTCCGTGTTAAAATTTTGAGGAAGATCACTGTAAGCTCGTCTCCCGAGCAAATCCCAAGCATGCTCAATTGGATTGAGATCGGCGGACTGAGCAGGCCACTTTAATACCGTGATATTGTGCTCGCTGAACACATTCATCACCTGCCTTGCTGTGTGTGCGTGTGAATTATCCTGCATCAACACGAAGTCTGGGCCAAACAACCGGTTCAATGTATTACTCTGCATTTAAATTGTCTCGTATCCAAACGAGATCAGTTCTTCCACCCAGGCGAATTCCAGCCCAAACCATGATCGTTCCGCCTTGGTAAGGATGAACTTCTTTAGGATTTCGGAGTGGACTTTGGCGACCAGGGCCTCGCTAAAACGCGCTCTCCTTGAATCAGGATGAAATCCGAAGTGAGACTCATCGGAAAACAGAACATGCGCCTACTGATTGTCGGTCCATCGCAAATGTGCGTTAGCCCACTCAAATTCCACGTCGCAAAGCTGGAACTCTTAATTGTATGCGAGCGTGGAGATTGACTTCATGTTATCTTCTCCTGGCAGTTTGGTCACTGATAACCACTTGGTGCTGGGACTGGAGTCTTCCTGCCAACTGGTGACCTGTAATCAGGGGCTGCCTTCTTGCAGCATTTTGCTGAAATCGATCTTGTCTCCGGGTAGTGACCCTGTATCTTCCTCGGTGACGTTTGGCTACATCTCCTGTAGCATTGTAGAGTGCCCATAATCGGTAAATTACGCTTGGCTGTGTATTAACAGCGTCCGCAATATCGCGTTGACTCCGTCTAGCTTCCAACATACCGACAGCCCTTAACACTTCCCGCGATAAATGACGATGTGACATAACGTTTAGAGTTTCAAAAATGTCGGTAAAGTCGGCGGTAATGTTTTTGACAAAAAAAAATCGATACATAAAACACTCAACACTTTTTGCTAGCAAATCCCTTACTCTGCGACCAAGTTAGGTTTTCTCTCTTTATTTTGAAAAGCTTTTACTTTTTTGTTACAATTTTTTGAATTTCGAACAAATTATTTAATACTCTTTCAGTCTACATTTATAAGTTTTAGTGGCCAGTACTTTTTTTTACGAGTTTTCACATATTAGTTCAAGTAGTTTGCATGTTCCCTAGACTTTGTTGAGTAACGTAGTTTATCTACATATTTATGTATAAACTGGACTTTTGTGTGATGAACATAAGTGTTTGTTCTGTGTCTGGGTGTTATAAAGTATTGGTCCGGCTTAGACGCAGAATGTTGCGGGTTCGATTCCCGCCGCAGGACAAGTGCTTGTATGATCTGCAAGTATAACTCTGGGTCTGGGTGTTTCTATGTACATTATGAATGTATTGCAAAAAAAAATTTAAGTATGAGCGCTTTCGTGGAATACATTTATTATATATACTTAGGATACTTCATAACACCCAGACACAGAACAAATACCTACGTTACCAAATGCTCTTCTGGTAGGGAATCGAACCCTCAACCTACAGCACAAGAGGTAGGGCTACTACCAACTAAGCTGACAGACCAAACTCAAACTCAAATATTTTTATTCAGTACGATCATAAGGATTACTTTGAAACGTCTTACATACTAGGTGAATTTAGGTGCCAATTCCTCCTCCTTCCTTAACACCCAGATTTTTAAACCATGAGAACTTCATACAAAATCTGTGGGCACGGTAGTGCCCCCGCCAAGTTTAGCAAAAAAGCGGCACGGCCAAACAGTTCAGGCCATTTTCGACCCCCATAACTTCGTTGTGGAAAAACCTAGAAGCCTGAATTTTCAGTAACCAAGAAGGCAATCTAGTCCAAGTAAGTCAATCTATATATATAAAACATAAAATATGTTTAATATTGATATGGTCACTATAAGATGTTGTAAGGCTAGCTAATTAGGTAACAACATAAGACAGAAGATCCCAAAGTAGGAACTGAATAAATTAACCGACTTAGTATCACATGGATCTCACAACTTTTTATGGTAGAAGATCTTAGTTGCGAGACTTGGTTTTTTAACAAGTTTTGCTTTTGATGGCATTTATTTTGGAGCTTTTACCGGTTTTATTATTAAGTTTGATATTTTTATCTAAATAGAGCTAGAGTTCTTGACTCGGGTGTGAATAATTGAAATAAAAGCTTCGTGTTTCTTTGTGATTCGAGAAAAATTGATCCATAGTTATTTTTTAAGAAAAGCACCATTTTATATAAAATTACAAATGACGAACGACAAATACGACTTTGTGACATACTATATAGACAATAAAGACACTTGACACTGGCAACATTGACATTATTATGACACATGCCATCAACGAAGAAGAAGAAGGCTTGAAAGCCAACAGAAAGTCGAGAGCGCTAGTCATTCACATCATTACTGACTTCCAAAGCCTTCTTTGTACGTCACATACTCGTGACTAACTTATTACAGTACCTAAACCTAAAAAAAATTAGCTGATAAGTCCAATTTAATTGCCAACTAATAAGTTTGTACTTTTAGAGGTCATACGATTTGAATGCTTTAGCCTAGATGTATATAAAAATGAAAAATCGCCAATTTAGTGTATAAAGTATAGAAAAATTACTATTTAGCGGTTTAGAGCTAGCTTGGCCTAAACACAAGGTGTAAAAAGACTACTGTTAAAAACGAATGGCACGTATAACACAGCTTGGGTTACTTGAGCTTGTTCAAGACAATATCACGTCTCTGAGAAGATTAGCAAGTAGGCGTAAAATATTAGTAGTTATGACTGGCATTTATTTTTATGTAGCTTAATACATTACATTAATACATTATACATTCGATTCTTTTTTTCGTTTCACTAGTTTGACTCAGTGTGGTGAAAGGATTAAAGTGCGCCTCAGAGGCTCTATTCGTGCACATGACACATGTCTTCGAATATATAGGTAACATATAGGAATAGGAAGTGCATATCGTGCGCTTGCCGAGATCGGACGTGCCCAATAATTTATTCAAAATAATAAACAAAAACTGACCTAGTTTTAACTCAGCAGTCGTGCTACGTAATGACAGTGTGTGATTTTAATTATGTTTTGATTTAATATGTAAGTCGAATACATAGTTTCATCATGGACAGCCATTTTAACAGAAGCAATAAGATGGCTCGCAGTCCCCAGCCCACACCACCGAACGCCCCGCCCGCCCAACCTATACAGACGTCTCCACCGCGATCTCAACCAAGGTATGAAGAGACCATAAAAACCGTGTCTACGTCGGAGATTCAAAAATGGATGGCTTCTATCGAACAGTGCCTTAATAAAGTGTCCACAATTGCTAATGAGGAAAAACTTAACTCAGAGCAGAAACTGCGTATAAGTAGTTTATGCAGAAAGGTATCCCTGGCTCATCTCAAATGGCAGTTGAATACCAAGCCCTAAAGTCGAAGGCTATACAAATCCAAACTTACGCAAAATTCCTCAATGAAAAGGAAGAATCGGTGTGCCTACAAGAACTGCAAAAAAGCGTAAGAGAATCGTCGCAACCGACAGCTAAGACCTCTTTTGCCGAAATGGTTAAAAAGAGTACCAATTCTTTTATCCGGCCTTCAAATTTTAGCTCTGTTGCAATCTATCCCAAGGATAAGCTCAAGACCAGTGATAACACCAAAACGTTGGTACAAAAAATTATCTGCCCCGAGGAGTTGAAGTTGCATGTGCGTGGACTTCGAAAGACCAGAAATGGTGGTGTCATCATCAGCACAGACGCTAAAGAAGACATCGAGAAGCTTAAAAAATCTGCCCCCCTCACCACAGCTGACCTAACTATTGACCTAAAAACCACACAAGCGCAGGCCACGTATTATGGTTATTGGAGTTCCGTCAACCATGCAGGAGCAGGAGTTCTATAAGTGCCTTTATGAACAGAATGTGTGCAATAAGCTCACAGATATGACGAAAGATGCATTCTTGGCATCTATTAAACTTAGCCATAAATCAGGCAAGGAGGGATCTGAATCTTGCAACTTCATCATTGAGGTCTCAGCTATAATTCGAAAGTGCCTTATAACCCAAGATCGTGTTTTCGTGAATTGGTCTTCCTGTCCTGTAAGAGACTTCACGTTGGTGACACGGTGCTTCAAATGCCAACAATTCGGGGATGCAGCGAAGACATGTGAAGCAGAGGCCTACACTTGCGGACACTGCGGTGAACTAGGTCATCAGTTCAATGAGTGTCCAAAGACAGCGGCACCACCTCAATGCGCAACCTGCCTTCGCTTCAAAAAGCCTAGTAATCACAAGACAGATGCCTTAGACTGCCCAGCCAAAAAGTTAGCCGAGCAAAGGTACATTAACTCGATTGATTATGAAGGCGCCTAAGAGCGCCGTGCTATAGTTTAGTTTTACCTTAATTTTAGATAATCATGACTGATAGATTAATTAACGACCTTGATAATTTCTCAGTTTCCCAGTCACGGACATGTGATGTTGAAAACTGCAAACAGCATATTTCTGCTTATTGCAACTCAATTACATTACTAACCCAAAACATTCGCAGTATCAACAGAAATTTTTACAATTTCAGTATTTTATTGCAAAGGCTTAATGTCGAATGTGACATAATCGTTCTAACTTAATGTTGGCTTGCTGTTCATAAGAACAACCTGCCTTTATTGGAAGGCTATAGAACTCATTATACCAAAACAAGCCATAATCAAAACGATGTAGTAGTACTTTATGCAAGAAATACTTTAAATTATGTTACTGTCGAAGAATTAAACATCAAGGACTGTACCTGTCTGTTGGTAAAAATAGATGCCAGTTTTGCGATTATAGCTGTGTATAGATCACCTTCATTTAATAATACGGACTCTTTTCTTGACTCATTGCACTTTCATCTCCAAACTCTATCGACATTTAAAAATATTGCAGTAGTTAGTGACATAAATATTAATATACGCCCGGGGTTTTGTGAAGAGGCAGCGCAGGAGTACTTAAACCGCTGCTCGTTTCACGGCTTACTTCCAGCTCACAGTCTACCAACATTTCAAAGTGGCTCATGCATAGACCATATTATGCTTAAAACTAACTTGCCAGCAATCGCCCTAGTGACTAATTCCTCTGTTACCGACCACCATGCCGCTTTACTAACACTTAGCCTAAAGATTTACATCAAAACTAGATTATAATAAATTGGGAATCGATTTACGTACGATTAGCTTTGATTCTATTTACAATTCAGCTGATGCAGAATCTTGTATGTCACATTTAGTGAGCATCATTCAGCAGGTACTACGTGCCAATACTAGAATTGTAAAAATAAGCAGAAAAAATCTTAATATTAAGCCATGGATTACCCCCGGGCTCCTTCGCTGTATAAGACATCGAGACAAGCTACACATAAATGCCAGATCATGTCCAAATAATTTAACAGCTCAAATTACATACAGACGGTATCGCAATTTCTGTAATGATCTCCTTAAAAAAATAATGTGCGAATATGATAAAACATCACTAGAAAAGGCTGGTAAAGATAGCAAAAAAGTTTGGAAAATCAAAATCAAAAATATTAGAGAAAATAATAAACAATAGATTGGTTCATTATTTAGAAAGTAAGGCTCTTTTGTCTGATAATCTGGTTTATTAATTATATTAATTAATTTGTCTGGTTTAGGTCTAAACTGTCTACAGCTGACGCTGTTCACCAGGTTACTGATTATATCGTGAGGGAACTTGACAGAGGCAATATGACAGTAGGTATATTTCTAGATCTCGCAAAAGCATTTGACACTGTCTCTATCCCTTACTCAACAAGTTAGAAAGGATGGGAATACGAGACAACCAGCTCAATCAGTTTACCAGCTATTTGAGCGGTCGAAGCCAATGCGTAAAAATAGACGGTGTGATTGGGAAGTACTCTTTTTTTAATTTACATTAATGACTTATGTAACCTACATCTTGCTCACGGTAAAATTATATCTTATGCTGACGACACTGCTCTACTTTTTTCAGCTAGTACGGACTCTGAAGTTTATGAATATGCACAACACGGCTTCAATATTGTAAATAACTGGCTTCAACACCTACTAACACTAAATGCTGATAAAACTAAATACCTAAACTTCACGATGCGGAAATCGCAAGCTGCACAAATAAGTAGAACAATCCATGCACATCAATGTAACCACGTAATTGACAATAATTTATGTCGCTGCCCCGCTATCTCAAACGCTAGTAATATTAAGTACCTTGGCGTTATAATAGACAAAAATCTATCGTTCAAATCGCACGTAGAAGTTTTGAGCAATAGAATCCGAAAACTAATATATGTATTTAAGACGTTACGATGTATTGCAGATTCAAAGCTAGTTTTGAATGTGTATCTTGCTTTATGTCAAACAATAATTTCGTATTGTATTACGTCATGGGGCGGAACTTTTAAAACTTTTATATTAGCTGCAGAAAGAGCTCAAAGAGCTATCCTAAAGGTAGCCACCTACCGCCCTTCCCTCTTTCCTACTAATCTATTATATAAGTCTTGCTAACAGTTCGACAGCTATTTATACTAAACCTTGCTCTAAGACAACATAGACTCCTTCCTTATTGTGCTGAAAATATTGAAAATAGACGTAATGATATTCGTACTAATAGCATCCCACTAAAACATGCTTTCGCCTCTAGATGTTTTGTATTCCTAGGGCCTTTTGTGTATAAAAGACTTAATCGTAAACTAGGCATCTATGCAATGAATTTTACTAATTGTAAAATAACCCTAAAACATGCGTTATCATGTCTATCTTACGAAGAAACTGAGGAGTTGTTGGCTAGGTGATGTTTTAAACATTCTACCTACCATTATGTATAAATTAGGTTTTCGCTTGGTTTGTCTTTTACATGAACTTATATCACCATTTATATTGTAACCTTGTTTATTTTATTTTATCACATAAGTTTACAGTTTTTTTGTTTATTTACATACCTATAAGTTAATATTGTTAGTCCTATCCAGCCCGAGACACAGGTTTTCCTAGTTCGGGCATATTGTAAACAGTTACCTAAGTATAGTTACATAATAAGTATTATATTGTAATAATAAATATTATTTTACCTGTTGTAACCCTTAGCTCTAAGGTAATGAATAAAGATTTATTATTATTATTATTATTATTATATAGAAATATATAGTAGGGTGGAGTGGTAGCCATTGAACCACTAAAAGTTTGCAGGACTCTAGACTCTAGAATTGAGTCAGTGGAAAATCTTACCTATTGTTTTAGCTGAACACTTAGGAAAATTAACTGACCTAAATTTGGCATTATTACTTGAGATGTATAATTAATAAAAACGTCGCAATAAATTTATTTTTAAAATATGGGAATTGGTTCATTATGTACGACTAGTGGTACGCAATGAACAAGGGGGATGGTAGATACTCAATTAAACTAGCGGTACCTGATGAATCACTGTATTGTTTATTGTGCATTTTGGATATTTCGACTATAAATCAAAAATATTTTTAGTATTTTTTTACAGTATTTTACAGTATTTTTTTTGTTATTTTACATTTATTGTACATAATAAACTTGAAAACAATTTGTTTTCAAGTTTATTCCTATTAAATCTAAATAGGAACTTTATTACTAAAGTACAAAACAACTGACAAGTATTTTTGCATTGTACTTTATTTTTATAAAAAATGTACTTTTTTTAAACGAGCAGAGCTTCAAGACGAAAGTCCATAATCAGTGCGTGTTGCCAGTGATGACATATGGAACTGAGACTTGGTTGTTAACTATTGGCCTCTAACACAAGCTTAGAGTCGCACAACGTGCTAAAATTTGCAAGTTGAAGTGGCAATGGGCAGGCCATATAGCTCGCAGATCTGATAACCGTTAGGGAATGAAAGTTCTCGAATGGTGACCAAGGACAGAAATGCGTAGGACGACCCCGATGGACTGATGACATTGTAAAGATGGCAGGAAATCGGTGGATGGAGAGGGTTCAAAATCGTTCTTCCTGGAAATCTATTGCGGAGGCCTATGTTTAGCAGTGGTCTTCTAGGGGCTGATATAGTGATGATGAATAAACGTCAGTTTTCTTCAATTTAAACGCTACAATGACGTAGTCTTTCGACAAAGGGTTGCGTGCCATTGAATGAAAGTCACCATCCAACATTATTTCAGATGCACTTAGGAAATTGTCTCCACAAGAAGACGAGGCGCTATAAAACAGACCTACTTCCCCCTCGTCTGATGAGTTGGTTTTTCCTTCCTGCATTTGAAAATGACTTTTTTGGCCACCCCCATCAGAGATTATTTTTGAGATAAAATCTGTTAATCGTTTAGGCGTGAAGAGGTAAGTGATACGAGTAGATAGACAGAAGTACTTTCACATTTATAATACTCATGGTATGGATAGATGACTCAACGCTGATAGCTGTGAATCTATGTACAAAAATATGAAGAAGTACGACATGACTACAGTTACCCAGTGAACCATGGTCCATTAGGTACTCTTAGCAAGTGATTCAATGGATACCACCCTCTCTTTCAAAACTTTAAAAATTTACTGCCGCCAACAAAAGTTAATTTTGAATGCAAATATCATTGTCAGACATGTCAAATCATCAATAATTTCGATGAAACACGAACAAAGAACATCTCAAAATCGAGTAATGAAAAATGTAAACCCACATTTTTTACACCGTTTTCGATGCCTATGTCACAAGTTTCTCCAACGTGGCCGGTGACCACGTACAAAGAATTGGCGCGGGCTGAAGGTTTGAATATGTAATTTGCACGAACTTGCAACGTCGTGTTTGGTAGTTATGAAGGTGGTTAATAGCGTACCACTGGTTCATACCACCCCAACCTAAAAATTTTGAAATCAAATTCAGGTATGTACTGGGTACATATAACTGAAGATCTTCAAAAACTGAGATTTAGAAGAGTGATGCAAGGTAGGTAAATATTATACGAAATTTATTTTATTTTCTTTTGTCTTTTAAAAAAGGAGGAGGTTCTCAATTCGGATGTATTTTTTTATATTTATTACCCCAAATCTCCGTCATTTATGAAACGATTTGAAAAAGTTTTTTTTAAGTAATAGCATATCATTCCGATAGATCCCAAAGAAATTTCATCAAAATCGGTTCAGTAGTTTGTTTTTTAAATCAAAATATGACATCTAAGAAAACGAAATTTCGTATTTTTATATAAATTATGACCGCTTCTTTATAAGTTTTAAAACATAATGATTTTTTTGTTAATAATTTATGAACTACTCGTTTTTCAGTTTTTGATATTTTTACACCTTGGATATTTTTTGCGGTATTGAATAGTAGGTTATAAATGTATTTTTTATGTTATATTATGTTATATGGTTATAGGTTTTAAGAACATGATTAAACAAATAAATTGTAGAATTTCTAGGTATGTTTTTTATACTGATTCTAAAAACTAGCAAAGGTGTATTTTTTTATAAAACACTGTTATAGTTTCAACATTGAAATTGGAAAATATATATATATTGTATTCCTAATTTTTTTACGGACTTGCCATGTCTTAATTTATCTGTGTCTAGATCACGAGTAAGTAGGTTGTATGGAATCCCTGCCATATTTAGTGCATATTTATAAAAAAAACTGAATATTATATTCAATTTAATTAAAATATTTATATGAGCTAAAAAGTCACACAAACTTAAATGAATAAAAGTTAAGAGTTTTTTTTCATGTATTATACTGAATTCCTTTTTTTGCTTTACATTTCTGTAAATTAAAACTACTCACCATGTAACAGAAATAAATGTTTGGTGCAATATGATCCAAATAAATAACGTCGGACATTCCACACAGCATCATCTAGCCCCAAAGTAAGCAGAGCTTGTGTTATGGGTACCAAGTGACTGATATATATACTACTTACATATGTTTTTTTTTGTAAATACATACATATTATACATAGAAACGACCAGACCCGAGACAAATACTTGTAGATCATACAAACATTTGTCTCGTACCGGGAATTGAACCCGCAACCTTATGCGTCTCATCCGAGCCTAGGCACACTGCGCCACAAATGTCGGTAGATATGTAAGGTAAGTAACTTACTAAGTACCTACTCACTCATATGACGCATGATTCCCCAGAATTTGGAAGTGTTGAAATAAATTGCGTTGTAAGTATGTTGGTACAGACTTAAAATATGACAAAAGTTCTGTCATATTTTTATCCGACCTAAAAAAAAGGAAGAGATTTTCAATTCGACTGTATTTAAAAAAATATATGTTTGTTACCTTAGAACTTTCGACTGGGTGAACCGATTGTGATGATTCTTTCTTTATTTGAAAGCTAGTGCTTGGTCCCGTGTGGTCACATTTGTTCAATTGTCTAGTTCTTACTATGGCATTCATGAGAAAACCATATAAGTCTTAATTTGCATTTAATATGTGCGCGACAAATGGACGAATAACCCATTATCACGCCAACCGATTTCGATGATTCTTTTTTAATCGACTTCAAAAAAGGAAAGGACTTCTCAATTCAACTGTAAGTATTTTTTTTTATATTCAATGAAGACGATTGTCTTTTTATATTTAAAACGCAATAATATAACAGACAATAAAAAACAATAAAAAGTACTAAATAAAAAAACCTGGAAATACTCACAATTATTCCTGTCACCAGCAAACAACTTGTGGAATCTCAAAAAATCTGGTCTCCCGCCAAAAAACTTGCCATTCTGATTCAAAACTTCTCGAATCAGCTCTAAATTGTTAACAACCAGGCATTTCGTAGCTCCCAACTTCAAGCTGAAGATATCCCCATACTCCTTGGCCAGTTCTGTGAAAGCCTGGAACGGTGATTCGTGCTTGCCCAAAAGGTGTAAGTTACCAAATATCGGAAAGGCAACAGGCCCAGGCGCAGCTTTCAATATGGCGAATTTCTTATCGCCATATTTGCTGATATTTTTAAGCGATACGGTGTTCCTCTTAATGAGTGTATACACCGCTAACGCAATGATCACCACAAAGAGGATAGCACTCATTTTCTTAGTAGAATTTTTTAGAATGGCAACATCAGTTTGACAGGAGTATTTGCGGGAAGCGTGTGCTCGAAGTTTTGCAATGCGCCGTCTGAAGCGACGTCTGCCATTTTATACCCCGTATTAGCATTATTTTGTATAAAATTTTCAATAACAACGCAAGTAGGTCATTTGAAAATACATTTTCAACTCTATAACAATAGCTATAAGACATACGTAATCGGCAGGTTATGAATTGGATAAACCTGAATTTTAAATTGTATAGCAATGGGGGTCTATTCTCTCGGCAACTAAACTAGTAAATTTTTAGATTTTTGTTGATATTTTATAAAACGACCAATTTCGAAAAAAAATAATAGGATACCTGAAAAGTATAACCCTTTGAAACAAGAAAACATTTTTTTGAATCGGTTCAGGCGTCTTTAAGTAATCGGTGAACATACATTAAAAAAAACTGACGAACTGAGAACCTCCTCCTTTTTTTGAAGTTGGTTAAAAAGACATTCAAACATCAAACATGCCTTTTCATTTTTCATCTCGTTTAAGTATATCAGCAGGATAGTATACCGATTACGCACGCTGCTACAAAGTTGCACCCCGTTATTTAATTCAACGAAAGTTACCTTGAACTTTCGTTGAATTAAATAAAGGCATCTAAAAATTGGTTAACGCTTCAAAGTTATTTGCATTTGCTGTAGTTTTCCACGAAGGGTTCACTTAACAACATAATGACCCTGATTCTGGTACGCCGGACTAAGATTTCGTAAAATACAATAGTAGATTGTTGCACCGAGCGCAAAGTGAGTTAATGCACGAGTGTTATATTGGTGCCCGAGCGCTAGCGAGGGCACTGAATTAACACGAGTGCATTAATTACTCTCTTTAGCAAGGTGTGTTTACTTTTCTTTCAACTACCAATCTAGGTACCTACTGTGATAAAATATACCTACTCAAAATAAAAATATGAAGAATCAAAGTTTTACAATGGTATAAAATGCGCGCCATTTGTTTTTTTTTTTCATCAAGTCGGTTTTATTCAGCCGATGTTTTTTATCAGCCAGTATCCTTTTGATCTAATGCAAACATTTTATATTTAACTTAATGGGGGATATTAAACCTCTGTGGTAAATTTATATCTAATTAAAAAGTAAAAAACAGTGCAATAATGAAAAACAGTGTAATAATGAGATTTCATATAACACTAGCTGACCCGGCAAACGTTGTTTTGCCATGTATGTATTAGAAAAAAAAATAGGGGTTGATCGTAGAGGGGTGAAAATTTAGGGTTGCATGTATTTTTGTATAATGTATCATAAAAAAATAAAAACAAAAAATTTTGTCTGAAAAAAAAAAAAAAAAAATTAAGGGGTGGACCACCCTTAACATTTAGGGGGATGAAAAATAGATGTTGTTCGATTCTCCCCCCTGACTAATATCCTCGCTAAGGATCACGAAAATCGGTCGAGCCGTTTCGGAGGAGTTCGATTACGCACCCCGTGACAGAAGAATTTTATATATTAGATTACTGCACTGTTTTGGTTCTAAGCAAAAAATACGTCCTTTGTGATCGGTTTTGTAGTGATTAATGATAACATTACTACGTAGTTGAAAGAAAATAATTTTGTATGCACCAAAGTCTGATAGAGAATCATTTTTATGAGACATTTCTTAAATATACTAAATTGATGTATGGTTGGCGTGTTTTAGCTTATTTCGGTCATTATGTAATGAGGTCTTGATTATAACAAATTATAACTACGGAAAATATTATGCATTCATGGAATAAAATTACAACTTTAACTTCTTTCGACGGACTAATTAAAATTTTGTAAAAAGATATGAGCATATTTCGATTGCACCAAATTCTAGATTACAGAAACATTTACAAATAACACTTCTAAAATTTACTAAATTAATGTGTGATTGACGTATTTTAGTTATCATGTAAAAAAAGGTTGATTAAAACTGCGGATAATCCTAGAAAATCAATTCAGTAAAGCAGCTGCATGCATAATGTCAATTTTAACTACCATAACTATTGTTTTTTTTTCTCTTCATTGTATTTTCGTGTAAGCAAAATAAATGTTGTCGAACATAATTTTAGCTTAGTCGGGACGAAACAGATTATCCAAAACTATCCCCAGAAAGCAACCTCCTTAGTACTTAATAATTCCCTTCTTTCGCGCGTCACGCTTGCTTGATCAAAGTTATGCCATAGATTATAAAATTTGACTGACAGAATGCATGAATTTGGATAATCAAGGGGGTTTATTTAAATTATTAATCTGTTTTCATTTAATACTTAGCTGCTTATAAATGAAGCAGTCCAAGGGCAAAGCAGGCGTTTGCGAACTTAGCGGTGCCGGTGTAGGGTTTTTTTTTGACATGAAGTACCTAACGTAAACTTTTAGGAATTAACTAAATCTCTCGTATTGTTCCATGTTTTATTCAGTAATCTTAGCGGAATTTTAATCATTAAATTGTGAGTTCAGAGAATTATGTTGAGATATGTATTTAAAATATTATAAACTTAATTATTAGAAGTAATCATCCTCTATAGTGAAGAATATCTTTGATTTGCCTACGCTGTGGTTCGATATTTAATTTTATAATTATATTAATTATTGTCCTGTAGTGATATTATAAACTGCATAAAGTAAATAAGTATTATATTCAATCTAGTATTGCTGTGAAACCTTATTATAACGTTTTAAGTTATTTCAATATTTTAATACGATATTAGTTCTTGTCATCAATTGTTACTTTGTATAAGATCAAGCTCCGCACGCGTGATATCTACACAAACAGCAGCCAATATCATTCCCCAAAGTCGAACTATCTTTTTATCAAAATCCATCAAAATCAGTTCAGCCGCGAAACGTAACAGACAGACAGACATAGTCACTTTCTCGATAATATAATATAGATAATAATTTCGGTAGTTTCAGTAGTTAAGCAAGGTAATCATTTTTGTTCTATATTAATACTTCCTAATAGCAGCTTATGTCGTTTTTTCCTACATTGATATATTTTATTGCAGCTTAGATCACCAGCCCCTCCTCACTAGCGATAGTAGGTTTCTTTCCATGTGACCTGGACAGCCTTCCTCCGCTATGGACAATTTCATGTCCCAAGGGAACTCTAATTTTAATTTTGACAACAAACAAAACAGTTACTTCAGTAATTAGTATGTCTGTCATAGTTCAGCAAAGGGGTATCAGAGGGCTTAATCTTTTATCAAATCGTCCAATGTAGTAGGTCGGTCCAACACATTCAAGGGCATTTACTTTACTTTTGTCTGCAAGCAACTCACATACCATCCATCCACTGGTTAACCTTCTTGTATCGCATCTTAGAATGCAACTGGATACATAGAAGAGCCCTGCCTAACTCCTATCCTACTTGGCGAAGTTCCCTAATCCTACAACACAAGAATCTTACCCTACTCGACCCTAATACAGATTATTATCTAATACAATATGTTGTGATTTTATTTGTTAGGACCGTAGAGTAAAGAAGATTGATAATGTGTGATAGATATACCAATTATATGAATAGTTTAACTTTAATTTCATGAATAATATCAAATCTGGATAACTTAATTCTGAGCCTTGAGAGATATTTCTCTATACCATTACTAGGTAAAAGTCTGAATTAGATAAAATTATATCAACAGTAATATTCATACTGACTCTTCGTCGATAGCAACTTTAATCTTTCCATAGATTCAGGCAAGCTAGTAGGACTTTCGCCTCAAGAGTTTGATAGAACTTATCTAATATGATTATTAATAAATCAATAGTAAGACTAATCCAAAAGGTCTCCATTAAATATGTACCACAATGTACAAATAATGAACATTTGAATCTAAGATGTAGGAAATCATTATTCCATTTCATAAGAATTTATAATTGCTTTCAACTAGACATTTATTATCTAGTGCAATGTTTCAGCTAAATCTTTAGTAAATAATTGGTATTACTATCTCATTGGATAATTGAGTTTATAAGTTTAATAACTTTTAGTCAATGATAGTTTCCCCACTGATTCGCGCACCGATTTAGTTACTGGTAAACTACGTAGTCCTACGAGAAGCATAAGTAGATTTATACTACAGTATAGGTATGGATGATAGTAATTCCAAACCTAGGCAAACTGGTAAAATTGTGTTGTGTACCTGATGTCCTACCTAACCTAATCTGGTGTGTGAATCAGCAATACTGGAAGCAAGCTTCGTACATTTAAATGTGTATGTCGCTCATCAGGGTGCAATGATGAGCTACCTAGCTGCTAATTGGGGGACAGCGAGTTGTAAACCTCGACTTTGTACCTAACCCCTAGTACGTCCCTACAATCTACATCCGACAGACCGAAGTCCTGGGATGTCATCTGTAGATTAAAGGCAATATAATGTGCAAGTATATA
This sequence comes from Lampropteryx suffumata, assembly GCA_948098915.1. Classification (NCBI taxonomy): domain Eukaryota; kingdom Metazoa; phylum Arthropoda; class Insecta; order Lepidoptera; family Geometridae; genus Lampropteryx; species Lampropteryx suffumata. The sequence goes on along the minus strand of OX402544.1, from coordinate 20,339,670 downwards.
AATAGATAAAGATAGACTATGCCGATTGCTTCTGTTAAGTCCGGTTCTGCCTTCCTTACACAGAATGCAACCAATCATAGGGAACCATTAAGCCGATCCTCAGGAGAGTTAAAATCTGGCTCCAGGCTCGTTCCGAGAGGTCCTGGGGGAACTCCTAACAGGGTGGGAAAGCCAGACTTGAGTATAACACCGCTAGGTTTCCATCTGACCCACAGACCATGCCGTGTAAGAGCTTCATACAATTACTTTGGTGAATCTTGTCTTTCTTCACGAACTCGTAAACAATTTCCGACTCACTGACCTGATAAACTATTACGTAACTCACACAATGAAACTATCACAGAAACCTACCCATCAGGTAGGTAAGCCGTATGCTTGATTGCTGGCTCACTGAACTAAAAAAAGAGTTTTTAGGATACCTATATAGTTAATAGATGATTTGGAACAATAATTGTTATAGTAAAATTATTATATATAATTTATATTTATATTTAATTAAATTTATTATTTAATGAATTTTCATTTTTTTTATTTGTGTCCGCAAAAATCCGCCAAGCAAAATAAAACCACTCTCAGCAGTTTCTCATTCATTCCTATATTTGTATTTATGTCTTATTTAAAATTCAATTATTATTTTATTTCCTTAAATCATGACTCATCATGACTAAGAATATTTAGTACACAAGCTAACTTTTTATATACTGTATATATTGCACCATTATTTTGTATTTTGTATTTACTACATTATTTATTATGTATATGTAATATGTGTTTTGATCGGTAGGTACTCTATGTGCGTAAGTACCTATCGATCAAGGTACTTACGTCACACATCATTTAAGGCTCCGTCGGAAAATCAGCGCTGCCCCGATCCTCCATTGGTTCGGTACAGAATCATGTTGAGACGGGGACCCACACAACAATCTAGGTACTTAGCTCTTAATTTTTTTATTAATGTAAGTATATATTTTGTTTTTTTAACTATGAAAGTGTCCTAGATGCTGGGTCAAATAAAAACATTTTCTTTCTTTCTTTCTTATATTTATGGGTAATCGTTCATAATAATAATAATTTATATATATTGGTTGATAATGAACACAACACTATCTAGCTCCAAACAAAGCATAGTTTGTACTATGGGAACCAGATGACTGATATTATGTATAATTTATATATACATATGTATTTACAAAAACGAGCTTTGTATGTAGTAGGTAGGGATAAGTTATGTGGTAGTCATAATACGAGCTCAGCTTATTTTGATACTGTGTGAAATATCCGGCAATAAATATATCATCATTACATGGTATAAAACCAAGTCGCTTCCCGGTGTCTGTCTGTCCCTATGTATGCTTAGATCTTTAAAACTACGCAACAGATTTTGATGCGGTTTTTTTTAGTAGATAGAGTGATTCAAGAAGAAGGTTTATATGTATAATACATACATAATATAGTAGAGAAACATTGATAATTTTATAGGTTAGCGTATATAAGTTCAACGTATTAGAACTACTGAGCTACAGCAACACGTGGCCGGGTCAGCTAGTATTAATATATTTATGAAAACCTAATGTTTAGGTAGTTTTATACATAATAAATAATGCTGGACATTTAGACGGTATCATCTGGCCCCAAAGGCGATGATGAATCAGTCTGTCAGTCAGGTTAAGGTCTTTTATAGGTACCCATAGATATTCTGTCTGCGATCGTTTCAACGTCTGCACGTGATCAATTCAAATAAAGAATTCAACGTATTTTATCTTGTTTTTTTCATGTTGGTACAAAGAACTGTGAAAATATGGTAGAACATGGCAACACGAAATTGGGCTAGATGGATATATTTTTTCAGAAACGAACATTTTAATAAATAAATATTTACGAGTATGTCAGTAGGTTTGATTTTAGATTGTGGTTTTTAATATTTTATTTTGTCTAACTTGAGTGGTCATTTTTTAGTTTTTCTTTATGCCTACATCAATTTTTATGTTTAGATAACATAACACGAGCTCTGCGTGCTTTGGAGCTAGATGATTTTGTAAAATGTAAATTATTTTTATACAATTACAATGGTTATCTACCGAACGAATCCATAAATATGGGCCTACTCTTGAATTTGATAAAGGATATATCAGGTCAATAACCGTGAAAAATTCTACCCTTAGCTATATCGTTTCGATTCGTTTTGAGCGATTGAGCGACCGATATTAGTTTTGACAATATAATAATCCACCACAACAGACGATAACTGTAGACTATAGACTGAATTTGACGTACATTTAAATGACTTTCGTTTACTATATCGAAATCGGTACCTACGCAGAGTAGACAACATGAATTCTCGTCGTACAAATCACTCACCACACTCGTGCTATGAATTTATTGATTAAACAATTTATTGAACAATTTATTTAAAACTCCGTTAAGATAACCAAATAAAACGCAAAAAAACACGGGAAAATCGAATTCATATGTCTTCTATTCTTCCTACTTATAAAGGCATTTGTCTTGTTGTATCAGACATTCATATGGTTTTTGACCCGTAAGACGACATTTAGTCGAATACATGATACAATTTTATAATTAATATTATAAATGTGAATGTAAGTTTGTTTGTTACACTTTCACGCGAAAACTACTTAACCGATCATAATGAAACTTTGTACACATATTCTTAGAGGTATTAGAAGTAACGTAGGATACTTTTAATGAAAAAAAAAAAAGTGTGGCACTCGGGGACTGCCGCGGTAAAGCTATTTTGCATAGCATTTTTTATCAACTTATGCAATTATAATTATTTATTTATTCCTACAGCGCAGAAGGCAGAGCTACTACTAACTGAGCGGACAGGCCAGTCAAATATAAAAATAAAATAATAAATAATTCCCAAATAGTAAGTACGTAATACCTACATGCAAGTAGGTATCCAACATAATATGTTGGGGAAAAAGTTTCTTCGCATTTTTTAAGAAAATTCAAAACATTTTTTAATATAGTTTATTTAAATTTAACTAAAGTATGTAGGTACCATTTTGTTCGATAACTTTTTGCCATCTTGTAGGTAGGGACATGATCCGATTGCTATAGAAATTTTGGGGCTTCTGATCAAAATACCGCGACAAGTGGTTTTGGCAGTCCTCTCGTGATGTTAACCTGACACTGCCTAAAGAATTCTGAAGAGACAGAAACAGGTGGAAATCTGAAGGTGCAAGGTCAGGACTATACGGCGGATGCATTAACACCTCCCAGCCAAACTCTCTTAATTTTTGCTGAGTGGCTAAAGATGTGTGAGGTCTAGTGTTATCATGATGAAAAACCACACCCCTTCTGTTGATTAATTCCGGCCGCTTTTTCTCAACTTCTTGCTTTAATCTCATCAGTTGTTCGCAGTAGAGTTCAGAATCGATGGTCCTGCCTGGTGGTAACAGCTCATAATGAATAATGGCCTTCCAATCCCACCACACACACAGCGAGTGTGTGTTGGGATTGGACACCTTGTTGCGAGTTAACCCGGGTTTCGCCACAGTCTGTGAAGCCTGACCGGCCTTTGACCACGACCTTTTTCGCACGTTCTTGTCGTACGTGATCCACGTTTCATCACCAGTTATCAGCTTCTTTAAAAATGGTTCGGTTTCATTACGTCGTAATAAAGAATCACAAATGAGTAGGTACACGGTTCATTAGGTTTCTTTCAGTGAGCTCGTGAGGTACCCAAATATCGAGCTTTTTGTGTACCCAGTTTTTTTCAAATGCGCCAAAACTGTTTTGTGGTCAATTCCCAGTTTTTCAGCTACGTCGTAACTACTGATATGATATGCCGATCTTGCTCCACTTTTTCAAAAATGGCATCCATTTTATTTAATACACATTTAATAGGGCGACCAGGGATAAATATATAAATAAATAAAATAAATTTACAAGTTTAATGTGAACCCCATTTTTGTTAATAATAATAATAATAATAATCGTTTATTTCAGACAACAAATAAATGTACTTATAGGTAACAAATATATTGGCCCATAGATAAATACCCTAAAGACTAACATAGATACAAAATATAAACTTATTACTAAATTACAGATGACGTTCGCACGGTGTCATAGGTCAGGGATCCGTTTAATTTCCTAAACACGACACCTTTCGGCCAGAACCCGGTGTCCATGAATGTCGAGAGACGATTCGTCGGCACTCTCACCATAAATTAATTGAAATTCACGTTACGGCGAGAGTCCAACTTCACGTCTTTCATGAACCTGTCGATCCTGTCTAGTACACCTAGACAATGTAATTTAGTAATAAGTTTATATTTTGTATCTATGTTAGTCTTTAGGGTATTTATCTATGGGCCAATATATTTGTTACCTATAAGTACATTTATTTGTTGTCTGAAATAAACGATTATTATTATTATTATTATTAACAAAAATGGGGTTCACATTAAACTTGTAAATTTATTTTATTTATTTATATATTTATCCCTGGTCGCCCTATTAAATGTGTATTAAATAAAATGGATGCCATTTTTGAAAAAGTGGAGCAAGATCGGCATATCATATCAGTAGTTACTAGTAGTTAGGACTCCTAGCAGGGGGCGATCGAGGCGAAAATGCGGGTGTGGGACGCAGAGGCGGAGTTGCCGGCGTAGCCAAACGGGCTCGGCCGGTGTTGGGCAGGGGCTTTTCCCAAGCGTTGGGAAATGGAGCCCTCGGGGAGTCCATCGCCACCTTAGGGGTGGTTTTGGTGTACTGGGGAGTTTTTGGAGGAGCAACACGCTCCGGGGCCCGTTTTGCCACCATTTTGTTAGCCCGCGGTGCCATGGGGCATCCGCGATAGTTCGCGGTATGACCAATGACACCACAGAGAATGCAAGCCGGTGGTCGACGGTTTCCCGGGTGCGGTTGCATTCAGCGGTGCCGTGGTCACCCAGACACTTGACGCAACGAGGTCGGGCGTAGCGATTACGCGCAGAATGGCCATAGAGTTGGCATCTTTGGCACTGGGACGGAGTACCATTACGGTGGGGAGGCTCTACGCGGAGGCCAGATAGGTTGTTGACCATTTTTAGGTCGAAAATGGCTTTGCCGGCTGGTGTGAGATCCAGTATCACGAGCACCAGTTCATAAGCTCTCCGGGACGAACTGCTGACCATGCGATGAACTTCCCTGACGGGGAAGTTCTGTGCAATGAGATCGGACTTACGTCCGATGCGTCCGTGTTGCGTCCGTGCTTATTTCCGTGGGAATGCCGCGGATCACAACACGGAGCATGCGTTCGTCCTCTAAAGCATAGGTGTGGTAACCTATGTTTTCTTCCCGAAGGAAGGAGGTGAGGCGACGATGGTCTTGGGAGGACTGTACCTGAACTTTGATACCGTCCTTGGTACTGCGGGCGTGGGTGAAGTGAATGTTTCTTGCCTTGCAGGCAGAGGAAACCTTGTCCCACTTTTCCTTCTGGCGGAGGAAGATAGGAGGTGGGGCCTTTTCCTTTTTCGCGGAAGTAATCCCCGCGGAAGAGGAAGGGGTCGGAGTGGCCTGTGAGGCCGAGGTGGAGGGCTGAGAGGCCGGATTAGGGATTGCCATATCGGCAGGAGTTTTTTTCGCCTTGGAGGTTGGAGGCTCCTTGGCCGAGTTGGTGGTTCTCTTCCTCTTTCCTTGTACTACAGTGAAGCTGGAGTCTTCGTCAGAGGAGGAGATATCTGGTTCAGAACTGTCGATATCCGACACCATATCGATGGTGGATTCGTAGTCCTGGGAGACCGAGGGAGGGGTAAGAGCCAGAGGGGCCGGGAGGATTTGACCTGAGGTCGGGACGGGGCCTACAGCCAATGGGCCGGAAGCAGGGAGAGGTGCCTGAAGAGCCTGGGGTGCCTTAGGGGCGGGAATTGCCTTAGGGGCCGGGGATTCCGCGGTTTTACGCGAGGCTTCACGGGAGGCCTGGGGCACCGGGACTTTAGGGGCGGGTGCCTGAAGGGCCATGGGGTTTATGTCCAGAAGGGACGGAATGATCCTTCGAGGATCTTGGTGCGCGAAAGAGGTTCCTGCGGGTATGTCGAAAGACCCGAGGATAAGCGCAGGAGAGGTCAAATATGCCTGTTGCACAAGAAACTCGAGCGTTTCCCAGGTCATATGACTAGTCTCCATGCGGGGCGGCAAATGCCCCGATTTTCGTGCTTTAGAGCCCATCTCGCCGGGGGGATACACCCGGGAGGTGAGGTGGTGCGTGACCCTCCCCGTCGGGTTAGACAGGGAGGGGGTGAGGCCTCAGTGTCCTACCTAATAGTGCGTCCCTTTTGTCTCTCTTACGGGACAAAAGGGGTGTGTCCTAACCGATATCTGGCGTCGTTGAGGGGAGACCCCAAGGCCGGTGGTGCCAGACCCAGCCGGATTGTAGCGTTCCTCTGAGGGAGGAAAACAGGCGCTCCGGGTCCACGCCCAACTTGGTTCGTTGGCACTGTTAAGTATCCCCAAGTTGACCACTAAGCGTGGATTTTAGCTTTCAAGTCGAAAGAAACCAGGATTGTCCTGAAAAGGACAACGCCCTCTTAGAGAGCTACGTCGAAACAAAAACGAAGCGCAGGCGCACTGAAAAGTGCGTGCTGGCAAGAGCCAGTCACCCGATGCGACGCGCAGACTGGAATGCGCGTCGGCGGCTGCTGCGGCTTCGGGGGCGGGGCTTGCGGCGGGGCGCGTGGTCCGGAGCGTGGAGGTCCGGCGCGTGGTCCGGCGCGTGGTGCGTCCTGAGTGGGGCCAGGAGCGAGCGGAGCGGAGTGTCGGACTGGGCAGGCGACCTGTCCGTGCGGCGTCCGAGAGCGGAGTGAGACTCTTTTTTTTTTGTTTTTTCTGATTTTTACTCGGTCTCGCCGAAACATATATTACAATTTTTGGGCCTCCCCGCCAACGCGTCGTCGTCCAAGCGCCTTTATTAAAAGAACCAATACTTGCTATTTTCTGTCTCTGTTACCCGTCCGATATGTCTCTACAAACTGGCAGCCTAAAACATTTCCTGTTTATCACCCGACTACCCGCTCGAGGAATCTCAAAACTGACATGCGCTAAGATCTGTGGACTGTCCACTATACCATGTATTAATTTATACATGAATAATATGTCGGATATCTTACGACGGACACTAAGCGACTTTATTTTATAAAAATCCATTCTGTGGCAGTACGAAGGCAGTTTTTTACAATTGTTATTTGCGTATGATAATATAGGAATTTATTTTGTATACGTTCTATCCTATCTGCATGTACAGTGTACCCAGGAGACCAAACACAGCTATTGAATTCTAAAACACTTCGAACTATACAATTGTATATAGGTAAAATTACTGTTGGGTCTTTCAATGATTTAATTTGTCTCGATACAAATCCCGTTAGCTGCGTGGCTTTTTTAACAGTTTTATCAATATGTTCGCGAAAGTTTAAGGACTTATCTATCGTCACTCCTTGGTCCCTAATATTCTGCATCTCTTTAAGTTGAGTACCCCTTATCGAATAAGTAGCAGAGAGAGGATATTTTTTTTTTGTAAATTTAATGTGGTAGCATTTATTTGTATTCATGACCATTCCGTTATTTATGCACCAAAGGTCAACATTATTTATCTCTCTTTGTAAAGCTTCGATATCAGCGTTACTTTCAACCTTCTTATAAATCTTTAAGTCATCTGCATACATTTTAAAGTCGCATTTTAACTCATGGGCAAGATCATTTATAAAAATTACAAAAAACAGTGGCCCTAAGTGCGATCCTTGGGGTACACCACTTGGTATATTTTTCGATCGGGATGTGTATCCCCGAAATTTAACGAGCTGCGATCGAATTTTTAGGTATGATTCGCACCATCGAAGCAATGTGCCATGGATACCCATGCCCGAAAACTTCCTCAATAGCAAACAGTGGTCAATTAGATCCAAGGCTTACTGAAATCTGTGTAAACAGCATGGATCTCTCCTCCATTATCTATGGCTTGAGCCAGATCGTTAACAAATCCAACTAAATTCGTTGTAGTAGATTTTTTGGGAAGAAAACCATGCTGCTCTGGGTGAAGTTTTTCTTTAACGTGCCAGTAAATCTTCTTTTGAACAATAGATTCAAAAACCTTACCAAGCGCCGGTAGAATGGACACTGGGCGGTAGTTGGATGCGAGATTTACATCAACTTTTTTGTGTAATGGTGTCAGTCGAGCCTTTTTCCACAATGCGGGGAAGCACCCTTCAACGAGAGATCTATTGTACAAATGACACAAGGGACCAAATAACCTTTCCGCGCATCTTTTAAGAAACATATTTGGTATATCATCCAGCCCCGCACCTTTATTCTGATCTAACTTTTTGAGAGCCACAATTATCTCAGACTCCTTCAAACATAAATTACCAAGGGAGGAGGAATAGTCTCGAACATTGGAGTTTGAAATTACTTGACTTGTCAAAGCATTGCTCAGCTTGTTACTTGTGTTGTACACTGATTGAAAGTAATCTGAGAAAAGCTCACACACTTCTTGTCCGCCATTAGCTGTTGTATTACCCAAGACTAGTTGGTTAGGTATTGAGCCACTATTTTTTTCAGATTGTTGACGTAAGACCAGAAGCTTAAACCTCCTGTGATATTTAAGTTTCTCTTTAGAACATTTGATTAAGGAAGAGCTGAACCATATCGCATATCGCTCATTTTTAGGTGCTCGACGAGGTGTGTGTTTCTCTACTATTGGCATAAGATTCGAATTCGGCGTGTCTGTAAGGACAAGATCCAATGAACGACCCAGTTGATTCCTAACGTAATAACATTGATACAAGTAATTAAAAGCAACCTCGTCTAGAAACGTATTTTCTTCTCTATTGTAATTATTATTCGTTGCATTATTGGGTAAACAAGCATAGATGAATGTTCAAGATAATCCTGTTTTTAGGGGGGGGGGGGGGGGGGGGGGGGGGGGGGGACGTAAACCGCACAGATGTTTAAATACTGGTTGCTGCAAATTCTAATAGTGACCCACAAGTCCTCGCACTCGGATTCCCACGAAGGCCGTCGAATTACTTCGAATCTTTTGTGAATAGCTACTAAAACACCACCGCCGTCTTTTTTGTGATTACTAGTAATAGTAGAGTCCCGATCCCGTCTGAATATATTGTATCTATCATCCAGTACCTCATGATCGTAAACAGACGAGTTCAAATTAGATTCCGTTATCACTATCACATCGTATTGGGTTTGCAATACTTTTATATAAACTTCATCAAGTTTCGTTCTGAGGCCTCTTACATTTTGATAGTAGAGTGTTACAATGTTTATATCGCCTTGAACTAATTAGATAGCCACTTACAACTAACAAGATTCTACACGAAACGTAAAATTACAAGCCTGTAAGCGCGTCCTCGTTACTGATCAGTTGTGACTTCGAGTTTGCGTTCTTGCCAACGAAGATCTTGCCGTTCCGGACCCACAGGAATTCGTACTGCTTTTCCGTGACAGCAACACGCGCCGCCGCGTGCAGCTTCTTGTTTGCCGGCGACAGGTGCTCAGCGACAAATACCGGCTGCTTCCGCTAAACCAAGGTGCCCCGAATGCAATTTGTCCCTACTATTCGTTCTGTTAAATTTCTTTACCGCTGCCAGTATCTCGCCGCGAACACGAGGAGTAGCCAGCTTTGCGACGATTGCTCGAGGCCTTGTAGATTGTTGATTTAATTTAGGCACTCGATGGAAGTCGAGAACCTCGTTATCGCCGATTTCTCTTGAGACGACTTTTCCAAGCTGCTTGATCGTGAATAGTAAATTCTCAGTTTTGTTTTCCGGGACGCACTGGATCTCGATATTACACCCCCTCGACTGTTGTTCAATGTGATTTAGCTGAGTATTGATGACGCTGATTTGTGACCGAAGGGTTTCGTTTTCCGATTTCAAAACGTCAATTATCTTGGACTTTTCGATCATTTGTCTGTGCAAGTCCTCAAATTGAGAGTTTGTGTAGTTTATGCTTATAACAAATAACAAACCTTAGTTTCCGTTGACTTCGTAACTTTATTACAGGCCTTGCACTTCATACTGTCTTAGGCTTATTTACATGCATAAGAATGTACCTTATCAAAAAGTCCGATAACGCAGTACTTAGTGTGGTTGCTATGAGACTATCGCTAGGCGCCGCGCCGTATTGCAGGTACAGAGTGTTGATCTAGGTCAGTTATTTCTTGACATGCGTTGTGGGTATCTTGACACTCATGCAGAAATCAGCTACATATTATTTCGCTAATTATATCACTTTACAGGCAGTAAAAAGTATGCAAATACCTGTAATGTCCAGGGAGACCAGTCCACAATACCAGGACAAATTGTTTACTTCACAGATAAGAGTCCTAACATTGTTATGATTTTATATTCAGAGCAAAAAATTTTACACTTCCGTTTGCTAACTTTTTTTCAACTACCAATACCCTCTACACATTGTTAAGGTGTTTTTGTACACAGATTTTGTTGGTAGCTGGAGCCCAGACACTAGATGCGTACATTACCACTGACTCCACCACCGCTGTAGGTATAGATCGTACGTATTATTTCCGGATGGAGACCCCAGCTTACTTTAGCTGCTCTAGATAGGCGTTTGTATAAATTTTGGGCTTTTTTGCACACATTGACTGTATGCTGGTTAAAAGTTAGCTTTTCGTCAATGATGCGCCCTAAAATTTTCATCTCTTTGGACATGAAAATGTCAACCCCGCCTATCCTCAGTCGTATGGTATCAAATTTGAGCTTTCGCGTTACCACCATCGCAACAGTTTTGGGCGGAGCGAACCTTAGCTTATTTCTGACACCCCACACCCGAACACGTGCGAGGGTGGCATTGGCAAGTTCTTGCACCTCTGCTCCAGAGTCCCCATCGAACACCAGAACTATGTCGTCGGCAAAAGCTTGATTATAGTGGCCTATTTGTAGTTCCTTGAGAAGAGGGTCAATGAGTATATTCCATACAAGCGGCCCGCCAATCGACCCCTGAACACATCCCTTCGTGGTCCGCCTGGCGACCTCCTCTCCAACGTACCTCAATGCGACTCTTCTCTCCTCGAGGTAACTATCCATTACCTTTCTCAGATTGTACGGACAGCCTTCCTTAGCCAGTCGGACTCTTATAGCTGGCCACCATGCACTGTCGAAGGAGCCCTCTATATCCAATGATTCCAATGTGAAAACTTTTTTCCGGTCTAGTTTTTTGTGGATATGTTTCATTAGGTCGTAGAGGGCGTCTTCCGTGCTTTTTTGTGGCATGAATCGATACTGGCGAGTACTGAGTCTTGGTATGATGTGCCACTTAATCCTGCCGACCAACATCTTTTCCAGTATCTTCCCCAGCACTGAAAGCAGCCCAATGGGTCTATATGACTTTGGGTCCGTGTAGTTTTTCTTGCCCGGTTTTTTAAGTATCACTACAGTTGCTTCCTTCCAGGGCTTTGGAAAATTTCCCAGACTCAGACATCTGTTTGCAATCGCCAGGAAGGCCTCCGGGTCGTTCATTACTGCGTACTGGCAAATGTCCGCCGTAAAACCGTCAAAACTATGTTGGGTTAGAGGGTGTTGTGTGCATTGCCCACCAATATCTAGTTTAATTATTTATTTATAAGTGTATTTATATATACGACGTTACTGTGAATATATTAATTATGCGACTTGTGTATTTAGGTAAAACGAGCATGTTGGATTTGGAGAAGCTATGTTTGTATATCCATCTTGTCAAAACGCGACTGACGTTGCTGCCATTTCTTGGCCACCAGTCTTCCTCCTATCTTATCACTAGGTAATTTGAACCAGTGTCGTGAAAGGATTAAAGTGCGCCAGAACCTCCTTTCGTGCACTTCTTTAAACTTTTATGAACCGGGTACCTCGCCTGTTTCCTCACTATGTTTTGCTTTACCGTTTGCGAGTACTCGTATACTGCACATATTTTTTTGGTGAGAAAAATCCATTGGTGCGCGACTGTATTCAAACCCTTAGGAACAAAAGGGGCCACTACCACTAGAACACCAGTGCTGTCTACTCACCATTCAATTCAACATTGCTTTCCATTCACCATTCAAGAGTAAGTGATTGCTTTACTCCACCTGTCATTACTAGGCCTCATCTTGTGTCCTATTTATTTATTTATTAGTTGCATCAAGGTATACACTAACACATCTAAATATAATTATACAAACAAAATTATACTAAATTCTGAGTGGCACCTCAGTCACAGATGCAAACGACAATGCAATGTTGTTCAATAATTGCAATAATTTACATGATATTTTTAATCTAATTTTATCATTACATGATAAAATTATCATTACATGATAAAATTATCATTACATGATAAAATTAGATTATATTTGATAAATAATTAATACAATTTCTAACTAACATTTGAGTAGGAATTTAAGAATTAATTAATGACAACTTTATACCAAATTTAAAGGTGTTGAGGCGACATGAAAATACATCAATATCTAGATGTCTTTCCATTACCACCTCATCGAGAACCTTAACGAGATATGACACAGTAGTGTTATGAATCTTATTATAATTATTTACAATTCTATTTAATGGAGAGTATTGACCTAAATTGGTTTTGGCACCATATACCATACTCTACCCAAATAATGAAAAGTTTTTAAACTAACTGACTTGATTCGTAGAGCAATCACTCAGGTAATGATGTTTCAGAATTAAACTTTTTGTTTTTCCATTTAGTTTGACTGAAGCATACTATAAAGAATTGTACCAATTGTAGTCATATGTAGTTATTTTTATACGCTTTATATTAGCTTCACTTATATGTATGTTTGTATGTTTGTATGTAACCGACCCCTTAGGACGCGATTTTGACCCACTTTAAACGGCCAGATTTCATTCAAATTTTGCACACTTGTCAAAGACCGATGACAATGCAATAATTCACTAAAAAACATAAAAAAAAACAAGTTTAGTTTAGTTTAGTTTATTTATTCAAAAACAATTTTGTATCGTGTGTGAAATATCGTACATAATATAATAAAATAAAATTAATAGCATGCAATTACATATGGGTACCTAATCAAATTCTTCTTTGCTACTTACATCATAATTACTTTCTTGTGATAAACTCGTCAATTGTGTAAAACACCACTTCAGCAAAAGTTTTCTCAAATTATTCTTGAAAATATTTGGATTTCAGTAGGAAGAACATTAAACAATTTTACTGCTTGATACCTACTGCCATGCTTTGCCACATTCAGCCTCGGATATACCTCGAGCTCTAGGTCTTTTCTTCGTGTCATGAGTCTTTTTGTTCTCTTCTCTGCTGTTTCGTATTTAATGGGTTTCGTACAATGTCCACCAGGAAAACTAATATGTATAAGCTGCGCAGGGTGAGAATTTCTTGCTTTTTAAAATATTCTTTACATGATTCCCACGGAGGGATGCGCACAATAGTACGAATGGCTCGTTTTTGTATGGCGAAAGCCCTATTTATGTTATACAAGTAGCTATTACCCCAAAAAGGTATACTGTATCTCAGTTTGGACTCTACTAAAGCATAGTAGACCGTTTTTAATTGCTGTAGGCTAATTTCATCCCTCAGACTTCGCAGCGCATAACACGCAGAGCTAATTGTGTTTTCGATGGCTTCTAGTTCGGTTTTCCAATTTAGGAATTGGTCAATGTGCACTCCGAGGAATTTGACATAGCTCACAAAGTTAATCTTATCTCCGTAGTTCGTCAAGGTCATGTCAATAGCTTCATTCTTATTTGCAGTCGTTCTAAATAGAATACCATTCGTTTTAGTCATATTAAGTTGTAAATTGTTAACTAGAAACCATTTATTAAAAGCATTCATAGCAATATTTATTTTATATGTCAGTTCTACTAAATTTTTCGCTGATATTATAGCGTTTGTATCATCTGCATAAACTACTACACTTATTTCAGGAACTGCTTTATTTATAAAGTTAATAAGGTCATTAAGAAAAATAATAAAGAATATTGGACCTAGAATAGATCCTTGTGGAACTCCGCGTTTTACGTCCATTACCTTAGATTTAGTCACAATTTCTTGGCCATTAACAATATTTCTAATTTCAACAAACTGTTTTCTATTAATAAGATAAGACTTCATTAGATTTAGCGCTTTTCCTCTTATACCACAGAATTCAAGCTTCGTAGTTAAAATTTCATGGTCTACCGTGTCAAAAGCGGATGACAGGTCCAGGAATAAGCCAGCTACTTTCATTTTACTATCTAGATTGACTAGTACTTCATTAATTAGTAAATCAACCGCGTCAACTGTTCCCACCCCAGTCTGGTAGCCAAATTGCCGTTCATTGAGAATTTTATTGACTCTCAAATGGGTCACTAGCCTGTGTTTAATTAATTTTTCAAAGATTTTTGAAAATATAGGCAATAGCGAAATAGGCCTAAAATTTTTTGGATCTGTTTTTTTTCCCTTTTTTATAGATAGGCAAAACTTTTGCAATTTTAAGTTGATCAGGAAAGTATCCTAGACAAATACATTCATTGAAATAGTGGGCGATTGGTTCTGCAAGGATGTCAATATTTTCTTTAATCAGTATGATGGGTATTTCATCATAGCCATATGAGTGTTTAACCTCCATTCTCTTTACAATAATTTTAATTTCACTACCATTTGTGTCTTCCAAAACCATGTCATCTTTAATTCGTTAGCAGGAGTCGGTCATTAACTTTATAGCTTGTATATTTTTGTCATTTATGTCAGAGTCTTCACAGCTGTAGTCATATTGTTCTGCAAAGACTTGTGCTATATCTATTGAGTCGTCTATAATTTTACCATTATATTTAAGTACATAATTCCCATACGTTTTAGTCTTACATTTATTTCTATGCTTATTGATTATGTTCCATATTTGCTTTGTGTTATTTTTTGCTAAATTTATCTCTTTTCTAACTGCATTCTTTTTAGATTCTTTGATGACCTTCTTATATAGTTTTATGTAAGTATTTCGATATGTTAGCAAAGATTCGTGGCTGTCTCTCTTATTCATTGTGTTTAGAAGCCTCTTCATTTTGCTCGCTGTTCTTATACCTTTAGATATCCATTTTGATTTAATTTGTTTGTTTTTGTTTACCTTTACTTCCTTTTTTGTAAAATACCTATCAAAAAGGTTTTGAAAGTTTGTCAAAAAGTTCATACTGCTCGATAGGTCCTCCTGTAAACTCTGCCTAAATACTTTTTTCTGGTACTCCGAGAAAGACCTTTGTTGTGTCTTAAAAGAACTCTGATTGTCACTAGCGTCTGTACCTTCCACATTGAGACCGCAGTGTAGACCTGCATGTCCATCCCCAAGACCATTTTGGTCAACATTCAAGCTCGTGACTTTTTCTTTCGCCAGATTTGTAAGAATGTTGTCAATGCATGATTCTTGTTTATTCCGAAAAAAAGTTGGTGAATTTACTAAAAAGCTGAAATTGAAGCAATTGAGTAAGGTTTCAAATTCATTTTTATATATACTTTCCTTTCGTAGGTCTATGTTAAAATCTCCGAGAATAATACACCTTTTGTCGAAGAAGTGTTCTAATAAAGATTCTAGTCTAGTTATAAAATCGTTGAAATTTTTTTGATCGGGCACTCTGTACAGACAACAGATATTTAGGTGTAGCTTAGTATCTCTAGCCCCACTTATTTCAAAGCTATCTTGCTTATACAACTTCTTACATATGTTTAACTCTTCGGTGTTATTTTTAATGTGTGATAAAATTAGTGTTCCTCGCCTTTTTTTGTCGACTCTACTGTTAAAGGATGGCATATTATAATTGTCCAAATTAAATACATTAATATTATGTTTGTTAAGAAAATGTTCTGTCACGCATATGTAATTTATATTAAAATTCATGCCATGTAAATAAATTTCTAAGTCATCTTTTTTGTTTGATATTCCACATAAATTTTGGTAAAAGATATTTAAATTTGATACACATCTAGTTTCACAATAATTATCATTACATACTTCCGTGTTAGGCTCGAAAAAACATTTCAATTTCCTCTGGTTTATCAACTTGAAGAGTGGTTGTATCTACATGAGTCTTTAGGTTGTAAAAACGCTCCTGAAATAGTGTTTGCGTTATTTTTCTAAGATTATGACTTTTTTCGTACTTGTAACATATTTGTAAAATGTCCTTAAGAATGTACCTACACACAGTCCTTTTGTCATATTTGTACATATTATTTATTCTGTATTCTCCGCCAAAAAAAGTATTCAATTCTAGCACAGTCGCATTTTTAAAATTAGAGCATATCAGGCGAAATGCTTTGTTTACATTAGATTCATTTAAAAACATATTTTTATGCACTGTGCCAAGCAGGACGTTTGTGTGTGCGAGTTCACTAATGCAGCAGTATAGAGAGGATTGCATTTCCAAAAGATTGGAGTCGTTAGTACCGGTCAATAAAATAACAAAATCCTCCTTTGTGTAGTCCTTACAATAGTTGCTTTTACATAACTCTATTACATGTTTGATACTTGCATAGGATTTTATCAAAGAGAATACTAGATAAGGGGGTCTAGGGGACCGCCTAGAAGTTTCTGCATCTTTTCGCCAATACGCCTATGTAGTTTACTTAGTTGGTAGTAGCTCTGTCTTCTGCACTGTAGGTTGAGGGTTCGATTCCCTCCCAGGATAAACATTTGTGGGAAGAATATAGGTGTTTGCTCTGTGTCTGTGTCTGTTATAAAGTATCATAAGTGTATTTAAAAATATATAAGTATTCTGTCAGTCATCTAGTCACCATAATACAAGGTATGCTTAGTTTGGGACTAGATGGTGTTGTGTGCATTGTACATCAATATTTATTATTATTTATATTTTGGCTTATCGACTAATCTAATCTACTGGTTGTAAACGAATTGAAATGAACTTTTTCTTACTGTTTCTGTTTCACTAGAAATAATGATCAACGAACCGAGATTATATTTTTCTTTGTGCCATGTAGAGTAGGGGCTGGCTTGTTGCAAATTTTAATGAATGAATATTTTATTTATTCATGATTTGTATTCAATATTGGTAGGGACTCATTCATATACCATGAATAAAAATCATTCATATATATCACCTCTGTGGCGCAGTGGACAAAGGCCTGGCTGAGACGCAAGGTTGCGCGTTCGATTCCCGCTGCGGGTAAATGTTTAGGTAAATGATCTGCAAATATTTGTCTTGGATCTGGGTGTTTCTATATATTATATAATAAAATCTTTTATTTAAAAAAAAGCGTGGGGTGCTTTTTAAGATATTATCGAATTGATAATCCTTCCACCATGCACCCCACGCTTTTTTTTTAATAAAACATTTTATTCTTACTTACATTTATTAAAATTTATTTTCCATAAAGCGTGTTTTTTAGTTTTTTTTAACTATTATTTATTTTTTTGCCGGAAATTCCATTCAGCATCATCTGGCCTCAAAGTAAGCAGAGCTTGTGTTATGGAAACCACATGACTGATATACTTTAGTAATACTACTTTACTAATTTTTAGTTTGGTTTTCTATATAAAGCGTGTTTTTTTAGTTTTTTTTAACTATTATTTATTTTCTTCTTTTTAGTTTTAGGATAACCGGATACTTCTGACAGGCCAGTCGAAATACATTTGTAAATTATTGCGTGCCCTCATCTGTAGGGCTGTTGCTTGTAGGTTGCACCAAGCCGTGAATTTTACACATCCTATTTCTACTAAGCTTCAGCTATCCTCCGAAAGGAATCTATTAGATACAAATTTTATTAAATTTCTGTTTAGCATGCAAGGATAACACAGTAAGTGAATATTATAACAAACTTGATATTACCGAAACATTGGTCTTAGACATATTGGATTTGAGTCTATTTCATTTACTAGACTGTATGGCGCATTGTCTAAGAAAATAGAAAAACAAAACAGACGGTCGACGGTCAGCATCATACAGGCAGTATAAATCCACACCCTAAACAAGTATTCAAAAATGTAAAACTAAGCAGATATTTTTATTTCGGAACTCTTCCAGCTTCATTAAGCAAATAGAAAATGCTCTTGGAGACGTTCTAAGCATGGCCAATAGATATTTACCACATAAGGAGCTTGAATAAAACATCAAGTAGTTAAATCAAATTAAGTTTAATACATAGCTTGCTATATACCTACTCGTAAATATAAACCCAATCTTAGATGTCAGCTCCTTTATTTATTTATATTAGCCTTATCATAGGCTTCTTTTTCCAATTTAGCCGCTGTAGTGAAGGCCAAGTCCAGGATCTGCTTAAATGTGCACTTATGGAAGTCAGTCATTGCTACGAAGAAATCCAGCAATGGGCCGGGGTCTAAGCCGGTAATAAACTTATTGCGAAGAAGTATGTCGAGAAACCTGATGTCGTCGTACTCGGCGGCTTCCCCCATTGTTGTAAGCCTTGCCGCCCACTGGGCAATACTTTCATTATCTTGTTTTTCAGCTTCGAACAACTGTTGCCGATGCTTAAAAATTACCCAACGGGGGTGTGGTTTCCGCTCCATTTCACTTCACTATAATGATCACTAAAATGAGATGAATTACTTATAGTCTGATATCGGTGCGACAGTTTCAAAGACTTTCTGGATGTGACCGATGTTCCCGATAGCGCGTGCGTGCAGTGTTGCATTTATCGATTAGTACTCCTACTACCCCACCCATAGGGCGGGCTATGAACTGTCGGTAAGTACCTGTCTGGGTCAGCTATATTGGATGCTTTATATTGGATGCTATATTGGATGCTCAGCAATCTCCTACTCAGTTTTGTATCAGTCGCGCGTTATTAGGTTTAAGTATAAGTAGTTATAAGTAGATAGTCAAGTAGTTATCTAAATTGTTGCATTTGTTAGGTAGGGACATCTTTAAACTAGCATTCTTTTCACAGATAAAGGTAGGTAGGGGTATAGTTTTATTAGGTAATGTAGAATGTTTACCAATTAATACCATTGCGATAATTCTATTAGGTATAACCTGCTTACAATTAACACATTTTTCATACAATATGAAAGATTAACTATGATTAGTAAGTAGGTACCTATCTCGATAATTTTGGTTTTGTATTCTTCATGATAATAAAGCAAGATTCTGTACTCTTATATTCTTATTGAGTTACCAAATTAAATAAAAGGTTTTGAACCCGAACCAAATCATAAATGCGCTGACTCATCGTTTCGATACCTACTAACTATCCGACCCAGACGACGCCTATTTTACACATAGCGCCAATTTTGTGAAGTGGGTCGTACTCAAGGAAGGTTTTATACCTAACAAGTACTTATATACTTATTATTATACCGTATCGTTTAATATATCCTTGGTCTTGCTTGGGTCATGAAAGATCTTGACTTGGGTCATACCTACTTCGTAAAGCATTGTTGTTTGACAGCTATCAGATTGTATAAACCTTGAGGTTTGGTCATGGTGAATTTCATAGACACACAACCCATAGAAGTCGTAGAACTATCCGCTAAATACTGAAATAATATTTTTTTGCTGAGAGATTTAAAATGTCTTGAATTTTTCAGTGAGCCTAAGGTCTAGCGCGCATTTCATAGCACGACATTTCGAACGTATAACCTACGGTTATAAAACGTTTGGAAACATCACAAAGTTCTTTAATGTTAGTAACATAATAATACACATAAACAATTTAAAGCTTAGGTACTTAAAGAGTGGTCTTGTGAAAAACGCGTACTAAAATATAAAAGACTTGTTCAAAAGAATGCATGGCCTTGTGTTGTTTTGCCCTTTGAAAGTTAGCTGAAAGATTTCTAATGCAAAATATAAACTACTTTTACCTTGTATTAGTTTTTCGTACATAAGCTAGTTATATGAAGGATCATACAAAAAAGCGTTAAAAACGAGTTTCTTGTCACTTCTTCACGGACTTAAGGTATGATTCCGAACCACGCTGCACGCAGCAGTGCTGCCACTAAGGTGCTGCCCAGCAGTGCTGCCTGCCGCGCTGATTCTGAGCAAGGCGGCAGTGTCGCTCTGTTCGTGGTGATGCGTTGTTGTGTATTCGTTAGTTTACTTAGAGTTAACAAGATGTCGATTGATGACCAACTTTTATTTATACTGTTGGAAGAGGAAGATGACGATGATTTGTTGTTGCTTTATGCCAATAGTAAAAGAAAAGCAACATATTCGTTTTATAAAAGTAGACAACGGGAAGGATGTTACAAGACGCTGATTAAAAACCATTTGATAAGTGATGAAGAAAAATTCAGAGAGTACTGTCCTTTAAATACAAAACAGTTCAGTTTTATTCATAGTTTAATTGCTGACAAAATTGAAGCATAAGTTTCTCGCAAGAAAGTTATCAACGCTGAAGAAAAATTATTCTTAACATTAAGGTGAGTTAAGTTTATAAATTAAAAAAGTCTTGGAGACTATCATCGGTGTCTTGATTAAATGTACGTAAATCTGTAGGTTCTGGTGATGATACATGTCCTGGTGATTGAACATCCTTATTAAGAGTATATGGGCCCGTAATATGTTGAACAGGGCTTTAGCCAAGTATTGATAGATGATGTGTATCTCTAGGGCCTGGAGATACATTCGTTGAAGACCCTGACCCTTCTGGTAGATGTGTAATACGAGGAACTCAGCGTATCTTATCTCTGCGTTCCGGTCGCAATTCTTGCTGCCAAGATTTCATAATCTGATACAACAGAGCTAATAAGCCTTTTCGCTTCAGCCTTTTGTAAAGGCGGTAAACGTCGTAAAACGTTACCAATATAATTGCAGAAAAGTTGTACGTCATCATCCTTGCGTTGGACAATAGTCTTCATCAAATCTTACCATTTTTCATTTCTTTCTTTCCAAATTTTTATTAGGTATATTATCGTCGCTATGTTTAAGGCGTTTTACTTTGATTGGAGTCCCATTTAGAACCAGTGATGTTTCCGTTTCCTCGGTATCTTGATTTTGTGATTCGCTTTCTAGGTGATCTAAATCAACACTATCCTCATTATCAGTGACATTCGGAGGTGAGGCTATTATATTCGTAGGTACCCCCCGATCTATGTTCGGGAATATGTTGGTATCTTTTGTCTATTGCGTTTTTTGCTGCGGCTGACCCAGTACCCGCCTTATTTTTTTTTTCTTTATCTTGTATAGGAATCGCGTATCATTTTCAATTTTTTCTTGCAGTCATCACCTAACTTGTATGTTTGACAAGAACTAGACCAAGAACTTGAGTGAGGTATGTTTTTCTGGACCCTGGAGTATGGGGGTGGTACCAGGGGGTAGCCCTGGTACCACCCCCATACTAGGTATTGCCCCGTTTACATGATATTTAAATAAATGTAACCTAACCTCAAAAAAAAATATTGATACAAATCTAGTTTAAATTACCAAGGAGGGGGAGGGAGAGGTCCTCCTCACCCCTGGTAAAGCTCCCAAGATAAAGGTAGATGCACAAATGAGAAAAAAAAACATTTGTAACCTATCGACAAATAAATATTTTTTACATCCAAGAACAACTCGTTGATGGCTGAGGTTCAACCATGGTAGGTAATCGATGTCCAGTAAATCAGCAAGGGTCAATCGTGAAGGCAGAAAATCGGTGTTCAGTGTATAAGCGTAGGTCAATCATGTAGGTAAACAAACAAGGTCCAAAAGATAAGAATCCAAACAACCAAAGTCGTCGAAAGAAGCCATAGGTATGTCAACGACATCGGTTTTTTACGTATGGCGCGATTTGGCGTGGTTACAGTGACACATGACAGGTATTTTACGTTTCGTTCGCATCAATTTTGCACAACATGATTTATCACAGACAACAAATACGACAAAGATCAGATATACTGTGACCTTGTATTATTTTCTGGCGCTGCGGCGGCCGCTGCCGCGGCACGCTTCGCTCGCCTTGCGCGTTTTTTTCTATACTCCAATATAACCTACCTAGTGATAGGTGATAAGTAACCAAGTGAAGTGAAGATAAGCCAAAGTCGTCGAAAGAAGCCATAACAAAATCACTGACAAGATTTTTACGTTTCGTTCACATCAATTTTGCACACAACATGTTAAACCATAGACAAAAAATATGACAAAGTTGATTTTTATCTGTCAATCTTTACGTAGTTTTATCTGATTTATTTGATTTGAGGTTAAAAATGTTTTATTATTTTCTCGGAATAACCTAATGTTATTAGTGGTAAATATGTAATCAGAAAGCAAAACCCTACCAGATGTGAGTCTTTTCACCCTCCAATTCGTGCGACGCACTACTAAAGTCAAGCCTCAATTCTGCCAATGTCAAGTGTTTATAGTTTAGATTCAGTTTGTGATGGTCAGATGTCAATTCTAGACGACACGCGGAATGGCGTCTAGAATTTTCTTGGGACTCCTCGTCGTTCAAATCATACTGCACCACAACACACATGCAATCCAATTCTCTATACCCGCCCCACAGCCACAATTTATTCAATAAAATTCCGCCAAGATTACTGAATAAAACATGCAATAAAACGGGTAAAAAATATTAAATTACCAGAGCCATGTTGCTCCATGAAATGACAGACGAAGAATCCAAATTTATAGCCGTTGATGTAGGTAGGTGCTTACGGCAAAGAATCTGACAATGGCATTTTTCAAAAGTCAAGAATGGGCAATGACATAACAAATGAGAGATTTCATATTCCACCACCTAAGAATTTGCCTGGAACAAATGTAACTCTCTCCCACTTTTTTATTCGAGACGAGGCGTTTGCTCTTAGTAGCTTTATGATGAAGCCATTACCAAGAAGAATAGCAAGATTGTCTAGAGACAAAGAAATTTATAACTACAGATTATGTCGAGCTCGGAGAGTGACAGAAAATGCTTTTGGTCTTTTAAGTCAAGTTTTCAGAGTTTTCTATTCGCCTATCGGTATATCGACAGAGGTGGTTGATGACCTTATACTAACAGCTTGTTGTTTGCACAATTAACTTCGAGGTGGTTACCTCGAAGAAAATAGCATTCCACATTATCAAACAAATAGTGACAATCTCCCTGACCAAAACATGATAGATTTAGTGGCTTCGGGTGGGTTTTCGAATAGCAATGGATTCGAAGTCAGAGACAAACTAAAAGATTTTTTCGTTAATTAGAACGGTTCAGTTTCATGGCAAGAAGCAGCAATTAGTCGAATATAATATATTTCAAGTAAAATACTTATTTAACCGATCTCCACAAAAGGAGGAGGTTATCATTTCAACAGTATTTTTTGTGTTTTTCGTTTTTCTGTGTTACGGTTATTCTGTTCTAAAAAGGTGTGTAGGTCAAAACATTCCACTACATATCTACGTATATGTAAACTAACAATAGAAAAATATATATTTTTAATAAAACAAAAACCGACATTAAAATTGTGAGAGTACTGTAGGTACTGATCATTTTCTACACTTACCCTCTTATTCATAAACTTATTTTAGTTATTATTTTTTTCTTTTTAGTGCAGTAACTATTTATTATTTAAAGTCGGTTAAATTTTTTCATTGAAAAAAAAAAATAATTGTAACTAGTTGTAACTAGCATATAGCTAGGTATGTAATCACGAAATTAAAATAAAGTTGATAAGAACATTTACTCACTTGTTTTATTTAAATTTCTTTGTCTCTAGACAATCTTGCTATTCTTCTTGGTAATGGCTTCATCATAAAGCTACTAAGAGCAAACGCCTCGTCTCGAATAAAAAAGTGGGAGAGAGTTACATTTGTTCCAGGCAAATTCTTAGGTGGTGGAATATGAAATCTCTCATTTGTTATGTCATTGCCCATTCTTGACTTTTGAAAAATGCCATTGTCAGATTCTTTGCCGTAAGCACCTACCTACATCAACGGCTATAAATTTGGATTCTTCGTCTGTCATTTCATGGAGCAACATGGCTCTGGTAATTTAATATTTTTTACCCGTTTTATTGCATGTTTTATTCAGTAATCTTGGCGGAATTTTATTGAATAAATTGTGGCTGTGGGGCGGGTATAGAGAATTGGATTGCATGTGTGTTGTGGTGCAGTATGATTTGAACGACGAGGAGTCCCAAGAAAATTCTAGACGCCATTCCGCGTGTCGTCTAGAATTGACATCTGACCATCACAAACTGAATCTAAACTATAAACACTTGACATTGGCAGAATTGAGGCTTGACTTTAGTAGTGCGTCGCACGAATTGGAGGGTGAAAAGACTCACATCTGGTAGGGTTTTGCTTTCTGATTACATATTTACCACTAATAACATTAGGTTATTCCGAGAAAATAATAAAACATTTTTAACCTCAAATCAAATAAATCAGATAAAACTACGTAAAGATTGACAGATAAAAATCAACTTTGTCATATTTTTTGTCTATGGTTTAACATGTTGTGTGCAAAATTGATGTGAACGAAACGTAAAAATCTTGTCAGTGATTTTGTTATGGCTTCTTTCGACGACTTTGGCTTATCTTCACTTCACTTGGTTACTTATCACCTATCACTAGGTAGGTTATATTGGAGTATAGAAAAAAACGCGCAAGGCGAGCGAAGCGTGCCGCGGCAGCGGCCGCCGCAGCGCCAGAAAATAATACAAGGTCACAGTATATCTGATCTTTGTCGTATTTGTTGTCTGTGATAAATCATGTTGTGCAAAATTGATGCGAACGAAACGTAAAATACCTGTCATGTGTCACTGTAACCACGCCAAATCGCGCCATACGTAAAAAACCGATGTCGTTGACATACCTATGGCTTCTTTCGACGACTTTGGTTGTTTGGATTCTTATCTTTTGGACCTTGTTTGTTTACCTACATGATTGACCTACGCTTATACACTGAACACCGATTTTCTGCCTTCACGATTGACCCTTGCTGATTTACTGGACATCGATTACCTACCATGGTTGAACCTCAGCCATCAACGAGTTGTTCTTGGATGTAAAAAATATTTATTTGTCGATAGGTTACAAATGTTTTTTTTTCTCATTTGTGCATCTACCTTTATCTTGGGAGCTTTACCAGGGGTGAGGAGGACCTCTCCCTCCCCCTCCTTGGTAATTTAAACTAGATTTGTATCAATATTTTTTTTTGAGGTTAGGTTACATTTATTTAAATATCATGTAAACGGGGCAATACCTAGTATGGGGGTGGTACCAGGGCTACCCCCTGGTACCACCCCCATACTCCAGGGTCCAGAAAAACATACCTCACTCAAGTTCTTGGTCTAGTTCTTGTCAAACATACAAGTTAGGTGATGACTGCAAGAAAAAATTGAAAATGATACGCGATTCCTATACAAGATAAAGAAAAAAAAAATAAGGCGGGTACTGGGTCAGCCGCAGCAAAAAACGCAATAGACAAAAGATACCAACATATTCCCGAACATAGATCGGGGGGTACCTACGAATATAATAGCCTCACCTCCGAATGTCACTGATAATGAGGATAGTGTTGATTTAGATCACCTAGAAAGCGAATCACAAAATCAAGATACCGAGGAAACGGAAACATCACTGGTTCTAAATGGGACTCCAATCAAAGTAAAACGCCTTAAACATAGCGACGATAATATACCTAATAAAAATTTGGAAAGAAAGAAATGAAAAATGGTAAGATTTGATGAAGACTATTGTCCAACGCAAGGATGATGACGTACAACTTTTCTGCAATTATATTGGTAACGTTTTACGACGTTTACCGCCTTTACAAAAGGCTGAAGCGAAAAGGCTTATTAGCTCTGTTGTATCAGATTATGAAATCTTGGCAGCAAGAATTGCGACCGGAACGCAGAGATAAGATACGCTGAGTTCCTCGTATTACACATCTACCAGAAGGGTCAGGGTCTTCAACGAATGTATCTCCAGGCCCTAGAGATACACATCATCTATCAATACTTGGCTAAAGCCCTGTTCAACATATTACGGGCCCATATACTCTTAATAAGGATGTTCAATCACCAGGACATGTATCATCACCAGAACCTACAGATTTACGTACATTTAATCAAGACACCGATGATAGTCTCCAAGACTTTTTTAATTTATAAACTTAACTCACCTTAATGTTAAGAATAATTTTTCTTCAGCGTTGATAACTTTCTTGCGAGAAACTTATGCTTCAATTTTGTCAGCAATTAAACTATGAATAAAACTGAACTGTTTTGTATTTAAAGGACAGTACTCTCTGAATTTTTCTTCATCACTTATCAAATGGTTTTTAATCAGCGTCTTGTAACATCCTTCCCGTTGTCTACTTTTATAAAACGAATATGTTGCTTTTCTTTTACTATTGGCATAAAGCAACAACAAATCATCGTCATCTTCCTCTTCCAACAGTATAAATAAAAGTTGGTCATCAATCGACATCTTGTTAACTCTAAGTAAACTAACGAATACACAACAACGCATCACCACGAACAGAGCGACACTGCCGCCTTGCTCAGAATCAGCGCGGCAGGCAGCACTGCTGGGCAGCACCTTAGTGGCAGCACTGCTGCGTGCAGCGTGGTTCGGAATCATACCTTAAGTCCGTGAAGAAGTGACAAGAAACTCGTTTTTAACGCTTTTTTGTATGATCCTTCATATAACTAGCTTATGTACGAAAAACTAATACAAGGTAAAAGTAGTTTATATTTTGCATTAGAAATCTTTCAGCTAACTTTCAAAGGGCAAAACAACACAAGGCCATGCATTCTTTTGAACAAGTCTTTTATATTTTAGTACGCGTTTTTCACAAGACCACTCTTTAAGTACCTAAGCTTTAAATTGTTTATGTGTATTATTATGTTACTAACATTAAAGAACTTTGTGATGTTTCCAAACGTTTTATAACCGTAGGTTATACGTTCGAAATGTCGTGCTATGAAATGCGCGCTAGACCTTAGGCTCACTGAAAAATTCAAGACATTTTAAATCTCTCAGCAAAAAAATATTATTTCAGTATTTAGCGGATAGTTCTACGACTTCTATGGGTTGTGTGTCTATGAAATTCACCATGACCAAACCTCAAGGTTTATACAATCTGATAGCTGTCAAACAACAATGCTTTACGAAGTAGGTATGACCCAAGTCAAGATCTTTCATGACCCAAGCAAGACCAAGGATATATTAAACGATACGGTATAATAATAAGTATATAAGTACTTGTTAGGTATAAAACCTTCCTTGAGTACGACCCACTTCACAAAATTGGCGCTATGTGTAAAATAGGCGTCGTCTGGGTCGGATAGTTAGTAGGTATCGAAACGATGAGTCAGCGCATTTATGATTTGGTTCGGGTTCAAAACCTTTTATTTAATTTGGTAACTCAATAAGAATATAAGAGTACAGAATCTTGCTTTATTATCATGAAGAATACAAAACCAAAATTATCGAGATAGGTACCTACTTACTAATCATAGTTAATCTTTCATATTGTATGAAAAATGTGTTAATTGTAAGCAGGTTATACCTAATAGAATTATCGCAATGGTATTAATTGGTAAACATTCTACATTACCTAATAAAACTATACCCCTACCTACCTTTATCTGTGAAAAGAATGCTAGTTTAAAGATGTCCCTACCTAACAAATGCAACAATTTAGATAACTACTTGACTATCTACTTATAACTACTTATACTTAAACCTAATAACGCGCGACTGATACAAAACTGAGTAGGAGATTGCTGAGCATCCAATATAGCATCCAATATAAAGCATCCAATATAGCTGACCCAGACAGGTACTTACCGACAGTTCATAGCCCGCCCTATGGGTGGGGTAGTAGGAGTACTAATCGATAAATGCAACACTGCACGCACGCGCTATCGGGAACATCGGTCACATCCAGAAAGTCTTTGAAACTGTCGCACCGATATCAGACTATAAGTAATTCATCTCATTTTAGTGATCATTTTAGTGAAGTGAAATGGAGCGGAAACCACACCCCCGTTGGGTAATTTTTAAGCATCGGCAACAGTTGTTCGAAGCTGAAAAACAAGATAATGAAAGTATTGCCCAGTGGGCGGCAAGGCTTACAACAATGGGGGAAGCCGCCGAGTACGACGACATCAGGTTTCTCGACATACTTCTTCGCAATAAGTTTATTACCGGCTTAGACCCCGGCCCATTGCTGGATTTCTTCGTAGCAATGACTGACTTCCATAAGTGCACATTTAAGCAGATCCTGGACTTGGCCTTCACTACAGCGGCTAAATTGGAAAAAGAAGCCTATGATAAGGCTAATATAAATAAATAAAGGAGCTGACATCTAAGATTGGGTTTATATTTACGAGTAGGTATATAGCAAGCTATGTATTAAACTTAATTTGATTTAACTACTTGATGTTTTATTCAAGCTCCTTATGTGGTAAATATCTAAGATCTAAATATAATATACGTCACCTAGTGAGCGATCTACTGATATCAATCGTGAGTGTGTGAACGATGCGTAGGCTAAACCAGAATTTTCCGCTAGTGGAAAAGATCATAATATGAACACGAGTTTTATGCATAGAGACTCAACAGGCTTGTTTCTATTAACTTGACTTTGACTTCGGTTCCTCGGCGAGCGATTAGCCAAATAAAGAGTCAAGGTGCCAATTCTATCTCATATTTTTCTCACCGAGGGATATTGTTTTTACGAAAACAAAGTGATACAAACAATACTACGTACTATGAGTCGTGACCAACTCTGGTAGCGGAGTTGATACAATCAATGTCAATCAGTTTCTGTTTCCAATGGGGGATACTGAATATTACGTACCTTATAGGGATATTATTATTAATCAATGATATTCCAATAGTCATGGGTTTCAATCATCACTGAAACCAATTGTTGCAAGTTTGATTGCAATTGGATCTAGTTTTGACAAGATGAGTTTCTATAGACTATGAATTTGTTGTTATTATTATAACGTAGGTAACGTTCGGTTTCTATTCCTAAGACAGCATGTATGACAAAAAACATCAACCTTCCGTAATACCAATTTATCTATAGTAACGAAAAGCTGTTAGTATCAATGTTTCGCCAGTTAAATATTAATAATCACAGCGCTGGTGACGTAACATCATAAACATTTACCATTCATAAGAAGCTGCTCATAGGCGATTTCAACTAGCCCTACTCATCCAGCTAAATAGTGTAATCACATTAGTGAGAAGCAAACGCAGAGGAGTTTCACAATGAAATGAAAGAAAAATACATTATGAAATTTTGATTGATTTTTATTTACAATAAATTATTTAAAAATGTATGTAAGTAGCTTATTATTTAAGTCGTGAGTGTTATTGTAATACAATAGTGGACTCTCTGTAAGTGGTATATAGTTACATTCATCAAATATTGCCCCCTTTAGTCGTATACTGACACACCACAACGTAGAAAGGGGTGTTCAAAGTATTTCATACAAAACCAAACTCTGGAAGCAATTCAGTGTACATGTTGTCAAAATTTAAAGCTCTAGGTATCCTGCAAATACAACTATTACTTAGTAGATAAATATTTGTATAAAATGTAATTGTGATCTGCTTAATTTAACTATTTCAGTGGTTCATCTAACTACTCAGAATGTACCTACTAATTATACACTTAGTAGGTAGTGGACAGAATAACATTTTATGGTATTCAATAAAATAAATACCTCCTTGACATGCTAACACAACCAGGTAAGTACCAATAAATAATAACAAAAATATACTTAGATATAAAATGCGTGTAAAAGCATACAACTGAATTAAATGATCATCGAACAATATAAATTATTGAAATAAATAATTTAATACATTAAATGTGATAAGGGGTTTTAGTAATTGACCCCGTTAGAACTCCATTAGTAAAGTAATTTGTAATACAACAGAATTCAATAATATAAATGATTGAAACAAATAATTTAATACATTAAATGTGAAAACTTTGTAGGTCTAGAGGAGCCTTCAGACTTTACGCATAACTTGTAAGTACTTTTTAGATATTATTAGATAAAAAGGCTATCTTATAGATTAACGGATACAAATATATTTCAGCATGTTTCGTTATAAAAGTAGTTGATCTGCCAAGTTAACATACAGCCACGGTAGACTTTAGTAGTCTCATTATTTCCTGTTCACGAAGCAGATGCGACGAGATAATGAGAAGACCATATTATATCGCCACTGGCGTAGTTTACTATACTTACCCAACATTAGAACCAGTTTGTTTTTACATTATAGAAAAGCTCGTTGAAATAATCAGGTGAGTGTATATGATTATTTGATAACAAGTTGTTTATGAGTAATTAGTAGTAAAGTCGTAGTCTAAGCCTAAATAAGAATGATTAAAAGTTAGGAGCTGCGAAACAGCGCTTAAGATCTAAAAACTATCAGAAATCAGGTAAAAAGCTAATAATTCATAAGTTACTTTTGTATAAATTAATTGATTCATTGACAGGCTTTGTTTAATTTGGAGGCTCGGGCTATGTGAGTGATTATTTAATTCTATCATTATTAAAGATGTTAATTCATTAAACTCATTACGAACTGTTAAAACTATGTATACTTAACCCAAAAAGATTACGTTACCTAAACCCACACAACACATATTATTCTAGATACATTTTTCTACAACTTACACCTAGAAAATTGCATTGCAAGTTAATATGCAAAATAATAAATTATTACTTCATTATATTAATATACAGCCACGTACATAACTAAATAGTAAGTCTAGCTAGATTTTAAACAAACACTCAGGTAACAATATTCTCTCTACGTGACTGTACATAAATATCAAACGTTTCTGTGAACTTTTGTGTATTTGTACGATGTTTATTCGAGTAGTAGTCGATGAAATTTATAATTTAAAATACCTTTTGTAAATATTAGTCAAAATCCGACTTTTAAATCACAAAATACAAAATATACTATATTAATGTTACCCTGTACTATGAACTTGAACATGGAACATCGTACAATATAATTCATATGTATGAAGTTAATGAATGAAGTTCTTTGTGATGTACTAGCTTCAATAGGAACGTACCAGTCATTTGGTCAATTATTTGCAACTCCAATATGTGCAGTGCACATCTAATGAATTTATCCGAAATAAAGTACAAGAGTATTCGGCATTGTTTTTGAAATTATAAATCGAAGTGGCAATATTGGACACTTATGGTAGCTCGTAGAACCGAAAACTGCTCGGGAATAAAAAATCTCGAGTAGCCGACTCAGAAGAAACAAGAATGGGAGGTGACCACGAATCGTCGTCTACTGGCTGATGAGGATGGTAATTGATCAATGACTGGTTCAATCTCCGGGTTGTGAATATTTTCTACATAAAATACTACATTTGAACAAAAAACTAGTTAGTAGAGACAAAAACATTTTGACGTTAATATTTAGCACACAAACACATCTATGAAATACTTAAGTTTGCATTGATTTTCGCTTACGACTAACCAAGTAAATATTTATAAACTACAGATTACAACAACAACGAAATTAAATAAATCCATTCTAAAACATCAACGTAATTATTTGTTATTTGTTGTTTTTGATGCCATTGTTATGTTTGGTGCATTCATTTAATAGATCCTGGACGTCTTGTAGAGCTTTTTCTATTTGTTTAATGAAGCTGGAAGAGTTCTGAAAAAATAATATCAGTTTAGTTTTAAATTTTTGAATACTTGTTTAGAATGTGGATTCAAACTGTTTGTTTTGTTTTCGACTCAAGCCGAATTCTGGAATGGTCTAAGCCATTATTTAACACTCGTAACAGACCAGGTTTCGGTTATATAAAGTTTATTATAATATTCACTTACTACTGTGTTATCACTTGCAAGCTACAGAAATTTAATAGAATTAGTATTTAATACATTACTTTCAGAGGATGGCTGAAACTTAGTAGGAATCGGATGTGTAAAACTCAAGGCTTGATGCAACCACAAGCAACAGCCCTACAAATGAGGGCACGCAACCTCTACTTATATTATAAATGCGTGAGTAACATTGTATGTTACGTTTTCACGCCTTAACCGCTTAATTGATGAATTTTGGTGTAGAGATAAATGGGACCTTGGAGAAGGACTTGGCTACTTTTTATGTAGGTACTACGCGTGCGAAGCCGCGGACAGCAGCTAGTAAATTATAAATTTATTTATACTTCGGCTTATTGACGAAAAGCTGGTTGAAAACGAATTGAAATTATCTTTTTCTTACTGTTTCTGTTTCTTAAGAATTAAGTGTCAACGAACCGAGATTATATTTTTGTTTGTGAGTAGGGACTGGCTTGTTGGAAATTTTATAGAATTTTATTTGTTCGTGTTTTGTATTCAATATTGTTAAGAACACACTCAAGCATGACTCTACAATTGGTTCAATTTAGTACGCTTCAGCCAAATTAAATGCACTAACACCAGTTAAATTCTGATACATCGTTAACTACGTGATTGCTCTATAAATTATGCCAGTTTGTGGTGTTTAAAAACATTTCATAATTAATTTGGCTAGAGTATAGTATAGGACACAAGATGAGGCCTTGTGATGACAGGTGGAGTAAGGCAATCACTAAATGGAGAAAAAGCAGACAGCACTAGTCTAGCGGTAGAGGCTAGTTTCGATCCTAAGGTCATGGGCTTGAATCCAGTCGTGCACCAATTTATTTTTCTGATTGAAAATATGATGTGCGCCATACGAGTTCTCTCAACGATAAAGCAAAACATCGTTAGGGAAAGAGGCGAGGTATCCGGTTCAAAAAAAGTTTAAGGAAGTGCACGAAAGGATCTTCTGGCGCACTTTAATATTTCATAACACTGGTTCGAAATATCTAGTGATACTATAAGAAGAAGACTGGTAGCCACGAAATGGCAGTAATGCCAGTCGCCTTTTGACAAGATAGACTATATACAAATTTAGGGAGCAGTCTAGCAGTCGGAGAATTCAATGATGAGAATAGTATGATATACTCACTGTGATGGAGCAGCTCTTTTTGCTGGAAACGTGGAAGAACAGAGTGTCTTCGCCGACGATGATGTAGGACACGCCGTAGCCGTCATCGGCGACCGGACCGAAGCCTCCGCCCGCGCTCACGCATTTAGGATATTTCTTCAAATCCAACATGCTTGTTTGACCTGAATTCACGCGTCGTATAACTAACATATTCAAATTGACTTACTATATACTTAGAAATAAGAAATAAAACTAGATATTGGTGGGCAATGCACACAACAGAATCTAGCCCCACATATCTACGATACTTTATAACACAACAGTTAATGTGTTATTTGAATCTGTTGCTATCTTAATGACATCTAATGAGAAGTACAGAACATACTTTAACAAAACGCTAAATATGTGATAATAAGACAGAGGGCAAGCCTTCGTAGTGATGTAACCCTGGCTTATGAATTTATTTTAATTTAATAATCGTGGTTTCGAATCCAGTCGTACAGGAACGCGCAGTGCCAGGGTCAGAGCACGGAGAAGGAAATACCCGCAGTCAGCTCCGCAAGCATGAATATACACTCGTGAGCAACCGAATCGAATCACCCCTACAAAATTTACAAAGTGTAACTTTTTTCCAAAATGACCTGAGTAATGCATATAGAATATTTTTTTTTTTGAAAGCTTGATCTTTAAGCTTCAAAATTACACCATTATTTTGAAAATCTACACAGTATTTTTTTAATTAATCAGTTTTGAATGGAAACACAACAAAAGTGAAGTTAATTTAAGTTAACATAGGGCTAATCAAAATTAAAATAAAACAGAAAATTTATGTTTAATACTCTTCATTTATTTAATCAATATTTGGTGTTGCCTCCTCTAGCTCTAATAACACTTTGAAGGCGGTTTTTCATTGATTTAATAAGTTTTTTAATCAGTTCTTGAGGTAGCCTTTCCCACTCCTCTTCCAGCGCTATCTTTAGCTCTGCGATGCTTGTAGGCGCCGGATTTCTGGCTCGTACCCTCCGTTTGAGTTGGTCCCATACATGCTCAATCGGATTGAGATCAGGACTTAATGCTGGCCAGTCCATGGTCCGAATGCCAACTTCATCCATGAACTGACGAGTGATTCGTGCTGTATGACACCGGGCATTGTCATGCATTAACAGAAAGCCGTCCTCGATGAAGCCTTCATAAGGCAAGACATGATCCAGAAGAATGTCTTCCACATATCGCGCAGCAGTCAGACCGCCTCCTCGGCCTCCACCAGGGATGAAAACGAGCTCCGTTTTTCCTTCCAGCGAAATGCCCGCCCACATCATACACGAACCACCCCCGTAGGACACGGTTTCGGCAAAACAGCACTGCGCAAACCGCTCGCCTGGGCGCCTGTAGACCCGAGCTCTCCTATCACTGCCATGTAGACACACTCTGGTTTCGTCAGTGAACAGGACTGACCGCCATTGCTCAGCACTCCAATTAATGTGTTCGCGAGCAAATTCAAGGCGCGCTTGTCGGTGAGCTGTGGTCAATTTTGGGCCTCTGGCAGGCCGTCTTGGAACGAGGTTAGCTTCTTTTAATCTTCTTCTGATTGTCCATTGACTGACAGACACTCCTCGAACTTCTCTCAGCTGCTGCTGGACAGAAACACCGGTAAGATGGCGGTTTCTGAGACTCGTCGAAACGATAAAACGGTCGTCTCTCTCAGATGTTACCCGGCGCCGACTGGTATCTGGCGTCCTGGAGTAAGAACCAGTCTCTTGGAATCTTCTGTACACCCTAAACACAGCAGATTGACTCAGGTTTAGTCGACGAGCGACTTCTCGCTGGCTGAGATCCTGTTGCAGCAAAGCAACAACTTGAGCGGCTATTTCTGGTGTTGTATCCATAGTGGTTGTGAATCGGCGATCGTAACTTGCGTAGGTGTGTTCAGGTCAACGTCTGATGAGCGACTGATAAGTGTGCACTGCTTGCACGGGGGTTTTATAGGGGGTTGGAACGCGCCCGCACAGCTACTGCACAAAGCGCATTTTTGATGCTTGCACTGATACAGCGCTATTTTAAAAAGAACTGAACAAATTTAAATGATAGTAGTGTTATTTTGAAGCTTAAAGATCAAGCTTTCAAAAAAAAAAATATTCTATATGCATTACTCAGGTCATTTTGGAAAAAAGTTACACTTTGTAAATTTTGTAGGGGTGATTCGATTCGGTTGCTCACGAGTGTATATTTAACCATATCTTTCGTGTAGAAACGGCTGGCCATAAGTGTGTAATAAATGCATGCAGTGATAGAAAATAATGCCGCAGATACTTCGCATTCGCTTCTCCGTAAGGTCTTGCCTAATAATATTTACGTATTGTTATCGTAAAACCAAAGCTCTCAAAACGCAACTTTTGTGTCTTGGGTCTGATAAACGCTACCGATGAATATTTGATTTCTATAAAACCAGTATTAAATCATTCATTCCCTGCGCATACGTAAACTCATTGACGATCAAAAGTGTTCAGTGTAACTGGAAACTAAAAGTCGTCAGTTGAAGACACAAGCAACATTAACAAATTTCATTACAATTGTACTGAGCTGCGCAAACGAACTGTATTGTAATTGTACAAGCAACGAATTGTACCAGTGGTCAGTAGTAGCAACGAGCGACTGTGTCCGATCACCGCTACAGGACACTGCAACTACGGTTTCCTGTGATGGTATGCCGTGTCGGCAACAAAAAGTGTTTACGTTTGCGCAGCGCCTAAAGATGCACATGTTCTGATTATAAGTTGAAACAAGAAATATAAGTATTCTCAAAATGCTGGCAAGAATGACAATGCTGAATTATGCTTTAGTTATTAATATTTCGCAAATAATGGAGGTCTAGTGGTCTTGGCCCCATCTTTCAATTTTAAACTCGTGGGTTTGAGCCTGGTCGTGCGTCAAGGGATTATTTTGTTCAAAAAATGTATGTACTATACTTTAACTCTTAAAACGGCGAAGGATAACATCGTGAGTAAACCGTTATGTCGCAGAAGTTTGTCGTAAAAAATTCGTAGACATAGTGCTAAGTGCACGAAAAGTGCTTCTGAGGCACACCTTATACTTTTCACTACGCTCGCTGGTTCGCAAGAACTAATGCGGTCAGAAGAAACTGATTATAGTAAAGGTTCGCACATATTAGAGCGGGACGCGCTGAAATGCATCGCATCACATTCAAATAATATCCATTATCACTTTATATTAAGCATTTTATATGAAGCATCGCATACTAGACCATCGCACACTAGACATAAAGTTATTTATCCATACATCCATTACATTTTAAACTAGCAAAAGGCTTTGTTCGTTTGTTACACTTCACAGCCGTCTGACCGGCTCTTGTACGGATTAAGATGTATCTCCTTTTATGTAGGTGAAGCCGCGGGCACCAGCTAGTTAGTTATATTTAAAATGCGTTGCGCTACGGCTGCTATGTGATTGTATTTATTGGTAAATGGATTGGTATTATGCTTGTAATCGCTCAGTAAGTAATTCGAAAATGCTAGGGCGAAGGCATGCCAGAGACGCAGAAGGTTGTGGGTTCGATTCCCGCAGCGGGACAAATGTTTGTGTGATCTGCAAGCATTTGCCTCGTGTCTGGGTATTTCTATGAAAACTATGTACGTATTTACTAAAAAAAGTACATATATAAGAAGTATATCAGTCATGTGGCACCCATAACACAAGCTCAGCTTAATTTGGGACCAGACGACGACCAGCTAATAAGCTAGCCATATTCCCACAAAAACAAATGCTTAGGTAAATAAATAATAATTGATTTACCTAGGTATTTTCTTTTCATATACTTGCATACTATGACTTTGTTTTTGTACACATTTCAAAATAAATATTGGTGGACAATCCACACAACACAATTCAGTCCCATAGTAAGTACAGTTTGTACTATGGGAAACAGAGAACATATAAAATACTTATATATGTTTAAAGAAATGCTAATGGTCACCCAGACATAGAAAATACATCTATGTTAATCACACAACTTATGTTTGTCCTTTTCATAGTTTTATCCTTAATTCTCTTACAATAACAGAGGACTGCGAGCGTAGCGAACACACCATTGCATCGCAAGTGAGTAAAGAAAGCCGTAAGTTTTTACCGACAAATATCACAGTGTATATAGTGTGTATACAAGAAAGAGTAGAAATTAATTATTAAAGAACTAAAAATTACTATAACCTGGCAACTCTTTATGAAAGGCCAGTGTGGCCGCTGTAGTGAATTTGTCGCCAGATTTCTTTGCAAAATTATATTATGCACGTATTTATATACGCAAGCATTCAAAAGGTTTTGTTGACATAATAATATACAATTTGCAACCACCCAATGATAAAAAAAAATATTGGTATTTATATATGTAAGTATGATGTGATTTATGTATATAGAGTTATTTTCATTACAATAGAATATAAAGAATAAAAAAACAGACGAATAAATAATTCTTGAAATCTTATTTAAATTTGTGTTGGACTAACTAGAAGAATTTTCCGCTAGTGGAAACA
This sequence comes from Lampropteryx suffumata, assembly GCA_948098915.1. NCBI lineage: Eukaryota > Metazoa > Arthropoda > Insecta > Lepidoptera > Geometridae > Lampropteryx > Lampropteryx suffumata. The sequence continues at coordinate 20,302,253 of OX402544.1, read as the reverse complement.
CTGCACTATTTTATAGTGCAATCCTTTATTTTTGATACTTTATTAATCTGGAAGCGATGCTGTGAACATGTGAAACAAATCGAAAAATAATATTATGAGCGAGGTCGAACCATGTACCAAAACATTTGGTAATACAAGACGGTGATGAAAGCTCTAGCGAGGAATCTGAGAGTGAAGGTGAAAATTATGGTATGGCAGGAACATCTAATTATGTTTTACCACAACATTCTGAAGAAGAATCGATGTCGGGTATTTTTGAGTCATTAGAGTAATTTATGTATGATTTAGTATTCTATTATTATTCAACAAAATTGACTATTACTTTGTTTTTTCTCCTCTGAGTATACAAAATATTCTTGCTTTCTTTCTAGGTAGGTACCAAGAAACATAGTGGGTTTGATTCTTATTCATGACAAACCTTTAAGTGATGAGCATAAATGTTTGGTGTAAAATTTGATAAAATAAGAACTGCAATGTGTTATAAGTATATTAAAAAATATCAAATATCAAAACGTTCTGCCATAGTATATGGTGATACCATGTAAACAATAGTGGCGCCCTCATTTATTTTCTACTCTTTCTTGTCGGACTATACTTGAATTAAAATTCGGCTTTAGGCACAGCAAAAACAATGGACGAAGTATTTTTAACTGCTAGCTCGGCGAGTAAGCATAATAAGACCTATGGTTGTCTTGATATCTACTTACATACTCGTATAACAAGTACTTAAAAGCAATTGTAACTTGTTCTGTGTATTTTCTTTGTAAGTTCTGAATAAATAATTTTATTTTTTTAATTTTTTTTAATTAATAAATAGTATGCAAGCTCTGCCTTCTGCGCTGTAGGTTGAGGGTTCGATTCCCTCCCAGGATATACATTTGTGAGTAGGTAGTACATAGGTGTTTGATTGTGTCTGGGTGTTATAAAGTATCATAAGCATGCATTTAAAAATAAATATGTATTCTATCGTCATCTAGTCACCAAAATACAAGCTATCCTTAGTTTGGGGCTAGATGGTGTTGTGTGCATTGTCCACCAATATTTATTAATTAATACTTTGCTTTGCCAATACGAGACATAAATATGCATTTACGTGTATATAATAATTAATATTCTATCAATCACATGGTTCCCTTTCCAGAACAAAAGTGTTGCGTAGTTTGGGGCAAAAGTGTTGGGTGTAATTTTACTCCAAAATTGATTATTATTATTATTATTAAAGATATAACTCATTTAGTATGTGGGTTATGTTATTACCAAATGCTGCCCGCGGCTTTGTTATCATTATTTATATTATACCAGGTATCATATACCATATACAGTATCATTGACGACCTCTGTGGCGCAGTGTGCTTAGGTCCTGCTGAGACGCAAATGCGCAAAAATGCAAAAATGTTTGTATGATCTGCAAGTATTTGTCTCGGGTCTGGGTGTCTTTATGTATAATATGTATGATTTTCAAAAAAAAAGTATATACGTAGTATATCAGTCATGTGGTACCCATAACACAAGCTCTGCTTACATTGGGGCCAGATGATGCTGTGTGAAATGTCCGGTATTATTATTATTATTATTCAGCTGTTTTGATTAAGTGGAACGCCTTGCGACTTCGTCCGCGTACAGACTTTGACGTCCTATATTTTTCCTTTATCTGTGTGTATCTTATAAAGTATCGTAAGTATTTGCAAATATATATTCTATCAGTCATGATTTCCATAGTACATAGTACAAGTTATGCTTAGTTTTGGACTAGATGGTGATGTGTCAATTGTCCAGAATTATTTATAGATGCTCACGACTGTAATCCCTGGGCTCGGTAGACACCTCAGATCTTTGAGGATATTTAAACGGGGTAGTCAGAGGTACGACCAACCAATACATTTGGCAAATACCCACACTTAACACTTAGCACAGTAGTTAGCTTAGCAAACCAATCGCCACTAATCATAAAAAAACCTGAGAACTTAAATTTTGTAACAACAAAAACAAACCCAAACCCATTGGTGCACGACCTCGAACACACGACCTTATGATCGAAAGGCAAAGGTGCTAATACACCACTAGTGAACGTTATTTATATGTATTCCCCTAAACATCATTTTACGAGTCAAAAACCATAAGTAACCCAATATCTCATCCAGGACATAACCTGTGTACGAGTATATATCAAATTTCACCAATAAAGGTTCAAACTGTGATTCAGTAATTCAAACATTCGCATTGATATATATAGTGTAGTGTAAAGTAGTAGAATTAAAACTAAATTTGCCTTTCTCAAAAAAATGCCAGAAACACTTTTGGATTGGTCGTGGGTTTGGATTTACAAAAAAGCATAAAACAGAGAAAAAAGCAATTCAATATAACCGACATGCCATAAAATCAAAATATAAAACGCCTTATAATAAACGCTCAATAAGCACACCTTTTTATACATCCTCATTACGCGCAATAAAAAGTTTGAACAGTCGTAAAAATTAAGACCAACAATAAAACAATAATACAGGACATTTCACACAGCATCATGTGGCCCCAAAGTAAGCAGAGCTTGTGTTATTGGTACCACATGACTGATACACTACTTAAATACATTTTTTTCAAACCTTTCATAAAGGACGCGACATTGCCTGATTTAGTTTTTATATGGACTAAAGTTGCCCAGCACTTATACAGGTGGATTTTTGAGACGAGACAGTATAGACCAATAGTTACAGTCACTAAGAACGTTTTCCTGTAGCTACAACAGTTAAGGTCGCTTTTACTTCCTAGTTTCAAAATCTCTGAATTTCTGAGTTTAGTTTCAATCGCTCTGTGTATATACCATCTAAGCTAAGCAACTAAGTCGATCGTATCAACTTAAAACACATGAGAAAGTGGGGAGCTGACTAAGACGCGGATTTCTCATAATGTTTTCGTTTCGCATTTGAGAGCGTACGCGATTTTTATTTGAGATAATATACGTACGCGAACTGCGCACAAATATTTTCTCAAATAACAGAATACGAATAATGACTCCCGTATGGCGATTATGGAACTCTTGATAGAATCAATGTCTATCAATTTCGATTAGTAATAGGCATTATTTAATTCAATAGTTTGATTACGTACGGTAGGTACCGTACGTAATACGTGTCCATTCATACACGTATAGCATGTTACAATAAACATCAATCTTCCGTTATATCAATTCATCAACAGCAACTGAAAGCTGTTAGTATCAGAGTTACATAATCGCCGGGCCGGACAGTAGTTAGCGTGCCGCTGATAAAACAACAAAAAATATCACTATAAAAATAAATTACTTGGCTTAAACGTTGGCGTACTATACTGACGAGCAAAGCGAACAGTTCAAAAGCATATTGATTCATTTTGTTTCAGTAGTTAACGGGTATTTATCGTTTATCGCTTTTAACTTATTCCCGATGTTTCGTTTATATTGCAATAACCGTGGACGCGGGCTGACTGAAACCGTTAACTAGTAAATCAATATCAGCCTTACTTATAAACGCCTCGCAACTTGAATACTGCTTAAAATTCGCCCTGTCACTATTTTACGCTATCTTACAAAAACTATTTTAAACAGTGATTAACTTTTGACAGAAGTGGAGAGGCGTTTCATAGTAAGGCCGTATGAAGTCAGATCGCGAATGTTTAAAAAAAAACAATTTTATGCTTTGAAGATAACATCGAGCGCAGAGGGGCACAGAAAATATTTGGACATGGTATTACCGTGCGGGGTTTGGCTGGTGGATAAGCGCCAGGGCTCGTTGAACACTTCTTGCAGGAAAGGTGACTCTATCTCCAAGTATTTGGAGACGACGTAGAGGCAGAAGAGATGGCGGTCGATACCGCGACCTGCCATCGCGTCCTGGTAGCCCAGTTGGTGCCGATTAGCCGCTTTCACGAACAAACTCATGCGGTGTTCAGCCTGAAGTAAAAAAAACGTTTTTTTAAAAAGGCTATCAGCACATTACTTATTGTATGGAATATGTACGAGTATATTATTGCAGCTATTTAGTAGCTTTCCTCTTGTTAGTTAAAAGAATATATTTTGAATATTTTGATTCCAACTTCGTCGTAAATTGTAATTTAATTATGAAATAAAATAACATCTCCGAAAGTTGATGTCGTTTGAACATGCAGCTTACACATATACGAGTATGTAGAGAATAAACTAAACAAATAATTAAGCGTTCAGGGAGCTCAGGGTAGCTAAAAGTAATTATTAAATAAAGTACATGTGGTAGAAATATCACGTGAACAAAGAGCTGGCTCTTCTGGGCTAGCGCATTATTATTGCCCTTCAACGTGTCCATAATTTCGGAGTCCCATGCGTCGAATGGTTAAGTCTTATAATTGTTTCAGATATTTATAAAATAATTCAGTCTAATTTAGACCTAATTTCTAGATTCACAGATTCTAATCTATAATGTACTAGCTTCTACCCACTCTGCTTTGCGCGCACAGTGTCTACAAAAATCCTCATAAAAACACTACATCTATACAAACTTATTTAATTATTATTTCGCTTTTATGGTATTAGTGGGAAGAGGAATAGATGTTGGTTCTTAATCGCTGTTAGATATTATGTTGCTCTGAGAAGTTTAATCTGTGTCGGTAAATGCAGAAGATGTAATTAGATAGACCACTGGTTGTGGCTAAAATATCTGTTCCCAATAGTTCTACTGGAGGTTTTATTGGTATATATTTTTACTAGTTTTCAATGATCGTTTAAAAATCAATAAAGCTAATGGGCATATTTTATCAGTCTGTTCCCGCTAGTTCTAGTAATGAAACTAAATGTATTTTTATACTTTTATGTTCATAAAATACCTGTATCAAAATGATGGCTCAAGTCGATATTAGACACAAGCGCAGCAGTATGATCTACTCGAAGGATTATTTTTGACCGTCTTGCTAAGTAAACATTTCGCTCTTATATTATTTATTTGAGTTATTTCCAGTTTAATTAGTAATGCTGGTATTTTTATTTAATTATAGCTTGGAATAAAAGCTTTGTGTTTCTTTGTCAGACACTATTTTATGTAAAATAACAAATTATGTAAGGCAATTTACGGATTATTCCCATCTGTCCCCCTGCTTTGTCCCCTCAGGGGGACAGATGGGCCAAAAAAGTTCTATCTGTCCCCCCGTCAATTAGAAGGGGGACAGACAGAACTATTTATTCTTGCCTGTCCTGTAAAGCTGTATTCACATTCCAGTCTGTTTATGTTATACAATGGCAAAATTCTATATAATTTCAAGCCACCAGTTACCGTCACTACTTGAGCTAATTTAGCTTTCGCGGAGTCCACCTTCTGTAAAGCTGTATTCACATTCCAGTCTGTTTATGTTATACAATCGCAAAATTCTATGTAATGTCAAGCCACCAGTTACCGTCACTACTAGAGCTAATTTAGTCTAGTAAGTAGTATCAACTATCACTATAAGAGTATCAAGAGACGAGCTTGCTGTGATAAATATCATTCGTTCTGGTGATAAGGACATTCCGAGACCTATAAAAGTTTTGCGTATTGGCAAGTACATTCCGGGAAAGAATAGGAGAGTTAAAGTATGCTTTGACGCACCAGGGCCTGCCAAACAACTGTTGCGGAGCAAAGACAAACTACCAGAGAATATCAAAATCTTCAGCGACCAAACTCCATCACAACAAAAGTACCTGCAAGGCCTTAAAGCTGAACTAAATAATCGTCAAGAAGCCGGTGAAGGTGACATTTGATGGCAAATACATAAGTGGTATACCTAGCATAATTAAAACCACTCCAAAAAACTCCACACCATTTTAAATCACAGAGATGCTGCTTCTACTCACAGCATGACTCATCAAACATGTGTCAACTATCATAATCTGAAAATCAGCAAATCACGCCTTACGTTCTTTTACCTAAACGCGCGTAGCATCCGCGCAAAAGGAAAATTCGATGAATTAAAAAGCATTCTACAATCTATACCAACTACTGTGCATATAATCTTGCTAACTGAAACCTGGATTGCAACTGAAACTCAAGCCCAAAACCTGCGACTGCCCAACTATACACACTATTATAACTATCGCACTGATTCCAGAGGAGGAGGTGTATCAGTTTTCGTACACAACAACCCACAACACAGCTTATCCGAGTCCACTTACTTAGATGGGAACAATTATCTCTGGATAAGGCTAGAAAAATATGCCCTAGAGGTGGGAGTAGTATACAATCCAGGCGACACCAACTACAAGAAATTTCTCGAAGCTTACGACTTACAACTGCAACAAAGAAAACGAGCTATTATATTTGGAGACTTCAACATTAACCTCTTGATAAAAAGTAAAAAAGTTAAACAATACAAAGACATTCTAAATGAAGCTGGTTACAGCCTACTGAACAAGATCAACAAAAAATATAGTACTCGTGATTCTGACACAATAAAATCAATTATAGATCATGTATGTACTAACATGAAAAACAATGAATTCCATATGGCCATCATCAATTCATCAATGACCGACCACAAACAAATATATTTTGAGATGAAGAAATTTAAACCAGCACCAAAGATAAGAATGCAATACGAATCTTTTAACTTCACAAAGTTATATACGTCAGTTGAAAGCGCTAGACTCGACACATCAAATTATACCAACTACAAATCACTCGAAAATAAAATTAAACAGCATGTAAACAACAGCAAGGAAACGAAAATAAAAGTAATCAACCCACCACAAAAAGAATGGATCAAAATGATATACTCTCTGAAATAAACAAAAGGAACGAAATGTGGGCAGAACTTCAGGAGCATCCAGAAAATGAAACCCTGGAATCAGACTTCAAAAAAAAGAAAGACTACACTTCAAAATTGATTCAGAACACAAAAAATGTCTACCATTACAAAGAATTTACAAATTGCACTAAAAACCCAAAGAAAATGTGGAGACTTATAAATAATTTGGCATACAATAAAATAAAACAAAGCGTTGCGCCTTCAAAGTTTATTGTAGACGATAAACATATAAATGACGCAATTAGTATATGTGAGACATTTAACCAATACTTCTCAACTATTGGTCCTCTATTGGCTAATCAAATACCTAGATATTTTCATGACAACTTCGTACAAGCCTTACCTAAAATAGCCCCAGACAGTGAACTGACCAAATTCGATACGTGTACAATTGACGAAGTTAACAAAATAATTAAAACCCTTGATCCTAACTCAAGTGCAGGTCTCGATGGAATAAATACTAAAATAATAAAATGCATTCAAAATTTAATAATTACTAACCTTACAAACTGCTTTAATAAACTACTTAGTGATGGGCATTTCCCTAAATCGCTTAAAATTGCAAAAGTATCACCTATTTACAAATCTGGAGCAAAAACAGACCCCGGTAATTACCGACCTATTTCAGTTCTACCAATACTATCAAAAATTCTAGAGAAAATTATACACAAGCGACTAGAAAATTATTTAAACTCAAAAAACATTATTTTTAAACAACAATATGGATTCCGTCCAAAAAGTAACACTCTTGCTGCAACAGTAGACCTAGTTACGAAGATAAAAACTAATATAGATAAGAAAAACATTGTTCTGGGAATATTTATCGACCTTAAAAAAGCATTCGATACTGTCAGCCACAAATTGCTTTTAAAAAAACTCGAATTTATCGGTATTAAAGAAACTGCTCTTAAAATGTTCAAATCATACTTATGCAATAGATACCAGGTTGTTAAAATCGATAACATTCAGAGTACAACTGCGTCGGTAACATATGGAGTCCCCCAAGGATCAATACTAGGTCCGTTGCTCTTTTTAATTTATATTAATAACATGCACCAACTAGAGTTAAATGGAGAAATAACTTTGTATGCCGATGATACGTCTATTTTATTACGGCCCTTCTATCCACGACATTCTACCGCGTGCACAAGAAGATTTAGACATCCTTTTTACCTGGTTCCAACACAACCTTCTGACAATCAATATTTCTAAAACCTGTTCATCATCAATCTTCAAAGCAAAAAACAAAAAAATACTTTGACCCTTTGACCCCCCTAAAATTAATAATCTAGTCTTAAAGGAAAAAATAAGTGAAAAATATTTAGGTTTACACATGGATAGTAGTTTGTCATGGAGCACACATATCGAACACATTAAAAGCAAACTCTCATCACTAACAGGGTCACTTCGCAGTATAATCCATTGCGTTCCACGGCAAATACGCTACACTATTTATAATTCCCTAGTCAAACCGCATTTACTTTACCTGATAGAAATCTGGGGCAGCGCCGTTAAAACTAAATTATCTGATCTTCAAGTGTTACAAAATAAAATCATTAAATTACTTTTTAAATACCCGTACTTAACATCAACTTCTAAAATATACAAAGAGACGAAACTAATGAACTTAAACCAGCTGTACAAATACAATACATGCATATTAGTAAGAAAAATAATGAATAAAACAATACATAGTAACATATCATTTGTAAAAAAATCAGAAACAACAAAGCGAAGTATGCGAAGAGCCAGCTATCTTGTTTTACCTAGACCGCGGACAAACTATGGCAAACAAATTATTAACTTCGAAGGCGCAAAGCTTTACAACAATCTACCCTCGGAAATTAAAAATGTACACCTATTTAACGCATTCAAAAATAAACTCACAAAACACGTAATGCAAGACCACTCTTTACTTGAAAAATGATTGCGTTAAGTAGGTACCTATTGATAAGTTAAGTCGACGACATCTACCTAATGTCTATTTTAATCTTAAGATCATGCTATTCATAAGTAAGTGACATGTAATTGTCTTTTTATGAATAAATGTATTAAACCAAAAGTAACTAGTTTAGCTTTCGCGGAGTCCACCTTGGACTCCGCGAAAGCTAAAGTCAAGTGTTCCTGCGGATGCCTCGTGGAGAGGCGAAACACGTGTCGAATTTCTTTTGGAGGTAACTCTTTAGGAATAGATTAGCGGAATTGTACTAAATATTTGTCCATCTGTTTAATGTTTTGTAATGGATTTCACCAAAGTCACGCCTAAATCAATTATCTAACAAATGAAATATAAAAAATAATAATAATAGAAAGTATAAGTAAAAGTAAGGTTCTGCGTGTCCATGTGACTTATAATTGTGTGTGTGTGTGTGTGTGTGTGTGTGTATGTGACTGTGTGTGAGCGTGTGTAGGTGAGAGTACGGGTATATTTGTGTGTGTGCATGTGTGTAATAAAACAAACAATATCAATATCTGTATGTATATTGATAATTGCTTTATTCAATTGTGGCCAGCATTTTTTCGGTGTCCCAGTAATTAAGCGGTTGTAAGTAGTTTTTAATGATATGTTTCAGATTGTTTGTGGTAACGTTTACAATTGATATATCTTTACTTATACGATTGTATAAGAAAGGCCCTATGCTTGAGAATGACTTATTAGCAAACTTGGTTCGTGTTGTAGGCACTTTGAAAATGATGTCTTTTCTGCGTTTTAAAAGGTCTCACACCTTTTAAAACGCAGAAAAGACATCATTAATATCATTATTATATATCATCAAGAATATCATTATTAACTTAACTATGTTGTCGAGAGATCGTAGCTTTTATGAAAAGTTGTCTTATACTAAGAACCGAACATTGTTTGTACAGCGTCGCTGTGCAATACCACTTGGGTTTAAATGTCATCACCTTGAGAATAGCTCTATGAGATATTTCTAATGACATAAGGTGAGTGCGTGCAGCAGAGCCCCAGGCGGTGATACAGTACGTTAATATTGACTGCGCAAGTGCATAATAGACTTTTATTAGTGAATCAAAACTTAGGACATGGCGCAGCTGTTTAAATACAAAAATTAGTTTTCTAGTTTGTGCTGATAGTTTTCTTATGAACCAATATACGCTAACCTCTAAAATTATCAGTGTTTCGTTGCTATATTATGAAGGTATTATACATACAAACCTTCCTCTTGAATCACTCCATATATTAAAATAAAACCGCATCAAAATCCGTTGCGTAGTTTTAAAGATCTAAGCATATATAGGGACACACAAACAGTGGGAAGCGACTTTGTTTTATACTATGAAGTGATTTATTATGTTTTACTCATCTTGGAGAATTATCATCAGTAGTGTTTATTATGTTCTTTTGTGATTTTTACGACGAGGAATCCAAAAAAAATCTAGACGTTTATTCCGCGATGACGTTTAGAATATACTAATGACGATCGACTGCGACTTTGCGACGTTATTCATAAAATGTAGTCTTTTGAAGAAAGCTTATTATAATATAACTATGTTATATTGTTATATGACTATATTATTGATAAGAATGCATGGCCTCATGTCGCTCTGCCGTCAGACAGTTAACCGACACACTTGAAATTTAGAAACTCATTTGTATTAGTTTTTCGTAGTTAAGGTAGTTATAAGATGGATCATATAAAAAAGCGCTAGGACCAAGACGAGTTTCTTGCCAATTCTTCTCGGGCTTGGGTTAGGATGAATTTGCACCTAAATTCACCTAGTATGTAAGACGTTTCAAAGTGATCCTTGTGATTGAATAAAGTAACTTTTAACTTTTATTAAATACAAAACAATAACTTGAAACATTTACAAATAGATAGATGCCATTATAGGAAGACAATATGAATATCGAGATTGTTCCTTTGCCATTTCATGAAGTAACATAGCACTTCTAAACTAATTATTTATTCTCGTGCTAATGCTTATTTTATTTAGTAATCTTAGCGGAATATAAATAATTACATTGTGACTTCATAGGACAAGTATGGACAATTTAATTATAAGTGTATTATATATATTGCAATGTGATTTGAGAGAAGAGGAATCCCGAGAAAGTTCTAGGCGGCCATTCCGCGATGACGTTTGGAATAGACAAAATGACGATCGACTAAGACCAATCACTTGACACTAGCAAAATTGACAACAAGACAGATGTCATTATAGGAAGAAAAGAAGAAGATGAATCTACTCGAAATTATCGTATTAGAAATGTAAGTCAAGCAGAGTCGACAGCAACGTGAAACAAAAGCAGATAGCGAATTACACTAATATAATAGCGAATGTTTGTAAGTACGTGTGTTCACATACAAACGGTTTTCACTGATGTAGATGAAACATGGTATAAATGGTATAAATACATGTGGACCTGCTGAGCTCACACGGCAGCCACGACAGTTTTTTCTCTTTCTATAATGCCATCTGTCTTCAATAACAATTTAGCCAATGACCCTATTCTAAGTTTTAGAGCATTTTCAGCATGTAAAGTTGGCATGGGTTGGTTATATCTGGATAATCAATTAAATGTAGGAACAAAATGACAATTTCAGCTTATTTTAAAACTGTTACTCTATTTGGACTTTGCTGTAAACATATTATGGTCGTTCGTTTTTTAGAAAATTTTAACTAGTCTGGTGAATCTACTCTTAGAGGAATTATTTGGTGAGACGAGAGGGCGGGGCATCGCGTGACAAAACCGGTTGGGATAGCACCGCGTGATCGGCGCGCACCTGGCAGACGACCACTTTTGTGTTAGCGCTCGGGTGCGACGGGCGTCTTAGTGCTCAACCTAAGTTCGTTAGGTTGTTAGTTAATTTCGTTGATTGTTATTTTGTGATTATAATTAAAACCAATATTTCTAGTGTTGTTCGACATTTCTGTTAAAAAGATTAAGGACACTTCTGATTCATAAGACTACAATTTTACCAGCAAATAAATATTTTTGTGATGATATGCACACACAGCATCATCAAGTCCGAAGGTAAGCAGAGCTTGTGTTATGGGAACCACATGACTGATATACTACTTAAATACTTTTTAATAAGTGTTATTTTTAATATTTTTTATTTTTGTAATGTGTATATTAAACTACTATGCACGCTTCTGGCTTCGCGCGCTTCGTACATACATAAAGAGTAAAAAGTAGCGTTTTCTAAGCTGCAATCTATATCCGTACCAAATATGATGGATGCAAATATTAATAAAAAAAAATTGTTGATCTGATCGCTACAAAACATCACAGCATCATCCGCCTGGCCAATCTAAAGATTTTCTAAAAATTTCATCGAAATCGGTCCAGCCGTTTCGGAGTCTATAGGGAACACACATTACCTTTTATATAGATAGATATATAAAAGCAATAGTCCTGAATTGTGCGATCACTGCTGTCAAAAACATTTTGTACTCTAATTTAATAGATACTAGATGGCACCACAGGAAAAAATTAAACGCGTTATCGCTGCGTTTTGGAATTTCTATAAATATCTCGTGATACTTAACCTGTTAGAGATTTGTAATATTAATAAAGTAGAGTACACGTGTTTAATGTATTACCGTAGCGTCGGGATCGTTCATCGCCTTCACCCATTCAGAGCTCTCGATAGTACAGGGCCGCACTGTCTCTGTTCGTCCTTCACGGAACAGGCGCGTCATAGAAGCTTCGTAAGTCAAGCAGAACCGACCGGCGACGCGGTAGTACGACAACTGCAGGATCAGTTGGATGAAAGCGTCCGGAGACACTCGACACTTCTTCATGAAACCTGAAAGATACGCGAAAAGGTTGCAATGTAGCAGGTATTACTGTCGTTTGTACCAATTGTGGCGTATTAGAGATAAGACGCTACGACAAACATAAGTGAGTGAGCGAGACAGTTATACAACGCTGACTTCATCTTTAAACCGCTAAATTAAACTGCTAAATAGTGCTTGCTATTCTATTCAAATGATAAACTCGATATTCTCGATTACATTTCCGATATTCTCAATTACTATTTCAAAATAAAGTTTTAATTTACTGGACAAAACTAATGTTTTTGTCTAGTTTATAAGTTTTATACTTTGTTTTAACTTCACTATAAATGTACGATTAATATATCTCAGGCTCAAAACATACCGAACTTTCTATAAATACATGCGTATACTTTACAAATATTTTACAAACCTAAATAGACTTAGTGCTACTATTAACTTAGTTTAAAAAACCTTTCTTTATTGGTATCAAATATTTAATTGTACCTTGCAAATGCAAAATACGATAATCGATTAAAAGAGTTCCATTAATCAGTCGTTTTTAGATTGTTGTTTATTGTAGTAGAGGTCTAGCCCTAGCCCCCTAGGTCTATCTATCCGTACCCCTCGCTTGCCGCCAATTTGACCCAAAAATGAGTTCTGCGCAGCTACTTGCAGTCACCTTCCGAGGTATAAAGATCCAGTGTGCATAGTGTACATTGATTTTACCGGCAGGAACGGTATAATGTTTATTACTTAATATCTTCGTAAGTAATCGTCCGATTTGGATAATACAAAAAGATATATCATTCATATGCCATAAGGAATAACGTGAATACTCTCTATTGAATTTGCTATAACTTTACTGATCCTCATTGAGAACGTAGACAGGAGAAAGAATGTTATTTATATTTTCCACTGGGTACAGACAAAGCATTAATTGGTATCCCCTCAAACAGCTAAAGTTTACATTGCACATTACTGCACGATTTATAAATCTTCTACTCAAATTCTAAAGCAAAAATCGCATCTCCAAGACGGGAATCGAACCAGGCATCCAGTCGCTTACACATCGAGTAACAACTGCACCAACCAACTAAACCAATGAACTAGTTATCAAAGCTTTGAAATTTTATGTTATTAGTGTTCGGCAACAGATTTTGTTTACGGTATCTCCTTACGCTGGATAAGAAACGCAACTCGCAAACACAACTCATAACTAAAGGAATAAACAGTGAACTTATAACCATCTATTTTACTATAACCTATATACTAATAACTTTATAGGAGTAGGGAATTACGAGCCATAATACAATATATGCTTAGTTTGAGGCTAGAATGGTGTTTTGTGCATTATTATCATTAATACCTTTGCCGTATTTAGTGTACATCAGTATCCTGAGATCGACATCGTTCAGTAGTTTCTGCGCGACGTTGTATGAGACGTCAATAGCTGCTGTCAGGTCTTCGTTCGTGAGATCCCATTGGAGGCGAATCGGCGTTGGTGGGGGTGATGTCACGGAACCCAGAGTGTTGCCGTCCGGAGCGTATCTGACAGATACAAATATAAATAACTCTTTTCCTCTGCCACGAAGTTATCTTACTAGGTAAAACCGTTTTAATAGAATATAATTAAGTTTATTTGACAACACAGGACAGAAAGGAAGATAAGAAAAATTATATAACCCTATATAAAGTGCGACTGAGATGCAGTAGGTTGCGGGTTAAATTCCCGCCGCTGAAATATTTGTATGATCTGCAAGTATTTGTCTCAGGTCTAAAAGTAGTCATGTGGTTTCCACAACACAAGCTCTGCTTACTTGGAGGCTAGATGATGCTGAGTGAAATGCTCGGCATTATTATTATTGTTTGTTACCGTATTTCAAACATTGTTTGCCTTAGATAAAAGATAAAGATAAGATAAAGATAAAATATATAGTCAGAATTGCGTCGTCTGTTGTAGACATGTGATTGTAATTGACCGGGCGAGGTAAAATCTCAGTGGCAACTTGGGCGATTTGGCTTTTTATGTTTTTTATTATGTTTGTTTTTTCGGCGATAACTTTTCTACCATTGATTCGATTAACATGAAATTTTGTATGCAGATTGGAATTGAGAAATGAGGAGGTTATTAAAGCAAATTGCACAAGGGGTTGATAAGATATATTATGGGGTTCCAAAAGGAAGGGGAAAAAATAAGTTATACAAATGTATCAAATATGTAGCGAGCGGGCTACGTACGAAGCAGACGTGTCGCAATACTTTACTAAAATATTTAAAATTTTAACTAATAATCAGTAAACAATTTTCAACCCTAGCGTAGTCAAATTAAGTGTGAAATCATTTAAGTCGCCGTAAGTTACTTACGCCAATATAGCTCTAACAAGAACTCGACGCTCGAGAACAGGTATTACGACCGGGACACGGATCATGAGTGGAACGGGCTTACCAACTGGAAGTGGCTGAGCGTCTGGGCTCAGCGGATCGCAACCGAATCTGGTAAGCGGTTTCTCACTATTAGAAGCATCAGATAGAGAAGCTCGAACCACGTTGCGCAACGAGCGAAAACTAACTGATGATAACTGTCAAATTAAAGAAGAGCTTAGTGAAATCCGGAACCAACTATCACAAATGATGAAAATGATGACGTCACTAAGCCTAAATCAAAAATAATTTATGGACAGGGTCTCTGGTGATATCAAAACCATCAAAACACAGATAAATGATATAAAAGACGAAAACTAACTGATGATAACTGTCAAATTAAAGAAGAGCTTAGTGAAATCCGGAACCAACTAGCACCAATGATGAAAATGATGACGTCACTAAGCCTAAATCAAAAAGAATTTATGGACAGGGTCTCTGGTGATATCACAACTATCAAAACACAATCTTCAACTAACTACTTCAACTAAAAACAACGAATGCGGAAGCTGAGAAAGTGAAACACACTGAAATCGGATGTTATAAAACTGCCACACAGCCACACCTTCAACTGGTGCGATGATAATAGAGCTTAAAGAAAGAGAAGAAAGGAGCAAGAACATGATCGTCTTTGGAATTCCAGAGCCAATTTCAGACATAAGAGTCGAAAGAAAAACCTGGATATAAATGAAATTGTAAGGATTACGAGGATCGCAAATGTTGAGTGTCCTGAACCTGTCTATATCACTCGACTTGGAAAATACAACACTAACAAGTCCCGTCCCATAAAAGTGTGTTATCCAACCAGCGCATCTGTGGTATCGATACTCCGTAATAGAGATAAAGTTAAATTAGATGGTATCAAGATGCTCGCTGACCAAACACCTCAGCAGCAAACCTATATGAAAAGAAGAGCTGAAACGTAGAATTCCTAACGTTACGTCGAGGAGATCCTGCAAGAACATGTTGTGCCCTTTTCGGGATTTATCGGCGAAAACTTCGTTTTTATGCAGGACAACGCTAGACCACACACCGCTGCTATAGTACGCCAGTACTTGGAGGAGGTTGAAGTACTCGTTATGGAGTGGCCTGCTCGAAGCCCAGATCTCAATCCCATTGAGCACTTATAGGAAGAACTAAAGAAACGAGTAAGAGCCAGAACCGCAGTGCCTACTAGTCTCAGAGAGCTCCAAACCGCGATCCGCGATATGGGATAGCATACCGCAGGATTTCGTAAAAAAAATGATTTCTTCAATGAAACATCGAATGGAAGCTGTTATTCAGGCTAGGGGAGGCAATACCTCGTATTAATAAATCGTTACATTCACAAATTTATTGTTTTTTTAACCTTTTATACCTACCCAAAGTCCCGCAAACCGCGCTACCTGAAACGAGCGAATTTAGGCCATTCCATTGTTAAGCCGCCACTGCTATGATTTGGAAGGTCAAGGCCAGACATTATAGGTTTTTAGGAAGCTAACAGTGAGTACTTTAATTTAATTTAAGTTATATTTGCAAACAAACTTTAATTTAAAAAAAAAACAAGTGTCGAAGTAAAAATGCAGGAAAATTCCCCTATGTGCGATTTCCATGCTCTCGAGTGTATTAACCGCATTAAATAAGAAAATACCGGATTTCTCCCCATTGACAATAAACAATATAGCTATAAATAGAGTCTACCAAAAAATATATCTAGGAATACTTTTAGACAGTGGTATGACTTGGAAACCTCACTTACAAACAATTCGATCAAAATTATTATCACTAACAGGAGCTCTACGAGGTTTTGTACGTTGTATCCCGCGGCAGGTAAGATACACAGTTTATAATTCACTCGTAAAATCTCATTTAGAATATTTGGTGGAAGTATGGGGAGCAGCGGCAAAAACTAATTTAGAAATAATACAAATAGCTCAAAACAAACTAATAAAAAGACTATTTAACTATGATTTTCTAACTCCTACTGATAAAATATATAAAGAGACAAAGATTTTAAACATATCGCAAACATATATATATATATAAAACCTGCATATTGATTAGAAAAATTCTTAATAAAGATATACATATACAAGTGACGTTCACTAAAAAACAGCAAATACAAAAGTTAAGAAGTGCTAATAATATAGTATTACATGCACCTACTACTAATTATGGCAAAAAAATATAATGTACGAAGGCGCGCAGCTATATAATAAGTTACCGAATGATATTGAACAAGCGAAATCACTGCTTGCTTTCAAAAAACATCTCAAATATTATATTATAAATAAGAAGTAATAATATGCATCCAAGACGCGTTTGTGTTTGTTTGTGTTATGTGTTTGCTGGCTGTGTTTATGTTCTACCCTCACATTTTGGATTTTTTTATAATTGATGTAGTAATTTATTGCGATGTATGGTTTTGTAATAGGTATCTGTGTACTAACTATACCTAACTACGATTAAGTGTTTACTAGTTTGAAAATATTTTGTTTACTCTATACCTACGATTATTTACTAATATTTTTTGTGTTCTTATGTAAGTGAATTTATTCTTATGAGAAAATAAATAATCTTAAACCTGATCAAATGTGGTGTAGGAAAGTACATTAGGAAATACAGGACATACAGGAAAGTACTTTCCAGATTTTTATTATAGGAGTTATAGTTTTTACGATAGAATGTTAAAACTGTACCATTTGAACTTGAGCTCCCATTGGCTAGAGTTTCGTAAACTTCGTAGGTCTAAACTTGAATCGAGACTGGCCGATTTTTTGTAATGAACTTAAAATGAAAAATATCAGTTCATCTGATGAGCTGATCTGATTATGGAGCCAAGTTCTGTTAAACAGAACTCCTCAACAAATAGACCAGAAGAGCTAAAACTTGGTATACTTGTCAAGAATGACAGTTCTATATAAAGATGACAGCGAGTTGTTCAGATGATGTAGTCAGAAGCTGTACCATGGAACTTTTTAGTGAATAAGAGAATATTCAGCTATTCAGGGTAACGGTTGCAATCGTGGAGTGCTTACCCGATTTCTAGTTCGGACCAAATCACGTACTCCCACAAATGGCCCATGACAGGTGCGTCTGCCCTGAAAATGAAAAAAAAAATACTATACAAAAGTGAAAAATCAAGCATACACCAGCTTCAATGTAAAAATGGTATTAAAATCGTAGCACAGATATAGATCTGTGCACAAAAGATTAAAATAAAATTAAAAAAAACCCCCAACGCAAAAGAAATACTTATAGACAACCTATTCTTTGAGAAGATTCCAATGAACCCAAACACGATACCTCCTGCTGTAAGTAATTGAGGAGTTAGGTATCTTGCAGATTCTGCTTCAGGTCAAGGTTACTATGTTCTTGCAATATTATTGATGTAACAGGACACCAAATTTAGAATCGATTAGAGCTGTCGAATTTGCTTACATCTACATCGGGATCATCATCAACTAGAAAAGGGATGATCTTCAAATGGCTGAACAGGTTTTATATAGCTAAGAACACCCTCGATGAAGTAAACTTTCAAACAAAAAATACAAAAAAAATGGGTCATCTGTTGAGCTACGATGCCACAGACAGAAACACAAATACACAGATACTTATAACATCTTATAATATATATATATATAATATAACAAACTTATAACACCCCTCTTTTTCAATGGGGGTTAACAATGTCCTCAAATAATAATAATAAATAATCCCAGACATTTCACACAGCATCATCCGACCCCAGAGTAAGCAGAGCTTGTGTTATGGGTACCACATGACTGATATAATACTTACATACTTATAATACTTTTTTTTGTAAATACATACATTTTATACATATAAACACCCAGAACCAAAACAAATACTTGCAGATCATACAAAAATTTGTCCCGCGGCGGGAATCGAACCCCGCAACCTTTTGCGTCTCAGCCAGACCTTAGCCCACTGCGCAAATGTGAGACAACCTCTTTTAGTTACTTAAAAAGGTTCTAATGAATAAATTAATTTATAATGAACGTTATGTTAATGTACTTACCATGTGTGTTCTGCATTGAAACCAACCTGAAAAGATAGAAAATATTCTTAGAACGAGACAACTATACCTTTATAATATGGTACATCATATCTTATCCAACTATTATTATAAATGTGATATTTCACGATATTCTGGGTGAACCGAATTGGAGGCAACTTGGTATAGATATTAATCCTTTCGCCACACTGGTTTCAAACAATAAGCGATACGATACGGAGAAGGTAAAATATATAGATGTGGACAAAGAATAATATAGTAGTAATATAGGATAATTTTCATCTATGTAGCACACGGGAAAACGGCGAGCTGATTATTTTTTAATAGAGGCTATTATCTCTAGACTAGGTATTATAAAAGTTATAATCTTCTCCAAAATTATATGGAATGACAAAAATAACTGAAGAAAGCACAAAAACAATATCCATGGCTGTGCTTAAGATCATATAAGAGCATAGTGCTTATTGTGGACTTAATATTGGTGGACAATGCACGCAACACTATCTAGCCCCAAACCAAGCATAACTTGTATTACCTTGACCAGCCGGGCGATTATGGAACTCTGATACTATCAAAACATTGATTACTAAAAGCTTTCAATGACTATTTATAAATTGGTATTACAGAAGTTTGATGTTGTCATATAAATAGAAACTGCGATAGAAACCGAACGTACGTAATACCAATCCGTTAAATCATGTCTATTACTAATCGAAACTGATAGACATTGATTGTATCAAAAGTTCCACAATCGCCATACAGATGACTGATAGAATACTTATATATTTTTAATACATTAAATACATACTTATTACCATCTAGCCCCAAACTAAGCATAGCTTGTACTATGGTGACCAGTGGGGCGATTATGGAACTTTGATACTATCAAAACATTGATACTAATAGCTTTCAGTTACTATTGATGAATTGGTATTACGGATCGCTGCGATTTCTATCGGCTTCTATCGCTAGTGGAGTAATGTGAAGTTGGTGTCAAACTATAACTCGACCAATTTAAAAAGAATAATTGTGGTAGGAACCGTGTTTAGCGTACGAAGCATTTAAATACATCGTATATGATTCATTGAAATAATGCCTATTGCTAATCGAAATTAATAGACATTGATGCCGATTGCTAATCTTAACTTTAGACATTGATTGTATCAAGAGTTCCATAATCGCCCTACAGATGACTGATAGAATATTTTAATATATGCATTCTTTTCAACAATATAGTTATTTATATTATAATTTCTTACACATAATACTTTACAACACCCAAACATTATGTTCATTATACAAATGTTTCTCCTAGGAGGGAATCGAACCCTCAACCTACAGCGCAGAAGGCATAAATAATTCATCTTCCTATAATGACATCTATTTTGATTTGCCAATGTCAATATTGTTTTAGTCTTAGTCGATCGTCATTTTGTCTATTCTAAGCGTCATCGCGCAATGGCTAACTCGAATTTTCTTGAATTCCATACATAGTCATACAAATCACTAAAAACATAATCCTCTTATAATGCGATTGAGAACACTTCGAGGGTCCCACCGAATAAACGGGTAAAAGCTTTTGCCGGGTTTTTTTTTTTTTGATTTTTTAGATTTTTACGCTTAAAATACACCTCTTAATTTTTTTTCAGAAACATTTTATCAATTATATTTATATTTACGTTACTGTGAATGTTAATTCTACGGAAAATAAAAACATCAATCTTGCACGAATATAGCAAGTATGTATTTATCACACCGTCTACTCTCACTCGTTTATTGCAAACTAACTTTGTAATATTATTCGTGGTAATTTGGAACCAAAATAATAATCGTAAAAGTGTTTACTGAATTTTGGAGTTTGCCTATGTTAGGTAACTTTCTGTATAATTTTATTCATTTGTACTTTTTGATTTTCGTTTTCCTAAAGAATTTTACCAAACTTATGAAAACATAATGAATACCCTAAAACTGTGTATAGTTTGTTAACAATTCTAAAATGTTTTATAACAAAGTATTTTTTTTATTGCACACATTTTCTCGTCGTTTCTTTTAGTAAAAGCATTTTATTGCCTATCAGAATTATGATATATTCCGTAAAAGATGGATGGACAATAGATAAATGCGAGGAGGGATCATCATCATCATCATATCAGCCTTTAAAGTTTACTGCTGAACATAGGCCTCCCCAATAGATTTCCAGGAAGAACGATTTTGAGCCCTCTCCATCCACCGACTTCCTGCGATCTTTACAATGTCGTCCTACGCTTCGTTTTCCAGTCATTGGTCGCCATTCGAGATCTTTTATTCCCTATCGGTTATCAGTTCTGCGAGCTATATGGCTTGCCCATTGCCACTTAAACTTGCAAACTTTGAGTGCTATGTCGGTGACTTTGGTTCTTGTACGGATTTCCTCGTTGCGGATTTTATCACGTAGTGAAAGACCCAATATAGCTCTCTCCATAGCACGTTGCGCGACTCTGAGCATGTGTATGAGGCCAATAGTTAGCGACCAAGTCTCTGTTCCATATGTCATCACTGGTAACACGCACTGACTTTCGTCTTGAGGCTCTGCGGTATCTGTGACGAGAAGCTGTGCCGTAATTTCCCAAACGCTGCCAATCCGAGTTGGATTCGTCGGCTGACCTCTTTGTATCTTTTCGGCGTTCCCCGTTTTCGGAAATGTACCGGCAACTGTAGAAGATCATCTCAAACTCTTGCGAGTTTCACTTACTCGGACTCTCAATTTTGGCTCCAATATCGAGTACTAAGCCAAGACTGCTGCCATGAAGTTTGGCATTTCCAACAAGGTGAGGCGATACTTCAGCTTTCAAGGACAGCTTTCAACTTTATATAAAGTTAAGTCCGGTCGGGTATGGAGTATTGCTGTCATCTATGGGATGGTTCAGCCAAACACCAGCTGGCTGCTTTGGA
Source organism: Lampropteryx suffumata (assembly GCA_948098915.1). Lineage (NCBI taxonomy): Eukaryota > Metazoa > Arthropoda > Insecta > Lepidoptera > Geometridae > Lampropteryx > Lampropteryx suffumata. Next base: position 20,280,355 of record OX402544.1, on the reverse strand, counting down.
CTCGATCGAGCGTAGAGCATTGAGGGTGATAAATGAGCAGCTAAACGCTAAGACTAAGTTCCAGAGTCTCGAGCACCGGCGCAGAGTTTCTTGCCTTTCGATCTTTTATAGAATACATTTCGGAGAATGTACCCAGGAATTGCATTATCTCATTCTACCATGTCCCTTTCACAACAGGACAAGCAGAGGTACCGCTCAATACTATCCATACCTGTCAGTCCACCCTTAACCACCCTTAACCTTGTACCACCCTTACAAACAAAGCGCATTATTTCCACATTTTTGATGCGTACAGCCAAGGATTGGAATGCTTTGCCGTCGTCTTGTCTTTCCTGAAAACTACAATCTGGGTTTCTTCAAGTCGAGAGGAAATAGGTATCTTTTAGACCTGCGTGCCCCGTCGTCGACCACATCGTCGCTTAACATTAGGCAAGTTCGTGGTCAAACGTAGGTCTATCTATGATAAAAAAAAACATTGTTTTGGAGTGTCATCTTGTTTTCAGTAAAATTTGTGCTAAGAACCAAATGATTAACAATAAATGACATATTTTAAACTTAATATTCTGTTTTATTTATTGCTATATCAGTATAAAACGACATAACTAGATAGGTACTTCTATAATTAGGTACCTAATTGTTTTATCCCCAAATTAATTTAGAATAACCTGTAAGTTCCAAGTTATTCTAAAATATTTCAAATATTCAGTACTCTGTAGTTGAACAAACGCATTTTACAAAATATTGTGAAATAAAAAACGAAATGAATAAAACAGTAATGCCATTTTGCACTTCTAAAAAATAAAACCAATTACTGGAATACCCATGTAACTATCTAATAACCACATTACCAAATCAAAATACTCGTAGTAAACCAGGTCAATACTTTGTTACACTTTTCAAGAACATTTTATTTACATTTCCGACGAATAATAGTGTAAACATTGAAAACGAACCAACCTCGAAAATTTTTGGCTAGAATCAAAATTTAAAGGGTTTTTTTTATATTTCAAATTGTATCCGAATATTGGTATTTTATATTTTATTAGAAAAAAGAAGATTTTTTTACCTTTAATTTAATAATACATTGTTTATAGTACAGTATATATAATAATCACCGAGTAATTTTTTTTTTTAGGTTTTTAATTGCTCCTGTAGTTACAGTTTTTCTTTATACGTTTATTCGATGGGGCCGTCGACTTGTGCTAAAAAATCACAATTTATTGAATAAATTTCCGCTAAGATTACTCATTTAAACATGAAATAACATGAGAAAAAGTTATTAATTTAAAAGAGCTTTGTCACTTCGTGAAATGTCAGACGAGAATACTAAATAATACTTACAAATCCATTTGTACTGAAGCATAGGTTGAACGATTTGTCAAACCATCTGTCGTAGCCCTTCCCGTGTAAAAGGACTCTGCCGAATTGATCCAGTTTGCTGAGATCTTTCGCGTCGAAGCCATATTCTATGTCGTCTGCAAATTATATAAATAAATAAATATTGGGGGACAATGCACAATACAATACAATCATTTATTAATAACACCAGGTTACAGGTCAGTTTTTGTACAATAGGTATATTAAAATATACTTTCATTTGAAAACTAATTACATTTAATGAATTACATTCAACTTTGTTACATTCTTTCCATGTCAATATAATAATAAAACTAATATAAAATAAATAAATCACGGTTTTTAATTACAAAATATCAATCATAAATATATTAATTAAATCAGTGGTAATTCATAGAACTCATCTACTGAGTAAAATGAGCTACTTTACAGTAGCCACTTGCGTAATCTATTATTATTAGTTATTTTGAATACCGCTGTGGAAGTTGCATCTTTTCTTATAGCATCTGGCAGCCTATTATACACTGAGAGACCCATTATGTACACGGACCTCTCTGATTTGGTCAGTTTATGTGCGGGCGTGACAAGTTGGTGAGCCCGATTGTTACTGCGCAGGGCCCGAGCGGTATTAACACCTCGGCACCAGAAAGCCTTATGTAGTTGAGCGTGAAAAGAGCTATCTGGTAAATTAATTTACAAGGAAGTGGCAGGATGTTTAATTCCTTGAAGAGCTCTGCACGAGACATCATCAGTCACGCCTACGATCACAGCTCGCTCGTGCCCACAGCTCTGTACCGTACGTAAGAATACTGTGGACGGCTTCAAAGTAGTAGTAGCAGGTTAATACTACGTTTCGATACGCGGCGCTAGCGAGTCTACGTACTGCGAAGCATGTCCGAACAAGCCGTGAGCATATCCCGTCAACATGGGTTTCTCAGGTCAAGCCGCTGCCTATATGGAACCCCAGTAGTTTTGTCGTTTGGATCATCTGAAGTGCTGTGTTGCCAGCGGTGATTTTAAACGATGGCGGTATAGAGCCGTTAAGTTGAAAATTCTTTGAACCACTGAGTTCAGCCTATTTTCTAGTTCACCTGTTGTCGGTACGGTGATTATGGCTGCAGACGACTGCATACATGTACACCTCTGCATCATCGACGGTACGACTTCATGTCGGTTTTTTTATTTTTCCTTTATACAAATAAATATTTATACTCGTTTGAGGGCGGTAAGATACACCCCTCCAGAACGCAGGCATTGAATAAGTGGGCTATTATGTGGGCAAGTGATCTCGCAATTATTCGGAGAAGGTTAGCCGAAAGTCCGTACAGGTCTGTACTATTTTATTATGCAATATTTTTTAATTTATTGTGGTTATTACGTGTGGGGAGAATGAAATCAACCGTAGCTACTGATCATTAAAAATTAGGTCTGAGCTAATAGTAACGCATGTTCGGGCAATATCGCCGACGAGGCGCCGGATTTACTGGCAGCACACAACATCATCTAGACCCAAACGAAGTATAGCTTGTATTATGTAATTCTGATCTGCTTTCAGTAATTATATTATTACAAATCCATCAAATTATGCCTATTGCTAATCAAAACTGAAATACTTTAATAAACTTTAAAATACTTTATAACACCCTGAAAAAAAAAAACTTCTATGTCCATCACGCAAATGTTTGTCCTGGCAGGGAATTGAACTCACCACCTATAGCGCAGAAGGCAGAGCTACTACCAACTGAGCTGAGAGGCCAGTGAGGATTATTCTTGTTTCTAAATACACTGGCAGCTTAAAGCTGATATGTATATATGACATAATTGTCAGAGTTTCATACGAGTAATTGTTGTGTTTATTAATTCTATTTTGAAGAAATAAATACATTTTTGTGAATCTTTACTGGAATGTTACAAGGAAGCTTTGTCAACATCTTTAACTTGTATCCTGAGGATCAATAAGTATCCTGTTTTTAGAGCTCTAAAGTCCACAAGAAACCCTTATAGTTTCGCTATGTCCGTCTGTCTGACTGGCCGCCTCTAATCCTGTTCGTAGTCTATTAGTTTTTACCGAGATTTTGCACGGAAATACGTATGAGTGACCTCTAGAGAGTTATAAATTAAAAACGGTTTTAAGGGATACCTTCTCTACATGTAAAGTGGGTTGATTTTTTAAATATTTTACTATCCCATCGTGATATATCGTTGGATAAGTCTTTTAAAGATACTAGGAGTTTTAGTAGCAAAATAGCTGGTTATATGCTGATATTATAAGAATAGTATTTTATTTTTAATCTATTTTATTTGGGAAACAAACAGACAGTATTTGGCTTATAAGTAACTGTAAACTTTACTTGTAACTGTTACAAGTATCATAGTTACAAGTCCACAGTATCACGTATCACGGATAGTAATGCTGAACTACATTATATGTAACAACCTCTGATTTGTAAACCTTAAATCAACCTTAATATTTCTTATTATTTCAAACTTCGGAAGCCCTCTCTGCGATTGTCCAATTTATTTTAAACTAGCGACCCGCCCCGGCTTCGCACGGGTGCAATGCTGATACTAAATATATTATAGAATGTCTAATGTGTTTAGAAACCTCTAAAATTATCAGTGTTTCTCTACTATATTATACATGTATTACAGTATTATACATATAAACTTTCCTCTTGAATCACTCTATCTATTTAAAAAAACAACATTTAAATCCGTTAAAGATCCCCTATGTATGTATATGCTCTAAGCATACATAGGGACAGACAGACAGCGGGAAGCGACTTTATTTTATACTATGTAGTGATATTTATGGTATCTGTTACAACCAACTAATCTTATCCGTTTCCACTAATATTATAAATGTACGTTTGTGTATATTTCAGGATGTTTAGATGTTTCACGATGATGATGATGATAAATCTTTTCATGAAGGTGCGTTAAAATTGTGTTCACACCTTTGACTACTATGTTTTCATCAATGAAAACCTGTAATTGGCTCTGTTTGTTTTCTAGTTTTACGTTGTAATTTTAGCTGTTGGTAATTTTCGCTGAAATATATAATGAGGATTTCTACGTGGAACTAATCCCAGATGAGTGCTGCTTGAAAACTGATGATGGAGACTTCAAATTATTGGGGATTAGTCCCCCTGCTGACAAACAGAAGAGCTAGCAATAGAGAAGGAAAACTTGAAACAAGCCCGGCTCGGTGCCAGCCGTTATGCACCTGCAACCGAACCGACACCGCAAGTACTGATTCGTCTTTCCTGCGGGTCCTGACGGCAAGGTCGAGAGCTTAATTATGGCGCACTTTAATCCTTTCACGACACTGGTTAGATATATCTAGTGACACGATAAGAAGAAGCTGTTGGTTTTCCAAATATAAATAACTAAATTAAATAAAATTTTATTGAATTCCTGGATTTAGCTTGTCTCTGACATTTTTGACATCGTGAGAGAACCGGTATGTCGTAACACCTACGAATTGTCAAGTGCAAAAAGGAGCCTCTGAGGCGCCATTGAATCCTTACAACATTGGTTCGAAATAAATAGTAAGACGATCATTAATTGCTTACCGAGGCAAACATTAAATGCAGCCCGCTCAATACAATGCAGGGAAGTCCTGTTGTGACCTCTGTTGAACATAGTCTGCCGGATGTGGGCCCAGTGCGATCGCTCTCCAGCCGTCAACGCCGCTAGTCTCTCTTCGTATGGAAGCGGCGCAGACTTGTCATCCAGGATCTGTTGAATTTGTCTAAAACAAGAATGGATTTATGTTTACAGGTGTATTATAATATAAACAATTTGACGATTATAATATAAACAATTCTGTGGCGCAGTGGGCTAAGGTCCAGCTGAGACGCAATGAAGACGCTGAAGGTTAGAGGTTCGATTCCCGCCGCGGGACAAATGTTTATATGATCTGCAAGTATTTGTCTCGGGTCTGGGTGTTTCTATGTATAATATGTATAAATTTACAAAAAATACTAAATAAGCATATCAGCCATGCGGTACCCATAACACAAGCTCTGCTAACTTTTTTGCTTAATGATACTGTGTGAAATGTCCAGCATTATTATTTTTATTAATATTTTGTTATTTTATATTTGTTCGTGTGTCAGGTCCGTGCGTCAACCACAGTCTGTGTTGAAAACCAGTGCTGCAGTTTACTGCAGCTAGCCCTGACCTTTTTTAACCGACTTCAAAAAAAGGAGATTTCTCAATTCGACCGCATATTTTTTTTATGGGTGTTCGTGGATAACTTCGTCGGTTTATGAACCCATTTTGATGATTATTTTTGTGGAAAGGAGATATACCAAGGGTCGTACAAGGAAACCAGGATCTGATGATGCCAAAGTTTTTTAAACTTACGCGATCAGAACACATTATATTATTAAATATATACGGATATTTATCGCGTTTATTTACCTATTTTTCCCGACGTTTCGACAGGTTTACACTCTGTCGTGGTCACGGGATGACTGGCCAGTCATAGGTACCAAAATAGGTAAATAAACGCGATAAATACCCGTATATATTTATAATAATCTGATGATGACATTCCAGAGAAATCGAGGGGAACCTTCGAAAATCGTAGTGGCGACTAGTGCGTTCGTTATTTTTCTAGTGTCACGCTCAAATTGATTCGTGACAATTTTTTTTTCATTAAGTATTTTAAAGCACTACTATTTAATGAAGGTCTAGAGTCGATCTGATGATGGAGCCAAAAGACAGTCGAGGGAACTCCTCAACAATTTACAGCAATTACCTGGTGTTTGGGCTTGATTAATTTGTATTGATGAGAACTTTCAATCTAGATGGGTTGTGACTGTCATTCTGGTCTGATGATGAAGACGAAGGACAGTCAAGGGAACTCCTCAATGTTTTACAGTAGTTGTGTATATACATGAAGTCGGTTACTTTTTTAGTTTTTAAAACGTAATTATTGATGTGCTGTACACAGCCATTGCGACAAATTGCCTCATATTGTTTTATTTCGATATGTGTGTGTATAGTTTATCAAAATAAACTTTTACTTTACTTTACTTTACGTGTTTCTGATAGCGGAAAAATATTTATCTGGCGGTTTGCATGGTGGGGGTGGCCGTACGAAGTGGTAGAAAATATGAAAAAAAAAACGAAGGGATAGTAAAATCAAGGCCGATTTTTTAAAATGCAAATTGTGACCTTGAAATTTTCTCGTGACCGTCAGATTATTATACAGACGCCTCATCTTGACGTTCTTGTCGATCTGATCCATAATCTGACAATTATGCGAAGGAATTTCCTTAATATGGCGGTTTGAAAAAAGCGATTGTGACAATTGATTGACGTCACGGACGTCTTGTACGAAAGGTGGCACTATCGATTTTTTATTCGGAAAAATAGTTTATGCGCTTACTTCGCAACATTATATACGGCAAAAGCAAATTATCAACTTAGAGGTTTAGGTGAAGTTATAACACTGGTGCGACAAGTGAAAGTGAGTGTGGTGACATTATTATAACATTGAATTCGGAAGCTGTGTGGACATTGGTAACATAATATTTTCGCCTACCCACTTTATTACTGAACTTTACTCGGACCCCTATTAAGAAAAACGCCATCTACGTCATTAGCCCTTTGTACTAGCTACATTGGCGATCACTCGACCAGGTCAGGTCAGCGCTAGCGCACTGCGGTTGTGCATAGATCAATATGACTAAATGCAATGCTTGCGGAAAGATCGTCTCTATGGCAACAGAGGTCGCTAGGTGCACTAAATGTCCCATATAATGCTGAAACCCCGCTAAAATTCATACATAGTGAAGGCCAGAGTGACGAAGAACCTTTGGCCTCTCATATCGTTTCAGTGTCAAGCGCACCCGCAGCGTCCTCTGGTGGCCCGTGTGATGACGGCAGAATGTTACTTGAACAATTCAAGGAGGTGCGGGAAGAGTTACGTGCTTTGCGCCTAGAGTTTCAGGAGTACAGGACTGAGGTAGCAGCGTTGAAGAAAGCAGTGACGTTAAATAGCACTAGCCTCGGCGTTTTAGATTCGCGTATCGACTCTCTAGAAACACAATTTAAGGCAATGCAGCCATCCGCTGTCACTGATCTTGAAACCACTACAATGCAGCTACGCCAACAAGTGAATGAGCAAGATCAACTGTCTCTGGCCAACGATGTCAAGATTTCTGGGCTGCTTGAAAAACCCGGTGAAAATTCTACCCACTTACTTACCCACTTACCCACGCTACTGGTTGGAGCTAAACTAGGTATCAATCTGGATGAACGTGATCTTATCTATGCAGAGCGCGTTGGACAGCAAAGGCAAAATAGTACGGTGGTATCGGGTGATGACCCCGCGGCGGTCACGATGGCGTCGCGACCGCGGACCCTCGTGATTCGGTTCGCACGACGCGCACTACGCGACGATCTGTTACGGGCTGCAAGGGTGCGGCGCGGTGTAACCTTTGAAGGATATTTTGATGGACTTTTTTAGTAAAGACTTGGAGAGTATTGACTGGAACTATATAATAACTCTTGAAGATGTGAATGAAATGATAACTCTTTTTAATAAAATAATCATAACCCTTTTTGACTTGCATGCACCTGAAAAGAAAGTATTCTTACGAAAACAATCCCATCCTTGGATTACTGATACCTTGAAGCAGATGATGCAGCTCAGAGATGATGCACATACTCGGTATCGGACCTCTGGGAAGAATACTCCCAAATTATTGCCTATTTCCTATTCCCAAAATAGCGAATCCAGGTAATTTTAAAGATCTTTGACCAATCAGCATTCTACCTTGTCTCTCTAAAATCTTGGAAAGAGTCAGGAAAACAGGTCTCTCACTATGTAGAGTTAAACAATATTCTTCCAAAAGTTCAATCTGGTTTCAGAAAGGTTCACTGCACTGCTACTGCTTTACTTGATGTCACTGATAATATTCTTGCTGCACAGGATCAAGGCATGGGGACTTTACTGGTACTTTTGGATTATTCTCGAGCCTTTGACAGTATAAACACAACCATTTTTATTTCAAAGTTAAGTTACTATGGATTCGATAGTTATCTCCGGAATCGTTCGCAGCTTGTAGAAATCTCAAAGCCTGATGGAGACAGGCGCGGATCCAGACCTCTAAAAAGGTTGTGGGCATAGCCACCCGAAAATCGGCCAAGTGCGAGTCGGAGTATTAACTCCCTCATGATCCATATACTACTCTGTCTAGAAAGTACCGGGAAACGATTAATATTATACAAAATTTTAGATAATCATCCAAATTGCGTCATCAAGGCGAAGGCGCATTATCGTAGTGCAAAATTCAAGATTTTTTTTCCATGAACGCCGCATAACGCTCAAATAATATTCTTTATTTACCGTTGACCTTCCTGCAAAATTTCCAAGTGCACAACACCGCGATAGTCAAAGAAAACAGTCAACATGACTGACTTTTGATCGACTTTGACTTGGTTTTTTCGGTTTCGGTTCAGTTGGAAGGAGCCACTCCGACGCTTGTTGACTAGTTTACATGTCAAACTCGTAAGCTCACGTCTCGTCAGCATCACCAGTATCAATGCGTTTCATGAATGTTGGGTAGGAATTGACTCGAAGCGAGCGATAAAATTCAAGTATTTTCGGACTAGCCGAGCTACAACATGTTTCATACCCAAGTGATTGTTTAAAATGGCACGGATCTACTCGGGAGACACAGACAATTCAGCGGCTATCTCTCTCCAACTTGAATGCGGATTTTCAGTCACTTTTTTCTTCACTTTTGTGATGTTAACTTCAGTTGAAGACGTTGATGGCTTACCAGAGCGTGGCAAATCTTCCATCTCATCTTAAGCTACCGCTTTGTACCACTCGATACCACTCGATTTTGATAAAGTCGATCCACCGTAAGCCTTCTGTAACATTTTTAGGGACTCCGAATACGAAATTCAATTGGCGATGCATAATTAAGGTGTACTGCCAGTCTTTTTACACGTGCAGTCTATGGGTTAACTTTACTAAGTGCTGCTGGAATGCCTTTGAGTCCAGTACAATAATAGCTTCAGGTTGCTGTTATTAAAAATATATTAGAAAACCATAAACAAGTCATCCATTCCCGATACTTTTTTGATAGAATGTAGTGCAAATGTAGTCCTACAAAGGAGATGTTTACGAAATAGGTAGATATATGACGCCCTGACCACGATTTTGTAGTGTCTACAGTAAATGCGTGTTTGTTTGCACATCACTGTGTCACATAAATATACTCTTAAACTACTGAACTGACTTGAGAGAATTTCTTACAACTTCAAGGGATATCAAATTAAATTAAACGCGAGTATACATTTTACATTCAATTGTTTGATTAACCTAAATTGAAAAGTACTTAAATTACAAATTCAAGCTTACATATCTTTTTAACGAAAACGTTGATAATGTCATCGATCACCATCTTTGTGTGAGTATATTTAGGAGAGCTAGCCAGAATATACTTTATTGTGCCATTGAGGCATGCAACCAATATTTTACTCTGCGAAGAGTAGAAGAGAAAAGTTGCCAGAATTTGTAAGAAAATGTAATAAAAATATTTTAATAACTTTTTGAAGTGAAAACTTCCTTAGCATCGTTGTGATTTGAAAGTCGATGAAACGAAAAAGCGACAGTAAAAAGAGACAGATACATAAGTTCATAAGCTTTAACGTGGGAGAAAATGCGATAGAAAGCATTATACGTGTTTGTGCGCGCATGCGTAGTACAAAGCTTGCGAAAAGGCATCACAACAACCGTGGTGTTTTGTATACGTGTAAGTATTATACGTTTGTTTTTTGAAGTTTCACTTCTACCACGTGTGAATTGCACACATATTTTTTTTTCTGCGTTACGAATCACGCATTATTCATTGTTTTTTGTTTTTATAAAGGCATCGGATATAATATAATCTAAAAAGTGTGAAGTCACAAGTCTATTAGGGTTGTGGGCATGCCCATCGTGCCCACAACGGTGGATCCGCGCTTGGATGGAGAAAAGGTTCTGTCTTCACCTCGTTTTGTTCCTAGAGGCGTTCCGCAGGGCTCTATATTAGGACCTTTGTTGTTCGTAATATACTGCTCCGACATTGTAAAATATATTAATCACTATCAGTGTCACATATATGCAGATGATCTGCAACTCTATACATCTTTTCTTCCGAAGGATGCATCGCAAGCATTAATAATATAATAATAATAATAATAATAATAATCTTTTATTTGGCAGAAATAACTTACAGTAGTACAGTATACCTAATTTTAGCTTAACTTACTTATAATTATAATTTTGAATAAATTTTGACACTACTTAAAAACAAAACAAAAAAAAAACAAAAAATAAACAAAAAAATTGGTAGTAGGCATACAGTACAAGAAACTTTACCTCCCGTGTTAGTTTAAAACTGTGTTACGGCAAGGTAATGACTCTCGCCCTATAGAAATACGGTCCAATTTAGTGTGCATCAAGTGCAGTTGAGCAACAACAACACAAACCCGAGCGAGTTAGGCGCTCGGTTATGTCGTAAACAAGTTATCGCAGTATACGTTTGCAAAACAGATAAATCTAGAAAACTAAAACTAAACAAAAATTTAAATTTCAGTTGATTAGTTAATATTTACTTTTAATAAATCCAAATAAATTATGTTGATAAAGTACAACTACCTATATTTTTAATATAATAGAGAAACTAAACCTACTCTTTCACTTCCAGTTTTATTATATAGATGAATAGGAGATGTAAATAAGATAGAAACATAATATATTAAACAGATCCGTCAATGACTATAAAATCATATTTCGTACTTAGATAAAAACAATGGTTATGGATGTAGATAAATGGATATAAAAAATAAAAATGAAATATAATATATAGATATACTTAACCCTAGGATAAATTAATAGGTATGTAGTTGATTGGTATATAATATATCATTATGCTATTTCTATATTTATATTTATATATAAATACACACCACTATAGTACATACATATATATTACTTATACATTATTACATATAAATAACTAAACAAGCCACATACATTTTAATTAAGCAATACATACTTAACATGTTTAAACCTTTTACTTTGTTATTTTATAATTTGCAGAAGAAGTTCAGTTTTATCATAATCGAAGCCCAGTAAAAACTCCACTAACACCTTTGCACAAACATATTTACTTTTATCATTGAGCATAACCTCTTTGTTAATACGGTTATACAATAGTGGTGCAAGAAAATACCAAAAGCTCTGTGCAAAGGTAGTCTTGCATGCAGGAACCTGATATATTAAATGCGCTCTTCTTTTAGAAGTTACTGAGGAAACAGGATAAGAATGCTGTTTTAAAACTATGATCTTAACAAATAACTGACGTACAGATAGTACCCGGAATTCATTATAAAGATTTGTAGTAGGATATCGAAACGGTTTGAAGTTTAGTACTTTAATAATAGAGCGTTGTGTACGTTCTAGTTTGATTAAAGAAGTCTTTATTGCTCCACCCCAAGCTGAAATACCATATGAGATAATAGATTGGCATAAAGTTAAATAAACTACTTTGTTAGTGTAATCGTCTCTCAAATGTCTTATTTTCTTAAAAATTGGTATTAATTTTCGAATACGTGACTTTAAAATATCTATATGTGACTTCCAGTTCAAGTTTTTATCGATTATTATGCCTAGATACTTAATACTATTTGCAGAAGAAAGAGTGTAGCATTCGCAACTTTTTTGTTGTCTTTTATACAAGTATGAGCTTTCAGACTAAAGTCCGGACTAGGTTGAGTGTTATTGTAAATAGAAAAAGAAATATATTTACTTTTATTAAAATTTAATGTGAGTAAGTTATTATTAAGCCACTCAACGACAACGCGCATTCCATTTTCAGTAGAAAGACGGACATCTTCCCATGTCAACCCTCTAAAAATAATAGCAGTATCGTCAGCAAATGTTATTATTTTGGCATTTTTTAATTTAGAACTACAGAGACTGTTTATGTAAATCAAGAATAACGTTGGTCCCAAGACGGATCCCTGGGGTACCCCAAAGGTGACCGGTTGTTTGTTGCTTAATGTCTCACCCAGTCTTACTGCCTGTGACCTATCGCACATGTAATCCCTTAAAAGATCCAGAGGTACACCCCGAACCCCTATGCATTCCAGCTTACGTATTAATAGAGGGACGGAAACAGTATCAAAAGCTTTGGCCAGATCAAGGAAAACACCAATACATTTCTGTTTATTGTCTAAAGTATCAGCAACATGAGATACAAGGCTTTCGATTGCGTGTACAGTTGATATTTTTTCTCTAAACCCATACTGATTACATGACAGGAGGTTGTTCTTTTCCAAAAAGCTTACAAGGCGACGATTAATAACTTTTTCCAGGATCTTAGCCAATGTTGGTAGAAGAGATATTGGACGATAATTGTTAATACTGTCTCCATCACCTGCTTTGAAAACTGGAATAACTATCGAATGCTTTAGTAATTTTGGGAATACCCCCGTAGACAGACAAAGGTTACAAATGTGAGTGATAGGCAAATTTAGTAGACTAATAAATCTTTTAATGAAAACAGACGATATTCCATCCCAACCAGAAGCCGGTGTATTTTTTAGGGACGCAACTATATTATTGATTTCCATTACGTTTGTTTCAAGTAGCATAAGTGAATTTAAATTGGTATTATGGGGTTTAAAGTTTTGCGTTAGGTTTTGTTCCGTGATGTTACAGTTTTTTAGAATAGATGCAGCAAGATTACCACCCACGTTTACAAAGAAATCATTAATGTGATCAATCGATGCCTGGGGTGTTTCTTTCATTCTCAAGAGCCCACTTGACATATGTGCTTGTTTAGAATTTTTAAGGTTACAAACCCTTTTAATAACATTCCAGGTTTTTTTAATATCATTTTTACTATTTTGTAGGTCCGATCTGTCATATTCATTTTTCAATTTGTGGAGTATGTTATTGCAGTGATTTCTGTAACGCTTGTACGTGATTTCTAAGTTCCTATCTCTGGGAGACTTTTTATGGCGTCTATGAAGAGTGTCCCTAAACCTCATACATCTTAGCAGCCCAGGTGTGATCCATGGCTGGAGCGTTGTTTTTCTATTTGGGACTGTATACGTTTTGGAGGCATTCATGATGATGTTAGATACTTTGTTGAGAAATAATTCAGTAGCCTGGTTTGCGTCCCTACCTTTATAAACATCATTCCAATCCACTTCTGACAGCAATTTATAAGATTTCTCATAATCTACTCTACTTAAAGTTTTATGCTCTCTAAAAGATCTGTGGTGTTGCAAAGATGGTATCGCAAGATGAACACAGCTATGATCTGTAACAGATGTGTTACAAATTGCAGTAATGACCTTAGTCTTTGACTTCACGAAACAGTGGTCAATACATTTAGCTTCTCGTGTAGGTATAATGTGGCTCGGTAAAAGACCATGGGTTGCAAGCAAGTCTAAATACTCATCAGACCTAGGATCACAGTTGCTTTTACTAATGTCTATGTTCAAATCGCCTAGAATATAAATATTTGGTATGTATTTTAATTTTGTTAGTAACTCATCGATGGAGAACAGGAAATTATCAGTAGACCCAAAAGATGGAGATCTGTATACACAAATAAAAGCGGTTTTGTTATCAAGATTCACAACAAGACAGTCAGCATCTCTTATGCCATTAGGTTCATAAACGGTAAAATTTGTAATATTGTTCCGAATATATACAATTACTCCACTATTCTGATTAATGTGTCTAGCAGTTTGGAAGTTATTGTATTGATTTATTGTAGGTATAGATATACGATTCTGTAGCCAGCACTCAGACAAGATAATAAGATCGTAATCAGAGTCACCACGCGAAAGGAAAACATTAAGCTCTTCGAAGTTTTTGTGAATACTCCGAATATTCTGCGAAATAACTTTGAGGTACATTTTAGATTTAGTAATATCATCGAATTCACCAGGATCATTAACCAGATACGAGTCACCAACATTGATCTCATGATCAACGTCAGTTGTAACCACCTCAAGGTCATTAACCATTGTAGTAGTTATAGAAGCAAGCTACTAGAATTTTCGTACCTGGCCTGTAAGTGAAGGCGATGATCGTACCAATCAGTTTATTCAAGTGCATGTTAATTCCTAGGTCGACATGATTGTGAATGATAGAACTGAACACTGAATATCTGATATGTAAGTGGCTCAAACAACATAAATTGTAAAATATACTATAAATATAAAGTGAGGTATAGGATATATAAGTGTTAGTTTTATTTAAAATAATAGTCATAATCTCTCCAAAAACATAAACTAGTCTAGTTAAATAACAAAACAGAACTATGGTATAAAAAGAAAAACTAATTAATTGTACGAAAAAAGAAGAAAGTGCCTTACTTATTATGCAATCTAGTCACGATGAACGTGTTGCTCTCAGTGCAGCTACCTGGTGCATCGACTTGATTAAGATCGGTAATTGTCCTTCATCTTTTCGAAGCAGAACGTTGCCACGAGATATCCAGCAGTATTTGAAATGACCATTTTTGACAAGGCCTCGCGCTTCGCCATGGATTTTTTTGGTCAGGGTTGTAATTGCTTCCGACACATAGACCTTAGATCCGTCTCCCTTTACTCCTAGGTGCTCCGAGCATAATTTACGGTTTTTATCTTCACTGTGATATTTTTTTACTGCTGCTAGGAGTTCATCCTTCTGGGTAACATTATTCAATTCAATTACTATTGGAGAGTTATTGTTCTTGCCTTTTCTGTACATGTGTAGAATATCATCTACTGGTTTGAGGTTAAGAGTGTTATACAACGATTTGCATATGTCCTTGATGTTTTCATTTTCATGTCTTGGGACATTTCTTATTTCCACATTTTTTTTAATTTGTTGCTTTTGAACCTCATGTAGTTGATATTCAAGTTCGTTAACTCGCTTGATTGTCACATCATGTTCATATTCAAGAGTAGCTATTTTCTCATTAGCTTTCTTCAAATCAGCAGCACTGGACTGCAAAAGCTGTATAATTTCGGCGTTTGATTGAAGAATTTTCATATTTTGTTGCTTCATCTCTGAAACTTCAGCATTCAACAAATCCTTGAAGGACTGCATAAGAGAGTCTTTGAGATCCATAACAAGGTCATGTTCTGGGTTTTTACGTTTTCTGAGATTAAAGTTTCTCACAACATCATGATCTTCATTCTCAGTGCTGAGGTTAGGTTGAGAAGAATACATAGCTGATTTGCCTGATGTTGGCGTGCGATGCATGATTTGTCTGTAAGTATTGGTTATACTCTAGTGCCGGCCCGATACTATACAGTAGTATCGTGAGTAATGAGAAATAAGATGTGGGTACCTTGTAATTACACCGAAGCGAGCGGTGTCTTCTGGTTGACACGGCGTAGAATGGGGCTATGAGTCAGAATAAATTTACTTTAAAAATAGACTATATTGGGTAACGCCACAGAGGTTAAAGTTGAAAGGCAGTCCACACAATAATTTTACACGATTTAAACACACGTCTGGCCTGGTTAGTGTTTTGGACGAGGATTGGATAAACTAAATAAAGACCTTGACCGTATTGCTATCTGGTCAACTAATAATTGTCTGGTTTTAAATCCTGCGAAGTCAAAGTATATGATACTAGGATCAAGGAAGCAAATTGATAACATTCAACTCAAGACACCTCAGGTGAGCATTTTGGGGGAGCCCATTGTTTGCACAAATGAATCTCGCAATCTTGGAGTAATAATGGATGTGTTAGGAGTTGTTTCTTTCGGTTAAAAGTTTTGTACCGTATTCGCAACTGTTTGAGCGTTGTTCTCCGTGTCAATCTTTCTGAAGCTCTTGTCCTTTCCAAATTAAATTATGCTGATACTGTTTATGGCCCCAGACTATTTTACAGAACCGAGAGATTGATACAACGCGTCCAAAACGCTTGTGCCAGGTTTTGTTGTAATATTCCACCTAGAGCACATGTTAACAATGCCAACCTGCTTAAGATGTCTTGGAGAAGGTATCTTCACCTTGCTATACTTTTGTTTGGGGTGATCAAGAGTAGAACCTGAGTATCTTTTCAACAAAATGCGCTGGCTCCAGGAAGACAGTAGGTACAAAACTAGAGCAGGTTCTATTTTTCTAGCAACACCGTTACATGGCTCTGCTGTATTTAGAGGTAGTTTCCGCTACGCTGCCACAAAGTGTTGGAATGACAAACCACCACCATTTAAATATATATTGAATGTTAATATTTTTAGAGTAAAATTAAAGCAACATATTTTTTCCATACAAATAGACCAGCCCTGGCATAGGGGAAGCTAGGTTTTGCAACTGTCCTCTTAGTTTGTTCTGTAATGTATGTATGTACTCATCTTATTACTGCTGTTTTTTTTTTTTGGGTTTGTGTTCATATTTTAAGTACCTATTAATTTGTTTTGTGTGCTTTTTGATGTTGTATCTTGTTGAGTAAATGTATCTTGTGTAGTTTGTTTTATATTTTATGTTACTTTTATACAAAAAAAATTGATTGTAAGTCCTGATTCAAGTCAAGATGTCCGTGAAATCAATACTGGCCTCAGCGGAAGAACAGCGCTGTCACATGGTAACATGCGGCAGCATTATGCTGAGCTGAGTACCATTTCGCCACCACATGTACCTAGATACTAGGAAATTTATTTAAAGTTTATTATTATAATTTTTGTTTTGTAAACATCCTATTCCTTATTTTTTATATTATATTTTGAGTGGTGGACAGAATAAATGCTTTCTTTCTTTCTTTCTTTCATTGTGTGAATTTTACAAGTGACCATGTTTTTTAAGGCTTCCTTACCTCGAAAGGAAAAAACGGAACCCTTATAGGATCACTTTGTTATCAGTCCGTCCGTCTGTCTGTCAAGACCCCTTTTCATAGGAACACGTGGAAGTATCAAGCTGAAATTTATATCGAATACTCAGGTCTACTGTTCCTTAAAGCTGTGAAAAAATCAAACTTCTAAGCCAACGCAATCAAAAGATAGAGAATCATGTCAAATGCTCATGTTGCACCCGTACCGGTACATGTTGGGAGCGATATAATCGAAGTTGTAGATGTCTATTTGGGTCAGACGATTCAACTAGGCAAGTCCAACTTCGACAAAGAGGTCAGCCGACGAATCAAACTGGGATGGGCAGCGTTCGGGAAATTAAGGCACATCTTCTCGTCACAGATACCGCAGAGCCTCAAGACGAAAGTCTACAACCAGTGCGTGTAGCCAGTGATGACATATGGAACTGAGACTTTGTCGCTGACTATTGGCCTGATACACAAGCTCAGAGTCGCGCAACGTGCAATGGAGAGAGCTATGTTGGGTGTTTCACTACATGATAAAATCCGCAACGAGGAAATCCGTAGAAGAACCAAAATCGCCGACGTAGCGCTCAAAATTTGAAAGTTGCAATGGGCAGGCCATATTGCTCGCAGAACTGATAACCGTTGGGGAGTAAAAGTTCTCGAATGGCGACCAAGGAAAGTAAAACGAAGCGTAGGACGACCCCCCACCCGATGGACTGACGACATTGTAAAGATCGCAGGAAGTCGGTGGATGGAGAGGGCTCAAAATCGTTTGTATGATCTGCAAGTATTTGTCTCGGGTCTGGGTGTTTCTATGTATAATATGTATGCATTTACAAAAAAAAAGTATGTTAGTAGTGTATCAGTCATGTGATAACACAAGCTCTTCTTACTTTGGGGCCAGATGACGCTGTGTGAAATATCAGGCAATATTTATTTATTTATTATTATTTATTTTCCAGGTGATATTTTTTCCAGGCTAAAAGCGCAACTTCTAGGCGTCTCTTCCAGGCAACCTTTTAATGGACAGAATAGACCGAACAAAATACGACGATCGTTACATCTAAATATACAATCATGATAATGATAATAATTCCTAAAAACACAACTAAAGAATACATATATACCAACTTTCTAATGTGATAAAAGCTACAAACCAGCTAACATTTCCAGATAAGGACAGATAATAGTTATGGACTTTGGCTTTCAATATATGAATATATTTAGATAAGTGAATTAATACAGGTCAGATAAGGAGTTCAGCGTGTACAGCTTGAACAGTGAAGGATTTACCATACATAGCTGGTAACATAACTATAGGAGTAATGAGTTGGAGAGTGTCAGACGAATAATAATTATAATAATAATAATGCCGGATATTTCACAAAGCTTCTGGCCCCAAAGTAAGCAGAGCTTGTGTTATGGGAACCAAGTGACTGATATACTACTTACATACTTATTTTTTTGTAAATACATACATATATATATATATATAAAAGAAAGTCGAGTTAGTTACACCACTTATAACTCAAGAACTGCTGGACCGATTTGGATAAAGCTTAAAATGAATATAGTTAGTAACTTGGATTAGGATATAGAGTATTTTTATGCCGGAAAAACGACGGGAACAGACGGGCGAAGCCGCGGGTGGCCGCTAGCGCATTCTATCAATATTTATCCGTATCTTTGTTAATCTCTGTAACTATTATGATAATTTGAATAGCTATCTTTTTTTTAATAGCGATATTAGAAAGAAAGAAATGCGTCTCAGACTGTACGAATGCAGATCACGATCGTTTGCTATCGTTAAATAACGGGGAAAGGAAGACATAACTATGATGTTGTATAACAGGGACAGAGTATAAACATTCCGCCGAAAACGAATAGGAAACGACTTGAGCCTCGTACAATTCTTAAACAAGGTCATATTTGCGCAAGCTAAATATAAACCGAAAGCTGAGGTTTTAATGACGCTCAAGTTTGTAAAGTAAGAGTTCGGAATGATCAAGGTAGCTGGCGTCAGTATAATCTAATATTGGAGCAGGGATTGTACAAGCATAATCTTGGTAGCTGTTGGCGGGAAATCACGAAATCTTAAGGACACAGGTGATGCAAACATTTTCCGACTAATTTAATTAATCCTCGGCTGCCATGTTAGGACTAACTAATCGAAATATATGTACCATTAAATATTATTTGTACATCGTTTGATCGTTTCAAACGGTCCTAAGATAGCTCAACTGTTTCACGTGTATTTTACATTATTGTATATTATTTTGTACATTTCTGTAATTATTTCTGTAAATTTGTACATATAGATGTAAAGAAAATGACCATCGATCTTAGTTCACAACATATTAGACATTAATTGCTACGATAAACGTACCTAGAGCGTACTAGATCTACTTATAAAATCCTTTGTTTCTACTGATAAATAAAACGAATCATACTTGCATACTTTGTTTACATTTTATATTCATATCATGTAATAAAAACTTTAATTTAGACTGATAAAACTAATCCCTATAATCGCAAACGCAAACAAAGTCTTCTTATCGTATCACTAGTCGCTTTGAACCAGTGTGGTGAAGTATTAAAGTGCGCCTCAGAGGCACATGCGTTAGAACTTTTTAGGTTTTACGACATGACGGTTTCTTCACGATGTTTTCCTTCACCGTTTGAGAATACTGGTATAGCTCACTTACATTTTTCAATCAGATAAATCCATTGGTGCACGATTGGATTCGAACGCACAACCTAACCATAATTATTATTATTATATTATTATCTTTCCCCCAGAGAATGTTGCCATATGACATAACACTATGGAAGTAGCTGAAATAAACTAGTCTAGTTGTAACTTCATCAGTAAGCCACCGTATCGCACGAACTGCATATGCAGCGGAACTAAGCCTACCAGTGAGTGTTTAAATTTGTGGAGCGAGTATCGAATTAATATGTCTTTGTGTTTGAAAACTGCTAAGATACGTTGGTCTGGGTATACATTACTGTTAGTCTAATTCTCTGCGGTCAGAAACCGTTACCACTGAAACGAAGGTTAAAGAAACGGCAAGATTTACCCAGTAAGACAACTAAGGGATGTGATTGAAGTAGCTATTCAACAGAAGTAAAGTTGCGAGTATAAAATAGTATAGTATCATCATCAGCCCGTTTCAGGCCACTGCTGAACATAGGCCTCTCCCATGGCATGTCACTGAGCTCGATCTTCAGTTCTCCTCCTCCAATTCCTGCCCGCTGCCTTATGAATAACATCCCATCTAGATATAGAGCGCCTTACACTACGTTTGCCGACGCGATATCCACTCAAGAACCAGCTGCCTGCCTGGTAGGCTATCGGTTCTCAGTATAATATAATACGTACGTATGTATATTAAGGTCGGAACAACAGGTAACTCATTGCTAAGGCTCAGGGCCGATTCAATTGAACTATAGTACGCAACGCTAGGTAGTTCCTAGCGTTGCGTAATATAAACGTGATATGCGAGCGATTATGTACTAGACACTTTTGTCGCCTTCCGTGTTTGTGTGTAGGTACTAGAAGTCTTTCGTACTCGCTAACCTTAGTAATTTTAAAATAGTTTTGTTGTTTCACTGGACTAACAAATATTTCGTAATATACGAAACTAGCTGCTGCCCGCGGCTTTACACGCTCTATACCAGAATTCATCAAAATCGGTTCAGCTGTTTAGGCGTGAAAACGTAACAAACAGACAGACAGACAGAGTTACTTTCGGATTTATAATATTAATTAAGATAGACTGCTTTGAAAATAACTAGTGACACGATAATAAGACCTAGCGTAGCGTTTAAGTATGTTTTGTCCTTGTCATCCTAATGTTATTACATTAGAATGACAAGGACAAAACATACTTAATATTAGCTAATATGTGATAAGATAGACGGTTAGATTTTAGTGTAAAAAATAAGATCTTTCGTATTTTACGAAATTTCAGCTATTCCGGTGAAGTACCAGAATCACCACCAATTTTATCTACAAAAATATTATTTTTAAATTTATAACCAAGTGTCGACGGAAATAATATGCCCCTAAAGGTCTCTGTCAAGACTCAACTAACGATTGTTATATAATAACTCCGATGCGGTAACTAATCGAAATGCTCGAGCGTTTATCTTTATTGAAATTGCAGTATTGTGGTTGTGAACGCATACATCCATACTAACATCATATAATAAAATCGAGTGTCTGACTGACTGTCTGTCCAAGAGGATTGTATCTTGGAAAGGACTTTATGCTACTCAATACTACCTTTTAAACGGCTTCAAAAAAAAGACGAAGGTTCTCAGTTGAGCTGTATATATTTTTAACCGACTGCAAAAAAGTAGGAAGTTCTCAATTCGGTAGTATTTTTATGGGCTGAAATTTCATTTAAAAAAGTTAGTTTTCTTTTTAGTTTTTAAAACGTAATTATTTAAGTAGGTACAGCCTGGGCAGAAGGTAGTTGAATAAATGAATTGCGTAACAAAATACGCGTATATAAATGACGCGAGGTGTACCTAACCTAGTTAATTTGTCAATCAATTAATATGCGCATTATTTGTAATGTTATAACTACTTGATTCTTCTATTAGCATATAATTCGTATCATTACTTGCTACTTTATATTAAACACACAAACATTCACAAAACGCATTTATAGACTAGCTGCTGCCCGCGGTTTTACACGCATGGTACCTCCATAAAAAGCAGTCTATGTCCTTCTCAAAGGTCCCATCTATCTCTATACTAAAATTCATCGAAATCAGTTCTGCAGTATAGGCGTGAAAACGTAACAAACAGATAGACAGACAAACAGACAGACAGACAGAATTACTTTCACATCTATAATAAGCCCAAATTTGACGTTTTATTTGAAACGGCGACTTTGGCTTGGCTTCTTCTTCTTCTTCTTATCGTATCACTAGTAATTTCGAACCAGCGAAAGTATTAAACTGCGCCTCATAGGCTCCTTTCGTGCACTTGACACGAAGAGAGCATCTTGATAAATTTCTGAAATTTAAGCTACAATTCCTTTAAAAAAAAATGCGGACGAAGTCGCGAGCAACAGCTAGTGTGAATATAAGGTTAGACTTTTGTAAAAACAAAATAAGACGAAACGAAATCTTAACGAAATTTCAGTTATTCCTCCGAAATGTACTATAGAACGGCCGCTAAAGGCCATTCCATAGGTAAATATCAACTTTATTATAAGTACCTGGATGACCGAGCTTTGCTCGGTATAAAACACGGATAAAACGATGTTTTCTAAAAATGAAACCTAGCTAGATCGATTTATCGCCCGCGAAACTAAATACTAAATTTCATGAAAATCGTTAAAGTCGTTTTCGAGATTCAAATTATATACAAGAACTGCTTGTTTAAAGGTATTAGATAGATACTAACTTCATATTCGTTAAATTTGTAGGTATGTATTATAAAGTAGCTTACACTTGTAATTCGGCTGGTTTCAACAGTCGGCCTCTTGAGTACACCATGAGTTTGAAGTACCGTCCCTTGTGGTACACAGTTATATGAGTTGTGTCGTGGTAATGCACGATTTTGTCCGTCTCCACGCCAGGCACTCGAACCGTATTGAACAATCGCTCGTATTGCCAAGAGCATAGAGGCACCATGTTTTGAAGCATTATCTACAATGGAAAGAGGGTGTTTGTTAGAGCTAGTTTATACCACATCCTGTAGTCTCCCAACAGTGGGACTCTTATGCAAGAGCCCATCTTGGTTTACACAGCACACAACTATGGTCTTTCAGTTAAATTAATTGCTCAGCTCTGCCTTGTGTGGAGGTGTTACAAAGTATCATATGTATGTATTTAAAAATATATAAGTATTTTCAGTCATGGACCACCATAATCCAAGCTATATTTAGTTTGGGGCTGGATAGTGAATTGTGTAAAACATCCACCTATATATCAACTATTATTAGCTGTAGGCCGACGACGGTGTAATTCCCTCCCAGGATAACACTATGATGAACATAAATATTTGTTCAGTGTCTGGGTGACATAAAGTACCTATCATAAGTATTCTATCAGTAATTTTTACCATAATACAAGCTATACTTAGTTCATGGCAAAACAACCTTATGGCAAGAGATTCTACGAGAACAATGTGTAATAAAATATATGAAATTCTCACCGGCTCTAAGTCCTGACTATCAATAAGTTTCCTGAACTTGAGGCAGAGATGTATGATGACGCCGGCACGTGCCGCCTGGATGCTGGTGTGCCGTAGCAATATAGCGTCTGTGCCGTAGAAGTTAGAGTTCACCATCAGGGGCGACCGTCCCCTTAGGTAAACATACTCCTCCCACCAATCGGAGACGTAGTTGCTTGACCACCTACAGAAAGATAAAACATAAACTGTTCATAACATCCTTCAGTGAAGTCAGTCTATTTTTAAAAACCTTAATGTCCCTGTCTCAATAAATCTCCATCAGACTCTTTTAACAGGAACAACAATGAGACTCATGAATCTTGAAGGCCATCTAAGAACTTGAGATCTAAGTCATTGTCTGCCACAGATCTGTCTCGGCCTATTGTGTTTGGCGTGCTAGCAGTCTAGGTTTTCTGGTGCTTTCTATACAAATGTTTTCCTCTATACATAATTAGAAGTTTAAAAAAAAGATAGTTATCAACAAACACGTTTAAAAAAATTTCAAAGGCCAGAAGCTGTGTGATGATTGCCAGACGAGATATTTGCCGCGAGCATCCGGCGAAAACCTGGCTTCGTGATCTTGACCTTAGAGTATTTGTATCGAGAGCAATTCATATGACCCCGCTATCTACGTGCCATCGTCTGCCTAGAGTGCCCTAGCTACTGTTACGTAATAGACGACACGAGGGTTCAACTAGTCGGTCTCTTGACCTGTGCACTTGAACTAAAATATTACAAAGCTGTTTTAAAAGTTGGATTCTTTTAACAGTTTATAACTGGTATAAAGTGAACGTCCTTCATTCAAGACGTACTTGGGTTATAATGACTTTCAGTTGTCAGCTGCTAATAGGACTAGAGTTGGGTGCGAGCGAACTACTGAGATTCTCTGAATTACTTTATCAGCTAGTAACCCGGACTTCGGCAAAACTAGACGTATTCCGATAACGCGTGCAGAATGACGGTTTAGTTCTTATCTAGTTGATAAAATAGATTAAGAGCGCAAGGCCAGTATGTTACGTCTTAGACCTACACACAATCGGGTGACCACTCATCGGTACAGCAGCAATTGGCGACTTATCGGATGTCTACTCGTGCATCTAAAATCATCGGCTAAAGAGGTCTTTATATCAGTCTAAGCAACCAATAAGGTTTAATCTTTTTACACTATTTGATGAATCTTTGATTTTAATCATTGGTTTGACTTATTCTCATAATCATTGCCAGTCTGTATCCACCGACTACTGAGCATAGAGCTTTATGCCTCATGTTCCTGTTATGAGCTGATCATATCCATATTATGCCTCCTATCAATTCAAGGCCTATCTGGCAGATCTGGTTCGACTACAGATAAATAAACCAAACTTCATTCCGCGCAATCACAGTAACAGTAAAGCCAGTAGCCGTACGCAAAAAACCTGAGATTGTTAGAAAATGAGAGATGTATGAGGTCCTTACATATGAAATTTGTTTGAACTTTGGTCATTGATCTGGCTTTTTGGTTAGGAATTGCAATTTTAAATTTATTTCCAACTTTGGCTTGTGTATTTGTGTTTTGAATTATTGATTCATTTGCTTTCGTAAATCTAATTTTTAATTGACATCATTCTGTGCACAATATGGAAAACTTAAAATATCACGTTATTTACTAATACGAGTTGCACCGCGGCACCAGAGCTGCAGAAAAAGCTCGAAAGATGAATGATGTGTATGAAGAATGTACAGTAAAATAAAACATGATACATTTTTGGTTTTAAAATTTTGTTCTGGAAATTTTGACCTACATAACAAACCTACAGTACAACCGCGGGAGACTCGGGAAAGACCCTAGTTGACACTGAAAATTTTAAAGCGATCGTTGAAGCGGACCCATCGCAAACAACGTCAGAGTAGCAGCAGGCATCGGTGTGAGTAATAAATTAATTATAATTCACTTGAAACACATTAAAAAAGTGAAAATGCTCGTAAAATGGGTACCGTGTAATGAGCGAATTGTCCACGCACCAACCAACACGCGTCGAGTACTGCGATACATTAACCAACCGTCACAATAACGGGGTGATTTTGAATCGTCGTTATCGAAAATCCCTCGTTATACATATACGATAACGTACGAAAATCGGAAACGCTCATAACAATGGTTGAACCCAGGAGAA
This sequence comes from Lampropteryx suffumata, assembly GCA_948098915.1. Taxonomy (NCBI): domain Eukaryota; kingdom Metazoa; phylum Arthropoda; class Insecta; order Lepidoptera; family Geometridae; genus Lampropteryx; species Lampropteryx suffumata. The sequence goes on along the minus strand of OX402544.1, from coordinate 20,254,808 downwards.
CCGGCTAAATCCTGCCCCAAGCAAAAGTTCACTCAAAAAAAGGTACTGGTACGTGTCTGATAAACTAGCGCCGGTGTCAAACATTACAGCTTCCTAAGATTTGGGCAGACGATTACGGCAGATCTGTATAGTCAAAAATTGCAAACCATGATGGAAAAGCTAGCCGTTAAACAACCGACACTGTTCTCTTTGTTTGAGAATCGAGAATTGTTCTAGCCTGCTGTTTCAGGACAATGTTAGTGCACAATAGACGGTTGCTAAATTAGAGGAGCTGCGATTGAAATGTCTTCGACACCTACCTTGCTCCAACAGATTACTACTTTTTCCGGAAATTCTTGCAAGAAAAATATTCAAAGATATTATAGATTCTCGCACAATGTTTTCAACAAAGGACTCAATGAACTATCTAAAATTGGCGAAAGTGAAATATTTATGATTAAATTTTACAATTTCATATGTAAGGACCTAATATTTATTAAGTTGATAAGAATTTGTACATTACCATGATTTTAAAACCAGGTATCTCTGCAGTTTGAGGGCGACTGTCTCTTCGAACTCCTTCGCTAGGTTCTCAACTCTCTTAAAGTTTTCATTATTTAGTAGTGGACGGACACTGATCAGGTACTGCGAACAAATAAGACACTTATTCATGTAAGCTAGGGCTGGTTTTCCAATCTGAATTTGTAGGCCGGTGTTTAATTACAAGCGAGCTCAATATTTAGGACATATGAATTATTCCCAACCTTCGAAGCAAACAGACGGGGGTTATAAGTTGAACTAATTAGATCTGCATTCCTATGTATCTGTCTGTGGCATCGTAGCTCCCAAACGGATATACTGATTTGGATTTAGATGTTTTTCTTAGAAAGGTGTCATGATCTGGTGGTGTTATAGCTATAATTAAAAAAATATTTAGCCATTTGATTTGAAATCAGCAGCTCTTTTCTAGCTAATAAAGGGATGTGAACAACTTCTCAGGTCTGATCATTTCGATATTTGACATCCTGTTACTTCAATGCAAGACCATAGAACCTTGATGTTGCAGCATCACCTGGAATCTGCAGGATACCCAACTCCTTATCAACTTACAGCAGAGGTATCTTGTAACAATAGGTCATATTTTATTAATTGAGAGTTGTATTATAAACACAATCTTCCGATGAAATTGTATAAACTTACCCGTTTCATAGTATCAGATACTTTAGGCAAAGGTAGTCTTGGGAGCGATCCTTGGAAACTGTACAGTTTGGGTTTGTTCCAGCCGGACAGCACTTTGACGATGCTGACCCACAGCATTGTCTTAAGGGATATCTTAGATCCGGGCGCTCGAGACTCATACATCCACCCCTAGAATTAAACAAGGACCTTACAAAGTGTTCGAGCAGTACATAATTAAATCTAGTCATAATATTTCCGTGAATATGACCCGCAGCTTACCTATAAGCACTATGGTATTAGGCATTGTTTCATTTCTAAGAATACATAAGGCTGGTGTTTATCGAGTCTACGATCATATGGGAGGAACAGGTTTTTCGTGTTCAGTAAGGACCTGCCTCTCTATTACGTAATAATACGATTGAACGAGGATCAGTATAGTTATTGCAAATTCAATAGATATCTACGTTACTATCTACATCATTTTTTATGACATAAGAATGATATATCTTTTTGAATTATCCAAATCGGACGATTACTTACGAGGATATTAAGTAATAAACATGATGCCATTCCTGTCGGTAAAATCAATGTACGCGGGTGCGTGTGACGTCACTGAGACGGTCCGAGCGCAGCCGGCCCTCATACTTCACGATTCGTTATCTAGTGGCGACCGTCCCTGTGACGTCACAGCTACCGCGGCAAACACTCGGTGAACTTCGCTAGTAATTTTGTCATAAATTCGTAAATTTTTGTCGTAGAACAAAAAAAAATACACTGAATGTTAATGATTTCTTAGCTCTATAAATCTGCATTCTCAACTAAAAACGTTCCACAGATATTGATGTCGCTACTGGTACTTTTGGATAGTCTCTACCGTGGCTTTTAGAGAAGGATGAGTGTTTACCTTGTACATAAGGAGGAGTTTGAGCATGTACCGCATGAGGAATATAACAGAGAGCCACATGGTTAGAGCTGCCAATAAGCAGGCGACCACTTGCCACATAGTCGAGTCGCTGGAAATAAATGTTAATGAAAAAATAGAACATACATACAATACATACAATAGGGTTTGTATGTTTTGGTCTTTGAAACTACTGAATCAATTATTAAAAACAGTCAAATGACTAGATTATCCCTGAGTATTGTTATATCGTTACGTCAGTGGGAGAGTTAGTTATTTGCGAAGGTTGCAATTAGTTATCCGTCTACTACTTATTTAAAAAATCAAAATTGCATAGAAACGCGTAAGACAAGGTGAATCAATATTACAAAGATGCGCGACCTCGTTTCAATTTGCTTACTACGAAATAAAGTTGACCTACAAACTTCATACTACGACCTACTTAAGTTTCTGTTGGTAAACAATACTGCGTATGCAGTACTATAATATCTTCTGTTGAGTAGTTAACTAAGGGCCGATTAGGCAATCCCTACTAATATTATAAATGCAAAAGTAACTGTTTGTTACGTTTTCGCGCCTAAAACGCTGAACCGATTTTGGCGAATTTTGGTATAGAGATAGATCGGAAGGACATAGGCATAGGCGAAGTCGCGGGCAACAGAATATAAATCTTAATAAATAATTCAGATACTTACTGTCTAAATAAAAAAAAACGTTATTCTAATTTAAATTAACATCATTGAATAAACCTCCCTAACGTGGTGAACGCGGTATCGTTATGGTTTACTGGTAATAAAATGACATGTTACCAGTTAATCTGAGTAAAGCTTACTTATAGATTTACCAATAATTTAAAAGATAATTTTGATTTTTTTAACAATTGAAAATGTAAAGTTCAGGCCCGTCAGCCAGCCTATTTATTGTTATCCGTCAAAAAGGTAAAAAAATGACCATCGCCCTTTACCTACCTCATTAAACCACAACACGCGTTAAAAAAAAACATACAAATAGTTTAACCTTGTTAAATGCACCTTGTTTAAAAGGGTGGTTTGGAAAAAAACGATATTAGTCGTTAACCTTTTATACTGACTAACATTTATATAAAATATCAAACAAATCGAAACACTTAAAAGTCCTCATATAAAGCGTAAGAAAAAGGATTTTTCATACAAACGTTTTCACCCTTTTGACACCTTTTTTAATTTTGAAAAATCCCTTCTTGATAATCACTAACAAAAGACAATTGTTTTTCTATTGTTCTTTATACAATTAATTATATACCTGTGCGTTAAAAAATATACTCTGTAAATTTCAAGTCTCCAGCCTTTAAAGTTATCTGTCAGTGAGTCTGTCAGGTTAAATATTTTAACGTAATTAGAGATACAGTACACGTATAGTATTTTAACCACGTATAACTTCATATTTATGCACGAAAGATCGACTCCGATAAGCCCAGTGAGAGCCTGTATTTGGTACCTACTAAGTTATATAAAAAAAAGTACCTACATGTTAAATATAATTAGGTACAAGTGCCAATTTACGCCACGTAGTATCGAACTTTTGCGCAAACGGGGAGATGCGAATCAATAACCATATTCAGACGTTGGAATCAGCTTCGTATTGTACTGCTTGGAAAATGCGTGTAACAGCTGATTGGCTGCAGGAAGCGCCGTACCGGTTACCAGTCTTAGTACATTTAGTAGATCCTACTAAATATTAAAATATGAAAGTGTGTGGATGTTTGTTTGTTACTCAATAACGCATTATTGGCTAGAACGATTTGGATTAACATTTTAAAGAACCGATATCGTGACAAAAACAATAGAGAAACTATTGTGTTAAGATAGTGTTTTTTTACAGATTAAACTTTGTGTAGACTTGGGCGCAGTGGGCGATGGGCGATGGCCCGTCTGATACTCATCGTTCGATTCCCGCCGCGGTACAAATGTTTGGTAGATCTGCAAATGTTTGTCTCGGGTGTGTCGGGGTGTTTTTCTATGTATATGTATGTTTATACAAAAACAGTACATATCAGTATATCAGTATATAACAGTACACATCAGTATATGTAAATGTCCAGAATAATTTATTATAACTAGTTTTTAATAACATTATAGACGATTTTTTGTCGTGTCGTGCAAAGTCGTGGGCATTAGCTATGAACATACACAGGGACGATTACCCAATTTGCAATTTGTATGACAACATATTAAAGTGTTAGTGGCCACGCGAACGCACAAGTGGCAAAGTGTGCGGGCGCTGTATGCAGATTGGCTTTATCATCTTTAAATGAATCAATAAAAATGATGTTATCATAAAAACAAACATATTTTTAGAGATTACTGTATGTGAGAATTATCAGTAGTGACACATTTAAATAAGTATACAATGAATTTTTTTAGGGCCGCTTGCACATTTCTCTTAAAAAGTCTTAATCACCGATTTATTTCTGCATCGTAGTATAAAGTAGCAAAATAATTATATTTTATTACTCCTATATACCTATCAGCGGATTATTTGTGTATTGTCGTTAACGACATGAATAAAAGACACAACGTTATTACTTACCCAGGCAAAATAACTAAGGTTTTTTGTACTAATCCGAAGGGTATATTTAACCCCACGAAGTGCGCAGCCACGAGAAGAGACCACAATACGTAAAGGGTCTGAAGGTGACCGGGGTAGACGCCATTGTTGACGCTATTCTGTGGAAAAAAAACCATTACTGTAAACGCTTTTTATACCAAATAAATCGTTATGCATATCAAGTACGCCATTTTCGGTAAACACTTTATGAAGCCGTATAGTAAGCAGTAAGTAACCTGGGGTGACAATTACGCTTGAAATTACAGCAGCTGTCGGGCTTATCACAAGTTATTGTCCTATCCATTGTATTCAATCATATACTAGCGTGACTGTCTTGTCTAGGGCTTTCTAGTCTCAGTTTGGATATTCACAAGTTATTTAAATCTAGCACATCTCACCTAATTGCTAATTGGTCTTAATCTAAGATATATTTTTGGTTTATTTCCTATTAACTATATTTGTTTAATGTTTTAAAAATTGACTTATATTGAAATTGATGATTAGCTTAAATCCAATTTTGCCTGGTTGTGCAAGTGATACTTAGCTTGAGATTTTTTTGCCATTAAATGTTGATTTTATCATAATCAGATAAACTTTCTGTTGAATTTATAAAATAATTGAATATGTATAATTCCTATTTCAAAATTATTACACAATAGTTACAGGCTAATAAAAATCAGCTCTAAATCACAAAAGTAGTTTCATTTATAATGAAAACACAAACCATGTTGTTAGTTCTAATGGCAATGGCAAACTGTGATGAACAAAGAAGCACTTTCAACAATAGCAGTTGACTACATTTATTTTCTTAAGTATATACATGTATGTGATGCCATGAAAAGCCTTCCTCTCCCCCCTCACCTTCACCTGTATAGAACTTCCTGCCGCGGAGAGAAATTATAAATCCAGATATCTTTATTTCTTATTTGCTGATGTAAGTTAAATTACTTTTAAATAGCTAGTTTCACATACCCTGAATCGGGCAAGGCGTTTCTTCCAGGACCGAATGCCTGACTCCCAGACGAGGTACAGGACTTCCCGGTCAAAGTTCACATCCCATCCATCGTGAGTAATTGCAAAAGAGAATGCAACTGCTGAATGAGCTTCTGCCATGGTGGATTACCTGGATAATAAGCAAATGTTATGTTAAATTTAACATAATTATCAGGGGTCAGAATATACCAGACAATTATTACACTCATACAATAGAATCCTGTTTTATTTTATTTGGATTCAATTCCCCCTGTGGGACAAATGTTTGTATGATCTGCAAGTATTTGTTTTGGGTCTGAGTGTTTCTATGTATAGTAATGAAATAAGTAAGTATTTATAAAAAAAAAAACAAAGTCAGAGAGAATTTTAATTTATTTTGAAACATATTTCTAAACAAAACTATAGCTTTTGTTATGGGGGGCGCAACTTTTAATTAAATTTTCAGTGTCAATTAAATGAAATTCTTGGTTATAGCGGCCTGTATAAGGCCTGTGTGTACATAGTGTTCAATGGCCATTAACTTAAGTGACTTTAGTGACCATTATTTCACCATTGTCATATTTTATGTATTTCTAATGTATCATATTTCTAATTTCTAGTGGCAAGCTAAATAATTTGAAAAGCTACCTACTACCTGTTATTATTATTAGGAAGGTCCTGTCATCAGGACCTTAAACTATTACCCTATAAGCCTTTGAATGTGTTTAATTTTAGGTAATTAAAGTACTTATTTATTTAAGGTTATACTTACCTTATATTCTAATCTTACCTTGTTACCTGACCAGATACAAGATTCCTACATATTTAATTTATAATATTTTATGTATTTACATGGAACCTATTTAATTTATATTGATAGCAAATGCGTATTAAGACTTAATCATTGTCAATAATAATGGTCATCATCTCCAGCACACGGTCCAATCAGTACTGCTCTGTGGTGTGAGCATGTGTGAAAGGACACACATATGCATGCATGGCTCTCAGTGGCTGGACTGAACTAGTTGTGTTATAAATATCTACACACACACGCAAAACAGGTGTCAAAGTCTAATTTGAGAAATAAACTATTAATTTTTAATTGGAGCAAAACTTTCAAAAACTTCGATGTTGGTGCTAACAAAAAGGAAGTAGGTATTTTTATACTACCTACATAAGTAGTTAAAGTTCACAAACATTATCTATTTTTGGGGTCACATGTTTTCCACATCTGTAACCACCGTCACAAATAATTAAATACATTATGACATACCCATTTTAGTATTGTAACGAATTTGAACAGTTTGCTCTTGAAATCTGACATGTACATGTTTAGCGAAATACCTATCTACTTTTAATTTGAACTTGAAAATTAGTTACTTGCCTCAGGTAGACGAGCACTACTACAAAGAAATGCTCACAATGCTTACGAAGGTACAGGTGCCTTGCAATTAGTCAACAGTTTCGTACATTTTGTTTGTAAAGTTAATTTTCATAGATGGAAAACGCTGTTACAATATTTACACAATCGCAGGTTACGAAAATTATATGCGTACGTGCCCACCAAGACGAGACGAGAACAAGGTGGCAAGCAAAGAGAATACGATACTAAACTAACTATTGACTTGACTTGACTTGAAGGCAAGTAACACGCACACACACAAGTGACACAAGTCAAAGTGACGCACGCAACACATGTCATGTCACTCATAGGTCACAGACAGGCCACGTGAATGAATGAAAACTATGTTATTAGATATTTCCCCTCTAAGAATAACGTGTCGAATAAACCGATTTTATTTCCAGAACAGACAAAATGTGGTTACCACCCAAATATATAACATTACTATTTTCAGATGTATACGTACGTACTTACTATTAAAATAGGTACCTACCTGAGTAGGTATATTAAATACATGAATTGAACCCACATAATCTTTAGCATAGAATCATGTCTGACATGTCTGTCAAGACTATAATTTCCAAAAAAATTGCTTCTTAGATCGGCATTATAGCATTATTTCTTTTATAACATAGTTGGGATGTTTTTTCTTTTCCAATATAATTATCTCAGAAAAAGTGGTTCATTCATTGTAGTGGCGTTTCTAAAGGGGTGAAGCAGACGTGGAAAGACGAAACTATAGAGTTCAAGTATAAGTACAAGGTATATAAACCAAATATCAAGCAAATCGCATCAGGCGTTTTCTTTGGCTATAATTTGTATCAAAGCCTATTTAAGCAAAATTTGAGAAAGGAATATGATTTTTCGTACAAACGTTCCACTCTATTCACCCTCGTAGGAGTGGAATTAAGAAAATACGTTCTTAAATTTTTTGTTCTTAGGTACGTGGTGTTACATGGTGAAGGCGACCGCTTCAAAAATTCTCGTGCCAAATTTCAAACCCGAACGAACCCGACGAATTTTGATTTCATTATGAGTTATTGAGTCAGTAAGTGGACTTCTACTTTATAGATTATTTAATTTAGATACCTAATTCCTATATAGTACTTGCTTGGTTCTAGTGCCTACTTATTTATGTGAGTTGAAATAAAATGTTGAGACCCGAATTAAGTATCATTTAATTATTTATTTATTTGTTTATTAGTTGCATCAACAAGGTATACACTAACTTATCCAAATATAGTTATACAAACAAAATTATACTAAATTCTGAGTGGCACCTCAGTTACAGATGCAAACGACAATGCAATGTTGTTCAATAATTACAATATTTTTTTATCATTACATGATAAAATTTGATTATATTTGATAAATAATTAATACAATTTCTAAATAACATTTAAGTAGGAATTTAAGAATTAATTAATGACAACTTTATACCAAATTTAAAGGTGTTGAGGCGACATGAAAATACATCAATATCTAGATGTCTTTCCATTACCACCTCATCGTGAACCTTAACGAAATATGACACAGTAGTGTTATGAATCTTATTATAATTATTTACAATTTGATTTAATGGAGAGTATTGACCTAAGTTTGTTTTGGCACTATTTCTGACAAATGGACTGTATTTATTATTTCTTGGTAGATATCTAGTTATAGAAATATTAATTTGTGACAAAAGATAAGGGGTGTCAATCAAACTGTTTATTAATTTATAAAGAAACATGTTGTCCAGCAGTGCTCTACGATCGCGAGAGATTTCATATAGAAATTACAAAGCCTGTCAGTGTAATTCGGTAATTTTTTGCCAAATTATATCCGAATGACAAGTGCCACAGGAACCGTTTTTGGACACCTTCCAAGCGTTTGACATAAATGTCATAGTGTGGGTTCCATACTATACTACAGTAGGTACTCGAGAGAGCTACGCACAAGGGTGTTGTAAAGGACAATTTTAGTGTTGGGATCCTTGAATTCCCTGGTGTTGCGCAGAACAAAGCCCAGAGTTTTAAAACTTTTCTTAACAACATTTTCAATATGGAGGTGAAAACGCAATTTGCTGTCGAGTATGACTCTAAGATCACGAATATGGTCCACCTCTGTAAGTGCCTTACAGCCAATGAAGTAAGATCGAGTAGTCGAGATCTTCTTCCTAGTAAAGCGGATCACAAAACACTTATCACCATTCAAACTCATGCCGTTCAGATGACACCAAGACACCAAGTTGTCCAAATCTTGTTGCTGCAAAGCACTATCACTAACAGAATCAACTGAAAGGAATTACTTAAGATCATCAGCGAACGTACAAAACTTAGAATTATGAAAGCACCTCCCAATGTCATTAATAAATAAATTAAAAATATGGGGCCCAGGTGGGATCCCTGAGGGACTCCTGAATGAGCGGACTCGGAAGACTCGGATGAGTGACCGCCAACAACCACAATTGATTTCCTGCCAGAGAGATAGGATCTACGCCATTTTAGAAAAACACTGCCTATTCCATGTTGAGATAGCTTATTTAAAAGTAAATCATGATTGACTTTGTCAAAAGCCTTGCTGAAGTCAGTATAAATTACGTCTAATGAGTTGCCATGATCCATTTTTTCAGCGAGGTCCCCGACAAACGACATCAAGTTAGTAGCTGTGGATCTGGCTCTCACGAAGCCGTGCTGTTCCAAAGCAATAAATTGTCTTACGTGCCAAGACAGAACCGGATTAACTATCATCTCAAAAACCTTAGCCAAAACATTTAAGAGAGATATTGGCCTGTAGTTACAGACATTGCTGGTATTGCCACTCTTATACAGGGGTAAAACGAGAGCCTCTTTCCAAGTCGTTGGGAATACACCAGAGCTTAGAGACTTGTTTATAATAATAGAGAGCGGTTTTGCCAAAGCACTAGCACATTTAAAAATAGATATTGAAGGTATCCCGTCTGAACCAGCTCCTTTCGAAGTGTCAAGTCTTTTTTAATACCCTGTAGACCTGAGTTGTAGTCACAGAAATTGATGAGAGGTAGTTAGCTATATTAGATTTAAGGGTTCGATTTGAGTGATAATTCTAAGCCCTCTAAATACCTGGCGTAGTTGAGGTTAAGTAGTTTGGTACATCACTCCCTTAATAATTCAAATGCAATTTTGTCCCGAGGGTTACCATATTTACGATATTTTGATTTATAGAGTTGTTTTTCTTTAAGCGATCCTATCAACGCTTTGGAGAACCAAATGGGGTGTATATTTTTGGTACGTGGTTTAGATTTCGGAACATGCTTTGCTATTATATATTTCAATACTACGTAGAAAGCCGATACCATATTATGGATATTACTATAATCACCAAATTCTTCGTCCCAATGAACATTATTCAGATCACTTAAGATAAGTTCGTAGTCAGCCTTGTGAAAATGGAATTTATAGTCGCGTTTGGGAAGTAAATTTTCGGGGCAGGTAAGAGTACTTGAAAATTCTAATGGTGGATGTTGATCGTCAATTTTAATTAATGGCTTAGTACATACATCTATTTGAGACACACTCAGGATAGTTAATATCAAATCTAGCTTCCTATTTTTGCTGATTAAGCTTGAGTTGAATTGCGATAAATCGTTAAGCGACATGAAGTCGATCAACATACCGTACAGTAAGCTATTAGAAACGACAGGTGTAAGTTTGGCACTTTGCGTCTCCTTCCATACTAGTGTAGTCAAATTGAAGTCACCAAGGATGATTGTATCACCATTGTGGTTTTCCAAAACACGATTAGAATTGTCTATAAAGTGCTCGTAAAATGTGAATTTGCACAGGAGGTGGTATGTAAACATCACATATGTATAGGTAAACCATTTTGTTTTCTGCTTTGGACAACTCCAACTTAACCCAAAGGTCCTCGCAATCAGATTCGCAGGTGACTAAACGATAAGATTTAAAGCGTTTAGAGATAGCAATAAGCACACCATCACCCTCTTTCCTATAATGAAATCCTCCACTTTCGCGATCGCGAAACTAAAGTAGATAAAATAAAATCTCTTTACTAGAATAGAGCGTGGTCGAGGACTAGCGGCAATCATCTTGGCCAACCTTGAGCAATAGTGAATGTTACTTTCAGCAACAGGGCATTTTATAGTTTTTCCAAGCTGCTGAACAGTGTTAAGTAGGTTTTTCTGCTTGTTTTCAGGAACACACTGTATTTCGATATTCGAGGAGCGTGAGAGCTGATCTAGTTGCGCCAGGCGTGCTGAAAGAGACCGGTTTTCAGCTAACAAAGCTTCATTATCTTTGATTACACCATGCAACAATTTAGATTGTACTGCATGATCTGTCTTTATTTTCTCCAATTCCTCGTTGAAGTATGAGAGTGATGCTTCAAGAGAAGACACTGCATTACGAACTTCGACGAGCTGGGGATTGACATGTTTTTTAAAAGTGTTCTGAAGCTCCTCACGAATGATATCCCGTATACTACTGGCTGAGAGGCAAGGACAGCTGGCCAAACCCGTGCGTGCCTTACTACGTTGAGTTACGTAATCGGGCTGAGGAGGGGAAGTTGCACGAACTGGTGTATTCGAGTTGTCACCACCTTTACGTTCCCTACTGCGACATAGTACACAAATCCAATTTGTTCTAAGCTCGGTGGACATGGAGTCTAAGTCTTTTTGACTGACGTTCACACATGTTGTATGGTATTTAGCTTTACAATATGAACAATCTAGAAAAGGAGCATCGTCCACATTGTTAAGACAACCGGCACAATCGCTATTGCAGGCCATTGCTTTTTACCAGGAATGGGTGGGTACTTATGAACAGCAAAAGATTCACTTGTCGGATTGCAATGAGTATGATGCACTTTTCGCGACGAAAAGGGCGTAAGCGCCGTGAATATAGAGTCACTTACGCGTTTATTTCATAAGGTCCAGGCACACAAATCACATTTAGAATTATAGTTAAGTTAAGTTTTATGAAATATTCACTGATTTCTAGACAATAACAATCAATTAACAAGTGATACTTATCTAAAACTTGAATCCTAGATTCTTTTTTTAGACTTTAGTGCTAAATTAAACCCTAAACACAAACTTTTACAAATTTTTATTTATAAAATTGTAAGAGCAACAACGAACTCGTGAAACGACAAAGTCGAGAATGAATATTATTGAATTACTTTCAGAATTTCAAAAGCTTTTTATATATGTACATAAATAAAAAGCCAACAAATGAGTATTTTTTCGCCTACTGTGTACTTAACGTCCAGGCAACGTCCTGGAACCGACATTATTTTTGATGTATGTAATTTATGTAAATGGCAATAGGTAATGCCAAAATTATTTCTTAGGCAGATGATACTGCATAGATTTTTTCTACCACAACTTATAATAAGGTTTGTTTTAACGCCGAAACAGGACTATCTATTGTTGCTAAATAGCTATAAGAAAATATACACACACTAATTTCCTAACAAACGTTTTTCACTAAATCCATAACTGTGGCTGTATTTCCCCAAGGCAGAAATGTAATCACCACACTATTAACAAGGTATCTAATATTAAGTAGGCAACTAGGAGTGATGGCCAACCTTGTGATGTGAGTGATGGTAGGCCATTTACTCCAAGAACTATTGTGGTCTCAACAAATTACATTATTGGGCACAAGAATAAGAAAGCAGACGTTGGTTTTCAAGATATTAAGACATATTGCTTCGGGAACTCTTATAAGTATATAGAATTTATATTTCATCAGCTAAATCAACACTTACCTACCTACTATTTTCCAATAAGAGGTGGAGCTGGTAAAACTATATATATATATATATATGTATATATATTTATATATACACACATATCTATTAGATATGTATATTTAGGTACAATAGTTTTTTTTATACAGCCTCTTATATAGTTAGCGGAACCATATCATCTTAATTGTATTTTTGATCTGAAATAAACAATTTTAATTTGAATTGTATGATTACTATAATTTCATCAAACAACCGGTTTGCTATTTTAACCATTAAGGTAATAAAAGAGTTTATTTAATAAATCAGGGGGCACTTCACAAAATTCCACCTCTTCTTATCGTGTCACTAGTTATTTCGAAACAGTGTGGTGAATGCACAAACTAGGATGGTAACGCATGGTGAATGGATAAATATGCGCCTCAGAGGCTCTAAAAATTCTACTGGGTACTGCCACATCAGTTGATTTTGGCAGCTTTAGAGACAAATGACAACTTATCCAGAATGTCAGTCTATTTAGGTACATGTTACTTTTTCACGGCTTAACGGCTTAGCAGACCTTGATGAAATTTGGTAATGAGATTGATTGTGTCTGGAGGAAGGACTTTTGGAGGTTTGACAACCTCTGTGGCGTAGTGAGCCAAGGCCCGGCTTATACGCGAAAGGTTGCGGGTTCGATTCTCGCCGTGGGACAAATGTTTGTATGGACTTTAAAAGTATTTGTCTCGGGTCTGGGTGATTTTATGCATAATATGTATGTATTTACATTAAAAAAATAAGTTATAACAGTCATGTGGCACCTACCCAAAAATAAGTGAGCATGCTTTCACAATACAGGTACCACGCGTGCGTAGCCGCGGGAAGCAGCAAGTAGGTATTTTATAAATCCCAAGCACACACCACACACGGATTTTCATTAGTCGCCTATACACAATAAAAAAATATACCTACAACCAACTTCATGGGGATTGCCAAAAAAAAAAATTCAAACAAACAAAGTGTTCTGACAAACAATCAATTTTTGTCAGAACAGTTTGTTGCGGAACAGTGTCTTGCGGACGGGCAAGACGCCCGCGCCGCGCGCTGCATCTCACCCGCGCCGCGACTCAAAACGTAGAAGCGGCGCGCCGCTTGGGCGCCTGAACCTCGACGCCGCCGCGACTCTAGTTCGTGTCGGCGACCCCCATAAGGCGCGTCGCTCACTGGTAAGTCAAGGCGCAGACGCGGGGCGGCGGCGCGGCGTCGCGGCACGAGCCTTATTCCATATTTATTTAACATGTCGTCGTCAGAAGATGAAGACATAGTTGCACTCATTCAAATATGGGTGTATCCAAGTTTTTTTCCTATTTAAATTAAAGACTTGTACGAGTGCCATTATAGTAATGACTGTAACGCGGACGCTGGACTTACCCGTCTAAACGTAGCTACGCACGAAACGAAATGATAAAATGGCGGCAGAGTCGCGGCGCGGACGGGCAAGCAAGACGCCCGCGCCGCCTGCATTTCACCTGCGCCGCGACTCGTATGTGAGCGCACTGCCATACATTTCTTAAGAAAACGTAGAAGCGGCGCGCCGCTTGGGCGCCTGCGCCTCGACGCCGCCGCGACTCAAGTTCGTGTCGGCGACCCCCCTAAGTCGCTAATAAACTCTTGTTGTGGCAGTCAGCAGTTGACTATTTACTTGTCCGTCGAGAACCTACAGGTGAAAACACGCTTCATAGAAGCGTACGTATTACTACGTACAAAGTGTTTGACTGACACCAGTGATCGCGCAATTATGCGTTGAGATCCTATAGTTCCCGTTGCAATCCGACATATTACTCTGTGGTTCATTAAGTTCACTCATATTTCGTTCGGCCAACAAACAAAACAACCACAAAATAACAAACTATTTAGGAACGAACAAAACAAACGAGGCTGAGACTAAAGTTATAAATCTAAATGATTTTTTGAAGAAAATTCGTGTTGTTCGTTTGTATTCTCTTGCTTCAACAAATTTTATGCTTGCATTTCCATTCCATCACAGAGTACGTACACTTTTTTTTCGTTTTTTATTTGCTTATTGAAGGAAATTAGGATATGTTTATCATATTTGTACAAACATCTATAATATTCGGTATTGATAATTATACTTCTTTGTTGTAGGTATTCTCTCTGATACATAAGTTCATTATAAGACCTCTTGTTTGGAACAACTTAAAATTTGATTATAAAGTCAACCTGCCATAAATCTTCTACTGGTCGCATCTGTGCTGGCTCTATTAGTCAGTCTGCTAGTAACAGGTGTAGGTTGGGGAATACATAATTATAATTACTATGCTTCGCTGATGGGCAGATAGATGAACTGTTTATGGTTTATTTTTCCATACTCACTTGCTCACTTATTAACACTTAATACTGACCAGTGTTGTAATATTCGCTTTGGTGGCCTAGGACATACAAACAATAAACTAGGTAATGCATACCTACACCATTAGTAGACTGGAACGGCTGGTTAAAAAAATATAGTTATCATTAACAATAGACTTGTAGGTAATGTTTAATTGTAATTTTTTGCTTATGTTTTAGCTCAACCAGCTTTCCGCTGATTAGGTAGTCTAGTGGTACTTACCCATATTTCTGTCTCTTTGATTAGTTAATTTGATAAGAAGATTTCTCTATAAAAAGATTTGATGATATATGAGAAACTTTAATTCGGTATAGTTATTACATTTTACTTAATCCAGTAAAAACAAACAACATGTTTCCCTGCTTCCTGGCTTTGTTAATAAATAAAATGTATCCTTTTCCATACTTAGATCAGTTTTCCATCTACTCCAGCCAGAGCCAGTATAGTAATGATCATCATATTAAATTGGAGAGAGAAGATGTTAGTCATCCTAATAGTTCTGATTCTTGGCACAGTTTCGTTTTATTACTACATGAGTCAACTTCAATACAACTTTCAGGATATTCAATTTGAAAAAGGAAGATGTGAAGAAAAATTGGAACAGACTAATTATCAACTTACTGGTTAGTATCTTGCATCTGTCTATTGAAAACCAATAAATAAGGCTATTGTTTTTGACACAATATCAAGGCTAAGTTACTTGAGAGTTGAGTTGAGTTGAAGCACCCTTCAAACATAGTGAAATAGAACATGCCCAAACTAAGAGGATCGGGACTTTAAAATGTACTCACAGCAATCCTGTCCTATATCATAGATGCGAAAGTTTGTGTGGATGTGTGTATGTATATATTTGTTTGTTGCATCAACTTTTTATATTACCACATGTATGAAACCATGTGTGGAAATAAATACTTTTCACAACAGATGAAAATAAACCTTTTTTAAGTGTGATCAGTGAGAGTGGATAGCTGCCAAGTCCAAAAAGTCTTTACATACAATTGAAGTAAACTCCTTCTTAAAGGTAAATGTGAAAAGACCTTCCATCCTCATAATCACTATGCATTCTTAACAGAGAGCTGGTACCCTGAGATTCTTTCATCATCATCATCATCATCATTTCAGCCCAATTGCACCCACTGCTGGGTATAGGCCTCCTCTTTATTATGCCACTCTTTCTGGTCCCTAGCAAGTCTCATCCAGTGGTTCTTTGGTTACGAAATAATTATTTTCCTTTAAATAATTATTAATCAGTACATATCATAAAACAAAATCATCTGCTGTGTCTGTCTATCTGCCTGAACCCTATAAACTCAAAAACTACCAAACTGACCCTAAAAGACAATGCTAGATAACAACACAGGTTGATTATTATGTTTAATCACTGTTTATTTTGTGCTATGTTCTAGTTGTTACTGAATACAAACATCGAATTGATAAACTTCTGAAAGAAACTAAGGAGTCTTACGATAATGACAAGGCACGGTTTCAGGACATCATGGATAACTATGTTGGAATGAAGCAGCAGTGCCTTTTATGTCAGGTAATACCACTAAATAATAATTAGTATGCAATGACTGGCCTGTCAGCTCACTTGGTAGTAGCTTTGCCTTCTGGCTGTAGGTTGGGGGTATTATTCCCTCCCAGGACAAAAATTTGCTTGAAGAATGTAGGTGTTTGATCTGTGTTATAAAGTATTATAAGTACATACCTACTTAAAATTTAATATCAGTCATCTGTTTACCATAATACAAGCTATGCTTAGGGCTGGATGGTGTTGTGTGCATTGTCTACCAATATTTATTTGTTTATTTATCCCCTCAGGTATTGTGTGTTTATTAAAAAAAAACACGATAAAAAAACGATATTTTTTTTTATTATCAGACAGGTAGCCTTTTTTTGGTCCTTTAGGTCCAACAAAAGGACCAAAAAAGGCTACCTGTCTGATAATAAAAAAAAATATCGTTTTTTTTATATTTTGCCATCAACTTATTTCAACTTGTTTTTAAAGTAATTGTTAATTCTGCAATTCAATTAAGAAATTGGTTCTAAAATCATTAAATACCAATTCATCATCTAAAGTTAACATCGCTTCAAATTTTAAAACATAATAAAAAAAATGGTGGACAATAAACACACAACACCATCTAGCCCCAATATAAGCATAGCTTGTAATATGGTGACCAGATGATAGAATACTTATATTTTTAATACATACTTATGATACTTTATAGCACCTAGACACAGAACAAACCCCTGTGTTCATCACACAAATGTTAGCCTGTGAGGAAATCAAACCCTCAACCAGAGGCAGAGCTAGTACATACTGAGCTGACAGGCCAGTCTAAAACAGCCAGAATAAAAAATACTATTACAAAAGTAACAATTTGAAAACAACGTTATTAACAGATATACAAATACTGTTTATCTGTGTACAGTATTTGTATATCTGTGTCGTAATTACCAGCGCCCTCCTTCATAGCGAAGAGAACCGGGTTTCAATTTCAACTACAGGAAGTTTAACTCTAAGATTAAACTATTTTAATGATAATTATTACCTGATTGGTAAAAATAGTGTAAATGAAATGAGTTCGAGTGTTAATATGCAGCTTACACTATTAGGTAGAGTTTAAACTAATTAAAACATGACTCATCATTTCTTATTATATTATGTTATACGTTCTGTATATTATGTTGTATTTACAAAAATACACCTAAGTATGCTCTCAGTCATCTGCGTGGAGATTATGTAACCCTTAATACAAAAAAATAAATAAATAATGCCGACCATTTCACACAACATCATAGTCCCAAACGATGTCTGGTTGTTTGTAAATACATACATTTTATCCTTATAAACACCCAGACCTTTAGATAAATACTTGCAGATCATACAAACATTTGTGCAGCAGGAATCGAACCCGCAACCTTTTGCGTTTCAGGCGGGTGTTTGCCTACTGCGCCACTGAGGTAGTCAATAAATGTGTTTTGATTAGCAATGTGCATGTGCTACATGCATGCTAGAAATTGAGATAAAAATCCAAAAGTTTCTATCACAATTTCTATTCATTTAATATTAAGTGTTACAATCAACTTCAACCTACAGTAATACCAATGCATCAATAGTAACTGAAAGTTGATACTATCAGATTTCCATAATCGCTTTACTTGTTTCCATAGTAAAATTTATGCTTAGCTGGATGGTATTGTGTTAATTGTCCAGCTATATTTGACTGGCCTGTCACCTCAGTTGGTAGTAGCTTTGACTTCTACGCTGTAGGTTGAGGGTTCGATTCCCTCCTGGGGCATACATTAGTGTGATGAACATAAGTGTCTGTTCTGTGTTTAAAATATGAAGTATCTAGGTGTTATAAAGTATTTAGTATGCATTTAAAAATATATAAGTATTCTATCAGTCATTTAGTCACCATAATACACGCTATGCTTAGTTTGGGGCTAGCTAGATGGTGTTGTGTGAATTGTCCACTAATATTATATTATTATTAAGGTATGCAGAGACTGAGACGCAGAAGGTTGCGGGTTCGATTCCTGCCGCGAGCCAAATGTTTGTATGATCTGCAAGTATTTTTCTCGGAACTGGGTGTTTCTATGTATAATATGTATATGTATGTATTAACAAAAAATAGTATATAAGTAGTATATCAGTCATGTGATACACATAACACAAGCTATGCTTTCTTTGGGGCCAGATGATTCTGTGTGACATGTCCGGCATTATTTATTTATTATATACATATATTCTATGGAATGTCAAATAACTCCTAGTTTTTTTCCACTTTCCAGGCTCAGTTTGAAGACCTCCAGGCGGAATGTATAGATGCTAAAGAAAAGTTAAAGCGCTTACTAAGTACTGTTGCCACTGTGGAGGCATCCAAGAATGTTGAAATTCTATGACATAATATTTAATAACCGTATTAGTGTCCGATACCGTTCCACTGTATGGTGTAATTTGAACCAAATAGGTACCTGAACAAAAATTTTGTATAATAACGTTTTTTTTTTTAAAATATTTCTTATATTGCATTGTTGCCTTCAAACTATTTAACTTTCTTATTGTTTGGCTTCCTTGATAGAGGAACATATTAATTTCTTTATTACAATTGTCGCTTGAAAGAGCTCATTTAAAATTTAATTATTACAATTTGCGCCCTGACTAGGGACTTTAAAATTTAATTATTACAATAACTAAAGTTTGATTTTATTCATGTGTCAGGTAATGCGCCAATGTTAAATACTATGAACTTAATAAATACACACTAAACCCGTGCGTTTAGTATATAACACTAAACGCATGGGTTTAGTATTATAACACTAAACGCATGGGTTTAGTATGGTATTACCTAGTACCTTACAGATTCACTAGTAGTGATTTTGAAATTTTGACTGAAAGATAGTTTATATATACTTTATATACAGCTTATTTACAGAATATTATATAATAAATGACCACAGTTGAGCTACTTATGGACCATTGAAATTAATTTAATCTATTAAAATTAATTTCGACTTCGAAGTTCGTAAATTTTAGTAACTAACAGAATAATCTACCACTTAAATTACATGTTTAAACAGTTGAGATATCTAAGGTCCGCTTACAATCTATTGATAGCTCGACTAATCCAGATCACTAGATAGGATACGGCCAGATAGGATTTTATAATGACAGCAATAATTTTATAGTATACTATAAAATATGTAAGGAAAAATACCTACCTCGCTGGAACACTTGTAATAAACTGATGAATTATTTTCATATAGACAGTAGGTAGGTAAATTTATATATAACTAGTATATAACGAGTATTTTGACAGTTTCTAAATCCAGGTAAACATTTTGATTGAACAAGGTATCAAATCAAAATCAGCAGAGTTTGTGCGAGTATCTTGATTATATTATAGTCAGAGATTATAAACTGGCCTGTCAGCTAAGTAGGTAGCGGTAGGTCGATTTCCTCTCAGGACAAACATTTGTGTGATGAACATACGTGTTTGTTCTATTTCTGGGTGTTATAAAGTATATTATATATGTATTTAAAAATCTGTAAGTATTCAATCAGTCATCTGATCACTATAAAAAAATAATAAATTTCAAACATTTTAAACGGCATCATCTGGCTCCAAAGCAGAGCTTGTGTAATGGGTACCACATGACTTATATACTACTTATATACTTACTCTTTTTTTTGTATATACATTCATAGAAACACCCAGACCCGAGACAAATACTTGCAGATCGTACAATAAGTAATATATTCAAATACAATGTATATTGTTAAATGAATGAAATGATCGAAGTGATCATCTCGATTGAGAAATTGTAAAAACTCTTAAGAGGCTTATTACATTACGATCGTGATTTTTTAATAAAACGCCGATTTTTGGCGTTCTTGTTCAGAGAAACCGAAAGTCTTCGACAAATTTTACTTATTGTATGGTGGAGAATAGTTATTACTATAGTTCATAGCGACCTCGCTTTTTGCATATTATTGTTATTTATTTATGTAAAGCCAAAATTCCAAAGCAAGTTTGCAAATAATGCGCGTTGAAAAAACGTCAACAGACAAAAACCACAATACTAACTAATATACAGTCTACACGAGCGAAGCCGCGGGCTTTAGCTGGTAAACAGCAAATATATATAACACAAAAAAAAATATATATGCCTGTATTACAGTTCTAATTCTTACACTGAATATTGAGTTATTTATCATTATTAACAATAACTCAATATGTATGCAAAATATAAATAAATAACTCAATAATAGAAAAAGTATCAAAATCGTTTACACGTTGTCTAAAGCTGTGTCGTGAACTCGTGACCTCGAGGGAGTTGTCGCCGTGCTTCAATATACCTAATCTTTCAGAACGAATGCTTGTGATAGGCCTCTTAATAATCTTACTGGTTTAAGAGCCAAGTTTCCCTACCCATATCATTTTTTATAGTGTAAGCTACATAATATAATCTGTAGTAGTTAATTTCTTAATAAGTTATGTTGTTTTACTCGCAAAACACTTTACCATAGTATTTATTTATATGTTGGTAAGAAATAATTTATTGATTATTTATATTGTATATTTAATTATATGTTAAGTTATTAAGTGTGATTCATTTGCATAGTACCTATCGGAAATTATTTGAATGTCTGATATTATCAGAGTACTTAATAATTAAGTACCTACCAATGTAAAATCATTGGTTAATTATATCAATTATACTAATCATAGGTAAAATAAAGTTAATTTTAATGTATTTTCAATATTATACCATTAATATAAGTACATAACTAAGTAGACGCCTTAATTAGTTATTAAGTAGAGAAAATAATATCTACTTTACTATTTATTAACATAAGATTTTATCTATACCTATAAAAGAGCTTAACCTGACTTACTGACTGACTGATTCATCATCGCCGACCGAAACCGCTGCAGCTAGAAAGGTGAAATTTGGAATGTAGCTTCCTTTTACAGTAAAACCACCCACTAAGGCGGGATTTTTTGAAATTCAACCCCTAAGAGGGTGAAAAAGGGCCAAAACGAATGTATGAAACATTTTAACGCGTGGTGCGATTTGTTTGAAACTTGATATGAATAAATAAAATGCAAAATAAATGGACAGATGTTTAAGGATTTTTCAAAATAACCGTAACAAAGGGGTAAAATGGAGTGTGAAAGTTTGTATGGGAACATTATAACGGGTGGTGTGATTTCTTAGAAACTTGGATAGTTAAAATGCAAAATAAAATGATACGTGTTTTGTATTTATTTAAATAACCCTTATAAAGCAGTAAAATGAGGTGTGAATGTTTGTATGGAAACTATTTAATGGGTGATTTGTTTGAATTTTATCAATAAAATTTGGCAAGGAGATAAATTGCATCCTGGGGAAGGCTTTAAGCTACGATTCCATTCAAAAGTAATGCAGACGAAGTCGCAAGCAACAGCTAAGTAGTATTACATAAAGGTACTTACCGTAGGTAAGGTAGGTAGGTAAAGGTACCTTACTTAAAAACAAACTCAATCCTAAAGTTTCAATATAATAATATTAAATGCGAAACTTAGTGTGGATATTTATAACTATTGTGATATCACGCTGCTATGGAGATTATATACCTGAAATACCATATAGGCTACGATTTTTGGTTAACAAGCATGCCAAGCCGTGGGAAGAAGCTAGTTAATTATAATATTTTCTTAGGTGAGTTCTTGTAATAATTTACAGGGTTTAATACACATTCTAATAATAAAATAAAATTACCCAAATATACATTATTTTGTAATTTGTTTTAATCATGCCTTAGAAATGATATGGTTGTATTTCATAAAAAGAAAATGACATAGCAAATACTATCCCTACTAATATTATAATTGCGAAAGTAACTCTATCTGTCTGTTATGTTTTCACGCCAAAACCGCTGAACCGATTTTGATGAATTTTGGTTTAGAGATAGATGGGACCTTGGAGGCAAATTTTTTATAGGTATCACGCGTGCGAAGTCGCGGGCAGCAGCTAGTATAGTTATATAACACAACAAAGGCCTGGATTATTAACATGTCATTTAAATTAAGTCAGTAGAATTTTTAAGAGACATTAAATAGTCAATTCGATTTAAAACGAGTTATACAGTATTCTGTAGAATTAATTTGAAACCGGAATCGGAGCGCCATCTCTGGAATTTGCTTAGGAAATAGATAATTCAGCTCCTAGCGCCCTCTCTGGAATTATCCAGAATTAAGGAGTCTTCCTCTAAGTCCAACAGATCTGCTTGGTTTGTGTCGGATCGTGTATTATTCCTACACAGAGGTTGTGGCCCCATCACAATGCCTGTACACAAACTATAGGATGCTAAATCTAACGCATGGTTCTGTACCTCTCTCTAGATGTCGCTAGTAGTATCTCTTGTAAATACCTTACTACCTGTCAGGGATTTTTATACTGCGCAACACGGCAAGGATTTGGGTTTTACACGCTTTATATTAGCTTCACTTGTATGCATGTTTGTATGTTTGTATGTTTGTAACCGACTCCTTAGGACGCGGTTTTGACCCACTTTAAACGGCCAGATTAAATTCAAATTTTTCACACCTGTCAAAGACCGATGACAATGCAATATTTTTTTTTGTTTTTTTTTTTTTTAAAGATAAAGATCATTTATTTGCATAAACATTGTGTAGATATAAGATTTTACAAACAGGTGTGTATTAACATGTTTTACCGATTACGGTGTACAAATTGTGAGAGATGGCATGCAACAGTAACTAAAATAATAATTTAGATATTCGAAGGAAGTAATGTCAAGTGCGATAATTAATTCTATAATAACAACTCTATACATTTTCATTAGAAAATTAAAATTTATCATTTAAAAAATCGTCGTCGTCGTATCGATCGTAATCTTATAATAACATTTTTCAATTAATAGTTTCTTAAATTTGTTTTTAAATTCACAATCGTTAAGTTGCTGGTAGCTCTTTGGTATTTTGTTGTAAATTTTCGGTGCCATTGATAATAATCTTATGTAGTAATGCAGTTTTGGATGGAAATAAACAAAGCCTCTCTTCACGTCTGTTTCTTGGCGCTTTGTCTGACATACGCGAAAACAGGTGGGGGTTATTTCTTACAAACAGAGCTACTTCGATAATATATAGCGACTGAAGTGTTAATATTTTGTGCTTTGTGAATAGAGGTCTACAGCTATCAGTCATATGTATTCTGAACATGGCTCGCATACAACATTTTTGCGCTTTAAATATAATGTCTTTATTCGTAGAATTCCCCCAAAAAATTATTCCCTATCTCAGTATCGATTCAACCAAGCCGTAGTATGCTACAATTAGTGTGTCAATATTAAGGGTTAGGGATAATCTGAATAGCGCGTATGCCGAACTACTAATCCTCTTGGTTATGTATTCAATATGGGTTTTCCATTTTAATTTGTCATCTATGTAAACCTAGAAATTTTATAGAGTCAGTGTTTTCTGTTATATTATTTTGATTATTAAATTAATGTTAGGATTTTTTTTATTGATTAAAATGCATTATTGTCGTTTTTTAAGGTTTATTTTTTAAGTTATTGTCATCAAGCCAATTAATAATAGAGGTTAGTGATTGATTAATGTCAGAGTCATAATTTTTAATTTCATTACATTTGATTGTGATAGAGCTGTCATCGACAAATAGTGTCATATGTTTATTTTATTTTATTTTATTGATAATTAATGGGAGATCGTTTATGTATGTTATTAAAAGTAGCAGACCAAGTACGCTTCCTTGGGGAACGCCATATTGAATTATACGTTCATTAGATTTATAGGTGACATCAAACTTGGTCTTAAAGTTAAAACGTGTAATTTCTGTTACTTGTTTCTGATCTCTTAGGTATGAGGCAATTAAATTTAACACGTTTCCTCTTATACCATATAAATGTTAAATGTTTTTATTTCCCCAAATTTACAATCTATTTACAGTTTAACAGTGGGTTCCGCACTAGGTCGAGCCTGTATCGCGGAAACTCTAACTATGTTTATCAAGAATAAGACGTTACACAGTGAGAAACTTGCTTCTAATTTACTACATAGAGTAATGTGATATCTCATATCTGTCAATGAAATATTTATAACTATTGACACCATGCACTCAACGCTTTTTTTTTAATAAAACATTTTTTTCTTACTTACACTATTATTCATTTACATTTATTAGAATTTTTTACACTATTCTTACTTCAAATTTATTAAAACTTATTTTCAATTTTTTAGTTTGGTTTTCTATATAAAGCGTGTTTTTTAGTTTTTTTTAACTATTATTTATTTACTTTGATACATTATTGTCTCTATAGAACTTTGTTTTTTAAAGTAAGAGTAGATAATAATAATAATACCGGACATTCCACACAGCATCATCTGGCCCCAAAGTAAGCAGAGCTTGTGTTATGGGTTATATTACTTTTTTTTTCTGTAAATACATACATAATATACATATAAACACCCAGACCCGAGACAAATACTTGCAGATCAAAGAAACATTTGTCCCGCGGCGGGAATCGAATCCGCAACCTCTTGCGCCTCAGCCGGACCCAAGCCCACTGCGCCACAGAGGTCGTCACAGAGATGTAGGTATTATTTTGTGTGAGTTTGTTCGTATAGCCCACCTGATAAAGCCAGGAGGCCAAACTTTAATACCTAAAGTTACCTACCTACTAGACCAACTAGCGTATAAGAAACGCCGTAAAAAATCTAACGTTACTACCCAATAAAGAAAAAACAAATTTGGAATGATCCCGTTTTTTCCACTCGTTTGTGTCAACACCGCTGTGCTGTAACGACTTCCGACGCTTAGCTGAATAGGTAATTATCGAGACATTTGTAGGGATTACAAAGATAAACAAGGGATTTCGTTGGGGAGTGTTTTTTTTATATATTCAGAATTGATATATTATGTAGGTACCTACTTATTAGGTATGTTTATATAGGTTGTATAGTAGTACAGGGTGGTCCAAACAGTGACGTCTAGAACAAGAATGTCGAATAAAATTGGCTTAGACCTTGGCGAAAAAATCCCTAATCTGAGCGATATCCCTACTCTTTAAATTGATAAATTGGGTCATCGGGTCTCGGGTCAATAATCGTACAAAACCCTGCTAGCTACATCGTTTCGACTCGTTTTATACTAGCCCAGTCAAAATAGACGTTTTTTTTTGGTCAACTTTGAACTAAATTTCCGATCCAAATTGTTTTTTTTTATGGGTTAGGATTACTTACTGAGCATAAAATCACAAAATGCTGACAGATCCAGGTGACGTGACGCTTCAAGCGCAATCTTGAAAAAACGTTTTTGGCCGATATCTCGGAAACTATGCACTTTAGGGCAAAAGTTGTGGAGACTATTATTGTAAAAAATAAAATTCGCATATTTTGTTTCTAGTAAACTTTTTTGTAAAACTTACCGTTTACGATTTATGGTCCATTGAACCGGTTTTTCTATCGCGGCCGATAACTTTTGAAATATTAGATTAATCAATAAAATGCATCAATCCATTTTTAAAGATCAGTTTATTTTCTACAACTTTTGTCTCAAACTTTTTTTTCTAATGTCCATACTTTACATAAAATTTCAAGATACGCATAGAATATAATGGTACAAATTCAACAAATAAATTAAAAAAAATATCCCGATTGTTTATGTAGAAAAAAATAATAGTTCAATTCCTTACCTGCAGGCTTAGACTGCACTGTGATTTGCGAGAATTGCACTGCGGAAACTTGTACTCATCAACCGACGGTGAACCTCGACTCCAACGAGGAGTCGGTTGATGTTGACGAGTTTGACCACGAGAACGAGGAATTCATGGAGGCTTTACAGTCCTCTTTGTATTCCTCCGAAGAGGGTCACGAAGATGAACAGGAAACATCCAATATAATTAGATTTTCGCCGCCTCCAAAACGGTCAAGAATATAATAAAATTTTGAATTTGTATGTTTTGTTTTTTCTAAAAATAAATTTTGGATGTTTTTTTTTTAAATATTCCCCTTTTGTTTTCTTTCATTTTATTATAGCATTAGAACATAACATAATTAATTATAATTACTAACTATTTTTTAGTTGTACGAAATATAATAAAATAAAATAAAAAAAAGTTCGTTATTATTGCAGGTAAGTAACTGAACTATTAATTTTTTACTACATAAACAATCGGGATATTTTTTAAAGTTTATTTGTTAAATTTGTACCATTATATTCTATGCGTATCTTGAAATTTTTAACTTTACGCCCGATAGTCCAACATTAAACGTCCTATAACTCAAAAAGTATCGACATTAAAAAAAAAAGTTTGAAACAAAATTTGTAGAAAATAAAGTGATCTTTAAAAATGGATTGATGCGTTTTATTGATTAATCTAATATTACAAAAGTTATCAGCCGCGATAGAAAACTGGTTCATTAAATGGGCCATAAATCGTAAGCGGTAAGTTTTACAAAAAAGTTTACTAGAAACAAAAGATACGAAATTTTATTTTCTACAATAATAGTCTCAACAACTTTAGCCCTAAAGTGCATAGTTTTCGAGATATCGCCCAAAAACGTTTTTTCAAGATGGCGCTTGAAGCGTCAGCGTCACCTGGATCTGTCAGCATTTTGTGATTTTATGCTCAGTAAGTGATCCTCATCACAGCCTTTATGAAGTCCACTGCTGGACATAGGCTTCCCCAATAGATTTCCAGGAAGAACGATTTTGAGCCCTCCATCCACCGACTTCCTGCGATCTTTACAATGTCGTCAGTCCATCGGGTGGGGGGTCGTCCTACGCTTCGTTTTCCTGTCCTTGGTCGCCATTCGAGAACTTTTACTCCCCAGCGGTTATCAGTTCTGCGAGCTATATGGCCTGCCCATTGCCACTTCAACTTGCAAATTTTGAGCGCTACGTCGGTGACTTTGGTTCTTTTACGGATTACCTAGTTGCGGATTGTATCACGTAGTGAAACACCCAACATAGCTCTCTCCATTGCATGTTGCGCGACTCTGATCTTGTGTATGAGGCCAATAGTCAGGGACCAAGTCTCAGTTCCATATGTCATCACTGGCAACACGCACTGATTGTAGACTTTCGTCTTGAGGCTCTGCGGTATCTGTGACGAGAAGATGTGCCTTAATTTCCCGAACGCTGCCCATCCGAGTTGGATTCGTTGGCTTACCTCTTTGTCGAAGTTGGACTTGCCTAGTTAAATCGTCTGACCCAAATAGACATAATGGTCTACAACTTCGATTATATCGCCCCCAACATGTACCGGTTCGGGTGCAACATGAGCATTTGACATGATTTTTGTCTTGCTCATGTCCATTTCAAGACCCACCTGTTGGAAGACGATATTGAGGTCGCTGAGCATTGTGCCTAGGTCTTCCAGCGATTCTGCCATGAGGACTATATCGGCAAATCGAAGGTGAGTGAGGCGTTTGCCATTGATGTTGATACCATGTCTATGCCAGTATAAGAGCTTGAAAACATCCTCCAATGCAGAGGTGAACAGTTTCGGAGAAATAACATCTCCCTGTCTCACCCCTTTATGCAATTTGATTGGATTCGTGCTCTGGTCCTGGAGTCGGATAGACATGGTGGCGTTACTGTACAGACATTTCAACACTTCGGTAAACCGATAGTCGATCCATAGTCGATCGATAGTCGAAAGTGACCCTAAACCTTTCGAAAATTCAGTGCAAAGTTAAATGCTATTTTGACTGGCCTAAACGATGGAACGACCTACATTACTTTTGACAATCCATGTCGTTATCCACCATTACAGACAATTCTATAATTTGAATTTAACATGGCGTATGACGGACAAAAGAGAATATGATTTTGACCACACCAAATTCCAAATTAAAAAATGAAATTAGCACCTCATTTCAGCATGTAACTGTTTATTACATGCTGAAATTGTGATGCATCAGTCACCTGATGCTGTTGAGCGATTGACAACGCCAACTGTCAATACTGTACCCGAGTTACCCTGACGACAGTAATAGCTTTTTGTGCTAAATAATGAATTTTATTATGTATACATTTTACGACAACCTTTTTTGTGATTTTCAAATAACTCACGGTCAAAATATAATCGGTTTTTATGATTTTTCAAGTTAGTTCCTTCCTACCGGGTGACCCATGACACCTGTCATCTTTTTGTAACTTAAAAAAAAATACGAAACCCATAAAGGATCAATTTGTCGACGGTCTGTCTGTCAAGACTTTTCTCAGGAACGCGTGGACGTACCTATCGACTTGAAGTTGAAAACTAAGTCAATGGTCTCTTAGGAGTTGTTAAAAAATCATGCTTCTTAGTCAACTAAGTAAAAAATACAGCCAATTGTGCCGCATATTTCGATACTCTCCAGTAAACTGAACGGTACCTACTTCCCGTTGACCTAGAATCTTTCAAATTGACAAGAAGCAAAGTCTCACAGAACAAGTAAATAAAACATTCGAACGTCGTTCTATTGTAGTTATTCACTTGGATTATAGTGCGCCTTCTGAGGCGTGCTCCTTTTGTGCACTTAGCACATGTTTTGGTACGTTTTTTCAGTTTATGACGGTATACCGACACTAGATATAGGCACCTATAGTACCCCTGAATTTCACAATTGTAAAAGAACCAGGATGGTGAAAAAATTACGTACTTGTAGGTAGGTAGCGGTACCCTCAAAGGCGGGACTTTTTTTTTTTTTTATTAATCAGAGATGAACATGCTTACGGTCCACTTGATAAGCAGTTACCTTCACCTATAGACATCTGCAACATCAGAAACATTGCTGTTTTATAGCTTGGCCTTGCGCCGTATTCTCAATTCCTCATATCTCATCTAAGGTATTGTAGCTAGATGGAGTAGGTATTCAATATCAGCTCTAGGTCGAATAGTTTCAATTAAGTTTAAGACAATTAAGTTTATATTCCTTTTTGTGCCTGAATTTTAAAATTACCTACTTTTATAAATTAAAAATTTAAATAAACTTTGATTAAAAAAAAATACGTCTATCTATTTATTGCGACTTTGCGACCATTCAAATGAGTCCAAACACAATACCTCTGCAATAAGTTGGTAAGGAGTTAGGTATCCTGCTTATTCCAGGTAATAGTGCAGCACCTGGTCAAGGTTACCCAGCTCGTGCAATATCGTTGAAGTATCAGAATATCAAATTTTGAATCGATCAAACCTGTAGGTACAATTTCCTCGCATCTCTTCAATTCGAAATGAGCTGATAATCTTTAAATGGCTGAACAGATTTACTTAAATCATACCTAAGGACAATCTCGATCAAGTCACCTTTCACACAAAAAAGACTGACTCAAAATAGTTCATCCGTTTAGAAGCTTCGATGTCACAGACATGATACATGTTAAAAATAAGCTAACTTGTGCATGGTCAGTACCTGGATGGGTGACCGCAGTTGTATTTCGATCTGAGCTTCGTAAGGCACCTCCCGGCTTTTAAAGATTTGATAGGCCACGAGACTTTTGAGCGGCATATTAACTACATCTCAGCACAACTGAAGTGGAGGGTCTAGTAATTCCCATTATATTAAAATCTAATTATTGGTAATAACTAAATATTACATAACTATTTACAAATATTATTTAATACAAGAAATTAAGCAAAACTCGTTGTTTCCATAGTTATGGGCTCGCTAAAGTAACAGAGCAATGTGTAGGCTTCTATAATAAGGTTCCTATTAACATATATAACAACTTACTTGATTTGTCGATTGGCAAATTTTATAACGTAATAAAACAGAAACTCGTCTCAAAGCATATTATAAAATAACAGATTATTAAGATAACAAAAAACTATGAATCTGATCCAACTCGACTACGTAAAAAATTAGCTAGGATAATTCATAAAAATGTTCAGACCAGACCAGTTTCTTGCTGGATTCTTCATGAACTCGGGTTAGGAGGTACCGGCACCTACATTTACTAGCACGATTCAAATTTGTTCTTTTGATTTTATTAAATCAAACTGTAGGTTACTTTGTGTAGAGCTGTACCTACCTACTATTACCTACTTACTTTTGTTAGATGTTTTTAGACATATATTTTGTTACTGCCGCACTCAGAAACCATTAGTTTCGCTCCACAATTTAGCACCTACGGAACATCTATACCTACTAAAGAGCGACTAATGTAAGGTCTCTGACGCTAATTTTCACAAACTCTTCACAAGGTGGTGGTGGTGGTATAAAGTAAAAAATAACGTTTCACCAACATCAGGCAGTGCGTACTCTAATGCTAGACAATTCATATTTAACTGAAAGAAGTAAGTAACGTATTGATTATGTGTTGACGACCTCTGTGGTGCAGTGGGCCAAGGTCCAGCAGATACACAGACGGTTGCGGGTTCGATTCCCGCCGCGGGACAAATGTTTGTATGATCTGCAAGTTTTTGTCTCGGGTCTGGGTGTTTCTATGTATAATATTATGTATTTTAAAAATAATATATAATAACACAAGCTCTGCTTTGGGGCCAAATGATGTTGTGTGGAATGTCCGGGATTATTTATTTTTTGTTTTATGCTAAGGGGCATATCACAAAATGCCATAGTACAGTTCGAGTGGCCGACTCATCGCATTATGTCAGCATTTTGTGCACTTGTAATAACGTTTATTTAAAGTTTTATAATTTATTATTAAACAAAAATATTATAAAAATATTTCTTATGAACTAACGTTTATAAATATAGTTTTATGGTTTTTTTGGGTAATCCCATACATATTTCTGAATTACGATGCTACTTCAAACTCCACCACTATTTAAAATATATTATTATATATTTTACATTTCGTTTTCTTAGTACCAGTAGTTTAATCTACGAGCTTGAATAAATGCCGTCGAGTAGGTATTTGATAAAATCTTGCTTCGCAATTTCGATTTATGCTCCTATGAGCTAAGCTAATAACTTTTCTCCATAATACAAAACTCAAAATTGTCTATTCAGTTTCAAACACTTTCAGTTTCTTTGAAAAAGAACACCAAAGAATATCTCGGTCGTTATATATAGGCCTCTTTACGATAACGTGCATGAGTGTGGCAGTTAGGGAGTCATACCCACTGCTTGGATTCTTCCTTGTAATGGCATTTCACATAATAATGACAGTTTTGACAGTGTCAAGTGTTTATATTGTTTATAGAATGTCACAAAGTCATATCTTGTCGTTCGTCTATTGTTATCACTACATAATAAAAAACAAAGTCGCTTCCCGCTGTCTGTCTGTCCCTATGTATGCTTAGATCTTTAAAACAA
This sequence comes from Lampropteryx suffumata, assembly GCA_948098915.1. NCBI lineage: Eukaryota > Metazoa > Arthropoda > Insecta > Lepidoptera > Geometridae > Lampropteryx > Lampropteryx suffumata. The sequence goes on along the minus strand of OX402544.1, from coordinate 20,222,865 downwards.
CGCAACGGATTTTGATGCGGTCTATTTTGATAGATAGAGTGATTCAAGAGGAAGGTTTAAATATAATAATAATAATAATAATAATTTATATATAATATATGCATAATATAGTAGAGAAACACTGATAATTCTAGAGGCTGGCTTATATGGGTTCATCATATTAGAACTACTGAGCTACAGCAACGCGTTGCCGGGTAAGCTAGTTTTAAATAAAATAAAACACCAATATTACTAATAAAACCGGAATGAAAAATAAATAAAATAAGAGCGCAATGTTTGCTGCGGAAGACGACCAAAAATAATCAATAAACTACTGCTAAGATGATGATTAATGAGTTCGATAGTATATTGTTCTGTCTTGCATGTGCGCTTTGTATTTTTCAACGTCACTCACTGGCCTCAATTCTGTTGGCACCAACCTAACTAATTTTAGCTAAAATTAGGTTTAAACTGTCAAATAAAACTTTGGTATTCTGCTGTTACCAACTTATCCTAATTTAATTTTATCTAACTTAATTAAGTGTTCCTTATTTAGTTGGTACCATCCAACCAAATAAGGAACGCTAAGGTTTTACAAATGCTTTGACTAACTAAAACATATTTTAGACAATTCCTAATTTTAGAAATAACTAACCGAATTGCCACCATTGTATTTTCGAATCGCGAGTCTTATTCAAGAAACAAACTATGAATGAGCGCGTTTTACTTCTACAAAGATGCACGTACACAGAAGTAAGTTGGTAGCCCCCTCCTATACGTAGCTCTATTGTGGTTTTTGTATGTTTATATTCAATTTAGTATCTTTGGTATTGAGTACGATAGTAGGAAGAGCAATTCTTCAAAAACCATATTGCAGTAACGATTGTAGTAAGTAGACAGGTAATAAAAATAGCAGAAATTTGAGACTACAAAATTTAGGTAGGAACACGCTCTTGTCAGATTTTATTTTGATTATCAAACAAGTCAAATAAGCTCTAGGATTATGATAACATTACGGGTTCTTAACAAATCCTATGCCTACTTACAGTTGTTATCTACCATCTAGCCCCAAACTAAGCATACCTAGCTTGTATTATGGTAACCTGATGATTGTTAGAATACTTATACATTTTTAAATACATACATAAGATACTTTATTACACCCAGACACAGAACTAACACCAACGTTCATCGCACAAATGTTTATCCTGGGAACGAATCGAACCCTCAACCTACAGCGCAGAAGGCAAAGCTACTACCAACTGAGCCGATAGACCAGTCAATGTTTTATGATAGGATGCGAATGTGGATAACATAAGACGGCTATACACATAGGGCCAACGTGTAGAGATCTAGGTAGTTGGCGTATGTTGGGGGCTAGCATCGGCCAACCGAATAGTATCGGTGTTTCGGACACACATCAAAGGATCTTAGCGTTATCCACAAACGGTGTTGACACGTTGGCGTCTTTTTTGGTTCGATGTTATCGATCAGCAAAGATAGTAGGTTAGGTAGCGTTTATAAAAATACTAGCGACCCGCCCCGGCTTCGCACGGGTGCAATGCTGATACTATATACTACAGAATGTCTCTATATACAACGTAATCTAAGAGAATAACATATACTAAGAGATAGACATATACCTACCATTGCGGACTTTTGTGTAGACCTTTTTAAGGTGTACAATACTATAGTACATTATTTTGATCTATCTCGTAGGGTTCAGCCAGCGTTTGCAATGTTTGCGCAAAAAAAATGTGTTTATTTACGACACCACATTAGAAACCTCTAAAATTATCAGTGTTTCTCTACTATATTATGCATGTATTATACATATAAACCTTCCTCTTGAATTTCTTGAAAAAATGAAAAAAACCGCATCAAAATCCGTTGCATAGTTTTAAAGATCTAATCATACATCGGGACAAACAGACAGCGGGAGGAGATTTTGTTTTATACTGTGTAATGACGTGAGTAAAATATACGCTCCGTTCCGAGTTACTATAGCGTCGACAAACACGCAATGAGGTTGTAAAAAATATAGAAATGTACCGAATTGAACCAATACTATTGAATTCAAAACATACAGCACTTAAATTTAAACATTTGATTTGGTTCTTATAGAGAAAACAATACCTAGGTAGAGAAAATACATATGAAATAAAATAATATATAGAACCTATATCTACTACTATTTATTTAATTTAAACGTAATATGGGCAGTTATCATGGTTTCCATATTCGACTGGCCTGTCAGGTTAGTTGTTAGTTATCTGCGCTGTAAGTTGAGGGTTCGATTCCCTTCCAGGATAAACATTTGTGTGATGCACATAGGTGTTTGTTCTATATTTGGGTAATAAAGTATGTTATTTAAAAATAAATAGGTAAGTATTTTATCAGTCATCTGGCCACTATAGTACAAGCTATGATTAGTTTGGGGCTAGATGGTGTTGTGTGCATTGTCCATCAATATTTATTTATTTATATACCTTCATTAAAACGCCAATGCAATATGACAAACACACCAATGTGTAAATTACATTTGGGATCCGATATTTTGGCATCCGATATTTTTTAACACAACGGGAAACGAGATAACTCGAATGTTGTTTTGCTTTTAGGTACTTGTTTTTCATAAATTATTTTATAATGATAAATGTTTAATCAGTTTACAAACTAACCTATGTATTTATCCTATTGAATACTTAATACACCTTTATGTATAATATATATACCTATATAATATATAGGTATATTAAGTATTTAAATATATGAAAACTATTTTATATATGTAATTATTCAGTAACCTACCTACTTATAGGTAGATAACAGAGTTCATATCGCTGACTAAAGCTAAACAGCCCAAAAGGCTTGCAACGTTACCTCGTTGAATACGTTGCCTACTTATCAAAGTTATCTTGACCAACGCCAAAATATGGTAATACCTAGACCTAGGTTCTTTAGACGACACATTCATTCATCAAGTCCCTAGGTAGTTACTTACGTAAGAAAAAAAGTGTAACAAGCTTCTATTGAATCCTGCTCCACCATTCCACCACAATCACTTTTACCAACGAATATGGAAAAGAGCTTTGTGTGATACAGCGATAAAAGGGAGCAGAGGAAGGGTGCGAAAATAATTGAAATGGGTTGAACTTCGAGCAGCATGTGGGCGCCGCCTGTGGCCGCGGCCTGGGCGTGCGACGTGCCGTGCGAAAGTGATGCAGGTTCTATTCCCGTGCGCCAAACAGAGACGGTTGCGGAAGGCGGAGCGAAGCGCCATGGACAGATGCGCCCCCGACTCCGCTCATTCGTCTCTCGGTTAGCGTCCGCTATGTAAACGGGCCTTGTTGTGAATCTAAACAAGTCACAGTCAGTCTTCGTTTTGTTGCCGAAAGAGCAACGCGAACCGGGCCTCGCGCTCCCGGTCGGTCGGTGTGACGTTCAAGCTGAGTGAAGGCGAGTCGGCAAGATGCACGCGTTGTTCGGCGAGCAGAGTCCGTATGCGTACCGCGGAGGCGCCGGCGGCGGCTACTCGGCCGGCGTGGCGCCCTACGCCTACGACCAGTACCGGTACGGGTACGGAGCGCCCTACCTGCACCCGCACCAGCAGCATGTTGGTACACCCAAAGATATGGTCAAGCCGCCCTATTCATACATAGCGCTAATCGCGATGGCGATACAAAACGCGCCCGACCGCCGAATAACTCTAAACGGCATCTACCAATTCATCATGGAACGCTTTCCTTACTACAGAGAAAACAAACAAGGTTGGCAAAATTCTATTAGACACAACTTGAGTCTCAATGAATGCTTCGTCAAAGTCGCAAGAGACGACAAGAAGCCCGGTAAGGGAAGCTACTGGACTCTGGATCCGGATTCGTACAATATGTTCGACAACGGGTCGTATCTGCGACGGCGGCGTCGGTTCAAGAAGAAGGACGCCCTGAAAGAGAAGGAGGAGGCGATAAAGCGGCAGCAGCAGCTGCAGCAGGCGCAGGAGGCGTTAGCGGCGCAGGAGTCTCTGACGGCGGCGGACGCGCTCGGCCACCAGCGTGACGTGAAGCCAGACGTGAAGCCGCGTCTCTTCGAGTGCCGGCCGAAGCGCGAGCCCGGCGCCGGCACCGAGTGCTCTCGGTACGACAAGCCGGCGGAAGCACTCGACGAGTTCAGCGAGCCGCGCCTGCCTCCCGCCGCCGTCTACTGCTCACCGCAGCCCTACTCGCTAGCGGCCGAGGAATTCCGCGCCGCGACCTCAGGCTGGTATGCCGCGCCCGAGCCTACCGCCGGCGCCGACCAGCTGCCGCCCGCCTTCCGCGACCTCTTTGAGCCACCGAGCTGTCAGCTCGCAGGCTTCCGCGCTGGCTGCGGCTCGCCCCCGCCGGACGCCTACCGGGCGTCGCCACCGCCGCACCACCATTACCGCCCGCCGCAGCCCTCCTACTACCACCACCAGGCCTGCGTAGCGGCCGCCCCAGCCCCAGCGCACAAATCTTATTGAGAGATAATACTCAGGTAGGAATCTTAGCGTATCTTCTTGTCTTGCCAGCGCTAAGCGAGTTTTGTTGTGCGAATTGAGCTTTAGCGAGATGAGTACAGGCGGTGGGTTAGTCCGAGGACGTGCAGAAGCGGTGTCGGAGCACTCGGTGACGTGGTTGTGGTTGCAGGAGGCCGGCATCGGGCGCCGACGGATTTAGCCGTGCGCGTCAGTTCCAGCGGATAATAATAGCGCTGTACCGCCGCGGAGGCAAGTGCCGGCGGCGGCGGCGCGCATCGATAACCAATGTTTACAGATCATCGGCTGCAGCCCTGTCGATAATAAGGCGTGCCGCCTTTATCACCTCAAATCTATAGGTACGTCGATACAATGTCCATGAAAACACATTTCAATGTTTTTTCTCTGTTCTGGAGTTTCATAATATCCACTGCGTCCAACTCGGTCTAACTCGCCGCTTTTTGCTTTCAAAACTGTATTTCGTTTTCATCAAACAGTTGCATTCAAGAAAGTTTACTTGAGATTTACCAATTAACTACCAATTTCGGCTAAAATAAATTCTTCGATTTATAAATCTGATAATTTGCAACCGTTTGTTAAGAACATCAATAATTATTACTATTTTTACTTTATTAGCAAAATTATTTCAAAATTCGATCCGTCTTTTACATGCCCGTGGTAGGTAATTTACCTTTTACCTAAACAAAGTCGTTCTTATACATAATATTGATAGATAGACTTTTCTAAATATAGTAAGTAACTCGTACTATCATAGATATTTGTACGGATACATATTCATATATTAATTTATTACACCATTTGGCATAGCTTAACATTGGCATGTCAAGAAAAGTCATATACCTAGGTCCAGTGAACAATTTAAAGTACCAACTCTAAGGCTATGTTTTCGACATAGTAATACATTGGTCTCAATTCTGTTGGCACCAACCTAACTAATTTTAGCTGAAATTAGGTTTAGAAGTGTCAAATGAAACTTGGTATTCTGCTGTTACTAACTTATCCTAATTTAATGTTATATAATTTAATTATGCGTTCCTAATTAACTAAATTAGGAACGCTGGTATCAACTGAATAGGCTTTACAAATGCTATGACTAACTAAAATATATTTTAGACAATTCCTAATTTAAGAAATGAACCAATCGAATTGCCACCATTATGTAGATACCTAGATATCGTCGTGCTCAATCACCTCACAAATATTTAGAGATGCAATGTTTGTTTTAACAAATAATTAGGTGGTGATCATTTGTTTATAATTAATTTATAAAAGTATATGTTATTCCAGGTTCAAATCTATATCTATACCAAGTTTTATCCGAATCAGTTCAGCCGTTCCGTCGTGATTCAAACAAACATAATACACATCTAAATATCTAGACAGACTATAGTATTAATAATATGTATTAGTAAGATTCAATATTTGAAATATTTTGTTTGTAAAACGTTTTGTTTTTCACGGATAATTTAAAACAGATTTGGGCCTAAACAATTCTGTTTGTGGCATGAAATATTTTGTTTACAAAATGTGAAATCTGGGAAGTGATAAAAACAGTGAGTGTGAACGTCTGTTGGTTGTTTCTGGCTTGTATCAGTTAAACAAACGAGTGACCATCTGGTGACCAAGTGGCGGTATGCTTAAAAAAACAAAGGATTTTAAGGAGCACATAGATTATTCTCGAACACATTTAGGTATGTCTAAACTTTTAAAGTTTTAACATGCAAAATAATTTGACATAAACATTTTTAAATGCGTTTCTGAAGAATTTTGACAAAACCACACAGACTACACCAAATTAGCATCATACTAAAACGTGCTTTCGCTTATTTTTATTATATTTCATTAATTTTTTAAAGGAAAATTATATAATATATGATCTATGAACTACGGAGGAGCTTTTTTGAAACGTTTAATTGGTAAATGGTGCATCAGAAGTGTGCCTATCATAAACTGCTTGTCCACCAATAGGAAACGAGGGCAATAAATAAAGCTTTACTTTTGTTTATAAAGTCGGTAATGCCATGGTTTACTAATAGTTTATCGGTAAAACTGCGCTCAATTTATCTATACGATACAATCGTTATGTTTTACGACACTGAACTTTATGGGCCGTTTGGACTCGACTCCACCTTCCTTGTTGTTGGTAGTCCAGTAACCAGTAGACAGGCACGATTTGCAATTAAATATTTAACCCCTTGGCTTGATATTTATTCTAATACTATAATTAGGAAGTAGTTTAGATAAATATAAAAACTAGCTGACCCGCTCGCAATTTAATCAATTTACGAACTTTCCCATACAAACTTTAACCCTTCTTTTTGAGCCCTTTCTAGGGATTTTTTTCTATTCTGGTGATTAACTTGGAAAATAAGCAATAATCAAGTGAAAGTCTGATGCAAATAGGTTTAATAGTTTTTACGCCAATTGTGTACAGATAGAGAGAATGAGACAGACTAACAGAAATTGTAATGCTACAATCGTATTCTAATAATGTTTTTAGATATTCCTAACCTTTCTTCATACAAATATATTCATTTTACGGACTTTTCAATTTTTCATTTTTAATAAAGTTAGTATTAGTATTAGTAGTAGGTACTTAGAAAATAACTGAAACTAATAAAATTTAATCTAATATTTAAAATCTATAAAATCTGTCACAATACTTTGAAATAATTCTAATTGACCCATATTCACCAAATTTATATCCTATTTCTTATATATTTTCTGTGAATAAGTAACTATATCACTATGGTTTTAGAAAATTGATTACACATCTAAATTAAATGAACCTAGTTCCAGATATTAGCGGATTTATATGTTGCAGTACTAGATACTTTCAGACAGGAAGCGCGTTGATGTCTTTTGCATGTAAAAATGTGCAATTCTAAAAACATAATATTTTGCACCTAGATAACAATAAATAATAAATATCTTGCTTCTTAGCAAATCTTGTACTATTGAAACCAGGAAGACTGATAGAATAGGTACTTAATACTTGTAGCTAAATACATACTTTATGGATACTTTTTAAAACCTTGACCCAGATGAAAAAAAAAACATATCACTTAATATAATGTAAGAACCTACCTACCTACTTATAAGATGAAACAATCCTGTTAAAGCTTAATTTAAAACGAGTTTTAGAATTACATTTCCCTAGGGTAAAAGTATTTAAATGGATGATCAAATATCTTCTGCTACAGAATATTTAAACTTGAAACTTGACTTGCATGTAACAGTAAGATCAGCGCAGTTATTTGGCTGAAATATTCAAATTGAAAAATGAATAACTCACATTGTCTAACTTTAATCCATAATTCTTTATCCTGTATTAATTTTATACAGATAAATAGTTGCGGATGGTTTGATGTTAATATTTTAATCACGCCGGATCTAACGAATCTGAACGAATTTAGATGAAACATGGTATGGATGTTATCCGTAACCTAATATAGTAGGTATACTTTTAATATAGATTATGCAGGCACTAGTTCATAATAAGTTTTTTATGAGCCATGTTTTGTGTAAGCGGGTCACTTTATTGCGCGGTAAAGTGCGTTTCATCTCGCTTCGCCGTTCAGTTTCGGTTGTGAACAATGTTCACTTCAGTGCAATGCTCTTCACCGTCATCGCTGGATCGCTCAAGCCTATCTATTGCACGATCACAAACAGCGGATTTTGGCTGAGGGGGCCCATTTAGCTAAACACGTAGATTCTAAACCTATTTGCACCAAAAAACTCTGCTTTGAAGCTTTTGGCTGAATAAATGCTGTTAAAATAATGCTAAAAAGTATTATGCACGAAAGGAAGAGATTATAAACATAAAAACTCCTAAACATTTCCGGATTTGGTCTAAGACGTTCGCAAAGTCACATAATCCTATAATCGTCTTTGTGTTTTTGCCTTCTTCCTGATTTACGACAGTCCAGTTTACTCTACTCATTATCTTCAAGCTCGCGGCTTCACTCGGGTATTCCGGTAACAAATAGCTACCATATTTTGTCCTCACTTAGATTGCCAACCGCAATATGCGGCTGTCTGTTGTTATAGTAAAACACGTTATAGTCTCAGATAACATTTGAACACGCTTTTAAAAATAATCACATACATACTAATATTGCGCGTAATTTGTGGAATGACATCGCTTTTAGGATCGCAAGTGCTAAAATTCTTTGCTGTATGTAAAGTTCAGCAATAGAATGTTATAAGCTCAATATTAGATGAAGTTATTTGGATTATTCTATTATATAACTAAAATATTATTAATAAATGGTAAGTAGTTACTGGCTTCAAGAATACCTGAAGCCACGTGCAAAAGTGGATGGTTAGTATGGAATGAAATCATTGGTTATTGGATCATTCGGTCAAAGATCGAACATGGATATACTACTGAGTAAGATTTCCTATGCTCAGTAAATAGGATTGTAAATGTCAAGGTTTTTTCGTGTTCCGTACCAAATTCTGAATAAACGAAACACTCATGGTCTCACTCCGTTGTCTGTCCTTCTATCATCGCCGCTCAGAGTAAACTAAACAAGGTAGAGAGTTGAATTTTGGAATAGTTATAGCTTTTAAGATCCAATAGAGTTTAGATATATTCCGACATCGTTAAGAGGTGAAATGGGATAAGTAAATTAAAATACTTTTGTATTGTTGCAGGTATGATGGCGTGTGAAAACATTGGGAGTAATGTGCACCAGGTTGGGTACGGGACTCACAAAGAACAATAAGTGTACTTGTGCAAAGTGACACGTTATAGTTGTATATTTGTATGCTTTTAATTTTAATTTTACGAACGCAACTTTGCCTCCATACTTCTCGTGTGTCATGTGTTTATTGGTACGATGTACTTATTTTTAATTTAGAAATGTATAGGATCGCTGTAGCCAGGTATTTAACAATACCCTTCGAATTCCTTCAGTATTAACAGGTTAAGCATTTTAAAAATGAAAGAATGAAAATGTGTGTCGTATGAATATGAACGTTGTAAATAAGGAATATAGGTATGATGTTCAGGATATGAGGCATTACTAAATGTAATACTCCGTGAATGCTAATTACGTGTGATTCGTGATTAGGGCCTGTTCAGACTAGCGACAACCTTACCGACAATATATTATGTCGCCGGGCGTTGCTAGAATGAATGGCGTCTTTGCAGCTGTTTCAAATAAACATACCAACATTTAATTAGTTATATTACATCCATGATTGTCTCTCTATATGTCAAAGCCTTACTTTACTTATTAATCATATTTTAATTTTTTCAAAAAAAAATAGTTATGTGTAACTATTTAGTTATTTGTAACTAAATGTGTACAGAAACATGTGGCGTTATTCTAGTCTAATTAATTATTCTAGCTATATATATAACATTGTGATGTATCATACTTTAGTTTAGTTACATATTTTTTTATAAAAGGCATAAAAAAACATCCCTATGTACTTTTTAAAGGAGTCAAATTTTATCATCGAATATGATATAAGTAAATGATACCTAAAGTACCTGCAAGATTTATGACAAAACAATAATAATAGGTCTTTACTAGACTTATAAAGTTGCCGCTTTTACTATATAACTAGTATTATAAAACGGCCACTTCTTATAGACCTATTAAAGACCTATTTTAAGGTTACTTGTGAAATATGTAGCTCTTGCTGTTAATGAATTGTGTAGGATTTGGCGAGCCACAATAGGTAGATCTCAAATTTAATAGGTAGGTACTTTAATCTATTCAACAATATTTTTATTGTAGCTTTACTGGATCTCACATTTACTTATCTAAATTCATAGTACATAGGTAGGTACCTAATTACAATATTGCTTAATGTACCATAGGAAGTTTTTGAAGTATGCATTGAACAAATAGAATAAAACGTATGAAACCATCTTATCTTTAATTAATATATTAAGATACTTACCTTGAATTATCCATCTCTTTTTTGAATTCAGTAAACATTTCAATAGGACCTGCAAGACCTAAGAAGACGTCATATAAATAAACAGGTGCGTAGGTATTTATTGTGATAAAAGTGTAAAACGTATGTTGTATAATTTATTATCTTTCGACTAGGTACCATGAAAAGAGTTAAAGAGATTAATTTATTGCGTAAAACTTGATAGCTATGAGTAGATAATGTAGTGTGCAGCTAAATTTGATAGCCTGGTTGTGTTTGTTTGTAGGATATAATGAATAGAATCTGCGTGTAAAAATCATTCAATGAACACAGTACATTAAATTGTTCTAAAAATAAGGAAAGTGTATAGGTAGTAATTGCTTGCAACATAAGCACTAATGTAAAAAATATATTTGTGGTGTTATAATATTGTTTGCTGTGGTCACAATATATTGCCAATTCACTTACCTATTCGTAACATATTTTACCTTGTACTATTTAAATATAAATACTGTAATTATTAAAGACAAATTAGACAAGATAAATTTTAGGCTTCGCCCTCAAATACGCCACGCGTGCGTTAATATGCGGCTGTCATCTTACACAATATAGTTGTTTCTACTTTTAGTATGAAATGATATTATGCAGATGCATGCGCGCCTGGGCATGGGTGCTATTCGCACTAATATGATTTTGAATTCGAATCGTAAGAATCCTAATGTTTTGGATGACATACGGCCATATGAGGATGAAGCCTTAGATGAAAAGTAGCCGCGTGTGTTCAAAACAATTTCCAGTAAAATATTTTCAATTCTCATAACTTTGTACTTATTACAATATATTATCCAATACTTAGATAAGGTATCAAAATTATAAGGTTGAGTTTGATACATTAGTTTTGATGGAAACTACCTAGCCAGTATCTTTGTGATAATTATAAAAACGTGTAAATAATAAATTAAATAAATGTTTATTTGTATTTAGCTTACTGAAACTTTTCTTTTATTTCGATCCCAAATACAGTATGTAACAAGTGAGCGCTTCCGAAGTCAGTTTGGATAAGAATGATTAGTAGTCAGGTCCCAAGCCAACAAGATACAACTAGTTAGAAAAACAAAAATAAATAATTTTAAGGTTTACGAATCGGGCCAGTACTCGAAATCCACGAAAGCCTTACTAGCGTTGTAATTTTATCATATATCCGACTTTTCCGAAAACATTTGAGGTTTCTCCAAACAGCGGATTATCCAGTAGGCGGCAGTAGGCCAGTAGCCAGCGGATTAGCCCCTACTGGCTAACCCGCTGTCACACTGACCTCTACCAAAAATAGTTACTTCAAAGCTTAATATTTACCAAACGAATATCTGTATGGAAAAACAGTTTCAAAACCTCCTTGTATCTTCAAAAGACCTATCTTCCTATAAGACTTATTAGACGACATGCCACACGATGAAGAAGCAAAATTAAAAAAAATAACTTCACTGTTCATGTGGTAGGTATCGGACATACTTTTGTAAATTTTTTCTGCGTATTAACGGGATAATGATTTCCATATGGCCTTTTAATTGTGAGTAAGCTTCATCAACGCCCAAAACTTTTTTAACTGGGTTTGCGTCGGGAGATTGTGAAGGCCAATCCAAGACATCGATGTCATTATCCCGTTTTCAGGCGGTGCATAGGCAATTTCGATGTTTGAGGTCATTGTCTGTTTGTGACATACATCCCAACAACATATACGTGAAAAAGAGGCCAAGTTCGGTACAACCTGTGTTTGGGGTTGACGGTGACGTTGATAGATCTGAACTGGTGCCAAGCTCCATAGCACTTCCTTATATCATAGCTATAAGAATGTAGTTATTCAATTGTACACAAAATGAAGAATTAATAGAAATAAAATTGTACAATGGGCGGCCTTATCGCTAAAGGCAATCTCTTCCAGGCAACTTTTGTATGGACAGTATAAACAAGAACAGATCGACAGCGGTGTACAAAAAGTTACTTAGTAAACTTATACAAAAAATATATATATAAAATATTACTGTAATGATGCTAAATGTCATACACGATAAACATTGACACATACAAACAACTTTCTTACAAAACTTAGATTTGGATGCGCGGACAGTGAACAGTGAAGGATTCACCATACATAGCTGCACTATAGACAGGAGTAATGTTTAGTGAATTTATAGCATGGAAAGTTTTTATACTTGCAAAATTTTAAATTAAGTTTAAATTTGTACTTTCTTGTTTGTTCTATCTGTTCTATTTAGTAAACCATAAAACTTGCCAAGTTGTCAATTTTCTTCAGTTTTTCTTGTGCAAATATAAAGAAAGGAAAACGTTGATTTTTCAAAAATACATAAACTATCCGCTTATCCAGACAAACGACGTCTGTCTTGTTTTGCTACGTTTTGGTAGGTCATGGACGTGTTTTGTTTCCAAATATCTGATCATCCACTTGATCAAAAACGCCAGTGACTTTTCGAAGCGATAACTTTTTATGGGAGGGTAAAACGCTTCGTTACGTAAGGCGTTACGGCGCTAGTCTGCCTGGCTTCCCATCATCTCACGCATACGGCAGCGGTAAGCAGGCTCCTCCTCTCTCACTCTAACTCACAGCGCTAGTTAGATTAATTTATGGTATAACTTGGGTCGGGCGTCCCGAGACGCGCACGTTTTTTTTTCATTACTTTTAAGCCTGAACGCGTAACATTTTGGGATGCGAATGTATGTATATATTTAGGGTGTAAAAAATGAAAAAATGAGTTAATTGATGAATACTTACAGTTTTACAAAATTTATGCCTGTTTGTTACATCTGAATAAAACGAAATTCTTAAGTGACACTTACTTGGTCAATTGGTTGTGGCCGTATTTTGATGAATCATCACTCAATCATAAAAGCACACACTTTAGATACCCTTATGAGAACAAGTACCTACGGAATTATAAAGTGGATTTTGCTCGAATAAAAAATCTATACTGGTTTATTATTGTGAAAGTCGTATTTGGAGGCTTCATAAAATATTAAGTAGGTATAGATAGGTACAATAGGGCTATCTGATAGCAGACGTGTGCTAAGCATCCCTATAAAGTCGATGGCTTGTCACTCGAGTCCTTGTCCTGGGCCCGTTGGCGTATTTGCCCCGGCTAGGCCTTACAACGCCAACGCAAAGCAAGCTCTTAGTTAGGCTGAGGCCTTAGTTTTAATTTAGGTATATACGTGACTTGCTAGCATGTTCGTAAGTATGAAATCCTCAAGGCGATAACTGCTAGAAGCTATTGATACTAATTAGAAATATAATGTGCTTAAATAAAAATTAATTTAAATACATATTTTAAAATAATTACAGAAATGTACAGAATAATATAAAATACACGTGAAACAGTTTAGCTATCTAAGGACCGTTTAAAGCGATCTATTGATAGCTCAACTTATCTAGAACACTGCCAGAGGGCAGCGTTCTCAAGACAGACGGCATTGCCACTTTGAATGGCAATGCTAATACGCTGGGCCAGATAAGAGCCAGCTCTTGGGTCATGAGATTTTTCTACCAGACGCCGTGAAATGAAATAAAATATATAAAATTGCCTTTTAAATACACTACTCAACAAAGTCTAGGGAACAAGGGTAATTTTAGTTTATACTTAGTTTTAATTCAAGATTTTTTTGTCTTAGATGTTATACATCAATAGAAGCCTAATTTATTCATGATTTCAGTTATGTAATTTAATAAAAAGCGTGCAAGTAAAACATTAAGGTTTAATAACGAACATAGTTTTTTTTTAGGTTTAGGACATAAAAAAAAAATCTTTAAATAACAAAACCATCTGTCGCTTATGTGAAAATTAAATGAAAAAACATTCCTTTCAACTGTTTAGTAATCCGTCGGATCTCCCAGGGCATTAACCACGGCTCTACATCGGCGTGGCATGCTGAGTATTAGGTTATCAATTGTCGCCTGTGAAATAAGGCTACATATTCTGGAGAGATGTAAAAAAAAAATCAGGCCATTCTAATACTGTGATATTGTGCTCGCTGAACATATTCATCACCTGCCTTGCGGTGTGTGCGCGTGCATTACCCTGCATGAACACCATATCTGGGCCGAACTACTGGTGGTGAGGGATGACCATAGGGTGCACAGCCTGCTCAACGTATTGCTCTGCATTTTAATTGCCTCGTATCTAAACGAGATCAGTTCTTCCACCCAGGCGAATTCCAGCCCAAACCATGATCGTTCCGCCTTGGTAAGGATGAACTTCCTGAGAATTTTGAAGTCAACTTTGGCGACCAGGGCCTAGCCACGCACTCTCCTTGAATCCAGATGAAATCCGAAGCGTGACTCATCGGAAAACAGAGAACGTGCCTACTGATTGTCGTTCCATCGCAAATGTGCGTAAGCCAACAATAAACGACACCCTCGATTGCCACGTCACAAAGCTGGAACTCTTAATGGTCTGCGAGCGTGGAGATTGATTTAATGTAATCTTCTCCTGTCAGTTTGGTCACTGATAAATATATGCTAAAGCAGCACCAAGAGTTGAATCTCGATTACTTCTGTAATTTTAAAGTACTAGCTGCTGCCCGCCGCTTCGCTGCAGCTGGGTAAAGTTAACAAACAATCAGACACACAGAGACACTTTCGAACTTATAAAGTGTGGATGGATTACGTAGAATGAAGATCCTTCCCAGTTCCAATATCAGAACAGTTGGTGACTATATGTGAGATGAATCACTTAGGCTTGAAGACACTCACGCAGTAGGTATCTATGTAGATAAATTTAGATAAATTTTAAAACTTACGCAGTAACAAAAACCTATAACTTAAACTATTCTAACTAGCACTGTGGGTTACAGTGAGAGAGGAGGAGTCTGCTTGATACCTCCATGCGTTCCTGAGAAAGAGGGTCTTGACAGACAGACGGACGGACGGACAACAAAATGATCTTATAAGGGTTCCGTTTTTTCCTTTCGAGGTACGGAATCCTAAAAATGCGCTGACCAGAGATTGAGATAGAGGAATTAATTGAGTTCAAAATGGAAAACTTCAAATACGAGTTTACAAATACGAGTTCCACCGCGGCACCAGCGCTGCAGAAACACTCGAAGGATGAATGATGTGTAAAAGAAAAAGAAGAAAAAAAAGAAAACAAGTTTTTGGTTTAAACGATAATTCTGGAAATTTTGACCTACAGAAAGAAAAGAACGAAATAAAAATTACATATGTTCTTAGAAGCGGATCCATCGCAAACCACACCGAGAGTTAGCGGCAGACTTCGGTGTGAGTGATAAAACACTTTTAAATCACTTGAATTTATTGGAAAAGTGAAAAAGCTAGTAAAATGCTAAACGGTACTGCACAACAGAGGGTTGCTAAATTAGAGGAGCTGTGATTAGAATGTCGCCGCCACCCAACATTGTTACTCCGGACCTTGCTCTAACAGATTACCACATTTTCCGGAATTCGGACAATATCTCGCACCCACAATTATTTCAGCAAAGAAGTCAATAAACTATCTTAAAATGGCGAAAGTGTATAGGTACATACTGTGATTAATTAAATTAATTTAATTAAATATAAACTTTTTTTTCGTTTTGTTGTTTCATATAAAATGCCAACTTCATGTATAAGAAGGAATAAAATAAAAGACAAATAAAAAAACATCCCTACATGTAGGGGAGGTACTCCTAAAAATCTGCTTTCCAATGTTTTTTTTATAACTTTGTAGGGGCCACTAATACGTATTCGTATAACCATGCAAAATTGAATCGTGACAAGACTTTAGTCTGTGAGTAAAAGCTCTGATTAGGTGCGGAAAAACATACAGACAGATAGATGAACCTGGTAAAACTTATGGTTCCTTTTAGAGTTCGGAACCTGAAAAAACATAATTAGCATATACATATTACAAAAAAAATTGTATCTTATTCTTGAAACCATATTACTTTTTAACGACTTGAGTACGTTCAATATCGTATTTGACCTAAATATTTGTAAAGGTCTCCTTAGTAAATTGAACAATTGAACACTTGATCATATCGTATCGTTAATGTTGGAGAAATCACAAAGACCAATGGACACAATTGACACAATATTATGAGATCACGGTTATACTTTTATTTGTAGTCATAGAGAGAGTTAGTTGTTGCTGTTTAGCATTGTAAAGGTACACATACTCTGGCAATTAAAATGGCTCAATACTGAGCAATACTTGTCAATTAATACGTGGCTGATTTACCAGCAGGCTGAGGCTAGACATCTTTCCCGATGTTATTTTTCTCTTCCCTTTCATCGTACATTAAACGCTACCCAGTTCGCCGTACCCAACTAATAGAAGACCTCTGATGTAAACTGGAGTTTTACCATAGAATATAGAAGTTTGTGGTATAGTTGAACGTACTTACAATTAAAAGGAAGAGATAAGTCATGGGAAAGAGAACAAAATGTCATTTGTCATTTCTTCGTTTGTCATTTTATCAAGTTACATAGCACTTCTAAATTAATAAAACTTAGTTATTGCATGTTTTATTCAGTAATCTTAGCGGAATTTTAATGAATTAATTGTGACTTCATAGCTAAAGTCTGAACAATTTAATTATGTATTATGTTGTAAGTGTAATTATGGTGTAATGTGATTTGAACGGCAAGGAATCCCGAGAAATTTCTAGACGGCCATTCCGCGATGACGTTTAGAATAGAAAAATGACGATCTGCTAAGACTTTTTTATCAAACAATCACTAGACACTAGCAAAATTGTCAACAAGACGGATGTTATTATAGGAAGAAAAGAAGAAGTACTTCACGGTTTGGAGCGCTTTAGGAAAGCGATTTAGTCCAGATTGATCCATACTAGTTGCTTATAAAAGCATATCTTAAGGATACACGAGTCAGCGGCACAAACTCGTTAGTGGGCGCAGCTAAAATGCATGCTATTTCACCTAGCTTAGTGTGAGAAAAGGATAGACGTGCACCATGGATAGAGATGAGCAGTAAGGAGATTGCGTGATTATAATTTCATATGATCAGATTAGACTATGATTTCTAAATAAAACGATTGCGTAAATATAATGAATAGACCTTTGGCTCAAGGGTTCTCATGAAAAAAATACTGAATGTATTTATTAAAAAAAAGTATATGTGAGCTCTTGAATAAATAATCTATGCTTGTATCGGAATATTTTTTTAGTTTGCGTTCTCCGTTTGTTATTTATTCACACTTAAAGTTGCGCTAAAATCAGTGATGAAAAACTTGATGATGAATTTTTTGAGTCTTGTATCTTTCAAACCCATATTATTTTTAGAATTCTGTATTGATACAAGCATAGATTATGACAATACAAATTTATATCAATTTTAGTTTTGGTTGTTCATCATCAGACGGTGGTGTGATCACCCTTCGCCGTTTGTATGGAAAGAAAATCGACTAGTTCACTCTTAACGCTGTCACTGATTACAATAAACACTAATATAATCAGTAAAACTAGCGACTAGTGCTTGACAGCTATGAAAAAATGAAAATGAAAAAATCTTTTATTAGTTAAAAACAAGTAGTACATCATATGTGTTGGGATCTCTTCTGTTAAGTTA
Organism: Lampropteryx suffumata; assembly: GCA_948098915.1. Lineage (NCBI taxonomy): Eukaryota > Metazoa > Arthropoda > Insecta > Lepidoptera > Geometridae > Lampropteryx > Lampropteryx suffumata. The sequence goes on along the minus strand of OX402544.1, from coordinate 20,204,880 downwards.
AAAATAACCTGTGTTAGAAGAGTCCCCTCTTTTCCGTGGTCTAAAGGAGCACTTGAATTTAACAAAACAATTTTTTTACAATTACAATAAACTTAAACTAGGTACATAATAGAAATAACCATTTTAATGACATACGAGTGCGCTAGGCACAATTAGATAGGGTATTTCATGATAAAATCTTTTCAATTATTTGTAAAAGTAGGTAGGTAAATTGTTGACAAAATGGTAGGTATCTAGAAGAAAAAATAGCATGTAGGTAAGTAGTCTATCTAATAGGTAGAATAGAATAAACACTCATACTAGCAAGAAGGTTTGTAGATATATACTAATACTATAAAGAGGCAAACTTTGTTTGTTTGTTATGGATGATCTCTGAACTACTGAACCAATTAAATTTAGAAGGTTCCTTCCCTTGTAGAAAGCTTCATAGCCCCTGAGTGCATAGGTAATCAAATTAATGAATATCTAGGCAAGATAGGTAGAAGATCCCCGATATTTGGCATTTAAAAAAAAGCTATTGATTAACTGGTCCGATTAACCACCTAAATTGCGCGAAAAGTATTATTTTAATCGAATAATTATACTTGATGCATATTTGAAATAAGTTCTGTGACTCAACTGTGGATGCTCAAGATAAACGTGCAAAAGTCGTAACTGGTAGAATAAGTTTCAGTGGACTACTTAATAGGTAAGTAGCTGTTGTAATATTGGCACGGACTTGATGGACGAGCTCGATAGATGTACCGCGTCGCAACAGTCCAATTTTTTCATTTTCAGTCATTGTTTTGTTATATAATGGCCACATATATTTTCTATTATTATCCTTACAAACTTTGAAAGCTCTCAATTCTCAGATCAGGTTTAAAATATAAAAAAAAACCCTTAATGTTAATCGCAAGCGTTAAAATGTGTTGGTACAGCTTAGACACCGTATGTAGGGGACAACTTAAAAATGTTAAATTGCGTATGCAGTGGCTACTACATTCGAAAAAAAAACAGAAAACTGCATTTATATTCATAACTAGCCACGAAGCCGTCATAATTGCCACTTTAAAATGCGTTCTAGCTTCAACTTTAACTCAATCATTTAAGTCCGTAATTTGTAAATGCGCGAGTCGATGTGCATACGATGCATACGATGTCAGTACGTGTATATGTCAGTAGGACGTATACACAGAGCTCTTCATTATTATCGATTCACGAGTTGAATCTATGGTACTCGACGGTCGACGTCAGGCCTTGCATTCCGACGATAAAAACATCGAGTGTCGATTCAAGAAGCCAAAGTTGGCCACAACAATGATTAAAGCACACCCATCGCACGTGAAGCCGCCGATCCAGCTTATTTGTTTGTTAATTCAGGATGACTGTGGATATCAAGGGATCTGCTTGAAGTGGATGCCCTCGTCAAGTCCCAGTCGAGTGGCTCGACGTTTAGTGGCAGATCCTTCAGGTGACGAGCCACCCGCAAGTTCGTTTCGTCAGCATTGTTTGGTATAGTGGAAATAAATGTGGATGATTTATCAAGATACAAAGATGAAAAAGGGGAGCATTTCAGTACAGCTTACGGAGGGCATAATACGTTATTTACAACGGTTATAGTTATTTTTAACCGACTTCAAAAATAGGAGGAGGTTCTCAATTCGGTTGCATTTATTTATGTTTCTTACCTCGAAACACAGTCATTTATTAACCGATTCAAAAGAGGCACTTATTAATACTTTTTAGGGTTCCGTACCTCGAAAGGAAAAAACGGAACCCTAATAGGATCACCTAGTTGTCCGTCCGTCTGTCCGTCCGTCTGTCAAGACACTTTTCTCAGGAACGCGTGGAGGTATCAAGCTGAAATTTATATGAAATACTCAGGTCTACTGTCTCTTAAAGCTGTGAAAAAATCAAACTTCTAATCTAACGCAATCAAAAGATACAGCCGTTTATGCCGCGAATTTTCGACACTCGCAAGGGAATCAAAACCTACAGGTTACTTCTAGTGAACTCAGAATCTTGAAATTTGGTGCGAACCAACGTCTTATAGCACAAATAAAGGATAAATTGCGATAACCGTACATTTTTAGTTACATCATATAATAAAAATATTTTTAATAATTTTAAACTTACTACCTCTTTTCTCATGAACGCGTAGAGGTGTTAAATTGAAATTCATATAAAACACTCAAGTCTATAATACCTTTAAGCTGTAACAAAATCAAACTTCTATGTCAATGCAATCAAGAGAAACAGCAATTTAAGTCGCATATATTCAAACTCGCAACTCGCAAGGGAATCAAAACCTACAGGGTACTTCCCGTAAACTCAGAATCTTGAAATTTGGTACGAAGCAACGTCTTATAGCACAGAAAATGAAAATGAAGACATGTTAAAAGAAGGGTTGAGGGATGGATTAGTACGTGGATGGTTAGAGATGGTTAGATAAGGGTAGAGGTAGGCCTAGAAAAAAATATGAATGGGCTAGAGTCTAGCCCATTCATCATTTTTTTCTAGGTCTAGCCGCTGGACTGTGTGAAAGTTAATATGTGTTAGAAAGGAGTGACTAATTTTTAGTCCAATTTCGATTCGATATATGTATTATATTTATTTGAAACTCAAAAACCTGTTCTGTTATTTCAATGATCGAACAAAAGAAAACATTCGATCGCTGAGCTAAGCTGAGCCGTTGCTGATCTGCCCCGTCCGGTCTTTTTCTTATCGTGCCACCAGATATTTGGAACTAGGGTGGTGAAAGGATTAAAATGCGCTTCCGAGGCTCCTTTCATGCACTTGGCACTAGTACCGTCCCGTTTAGTGGTAGGTATCAATTGATATCTATCAGCAGCGATATGGTGATTGCGAGCTGATCTGCTCTTGTCTGATGGTTTGTCGATCAATAAATAATGATTGCTGGATATTGTGAGATGTCCAGCATTATTTATTTCCTTTCTTTCCTGAGGCACTACCACTTGGCAGTACTAGTAGAGGTAAGGGAAATTTTACTTTTCCGTGCCACCACTGGTAGTGCTACGGGTAAAAGTATATTTCCCGCGACATTACACTGTTGCCAGTAGATTCACGGAAAATATTATTTCCAGTGGTAGATATTATTATAATATTATTACCTTTTGTGGGTAGAAACATAGTTACTAGAGAAATTGACTAACCTAACCTAACCTAAATGCCTCCGTAGCATCTAGACAGATTCTGAGCTGGACAGGTTAGGAACGGGACTGAGTTATGTATCAAGACAGACGAACTTTATTCTTCTGGCTCTTCGGCCGCCTCTGCTGCGACATGCTCCCCTGCCTCGCCTTGCCTTGTTTTCTATACGCTAACATAACCTTACCGACTGGTTTCGATCTGATTAAACTTTTTCTCCTGACTCTACTCTGTCCAGTCGCTAATTTGTCCAGCTGAGAATCTGTACAAATTCTATTAATACACAGACCTGATAGACAGACCTAAATCATTATTAGTAGTGCCATTAGTAATGAGGTAATCTACGGGAGATTTTATAATATGCGTTTAATGAGCCTATAAGAACAGCAGTGGCATGGGAAAGTAAAATATGCCTTCTACTAGTATTGCCAAGTGGTAGTGCCTAAGAAAAGAAAACATTTATTTATTTATTTGGAAAAACAAACTAAACGAAATCACTAATATATACATAACATAATCCAGTAAAGTTTCGACTAATAAGTAAACCTTAAAAAATGCAAAAATAAAGTGGACATCCAGAGAACAAATAGGTTTTTTAAAAAAAACCTATTTAAACATTAGACAAGTTATTTTATGATATTCCAAATTTGATTCCAAATTTAAACACATCATCATCACAACTGCGTTCGCTGATGGTGAATGCTGAATTTGTGCTATGGAATCCAAATGACTGATATACGTATATATTATACAAATATTTGCAGATCATACCATCATACAAACATTTATACAACAGGGGGAATCGAACCCACAAACATCTGCGTCTCTGACAAGCCTTCACCGACTGCGCCACAGAGTTCGTTGATGCCTTGTTGCTTTTTAGGTAACCGCGAGACGGTCTGACTCACGTCTGCTAGGTGATAGTTGTTGCTGCCTTTTGATAGGATGAGGATCAACGACGACGATAACTCGATAACTGATGATTACTTGATCCTCTACACATGCGTCACAGAGTCACGTTTTGCAAATTAAGTTCCGGATTCACTGAGTTTCTCGCAAGGTTGTGTACGAAATCACGTCATAAGCTTCCTCTTCGCTACGGTTAGATACCAAAGAACCCTCCTGTAATACTGATCTTGCTAATGTTGTCAGAACGTAATATATACTCGAGACTTATAGAAACCATGTGTGACTCCGGTCTCTATAAGTCTCAAGTAAATAAGTATCACATAAATATGCTAGCTTCTATTTCTGTTAGCGTATTAGCATTGCCATAAAACGTGGCAATGTTGCCAGTGTTCTAGGCGAGCATCCATCTCGTGACGACCGAGGCTGACTGAATTATTTATAACATCCAATTAGCTATTGAAATAGGTTAGTTTACATTATTAATATTAAGTAGTTATTTAATCGAATTGGTTTGTTTTTGTTAAAATTTCGAAACGACTTCGAAACGATGTAACGGAACAGAAGGTCATTCCGTTATGGTTCACAATTATTATAGTATGCTTGGGTACAAACCTTATTAATATCACGTAGGCATACATGGGTCATTCTTATCAGAACAGATTTACCAGCAATTCTATCTCCGATCTTTAATTATTGAATAAAATAGTGCGTAATTCATTACAATATAAATAAACAAGGCATCTGTCATGACAGACTATACCATAGATGGATTATGGCAGATGTATGCAATTGTCAAGGTCCGTGAGTGAAAGCTAGCAAAAAGTAATTAATACTAAGATTATAAACTATGGTTTAGAAATATTTTACGACTCATAGAGTATCTTAATAAATAATACTAAATTTGAATTAGTAAGATTAAATAGAATTTGATTCTATAAGATAGAATAATATATCCTTATATTAATATATTATTGATAGAATGATTTGGGACGGGAAGATCTCTAAGGAGGTTGAGTTCGAAATGGTAAACAATTAAATAGCTATATAAAAACAATATTAAAACTAGAATAGATAAATTAAAATCTATTTATGTTCACGATATAATATATAAATCATGAAATAACTACATAAAGTTGGGAATAAATTGAAATTTTGATTTATTAAGGGCTTGATTTAGTACAGAGGTTATTTAGCTATACCACGGAGGTTGGGTCGAAAATTGAAATAATCGAAATTTCGAATGTGTTTGTGTTTTGAAATGGAAAGAAAGAAAAAAAAAGATGAAAAAGAGGACGGCGGATTTGGGGATTCTAGATATGAAGACGCTTGAGGCTGTACGAGCTGAACGTTTTCGGTAGAATTTTCTCTTATGGTTTCCTACAATTACATGGTGTTTTGTCGTGCGTTGTTTCTGTGATAATTTTATTGTGTGAGTTACGTAATAGTTTATCCGGTCGGTAAGTCTGAAAGAAGACAAGATTCACCAAAGTAATTGTATGAGGCTCTTACACGGCATGGTCTGTGGGTCAGATGGAAACCTAGCGGTGTTATACCCA